>OY041627.1:4800000-7200000 GCA_955876795.1 Eupithecia tripunctaria
TAAATGTACACTTAGAAAAGGTCAAATTATATTTTAAAAATACACTGAGACGGAAATAAAGTATTAATTGTGATTTCGGCCGCTTCGGTATGTAGACTAAAGTAAAGAAACGACGAAGAAACCTTTAGCCTGTTAGTTGTTATTTTTCGAGTTGGAGCAAAATCCGTCCCAAGCTTTATTACCGACTTCAAAAAAAGGAGGAGGTTCTCAATTCGACGTATTTTTAATATTTTTTATTTGTTTTTAACTTTTTTCTGTTTGGTCCGATTTTCATGATTTTTTTTTTATATGAAAGCTAGTGCTTCCCGTGTGGTCCCATTTATTAAAATTTTAAGTCTGTTTATAGTTTTTTTTAAAACAAAATTACTTATTTATCCTCTAGATATTCTGATATGTGATATGTTAGAAGTACTGATAGATTAGGCGCGTGCGAACAACACGTACGCGGTCGCATTCAGAAACCAGTTTAACGTATTTTATTATAAAAACTATCGTAGTTTGACGAATTCATTACGGATGTAAGCGGGTTAACTACGAACCTTATTTGTGTTGGAAGAACACCAACGTTTCATCCCTTAACGAGGGGCATCTTCAGGGCGACGTTGGTGTTCTTCCAACACAAATAAGGTTCGTAGTTAACCCGCTTACATCTGTAATGAGTTTGACGTATTCCTTTCCTTCAGGCATCCGGACCGCCTATCCAGATGGAGCCAGTGGATCTGAGTCTGAAGCCTCGACCCTCGACGCCGAGACGACGCGCCCGGCCCTTGGGTAAGTTCTTCTATAAGCATTAAAATAAGGGTACATTCCGATTTACGCTTGTATTAAAGTACCTGGATGACCTTGATATTGACAGTTGAGTGCTATTATTTAAGGCCCATACACCAGCGAAAGTGGCGCCCCCAACTATTAGGTATATCTTATTATTACGTTGACCGCAGGAATTTTTAAAAATCTTACGTTCAGTTTGTGGTATCTATTATAAGCTATTTATTAATGCCTCTGTAATAGTTTCATTTTGTAAAGCTTAGGAAGAGATACGAAGTTGCGCTTTTTGGACACCAAACTCTATTTTTGCATCTCCAAATTCGGCGAAAAAGAGAAAATTTCACTGCAAAAACGTCTCAATTTTTTTCAAGTTAAAAATGTTCAATATTCCTATAATCGTTAAACAAACATTGACCCCCTCGATGTCCAGAATCGCAACCTTTCGGCTTTGTACACCCTTCCCGAGATATTCAGTATAAATACAGTCAAGGGATTTTACAGTCACTTACAAGAAATGGATGAAACTTATCCCATAAGACCTGGAAATAGACATTTAGAAAGTACTGGCAATGTCCCCGAAAACTTAACTTCCTAGATATTTTTTCGGGGGCAATCTAATCATATACCTTATCCATCGAGCATGTAGAATGTTAGTAAACAAACCACGACACAAATAACAAAAACTCACTTGCTTCCCGTCGAGTTTCAGATGTAATTATAAGCAATATTCACTGAAAAAGGATCTCAAATCGACAAGTAATGTAAATTACGTCTAAAAGGACGCGCCAACAAAGTGAATTTTAGGTTAAGTATGGGTGGTTTGTTTACTTACATTCTACAAGCTGAATGGATAAGGTATAGATCGAAATCTCAGTACGGTAGCAGAAAGATTTCATTACCTAGACTTACCTCAATGCTAAGTCATTAAGTCTCCATTAATCCCTACATTAACATAAGTAAGCAAGCCTTGAAAAATGATTCCCCGCTGCTAAAGTTTTTATTGCAAAACCACTATTATATGTAGGACGATGCACCTCTCACTAGTGTTGTGGCGTTTAAAACATCGACTATCGATAGTATACTAAAAATATAAAGATGAAAGATTTGATCGTTTGTTTGTTTATATTGAATAGACTCCGAAAGTACTGGACCGATTTAAAAAATCTTTCGTGATTAGCTTACTTTCCAGGGAGTGACATAGGTTATATTTTAACCCGGAATTCCCACGGGAACGGGAACTACGCGGGTGGAACCGCGATGCGTTGCTAGTATCTAATATTTTATTATAAAAACTATCGTAGTTTGACGAATATATAACGAATATGGAAGCGGGTTGACTACGAACCTTATTTATGTTGGAAGAACACCACGTTTCATGCAATTTTCAGAGTGAGTAGGGTTATAGACGCGCGCGTCCCGCATTCCTCCGAGCACTGAGTATATATGTCGCAGCCGGAACGTAGAATTAGCCCGTTTGTAAAACGGCTAGGCCGTTTACAAAACGGCGCCATTCAGCTAAATGCCTAGGCCGATTGTAGAACGATCGGTGAAATCAACGTTCTACAATATGGCTGATCATCTGAATGCGCCCGTTTAGGGAATGGCTAGGCAGTTCACCGTGCTTAGGCCGATCGTCAAATGAAGATAACTGTTTCTGTGTATGAGGCTCCGTCTGCGCAGAATCTACAGTTACCTACATATTATATTTTATTACCGGCTATGACATCAATTATCTGCCAAGGAAAGTTGCTTAAAAATTGGGTTAGGAGGTTAGCTCAAACAGAGTAACTACCTACAGTAGAACACAATTTTAAAAGTTGGTCGTTTGGTACCTACCGTACATACCATAACATGCATTTAAACAGCTGTTATTTTATCTTTACTACATCCTCAACCTCAACAACGTGTACTGCTAGACGCAGACTTCCCCTGATTAGCTCCTTATTGGCGTTTGTACCATGAGGGGTAATGACCATAAACTTCACGCCTGTGCTCCACGCTTGGCATAGGGATTAGGGATTGCAGTTGGGTGGAAAATTGTTCAGCAGGGGCGCTGCTGCAAACCCTCGGTGGATATCCCTTGGGGTGGTGCAAATTCTAAGCCAGCACCACACGGCCACATTATTACATTACCTACCTACTTCAATTTTATTGAAGTATACCTATTAAAGATTAGATTTTACAGAAGTTAAATTTTATGCACTGATTTTGATTATTATATAATATTATTAGGTCTGTAATCTGAGGCACTGTGACACTACTATGGGATTCAGATAAAATACGTTTTACTTTAATCCTATAAAATAGATTTCTTTGGTACCTACATTTCAGTGTTCTGAAGTTTGGTTAGGAAATATTTAGGCAGGTATTTCTCGCACAAGCAAAACCGCGCGCCATTACTACTAATTAGTAATCCATGGTATAAAAAGATATAGCCGTTTTACAATCGGGCTAGGTTTAAGTCAGCCAAATCGTTGAACGTTGAGCGTTTTACAATTGGCCTAGCCATTTAGCTGAATGGCGCCGTTTTGTAAACGGCCTAGCCGTTTTACAAACGGGCTAATTCTACGTTCCGGCTGCGACATATATAATTACATTGATGTGTTCCTATTTTTTTTAACATGCTAAAATTTTACACAACGATAACAGTATAGCTAAAAACTGTGAAAATTAGAAGACTTTTGACATGCAGTTGACCATGTTTGAAATAATATCACTTAAATTTTCCGCTATTAACTTGAAAAATATTTGGGTAGACCTTATCAAATTGTAAGCAGAAAAAAAGGTCAACCTTGGCACGTTTGACGAAACCTTGCCAAATACATATATTTTTTACATATTTATCAAACTAGCCAAAATAACCTAAGACGATAATAAATAAATAAATAATGTTAGACAATTCACACAGCGTTATCTAGCCCCAAGCTAAGCAGAGCTTGTGTTATGAATACAAGATAACTGATATATTTAATACCTTACACTACTTATATAGATACTTTTTATCATACATAGAAAAACCCTGAACAAGTACCTGCAGATCGTACACACATTTGTCCCGAGGCGGGAATCAAACCCGCAACCTCCTTCGTCGCAGGCGAACTTTATTAGGTATAGTTAAATGACAATCTTTGTTCGTTCATCAGACAACATGCTCTCGATGCAGAAACTAGTGTTGTATCCAGTATCGATTAATCTACCGTTAATTAACGTCAATGCTCGCCGTTAGTGATGGTACAATACGATAAGCCAACTCAATATGTTCAATTAAGGTACTGGCCAGTGGTTTCAGATAGGCTTGTTACATGGGCTTTATTTTGTCATAACATAAAGCTAGAGCTTTTTAAGAGAATGGATTCTGTGTTCAGGATTTCTTGTGTGTACAAGGTAAAGTAGAATATTTTCAATTATCAGAGGATATTGGACTATACGATACATATTTTTTCTTTTGTCAATCAAACAAAAGATTACACCAACAATTCGATCAAGACAGCATTTTTAAAGACGACTGCCAAGTAAAAGTAAATTTTTCTTTATTGACATTATTATAGTTTCACTGACAGTAATACGTATTACTGTTTATGTTGGACACCGTTTTTAAATAGATAGTCTACGAACTGAACTAGTTAAAAACTGAGTTTCAGGGGCCAGCCAATTAATATAATTTCATATTGACAATCTATAAATAAAATTCATCCTCTTTTTTAATTGCTATTTGAAAACGGAATACCACATGACTTATTGTCTTCCTAATGTTTTGAATTCAAACATTACTCTTACAGCATCACTGAAAGGCTCCCAATTAAGTTTTTTATGACATTACTGAAACACTGGGTCACTGCTGACTGGGTATTTACCATGATTGAGAATTGAATTATGATAGAGTATTATTAATATTAAACACATATTTATATGTTTTTAATATTAATTGTTAATTGTACTCAGCGTTTATACATTTTTACGTATATCGGCAGATATATGACCCTGAGCTGTATCGTTCAAAAACGGTATCATTGGGTATAGAAGGAACTTCTCTATGCTAACATCTTTTTACCGCGAAGTTTGATTAATTTAATAAATTCACACGAATAACATAATCATACGTAAAGTTCAAATGCTAGATACGGCAAGCTGAAGACAGGGCGTTATGGCGCTCATTAAGGAAGGTCTATGTCCACTAGTAGGGCTAATATAGGCTGATGATGAGATGATGACATGAATAATTCTTTGCAGAATAAAGTAATCCTATGACTCTTTACTTTATCGTACAAACGTTATCATCGGGCGCTGCCGAAGCTCTTTCGAGCCGACCGATCGGACTCCGTGAATCCTTTCATCGATATCGGTAGATTAGTATCATGTCATGTTCAATCTCTACGTCGTCGTGCAAACGGTATGCAAAAGATCCTCTGTGCTGTTTGACTATTTTTAGGTCAAATTTCTCAATCATCGATATCGATAGATTAGTGGCACGGGCATGTCCCATCACTATATCGTGCAAACGGTATCATCGGGCGCGGCAGATGCTGCAGTAGGTCACGACAGCACGCGAACTAATAGCAATACTGTAAGTATAGTATAGGTAGTATATATTGTAAGTATAGTTTATGTAGTACTATACCGATTAGGCGCCATTGATTGTTGCGTTTTAAATACTCTGGACCCGAATGAAATTGAAGTTTCTGAATTGTATTCGTGCAAATGCTTATCTTATATAAGCGACATAAGAGTCATGTTAGGTCTTGTTTTAATAAACGAAGTTAAGAGTGTGCAATAACGCCGCTATGAAATGGATTTCGAGCGGGATGACAAGATATAGTTTCCTCGCGAGTGAGAAGTACAGAGCAGAGACGTGCACTGAATTTTCTATGCAAGGTTTCTAAAACAAAACCTTCTAACTACCAAAGAAACGGTAGCTACCCTTCACGGGCCTTTTTCTGCTAGATAAAACCATATTCTCTGTAAATCAATTTCCAGACAATGACTACAAACAATTTGCAAATCCTCAAATACAAACCTATCTTGATCCCTACATACCTAATTCAAACCAATCTATGTAATTTATCCTACTATAATAATAAACGCGAAAGTTTGTAAACATGATTGTCTGTATGTATTTATGTTTGGTGGTCTTTCACGCAAAAATGACTGAACGGATCGGGCTGAAATCTTGCATACAGGTAGTTCTAGGCCTGGAATGACACATACGCTAATTTGTATCCCATAAATGAGTTCCCGTGGGATACGCGTGCGAAGCCGCGGGCGCAGTTAGTTAATAAAATTACTTGACGAGAAACTGATAACATCTTATTTTAGCTTAAAATTGAATTAAACATTGTTAGTGTAAGAGTACACATAACAATGTTTAAGTCAATGTTGTTGTTAATTTTAAATTTTCATAAATATTTTCATTTTAGAATCCTCTAAAAATATCTTCACGATAAACTTTGCAGCTCTGTGAGTTTTAACGAGGGCATAATAATAAGCATAAAAAAAATCCAATCATGTATTTTCGAATTTTATTCAAATTACTAATTAAAACTGGTTAACTTTAACACTTAAAAAACACTTAACCTACACTTAATAATGATAATATTCTCCGATTTTATGTTTAAGCTTAATGGTTAACAGTAAGTACCTAGGTAGATATCGGTGCTTATGTTAATTAAGTAAACATGTTTACTTAAAAGCTACTGCAGGAGTCGCCTCCATGGATTTTTGTTCCACGATAGATACTTAAAATGTTTGTGGCTCACACCTCCTAAACTTATTGTTATGATTTTTTTTAAATCCATAGACTAGTTTCTAATACCTATCAAAAGTACAAAACCTTTGCTAGTTAAAAAAAAATGGCTGTGCCGGAAGACCAGCGTTGACTGTAACGTGTTTACAACCAGCTCATGCTGAGACAGAGACCGTTTTGTGACTCTAATCAACAGATGCGTTGTCTTTTATTTTAAGCCATATATGTTTTTTTTGTTGAATAAGTTAGAAATAAAATAATATTCTATTCTATTCTAGATTAATTTTGAATATACCCCTACCGGTCTGATAATCTATAATATAGACTATATAATATAGACACTTTATGGGTATAAATTGTCTAGATTATAAGATTAGAATAAACATGTTTGTCACTCCTCAAGGGCCCTGCCTGAAAACCAGCGCAGTGTTGGGCAATTGCTGATACTGCAACATGCTGAGGCAGGGACCCATTTACCCTTTACCACCTTGTATTTAGTTTTAAGTTATTTCTACATATCTGTATTGTACCTAACAATTTAAGTGTTTTTGGGTAAATAAATTATATATCTCTAGCTCTCTATCTAATTTGTTTTAAGTTATTTACTACATATCTGTATTGTACCTAACAATTTAAGTGTTTTTGGGTAAATAAATTATGTATCTCTATCTCTTTATCTAATTTGTACTAAGTTATTTACTACATATCTGTATTGTACCTAACAATTTAAGTGTTTTTGGGTAAATAAATTATATATCTCTATCTCTTTATCTAACACATACAAATATGACATACAAATTTCGGAAATTTATATTTCTGAAATTTGTATGTCTAAGCCGCGCATAATAAAAAAACCAAGACATTATTCATGAGCATTAAAAGCAAGCTAGTTTTTTGCTGTTTTCTGGCGATCTTTTTGTATAAATGGAAGTGCAACCGTGCTCGCTAAAAAGTTAATTCAAATCATATCCGTTACATCGCGTGATAGCAACAAATAAATACCTGATAATTGGTTTATGAAGTGGTTACCTCACAAAATGCAAAATATTTAATAACTGAGAATGGAAAAGTACCACACTGGATGTAAGGTTTATCTTATACCTTTAAAGCAATTCTTGTATATTTTTCTGAATCTCGGAAACGGGTCCAACGATCTTTATAAAATGGACAGGATGTTTCGAGGGTAATAAATCGATCTAGCTAAGATTCATTTTTAGAAAATGTCGTTTTATTCGTGTTTTCAATAAACTTTCATCCATTTTATCGTAATCTAATGACTCTTCCTGACATCTATTGGCGAATAATAATACAAAAAAAAACTTGAGAGGTGTCAAGGGACACCCGGATGGAACGAAGTTCCTTAAGAGAGAGAGAGACAGACAGAGAAACATGCGACGCCGCACAGCTTACAATAGCTTACTATAGCAAAAAGTGTCGTGACAACTTTTCGTAAGAATTTTTTCCGTTTCCGTCTAGCCCCCTTTCACAACGCGCGATAAGGAACTTCGTTCCAAAATTCTATTTATCAAAATTTACCAAAAAAACCGAGCGAAGCTCTGACGGTACTTTTGATTAAAGCGCCTCAACCTCAAAAGCCTGTATTGGTCCACTGCTGGACGCAGGCTTCAGAGCTTTATTGGAGTTTATCTCATGGAGAGAGGAAGGAATGCCCATAATGCCTACGCTGGGCATGCGGGTTGGGGATCGCAGTTTGGTGGTATAATAGGGTATATGCATGTGATTTCAAAATGGCTAAAAAAATATATACGTATTCTCTATTGATATAGAAACATATCTACATATATATTTTTGCATTTTGAGATGTTTTTACTGTAGAATTTAACCATTGAAAAATTGATATTTTAAATTTCAATCGCAAAATTTCAAAACGCTACGCCATTGACTAGAGCGGACGTGACATCACTGTACACATTTCTTCTTTTTTTATTCTGCTTGCTGCACCATGATTTGACACTATTCCGCCCACTTCACATTTCGTATTGTCGATTATTTTCAGTATTTTCGGAAAACCTCTTTCCTGAGATGATCACTACCGAGGTCGTCACAAAAGGTTTGAATCAAGTGTGAACGTCGACGTCAAATAAACATGGCGCCAATATGGCAGCGTTTTTATCACCCGAAAATGATTGTAGTTTTGATTTGTTTTTTTTACCTTGTTAATGCGAAATTCAGTGAGCGTCTTATCATTTCTCGGTTAAATAATGACCTAAAGAATCGATTAAAACAATAAAAAAAATCGATGCATATACCCTGTTGTTCTGAAGGGGGCGCTACTGCCCATCTCCGATAGATATCCCTTAGTCGCCTCTTACAACACCACGGGAAGAATTGGGGTGGTGTAATAGCCAGCACCGCGAAAATTTTCTTAGTCCACCTTATCAAATCAAATGAAATCAAATCAAATAATAATTTATTTGCAAGAATACAAAATTATACAATGTCAGATCTTATAACTAATTTGAGTAAATGTATTCTTCCTGCATGCAGGCGTGCAAATGTTACGCGAGTCATTATTATAAGTTATTATATATTAAATTAAATTATATTAGTCACAGTTCAAATTTCTAGATATTCGTTGACAGTATAAAAAACATTTTTCAAGAAGCCATCCTCTTAACTTATTTGAATATACTGTAGTGTATTTATGTATAGCTTCCAAATAATCAGTTAAATTTGCTCTGGTTACCGCAGTTCTCTGTAAACAAGGTTGCGTAATCCTTTCCCTTCATAATGTATAGGTAATTAACGAGAGGTGCCAGTGAAAGGAACTTGTACTGTACAGGGTGTAACAAGTGAAATATACAGAATCACAAAACAAAATATAGAAAACTTAAATAATAAAGTTACAATTTGAACTTTTGTTTAATACAATACAAACCACTTCTAAACACAAGTGCAAACTTAGTTAAAGCGAGGACTCATCTCTACTTTGAAAGGGTATACAAACTTCAGGTTTTCACTTACTTCATAGACTTGCGAGCTGGACGGAGGTTGGCGACAGCCCTCAAAACCACGAAAATTCACCTATTTTTAAATGTCTTCTGACACGAAACCTGTTTGGATAAACCCTCAAAAAGAAAACAAATGAACTTGACATTGGTTATAGGGTTGCCTGATCGAAAAGATAAATTTCTATCATTGCTATGGTAGAAAATATTTCCACTCAAAACTTATAATTCATTTTTTACAAATAGCCCCAACGATTCCAAATAACCCCAATCTACGGTAGGTTTAAAAACATTTTATCCGTAGGAAGAGATAAACCATTCTTATAATAAACGCGTCTCCACAGAGCTGTACCAGTTTGTTTTTCTTTTGTGAGCAAAAAGCAAACTTTTTCTTACTGTTCTTGGTAGGATTCTACGAAGCAAGAAGACTTTTTAAAGTTATATTACAACGCCTCTCGCTAAAGAGTAATAAACTGGTATAATATGCCTGACGACAAAAAAAATCGAATTCTTCCGTCAGTTATTAGATTATCGAAAGATTGAACACGTATTTTTTCTTTCGGCAATCAAACAAAAGATGGCAAAAATAAACCGCGTCGTAGTTTGCGAAGGTAGTGACGACACGCGGAACTTTAACTGGCTACATCTTCATAATTTTTTGTTTAATCGACAAAAGAAATAAATAATTTTTGTTTGAAAAAAAACTATAAACCGACTTCAATTTTTATAGTTTAGTATCATGGATTTTCATGGATCTCGTTGTCAGAACTGAACTGAATTAAAATGAGACCACACGGAAAGTACTAGCTTTCATATAAAAAAGAATGAAAATTGGAGCACCCAGTCAAAAGTTCTGAGGTAGCAAACATAAATAAATACAGTCAAATTGAGGACCTCCTCAGGCGGAGGCCTGCGTCCAGTAGTGGACCAATACAGGCTGTCGAGGAGGAGAAGAACCTCCTCCTTTTTTAAAGTCGGTTGTAAATACGTGCCCACCATAACAAACTGGTATCCGAGAGACAAAAAGAGGAAACTCGGAAGACCATACAAAAGATGGGAAGATGAAATAAGAGAGACTGCAGGACCGACTAGTTCTTGTAACGCCAACAAAATGGATCTGACGGAAGACCAGCGTTGGCTGCTAGCTTGCTAGCAACCAGCCCATGCTGAGGCAGAGACCATTTTGTGCCGCCGGACTTAATTTTTTAAGTAGGAATTATATCGTTCAAAAGTGTTAAGTAGTGTGTAAAAGCGTCTGTTGTTTTTGGTACAAATAAATAAATTTTATTCTTTTATTCTTTATTATTCTTTTATTCTATAAGTGCACGAGCTAGGGAGGAATGGAAGCAGTTGGAAGAGGCCTTTTGCCAAAACTGGGCAAACAGATATGGGTTGTCGATGTCTAAACTTAAGCAAATTGTAAACTTAGTTTTAATTATCTGAATAAAGGCTTTTTATTATTATTGTTATTATTATAAATACGTGTCCAATATCTTCTGATAATCTAAGTGACGGATAATGTTAATGTTAATAATTTGTTTGACATTTTATATTTACTAACGATTTTTTAAAATATTTTATTTGGTTTAAGTAGGTATGTGATTTGAATGAGATTTTTATTGTATTAGAAGCTTAGTATGCTCTTAATCTTTTTTATGGTAAAATAAGTAGGTACACCATTGCATTAGGGGTCCCTGTAAAAATAGTGTACTTTTTATATATAAATAAATAGATAAATACAAATAAATAAATAATTTGAATTTTTTAGTCGTCAGGCATATTCTGTGGAGACGCGTTCATTTTTAAGAATAGTTTATCTCTACAATAGTTTTAAACCTATCTACTTATTAACCTTTTTTTACGAATAAATATTTTTATTATTATTAGATAGATAAATAGATAGAAAGATAGATAGATATATTTATTGTTATTATTAATACAATACAAATACTCTATATGGCACACCAAAAGACAAATTAATTATGTTAATTTATGTTTTGAAATGATTTATTTTTGCAATAAATTGTTTATTATTATATGTTTATATATAAAATAAAAACAGATATGGTTGTTGTACACGTTCCCCCATTATTTAATATTAAGTTTCTGCCCGCGGCATCGCACGAGCGGTGTCTATAGAAACAACGCGTTTTCTATCCTAAAGGAACTAATTTATGGGATAAAAAGTCCATGATTGATTCCAGTACTTATTAGAATTACCTGTGTGCAAAATTTTAGCCCGATTCGTTCAGTAGTTTTGGCGAGGAACAAACATACATCTATCCATACACCCAAACTTTCGCATTTATAATATTAGTGTGATATCTCTGTCCCGCCTGTTACTCTTTCCCTCGCCATAAGGTTTGCTATATAACTTATAATAGTACTATAAAAGCTCGATGGTTTTGCTAGAATAAAACTTTTTCAGGGTTTATTTTATTTTATTTATTTATTAAGGCAATGCCAACAAAACACATAATATGTCATTTTTTATAAACAGTGTCAAGACTATACTATAGAATGTGTTCTCATAACAGACTTACACAGCTTTTACGTAATTGCGTTTTAATATCGTTCGACAGAGACAAAAAAATAATTTTAGTCAAAATCTGCCGCCCTAGGTTCGAAGAAGTATTTCATCTCACTCTGTCAAAAGAAACTTTGTGTATGAAATACTTTATTTCTCACTTGTCAACATTCAGAGAAATCCATAGTGGTGCATTACGCCAAAAAGGATATTTTCTTTAAAGGATACTTCTTTGGAGAGGGTTATACATAGAAAACTTAAAGTTTTCAATCAGTGCGTCCTACCCGTCATGACCTACGGAGCTGAGACGTGGACACACGATAGGGCTGGTCCACTAGTTTAAAGTCGCTCAGCGAGCTATGGAAAGAGCTATGCTCGGAGTCTCACTGAAGAATAGGATTCGTAACGAATACATCCGATATAGAACCAAAGTTATCGACATAACTCAAAGAATTAGCAAACTGACGTGGCAGTGGCCGGCATATCTCGCGAAGAACCGATAGTCGCTGGGGTAAACGAGTTCTTGAGTTGGGACCGCGACTCGGCAAACGTAGGTGGGATGATGATCTGCAAAGATTGCAGGAAGATGGATGCGACAAACTGAAGACGCAGGGCGTTATGGCGCTCATTGGGGGAGACGTCCAGCAGTGGACATATAGTCTGATGACGATGATGATTGAAAACTTTACAACCTAGCCTAGTTATAGCAGGTTGTTAAGTTTTCGGAATCGCCTGTAGAAGTGTAAAAGACAGTTTCTCCCGTGTTATATTTAATGGGTGCTTACCAAATGACAGTAAATTAACTAAAACTGCCTAAAGGTTCGCAATAAACCACCGAAACAATCAAGCAGGAGACAGTTCCAGTTTTAAGCTCCAACACTGGACGCTTTCGCTTTCTAAAGCTGTTAATGAAAGTTGATGCAGAAAGTAGAACTTTCAGCATTGTGATACAGAATCTACATTGAAACACAGAAATACATTTTGATTTTGATTTTTGATTTTGATGAAAACACTTTACATGTCAATTATTTAAAATATAGTCAAATCGTACAAAGTAAAAAAAAATAGGCAAGTACGTAAAATATTTTTTTTATTATCTGTCGCCGTTATCTGTGCAATAAGACGTTACTTCGTACCAAATTTCAAGATTCTGATTTCACGAAAAGTACCCTGTAGGTTTTGATTTCCTTACAAGTATCGAAAATTTATGGAAATTTACGGCATAAACGGCTGTATCTTTTGATTGTGTTGGCTTAGAAGTTTTTCACAGCTTATCCAGGTACTGATAACAAAACGCTTATCAGGAGGCTTGCATCCAGCTGCGAATTGATTATGCTGTAGTGTAATATTAATTATTTCGCTCGCATCCAGTTTAGCAATCGAAGTGCTGTTCCGTTATCCATTCGCTTTCGAATGTAACTCCATGGTGCGTTTAAATAACAGTGTTGCTTAGATGTATACTATAGATAGGGTTATTATAGGCTCCTCTTTTTAACCGACTTCAAAACAGGAGGAGGTTTTCGATTCCACTGTATGTCGTCTGTGTCAAGATCGAAGGTAACAATAACAAAGAATTAAAAAGTATAACAAACCTTTTAAATAGGGTAGGTACTTATGTATCCCTTTTTAAAATGGTTTGCCTATTTTGTAAGTTTGTCTAACGTTGATGTCATATGATGATGATGCAGCAATGCAAGCCACGAAAGGAAAAAATGCTGGACAATCCACACAGCATCATCTAGCCCCAAGCTAAGAAGAACTTGTGTTATGGGTACTAGATGACTGATATACGCACATAATACAATACATCACATAGGTTAGGTAGATTTATTTTTGGTATACACAGTAATTGATTTTGTTTTAAAAAACTATAAACCGACTTGAATTATTTAGTTTTTTCATTGATATTTGTCAGAACTAAATTAAAATGGGACCACACGGGAAGCACCAGCTTTCAAATTAAAAAAGAATCCTCGTTATCGGATCACCCAGTCAAAAGTTTAAACATTTAAAAAAACACAGATTTTCAAAATAAATAATATTTTGCCTTTATTATGATGCACTTCTTTAGATTGTTAAAAAAATACAAATCTTTCCTCGTAAAAAACAAAAAGTCAACGTGACGCGGTCACCCATCCAAGCACTGACCGCGCCCGACGTTGCTTAACCTTTGTGATCGGTTCAAAAGGTGATAAGAACGTTGCCTTATTTATTAAAATTATTTAACTTTTATTATTTGTTGTTATAACGGCAACAGAAATAAGAGATACAGCCTGGTGACAGACGGACAGACGGACAGCGGAGGCTTAGTAATAGGGTCCCGTTACCCTTTAGGTACGGAACCCTAAAAACGAAAAATTGATTTTACTTTCCGGTAAAAATTACTCATCTCGCGACAATATTTTTTAAAAGAACCGCCTTGAAATTTTTTTTTGTAGTGAAATATTTTTCTAAATCTGTTCATAATTCACGGAGGAATCTCGGGACATGCATAAAAAAGTAAAAATAACATACATACCTACTCAAGAGAATATAATATTTTAAAAAAACCGCCTTCAAATATAAGTACGGAACCCTAAAAACGAGAAATTGATTTTACTTTGCGGTAAAAATTACTCATCTCGCGACAATATTTTTTAAAAGAACCGCCTTGAATTTTTTTTGTAGCCTATCATTTTTCTATCATAATCTCACAACCTCGTCCTTTTATCTAAGTTGGTTAAAAAAGAGCCAATCACTGTCCTCGGCCTTAGGATCTTCAAATGGTACACGATCACATCCTGCAAAGAACTCGTCGGCAAGGTCGAAACTACTTACCGGATCTAGTAAGCGACTGAATAACTAATAAGTATAGTGGAGTTTTAAAATAACCTTTAGGTATAGATAACTATACCGTGTCCATTTTGAATGAAGCATGTTAGTAAACAAACCGCACATACTAAACGTAATGTAATTCTTATTATTATTTTCTCTTTTCTTATTCTATTTAATATTATTTTGTGTACCTATACCTACTACCTGATATGTTATTTAATTTAATTAACTCTTGAAATTGTAATTGTATATTTTAATGTGTATATGGACTCTGTGTCTGAAATAAATGATTTTTATTTTTTTATTTTATTATTTAACCTAAAATTCACTTTGTTGGCGCGTCATTTTATACGTAATTTACATTACATGTCGATTTTAGATCTTCCTTTTAATAAAAATTGCTTATATTACTCGACGCCAAGCAAGTGAGATTTTGTTATTTGTGTCGTAGTTTGTTTACGAACATGCGTAATTCAAAATGGACACAGTATAGCTGTGTTTTATCACACTAATAAATAAATAAATAATGCTGGACAATTCACACAGCATTATCTAGCCCCAAGCTAAGCAGAGCTTGTGTTATGGGTACTAGATAACTGATATACTTAATATAATACACTACATAGATAGATATTTTTTATTATACATAGAAAACATTCAGAACGCCCTGAACAAATATCTGCAGATCGTACAAATATTTTAATTAAAGTATTATTATTGGTCACCACCACCTTCAACCATCACCTTTCGTCTTTTATTAGATGAGAATAAAGTTGATAATTGAAAACACGAATAAAATAGTATTACGATTCGCCAATAGATGTCAGGAAGATTCAATTGATTACGATAAAGTTGATGAAAGTTTATTGAAAACACGAATAAAACGACATTTTCCGGATTATATATACAAGAATTGCTCGTTTAAAGGTGTAAGATAACTTAGATGACATGCAAATATTTGACTTAAATAGAATAATAATTGCAAGCGAATGTTATCATAAAAAAAATATTTGTTACCTAAATATACTCGAGAGCAATGAATCCGGGTCACTTAAAGAATCCTAAAAACGTAAATTGGAGTATTGAAGATTGGTCAAAAGTTATGTTCTCCGACGAATCAAAATTTATGCTCTACAAGCACGATGGAAGACACAGAGTGTATCGAAGACCAGGGGAAAGATTCAAGCAAGCATGCATCGAAGAAAAAGTAGCCTACGGTGGTGGGTCTGTACTTGTGTGGGCCGGAATTTCTTCTGAAAGTCGCACAGAGCTGGTGATCATAGAAAACGGCTCTTTAACTAGCGTAAGATATGTGGAAGAAATCCTCAATGATCACGTTGGTCCATTTATGGTCAATTTAGGTGAGGATGCTATATTTATGCATGCCAATGCCCGACCTCATACAGGTAGGATTGTGAATGACTACCTTCAAGAGATGAACATTACTCGTATGGAGTGGCCAGCGCGCAGCCCGGATATCAACCCGATCGAGCATGCTTGGGACGAGCTAGGCAGATGCGTAAAACAACGAAACCCTCCCCCAATCACGCTTCGTGAGCTCAAAATTGCTCTCACAGAGGAATGGGAGAATATTCCCCAAAATCGTATAAGGAACTTGGTGTACAGCATGCCAAACCGCGTAAACGCAGTAATGGAAGCACGAGGAGGCAATACGAAGTATTAAAATTCAAGAAAATCGTAATAAAGTTCAAAAATTTCATGTTTCCTATTTTTGTTTTAAGGAGAGATCAGCAGTTTTTTTCTTTATGTAATTTTGTGTTAATAAAATGTATGGTGACTCATATTTTTTTTACTTTCATTTAAGGAGTATTACATTGTCTATTAAATACAATTTATTGCATTAACCTATCATTTTTAGTTTCCGAGATTTTTAACATTCTTTAAGTGACCCGGATTCATTGCTCTCGAGTGTATTTGTACGATTGTACAGTACGGAACCATTCGTGTGCAACACTTGCTTTGCAGTTTTAATTGGAAAACTCCTAATACACCAAAAACCTCAACCCACATAGCTTAGACATTCGAATGAACCTGCAATATAATATTCGTGTGGAAATGCTAAGTTATTGAAAACCGCACAATAGCCCTGTCGTCGATTTACGCTAATGATTATAATTTGGACTTAATCCCCATTATGGTTTGCACATAATTTGCATTGGGGTTCGGCGTGACTTATAGGCGGAAGCGATTTTATACCTACGCACGTTTCCTCCTCGGCACACATGCGTTCATTGCTGAACTTAAAAAAGAGGGTTTTGCCATGAACACCACGCTTGGCACGGTGATTATTAATCGCAGCAGTGTTTTATAGCCAGTTAGCTCTCACTCTACTCAGCTAGACATCTTATAATCGTTTCTAAGAATTATTTGAGATTGGTGTAAAATGTGCCAAAATCGCCGTGTGGTGCCGGCGGCATAGAATTTGCACCACCCCAATTCTTCCCGTGGGTGTCGTAAGAGGCGACTAAGGGATATCTTCTGGGGGGCGGGCAGCAGCGCCCCCCGCAGAACAAATCTTTCACCAAACTGCGATCCCCAACCCGCATGCCCAGCGTGGGGATTATGGGCATAAACCCCCCATGAGTTAAATGCCAATAAGGCGTTTATCAAGGGGAGGCCTGCGTCCAGCAGTGGACCGATACAGGCTGTGTATGTGTGCCAAAATCCTACAAAATTGGGGTAGGGTTATAGTTTACAGCTCTTCACCTGTCTTTAGTATTATCATATATATTTTCTGCCGGTCTGCTCCAATCCCACACACTTTTGATGCATTTTCAGTACATTATTTACTTACTAGAAAAACTGACTAATCATATTGGTACAGTGTTTTTCCTTGCACACCACCAAACCTCATACATTATGTGGTATACGTGCATAGAAACTCAATCCCAACTTCCACGATTGGGTTCGTGGCCCCGAGTGTTCTACGCATCTGCCGTCCACGAGTTATATCGCTTTATAACTATAAAGTATATAAATAAAAAAAGAATCAAGTTTTTAGTTAATAAAATGAACTAGAATTGCGTTAAAACCGAAACCACAGCTTGGCGGAATAAAATCCCACGACCACAAAATTACAATTTGAACACAACCGCTTATCGCTCCGCTACTCTCCCCGCTCGCAAACCCACCACACTACTTCACAGATTAAGTTATAAATAAGCTATACTCTAACAAGCTTGTAACTTATATCGCTGCGTACGCAAACATTCAGCCTTACAATAGGTTTGCTACTTGGCTAGTGAATACTTAGCCTTATTTAAGCTTAACTTAAGCTTACGAGGTTTCTAGATTTCACCAGATACACGGAGATTTAGGGTTCGCGGAACTACTTTCATTTGTAAATCATTTAAATCTCGATTTAAAACCAAATTGAGATTTCACAAACTGAGTCCTTGTCAAAATCCCCTCTTAGTTTCTAAATCACCGAGGCTTGATCTATTGAAAATAAATAAGTAGTTACATACCAATTATTCAATTACTTCAAAATTTTACAAAATCGTTATTTATTTCAGAATCTGTGAAAGCTGCCTCTTTCATTTTATCACTTCGATCTTTTATCTTGAATTTAGGAGTTTTAAAAACACGAATGGTGAAAGTTTTCTCGATAGTTTTTTTTTGATAAATAGATGTTTTGCACACATTTTGCTATTTATCGGTTTTAGTTTTGCTAAGAAACCTAGAAGTATTTCTTTAGTCATGTCTTTAGTTATGTCTTTTAATTTTTTGATTGGTTGTTTCATTAACTTGTAATTATGTAAAACGTTTTGGCGCATAGAAAGTTCTTTGCACGTCTCTGCTCTGTACTTTTTGAAACCATAACATGTCATCCCGCTCGAAATCCATCTCGTAGCGGCATTATTGCACACTCTTAAGTTTCACGGTTTAATTGTACGTAAGTTTTAAATAATGATAAATGGTCGCGAGTGTATGCCGTGACGTGTTGCCCAAAGGACAGTTGTTTGTGATTGTCTCCAATTACGTTAACGCCATAAGCGAAAACGTTCGATTCGAATTTGAATTCTATTCCGACGGAAATGTAGAACGCTATTTCGATTTGTCAAAAGTTTCCGATATCGAATCCGACGGCTTTTCCGACGAATTAAAATACGGCTGAACAGAAAAGGATTAGTAGGATAGCAATTTAACTAAAACGAAAGGAGCAAACCAGTCCCACATTACAATAGGCCTCGTTACTCATGAATCATGAGAGCTGTAAGCTTTACGAGTGGGAATATAGTTTGGCTTTTAGTCGCCTTTTGTTTCTCGTGTCTTAGTTTTATTTATGGCTTCGTTTAGTTTTATTGGAGACTAGCTGTGCCCCGCGGGTTCACACGCGTTGATTCTATGGAAACGTGAAAGGTGATTTATATACCACGGGAACTGATGGGATAAAAATTAGCCTATGTTTAATTCCAAGATTAAGATTACCTGTATGCAAAATTTCAGCCCCATCCGCTCAGTAGTTTTTGCGTGAAGAGGTAACAAACATCCATCCATTCATCCATCCATCTATCGAACCATAAATCCATACAAACTTTCGCATTTATAATATTAAGTGTAATTTGGGCATAGAATAGATTATAACTATCTCAACCTCAACAGCCTGTATTGGTCCACTGCTGGACGCAGGCCTCCCCCTGATAAGCTCCTTACTGGCGTTTATCTCATGGAGGGTAATGCCCATAATTGCCATGCTGGGCATGCGGGTTGGAGATCGCAGTTTGGTGGTAAAATTGTTTTGCAGGGGGCCCACTGCCAGTGGAAATCCCTTAGTCGCCTCTTACGACACCCGCGGGTAGAGTTGGGGTGGTACAAATTCTATGCCAGCGCCACACAGCTAATATTTACTACACTCGCGTGCAATTGAATCGACTCAATCCGACATTTGCACAAAAAGTGGATTCAGCAAGGCAGTATAAGGAGAAGATTTTGGACCTAACATAGGAAGAGATCGCTCAAAGCAATAAGACCGATATAATAAGTATCACAAACTGTACGATGGATTTTGGAAATTTCTTGTATGAAACGTATTAGTGTGATAAAATAGGTGGCGGCGCCACATTGGCTCAGGTATATTAAATTAAAATATCAATGTGTTCTCACCCCGAAAAAGCCGCGGGCAGTAGCTAGTTATTAATAGGCAAAGGTTTCTTAAATACTTCTCATTGTAGATTTTAGTATGTTTAGGGTTCCGTACCCAAAGGGTAAAACGTCTGTCACCAGGCTGTAGGTATCTCATGAACCTTGATAGTTAAATAGTTGAAACTGTCACAGATTATGTCTGTCTATCTGTTGCCTCTATAACTGAAAAATAGAATTACATAAATATTTAAGTGAGCTCCCATACAAAAGACATGATTTTTTTAGCCGTTTTTGTAGATAATGGTACGGAACCCCTCGTGCGCGAGTCCACCTCGCACTTAGCCTGTTTTATCTTATCATATTTATTGACACAATTTGCATTCAACTTTAAGCTTGATCTTAGCTAAGATTATCTTGAAAACTATCTAGTATTAAAGCTCATGGTTGGTTTGGGTACATACTCCATGCGTACGCTTATTTATGCATTCAGTAGTAATTGTAACAGACCAGATGGCGCGCCAGAGAAAGTAAAGGTGCGGCGGTGTGATAGCGATTTGAAAACGCTAGTCGCTTGTACTTGGACCGCTCTTTCGGTAATAATTTTAAGACATAACATTTTTAAAACGAGGTTAATAAAATCATTACTTATACGCAAATTTGATTATATCATGGAGTCCCGTATGTCAACTCAAAGTCAAAACTTCATGCCCATACAAAAATGTTATGTATGACGATTTTGCAGTTGAGATTTAAAATTTCTACTTTTCAATGATTAAATTTCACAATAAAAACATCATAAAATACAAAAATAAAAATACAGATATATTTCTATAGGTACCTATCAATAGAAAATACGTAAAAAAATATAAGCTTTTTTGAAGTCACATGCATATACCCTATTGGTTGGAGATAACTGATCTAAATAAAAGCTACAAGATTGTTCCACAAATACTAACAGGGCTAATTCAATAAAAACTTGTAAAAATTAGAGCTTCATATTTGGACTACCATAAATAGCTGTCTGGTGCCCTTGATTAACGCCCTATTGGCTGTTATTTCATGGGGATTATTACCCATAATCCCCACGCTGGGCATGCGGGTTGGGGATTGCAGTTTGGTGGTACAATTGTTATGCAGGGGGCGCTGCTGCCCGCCCCCGGAAGATATGCCTTAGTCACCTCTTACGATACCCGCGGGAAGTGACCATTGGTGTCGATTCTGTGTTTTAGGATCCCTAACCTAAATTTTAAGATTTCTAAATTTTCTATGCTAGGTAGACCTAAAAATTATTGTATTCTCTATAAAGGTCCTAAAAATACCTATATTAGAACGTTTTTCAAAATCGCAAAACCTCTCTGAGTTGAGTGGTTGGGATTTTTCTGCGAGCAAAATATGTTTTTTTTCTAAAATGTTATTTTAAAATACATCTTTGCATGGGTCAAAGAGTTCATCCATTATTTGAGAAATCGTTTAGAAATTCAAATCGATACTAGTTTAAAATCGATAAATTTTAATCATGACCTAATTAGATGCCTGCTAAAATTAGGTAGACGTTTCTAACCATAGCTAAAATGTAACGCAAATAATAGGGTTAAAGCTACTTATAACTAAGTTAAGCTGTTTTAGATCTATCAATCTAATTTTAGAGCTGTCATCCTAATTTTAAACGTGTCAGTCAAATTTTACAACCATAGAATCGTTTTTATCTATTTGAAATACCGAAATCCTAATTTTAGCTAATCCTAAAACAACAGAATCGACACCATTATCTACAAAAACGGCTAAAAAATCATGTCTGTAAAAATCTACTTGACATGCAAATGTCGGCTTGGGACGATTCACCCCGGTGCAACACACGTTGCTAATGTAATAAATAAATAATAAAATCCGTTTGTTTCAGGCACAAGTAAAGACCCATATACAAATCTTAAAGTTAACACAATATACAAAAAAATAAAAATAAAAAAGACGTGTGGCACTCGGGGACTGTCGCGGTAAAGCTATTGCAATCCTAATAAATACAAGCACATTTAGCTACTAAGAAACTCTATAATATTATTACGTAAAACCATTTAGAGTATCCCAATCTAAACCGTCTTTCCCATGCGGTTTTGGTCACGACTCGATGTTATGCGATATCCCATTTGGTTATAGATTTTATCTCTTTCTTGATAGACCGTTTTGTACGGACAAACTTGTCTGATCTGTTGCTCTTTTGGCATAGAAGTGTAAGGTACCTTAATCCTAAGTTATTGTAGGTACCTATATAGCCTATGTGTCGACACTTAGACGCATTGAATTAATATTACTTAAGTTCTGTTTCAGTTCTCAGACAAATATTATTTTAGTTGACCCAGTGATTGATAAGTAAATACTTTATTGAATAATCGTTTTTGTTTTAAAAACTGTAAACCGACTTCAATTATATAAGTAAGTATATAAGTTTTTCATTTATTTTCATGGATCCCACTGTCAGAACTGGACTAAATTAAAATTGGACCACACGGAAAGCACCAGCTTTCATATAAAAAAGAATCATCATGATCGGACCACCCATTCCGAAATTCTGAGGTAATAAACATAACAGTCGAATTGAGGACCTCCTCCTTTTTTAAGTCGGTTAAAAAAGAAAATTAGGTAAAATCAAGTCATCATCATCAGCCTATATTAGTCCACGGCTGGACATAGGTCTCCCCTAATGAGCGTCATAGCGCCCTGTCTTCAGCTTGACGCATCCAGCATCTGTCTGCAGTCTTTCGCAGAACCTAATTCCACGTCATGCCACACGTTCAATTAAATAAGATAAAAATGTACTATAATAGTATTTATTAATTGAGCTAAACTATTAATAGTTAGATATTTTTATATATAACGATATGCCTATCCAGTTTGAAACTATTTTGCTTTGCGTTAAAAACAAAAGATATCGAGCAAGCCGGGGTTGGCAACTATTCACTTCACAGAAAAATCACCCTAGTGGTGTTGGGCGCAATTTTTGATGTACATAAAAAATACCTATAGTATCTAACCTACACTCAGAAAAAATATTTCTTAATTCTTTATTGCACAAAATAATACAATATAGTTAAAACATTTAAAAGAAAAATAATGGCAAAGGCGAGCTTAACGCTAATAAGGTAATAAGAGTTATCTTCCAGCAAACCTTATTGGGAGTGAAAGATAAAGATGTAAAAGTGGGTACATGTGTTTATAAGTACATTAAAATTAAATCTATCCAGATGAAATTTTAATGTACGTATGTATATGTATATTTATTTTTATATATTAATTTCATTATCTGCAGATGTTTTAATTAATTTTCTTGTTAATAACTATATTTCATGGCTTCTCAAGTATCCCATTGTCAGAACTAAACCAATTTAAAATGGGACCACACGGGAAGCACCAGCTTTAATACAAATCCGACCACCCAGTCAAAAGTTATAAGGAACAAAGACATAAAAAAATACAGTCGAATTGAGAACGTCATCCTTTTTTTTAAGTCGGTTAAAAAGTATTGCCGTGGTAGGTATTCGCATTAAGGGTGACGTCAAACGTGGTCTGCGGTGGCCTTATGTGTAATTTGTCAACACCAGTCTGTAAGACCCTTTAAAATCAAAATCAAAAATTCTTTATTTCCACAAATGCAATAAATGAACACTTAGAAAAGGTCAAATTATAAAACTAAGCACTGACAAGGAAATAAAGTGATTCTCTGCTTCGTTATGTAGACTAAAGCAAAGAAGCGACAAAGAAACCTTAGCCTGTTAGTTGTTATTTTTAGAGTTCCGTCCCTAACTTTTTATCCTCTAGCTAGATAATCTGATATTTTATAGTAATCCTTTTTGCACAGCAAGGCTTTGACAATTGGTTTGAATGTATTTATTGATATTTTTTGCAAATCACTAGGAATTTTGTTGTAGAAGCGTATAGTCCGTTAGGGTTCGGTCCTACTACTAGCGACGAGAGTAGATGATCTAGCGATCTCATCTCATTGATAGAACCCTATCCATATTTAATATTATAAATTCCAAAGTAACTCTGTCTATCTGTCTGTCTGTTACCTTTTCAAGCCTAAATAGCTGAACGGATCTCAAAGAATTTTGCAAAATTTTGCAAAAAAAAAGGTACTTAAATGGTATTGAGACGGGCGTAGGTTTTACTAAAAAGGTGCGTGCGAAACCGCGGGAAGCAATTAGTAAGCTATCATTTAGTGGCCGTGATATGGTAATAGACTACGCACGACATATAGTTTTATTAAGGTGGAACTAGTCGCATCATTTTTTCATACAAACGTGGAAGGGTAACTAAAAGGCTGTTTGATGTTGACCATCCAAAACTAAGGATGAAATCAATTTATACAAAATTAAATTATTAATAAGAATAAGATTTATGTCAACAAATGTCAAAAGAGCGGCTGTATATGGGCTTTGTCAAAGTGAACTAAAATAAAATATGATATTATATAATATTAAATATTATTTAATATCATATTTTATTTTAGTTCAGCAAATTTTGCTGCTGTAACTGCCATTGTCCAATGGTAGTGGTAGAGTTGGTAATGCAAAACAATAGATCATTGGTCAAACCATACCTGTATTAATGTCCAATAAAGATAAAATCGCTTCCCGCTATCAGTCTGTCCGAACGAACGTTTTCACGCTTCTCGACATGTAATAGATAATAATGGTTATGCGTGAATTTATACATTCGGTAGTCATTGTTGCACGTTTGTACTGTTGCGACATTAAGGCTTGGGCGGAGTGTAAGCGGTAAGGATTTTGACTTTTTAAAATAAAATTGGGTAATAAATAAGTTATAGGGCATATTTTTTTCTGTGTGCCAGAAGAGGTGCATGCAGGACTTTATACCCTTGTGTCTATAGTACCATTGATTTGTACCATCAATTACCATTGATGGTACAAATCAATGGTACTATAGACACAAGTGATACAACTATGTGTCCTTATTACCATCAATGGTATTACCGATACCTACTAGCAAGTGTCGCTAAGCTTTCGTTCGTTCTATTCGGTCCAATAACTTAGGTAAATGTACTGAAAATTTAAGGAATTGGATCTCCGATTGAAAGCTAGCAGATATTCAACTATGTTGGGTACTGAAATAAAACAGTATAATATCACGTTTACAAGGGCTATAATAGGGTATATGCATGTGACTTCAAAAAAGCTCATATATTTTACGTATTCTCTATTGGTATAGAAATATATCTGTATATTTATTTTTGTATTTTATGATGTTTTTATTGTAAAATTTAATCATTGAAAAGTAGATATTTTAAGTCTCACCAGCAAAATGTGTAAACGCAACGCTATTGGCACGTGACGTCATACTTGAACATTTTTGTATAGGCATGAAGTTTTGACTTTGAGTTTACATAGGGGACTCGATGATCCGTGACCGTGACGTCATAAAATGCAATCGCTAACATGGCAGCGTTTCTATCACCCGAAACTGAGTGTAGTTTTATTTTTAGTTTTTTACCTCAAAAATTTAACTTTAATAACGATCACTCTCACACTCTCACACTCAGAAAAATCACCTTAAAACGTTTCCATAGGAAAAACGCGTGCGAAGTCGCGGGGTGCAGCTAGTTATAAATGCATCTATCTATATATTTCTTCCTGTGCTGAAGGGTGCTCATCTGGGCCAGGTGTAGACCACATCTGGCCCAGATTAGCACAGGAAAGAGGCGAATAGCATAAATATAGAGATCAACGGTTTCGGCTATGCCATCGATTCCACTACCTATATCCAGCAGTCGGAGACAGAGGCTGATGATTACGATGATAATAGAAAATATCCAGAACACCCTGTATATAACTCGGTGCTATCGTAGTAGCATCATATTGAGTAACAGTACATGTTCGACGCCAACATTCAATAAATAAACGACGACGGTAATGATCGCTCCAGAATGTTCACTCCAAAATATTATTTTATTTTTAACCGACTTAAAAAAGAGGAGGTTCTCAATTCAAATGTTTTTTTTTTTTGTTTGTCACCTCAGACTTTTTAAAAAATATCTGTAGTGTTTTGTATTATGTATTAATACAAAACACTATATTATGTATATATATGTAGTGTTTTGTATTATGTATATCAGTTATCTAGTACCCATAACACAAGCTCTGCTTAGCTTGGGGCTAGACAATGCTGTGTGAATTGTCCAACATTATTTATTTATACATAGAAAATACCCGTAACACCCTGAATAAATATTGGTAGTTACTCAGTGCTATCGTAGTAGCATCATATTGAGGAACAGTACATGTTCGACGCCAACATTCAATAAATGTATCGTATTATGTATGTATATCAGTTATCTAGTACCAATAACACAAGCTCTGCTTAGCTTGGGGCTAGACAATGCTGTGTGAATTGTCCAACATTATTTATTTATACATAGAAAATACCCGTAACACCCTGAATAAATATTGGTAGCTACTCAGTGCTATCGTAGTAGCATCATATTGAGGAACAGTACATGTTCGACGCCAACATTCAATAAATGTATCGTATTATGTATGTATATCAGTTATCTAGTACCAATAACACAAGCTCTGCTTAGCTTGGGGCTAGACAATGCTGTGTGAATTGTCCAACATTATTTATGTACACATAGAAAATACCCGTAACACCCTGAATAAATATTGTTGTTACTCAGTGCTATCGTAGTAGCATCATATTGTAGAGCAACAGTACATGTTCGACGCCAACATTCAATAAATGTATTGTATTATGTATATCAGTTATCTAGTACCCATAACACAAGCTCTGCTTAGCTTGGGGCTAGACAATGCTGTGTGAATAGTCCTTCACTATTTATTTATACATAG
Source organism: Eupithecia tripunctaria (assembly GCA_955876795.1). NCBI lineage: Eukaryota > Metazoa > Arthropoda > Insecta > Lepidoptera > Geometridae > Eupithecia > Eupithecia tripunctaria. Next base: position 4,826,785 of record OY041627.1, read on the forward strand.
AAAATACCCGTAACACCCTGAATAAATATTGGTAGCTACTCAGTGCTATCGTAGTAGCATCATATTGTAGAGCAACAGTACATGTTCGACGCCAACATTCAATAAATGTATTGTATTATGTATATCAGTTATCTAGTACCCATAACACAAGCTCTGCTTAGCTTGGGGCTAGACAATGCTGTGTGAATAGTCCTTCACTATTTATTTATATATATAAAATACCCGTAAAACCCTGAATAAATATTGGTAGCTACTCAGTGCTATCGTAGTAGCATCATATTGTAGAGCAACAGTACATGTTCGACGCCAACATTCAATAAATGTATTGTATTATGTATATCAGTTATCTAGTACCCATAACACAAGCTCTGCTTAGCTTGGGGCTAGACAATGCTGTGTGAATAGTCCTTCACTATTTATTTATACATATAAAATACCCGTAAAACCCTGAATAAATATTGGTAGCTACTCAGTGCTATCGTAGTAGCATCATATTGAGTAACAGTACATGTTCGACGCCAACATTCAATAAATAAACCACGACGGTACTGGTCGCTCCAGTTCGCTCCATTTTCCCACGGTGCATTTACATACTTTACTATTGATATTCGCTTTCACAATCGGCGGTTTAACGCACTTTAACGCTCTCTGGACAAGTCTGCGGATTTAATGAGGAACCCTTCTAACATTTCTAGCATGGTCATGCGCATACACCATCGAAGACGGTTTTCAACCGACTTCATAAAAAGGAGGAGGTTCTCTATTCGAGTGTTTTTTTTTTTATTATTTTTTTAAGTTTGTTTCCTCAGAACTTTTGACTGGGTGGTTCGATTTGACGATTCTTTTTTTAATTATGAAAGCTAAAGCTGGTGCTTCCCTTTTGTGGAGTTGTGGCTGTGGGCATTAAAATTTTGTTCAGTTCTGACAAAGAGATCCATGAAAGTACATGAAAAAACTTTAAAAATTTAAGTCGGTTTATAGTTTTTTAAAACGAAATTAATTATTTAGAGTTCCGTACCCGAAGCGAAAAAACGGAACGGAACTTAGCCTCCGCTGTCCGTCCGTCGCGTCGTCCGTCTGTCAGTGCAATTATAGTGGACAGTAAATTTTAGTGGACCTATAGCTATGCACGGAGTCTCTCTGAAGGATAGGATCCGTAACGAATACATCCGACAGAGAACCAAAGTTATCGACATAGCTCAAAGAATTAGCAAACTGAAGTGGCAGTAGGCTGGCCAAATCTCGCGAAGAACCGACAACAGCTGGGGTAAACGAGTTCTTGAGTGGAGACCGAGACTCGGTTAACGAAGTGTAGGACGCCCTCCGGCCACGTGGGATGACGATCTGCGAAAGACTGCAGGCAGATGCTGGATGCGTCAAGCTGAAGACAGGGCGCTATGGCGCTCATTAGGGGAAGCCTACGTCCAGCCGTGGACTAGTATAGGTTGATGAGCAGCAAGTGAAAGCTCTAGGTAGGCAATTTAAATTTTAGTTATTGCACATTCTCTCTAAATATTTTGGCATACCGACTAACGGTCATGAACGTTTATTTATAAAATGTAGGTATTTATTCTAGAAAGTTGTATGTTTCTTTTCCAAACATAAGGTAGAAAGTGCGTCTTTGCAGGCGTATCAAAATGCGGGCAGGAAAACTCTACGGAATTTCATTTCTCACGCAGGGAATATGGCAGTTTCTTGCCAAAGTGTACAAGTACTAACTTATTAAGTACTTCTTACTTTAAATAACACGTATTTTGGCAAAAAAAAGAACTTAACGTCTCCACTTATGAATTTAAATCGATTGCTTCGGCGCTATCCGATTCAGTCTATGTTAAAACCTGAATTAGTAAATCAATTAATCAGTTTTAATTTCTAAATCATGCCGGCAGCAATAACTCACAACTCAGAACGTTTACAGCCCATCCTTAGGAAGGAAGTTTTTGAGTTATTAGTCTCTAATTACTAGATTAGCTGGTATTTATATCAGGGCTGTTGCGAATATCAGCATCAGCATACACTGATGATCAGCAGACATCAGCATTGATCGATGCTGATGTTCGAATCGCAACATGATCCGGAGGAGCTAGTTTTAAAGCGTATTTTGTCCTTTGTATAGTCGCATGAGCTCGTTTAGGTTTTTAGGTGTACATTTATTATATTTATGGAAATAAAGAGTTTTTGATTTTGATTTTAGGTGTTCACAAATAAGAATTGGCCTACCAAAGAAGTATCCTTTTTTTGGCTTAATGCACCACTATGAATTTGTCTAATAGGTCTGGGCAAGCAGTCTCGATCATTTTAGATTTCAAACCACCGTTAACTCTATGATTTCGGTGAAGGTAACTACGACCACTGAAATCGTAATACGTAGCAAATTAGACAGCCCGATAAGTTTGTAGCGATAGGTCAGTCGTTTGCGACAAAAATTAATAGTTCCGATGGTAAATCAATATGAATATTAGAAATTTAGCCTTTTCTTTATGTTAATCTACTGTATTTATGGAAATAAATAGTTATTGAATCATTTGAAACTTGAAACTTCTTGTAAAGACAATCAAAATTCGTTAGAATATGACCAGTAAAACTTTGCGACTGATGTCGCTCGCTATCTATGTCGAAACTGCTTGCCCAGACGACTCGAAAATTCGAATTAATCCGCCAGTTAGATAATATCATAATCAGAAATATTGGGACTATTATTTTTTAGACTGGATATTTTTTTTGTAATTTAATCCAAAAATGGAAGATGAGCCAGTTAAAGTTCCGCGTGGCGTCACGGCTCAGTAAAAAGTGTCGCACTTTTTACTGAGCGTGATACTCACTAATCCCCACTGCCAAAATTTGAGGTGCTTTATTTATGTGATTTTTTGTTGTTTGTTGACAAAATAAAAAATAGTTGTCCGATATCTTCTCATAATCTGACTGACGGACTTATAAGAAACTAGCTGCGCCCCGCGGCTTCGCACGCGTTGTTCCTATGGAAACGTTAAAAGGTGATTTTGGAACTGATTTATGGGATAAAATTAGCCCATGTTTGATTCCAGGGTAAGAATTACCTGCATGCAAAATTTCAGCCAGATCCGCCCAGTAGTTTTGGCGTGAAGAAGTAACTAACATCCATCCATCCATACATCCATACAAACTTTCTCATTTGAGTGTTGTGATTTTGAGTTGTCAGGCTTATGGTTTAGTAGTGATTTTCCGGTGGTTGGATATCGTAGTTCATGCAAGTTGGGGATCGCAGTTCTATGGTGGATTCGTTCCTCAAACTATCCCATAAAAGTTACAGATTAATGGTTGATTTTCTGCTAATGGAACTGACTCGAGACGACTGGTTTGTACATTCTACAGATAGCATTTATTAACATAAAATTTTGTTTTGTTCCAGTTGGCGCTACACCAGCATCGTTGAGGGAAGTAGAAGAGTCTACATCGACGCAGATAATGTTTGAGTGAGTATGCCTGTTCACAGTGTTCACATTGTGCAACCATGTTCCCAAAATGTAACCCTTCTAATTCTAAGTGGGGGAACTGATATCTGCAAGGACACCTTGCATAGGAGCGGATTGTGCATTATCCCCCTGCTTAATCAGGCCCTAGCCAGCCCAGCTCCTTGAAGTATCGGAGCAGGACTTTAGGTGACTGACAGCTTCGTTTTATCTTTTCTGTGGGTGTGGATGGGATTGATGCCTCAATAAGACACTTCAGCCCCGTTTGGTGTCTGGCCTCCTCTGTGGCCGTGCAGTGTACCACAGTCTCTTCTTCTTGAAAGCAGCCACGACATAAGCTGCTGTCTGTGGCTCCAGTCTTGAAAAGATGATGGTTCAATTCACAGCGACCTGTGATGATGCCCACCATCGTTCCTAGGTCCTGCCGGCTCATCTTGAGCATCGTGTTGGTGATTTTCCTGTCTTTGGAGATGAATATTGATTTAGTATGCTTGCTCCCATAGCTTTTGGTGTTCTTGTTCAGAGTTAAGTTTTAGTTTGTTTTTGACTTCCGCTGTGGGCGGGTTCGAGAGACTTACATCTTGTTGAGTTGGACTATGTAACCCTTTTCCTAATATATCAATCTACTAGTGGTCCGTCCAACAGTAATCATAAATTATTACGATTTCAGTGGTCCTCCGGCTTCGCAAGGGTGGTTATTTATTTTTATAAATGTAGCCTATGTTACTCAGGGATCAACGCAATCACATCACATCACACTAATATTATAAATGCGAAAGTTTGTATGGATGGATTGATGTTTGTTACCTCTTCACGCCAAAACTACAGAACGGATTGGGCTGAAATTTTGCATGCAAGTAATTCTAATCCCGGAATCAAACATTAGCTTCTTTTTATCCAGTTCCTGTGGGATAGAAATCACCTTTAAACGTTTCCATAGGAACAACGCGTGCGAAGCCGCCGGGTGCAGCTAGTATTTTAATAAACAAAACATATTACAGATAGTTTGGTTCAGTCGTTTTTGAGTTTATTCATTACAAACATCCAAAAACACTTATCTTTTTATAATGTTAGTATAGATGTATAGTCAGTAAAAACTGCACCTTACCACCACTAGAGTGATTTTTCTGTGAAGTGTATGGTTGCCCGGCTTGCTCGATATCTTTTGTTTTTAACGCAAAGCAAAATAGTTTCAAACTGGATAGGCATTACGTTTGGCGATGGTACCTCTATCTACACGCATGTCCAGCGTGGAGATTATGGCACTGCCCCATGAGATAAAATCCAATAAAGCACTTCATGAGAGGAAACCTGTGTCGAGCAGTGGACCAATTAGGCTGGCGCCGAGCATAGAGTATCAATACCTCTAGAGCCTAATAAACCATTGAAATGCAGTAACACCATTCTAAATTCAAATAACTTTTTTCAACTTGTTGAATAATATGCTTTATTCTACTTGTGAGCAATTTTGCTCACTGGTTTTAAGCAAAGTCATTGTTTTCGAGCGATAGAGATGAAAATAACTTTTTCATCCCACCATCTCGGAAAGAGTATTTTTAATCTTCAATATCTGATTGGAAAAGCCGTTTTTATTCTCTAGAGGATAAAGTAAATTGAATTTAGAACATCGTGTGCACTAAGTTTGTGAATTACAAAAAATATGAAACCTATTTACTGCTACCTCTATGGTGCCGAATATATCATACAACTTTTTTTTTAATTTGTTAAAAACTCAGACTCGGAACCTTCTTGGTGATGATTCTAGCGACGAGGAAGTTTGTTTTTGCATTGAGTCATTTCCTCGCTGAGGTGGAATGAAAAGTTACGTGTTGCACTTGAGTGCAAAGATTTTTCACCACATAACTTTTACTAATTCTGTACCTACAAGATAAATAAAGCTGCTTTCATTTTATTTATTTGTTTAAATTTTTCCTTTCAGGTCATGTCATCAAGTGCCTAAAATAAAAGTGGGCCCAGATCTTCGTAGTACGAGAAAAAACAAACAACATGCACACAAGTACGTATCTCTTAAGAGTGTGCCATAAGCAATATACTGCGAAATTGTACTTTAAATTGATATTTATCTCAGAATCTGTGAAAGCTACCACCTTCATATTTAGGGAAATGTTACTTCGATCTTTTATCTTGAATTACGTGTTTTAAAAACACGATTGGTAAAAGTTTTATCAATGGTATTTTTTTTTAAATAGATGTTTTACTAACATTTTGCTATTGATCTTAGAATTACACTTATTTTCTTCGATTTTTATTTTACTAAGAGACCTAGAACTATTTCTTAAGTTATGTCGATTGGTTGTTACATGAACTTGTAATTAGCTAAACAGTTTTGGCGCATAGAAAATTCGGCGCACGTCTCTGCTCTGTACTTCTCACTCGCGAGAAAACCATATCTTGTCATCCCGCTCGAAATCCATCTTGTAGCGGTTTATTGCACGCTCTTGAATTTGACGACCTCTGTGGCGCGGTTGGCGAAGGCCTAAAAGTATTCATCATCAGCATGTCCACTGCTGGACGGAAGCCCTCCTAACTTACTCCATAGCGAGATATCTTCAACCGTAAACAGAAGTCTGAGCAGACTGCACTCTACCAAACAATAATTCAACAGTTCTTTATTGATAACAAATACAAGTTACATGTCAGGTTTATAAATCAAATATTGCTATTACAATTAATTACGTAGGTACCTTCAATACAATTTTATATATTGTGTAATTATAAATTTGTGGCAAATATACAATAAAATATTATTAAATAGGTAATCTTTGCATCCAACGGCATCTTCATTGAAATTCACCGTTTGCTTCTAAAACTACAAAACAAAACCGTTTGCTTCTAAAACAAAATGATTAACAAAATTAAGTTTCACAACGATTTCTGTGGTCCGCCTGCACAGAAGAAAGTGGCGGGTTCGATTCCTGCCACGACAAATGTGTGTACAATCTGCAGATATTTGTTCAGGGTTTTCTAGATGTTTTCTATGCATAACAAAAAAATATGGATCTATGTAGTGTATTGTATTATGTATATCAGTTATCTAGTTCCCATAACACAAGCTCTGCTTAGCTTGGGGCTAGAGAATGATGTGTCCTTTCAACAGCCTATATTGGTCCACTGTTCGACGCAGGCCTCCCCCTGATAATCTTTTTTTACTTTAAACTCATGAGGGGTATCACCCACTTACTCCCCACGCTGGGCATGCGGGTTGGGATCGCAGTTCGGTGGTAGAATTGTTCTGCAGGGGGCACTGCCTGCCCGCCCCCGGTAGATATCCCTTAGTCGCTTCTTACAACACTCGTGGGAAGAGTTGCGGTGGTATACATTTTAAACCCGTACCAAAACCATGCAAGTTTTGCATTTATAATACCCGACATAGTATGTAAGAACATAAATTAGTTGTGTTAGACTAAGGCCCGTATTATGAAAACCAACTCAGTCGTGGATCTCTGCTCGAGCTTTTCTATGGAATGAACGTCACTCAAGCATTGCTCTATGACTGAGCAAGCTTTCATAATACGGGCCTTAGATAAGATGCAAAGATTTTATTAGTTAATAAGCGATAAAGTTGCTAGTGGTTTGTTTTTTTTATTGTTCCGCTAATGGACAACAAATTGAAGTGAATTAGAGTCAATTGTACCTTATTTCTTATTTGATAGTAATTACTATTTATCAAGCTGTTTATATAGTAAAAATGTGACTTGTCTAAGTGCTTATTTTGTAAGTCTAAAGTAATAAACGATTTGACTCTCTGACGCTAGATGGCGTTAGCACAAACGACATACTTAGGTACCTACCTAACAACATTTCCTTTCTTTTACAGATCAAAACCACCAACACCCACCCAACCCCTCGCGCTTTCAAAATACCCAATAATACCCTTCCCGATACCCAAACCGGACAAACCCACAGACGAAGCAATCAAAAACTTCTTCCTAACCACCGCGTTACAGAATCTGACAGGCTCGCTGTCACTGTCAAAGATGACAGTGACAGATCGCAAGAAGAAGTTTGTCAAGGAGGATAATAATAATGAAGAGAGAAAGAGGTTGCATAAGTGCGATGTGGCTGGATGCCATAAGGTTTATACGAAGAGTTCGCATCTAAAAGCGCATAAGAGGACTCATACAGGTTAGTTGAACTTTATAATAGGGTATAACACCCATTTTTAAAAGTGATTCAAATTGATTTTATTGGACTAATAAACCACAAAAAATACACAAATTTTAATCAATCGATAGGTACCATAAAAATGCTTTTTTATTTTACATTTTCAATTTAAGCGTGAAATTGCGTCTAACGCAGTGGACGCCATTATTACCCTGTGGTGATGACGTCAATTGGCTGTGTAAACAAATATGATATACGACACTTTTTTGACACAGCCGTATGATGTAATAACATGGCGGCTACTATTAGGTAATGATAAAAAACGGATCAAAAACACTGAAAACCTTGAGTTGAATTTTAAAATTTATAAGAACCAAGAACAAATACTAATATTTTCCGACTGTTTTTTGCGTAACCTATCTCAATAATATATTTTTGATTTTTCGGTCGGAGTAAAATACCCTATAAAGGAGACAGCTTCAATGAGGGGTTTTCAATTAGCATTTTTATGAAGAGAAAAATATTATTTACCAAATATCTCGATCGATGGCAAGGGCGTTGGCAATGGGTCTGACAAACGATTTTTACTTTACATGCCAAATAAATCTACAAAAAATTACGAGAAAACCTGTGTTTTTACTTTTTTCATATCTTAAGAAATGGCTGAGATATTTCTGGCCGAAGGTTTTTAAAAACGCGGGCGGCGGCTCACACGCAGATGACGTCACAACCTCGCTCATTCGACAGGCGCGCTCTCGTACGCACGCCGCTGCGCAGAAAAATAAAGTTTTCTCGTGGAAAATGCCTAGGAAATACTGTATTGTGCCTCAGTGCTTTAATTCAACAGTTAAAGCACCCGATAAACTCTTTTTTTATGTGCCTGAGGACCCAAAAATTAGAAAAAAGTGGATGACAGCCGTAAGAAGAGTCGACGCGTTAGAAGAAAAACTGTTTGTTAATAAATAAACTAAAGCGGACATACTGACATAGGTACCTAGTATAAAATGAATAAAAAATACCTATCTGTTTTGGTATAAAAATATTATAATAGTACATAGGTAAGTATTTGCCTACTTAGAAATCTGATAGCTACGTAAATAAAATACCTACTAGGACTTACCTAGGTACATCTGTATAATATTATGGGTAACTAGGTGATCTATACATACTAATATTATAGAGAGGAAAGATTTGATTTGATTGTTTGTTTGTTTCTACCTATTGAATAGGCTCCGAAAGTAGGTATTGGACCGATTTGAAACATTCTATCCCCGTTAGGAAGCTAGGTAGGTACTACATTATCCCTGATGAACATAGGCCATAATAGGAAATACTTACCTACCTACCCGTGCGAAGCAGGGACGGACCGCTAGTTTTCTATGAGTTTATACTAATAAAACATTATAAAATAATCATTCGACAACCTCGAGATGTTGATTGCGAGTAGGTACCCAGTATTTGTTTATCGCCGCCTATAAAAGGTACCTACCTTGTACCTACCTACCTAATAAACCTATTGAACAATAAAGTTTTTTAAACTTACGCGATCAGAACACATTATTATAAATATTTTGTCATCCAGTGACCACGACAGTGTGTAAACTGTCGAAACGTCGGGAAGAATAGGTTTGAACAAATAGGTAAGTACTTATGTACCTACCTACCCGAGAGTAGGTAATGCTTACATTGAACATACGTACATACATACCTTTTCATCTTTATTCCACGAATTTCGGCTACCGTGAAATGCTGATTTCCAACGAAATATTGTGCCACCATCAAACTATCCACTCTTGGCAGATTGTCTGACTGGCCTTTGAGGAAACCTTCTTCCAATCTACACACTACACACTTCTTCTACACACTATTGTTTCTATATGTGTACGATTGCTAAGTATGAATAGTGGAGAAGTGGACTGTAGATTATTTTTGTAGTGAGATTATGTCTGACTCGAATTGTGTCGACACAAGTACAACGATAGTGATTCTATCTTGGAGTGAAAGTATGAGAGTAGGCGTGAATTGTATGTATGAGGTGTATCGAGGATGTTACGAAAAACCACTAACCTTTGAATCATGGGCATGTAGCAGTACTCAGCTCTTTCCAGAGTTCCTCGGGGCGTCACGGCTAAAACTATACCTTGGAGATCGGCACTTCACTGGGCGGGCAAGCTTAGCGTTAGCTTTGAGGGGCCGGTCGAAAGCAGTAGGGCTAATAATTATGTGAAGTCTCGTAAGCCGTCGAAGTTCACGCCAAACGTAAACAATTACACGCACGCAGAACTTAATAGGAACTTTTAGGAAAATTACAGCAACGACAATAAATTATAATTTCACTAAAAATAATGAGTACAGAACTGTGTCCTCTCAACTCGAATGTTCAAGACGTAATGTCAAATATTTTATATTTTATCGAAATCGCGGGAAAACCTAACGGTCATAAATGTACGCGGCGTAAAAAACGTCAAAGTCATGCCTGTCAGAAATGTCAGAAACAGGTCACAACCTTACCTGCTAAAAATTCATAGCCAATTCTTAACAATATGAATAAAATAATAATTATTCATGAACTGAAGCACACTCTGAAAATGAAGACAATTGAAAAGAGACGCACCGCACGTAATCACCTGACCGAATAGTGCCGCGAGCCGCGCTGTGTCTGGTTGTGACGTCACATCATAAGCCCGCGTAATTTCAGAAATTTAAAAAAGGGCTTCTCGACTTCTCGTCGTTATAACTTCGGAAATACTGCATGTATTGAAGTGAAATAAAAACTAATGTAATGTACATGATCTACGCTCCGATAGTACCGACCGCTATTTGATAGTAATATTTTGACCCTTTTGTCATCTCCATTTGAGTATATCAATGTCAAATAAAAGGAAAACAAAAACAACAAAAATTTATGCTATAATTGACAACAACTACTTCAACTTCTTATTTCATGGCTTGCTGTGTCTTTGCTGCCACAACTCTGCCAGTGTCCATGTTAAAAGTGTCATAATAAATTGACAACACAAACTAGAAACTTGAAAAAGTTTGTTTTCCTTTCATTTGACATTTATATACTCTAATTGACAATTAAGACACTGCCATCTATCGATGAATATGGAACAATTTTTTTTATACAAATCGAAAACCCCTCATTACTTTGGCATGGCGAACACAGCCTGTGTTTTGTTATCAGAGAAGAACTATTTCTGTTGTGTCGAAGTCAGTGTTCAATGTTCCGAATAGATGTTCAAGAAACCTTACACATAATTTTGTGGAAAAGTGTTCCTAATATGTTTTAGAGAGTAGGCTACCAGAAACTTTGATTGAGACCAACTTCTGTAGTTTATTTGTAAAACTTGAAATAGAGTTCGCGCCAAAACGAAGTCCTATAGACGCGGCACTGTTATCGCAGATCTATTGTAAATAAAACAATTCGTTTTATTTACAATAAATAATAATATGCTCTTTGCGGTCAAAATCATAGGTCCTCCATTATTTCACGAGAGAGTTCGGAATTATGTAGTTCCCTCTTTTGCCGTAAGACTTGAGTCGTGGCACGGACTCTAGAGTCTTTCTAAATAAACCATCGAGTTCCATATACCCAATCCCTTTAAATAATTGAGTTTGTTTAAAAAACTATAAACAGACACACAGAATTTTAAGGTTTTCTCATGGATGCCGATGTCAGAACGGACCACAAGGGAAGTACCAGCTTCCAAATAAAAAAAAACATCAAAATAGGATCACCCAGTCACAAGATCTGAGGTAACAAACATTAAAAAAAAAAAACAGTCGAATTGAGAACTTCCTCTGCTTTGAAGTCTGCTAAAGTAGCAGCTAAAATTTAGTACCACCCTGTAGCCGTCCGTCTTCTTGTTATTTTCATTTAGTAACTCCATAATAACAAAGTCCATTTTCAGGTGAGAAACCCTACTCCTGCGCGTGGGCGGGCTGCGAATGGCGCTTCGCACGCTCGGACGAACTGACACGGCACACGAGAAAACACACAGGACACAGGCCGTTTACTTGTCCACTCTGCCGACGCTCGTTTGCGCGATCCGACCATCTAGGTTTGCATATGCGGAGACACTAACGCCATTTAGGTTTTAGGTTTGCATATGCGGAGACACTAACGCCATCTGTGAGTCTCTTTGGTAAAGTTAACGAAACCAGAGGTAGGTGCTGTTTTATGCGAAGAACGAGAGAGAAACTAACGTCATCTATTTGTTCTGCTTCTGACTAAGTTGCAGAACCGATTTTCTTTACTTCACGGTTTTGCTATCTTTAAGTCTGTATCAAGATTAGTTGGACGGAGGTTGGTGGCGCTCTTCTAAGTTTTCTGAAACGTTGAAGGATTAAATTATCGTGCAATTCGAGAATTACATAAAACTGGCGCGGCACAACTAACGCCATCTGTAACTCTACTGCATACTAATTTGCAAAAAACCGATGACGCTATCTGTACAAGCTTAGTTAAAAAGCGGTATAGGTGACGCTTTTCTAAGTTTTATGAACCGGTGTAGAATTAAATTAATGATCCGAGTATCTAGATCGAAATTTCCTAAGACTAACGCCATCTGTGAGCCTGTTACAAAGTTAGATAAAAGCTTAAGATTTATCATTATTTATTAAGCTAAAAGATTCTGTAATCTGTCCACTGTGCTCTATCATACAAGTAAATGGAATCAAATAAAAAAAATACTGCGAACTCAATTTGTTTTGGTTATTATTATTTTTTTTAATTAGCCGTAGTGTAAGATTACAAAAACATTAGGTAAATGCAACTCAGTGATTCTTTCGCTAAATTATTTTGAAGCCGATAAGATTTTTCTGTCAATAATTCGTTTAAAATATCCGGTAATATTGCAAAAAGGTGTTACATGAAGCCTTGTTTTTCTTGGCTTCTGGTCGAACAGAAAATCTAGCGCCATCTGTCAGTCTCCGTGAAATTAGAAAAAGCTATAAAAATTCCTATTACTGTAGCGTCATCAAGTTTTTAACACAGAAAACTTGACAGAAGAAACCCTTTGAGGGAAATTATAATTAAGGGCATTATAAAATTGTGATCGTACATCGCTCAATAATGATGACAATATATTTTAAATAGAAATAATATAGTTATAATTATATTTCTTAATATATAAACGTAATTTACAATTAAGTACGCACTGCTTTTGGATGAGTATGTTATCTTCTACAATGTTGTGTTATGTTTTCGGACAATCTAATAAATTTAACTAAAAAAAAGACGTGTGGCACTCGGGGACTGCCGCGGTAAAGCTATTGCAATGCCATCTAGAGGCGAGTTGCTGAACTAAAGAGACAAACGTCATATTTCAAAAGTCATTAAAAGTTCTACTATTCATCGGTAGATGGCAAAACTAAAAAGTATCACCGCTGTTTCGGTCGGAGTGGGGAGCGTGAGGTTTTTTCGTTACGGAATTTCTGGATTCGGTCCCCGCGCTCAAGGCCCGCGATAGAAGCTATGCAATAGTTCAATCCGAGATCAATGAAAAAATGTCAAGCATTGAGTTTCTTGTTTCGGTTCCGGTTTTTATGATGCTGCATTGCTACATACAGACACAAAACAGGGCTGAAGTGCCTCATTGAGCAATCAACCTCATCCACACCCACAGAAAAGCTGAAACGAAGCTGTCAGTCACCTAAAGTCCTGCTCCGATACTTCAAGGAGCTGGGCTGGTTAGGGCCTGCTTAGGCGGGGGATAATGCACAATACACTCCTATGCGAGACGTCCGTGCATATCTTAGTTCCCCCACTTAGAATTAGAATTAGAATGATGCTGCATTTCAAATAGTATAAACAAAATATTAAGACAATTGATTTCCTAACAAAAAAAAACATCTTTTTCTTTAAAAAAAATATTCGATCAGCAAGCTTACTCCGCAACGGCGTCGCTAACGCACGCGCGTTACTGGCGCTAGTATTAATAGCGTTAATATCGCGTTAGGGACGTTAATTTCTTTAAGCGCGGTGTGTAGAGTAAGCCTCCAGACTGAGATCGTTGTGCCTATGAACTGTAAAATTAAATTGGCACAGACACTTCTTTAACATGACGTAAGTGGCAAATCACAAAACTACCACAATGACTTCCACGATCAACAGTATCTAATGAGTTCTTAAAATTCATTAGCTTTGTCTTAGTCGGAAAACTCGTCATTTAAATTAACATCATCATCCCTTGCTGAGCCAGTGCGCATAGGCCTCTCTATGCCATTTGCCTCGGTCCTGTGCTAATCAGCTGTAGCCTACGGTTTTACGTATGTCATCGTCCCATCGCGCCGATGAACGTCCTCCATTCCTACAACCATATCGTGGTTACCACTCAGCCATCCAATAAAATAAACATTTAATTAGATCCTCAACCCCAACAGCCTGTATTGGTCCACTGCTGGATAAACGCCTGATAAACGCCTTATTAGCTTTTATGTAATGGGGGGTAAAGCCCATAATCCCCACGCTGTGTATGCGGGTTGGAGATCGCAGTTTGGTGGTAGAATTGTTCTCCAAGGGGCGCTGCTGCCCATCCCCCCGGTGGATATCCCTTATTCGCCTCTTAAGACACCCACGGGATCAGATGGGGTGATGCAAATTCTAAGCCAGCACGACACAGCTTTAAGCTTTAATTAAATAAACTAAATAAAATCGAAACACTATTGTAGAAGATAATGCACTGCTCCTATAGACTATTATAAGGTATTTGACCTTTATTCCTACGATAAATAATATTAATTCCAATAAGGCATTAAATGAAATTGTTGGCCAGTGAACATACATTACGATAATAATATTTTAGTTAAAATATTATTAAATAGGTGTTTAATTGTATTTCAAACGGTGTATTCCTTAAAAGGTGGAACGTGACGTTATTTTAAATAAAAGTTTTTTGTAATATCTACTTTTACAAGTTAATAAGCTTGCAGTTATGCAGTTTTGTCCACATTGTAGGCCATATGCCATAAACCTACGCTAAAACAAACTACGAATCAATTGTCATTTTGGAATCTATAGAGTTCAAATCATCACCATGTCGTTGAAGCTACAATGGATTCAAAGTTTTGTTTAGCAAAGATTCATAGCAAATGGCTTCGAACATCTTGTGAGCTCACAAACTGGTGGAATCAGCGAATTGTGTGTTTTTGTGGTGTGCTTGTTCACGGAAATTCGTACTTTGTGATTGCACAAAAAAAAGCAATAATAATAGTTAGGTTTGTTGACAAAAACACAAATTAAAATGTGCGCAAAATATTTTGTTTTCTATATAAATTACTTGTAGAACCTAGAAAATTGTAAACACCCTTTTTTTCACGCTTGACCTTTATAGCTAATAGGGTATATGCATCGATTTTTTTTATTGTTTTAATCGATTCTTTAGGTCATTATTTAACCGAGGAATGATAAGACGCTCACTGAATTTCGCATTAACAAGGTAAAAAAAACAAATCAAAACTACAATCATTTTCGGGTGATAAAAACGCTGTCATATTGGCGCCATGTTTATGTGACGTCGACGTACACACTTGATTAAAACCTTTGGTGACGACCTCGGTAGTGATCATCTCAGGAAAGAGGTTTTCCGAAAAAACTAAGAATAATCGACAATACGAAATGTCAAGTGGGCAGAATAGTGTCAAATCATAGTGCAGCAAGCAGAATAAAAAAAGAAAAAATGTGCACAGTGATGTCACGTCCGCTAGTCAATGGCGTAGCGTTTTGAAATTTTGCGATTGAGATTTAAAATATCAATTTTTCAATGGTTAAATTCTACAATAAAAACATCTCAAAATGCAAAAATAAATATGTAGATATGTTTCTATATCAATAGAGAATACGTATATATTTTTTTAGCCATTTTGAAATCACATGCATATACCCTATTATTGAATTATAATTTGAATTACTCGCATATAACGTATTTTTATTTATAAGGGTGAGTTGTTGTGTGATTTTGTTTATGTAGATCTAACTATTGTGATAAATAAAAATAGTGCTATATAAATTAATATACAGGCTACTTCTGTATTAGGCCCTGTTGAGTAAAGCTCTGTATACGCTTTCACCCTACGCCGCTGCCGCACAGCACTAACAAGAGCATTCAAATAAGAGGTCAAACGAGTTATCTTTAGATACATTTTAACTAGACAAAATCGCTTTTCTCAAGCTTCAAACGAGTGGCCCGTGTTGTCTGTCATCTGATGCCGTCAACATGAATTACAAAATTGCATCTAAATGTTACGAGTTAAAGCGCATATTTGAATGTACAGTTTCATTCTGTGCGGTAGTGGTGTGCCTTTGAACTGCGACAACTTTAAAAGTATACGTAATCACAGTTATTATTAGTTAAATTGGGCCTTGAAAGTCCAATAAAGTTGCGTTAAACCATGACTATTTTGTAAACCGTGACTATTTCGTAAACCATGACTATTTAGTAAAACGTGACTATTTTGTAAACCATGGCTCTTTTGTAAACCAACACTCTTAATAAGCAATAATTTTGTGTTATTTTGACAGGAGAGCATTTCACTAAAAGTTTAAGTGAGTGGTGAAAATCAGGGCCTAATCATAATAAGTGATGGTGAAATTGACACTAAGAACTTACTGTAGTAAAGTATAAGTCGTGGAAATAAAGATTGTGACTGAAGATAAAAAAAACGCTGCTTAGAAATTATTGGATCAAAGATGATCTAACCGGGACAGCTTGAAAGAGGCTGTCATTTTCAATCACAATATTATTTACGTGACTTATACCCTACGTGTATCCTCTAGAATCTAGAGCGATATAGCATACCTACTATCTAGAGTCTAGATAGTAGGTATGCTATATCGTGTCCATTTTGAATGTAGCTAGTAAGTAAACAAACCGCCCATACTTAAACTAAAATACACTTTATGGGCGCGTCCTTTTATACGTAATTTACATTACCTGTCGATTTTAGATCCTTCCTTCAATAAAAATTGCTTACAATTATATCTGAAACTCGACGCCAAGGAAGTGTGATTTAGTTATTTGTGTAGTTTGTTTACTAACATCCTACATTCAAAATGGATACAATATAGATATACAGGGTGCCACGGAAGCAGGGGCCTTTAGCCGATATAGGGTCATTCTGGACAAGGGAGTCAACGTTGGTTCCGACGATTTTTTGTTTTTTTATATAATCATAAAAAACAAGTTAACGTTTTTCTCATATTCGTGGCCCTTTAAGTGTATTCTTACAGTATTATTATAGTTTTGAAATTTCATTGGATTTACATCATTTTTTTAATTATTTCATGGTTAATAGGTTTTGCTCAAAAAACAAGCAAGAAAATCGGAAGAAAATTACTTTATATTTTGCAAAAATATTTTAATTTAAAAAAATCGTTATTCACAAGATTCCCTTGGGGTCCAGAATCCTTTCCTTCCTTCCTTTTCGCCTTAGTATACACCCATTCCGTTCTCTATAGGTAAACTTATCAACACGAAAATGCTCAAATTACCCCTTTGTTAAAGTGAAAATTGTGGCAATATTAGTAAAGTACTTTAAAAACATTATAAATGCGAAAGTTTAGATGTATGTTAAGTAAGTTATGTGAATTTTTGTCACTTTATGCCGAAACTACTGTTGAATGCAAAAAATAAATAAATAATACTGGACAATTCACACAGCCATCTAGCCAGCCCGATCTAACAGAGCTTGTGTTATGGGTACTAGATAACTGATATCTATATATATAAAAGAAAGTCGTGTTCGTTACACTATTTATTACTCAAGAACGGCTGAAGCGACTTGGCTGAAAATTGGTCGGGAGGTAGCCTAAAACCAAGAGACGGACAAAGGATACTTTTTATCCCGTTCCCGTGGGATGTGAGATAATTTCCACGGGGGCGAAGCCGCGGGGTGCAGCTAGTAGTATATAAAAAAAGGTTTAATGATTATTTAAAAATAATATTGTGTAAACTTCTCACGGAATTTCATTAAATATGTAGATAGAGATATTTACCATGATTTGAGTTTTGAGCTTTCAACACTTAAATCATGGTAAATATCCCCTTGTTAAAGACGTTAGTGTTATTAACCACGATGAATTAAAAAGTTTTAATAGTACCTACTTTAGTTCAAAACACAAAAAAATACAAATTACAGGTATTTTTGATGAGATTGTGGTAAAGCTAAGGTGCAATGAATATTTAAAAAAAAACAAATTTTCAGTTGACAAAAACCTCTCCAAATTTCCGTTCTAATAACTCTCTGCTTACTAGAAAATTAAGTTAGTATAATTAATTATTAAATTTACTATATTTTATAATTGTTTTGTTTTAAATGTTTATTAGGTACATTAAGATAAGTATTATATTACTTTGGGGCCAGTATTCCTGAAATTTACTAGTATTACATAAATTTAAAGTAGAACAATTTCTTCGTCCAACACAATCATAAAAATAATAATTTTTCTAAGGGTCTTTCTTATTTGTAAGGGGTAGGGTTTCGTCTGTAAAAAATCTTGTAATATTAATACGTAAAATGGACCTATGTTAAAACGGCAAAAATCTGTTTTTAATTAAAACAAAACTGATTGATCTCAAACTGTTAACTATTGAACTAATTGGTACCTTTACTCTTTTAATGAAAATTTGATCTCAAAAATACTATTTATACTGTTTACCTTTTTATATGTATTTGTAAAGCAACAACGTAATTTGAAAGGCATTATGATGGTCATCGAGTCACCACAATCGCTCTAACTTGGTTGAAACGAGAAAAAAATAAAATTATGATACTTACGATCAGGATTCAAACGAAGGTCCCAGATTTAAAAGAACCTTTCAAAAACGTTGTTGCAAACATGAGCCAGTAATATACATAAGTAATTAATTAACATAATAAGAAAATAAATACTTATACACAAGCATTTTTTGGCCAGTAAAATTAAAATGCAACTATTGTACTTAGAATCCTAATGCTTAA
Source organism: Eupithecia tripunctaria (assembly GCA_955876795.1). Classification (NCBI taxonomy): domain Eukaryota; kingdom Metazoa; phylum Arthropoda; class Insecta; order Lepidoptera; family Geometridae; genus Eupithecia; species Eupithecia tripunctaria. The sequence continues at coordinate 4,845,321 of OY041627.1, forward strand.
AATAAGGTATTGTTTAAAAAATGATCTGTACTTCTCTAGGTAGTTTAGTTATAAATATTTTTTGAGTTATATCTTACATTATGATACAACTCAAAAACTACTAATTAATACATGTTTCATTTAAAAGCTTAGCTCATTAGGTATATAAGTAAGGTTTTTCATAGAAAAGCTATAAATGTCTTATCTACATAAGTTCGGTGCTTGCCAGTGAATGTAATACAACGTATTACATATTAATGATATACATATTATATCTCTTTGAAAGTTGGTTTTTAATTTTATGGACTTGCGAATCTTCTAAAAAACTAAGATAAAAATTCTCCTGATTTGAAATTAAATGTTTATAAACATTCAAGTAAATCCTAAAACAATGAAATTTAGATTATTGTCATAATTGTTTTTTACTGTCTTGGATTTTTTTGTCTTTCAAATAAAGTGTAATATTGTTAGTATCACAGATGTACCTATTTTCGTGTTCGTATTAAAAATTTTACACATAAATCCGTTTTTCATTTATGTTCCTTTATTTTTAAAACTTTGTAGGATAAGTTAACGTCTTGTTATCCACATAATTTATTAAACATTCGAAAGTAACAACATCTGTTTGTCTGTTATATTTCACGCCTTAGCGGCTGAACAAATCATGATGAAAGGGGTTAGTTAAAAAAAATTTGATTGGAGGGTAAAAATAAATACCTAATTATTTAACATCAGTAACATTTGCTTGTATTTCAAAACCGATTCAATGAATCTTATACAGGGTGTAACATAAGAGGTGGATCATCAGTGGATGGCGGGTGGGGGACCTCAGTACCTATCGATTTAACTTCCATATATGTTCTGCGATATTCACTGGTTCAAAAGTTCTTAAACAGAGAAGACTCGTGGGAATTGTCCCATGCGTCTTCTCTTTTTGAACAGACTAAAGTAAAACTTCACCATAAAAAACTTTGAAGAAACTTTTTGAGAAAAGTTTGTAGTCAAACTTTGACACTAACTTTTGAGATGTGTCATATTAGCAAAAAGTCAAATGACGTAAAATTAAACGTTATATTTTATACAAAATAAAAGCAAAATGTACAAAAACCGGTAAAATACTAACGAAAAAATGGCGTAAGTATGCAATTTATGTATGCGTATGGGATAAAAAAGTAGCCTTTGCCTTATTGGAGACTTAGTCAACCTGTATGCAATTTCAGAACGATCCGTTTAGTAGTTTTGGCGTGAAGAGGTAACAAACATACATACATTTAAACATCCAAACTTTCTACATAATGTGATATAGTAGTATGAGTTGGAAGTTATCGACATACCTCAAAGAATTAGCAAGCTGAAGTAGCAGTAGGCCGCCGCCGGCCGGCCATATCTCGCGAAGAACCGACAACCGCTGGGGTAAACGAGTTCTTGATTGGAGACCGTCACTCGGCGGAAGGTATACTGTAGGACGCCCTCCGGCCAGGTGGGATGACGACCTCTGAAAGACTGCAGGCAGATGCTGGATGCGTCAAGCTAAAGACAAAGCGCTATGACGCTCATTCGGGGAGGCCTATGTCTAGCAGTGAACTAATTAGGGCTGATGATGATGTAACACTTTCATTGCCTAAGAAGCACATGTGCCACTTCACCCCCGAGTCGCGGTGGCAGCATGCCCGTGCGGGTCGCACATCCAAGAATGGGCAGTGAATGCGTTTATTGTTTATTGAAAAAAGGTTTACCAACCAAACATACATATGAATCACTTACAAAAAAAACTTAAAATTAGGTTCTGTTCTGATGTTACTAATAGGTTTTTAGGACATTTGTAGGAATTACCTTCACAAATCTATATATTATGAAAATCTTTAAATTTTATGTATAAAAAATGCAAATAAACTATCTAAGAATTAAACAATAATATTTGAGATTAAACTATATGAAAAAAAAAAATTATTTAGGAACAGTATTTAAATATTTAATCAGGCGTTTTCTCTAGAGGATGCCGGTCTCATAAGGCCGTCTTTTCATACGTCATTCATTGCGCCGTCTTTTATGACGTCTTTTACATCCAAAATAACTGTGAATGACGCTAAATTGCTACCTGGGATTGTCCAGCAGCTTACTTTTAATTTTTTGAGCAGTATCATTGAAAATTTCTAAATCTATTTTTGTGTTGTTAATTGTTAACGTTGATTTGTCAGTGAGGTGTGCGAGCATTGTCAGGGTCTCGTCAGTCGCCACGAAGCGGTCGCCGTGAGGGATGGATACAGCTACCACATGAAATGTCACAAGTGCTGTAAGTATTATTAATTTTACTATAGAAACTTTCGTAGTTTGACGAATTCATTATGAATGTAAGCAGGTTAACTACGAACCTCGTTTGTGTTCGAAGAACACCAACGTTTCATCCCTTAACGAGGGACATCTTCAGGGCGAATGCGGTTCTAGACGCGCGCGTTCCGCATCCCTTCGAGCACGTGCTCGAAGGGATGCGGAACGCGCGCGTCTAGAAGTTTCGTAGTTAACCCGCTTACATTCATAATTAATTATTTATTTTATTTATTTATTACTTGGAAAACCAGATGCTTTTTAAACAGAGTTACAAATTGATAAATGCCAGTAAGCTTATCGAAGGTTTTCACAGTTATCAGGATAGTGTAACAAATTAAGACTATGAACAATGTGACTGATCAATCGAAAATACAATAAATGTACCTACACTAGAAAAGGTTAAATTATATTTAATAAATACACGAACATGGAAATAAAGTGGTATTTTTGATTTCAGTTGCTTCGGTATAGGTAGGTACATACCGAACCGGCGAAATCAAAAATACTACGACTAAAGTAAAAAAACAACGAAAAAAGTTAGTTGTTATTTTTCGAGTTGGTGCAAAATCCGTCCCAAGCTTTTTAGGTTTAGGTTTTTAGAAACTTTATTCTCAACAGAATTACATAGGTATTTACTTATATGAGAAAACAAAAGTTATACATAATACATATTACGTACTTACAGCTAAACATTAAAGTATATTCTAAACAATTTTTTAACAAACATAGATGTGGGTAGTTTAACCTTAAACCTGGAATAATGACGGAGTATACCTAACTTATTCCTCCGGTTAGGGCTGAAAACAGCGTAATTTTCTGTGGAAATTAAGGATAGTCTGTGGAAATAATTGCATGATCGACAAGACGTCAAGTTCGAATGACATAAAGTGAAACAAAGAGAATACAATAAATAGTTTTTAAAGAAGGATGGCAAGGTTCCATACATCTGCTGACCCAACTTTATTGGCGACGAGCATCACTCCAGCCTTATAAAATAAACAATACGTACCTAAAGGATTCAAAAATCAATAGAATAAACCTTTTACAAGTTGGGAGAAAAAAGTTATTTAAGGTTATATGACTGCATAAACGTTGACACATTTTGTTGCCGACACGGCACACCGAACACTTTATGATCGTCAATGAGTATGTGTTAGTGTATAACGCATTCACTGCCCAGCTCCACGCAGATAGAGACTGGCACCTGCGTCTTGGGCCATGAAGGTGTTAAGTGGGAGTGGGAGCAACTGGGCACACGTATGCGCAGGAATGGATGATTATGATTGATGATTTGAATATATAGAAATCAAATATTCATCGGAAGCTTGTATCTGACACAAGACATCTTCAGTCCAATCGTAGGGTAATCTAACCAATTTATCCAGGAGAATGCCGTGGTATCAATTTGTAAGATTTCCGTCGAAAAAAAGTAGGTAGACAGCAAATCTATCTACTCGCCAGGAGACAATGTCGTTGTATCAGTTTGTGTTACTTGATTTACGATGACATTGACAGTCACAAAAGAAGTCACGTTCTAAGCTTTATGTCGGCTACCTAGCGGTTCTTTCTCGCACAAAATAAAATACGTTTTGACTCCCAACAGCTAAAAATGTAAATGATGGTTAGAAAAATCTTTTAAAAAATTATTTATCCGTCATTAGTTATTACATGTCTGCACAGCCCTTTGTTTGTTTTTATTCGTGCAGGGGCGGGTGTTGCCATCCTTCTTTCTATTTACATAATTCAAGTAATGCCTTCATTTTGGAATTCGGAGTATTCTTTATTGTGAGCCAAAAGCTTGTGCGATCAGCTAATGAGACGAGGATTGTATTGACTTGTTGACGACTTGCTTTGATAAATGTTCTTTCATCTTGTATAAATGTATAATTTTGTATAATTTGTTGGATTTAATCGCAGAAGGTTTCTTTCGCGGAATTGTTACTAAATATTTTTTTTCTAAATATTCTTATATTTACGATGGATTTCCGCAATGTAACGCCTGAATCTATTATGAATTCTTAGCTCCTAATAAATATTTCTCTATCTCTATCTCTTTTGTTTATGATTTCCCAGACGTTTGCAGCGAAAGAGACCTCCAAAATGCAGAGTTGTTCAAAGGCGTGATCTTCTGTAACAGCTGTGCTCAGCGCATTTTCCAAGGATGTTCCACTGCAAGGCATACTAAGGACCCTTATAGATACAGGTGAGGATCGTAGACTGAGTGATTCCACCAGCTAAAGCCTCTAATACATGTTGCCCCAACGTTGCCGAGTGAAAGCCAATACCAACGTGTAGCCGGCATGTTTGCATTACCTTGCCATCGCTCGGTATCGCTCGCTTAGCTGGCTGAGTGAATACAAGCACCAACGTGTATAGGTCATTTGCAGTGATTTATCATATCACCGCTCGCGGTCGCTCGCGGACACTCACCTCACTTCGGAGCCGTGACGTTTTTTTTGCACAAATCGAAGGCGCTTGCCTGCGCTCGGCCAATCATGTCCACATAATATTTGTGTAGTTTGATGGTACCTACAATAGTTTGCATAGACTTGCCAAACGTTTAGACGGTGGCACTTGCCTTGTATTGATTAAAAATCGCGTTGGCTTTAGCTCTGTCAACATGTATTCGGAATTTTCACCAGCCCGACTTGTCCCGCGGGTGTCGTAAGAAGCGACCACAGAATTTTAAACAATAGTGCCGTATTCATTGATTTATTAAAAAGGGAAGATAGGTTACGTTCTCCCAGCGCTTACTCAAAAATTGGCATGTGTTACAACTACACGCAAACACATACGCTCACAGTTATATTTCCAGTCATGTGCAATACAAAGAAGAACAAAGACGGAAAGACATATCTAAGACCGAAGTGAGACCAAGACAACAATATTTCACGCGAATCACGACCACCCGTGCCGCCGGTCAGACGGTGACTGAGGTGGGAGCACACAATTTGAGGTTGCCACTTTCGAGAAACCAGTACCTCATCTTTCCTTTTTATAAATCAATGCTAGCAAGTTTTTCGCTTATCAACTAATACAATCTTAGCTTATCTAAGTCTAACTGTTCTTACATACTATTGTTGGTGTGGAACGCTCCGTGGTTCGCTTGGGGCAAGCGGACTACTGATCTCTCACTTCGGTCCTAGATACGTCTTTCCGTCTTTGTTCTTCTTTGTATTGCACAGGACTGGAAATATAACTGTGAGCGTATGTGTTTGCGTGTAGTTGTAACACATGCCAATTTTTGAGTAAGCGCTGGGAGAACGTAACCTATCTTCCCTTTTAATAAATCAATGCTTGCTAGTGGTTTCTTTTTCACTTTTTCCGCTAGTGGACAAAAAATTAGAGTCAATTGCACCTTATTTCTTGTTTATTAGTAATAACTATTTATCAAGCTGTTTTATATATTAAAAAATTGACTTGTCTAAGTGCTTATTTTGTAAGTCTAAAGAAATAAACGATTTGACTCTGACTCTGACTCTGACAAGCCTACATCTCAATTTTGAATTGTTACAGCACTGGGCAGCATCATAGGACCGAGCGGCGACGGAATTCCATCGATGGCATCATAGAACTGACCACACTTACCATGTCTAGCGACAGCTCCGACCAACGCAACTCCTGGTAATTTGAACCTTTTAATTGAACTTTTAAATCCATCATGGTTATTAATACTAAAGTTATTTACAACACGGGATATTAACATTCAGTTATTCCGTGATCATGGCGCATGAAACTGTGCCGAAATATTGGAAAGCTCAAAACTCAAATCATGGTAAATATCCCGTTGTAATTAACTTTAGCTTTTAATTGAAACTGAATCAAACTTAATTAAATAGAATAAATAAATAATGTTGGACAATAAAATCACACAATTATCTAGCCCCAGCTAAGCAGAGCTTGTGTTATGGGTACGAAACTAGATAACTGTTATCACACTAATATAATAAATGCGAAAGTTTGGATGTATGTATAGATGTATGGATGGATAGATGGATGTTTGTTACCTTTTCGCGCTAAAAGTACTGAACGGATCGGGCTCAAATTGTATACAGATAATTCTTATCCTGGAATCAAACAAAGGCCCATTTTTATCCCATAAATCAGTTCCCGTGGGATGAAAATCACCTTTAAACGTTTCCAAAGAAATAACGCGTGCGACGCCGCGGGGCGCAGCTAGTACTTAATATAATACACTACATAGATGGATATTTTTTTATTATACATAGAAAACATGCAAAATACCCTGAAAAAATTTGTCGCGAGGCGGGAATGAACCCGCAACATCCTGCGTCACAGGCGGACCTTCGCCTTCAGCGCCACAGAGGTCGTTTCTTGGATTCCCTCGGAAACTGATTGATGAGAGAAAAAGTAGTCTATGATTGATTCCAGGATTAGGTACCTTAGAAAATTATTATATAAATTATATTTAAATTATCTATATCGCGTATATCGGCGTATCTCAAAGATTGGGCTAAATGACTTTTAGCTATATTGTTAAATACAATATAGCTAAAAGTCATTTAGCCCAATCTTTGAGATACGCCACTTCCGCTTTCTGCCGTCGATATGCAAATTTAAGCCCGATCCATTCCTTTTTTTTCGTTTTTCAGAAGTGTTTGCGTGAAAGATTAACAAACATCCATAAACTTTCGCGTTTATAATATTAGTAGGATGTACTAAAGGCACCGGGTAACGAATTCGCTATTTAATGAATGCCTAAAAGTAGTAGGTACCTACCAAACCAAAGATTTCAATTGTTAGATACGCCCTTACGCCCAAAAACTGTGGCATTTTCTATGAATGCGTGCGGTAACAAAATGACGACGCACGCACACTATGAGTAGATAAAATTAGTGTTTTTGTCAATAAACCTAACTGTTATTATTGCTTTTTATTGTGCAATCACATAGGCCGAACTTTTGCGAACAAGCTCGCCACAAAAACACAATTCACTGATTGCAAACGAGTCAGAGTAAAAGTTAATTCGTTTATTTCTTTATACTTACAAATTAAGCACTTAGACTTGATAAATAGTAATTACTATCAAATAGGAAATAAGGTGCAATTGACTCTAATTCACTTCAATTTTTTGTCCACTAGCGGAAGAAGTGAAAAAGAAACCACTAGCAAGTTCGTATTTTTATTTTAATGCAATCTTTGCATCTAAAGTCTAAATAATTATAATGCGACTTAAGAGTAGATAGTTCTAACGTAACTAATTTATGTTCCTACACATACTATTGTCGGTGTGAAACTGGGCGACTTCCGGCCAAGCATTAACATCATTAATGTAATCATCTAATAGAGTAATAGGCTTTCTTGATAAGATTTCGTTTTATGTACCTACAGTTTAAATTTATGAATAGTGAGCTCAGTTAATGTAATTATGTGTAATTAATGACAAAGACAAGTTTGTGAGCTCACAAACTTCGTTTGGCATCAAACACGGCGCGTTCTCACTACGGAAAGGACCTATTTAACGATTTAAATCTTTGTACCAACCTACATTTCAAAGGGATTGCTCTGCAAACTTCGGAGATTAGATTATGGTAAATTTATCCCGCAAAACTTAAAAACAGTGCAAAGTTAAGGTATTCGAAGTTCGGTGTTTGGATTTGCAAAACAATCCTATTATTTACGGATGTAAGCGGGTTAACTTCGAACCTGTGTTGGAAGAATACCAACTTAGGGACGGAGGGATGTGGTACGCGCGCGTCTAGAACCCAACTCACCTTAAAGATGTCTTTCGTTAAGGGATGAAACGTTTTTTCTCAAACACAAATAAGGTTCGCAGTTAACCCGGTTACATCCTTAATGAATTCGTCAAACTACGATATTTTTTATAATAAAAACCAATTATTTGTTTCAGCAAAGCAAAATCTACAACTTCTAGTAAGAACACCCAGGGGAAGCCAGTATCCTCTGTAAGTACGGTTAACATTATCATAGCCACGACTGCTGTGACGTCCTGGCTTAGAATTTCCACCACCCCAACAATTCCCCCAGGTGTCATAAGAAGTGACTAAGGGTTCGTTTACACGAAGTGCACGTCTCGAATAAACGGATGGCAATAGGGTATATGCGTGACTTCAAAAAAGCTAATATGCCCCATCCCTTGTTTGGGAAAGTCATGCCCAGCTGTGGACGTATTTGTGCTCATTCATAAACTAGCGCAGTATTGGGTAAATGTCTAATACTGCAAAATGCTGAGATAGTAGAGATAGAGATATAATGTGACGATAATAGAAGGTACTATAATGTGACGATATTAGAAGGTACTCTATTGCATTGGGTGTGCCCGTAAGGATAGATGTACATGTTTTTAAATAAATAAATAAATAAATAAATAAATAAGGTCACTTTTTACCCAATGTATAGTAGTAATCATCTAGGATGATGATGAAGTTTGATTGTTTGTATATATTATTTTTCTGCTTTGTTTAATGTATTCTATTTTTTGTAGATTTCAGTTTACTCAGCTTGTTCACACTTTTCATGTAACTATTATTATTTTAAACCGTGAAAACCTCTTAATAATCTCCTGTTTCGATGATTTATTTTTAATTAGTATGTGCTGCTGGTTTTCCTAATAAATCAATAGGGTATATGCATGTGATTTCAAAATGGCTAAAAAAATATATACGTATTCTCTATTGAGATAGAAACATATTTACATATTTATTTTAGCATTTTGAGATGTTTTTATTGTAGAATTTAACCATTGAAAAATTGATATTTTAAATCTCAATCGCAAAATTTCAAAACGCTACGCCATTGACTAGAGCGGACGTGACATCACTGTACACATTTCTTCTTTTTTTATTCTGCTTGCTGCACCATGATTTGACAATATTCTGCCCACTTCACATTTCGTATTGTCGGTTATTTTCAGCTTTTTCGGAAACCCTCTTTCCTGAGATGATTACTACCGAGGTCGTCACAAAAGGTTTTAATCGAGTGTGAACGTCGTCGTCAAATAAACATGGCGCCAATATGGCAGCGTTTTTATCACCCGAAAATGATTGTAGTTTTGATTTGTTTTTTTACCTTGTTATTGCGAAATTCAGTGGGCGTCTTATCATTTCTCGGTTAAATAATGACCTAAATAATCGATTAAAACAATAAAAAAAATCGATGCATATACCCTATTGTTAGGTTTAAGTAGGTATTTCTTTATTCTACATGCTATGTACTATTTGTCCTGTTTGTTTTTTGGATAAAATAAATGAATTTATCTTTAGATATCTTATCATTGGCAAATTAAGCTATTATGATTTTTTCTTTTCAGCAACGGAATTTGAAAAAAAGCAGTGTTGGTAAGAAATTGTGTTTCTACTACACGTTGAGTCGAAGAGTCGTGGCGTTACGGTGATTTAACACTTTTAGTCGTACTGCAATGACAGATCAGTGTTGTCAACGCAACAAAAGTCGTCAATTGGCACACGCGCCCTCACTTCCCACGACCTTCTCTTTTTGAACAGACTATACGAGATGAATTTCGAGCGGGATGACAAGATATGGTTTTGGGGTAACCATAAATGTTTAGTTACATCATATAATAAAAAGTACCTGGGTGATCGCTTGTGCTTATTAGAAATTATAGTAGTACTATTCGCCAATAGATGGCAGGAAGAGTCATATTTTTCAGTTTAATTCTTAAGTTGATCAGTATAAAGTTGATTATTGAAAACACGAATAAAATAGTATTACTATTCGCCAATAGATTTCAGGAAGAGTCAATTGATTACGATCAAGTTAATTATTGAAAACATACTATTTATCAAGCTGTTTATATAGTAAAAATTTGACTTATCTAAGTGCTTATTTTGTAAGTCTAAAGAAATAAACGATTTGACTCTGACTCTGACTCATAATTAAACTAATAATAATAATAATAATAATAATAATAATAATAATAATAATAATAATAATAATAATAATAATAATAATAATAATAATAATAATAATAATAATAATAATAATAATAATAATAATAATAATAATAATAATAATAATAATAATAATAATAATAATAAGAAAGCTGCAATACTGAATACCTGTAGAACAGTCCGAAAATTCTTGCAGGACGACCAAAATACAACACAACTATAAAGTGATACTCACTTGGCTTAGGCCCGTGAGCTTCATAAATCAGCGGAATATTCCGAGAAAAATAGATATGTAAAAAAAAATAAAAAAAAAAAAAAAAAAAAAAATAATAATAATAATAATAATAATAATAATAATAATAATAATAATAATAATAATAATAATAATAATAATAATAATAATAATAATAATAATAATAATAATAATAATAATAATAATAATAATAATAATAATAATAATAATAATAATAATAATAATAATAATAATAATAATAATAATAATAATAATAATAATAATAATAATAATAATAATAATAATAATAATAATAATAATAATAATAATAATAATAATAATAATAATAATAATAATAATAATAATAATAATAATAATAATAATAATAATAATAATAATAATAATAATAATAATAATAATAATAATAATAATAATAATAATAATAATAATAATAATAATAATAATAATAATAATAATAATAATAATAATAATAATAATAATAATAATAATAATAAGCCCCTCAAAGCCCAACCCCACGTCCGTGCTGACCATCTATGCCACGTGAGGGGCGGACACTCGCAACGAAATGACTTAGCGGGTGACAAAAAAGGGTCCTGGCAAACCCATGATGATGATGGAGTCAAGTAAAAATGTACGTATATGGTCGCTTCCCGGGGGCGATCGCCGGGGCACGTCTGGAGCCGATGCTGGACGTCACAGCATGCAAGCCATCGGTGGCGAGGGTAATGGGCGGCCCTCTGCCGGGGAACCCGAAAAAGGTGAGTCCAACAGGAGGTACAACCTACGACCGCGGAAAATATTAAGCCGAAATACATCTCAAACCGGCAAAAAAGGATGCAGCAGCACTAGTGTAGCTGACGTGGGAGCAATGCGGCGGACCTCGATCGAGGAGCGAGGTCTGAAACGTACTGATTGGACTGAAAAGGATCAGGAAGTCCAATCCAATACATCCTCACCAAAATCTCTTTTTTCTTCAATTTCTTCTTCTCCTCCTTCTTATCTTGACCCTCTTACTGCGCCTTCTGCGATTTCTCCTATATCGCGAAGTCTTTCGTCTTCACTGGCCGAGGACGTTGTGCAGACGACAACAGTCGATGATCCTGCACCCGCTAAGGCCAAACCCCGTGCGCGCAAAAAATGGAATGAGGATATGAACATTTTCATCCTGCGCACCTACCTCATTATCACGAAAATGGAAACTGAAACTAAGTCATACCTAACAGAGCTGCACAGCAAATTCACTCAGCGTTTCCCGGACATGGATGTTAGTAGACAAAGAGTAGGCGACCAGCGCAGAGCCATTATAAGGAGTAAGTTGCTATCAACATCTATTGTCAATAAGATTCGATCCGAAGTAGAATCATACCTACGATCCCACCAGCAGGAACCACAAACATATACAGAATCACAGACTACACAACGCATGCACTGGACTACTCAACACAATGAAACAATTATTCGGGACTATTATAGGATAACACAACTGGAAACGAATAAAACTGCATATAGAAGGCCACTGTACCAGTTGTTTATTAGCGCATTCCCACATCTGGCACACATCAGCGAACAAAGGGTTGCCGATCAAAGAAGAGCTATTGTAGTAAACAAACTGATAGATGATACTAGACTCAATATTGTCAGGGAGGAAATTGCCCGAGAACTAAGTACACAAAACTCCAGCACACTTCAGCCCACGGAACCCACCACCACAACACAAAACGACCTCAATTCCACAGTCTGGTACGACGCAATCAACGATTCAGGCGTGTTAAATGACACTCTTACATCAAACACTCTGAACACATTATCGCCGCCGCAGCGGCACTCAAATATTTTCAGTCAAGAGAGAGTGCCAGAGGTCGACGAAACATTTCATCAGGCTCTTCAAGTTTTCAATAAAATAGACCCCGAAAAAAGACCCTTTATACCCAGACAGAAATCCACAAAAAAACTCGCAAAAGTTTTAAAGTACCTGAACGAAACTGTACTTCCTGAAGTCGTGAACAGAAGCACCAATTTCGAGACACTGCAAACTACTATTTACTGTGTGGCATGGACTGCATCCATTATTAACGGCTCCAAACTTAAAATACCGCAATCTGAAGAAAGTACAGATAATCAAACCCACGTTAAACGACACCTGACGCCCAACTGGCAAAGGCGTCTTGAAAGGAAAGTTGATGATCTAAGGAAAAAGGTTGGTAGATTGTCACAATATATTAGCGGCAATAGAAGCAGAATTCTTGTAAAACATGTTAACTTAATATTAGAACAATATAAAATACATTCAACACACGAACAACCAAATACAGAACCATCCCAATGCCTGGACACATTAAAACAAAAACTCACCGTGGCGAGTAGTCGTCTGAGACGATACAAAGCTTGTTCCTTTAGAAAATCACAGAACAACCAGTTTAACAACAACGAAAAGAAATTCTACCAATCCTTATCTCAAGCAACAAGCAACCGTTCAGCGCCGCCTGAGATAACAGTTCGTGACAATGACAACCATACTAATAGCTTGAACCCAGTTCTGCTTCGTGAGTTTTGGGCCAATATTTGGGAAAATCCCGTAGAACATAGGGAAGGAGCCGAATGGATCCAGCAGGAAATCGCAACATATAATACACTGCCCTCTATGGACTATCAAGGTATACCCGCAGAGACTTTCCACCAGGTGTTGAAAGCAACGCATAACTGGAAATCATCAGGATCAGACCATATACACAGTTATTGGTACAAAAAACTCACCTGTATCCATCCATTCCTTTACAATCACATCAACAGCTTTATCAGAGACCCAGAAACGATGCCTAGCTACATAACTACTGGTATTACTCACATGATCCTGAAAGACCCAAAGGACCCGACCAACCCTTCTAAATTCAGACCAATAACCTGTTTGCAAACAATTTATAAAATACTAACAGCATGCATAAGTCATATAATTTACAAACATGTAACAGAAAACAACATTTTAGCAGAACAACAAAAAGGATGCAGGAAATTCAGTCAGGGATGCAAGGAACAATTAACGATAGATGCAATAGTACTAAACAGAGTGCAGAAAATGAGAGATGATCTATACACTGTCTACATAGACTACAAAAAAGCGTTTGACTCTGTCCCACATTCTTGGCTAGTCAAAATACTTAACATTTACAAAGTGAACCCAGATCTAGTAGGTTTTCTAGAAAAATCTATGACTAGATGGACCACTAAGCTGCACGCACAGACGTCATCGCGCGGATCTGTGGAGACAGAGCCAATAAAAATACAGCGAGGGATTTTCCAAGGGGATTCACTTAGCCCTCTTTGGTTCTGTCTAGCGCTAAATCCTTTGTCCAACAAACTGAATTCTACCAACGTGGGATATTCACTTGACAACGATCATAACAGGCACACAGACCTTGGAGAGTGCAAACTTAACCATCTTTTATACATGGATGATATTAAAATATACTCTTCTACGCAGTCTAACCTAGAAAACCTTATAAAAATCACGGAACAGTTTTCACGGGATATTGCAATGAACTTCGGGATAGACAAATGTAAGATCAACTCTATCAAAGCTGGAAACACCTACCAGCATGCATATCATATGGAAACTGGTTTTACCATAGACCCCCTGTTAGAAAACGAAACCTACAAATACTTAGGATATGTCCAAGCAAAACAAATTCATTCAAACGAAATCAAGAGCACTCTTACGCAAAATTTCAAACACAGACTAAATTCAATCTTAAAATCACAACTGAACTCTAAAAACACAACTAAAGCAATAAATGCTTACGCTATTCCTATCCTAACTTACTCCTTTGGAATACTAAAATGGACTAAAACTGAGCTGAAAAGCCTACAACGCATGGTGAATGTCTGTATGACTAAAAACCGAAAACACCATCCGCGTGCCTGTATACAGCGCCATGTACTGCCTCGGTCCGAAGGAGGAAGGGGAATTATCGACATCCATAACCTACACAACAAACAAGTGGCGACATTAAGATCATATTTCCATTCGAAATCCGACTCATCTTCAATCCATAAATCAGTGGCTAACCTGGATAAAAAACTTACACCCCTTAATCTACATGACCACAACAAACAACCCAATGAAAACATAGTCGACAAACAGACTTTCACCGCAGAATGGACCCGTAAGTCTTTGCACGGAAGGCACCACCACGACTTGAGCCAGCCCACCGTCGACAAACAGGCGTCGAACGAATGGCTCAGCCGAGGTGAACTCTTTCCTGAGACTGAGGGATTTATGATCGCGATACAGGACCAGGTGATTGAAACCCGTAATTACAAAAAACATATTATGAAGATCCGAAGCCTTCCAACTGACATGTGCCGACGCTGTAATAGCGGTTCCGAAACCATACAGCACATCACTGGAGCCTGTAAAGCGATCGCCCAAACAGATTACAAATTCAGACATGATCAGGTAGCTAATATTATCCATCAGAACCTAGCACATAAATATCAACTCGTAGACACAAGCAATAAACCACTACCCTACTACAAATACACACCGGAATCTGTACTGGAAAACGCCACCCACAAACTCTACTTTGATAGAGCCATCCTCACCGACAGAACCACACACTACAATAGACCAGACTTAACTCTTATAGATAAAACCAACAGCACAGCACTTCTCATTGACATTGCGATCCCTAACACGCACAACCTGCAAAACACCATCGCAGAGAAACTATCGAAGTACGTAGACCTAAAAAATGAAATAACTCGGATGTGGCGTCTTCAAAAGGTATCCATCGTCCCAATAGTTTTGTCATCAACCGGCGTAATACCAAAACAGTTATCCCATTCCATAGAATATTTAGATTTGCCAAAGTCCACTTATATCCTTTTACAGAAGGCTGTAATTTTAAACACCTGTAGAATAGTAAGAAAATTCCTTCAGAACGAACAAAACGAGCTTCCAAGTGAAGTCTCTCCTTCTGAAGCGCACTTGGCTTAGGTCCGTGCGCTTTGGATTTTTACCGGTATTAAACCGAGAAGATAAGATCTTAACCCAATAATAATAATAATAATAATAATAATAATAATAATAATAATAATAATAATAATAATAATAATAATAATAATAATAATAGTAATAATAGTAATAATAATAATAATAGTAATAATAATAATAATAATAATAATGCTGGACAATTCACACAGCATTATCTAGCCCCAAGCTAAGCAGAGCTTGTGTTATGGGTACTAGATAACTGATATACATAATACAATACACTACATAGAAACATATTTTAATAAAACGACATTTTCTGAAAATGAATCATAGCTAGATCGGTTGCTTTTTTAGTAAACTTTCCTTATTTCTTTTTCAGAGATGGGTATGACGACAGACGTAACGCAAGAGTTGCTTAAACAAATGCAATGCCCGATCCCTGACGAAAGGTAACCTATGTACTATCTATATTCATTATGGATGTAAGAGGGTTAACTACGAACCTTATTTGTGTTGGAAGAACACCAATGTTTTATCCCTTAACGAGGGACATCTTCAGGGCGAGTGTGGTTCTAGACGCGCGTGTTCCGCATCCCTTCGAGCACTGCGTGCGATTGCGCGTTGAGCGCGTGACGTGCCCGCCGGGGGAGGGGGTGGCGGGGGATGCGCCGCTTGTAGATGCTGCAGGGCGTGAGAGTCATCTACTGTATCGGGTGTTGGTGTCCTCAGGGTACATACGGAACTAAAAGTATCTACACCCGGCTCTAAACTCATACGGCTGTACGACTTCCCATGGAGACACGGCTTCCAGGCGGGTGGTAGGTTCCAACCTGTCTCTGTTGAAACAGGCCATCGTTCTATCTCTTCTATCTCTCTGTTCTATCTCTATCTCTATCTCCTCGTTAAGGGATGAAACGTTGGTGTTCTTCCAACACAAATAAGGAGCTAATCAGGGGGAGGTCTGCGTCCAGCAGTACAAGCTGTTGAGTTTGAAGATGTAGTAAAGATAAAAGAACAGCAGCAACAGTTTAAATGCATGTTATTGTATGCACGGTAGGTAACAAATGACCAACTTTTAAAATTTTGTTCTACTGTAGTTAGGTATCTCTGTCTCTTTGTTTCACGTAGGTAACCTCCGAACCCGCTGTGATATCAATTATCCTTGGCAGATAATTGATATCATAGCGGGTAATATGGTAGGTATAAAATAAATAATGCTGGACAATTCACACAGCATTATCTAGCCCCAAGGTAAGCAGAGCTTGTGTTATGGGTATTACTAGATAACTGATATACATAATACAATACACTACATAGATATATATTTTTTATTATACATAGAAAACATCCAGAACGCCCTGAACAAATATCTGCAGATCGTACAAGTATTTGTCCCGAGGCGGGAATCGAACCCGTATAGGTATGTAATAGTAGATTATGCGCAGGCGGAGCCTCGTACACAGAAACAGTTGACTTCATTTGACGATCGGCCTAGACACGGTGAACTGCCTAGCCATTCTATAAGCGGGTATTCAGACGATCAGCATGCGATCAGCCATTTGTAATAAGTCGCTTTCACCGATCGTTCAACGATCAGCCTAGGCATTTAGCTGAATGGCGCCGTTTTGTACCCGGTCTAGCTGTTTTACAAACGGGCTAATTCTACGTTTCGGCTGCGACATATACAATATTAATAGTACAATTCGAAATATTACAAATGCTTTGAATGGTTGCTGGCAATTTTGAAGCTATTGCATAGCTTCTATCGCGGGCCTTGAGCGCGGGGACCGAATCCAGAAATTCCGTAACGAAAAAACCTCACGCTCCCCACTCCGCCGGGCAAGGAGGAGTGGCTTGAAGGCCGTACATCGTCTAACGTCGTTTCAGTTCGGCAGTCTTCGACACGGCGTTGTGTGCGTGCGATTAGACGTATTGTACGCAATATTGTACGACTCTACGAAACTCGCACGAATCGAGACGAGCTGCTCCGAAATCGGACGAATACATAAGCAGCTGTTTATGAGAAAGTATATAGGTGTATAGGGTCACCACGCTCAAAAAGTGTAACTTGAATTAATATCAAAGAAAAAGCAATACTGCATGAATAAAATAAATAAATAAAATTATAATTGCATAAGTTGATACAAAATGCTATGCAATAGCTTTACCGCGGCAGTCCCCGAGTGCCACACGTCTTTTTTTATTGATAATTACGCTGTGATCATAAATATTTATACATTTCAGGGAAAAAACACCTCATGGAAAGCCAAGAAAAAATAGAAGAGAACGCAGAAAGGTAAATATTAATAACTGGCTGCGCCCCGCGGCTTCGCACGCGTTGATTATCTCACCTTTCAAACCTTTTAGACTTCCACGAACATTTCAAGACCAAGATAAGATAAATCTGTTTCAGCTGTTCTCGAGTTTTAGCGAGACTGACGAACAGCAATTTATCACACTAATATTATAAATGCGAAAGTTTGTATGGATGGATGGATGGATGTTTGTTACCTCTTCACGCCAAAACTACTGAACAGATCGGCCTGAAATTTTGGATACAGATTGTTCTAATCCTGGGATCAAACATAGACTTTTGATCCCATAAATCAGTTCCCGTGGGATGATAATCAGCTTTTAAAGTTTCTATAGGACCAACGCGTGCGAAGCCACGGGGCGCAGCTAGGTTTTATATACAGGATGTAACATAAGGGGTGGATCATCGGTGGATGGGGGGGTGGGGGACCTCAGTACCTATCGATTTAACCCCACAAACAAAAGTCAAAATAACTTTTGAACCAGTGAATATCGCAGAACATACATGGGGGTTAAATCGATAGGTACCGAAGTCCCCTACCCCCTATTCACCGATGATCCACCCCTTATGTTACACCCTGTATATGTAGATAAAAAAAACCGGCGAAGTGTAAGTCAGACTTGCGTACCGAAGTGTTTCCGGGTTAGAACCATTCGTACTAGAGTATGAAGGGTCTACTGGTACCTTTATCTATAAAAACGGCAAAAAATGAGTCTTTTGTATGGGAGCCCCCTTAAATGTTTATTTTATTTTGTTTTTTAGTATTTTTGCTAACAAAAAAACATCTGTCAAAATTTCAACTGTCAAACCATCACGCATGATCCGTGATGGTTTGACAGTTATTTCATGAAATACAAACTGGTGGACAGACAGACAAACGGATAGCGGAGTCTTAGTAATAGGGTCCCGTTTTACCCTTTGGGTACGGAACCCTAAAAAGGAACAGATTGTTTGTGTTCGATTCCCACTTCAGTGCAAATGTTTGCACCAGAGAGATATTGAAACATCAGTGCAACTCACACAAAATAAGATAATGTTGAAAAATACACAATTATAAGTAAAACAGAGAAACAAATACATAAATAAAACAGAAATACAAATATAATACAAATAAAACAAACAAACAAACAAATTAAAAGAAACACAATAGGAATCAAAAAGAGTATACAATAGTTACCTACTACTTTTATGACTAATAATTTAATATTAGTACCTAGGTACCTAAAAGATGTAGGTATAAGGTTTAAAGGAATAAAGCAAAAAATAGAATGTATAAAGCACTATGTATGACTCGGTCGAAAGTGTGATTCCTACCTCGTGTGTTTTAAGGCCCTCGGCTGCGCATCGAGCCTTAAGAAGGCTACGAACCCCTCCCAAATCTCAGCGGCCGGCCCGAGTAAATTTGTTGTTGTTGCACGTAGAATCGCATCGTGTTGGCCATTCCGCGGCATTCGCCTTATTTTGGAATTGTGCTCCCTGTGTCGCATTGCACCCCGCGTTTGAGCGAGCGGTTGCAGAAATTTGAAGGAATTTCTCAATTTTTTATATTTTTTCGTACTTTGCGATTCATTTTGAATAAACGACTGATTTCAGAAATATTTTTGTTTATTTCTAATGGTGAATATATTTAGGATGTTTGCAGTGTGACAGATTTTCGAATAAAGGTGTCTAACATGCATAAAAAATGGCTTGAAAATGACTCGATTTGGTGGTCAAAATATGGCAAATTAGTTTCACTCTCATTCAAATATCATAATGTTTTTTAAAAAACGAAAACGCTACAAACATAGCTATTTGTCATCCGATTATGTATGCAAAATTTCAATACGATCGGAAACGTAGTTTCCAAATGAAGCGGGAAGTACGTTTGTATGGGAGCTAAGGTATCCGTTCTGTTCTTAAATGACACACTCGATAGGAATCGGCCACTTTCTCAGCTCAGTGTACAATCTTCTATTTTTATTTGTTCTAGAAAACGGAATGCAGTGACCTACGGATAGCAGAGCTTGGGGCCTCCACGGAGATCGCACATATGGCGCTACGGAACAAATCTGAACAGCCCGTTATCATGCACTCTGAGTTAGTTCTTACTTCACCTATACCGAAAGAAAGAAATAAAGAAAGAAAGAAAGAAAGAAAGAAAGAAAAAAGAAAGAAAGAAAGAAAGAAAGAAAGAAAGAAAGAAAGAAAGAAAGAAAGAAAGAAAGAAAGAAAGAAAGAAAGAAAGAAAGAAAGAAAGAAAGAAAGAAAGAAAGAAAGAAAGAAAGAAAGAAAGAAAGAAAGAAAGAAAGAAAGAAAGAAAGAAAGAAAGAAAGAAAGAAAGAAAGAAAGAAAGAAAGAAAGAAAGAAAGAAAGAAAGAAAGAAAGAAAGAAAGAAAGAAAGAAAGAAAGAAAGAAAGAAAGAAAGAAAGAAAGAAAGAAAGAAAGAAAGAAAGAAAGAAAGAAAGAAAGAAAGAAAGAAAGAAAGAAAGAAAGAAAGAAAGAAAGAAAGAAAGAAAGAAAGAAAGAAAGAAAGAAAGAAAGAAAGAAAATGATTTAACAAACACTACACACTACAAATAAAATAAAATAAAATATTACTTAGTAACACAAACAAACACAGTGAACAATACCGACTACATAACAAAAATACACACTACATAAAGAACAAAATATAAGTGAGACACATATAATACTTAATCTATATACAGTAGAACGTCGATTATCCGAATTGATTGGGACCGGTGTCGATTCGGATAATCCGACATAGACTGGTATTAAAGAAAAACGAACTATCAACTTTTTTAAGTTTAACAATCTGATCATCTCGATCAGAGTAAGTTGCAACCCCATCACCAGGCCTTAACAAAACTGCAATGTACAATAATTGATTTTGTTTAAAAAAAACTATAAACCGACTTCAATTATATGGATCCTATTGTCAGAACTGGACCAAATTAAAATGGGACCACAAGGGATGCACCAGCTTTTAAATAAGAAAAGAATTTTGAAAATGGGTCCTCGGTCAAATCTTCGGAGGTAACATAAAAAAATACAGTCGAATTGAGAACCTCTTCCCTTTTTTGAAGTCGCTTAAAACATCTAAACAATAATAGAGGTTAGGACCGATTCGGATAATTGGCGATTCGGTTAATCGGCGTTCGAATAATCGGCGTTCTACTGTATGTATATAAAAATGAATCCCCATTTGCCTTGGTCACGGCGTCTCCGTGAACGACTGGACTAATTTGCTAATTCTTTTATCGTTGTGTTTGTTATTGTCAGAAGGTTCTTATGAAATAAAAATCATGAAAGTTTTAAACATAATTTTCCACGCGGGCGATGCCGTGGAGCGCAGCTAGTATTTTATAAATTGCGTCTGGTCGAAGCGACGCGTGACCCGAGAGCTGGTGAGTATCTGGCGCAGCGCATCAGCATTGCCATACAGCGGGGGAATGCAGCCAGCGTCTTGGGGACACGACGACTGTTATTGACATGGATCAATTGAGCCGCCTGTATATTGTTAATTTGCAGCTTAAATTAATTTACTCAGAATTTTTAGTTTGTTCTTTTAAGTTTTGTTTACATAAGTTCGGCAGTTTATATTATGTGCTTTGTTTTTAGTCTTTATTTTCTTATTTCTATCTTGATTTTTTTTCGTAGTGGTCTTAACATTCCTTAAACTGATTTATAGTCAATTTGTTCTAAATTTTACATAAAGTAAATCCTGTATTGGCCTGTATTGGCCTTATGTTTATAGAGTAAGAATGACAATTTTAGTACTTAAGAACTCAAATCCGATTATTCATTATTTGATTATAATTTTATAATTTTTTGCAGAACAAGAATCATAAAAATGGCTTCCAAGAGCAAGTCCACGAAAGAATCGCGTAAGTATAAAGTTTACTTCGTACTCGCAACTTTCAATTAGGTGCCATAGAATTACGATATGTCGCCGCCGAATATGCCAGTTTGTAAAATGACTAGGCATTTACAAAACGACGCTTCATCCATCCACAGCCTGTATTGGTCCACTGCTGGACGCAGGCCTCCCCCTGATAAACGCCTTATTGGCGTTTAATTCATGTGGGGGTAATGCCCATAATCCCCACGCTGGGCATGCGGGTGGGGGATCGCAGTTTGGTGGAAGATTTGTTCTGCAGGGGGCGCTGCTGCCCGTCCCCCAGAAGATATCCCTTAGTCGCCTCTTACGACACCTACGGGAAGAATTGGGGTGGTGCAAATTCTATGCCGCCGGCACCACACGACTATTAATTACTGTCTCGGTAAAACTCACCCAATCTGACTTAGTAGAGTCCTCTCTACCAAGTCAGATGGTAGAGAGGGTTGGCTTGGGTAAGTTGATCCGCACACTCAATTAGATCCAGAGGGGTCTCGGTAAATCCACGAATTTCAGCACTTCCTACAAGGTTGTTCATTCGCGTCGGCGCGAGATAGCCGGTTTCTCGAACGCTTGTCCCATTGAATGGATAGTCAACTGCTTGTTATATACGCACTGCGGAATCTCATAGCGTGAATTTTAATCTAGCGGAATATAACCTGCGTACTTAACTTTACTGACACGTACGACAAATAAAATTCCTTGCTATTTTAGCTACCTACAACTTTATAGTGCTCCAAACATTCATATTTTTCCGCTAGTGAACTTCCATTAAGTTACAGAATTCTGCAAAAAAAAACCACGCGAGCAATAAAAGCAGTGCGTGTACAGCCTTACAAATTGTCAACAATTTGTCAAAATAATAAGCGTTCGAGAAACCGGCTGGCCAACCGGTTTTCGCTATGAAGGGAATTGAAAACAATTGGAAGAATAAAGTTTTTTAAACTTACGCGATCAGAACTTAAATTATCTTAACTGTATTATAAATCTTCACGGGTATTTATCGCATTTATTTAGCTATTTTTCCCGACAGAGTAAGTAATAGAAGATCTTGTACGCTTGTACACTGGTTCCTTCGCATTCGTTATTTAGCATTCGCTTGCCCTCGCTTGCTTGGTTTTAGCTTACCATAAAAATCAACGGGCTGTACTCCGGGAGTTCCGGCAGAAGTGAAAACTAACACCACAAGTGACAATTTTGTTCTTTCCGTGCGATTACGCTATCTGTTAGCCTGCGGCGTCACTTCTCTACTACTATGTAAGGTTAACTGACGCTGTGGGTTCTGTGTTGCTCCTTGAACTAGCGATATCTTCTTTCAACTTAGTGAACTAATTACACAGGTAGCTTACAATATACCTAGTACCAATTTAAAATTACAGTAATGCAAGCGTGTTACATCACCGCTGATCTAACATGCTAGATCAATGTTAGATCAGCTGACGTGAGTTTACAATTTATTACCCATGCTAAAAAACTGCACAATGCCGCTAAAGAAGTTTTCACTTCACTTCGCGCGTGCGAGGTCGCAGATAATATCAATTCATCGTCTTGCCATTGCAAAACGATGAATTGATATATCTGCGGCATAATCATTCAACTAGCGGACTGATTCTACGATAAAGCGACGACATAGTAATCTATCAAATATCATAAAGAGAAAAGATTTGATTCTTTGTTTGTTTGTTTGTATGGAATAGGCTCCGAAACTACTGGACGGATTTAAAAAAATCTTTCATATTTGAAAAGCTTACTTTTCAGGGAGTGACATAGGCTTCATTTTATCCCGAAATTCCCACGGGAATGGGTTCTACTCGGGTGAAACCGCGAGGTGGTGCTTGTATGAATATAAAATAATTATTTTGTTTATCTCTTAGAGTCTGAATCCGGCGATCAAGGGGTTACTACAGATTCAGCTTACAGTTCAGAGCGTTCTGGTCATAATAGGTATGTAAGCTTCTACAGGTAAGTAAGGTCAAATTTCACCATACGCGGCTTTTTAAACGAGTTTATGAAGAAGAGGTTTTCAGTGAAGGATATTGGACCGTAGTTTAGTCTACAGGCTTCCAGAATTTTCCAGAAAGTTCCCGAATGGTCTCGACTACTCTAGAATGTTCCATAACCTTCCAAAGCTTCCTACGCGTTTCTTTACGTCTTTTGAAAGCTCATCAAGAATGTTCGACTGACAATGCGTAGAAATAAAATCTTAAAACTAGCTTATCCAAATTAATCTACACCTAAGTATATCGGTCGCCGACAGTATTAAAGTAAACTATCTTTCTTAAAACTATGTAGACGTTGTCCTGCACATTTAGATAGACTAAGGTCCTATTACGCCAATCGCTGCCTTTCAAACGCGTTTACGACAACGAAGTTTTCATACGACATTGAATGGATGAATGTCAGTCTGTCCAACATTATTTATTATTTATTATTATTATCCAGGACGTGGATGGAGCGAACACTTGGCAGCCTAATCAGGATGCCGTACAGAGTCTGTTAGTATTTTTCACGTATTTTTTGATCATCATTATCATCAACTTATGTTAGTCCACTGCTGGACATAGGCCCCCCTAAGGAGATGAAGAAAGGGTGCTATAGCGCACCCTGTCTTCAACTTATAGCATCTGCCTACAGACTTTCGCATTTTTATAAAAAAAATGATGATTCACACTCTATCTAGCCCCAAGCTAAGCAGAGCTTCTGTTATGGGTACCTCTTGATAACTACTATTCAGTACATACTCGTGGATATTTTCTATTTTACATAGAAAACATTAAGAACACCCTGAAGTAAACAAATATCTGCAAATCGTACACACATAGTTTGTCCCGAGGCGGGAATTAAACGCGCAACCTCCTGCGTTGTAGGTGAACCTTCGCTCGCCGCGCCAAATATTATAGGTAAAATAGGATTATATATTAATAATTTAATGACATGAAGACGACGTGGTTTATGGTCAATAGTTTAATAGTGTCCTTATCCTCTCAAATGTCAGACCTCTTTTAAAAGGTCGGTCTCATTTAATCAGGGGCCTGATTCCACTAACACAATCGCCTCACTATGACAATATTATCGCTTCATTATCGCGTAACAATCACCGCCATTGACACCTTTTGGTATTCTACTAACACGATCTTTTTTTGTTTATGCCATATCTATGACTATTACGATTATGATTATATGCCCCACCACATTATTGACACGATATTATAAGTCATAGAGATTGTAATCTTATGGTATTCGAATACCAAATAAATTTACGACTAAATCTCTATCTTAATCGTATGGCGCCATTATGGCACCATTATAGCATTTTGTTTAAAAAATAGTGGAATTAGGCCCCTGATCTGTTGCGCTTAGGCCTCCTTCTAAAGGCGCTTAGTCCTGCGCCTTGTAACAATGGTTTTTATGACATTCTAAATATACCTATACTGCTCTTACTTTAACAAAGAGTAAAATGAACAATAAGGATGGAAATAAAATCGAATAATAACTTTGTTTTTTGTTTATTTTCAGTCGTCAAGAAAGTGCTACAACGCAGTTCACTTATCAGTATTATAATGAGCAGCAAAAACAGTCACTCAGATTTGTAAGTTATAAAATAGAATGATGTCGAATGAATTGTTTTAAGAGGGACTAAACCATCCCATTATACCTATACGAGGTTGATTATACTTTTATATCTTTTTACTAAAATAATGTAAGTTCTATGTTAATCTAACACCAAAATTATAGTCTTTAAGTAAGAGAACTGCAAAGGCTCTGGCATAATATATAATAACTGATGATAACTATTAGGGCTAAGGCTAGATCGACGTGACGGTATAATGACAAACTTTTTGAGCAAGAAAAGTGAAAAAGAGTTTCATTTCATTTTTTCATTGCTTCATAATAAGGTAAGTATACAATTTGTCGGAACTTATCGACTATATTAAAAGTACACACAATGCGTACCTACCCATTTAGGGTTTTGCAATGGGAGTCGGTCAGCTAAATTTATTTATTAATAGTTTAGTAATATAATATTTGTTTTGGTTTAATTTGGTTTTCATTACGAAAGTATTTTTAACCGTCTTCAAAAAGGGAGGTCTTGTTTGTTGATGATATATCCTATGTTCACTGATATATCCTTTAAAATTATAGACCGATTTTTATTGTTCCTATGTTTAACGCATTCACTGCCCAGCCTCACCTGCGACACGGGGACGGAGACGGCACCTAATACATATTTACCACTCTAGCTTGTAAACAGTGACTTTCCTGCTCAAAAACAGTGAGCAAAATCGGGTTCAACATGCTACCTTCATAGAAAAATAGTATTTCGTCCGTTGTTCGTGGTTTGAAGGAGCTTCATAGCATTTTTATCCTCCAAGGTTGTTGACTAAAATGAGTTTGAGACCTCCTTTATAAATTACAAAATACTTTCTCGTTTGTCTTGAAAAGTTGCATGTTTAGTTCGATGGCAAAATATTGTTCGTTTCGTGCCGCTAAGTCCCTCACTCACTACGCTTGCGACTCTATTCTAGACGACGTGCTAGCTCGGTCTTTATTATCAGCACGTTCAACAAAAAATCATTTACCTACTTGTTGAACATATTGTTTTCAGACTTCTACTCAAACGGTTTAAAGGGGTCTTCCACGACGAAGTGACAGAGCACCAGAATCGTGGAGTAAGACGTCTCTTCTCCACGATCAATAGAAAGCAAATACCCAATAAGTTGGGATGGTAAGCATAAACCATTCGAGTGGTAGAGCATCTTTTTTTCACAAAATCCATAGCCCTTATTTAATTACAAACATGTTTTTATCGAGCCTTACGGCCAAAAACGTATTTACTTTTTAAACAATATTTTTTTTATAGAAACAGACAGTCAGATGATAATAGATATAATTATAAATAAACTAATACTTTTATAATAACACTTCTCAGAACAAAAAAAGCTGATTTCCTACGGTTATATAATCCTAAAACTAGAAAAGGGCTTGTCCGGGACAATAATAACGTCATGTTTTTTCAACCGCAAAGCAGCATTGCTGTTTTTCGGTTTGAAAGGTATGGTTGCCGGTGAAATTACAGGCACTCGAGACGCATTTGTCTTGAGGCGGGAATCGAACCTGCAACCTCCTGCGTTTAGACGCAGGCGGATTTACGCCCGCTGCAACACAGAGGTCGTCAAATTATTCTAAGGTATGTTTTTTTTAATTTACGTTTTGATATCATTTTGTTTTCTTTCAGGCTTGATGTTTCTCGCAGTCAAGCGGATAGGTAAGTTATTTCTGTTAATACCTAATTAATTAAGAAACTAGATAAATTATAGCTAGTATTTATAATTGAAGAAATTGAGCTCACTGCAGACTGTTACAAACAATCTACAGGTAGCGCAACTGATCCATACTTGTCATCAATACCAGTCGGATGCGTCCGCAAGACGCTGGCCAGTGGCGGATCAGCTAGGGGGCCCCGCGCGTGTGGCCACCACACAATATTATTTGGTCTGCTACAAAATATTTGCAGTAAAAAATACACAATTTTGCAAGGCTCGCTCCGCTCGCGGATAACATTTATTGCTCCTGGCTTTTGTTTAGAGTTTGATACTGTTTCAGCGTGTCTACCATGAGTTGTCACAGTTAAATCGCCTGACGTTACTACAGTAGTTACGTAAATACGCATTAGTTATCCACAGCGCATTTTAGTACCCAACTTTCTGCTAGAGGCGCTTCAGAAGTTTCCATACATTTTTTTAACAACAGTCGCTAGCGAGTGTCAAAACTCATGGTAGACAGACACACAGTTCTTTCTTACTACCTGAAAAAATGTACGTAACTAACTAGATCAAAAATGTATCGCTTCGCGTGCTGCTACCAGAACTTGACCCTAGTTTAAAGTAACTTTGGCCCACTACTGCATATGTCCTTATTATTTAGTATACCTTCATTCTAAATTTAAAACAGTTATGCAATTCACGGTAAAAAAATCCCAAAATCTATTTGTTTGCGGGGCAATGCAGCCAGCATCAGTGACAGATAACGGCAGCGCGGGGCGCGTAACAAATATGAACTGCCCCCAGTTCATATTTGTACCAAGGATTTTCATATTTGTTCCTTTTACCGTATGGTACTTTGATGTCATTGCAGATGGTACAAAAACTAAACTAAAATAAATTAACAGTACTGATAATAATGCCATCGTTTTTATTTTATCGTGTTACTGATAACTAAACTTCTTTATTTTCATACAGGTCAAAACATAAATGTCGATGTCATAATAGGTAAGACACCAAATTAAGTCTTTAATCCGCTGCCCCACTGCGGCGCACGTACAACAGACTCGCTCCTCTGCCTGCACACAAGACCACCGAATGCAAAAATCCGTGGCAACCCCTACCCTTTCCTTGGGTGGTCCTGGTGCCCCCCAAAGATCCCCTCATCTCTAAAGAAGACCAGAAGGGGTATTTTAATTTTTGTCAAAAATGCCTTTGGATTCGATATCGGAAAGTTATGAAAATAAAAATAGCTTTCTAAAGTACCATCGGAATAGAATTCAAATTGAAATCTGATGTTTTCGCTTCTGAAACGAATCGAATGAAATAAAATACCCCTGCTGAACAGTTCTTATGAATAAAGGAAGTAAAATATTAAGCAACAATTCCGCGAAAAATACTAAATATTGTTACTAAATATTTTCATTCTTATATTTACAATGGATTTCCGCAAAGTAACGCCTGAGTCTATTATTTATCTTAGTTCTTATGAAGCCGGCAAGGCTCTCTGAGCGACAGCACATCACTCGCGCAAAGCTTTTTTCGACGTAGATACCGGAAAAAAGAACTCTAGTTCTTTTCCTGCCTGTATTTGACAACTCAGACCAACGTAGAGTCGAATGTTGAAAACAACTGATGAGGAGGCGCACACTGTGCACGGCCACGCGACGCATTTTATCTGCGTGGGTGCGTTTGATGACGTCGGTTTACATTTCCACTGCAGCAAATGTCACACATTAAAATTTACCCGACTTTGTACAACGGTAGCGGCTTTAATTTAAATTGATTTGGGTTAGAAAACATTGTAATTTGAACTCTATTTTCAGGTGCAAACACTTCAATAAATCCCACAGCTACCGATGCATGAGGGCTCAAGTGATGAGGCTGGCTGGACCGACTGAGAGCGAGTGAGTACCTCTACAGCCCACTGTTGGACTGGACCATGACCAGAACATACCACTTTGGACTTGTCCATATCTGTCACAATTGGACATGCTCGTAAACAGTTAGGTTCCTACTTTATTCTCTGATTTGGCGTTATTGAATTAAAACAACATTAATTTGACAGTATTCAAAATAATGTTTTCCTTTTTTACTCCGATTGTAAATACAAGAGACGGCAAAACATTTTATGTTGTGAAAAATTCTAAGCAAATATTTAAAAAAAATATGTTTGGCACACATTTTGCTATTTATCTCAGGAACAGCACACTCTCGAGACACTCAAGAGAAACCTAGTAGTATTTCTTTAGTCATGACTTTTAATTTTTCGATTGGTTGTTTCATTATCTTGTAATTAGGTAAAAACAGTTTTGGCGCATAGAAAATTTGGTGCATGTCTCTGCTCTATACTTCTCACTCGCGAGAAAGCCATATCTTGTCATCCCGCTCGAAATTGAATGTACAAGGTCGACCTTGTAGCGGTGTCATTGCAAACTCTTAAAACTATCGGGACTCAAGTCTACGCTCAGCCTAACATAGCGATAATATTTAACTTGATTAATGGATGACATGCATTTTAATAGAATGAAATTACCTTTTCAGAGAGTCAGAGTCAGAGTCCAATCGTTTATTTCTTTAGACTTACATAATTAATTTTGTTTTAAAAAACTATAAACCGACTCCAATTTTTACAGTTTTTTTATGAATTTTCATGGATCCCACTGTCAGAACTGAACAAAATTAAAATGGGAGCACCAGCTTTCATATAAAAAAAAATCATGCAAATCGGACCACCCAGTCAAAAGTTCTGAGGTAACAAACATAAAAAAAATACAGACGAATTGAGAACCTCCTCCTTTTTTTGAGGTCGGTTAAAAATAAGCACTTGCACAAGCGTAAAATTTTTACTATATAAACAGCTTGATAAATAGTTATTACTATCAAACAAGAAATAAGGTGCATTTGACTCTAATTCACTTCAATTTTTTGTTTACTAGCGGAAGAATTTATATTTTCTTACGGGCCTATTAAAATACATACTTAGGTAAGCACGCATAATGATAAAATTTATTGTTTCAGATTGGCTGGCTTTAGAAACAAAGTTATGGATTTTGTTTCTCCCGGATTCATTAGAAGTAAGTCTCTGTTCTGTATAGAATACCTGTGCATCATCACCCCAACTTTTCCCGAGGATGTTGCAAGTTGACTGTGACTTACGACACCCCCGGGAAAATAAATATCATTACCTACTTAGGTAAAGGTAGGTAAGTAAAAAAATATTTATTTCCCTAAATACAATAAATCTACACTCAGAAAAAGTCAAATTGTACACCTGAAAAGGTCAAAAAGAGATTCAATTCAATTCAATTTCAATTCAATTCTTTATTTAAAACCAGACATAACATTACAGAGTAGGTACAATGCGTTACATCTAGGAAATCTACTAGCTAGTGAAAATAAAATTACAACAACATAACAGGACTAAAAATTCGTAAAATAAAAAGAATTTTAAGACAAACATGAGCAAATAAAAACAAAGACATCGTTACTATGGTTACGTAATAAAAAACATGGAAATAAATTTATGAAAATAGAGATGCCTTAGTCGCATGTTTCTATGTAAATGTTTTCTATCCCACGGGAACTTTTTTACAGTATAAAAAGTAACCTATATTTGATTCCAGGATTAGAATTACGTGTATGCAATTTCAGTCTGATCCATTTAGTAGTTTTGGCGTGGAAAGGTAACTAACATCCGTCCCCATCCATAGATGTAAAGATCCAAACTTTCGCATTTCTTTTAATAACCCCCTGTGATATATGTATGTAGGTACCTACATGTTTCAAACGGGATCATGCAAAAAACAAATAAACATCATGGGGTTGATTATACATATAAATAATTGTGTGATTTTGAGACCCGCACGTGAAGGGCTTGCTAATAACTTATACGTTTATAAATGTTTTTCAGAGAAATTGCCGCCCATGTTGATGTCCCAAGCATGTGGTAACTCAATTAAATCGTAAAACATAGCTTCTGAACGAACGAAATGAATAAGACATGTTTTTCTAAGGTGGGTACACAGTAAACTACCACTGTACAAAACGACAGTCTTTTGGTTCATTGCGGATGTAAGCGGGTTAACTACGAACCTTATTTGTGTTAGAAGAACACCAACATTTCATTCCTTAACGAGGGACATCTTCAGGGTGAGTGCGGTACGTGCGCTTATAGAAAAGCGCACGTACCGCATCCATCCGAGCACTGCGCAAGTGTTATGGATGTTCAAAATGAATGAATGAATAAACTATGTTTAATCTGATACAACAGTATACATAATATGAAAACAGGTAGCTT
Organism: Eupithecia tripunctaria; assembly: GCA_955876795.1. Taxonomy (NCBI): domain Eukaryota; kingdom Metazoa; phylum Arthropoda; class Insecta; order Lepidoptera; family Geometridae; genus Eupithecia; species Eupithecia tripunctaria. Next base: position 4,876,518 of record OY041627.1, read on the forward strand.
AGATATTATCATCATCAGCCTATATTAGTCCACTGGTGGACAGCCAATGAACGCCATAGCGTTCTGTCTTCAGCTTGACGCATCCAGCATCTGCCTGCAGACATTCGCATCTCACCCGGAGGTCGTCCTACTCTACGTTTGCCAAGCCGCGGTCTTCACTCAAGAACTCGTTTACCCCAGCAGCGGTTGTCGGTTCTTTGCGATATATGGCTGGTCGATGGATATAATAGATAGGTATTAGATACGAGAAAGAGAATACAAAGACAGTTAACTAACAAATATAAAAAACGCAGACAACTTAAAAACTAGTTATCATAATTTCTGTTAATATTAATAGCTAGCTGCGCCCCGCGGCTTCACGCCTGTTGTTCCTCTGGAAACGTGTAAAGGTGATTTTCATCCCACGGGAACTGATTTATGGGATACAAAAGTTAACTTAAGTTGACCCTATGTTTGATTCCAGGATTAGGATTACCTGTATGCAAAATTACAGCCTGATCCGTTTGGGGGAGGCCTATGTTCAGTAGTGGACGTATACAGGCTGATGATGATGATGATGATGATGATTGACGAATCTCTCCGCTCTCCCCCAGATTCGTCACTGCTATCAGAATCGGAGGTGTTCCTAGATTCTGCTGCATCAGCAGTTATCAGCATCAGCAACTGGACTGAGAGGTCCATGATCAGCTGAATTTTGCGACACAATGCTGATAAAACACATCTCTTGTTCTCCGCTTTGGTGTTGTCAGGCCATAGCATGTATCAAGTACCTACTTTTAAATCCACTGTATAAGTACCTAAGTAATTAAAAGTGTGAAAATTAAACCATTTTAATAAAATTCCAGATTTTTATTTTACACTCCTTAAAATGTAGGACATAGCGATGTCTGGTCAAAGCGACGCGTGTCCCGAGCTGGTGAGTATCTGGCGCAGCGCATCAGCAGTGACATACAACGGGGCAATGCAGCCAGCGTCTTGGAGACGCGACGACTGGTGTTGTATTTGTGTATTTACGAATATACTGGTATTGTATTTGTGTATTTACGAATATAACTAAATGGACGAGCCCTATCCAAAATAATCGGATCCGTTTAGTTATATTGCTCAGTATACGAGTAACTATTCGGATATTTTTTTGTTAATTTTGTTATATCGTATAACTAATAGTATAACTAGGTGGACTAACCCATATGGATCAGTTGAGGTACCTTAAGATTGTTTGCAACAGTCACTTATTATGTTGCACAATGCCGTGTATCGGCTCAGAATCAGCACCACCCCACCTCTTCCCGCGGGGGTAATATCCGTCCCCTGCAGAACTATTCTACTACCACCGGACTGCGATCCCCAACCCGCATGCCCAGCATAGGGATTATATGCAATACCCCCAAGAGATAAAAGCCAAAAAGGTGGGGCCTTATTGGCTTGGCCTGAATCCAAATGTGGACCAAAGGTTGTTGGTATGGAGGTTGAGGTTAAAGTTGATTCGCTATTAGCTTAACGTTTCAATTGTAAATACTACTTCTAATTAGTTTTTATTCTTTAGTACTAATTTACTTATTATAACGTAATTTATTATATGCTACGAATGTTATTAGAATGCGTCAGTTTCCTCATCGTCTTCTACATCGGGCACTTTTGTTCTGCATCGCGCGAAGTAGCCTTTCCTCCATAGCAGTACCAAGATCAGAACAGTTGGGAATGTCACGAAAATACCTGGAAAAGAACTTGAAGTTTAGTTTTGTCCTACTCTCTTTCTATTGTCTGCGCGGAAAAGGACATTTTAGTGATGTCCTCCTAGCCGAATCCTCAGCCATTTGCAGGACGTTCCGCAATTCAAAGAAAAAAATATAATGACAGTACCATGTCAATATATTTATGAAAACTTGTTGTATGCTCATAAATATCAATCGGTTCCCTAAAAATGTTAAATGAAATATAATCTTAATACCAGAAATAAACAAAATGTGTACAACAAAACTCTTATGCCCGTATTATGCAAAAAATATCAATATAAATTCAAATAACAAATATAAATAACAACATAAATTATAAAAACGTAATATAAAAACAAATATAAATTCAAGTAAAAATTTGACTTGTCTAAGTACTTATTTTGTAAGTCTAAAGAAATAAACGATTTGACTTTGACTTTGACTTTGAAATAAATTGTCAAAATCTTGCCGCGCAAAAAGGCGTAACTACTTTAAAATATCAGATTATCTTGAGAATCAAAAAACTTGGAATGAGTTTTTTTCCAACTCAACTAACAGGTTCTTCGTCACTTCTTTACTTTAGTCTACGTACCGAAGCGACAAAAATCAAAAACATCACTTTATTTCGTTGTTTGTGCTTAATTGTATAATTTGACCTCATTAAGTGTGTACATTACAAAGGTCTATTTACCGTAAAAAAAAAAAAAAAAAAAAAAAAAACATAGGCTGTTGAGGTGAGATTGCGTTTGAGTAAAAACGGAACCCCCTATTTCTTCTTGGTATTTTGAGACGGGGCTGGTCAAAAGGACATACCCGTCCGGTCCATGCCCATGAAACTGGGGTCTACTAAGTAAGTTAATCCTTGTGAATAGATTTATTCTTATGGATAAACAATAGCGAGTGCGTGCGCGTTGATCTTCTATATGCTACGCGAGTCCGGCGTAGCACGTGCTACGAAGCTCTACGAAAATATACAAAAGCGAGTGCGTGCGCGTTGATGTCTTTTGTATGCTACTTAAGTCCGGCGTAGCACGCGCTACGAAGCTCTACGAAAATATCTTAGATACACGCACCGGTGGTGTCGTGCAAAGTTAAATATTATTCTGATACCTAGTGGTACTGATAGGTTCTTAGTTTTATATCGCGATTCGCGTAGTAGCGCTTAAAAATCCTATAAAGGTTCTCTCTCGTTATCAAACTAGTGACTTTTTACAGAAATATTTTAAAATCTTATCTCATCCATGTAGGCAAACGTTGACACTTTTGTGTCTTATGTCAGAAACTGCTACCGACGAATATTTTATTTCTATAGAACCAGTACGAAATCATCCACTCCTGCGCATACGTGTGTCCAGTTGCTCCCACTTAATACGGTCCTAGTTAAGTGACTTGAGGCAAAACCCCGAAGCACACTAGCGCCGCTGCATATTGTATCTTATTATTACGTATATAGTTTAGGAGGAGATGCGAAAACAGAGTTTGGTGGCCACCAAGTGCAACTTCGCATCTCCTTCTAAACTATACGAAAAAAAAAACTATTACAGAGGTATTAAAAGAAAGCTTATAGTAGGTATAGGTAGGTATCATAAACCGGCCAATATTTTTTGTAAATTCTATTCTTTAACGCAATAATAAGATAAAATAGTTGGCGTTGCTAGTTTGAGTCGGGGTACTGCCTTAATGGCCCTTTTTCTCATAAGACGCACGGGACACGCGCGCACGAGTACAATTCATATCATATACAAAACACGTCGTGCCGGTGCCATCACTGTGCCGGTGAGTGGAACAAAGAGCCATACATTTTCATAAATTTTTGCTTCGCGGTTGCCTAGGCCGTGCTGTCTAATGGAAAAGCGGTCACACTCATTGACGATCAAAAAGTGTTCGGTGTGCCGAGTCGGCAACAAAAAGTGTCTACGTTTGCGCAGTACGCATATTAGACTAAAATAGACTGTTGAGGTGATGTGTATCTGAGGGATAAAAGTGGTATTCCCTCTAATAGGAACAGAGGGAGATCTCCTCTGACCGGGCCCGAACCATCTGGTCCACAGAGCCCGGTGGTATTTCAACTGACAGTTAATGTCGAGTATTCGTATACACAAGCGTTAGCGCAATCTAGAATCGATCTCTTTTTGCTTTTCCAATATGTTTACAAATTTGTCTCAACGACATCCAGCGCATTTTTCGTTGAATCGATTAGGTAGGTTGCTAGCTTCGGTTTTTACGATGTTACATTTCTCAGGCGCTTTGACATTTTTGCTTTGTAGTTCGGCTGTTTGTCGCTAGAGTTCGCCTACAGTGTACCAACTTACCTATCATAATTCCTAATATAATAGCCAGGTTTGCCACCACGGGCTGGTCTACCAAGTTCTCGCTCTCTGCGCAGACCAGGGTTTTGCCCAGAATCTGTAGCTGGGCAAATGTTACCCCTCGGAGCTCTATTGGCTTCATGCAACTGGAAGAGAAAACAATATTTTAGGAGCGCTATACTAATGTCTATGAAAATGATTCTTTTCAACTTTAAATATCCCATTTTACTCACATCATATTTTGTGCAAGCTGCGGATCTCCTAGATTGTTGAGTAGAGGCACTAGGACATCTACCTGGAAAAATATCGTATCAGTTGCCATGCCATTGGTGCCTGTAATATCCATTTTCTACAGCAAAACATAAAAGTGTTATAAAAACAAAACGGCTCCGTGCGAAATGCGTATATTGAAATGCTACTTCAGTACGTCTCCGCCGGCTTCAGAACTTTACCACCAAGATAAAGTCATGACCTTTTTTAGGTGCAGTTATAAATATACATACCCCTTTCAGTAACACAGTCGCCACAAAATTCTTCCTCTGCAAGGCTTCGCTCGAAGTAAGATAATATTGAGGGACCCCCCCCCCCCCCCCATACGCGGGCGCCTTGAGAGGAAAACAAAAGCCTACGTACCGTCATCCTATTACCTTCCACGTCTATGGTGAAGCTGCGGGGACGTACTGAAGTAGCATTTCCATTTACGCTTCCGGGATAACATTTGTCAGTTCAGAGGAGTGAGTCTATTAAACGTTAGTAACGAAGACTTGATCATGACGATCGATGATCTCCATATAGAGTCGAAATTGCGGAGTTCGCCGGATTAGAGCCACGATAGAGGCACTGTAACAAATAGTATGGAAAAAGAAGACGTCACGATAACGTCTCGTTACTAACGTCAAATAGTCTGCCGATATGGTTTAGAACTACATAATTCAGGTCGATCCCTTCAATAGATATAGGGTTAACAAACTTCCAAACATTCGCACGCGGCTTCGCATGTGTATTTTAGTATAAATAGTAGTTTTTTTTAATGGACTATAATGCTATTGACCGCAGATGGCCATGGCAGCGTTACCGGACTTTTAGCGGGCGCAGATGGCGCCTCGCCGGTAAAATTAGGTTGGTGCGACACGCACAAGACCCACCACTTAGGTTTTAGCCTCGGCTTAGCTGTTGCCAGACGCTACGAGAGGGCATGGAGATTACGCCTTAGGTGCACGAATGCAACTATGGGCGTAAGAAGGGAATTCTTCGACTCGGTTCGGTTTAAGTCGGCTGTGTAGTGTGCGGTGATGAATAGGCTGAAGTGAGTGGGTCGACGGGGTCACCGAGAACGTGTCTCGGTCTACGGAGGAGAGGTAAATAGTAGTTAGTATGTTTTCCAGGTCTTTCTAGACCTGGATAACCCAACTTTTATGCAAAATTTCAGACTTATCCATTCAGTTGTTAGGGCGTGAAGCGTTAACACAACTTTCGAAATCTGTTACCTTTTCATACAGAAAGTTTAGACTTTCCATATCATTATAGTGTGATTGGTAGATTTTAATTACTCGCTGCGCTTTTTGGGAAATAAGTAAAGCTCACCGTCCACTGGTTCTTGCAGTCGCAGTTGAACGGGTTTCCTCTAACGTCGATGCTGGCGAGCTTATCCCAGCGGTGGACGTATGATGACGCTATGGCTGACAAGTTGTTGTTGTTTAAGTGTAACTGGAAAACGAATAAAATCAAAGATTTAAATCGTTAGATACACTCTTACGCCCAAAAACTGTGGCATTTTTTTTAATGCGTGCATTAAGAAAATGCCTACGCACGCACATTAAGATTAGATACCTAAAATTAGTGTTTTTGTCATTAAACCTTACTGTTATTATTGCTTTTTATTGTGCAATCGTATAGCACGAACTGGTGTGAAGAAGCCAATCACAAAAACACACAATTCACTGATTCCAAATGACAAACACAAGTTTATGAACTCACAAACTTCGTTTCTTTAACTTCGCAATAAACTCGGCACGGTCTCACTACGGAAACGGCCTATTTAACGATTTAAACCTTTGAATAAAATGAAATATCATAATTATAATGTGACAAGCAAAGATGGGACTTTCCTTTGAGATTCGATGTAAGATTCAGTGTAAGTATAAGTTCAAAATAATACCTACTAGGTATGCTCCCAATTAAAAACCTCAATTTGAAGTCAAAGTACCGGTTAGACAAATAAATTTCCGAAACTACCGACTGGTTCGAATTTAAAATTATTTTTTGGCGAAGTAGGGAGTCTAGAAACCGATGTCCCGCATGCCCATCAGCGTGGGGATGAGCTTTATCCCCATAGACGCCAATAAAGTGCTTATCAGGGGGAGGCATGTGTCTAGCAGTGGACCTATACAGGTTGTTGAGGTGAGGTTGAAGGAGGTCTTACTCCTCGACCTTAGATAAGTATTTCTTCTGAGAGCAGAGAAAAATTCACAAAAAATCACTAGTGTAGGTGCTTACCTCAGTAAGTGCCGGCCATATCTCCACATCATGTTCATCTACATAGGTCAAGAAGTCAAAGTCTATGTAGCTAAGGCGCGGGTTATAGCTGATATGCAGGGTGACCAGCTCGGGTAGACCTGCTAGCGCTCCTGTGGATATGTTCTGCAGCTTGGAGTGGCGGGAGAAACGAAGGTCTTGGAGTTTGGTCAGGTTTTTTATGGCACTGTAATTAGACACGAATATAAGTTTCAGTTTAGATAATTCTTTATTTCATAGAATAGTTTTTAGTGTTATTATTATATTAAACAATCATTTATTCATAAATCTCGTTATAATACATTTTTAACTGTAGAAAATATAATGTTATCAGACTATTCTACAGTTCAAAATACTTGGATCAAAAAGGTGAATCACCGGCCACGAAGCTAGAATTTATTATTATTTTTCATTCATCAGTTTAATTTTAATTTTTAATTTATTTATTTTCTATTATTTTATACAAATGATTATATTTATAAATAAGTATGTATGATTATAAAAGAATTAGAATTATTACCTATAATTTATAATGTAGGTACCTAGATGGTAATTTTTAATAAAAACATTTTTGTCCTCTTTTGTTGAAACTCAAGTTCAAAGACTTGCGTTCGTGACACTCTCATTACTTATTCAATTAACAGAAAATTCCCACAATACCTTCGATTCATGCGACTTACTTGTCTGTCTCCAGCGTTTGTATAGGATTCTTGTTAAAATTCAGATAGTGCAGGTTCGATGCCTCGTTGAGCACCGCCGGCACAGTCGCCAGCCGGTTGTTGCTGAGGTCAAGGCGACGCAGGCGGCGCTGCCGACGGAACAGACCTTCGGGTAATGATTCCAACTCACAGCCTGATAGGTTTAACTCCTGAAAATCGAATAGTTATAACAATTTAATAGAGCTAGCTTGTGGCTATGCTACTAAAAATTACTTAGTCGTAGGCCAAACATGTAGTAGTTGCCCGCCATTGTACTTTGGCGGATCCAGGGGGGAGGCCATGGGGGCCATGGAGGCCGCTCGATCACACGCGGGAGACGAAGCGACACAGATGGCAAAATTCCGAAATATGGCGAACGCCGCCGAATGGCCAACACGATGCGATTCTACGTGAACAAATCTGCACGTGCCGGCCGCTAAGATTTGGGAGAGGTTCGTAGCCTTTTTATGTTGACAAGAGAGCCAGAACGCGCTAGCGTAGTCTACGCCATCCATCGTAAACGGAGCAGCAAAAGCAGCAAATAAAGTCTCTTGACAAGAGAGCCAGAACGCGCTAGCGTAGTCTACGCCATCCATCGTAAACGGAGCAGCAAAAGCAGCAAATAAAGTCTCTTGATAGGTAATGTACATACCCTTAGATTGACAAGATCAGTAATAGCGGCCATTGTGACCTGATCTATGAAAGCTAGTGGATTCCCAGAGAGGTCCAGCGTAGTCAAAGCTGCCATGAAAGTAAACAGATCCTGGGGCAGTGAGTGGATGTCGTTGCTTGCGATGCTGAGGTACTGGATCCTGGAGAACGGGTGGAGACCTTCTGTTGGGCCGAAGGGACCCTGAAAACGTCATTTTGGTTATACATGATAATCTAACCTATTTTAATAATTAAAAAAATATATCATTTAGCTGCAAATTATGTCAACAGATCCCAATAACATAAATGAAAATTCACATCCTTGGACTCGAGATAAAGTTAAATTGTAACAATATTTATTGAAGAAAGGATCTCAAATCAGCAAGTTTTAAGCGTTTTAGTAATAAATAAATAAATAATGTTGGACACAATTCACACAACATAATCTAGCCCCAAGCCCCCTTAGTTATACATAGAAAACATACTATAACCAGAACGCCCTGAACAAATATCTGCAGATCGTACACACACTTGTCCCGAGGCGGGAATCGAACCCGCAACCTCCTGCGTTGTAGGCGGACCTTGCCCACCGCACCACAGAGGTCGTCTTAGTAGCCATTATGTTTTAAAATCGTCAACAAGAAAGTTAATTCTTGTTGACAGCAGTTGTCGCAGGTAAATATAATTATTATATTTCTTTATGGTGTGATGATGTTTTCTATGTTTAATAAAGTATATATAATATATATCTATGTAGTGAGATATCTATGTATTAAGTATACCAGTTATCTAGTACAAATAACACAAGCTCTGCTTAGGTTGGAGTTAGATAATATTATTTATTTATTTACTAGACTAGACTACCTCTGTGCCGCGGTGGGCGAAGGTTCGCCTGCGACGCAGGAGGATGCGGGTTTGATTCCCGCCTCGGGACAAATATTTGTACGACCTGCAGGTATTTGTTCAGGGCGTTCTGGATGTTTTCTATATATAACAAAAAAATATCTATCTATGTAGTGTATTGTATTATGTATATCAGTTATCTAGTACTCATAACACAAGCTCTGCTTAGCTTGGGGCTAGATAATGCTGTGTGAATTGTCCTGCAATATTTATTTATTTATATTTATTTATTTAGACTGTTGGCATGTAAGTTTACACATGACACTTACCACAAAAATTCTTCTACTAAGCTTGTCAGTTGTAATTCTATTATGACTCAAGTCTAAAGACACAAGATCGGAGAGGTACACGAAACTAGCGTCTTCTATGGAGCTGATCTCGCAGTTTGAGAAGTTCAGGGTCTGGATCGGAAGCCTCGAGATCCTGGTGATGCCTGTCAGGGGGTTCTGGCTGAGGTCAACGGTGGTTGGATTGAAGGATTTCACTCCTGAAAAGTAGAGATCGTGTTAAAAGGAGTTTGTTTGTCACCAGTTAGTTTTGAATTGTTAACATTTTCATAGGTCGTTTGGTAGTAGGTAGGTACCTACTTAGTAGACTTTACAGTGTGTCTACCATGAGTTTTCAAATGTATACTCGCTATGGACTGTAGTAAAAAAACTATGTGGAAATTTCTAAAGCGCCTCCGAAACTTCTAAAGTCTAAAGCCTTTAGCGGATAGTTGGGTACTAAAATGCACAGTATGAGTCGCGTAGATAACCTGCGTATTTAAGTACTAAACTAACACTACTGTAGTAACGTCAGGCGATTTAACTGTGACAACTCATGGTAGACACACAGGACTAAGAATTTATAAGTGCAAGTCGAGAAGATGCGTTACGTTTACACTGCGACGTAATTTGCAGTTTTTTTTCATCATTCGTTTTTTTTTTGTAAAACCCTAATGGAAGTTTTGCTGTGGTCTTAATCTATAATTATCTTTACTAATATTATAAAGAGGAAAGATTTGATTAGTTTTATTGAATAGCCTCCGAAAACAGAAGACCGATTTAAAAATTCTTTCTTCTTTAAAAAGCCTACTTTTCAGGTCGTGATATAGGCATTTTATCCCGGAATTCCCACGGGAACGGGAACTACGCGGGTGAAACCGCGAGACCCGGCTAGTTTTTTATAAACCATGGTTTCAATAACCATATTCAATACAAATATATTGTGATACTAAAGTTATTTACAAGAGGATACTTACCATGATTTGAATTTAAATATATGCATATATATTGTGGTAGATAAAAACTAGTTAAACTAAATTTACTAATTTTTTTTATTCAATGTTTTCAAATTTACCTTCTGAGGCACACTGGACTGATTTCTCTTGGGGTTCGGTGGATCAAGTATGAAAAGACTATGTGTTGATTAATAAATAAGTAGAATTTGGTGGTATCTATTCTGTCTCCTATTTTTTTAAATCTTTTTTTGATATGTTGACAAATTTATACACACAATGTTGTAACTACTGTAAACATCATTCTCCATTTGACACAACGCAATAGGGTATATTTTGCATGTGATTTGTGATTTCAAAATGGCTAAAAAAATATATACGTATTCTCTATTGAGATAGAAACATATCTACATATTTATTTTAGCATTTTGAGATGTTTTGATTGTAGAATTTAACCATTGAAAAATTGATATTTTAAATCTCAATCGCAAAATTTCAAAACGCTACGCCATTGACTAGAGCGGACGTGACATCACTGTACACGTTTCTTCTTTTTTTATTCTGCTTGCTGCACCATGATTTGACACTATTCTGCCCACTTCACATTTCGTATTGTCGGTTATTTTCAGCTGTTTCGGAAAACCTCTTTCCTGAGATGATCACTACCGAGGTCGTTACAAAAGGTTTTAATCGAGTGTGAACGTCGACGTCAAATAAACATGGCGCCAATATGGTAGCGTTTTTATCACCCGAAAATGATTGTAGTTTTGATTTGTTTTTTTTACCTTGTTATTGCGAAATTCAGTGAGCGTCTTATCATTTCTCGGTTAAATAATGACCTAAAGAATCGATTAAAACAAAAAAAAATCGATGCATATACCCTATTAAAGTACCTTAATAATAATTCACTGCACCCCTCTTTCCCCTAGTACATCCCACCTGGCCGGAGGTCGTCCTATACTACTTTTGCCGAGTCGCGGTCTCCACTCAAGAACACGTTTACCCCAGTGGTTGTCGAATAATAATATTATACTAACGTACATAAAGCCAGTGTCATCGGAATCATCGGAGTAGTTAAGTAGTTCTACTTAACTTACCCCGATTACTCAAACACAACTCCTATTTAAGTCAAGTCCGATTTTTTGACAGCTTTCTATGAAAATAGAAAAAAAGTCTATTGAGATTTGAGACATGTTTCAATCTGGGTTAAGTTTGAGTAAATCGTCAATAGAGAAAAGCTTTACCACTGAGTGACTTTTTAATCTGAGTTACATTTGAGTATTTGGGGTAAAATATGTAATTCTGAGATGATGCCATTGTCATAAGTAAAGCAATTAATTTAGCAGAATCCCAGGTTATCGCACCGCAGAGGCTGGGCAGTGAATGAGTTAATAGACTTACCGTCCCAATCCTGTATCTCGAACGGCAGTTTCACCTCCCGCGCTGTGCAGTCTATAACTGCATCTGTGCAATTGCAGCTCTTACAGATGACATCTGAGAGTTCTGATTCTTCTGTGGTGGTTTCTGAAAATGTTTACTTTTATTATAAACTAGCTGCGCCCCGCGGCTTCGCACGCTCTATTCAAGTAGCTATGTCCGTCCCCGGGATACCGTTTACCTCCCTGCCAAATTTCATCAAGATTCGTTCAGCCGGAAATGAAATAAAAACTATCCTATGTTCGTTTCCTGGTTCTAAGCTACCTCCCCACCAATTTTCAGCCAAATCGGTTCAGCCGTTCTCGAGTTATAAGTGTTGTAACAAACACGACTTTCTTTTATATATATAGATAGAAGAAGATGTAAGCGGGTTAACTACGAACCTTGTTTGTGTTGGGAGAACACCAACGTTTCATCCCTTAACGAGGGACATTTTTTTAGTTTACTTTCAGTGTTAAGAGTGTGCTATAACGCGGCTACGAGATGGGTTTCGAGCGGGGTGACAAGATAACAAGGACCAAGGTATGGGTTTTCTTGCGTGTGAGAAGTACATAGCAGAGACGCGCACCAAATTTTCTATGCGCCAAAACTGTTTTTACCTAATTATAAAACATTGAAACTACTAATCCAACCAAAACAAAAACCGAAGACAAATAAACTATCGAGAAAACTTACAATAGTGTTTTTAAAACACGTAATTCAAGATAAGTAACATTTTCCTAAATATGAAGGTGGTAGCTTTCACAGATTATGAGTTAAATAAGGATTTTAAAGCCCAATTTTGAAGTAAATTGATTATGGCACACTCTTAATATTGCGACAATAGTACGTGTTGTCTGTATCATTTTTACCTACAGCTCAACGGCTGAATTTTAAACATAAAAATCATGTATATTGGACACAATCACAGTGTTTCAGCATAATATTTAATCCATAGGGTCCCAAACTAGCCTACGCTGTATTTCAGGATCCAGGGCTTCTCCTTAAAAGTTTTTAACCGACGACTCCAAAAAAGTAGAAGGTTCTCAATTCGACTTTATACATGTATGTTTCTTTTTTATTTGAAAACTGGTGCTCTCCATTTGATTTGGTCCAGTTCTGACGACGGGATCCATGAAAAAACTATAAAATTGAAGTCGGTTTATAGTTTTTTAAAACAAAATCAATTAAACACAATGTGCCGTACATACATACGTAAACGTAATACCTAATAAGATAAGATAGGTGGCGGCGCCACTTTCACTCGTGTATACGCCTTAACCTATTTGATTTACTTGTATTATTTCAAAAGAGTTATTACCTACTTATTTCATTTTGTGTTTTGTGGTACAAAACTTTTTCATGATAAAGCCTATTTGGTCGACGTAAAGCCGCGCAGTGGTTCCACCAAAAACAAATCAACCTCTAGGACTAGGAGGTTGCGGTTTCGGTTCCCAGAGCAAATATTTGCATCAATGATATTCGATACTAGAAAATAAACAAGAAACAGTCAATAAATCAAACACTACAATTAACGCAGGCTGTCAATGGTTGTATAACACGCTTGGCAAAATTGACCCTAGTAAATTGCCTGGTACATAATAGATACGAAAAGTTACCTACCATAACCTAGAATATCTACTTCCTTTGTATGAACAAATACCGTAAAAAACTTACGATTTTCATTTTGAGAAACGGTCAATCCAAATAATAGAATCACAAGACACAAACACTGCAACATATTAGAATTATTTTATTAGTCAGAAATGAATCCCAATTTATCTTTCGTGGACATAGCTTGTCTAAAAACCGAATGTATACTGAGATATGATTTTAAAATATTTCTGAAAAGGTCACTATTTTGATAACGATAACGTTTATCGGACGCGATTTTTAGTCGCTAGTTTGCGATATAAAAACTTAGAACTTTGAAGCTCTACGAAATCTTGATTTTTTCGTAGAGCTTCGTAGCGCGTGCTACGCCGGAACCGCGTAGCATACAGAAGACATCAACGCGCGCGCACGGACTCGCTTTCGTACAATGAACTTAGATCCCACAGATATAAGAGAAGACGTAAAAATAGGTGGTCTGGTTTTACTACTATCTCTCTACAGTTAGTAGTCTAAAGGTGTAAAAATAGTATTATATCCTGTCTGGCAGATCGATTGATAAAGACAGACGTATACAAACGGTGGATGGATTGCAAGTAGTCGTAAACCTGTTTGTGCTCGCGAAATTATAGGCATAATTAAAAACTTAGACAGTAAAACTAGCTTCGGCGCGGACGAAATTCCTCCTACGTTAGTAAAAAAATGCGTTTATGAACTTTGTAATCCATTGACAACTTTAATCAATCAATCCAAGACCAAGGAACGTTTCCAAATAGCTTAAAAATAGCAAAAATTAAAACTGTCCTTAAAAAAGGCGGAAAACCAGACAATCCTTCCAACTACAGACCAATAGCCCTCCTGTCCACGATATCTAAAATATTTGAAAAGACTATGGCGAATCGAATTTATAATTTTTTTGAAAAATATGACGTTCTTGACAACTGCCAATATGGTTTTCGGAAAAACCGTTCAACCACATTGGCAGTATATAATTATTTAAAGGAAATATATGACATAATAAATAATGGACATTACGCTTTAGGAATATTTTTGGACATGACAAAAGCCTATGACAAAGTAAGCCATACAATTCTCCTCCGTAAACTATATGAATGTGGAATTCGGGGAGCTGCTCACAGATGGTTCCAAACCTATTTAAATGACCGACAACAATACGTAGAAATACTAAACCATGACATAAACAATAAATTAGAGAATAACGTAGTATCTGACATAAAAACGGTAAATAATTCAATACCCCAAGGATCTGTTCTCGGGTGCTTAATTTTCTTAGTATATATTAATGATCTTCCAAAATCAATAAATACCACGACTATTTTATTTGCTGACGACGTATCTCTCCTCTTTTCTTGTAACTCATCAATCGACTACTTACATATAAATACTGTATTTAATGAATGCCTTTCATGGCTACAAGACCAAAATTTAGAAATTAATTTACTTAAAACTAAAATAACACAATTCAGGACTTACAAAAGAACCCCCCTTGACCTTAGCTTACTTTCAAAACATCTTTCTATAGACGTAACAAATGAATTTAGCCTGTTAGGAATAACACTTGACACAAACTTAAATTGGAAAGCCCTTGTACAAAAAATTAAAACTAAACTTTCACAATTTGTCTACGCCCTGAGTATTTTAAAAGCTAATACTAACTACGAGACAGCTTTGTCTGCGTATTATGCGTATGCCTATAGTTGGCTGAATTATGCCATAATTCTATGGGGTGACAGTGTAGAATTCGAACAACTATTCGTCATGCAAAAGAAATGTGTAAGAATTCTCACCAATACTAAACCACGGGATAGCTGTAGACCTCACTTCATTAATAAAAAAATACTGACATTACCATCTATTTATATTATGCAAGCCTGTTTATTTGTAAGGAAACATAAAGACTTTTTTAAAACCAAGCAAGATATTAATATTGACTACAATCGACGTAATAGGAACAAAATAGTACTACCTACAACTAAACTGAAACTGGTTAGCCAAAGCCCATACCATAGATTGGCAAAAATCTACAATAAATTTTTGTTGCATTTTTGTTTCTCTACTAAGGTACGCCTTTGAATGACTGACAAAAGATTCTGGCTTCTTAGTTTATAAGTTTATAATTTTAAATCAAACTTATTACTTTTAATTATGCTTGAAAATTAATTTATAATATTTGATGATAATGTTTTGACTATGTATTCGAATTCAAGTTTGCAGTGCCCTTCCAGGGTGCATGTACATAATAACAACTAATTCACTTAGACTTAAGAATGAATTGTACATGTAAGCAAAATAAATGAAATATGAAATATTCGCACAATCCGACAAGTTGACCTTCAACTACACATTTACCGAGCGCAATGCATTTGTGCGTTTGTGGTTGCGTTGTTGTTTTCGTAAATCTAAAGTCGAAACACTTTTTACGTGTCTATACAAATTATAAAATTTATCAATGGGATGAGTTGCCCAATTCAAAATATTCAATAGGTCAACTCCGCACGATGAGATCGAGCAGCCTCAGTTGACTAAAGAGCCCTAAATTCATAGTACACTCAATATTTTTACTGTTAATTTAAAATGGTTCACAACTGTACTATGTACTATCCAACCTGACTATTTTATTCTTTAAATGTAATTGTATATGGATCATGTGTCTGAAATAAGCGCATATTATTATTATTATCAACTGTACCATATCCTATGGGAAGTGTTCAAAATACGCTGGTTGCTTTATACCGTTGTATGGCAATGCTGATGCGCTGCGCCAGATACTCACCAGCTCTCGGATCAGCACAGCTCTCAGCCTGTCCGACTTCGATCAGACGCTCGATGCTGGGAAAAAAATTACAAAAAAAAATACAAATAATAAATGCAGCCCAAAAAAAAGAGAAACCTGCGCAAAAAGAGCGTTGCGCCTAGCCCATTGACCAAGTGGCTGTCGCCCCTTGAGATGCCGCCGGGGTAATGAGGCCGAGCCTCGAGGCCCCTCTCTGTGCCCCAAACAGGGCCGGACTGAAGTTCAGTCGTCAGTCGTCGATGCTGGGTATGAGGAGATATTTTTCATTTTTTTTAATTCTCAACTAGCTGCGTCCCGTGGCTTCGCCCACGTAGAAATTATTTTCATCATTAAGCTTATTTTACACCTCTAGGGGTAGTGTTGTGTAACTTAGATTAAAGCACATCTCAAGTGACTAATTTCATTAAAAACTGTCAACCTTTCTGCGGTACTATATTCAGTGGTGATAATGATAATAAAGGTGAGATTTTCTTTAAATACTACCTAAGGTTCTTGGGCCGTGTGGCGCCGTCTTAGATTTGTCACCACCCCAACTCTTCCCGCGGTAGTCGTAAGAGGCGACTAAGGGATATCCACCGGGAGGCGGATAGCAGCGCCCCCTACAGAACAATTTTACCACTAAACTGCGATCTCTGATCCGCATGCCCAGCGTAGAGATTACGGGCACTACGCCCATGATATAAGACCAATAAGGCGTTTATCAGGGGAAGGTCTGCGTGAACCGATATAGATGAGATGTTATTAGGTTACTACTAACTACCTTAGATGTTCAAGGCGGTCGCACAAAAAGTCGCAGTAGAAAGTCGCATCCCATATATTCTATAGGCATAACAAACCGATTGATTTGAGATAGATAAGGGCGTCCGTTACGTTCACACTTACGTTTTTTTATCAATAGATTAATCGGATAAGTAGGTAGTTTGTACCTTCTTACCTTAATGTTAAACATACCCTTCATAATCTACTTAAGTAGGTAGGTAGGTTTGTACATTCTTACTATATTATGAATCATCATCATCATCAGCCTATATTAGTCCACTGCTGGACATAGGCCTCCCCTAATGAGCGCCATAGCGCCCTGTCTTCAGCTTGACACATCCAGCATCTGCCTGCAGTCTTTCGCAGATCATCATCCCACCTGGCCGGAGGGCGTCCTACACTACGTTTGCCGAGTCGCGGTCTCCACTCAAGAACTCGTTTACCCCAGCGGTTATCGGTTCTTCGCGAAATATGGCCGGCCCACTGCCACTTCAGCTTGCTAATTCTTTGAGCTATATCGATAACTTTGGTTCTCTGTCGGATGTATTCGTTACGAATTCTATCCTTCAGAGACTCCGAGCATAGCTCTTTCCATAGCTCGCTGAGCGACTTTAAGCTGGTGGACCAGCCCTATGGTGAGTGTCCACGTCTCAGCTCCGTAGGTCATGACGGGTAGGACGCACTGATTGAAAACTTTAGTTTTCAAGCATTGCGGTATGGATGACGAGAAGACTCGACGTAGCTTTCCAAACGCTGCCCAGCCTAGCTGGATCCTCCTCTTGGCCTCCTTCTCAAAATTGTTTTTCCCTAGGTGCAGGATTTGCCCAAGGTATGTGTACTCGGAAACAATTTCGAGAGGGTGTCCATGTACGACGACCGGCCCCGGATCAATGAGGCCATTGATCATGATTTAGGTTTTATCCAAATTCATGCCGAGACCGATGCATCGCGAGGCTAAAGCTAGGCCGTCCAGCATCTGGTTGAGCTCCTCCAGCGACTCCGCCATTACGACTATGTCATCAGCGAATCGGAGGTGTGAGATGTAATCGCCGTTTATGTTAATGCCCTTACCTTTCCAGTCCAGCGTCTTAAACATATCTTCCAACACGCTCGTGAACAGTTTCGGGGATATAACATCCCCCTGTCTCACTCCTCTGCGCAGTTGGATGGGTTTGGACTGCTGGTCCTGTACTTGGACACTCATGGTCGCGGCGTCGTAGAGACATCTCAGCACCTCGATATAACGATAGTCTACTTGGCATCGCTGTAAGGATTCCAGAACAGCCCAGGTTTCGACAGAGTCAAAGGCCTTCTCATAGTCCACAAAGGCCAGACACAGGGGCTGATTATACTCTTCGGACTTCTGTATAACCTGCCTCACTGTGTGTATGTGGTCTATGGTGCCATATCCTCCGCGAAACCCGGCCTGTTCGGGTGGCTGGAACTCGTCGAGTCTCCTGGCGAGACGGTTCGTGATCACTCGTGAAAACAGCTTATAGACGTGGCTCAGGAGTGAGATGGGTCTGTAGTTTTTAAGGAGGGTTTTATCTCCCTTCTTAAAAAAGAGCACCACCAAACTCCCGCTCCACGCCTTTGGAGTTCTCCCACTGTGAAGGACGGCGTTGAAGAGGTTCTGTAGTTCCTGTCTTTCAAAAGCTCTGATGTTATGCCGTCCTCACCGGGGGCTTTTCCATTTCTAAGCTGCCTCAGAGCTAGCACGATCTCGTCTTGACTGATGTCTGGCAGTTCGTCGGTATAGTGGCGTGTCAGGGTGGCTCTTGAATCGTGGTCGACTCGTTGGGGACGAGGGGCATGTGCAGCGTATAATCGGCCATAGAAATCCTCTATCTCGGCAGATATCTCCAGCTTCGACAAAACGGTCCTCCCATCGTGCGTTTTAAGCTTCGTCAGGTGGCTCCTGCCAAGCTGCTGAGTGAATACTTTGGACCCTCGGTTTCGCTCTATTGCCTCTTCAATGAGGCGTGTGTTGGAGCTCCGAAGGTCGCGCCGTACCATCTTCGCAATTTGCTTGTTCAGGTCTGACCTGTCTGACGAAGTCGCTTGGGTGGTTTCCCGTCTTTTTGCCATCAGCCCGAGAGAATATTATGAATAAAATAAGTTATTTGCAAGTTGGTTTACCTCTACGTCAACAGCCTTTATTGGTGCACTGCCGGACGCAGGGTGCCCTCTGTTAAGGGCTTTTTTGGTTTTTATCTTATGGGGATAGTGCCCAAAATCCGCAGTACCGCCTGGGCATGCGTCTTGGAGATCGGTGGTAGAGTTGTTCTTCAGGTTTTGTAAGAACAAGTTGGTTTATACATAACCCGCGATGGATGTACGTTTGATACGTCTTTACGATAAAGCTACTGAACGGATCGGGCTGAAATTTTGCATACAGGTAATTCTAATCCCGGAACCGAACTCCGACATAAGCTACTGTGTACTATCCCATAAATCAGATAGGAACAAAGCGTGCGAAGCCGCGGCGCAGCTAGTTATACATAAAAACCTTCCTCTTGAATCACTCTATCTATTAAAAAACAGCATCGAAATCCGTTGCGTAAGTAGTTTTAAAGATGAGCATACATATGAACAAACAGACAGCGAAAAGCTTCTGTTTTGTACTATGATAGCCTCTTATTTTATTCTTCACTTCAAAAATAGCTACTGCCTAGCCTACCTACCTAGTTACTTATTAATCCACTGCTAACGGTGCCTTCCCCAGACAAGAGGTTTTCATTACAACGCCCTGGTAGTTCTCACTTTTCCCTCCATCTTTGGGCTGAGTTGGAGAATTCGATTTAATTCTAACGCCGCGCCATAGAAATCACCACGGCCAAAAATTATGTCACAAATATTATCGAGCTAGGTTTTCAATCAGGTATTTCGCGGCCTAAAAATATAATCAATGTGCTAGGTACATTTAATCTCCGAGTGATAAATATAGTCAACATTTAATATAAATGGCGCCTAAGCGAAGTCGCAGGCAGTAACTATTTTTTTAGTGCCAAGTCCCGGCAATTGTTCCAAGAATTTTCTTCTCGTAACAAACATTGACCGGAAATCCGCTTAGTCAACTGATATGATGACTGCTAAGAGAAGTGATTATTATTATGACTAAAACCTTTTTTAATTTAGTAGTTTTATGTTTTATCTTGAGATAAGAGCTATTAGTAAAGGTATTTATCGATCAATCAAGTGGTGAAAAAACTACTTTTAGATCTTATCTATAGCTGACACATAGGTATACATATATTTAACAATAGAGGCTTCCAAGAAATAAACAATCCTATTTTTGTAATTCGTACTTTTATTTAAATTAATTGATACAATAAGTCATATATTAAGTATTAAATATAGCAAGTATGTTGTAATACAGATCATAAAGATCCCTAATGAAAAATGCATTATTTTATAAAGATATCAGATATTTAAGAACAGCCTAGAACAAAATGTTGCCTACAGATTTCTGTTCCTATATTAAGCATATCATCGCATAATCTTGCAATTTAATTTTTAAATTTAATTTCATCTAGCATAAAATCTACCCAACAGCAGCCAAGATAAACTGAGCCACATCCTCCCTAGGCGACCTTGCAGCCAACTTCATGTTCACACCACCGCTACCCGCAGCCAACTTCGCTCTTAGAAGGAAAGGTGCTCCACTCCTGAACACCCCACCACCTCGGATCTCCTTCACAGCATCTCCTACTATAGCCTGTTTAGCCAGACCGATATGCTCGCAAAAAGCCTTCGCAGCTTCGGCTACGTCATTCTGTGGTAACACAAAAGTGTCCGACACTTCCGTATCAGCAAGATCCCAAGTTTGTTCAAAATTATCGCCACCTGGCGCAGCTCTGATCTGATCGGAGCACTCTATATCAAACTCTTCAAGAGGATAGGTATCAGCGTAACCATCTCCAGGATCTGCTTGCCCTGTTGTCGGGTCGCAGTCTTTGACCACGAACTCTAAAGTTCCATCGAATGTGCCAAGACTGTCAAGAGTACCAGATGGAAACTCAAGGACTAGGAAAACGCTGCCTTGCTTATCGAAATGCAGCTGTTCACAAGGGACGATCGACTTGATTTCGTATTCAGGAGGCGTTTCTAAGCGGACATGAACTTGTTCCAGCAGCTGATCACTCAATGTGTTCAAACATTCGAACTGTAAGACGATATGGCGCGCGAAGATATGCTTTAGCATCCTTATTCTATATTCTGTCTCAGGTTCTGTCAACTCCTGAGCTGGATTAGTTTTGAATAGCGGTCCGAGTTTTTCTATTCCCGGAATAACAGCGAGTTGAGGAGAATAAATCTCCTCGATGGAAACTTGGACGGGTTTCCTTGTCTCCATTTCAACGACAGCCTCTTTGCTTTCTGTGAGCACCTCTTCGGCTGGAACACTCAACAAGTTGAAGGGTTCTTCTTTGTCCGTAGCCAAATAATCTCTCAAAGCCTTTTCGAGTAGAACTGGGTTTGGTTTGGGAACATTTATGATGTAATCATTGATCAGTTGCTCATCCCCGCTGTCAAGAACAGCGCAGTAGTAAACCGCTCTATCTCGAACCTCGTCTTCTTCGTCTAGTTGACAGCGTTGCAGCAAAACCCTGATGTTTGGCAGTAACTCCGGTCTTTGCGCCCCGAATTGCGCAACTGCCGATACCGCTGCTGCCCTAACAGGCCCTGATTCTAAGATAACTCTGTTGTAAATGAACCGAATGTAGCGCGACGGCTGACGCGATTTTGGTCCTTCGCGTCCAAGCAAATGCAGGATACGGACAGCCAAAGCCGTGTGCTCGCAATCTTCTATGAACTCGCACAGGTGGGCTAGCCCCGTCTCTTTCGCATCAGGGTTCTCTTCAACGAGTGCGATAATAGCGTCTGCTATTGCCGCTTTGTATTCCAAACCACCTTCATCCCTCAACATACCAGCTAAGAACTGAGCAAGCGATTGGTGCTTGCGAGGGAATTTTGTGCAGAGTTTCCTAATCGCTCTAACAACAACGATTTTGAACTCATCAGAAATCTCCGAGACAAAACTAGATATCTGTTTCATAAGTCTATCGACGGAGCTCTCAGCGCCAGTTGCAAGTAATGTTGTGACGGCTAAAGTTGCGACAGAGCGGTTAGAATCAGAAATTAGATTCTCCAAATCAACCGCGCACGCTGCAACCGCGGTCGGATGCCTAGCAGTCAACCTAGCTAAGGTCCTAGCACCAGCTAAACGCAACGACGGCTTCGAAGAACCACAGAACAGCTGTAGCACCGACACAGCGGGCGCTAGATCCCTTGCCGTCTTCCTCAAGTTGACTAAAGCATGGGAAGCTTCATAGATGACCATTTCTGACTTGTGTCGTAGACAGCATTCAATGAATTCTATGTACGGGTGGTCATTCTCAGTGTCATCTTCTTCGACCAACTGGGCTGCTAGACGGATGAGGAGGCAGAGCGCGTAGGGGGATTTTAAGGGAGATTGAGAGGAACGCATGACTAGCTTCATGGTGGAGAGTTTGTCGTTTCTTCGGGCGGCTGCGACGACGCCTAGAGCGTGGTAGGAAACCATCGCGTTGTCGGAGCTTATGGCTTCCTGAGGACAAGGAAATGTGATTTTTTAGTTTTTATATTTCAATCATTTTTTTTGCAAGTCTATCTGTTCCATCTACTGCTCTGCCAAGGATTGTCAATCATTATAATTATCAAAGTTCTATATAATACTATACTATAATACTATACATTACCAAGCACAGTTTGTCACACTCACACAGCTTAGAATTCAACTGAATGAGCCGGGCAGGTAGTAATGTCTAATTTTAGGGTCAACTGCTCTACATAACTGATAAAGACTAAAAAATATGTGCAAATAATTTTGCAACTTTGTGATGAAACACCTACTTTTACACATTAATAGCTATAGCTCAGTAATTTTACTTTTAAAGTAGACTAGCTGCGCCCCGCGGCTTCGCACGCGTTGTTCATATGGAAATGTTTAAAGGTGTATTTTATCCCACGGGAACTGATTTATGGGATAAAAAGTAGTAGAAGTAGCCTGTTTGATTCCAGGATTAGAATCACCTGTATGCAAAATTTCAGCCCGGTCTGTTCAGTAGTTTTGGTGTGAAGAGGTAACAAACATCTATCCATCATTTATAATATTAGTGTGATAGTATGTTAGTATGTTTTAGAATCCTTATGATGTAAGTAAATTTCTTAGGTTGGCTACACAAGTCCAATACATTTTTTTTTCACCACAGGTGCTCAAACTAAATAGTAAAATCAATTCCAGAAATAAAACTTATGTTTATGGACTACTAGTTAACTACTATCCCATGTAGTTGAGTTTTTTAAAGGTAATTTAGGAATACCAACATTTAGGGAATATGTTAGAAGAAAAATATACAAACTAGGCCTTATATAGCAGACATGATGCCCACAAATGTAAAGAAAACTGGGATATTTCAAAAATTTTACAAAAAACGTCACGGACTGCATTTTTATTTGTGGGGATGTGGGGCCCCACCCCCTTCCCTGCACACGTACATGCAGGATTATCCACCATTTCTGAGACACCCTGTATATACTACTCCTATTCAAAAACCTGCATGAAAAATGGTTACAAAACTTTCACCTTTGTCCACAATTTACTCTTATACACAGATATTTTTTACTAACATAGAAAAATACCCAGAACACCTGGAAATATTTGTAGATTGTAAAAACATTACATACTGCTGGGTGAATTGTCAAACATTATTATTACTATCAGTTCCATGGTGGGGGGAATTAAACCCTGCATAGAAGGAGGGGCTAATCTTCATAGTGTAAGCAGACATTATTTCGTCTTTTTCACATAAGAAGCTTTTGGTGATGTTTCGGTATGATAATTATAAGTACAACCTAAGGGGTAATCAAAATAATTTGTTTAGATTTTCATTTATAAACTGTAATATGTTAATTGTGTAACTGTAATATAGTTGTGGGCTTATGCCCACAAGCCTTTGCTTGAACAACACAAGCAGATAGGTAGGTAATAGAAAATAATAGCTAATAAAATAAAAGCTTCTTGTTAGATGATGATTGTGCACAATTGCAAAATTGATTAATCAATTTTCTT
This sequence comes from Eupithecia tripunctaria, assembly GCA_955876795.1. Taxonomy (NCBI): domain Eukaryota; kingdom Metazoa; phylum Arthropoda; class Insecta; order Lepidoptera; family Geometridae; genus Eupithecia; species Eupithecia tripunctaria. The sequence goes on from OY041627.1 coordinate 4,900,239, forward strand.
GATTCATTTTTGTTATGGTCATCACTGTTCCATTCTGCTCTACACAAAACTAATTGTTTCTGATTTTATAAATATAATGTTTTCTATTTGTATTGTGCATAGAGGCAGTTTTGATGTCAGATTTTTTTTATTTTTTTGCATGGCATACTGAAATTCTATAGCCTTGAAAAAGAAATAAAAATTAAAACATATAAGAGACAAAATTCTAGTTAATTGAAATGAAATGGAACGCTTCCTAGCTGAAAAATAGTATAGAAGCTAGCATGACTAAAATAGGTTTATTATTTACCTGAGCCTCATTCGCCCATCTCCGCACCAGATCCGGAGCAGTCCCTGACAGATGCAGAGCAGAGACCAGCGCCGCAGAGCTGACCGCGGGGTTCTTGTCAACAATTGCCTGCTTCATGTATCTCTCAATGGCTTGCAGCATTGTACTGTCCGTAATACTACACAGGGCTCGAATAGCCGCCGCCCGGTACACATCCTCCTTTCCCGTCATGTCTTTCGTCAACGAAGAGGTCACTATGATGACATCCTGAGCTAATGTAGACAGCTCTTTGATGCATAGGTATACCATACGCCTCAGCATCACATCCTTGGATTGAAACAGCTTGGTGGTAGCGAAAAATGCTTCGGTAGCTTCCTGTGTAGTTAGCTTTTCTCCCTGGTTGAGGAGATAGAGGATTTTCGTCAAAATATGGACACATTTTCGTGGGTTTACGGGCGTTTGGTTAAAGTAACGCGCGTCCTGGAGAACGATGGTTTTATCCAGATTTTGGTAGGGGTTGCCGCCCGTATCTTCTTCCTCCTTTTTGTCACGCTTGAACGAGCTCATTTTGAGCTTTCGCCTGGGTTTTATCAAAAAATTATAGGGTGCCGACGAGTTCAGTTTTATTTTGCTTACAATACAAGTTACACGTCATTTGACTTGACATTGACATTTCATTCATCACAACATTATGTCACGCACGTCAGTCAGCTCAGCGCTAATAACAAAGTTCATTCCATTAAATGTATCGGTATCGCCATCTAGCGGGAAGTAGAAAAAGTATTCTAAAAATTCTGTTCGTCCATGGACTGCAGAATAAGCAACAAAAAGTTGTAGTTGAGGCTCGAGCTATCTCATACTAGTTTCGCTACCGTGTCGTCCGTCACTTGTCGTTGTCGTACAATTCATATCGCTTACCGTTTGCACGAAAACAATCAGACACGTCTATTTACAATCCATGATTAAAACACCGCTGGGGTAAACGATTCCTTGAGTGGAGACCGCGACTCGCAAACGTAGTGTAGGGCGCCCTCCGGCCAGGTGGGATGAAGATCCGCGACTGCAGGCAGATGCTGGATGGATCAAGCTGAAGACAGGGCGCTATGGCGCTCATTAGGGGAAGCCTATATCCAGAAGTGGACTAGTATAGGATGATGATGATGCGCCACCTACTAATACGAAGAAGAAAAACCTTCTCAGTGTCCTTCTAACGCATAATGACCAATATTATCTGGTTTTTATAACTATTCGGCATAACGACACATTTGTAAAATGATACCTACATCAGCATAATTTATTTATTTATTTAATTTAAATTAAAACGGTTGTAAGACTAAGTTCTCTCTTAACTTCTACTCTCTAATCGGAGGCAAGCTGCTGACCTAGCATACCTCATAAACATCGGCAATAGCAACGTAGAGGTAGACTGTCTTGAGCTGTTGGAGCAATTAGGGTTCCGTACAAATACTGCTGCATTGAGAAAGCGAAAGCGAAAGAGTATAATTTACATTGTGTTGCTTTTTTTCTTTTTATATAGGTACTTTTCCTCAAGTCGTCTACTCTCACTGTGTTGTTATCCTATTAAAGTAATTATCTGCGGAAACTTATGATTGGCCCTCAGCACACATGCGCGCGCTGGTCTGTACCGGCATGTATTAAGTAAATAACTATTCTTAAGACCTAGCTGTAAGTTTTCCTAGAATCCTGAAAAAAAATTACTAATTCGCAAATTGACACATCAGTATTTAAATGGATTTGTGTCACTATATTTACCTACTTTCCGTCACAGGGGATCCTAGTGAACTCGTCAGTGCACCAGGATCCACTATAGGTGTAGGTATAGGTACCTACATTCGAGGATCTAGGGGGGTTCTAGAGTAGGTACGGGCCCGAACGTCTAACGAAGTAGTCACACTTGTTACTTGGGTTTTCAATATCAATACTAATTTATATTGTAAACATTAGCTTTATTCAATCTTTGTTTATTTACGACCTACGTGGCGTAGTAACCCGCTCTGCTGTATCGCGGGTTTATATCTTCCTAGCTCGTCTAGTAAAACGCGCTTACAAAAAAAATAGAAACTAGGTAAATTATAGAAACAAGGTAGTCTGTTCAATAAGAGAAGAGTCGTGGCGTAACGGTGAAATAACACCTTTGCTATTTATTCAGTAAAATAGGTAAAGTAAAGTCATTTCTAGAATACAAAAACTTTTAGTCGTATTGCAATGACAGAGCAATGTTGTCTTATCAACGCAACCAAAGTTGTCAAGTTAACACACGAGCGCCCTCGTTTCCCACGACTCTTCTCTTTTTGAACAGACTCTACCTATTTATTTCTACTCGCTCTGTCATACAATAAGTATTTTTGTTAAAAACACCTAAACGTTACGAGCGGTACGTAATTTTCAACGAGTAGATCTTAAAAGGACCGATTTTACCTTCACCCAAACGCTGCAAAGATCTGCGAAAGACTGCAGACAGATGCTGGATGCGTCAAGCTGAAGACATGTCGCTATGTCACTCATTAGAGGAGGCCTATGTCCAGCAGTGGACTAATGGCTATACTAATATAGTATTGTGTCTGCAGCATCCTCAACTAACCTAAGCTGTCATACAGAGCCCAATTATAAGCGTTTCTTTCAACGGTAAAATCGATCTATCATTAATTAATTTGACAGTTATTAATTAATAATCAAAACATTATAATTATGACTATATTAATGACTAGGATTTAGCTGTCCCATTTCTTGAATTCAGCGCCATCTGGTGGCTTCACCTCCACTTTTTCAAGACCCACTTGATTCCAGTTCGTGCTTAGTACGGTACCGCCTGATTCCACCTGGAAAATAAAATAATTGATTCTGTTTAAAAAAAACTTTAAACCGACTTCAATTATATAGATCCCATTGTCAGATCTGGACTAAATTAAAATGGTACCACATACAAGCACCAGCTTTCAAATAAAAAAGATTCATAAAAATCGAGGTAACATAAAAAACACAAAAACAGTAGAATTGAGAACCTGCTTTTAGACCTTTTTTTAAAGTCGGTTAATAAATAAATAATGTTGGAGTGAGTGGAGACAATTCACACAGCATTATCTAGCCCCAAGCTAAGCAGAGCTTGTGTTATGGGTACAAGATAACTGATTTACATAATACAATACACTACATAGATAGATATTTTTTATTATACATGGAAAACATCTAGAACCCCCTGAACAAATAAATATCTGCAGATTGTACACACATTTGTCCCGAGGCGGGAATCGAACCCGCCACCTCCACCGTCGCAGGCGGACCTTCGCCCACCGCGCCACAGAGGTCGTCGAAATAAAATAAAACGTGTGATTCAGAAAGCACTAAGGGATCGATCAAACCACTTTCAATTATTACTGATTGAAGGGAACTGATTTATAGGATAAAAAGCAGTAAGTAGACTATGTTTGATTCCAGGATTAGAATTACCTGTATGCAAAATTTCAGCCCGATCCGTTCAGTAGTTATGGCGTGAAGAGGTAACAAACATCCATTCACCCATACAAACTTTCGCATTTATAATAAGAGTGTGATTAGACACTAAATTAATTTAAATACGATAAGTACTATGGTTTATCCATTTTGAATGAAGCATGTTAGTAAACAAAGTACGACACAAATAATAAAATCTTACTTGCTTGGCGTCGAGTTTCAGATATAATTGTAAGCAATTTTTATTGAAGGGAGGATCTAAAATCGACAAGTAATGTAAATTACGTATAAAAGGACGCGCCAACAAAGTGAATTTTAGGTTAAGTATGGGCGGTTTGTTTACGTTTGTGCTCCATTCTAAATGGATACGATATAGGTAACGGTAGTATTTTCAGATTGTTCCTGTAAATGCAGCGTTTATTATATTCAGGTAAGTACCTACTCACAGAATAAATTTATATTAATTCGACTCCACTAATCTTTTGTTCTATACACAAAACTGGTCAAACTCTGCGTAAACTCTCGGCGTCAAGACAAGTCGTAGACAATTTCGAGTGTAGTTTTTAAGGTTCTTGGCATCTACGCTAAGTGGTTCTGGCTTAGAATTTGCACCACCCCATCTCTTCTCGTAGATGTCCTTAGAGGCGACTAAGGGATATCCATCGGGGCCGGGCAGCAACGCCCTCTACAGAAAAATTCTACCCCGGAACTGCGATCCCCAACCCGCATGCCCAGCGTGGAGATTATGGGCACTACCCCCATTAGATAAACGCCAATAAGGCGCTTGTAAGGGGGATGCCTGCGTCCAGCACTGGACCGATACAGGCTGTGGATGGAAGTGTCTCATTGAGGCATCTATCCCATCCACACCCGCAGAAAAGCTGAAACGAAGCTGTCAGTCACCAAAGGTCCTGCTCCGATACTTCAAGGAGCTGGGCTGGTTAGGGCCTGCTTAGGCAGGGGGATAATGCACAATACACTCCTATGCGAGACGTCCGTGCAGATCTTAGTTCCCCTACACAGAATTAGAATTAGAATTAGTGTTCGGTATAAACTTACAAAGCTCTTGTTCATCGCTCTCTGCACCTCTTCAGAGCCCCCGCTGTATATCTTCTGAAAGAGAGCGTTTAGGGCCTCTTCGCCTTCAGGTTTTTCCTCTTCTTCCTGTAAAGAAAAAAAAGAGTTATTTCGCAGCGCCAACTATTTTCGATTTTTTTAAACCCAGCCAAAATGATAAACAAACCCGCAGTACTTAACCTCAAATTAACTTTCTTGTTGACGATTTTTAAACATAATTGAAAGTATTTTACTATAGAAACTTTCGTAGTTTGACGAATTCATTATGAATGTAAGCGGGTTAACTACGAACCTTGTTTGTGTTCTTCCAACACAAACAAGGTTCGTAGTTAACCCGCTTACATTCATAATGAATAATTGAAAGTACTTGCTGATTTGAAATCCTTTCTTCAATAAATATTGTCCAATCATATCTCTTTATCTCGACTCCAAGCATGTGAATTTTAATTTATGTTATTGGAATCTATTGACATAATTTGCAGCTTTATGACAAACAGGTCATACCTAGGTCAAAACGAAGCAAACTTTGTACTGGGATAGGAACCTTGAGTTCAGTTAGCCAAGGGTTTCCCAAAGTGGTCGATATCAGTTTCCCAGGTCGACTTAAACGAGGACTGATTTTGGGGGTCGACGAGGTCTAAAATATACCCCTATTAATTAACAAAAGTTCTTCGAGTATGGCTAAGGTGAGCTTTAATGACTTGAATATAAAGCAGTAAATAAAAACAGTCCGTAGTTAAATCAATTGTCGCAATTGTAAAAACTAGTTCTAATTTATTAAAACAATTAAAAAAAAGGAGGAAGTTCTCAATTCGACTTTATTTTTATTATGTTTGTTTCCTCAGAACTTTTGACTGGGTGATCCGATTTTGATGATTATTTTTACACATGTACAGTTGTACAGTTGTACACATGAGAAGCACCAGCTTTCAGCTGGTGTTCTCATGTGTACAGTCCAATTTGGTCCAGTTGTGACAATAGCATCCATTAGAAAACCATATAATTGAAGTCGGTTTATTGTTTTTGACTTTGTTAATAAATGTATTGAAATACATACATACCATTTTCTTAATTTCCTTCTCTATCTTCCCCCAGTCTTTTTTGAACGGATTTAGCGGCTGTTGCGGCCCAGAGGCGTCGATAACCGCTGAAAAAGATCATAATTATATAAGACATGATCAGTTCATCACTGCCAACTGACTCTAAAAACCACCGATGAGCAGTTCAGGGGCCGAATCCTAGTAGCCAACGGGTTTACTATGACAATGCATGGTACTAAGAAAAATAAAGTCTTGGCTAAGGACACAAAGTTTTTTTTACTAGCAATAGACCTTCGTTTGACCGCAATCTCACCTGATGGAAAGCGAAGATGCGGCCGACGGTGTATAACGAAGGTCTAGAAGATACCTATTCACCCTTGTCTTGAAGAGACCCAGGTTGCAATTGGCCGGAAAAACAGAGGCAGGGAGCGAGTTCCATTCCTTTGCGGTGCGTATAATGAAGGTGGAGGAAAATGGTACATCCATCAAGTATGGATGGTATTGCTCTGTGCGTCTACTTGTCCTAAAGTGATGGGATGAGGTCGTGTAGTGCATGTGAGCTCCGAAATGTATCCTATAAAAGATCGAGAGACAAGCAACCTTGCGGCGGTGTTCGAGACTTTGAACCTTACCCCCTTATTCATAACTAGCTGCGACTTCGCACGCGTTGTTACTATGGAAACGTTTAAGATGATTTTTATCCCACGGGAACTGATTTATGGGATAAAAAGTTGCATATGTTTGATTCCAAAATTAGAATTACCTGTAGGCAAAATTTCAGCCCGATCCATTCAAAAGTTTTGGCGTGAAGAGGTAAGAAACATCCATCCATCCATCCATCCATTCGCATTTATAATATTAAGTGTGATGTGATGGTCTGCTAACATAAAACAGCTGCTAAGTAGTGTTATTTCTCAGTCTGACTTATGTCTATAAAGAAGACAGAGCGAGATTTAGCAGTGTGCTAAGTTAGCAGACTATTATGAATAATGGGGCAGGTCTCTGCAAGGTGCTGCTCGTCAATGAGTCTGAAGGCTCTTCGTTCTATCAAGTCTAAGGCTGTAAGCTGGTACTTGGCCGAGCCGTCCCAAACATCATGGCAGCAATACTCCAAACCAGACCGGACAAGTTAGTACAAGTAACAAGTAAGTAACCAGACCAGACCTGTGCTTGATAAAGGGATAGAAGCTGTCCCGGTGTGAAGTATCGCTTAACCGTATTTAGGATCCCTAGCTTCATTAAATCTTTGCTTGTGATTATAAATACCTTGTGGTATCGCCTTGATTTTCTCCCCTCCTGCTTCCCCCTCTAATTGAGCCCATCTCAGTCCTTCTTTCTTACGTAGTTTTATCTGTAATTTTCATAGAATTGTTTTTAACTTAAATATTTTGTTAAAATCGTGAGAACAACCAATATAATGATGGTACCTCAACCTCAACCTCAACAGACTGTATCGGTCCACTGATGGACGCAGGCCTCCTCCTGATAAAGGCCTTATTGGCGTTTAACTCATGGGGGGTAATGCCGGTAATCCCCATGCTGGGCATGCGGGCTGGGGTTCGCAGTTTGGTGGAAGATTTGTTCTGCAGGGGGCGCTGCTGCCCGCCCCACGATGGATATCCCTTAGTCGCCTCTTACGACACCCACGGGAAGAATTGGGGTGGTGCAAATTCTGAGCGTTTATCAGGGGGAGGTCAGCGTAGCAGCAGCGGACCGATAGAGGCTGTTTAAGTTAGGTCTATGCCGTATCCATCCAGCATGGAGCATGTTAGTAAATAAACCACGACACAAATAAAAAAAACTCACTTGCTTGGCGTCGAGTTTCAGATATAATTGTAAGCAATTTTTATTGAAGGGAGGATCTAAAATCGACAAGTAATGTAAATTACGTATAAACGGACGCGCCAACAAAGTGAATTTTAGGTTAAGTATGGGCGGTTTGTATACGTTTATGCTTCATTCAAAATGGACACAGTTATAGGTTCATATCTATGTATGTATTCTATCTATACGTTTGTAGGCCAATATAAGTTCAAGCAACATAGCAAGCCCCACTTTCTATGTAGCTTGAACCTATACTGGCCTGAAGGCCCGATTCTATCTGTATGCAGGCACCAGGGCTCTTGATCAGCTAACTACACTACCATAAATATCTAATTTTAATTCTAATTCTAAGTGCGGGAACTATTTGTATTGTGCATAATCCCCATGCCTAAGTCGGCCCTAACCAGCCCAGCTCCTTGAAGTATCAGAGCAGGACTTGGTGACAGACAGATTCGTTTCCACTTTTCTGTGGGTGTGGATGGGGTTGATGCCTCAATGGAGGCACTTCAGCCACGTTTTATGTCTGGCCTCCTCTGTGGCCATGCAGTGTAGGACAATGTGTTCCAGTCTCTTCTTCTTGGAAGCAGCCACGATATTAACTGCTGTTTGTGGCTCCAGTCTTAAAAAGATGATGGTTCAATTCACAGTGGCCTGTGATGATGCTCACCATCGTTCTTAGGTCCTCAATATCAAATTAATTGGAAACTTACCTCAATTTTGGACGGAGACACAATGTAACTGCTCAATGCTGGTTCAATCTCATGAGCTAGTTCAAGTTCCAGACTGTATTCAGAGTCAGAGCTTGGTATTGGGCTTGAAATAGACAGCTGAAAATAAAATTTTGCATAATTACAATTACATTTCGCCTTAATCTTCAACTTCTTGTGAGATCTTTCTGCATTTGGTTGACACAATTCTGCAAATGTCCATCTCATGACAGCATTGCAAGCTTTTATGAGTGTGCAATAAACTTTTATGTTCATAAATCAGAAATAATTACAATAAAGAAAAGGATTCATTCTCTAAAATAATGGGTCAAAAACTCTACAATAAGCTCCCTTTGGGTTTGATTGAAGCTGATTAAAAGTTAAAATAGGTTTAACTTAGAATCAAGAAATCTTTTAATTGACAAAATGCTATAAAGCATCAGAGTTTTTACGACTACAGTTACCTGGACATTAATTTCCCTATGAAGTTACCTGACACTATTGTAAAGTCACCTAACCTAGAATATAATTTTTATACAGGGTGTGGCAAATTTTTGGCCCCTTAGGGGTAGCTACCGTTTCTTTTGTAGTTAGAAGGTTTTGTTCTAAGGAACTTTCTGTTTTATTTTGAAGAAAAAAATATTTACTTTTTTATTTTGTTGAAAAAATGTACGGTTCGCCCAAAAAATCACATTTGTCACAAAAAAAGTTGGCCTTAATCGACTCTATTTCCAACCAGGAACACTTTTCCCAAAGGAACATACCAAATCAAATCGTAAGTTTTGGCAATAATTATAACAAACAATTCCCATACATTTTCTATGAAAAAACGAGTAAGTGAAAACAAAAATGTCACTCATTCAATGGTTCTTAATTTAAACTTGTATGTAACTACTTTTTAAGTTGGTAGGCTAATTTTGAAGGCATCTCAGGAATTAAATATTTACTTACTTTTTAATTTTTATTAAAAATCACACCTGTTTATTGACCATATAATTTTTAATTTTAATTTGTTTCTCAAATATTGCCTCTCCACAGCAAAATTGTGTATTTATTATTATTTGTAATAAATCTATTGTCTATTGACAATAAATAATTTATCTTATCTTATCATTTTGAACTGCAACAAAATAAAATACTCCACAAAACTACATGGCTAATTATTTGCATAACAATGGTATTGTCTGAGAATGACATATTTTGGCAGTTTACCTGTGATGGAAGGGAGATGGATGGACGCAATGTTAAAAGTGTCAAGATTGAAACCATTCTACTTACTTTCCCCATCCAAAATCTTATGCTCTCACTCCTATAAAGCAGCAATCAAGCAACAATTCTACTTAATTACCATATCTATAGAACATGAAGAATATTAGGAAACAAACCACCTATACTTAACCTAAAATTCACTTTGTTGGTGCATCCTTTCATACATAATTTACATGAGTTGTCATATTGAATTCCTTCAATAAATATTGCTTACAATTACACCTGATGCCAAGCAAGTGACTTTTTGTATAGAGAAGTCAATCTAACTGCCAGATTGATCTGCAAAAACTTGTTACTTACGCTGTGAGGGCCATATTGAACTTTAATATGATCCTTGTTGGCATTTTTGAGCAGAATCATTATAACAACTTGAGCATCTGTTTGGTACCAGTCATGCCTTATCTTTTGTTTTTGTACCTAAAAGCAAAAATAGGAATAAAGACAAGTTGTTTTGTTTATACCTAATATGATAAGTGAGTCTAATTGACATTAGTCACAATACATGATTGTGACATCCCCTTTTTCCATACATGGAACTATGTGAATTCCATATGTACTAAAAGGAGAGGTCACTATCATGTTGATAACATCAAATAGACTCACCCCCTTTGCTCATCCTCAACCACAACAGCCTGTATTGGTCCACTGCTGGACACAGGCCTCCCCTGATAAGCGCCTTGTTGGTGTTTATCTAATGGGGGTAATGTCCATAATCCCCAAACTGGGCATGCGGGTCGGGGATCGCAGTTCAGTGGTAGATTTTTCTTCAATATCCCTTAGTCGCCTCTTACGACACCCACGGCAAGAGATGGGGTGGTGCAAATTCTAAGCCAGCACCACACACCTTTGCTCAATATAGACATTATGTATGTAGCCCAGGCATAAAGTACATAGTACTAATACCTATTGGTGGAGGAATTATGTGGATTCCCTATAAGAACCAGGACAGTAACTAATCTTAACTTAGAGCTCGTCATAATTGCAGGTATCCATGGATAAAAATAAACAAAAGTCAGCAAAAATAGTAAGATTGTCTGCTGTCAGCTCTTACACAGATTCTCATCTATAATTTTATCGACTCTAATCTCAATCTATCTAGATCAGAAAGTAAGAACAAATTAAAAACTGAAACAAACAAAACAGAAACAAAGTCTCAAGAATGAATTGAAAAAAGTGAGTTTTTATACTGTTGTCTAAAACTAACCTCAACCGGTACAGTATTATCACCCTCCGCCATTATTTTAACAATACAATACAACTAATACACAACCAAAGGAATTTCAGTTTGATAACAGGGCTATTTTCATTTTATTTTTAGATGAAAATTACAAGGCACAGTCACTCTGTCACTTGCCGTTTTCAGATTTTTCTAGACTAAACAGAGTGCGTTCAGAAACCTTGTTTGACTTGTTACATTACGTCAAATGTTATGTACAAGCATAGCCTTAGAACAGGGTACTCTACGAATTTGATTGTAATCAGACTAATCAGACACTTATTTCTCCCAGTCTGATAAAGTTTTCAAATAGTTTATCCTTTTTAAAATTAGTGGAATGTAATTGGAGTATGTGTGCGGCTTTATTTAAGACCTAATCATTCATGGTGCGTATAGGCAATGGTTCAAAAACGTTTCTAAGCGCACCACAACTGAAAACCACAAACGATTCAATCTACGCAAATATGTGCAACAGCTGTTCAATTGTGTAATATTGGCGATATTTTTTCTGAGTTTTATTTGATATAGCTGTACAAAAAAAGCAGAAAAAAACAAGCAGAAATCTATAACATATATATCACACATATATATATGTGTTGTTATAAATCTATAACAACGATATATCATATAATACATCGTTGTTTAAAAAACAAACGAAACGGACGTATCGCTAAGTTCCGTTTTTGTAAATGTCTATCAGACACATTTGAATGTCATTGTCAATGTAACCGAAAGGCAGTAATGCCAGGATTCCCTGCAAATTCGGGGGTTTTTGTCGGGAGATTCGGGGAAAAGGTTTGTTTTGTTTTGAGAAAAGGTTGTTGTATTTTAAAATACAAATTGAGCGACCGAACCCCAATATAATATAATTATGTCAACCCAGACGTAGACGCCATTAAAAGAAGAAAGGAAAGGAAAGGAACTCCAATAGAAACAGACATGAAATGGTTCTCAGAATACATTATTCTTAGCCACATTATTCTTTATGGTTGTGTCAATTTCGTACCGACCGACGACGACCGACGACTGACGACGACGCCGCGACGATGCGACATCGCAAATGCTATATAAATTGATAGTTTATGCGAAAATAATTCTATGATAATATTTGAAGCTTTAGGGGAGTTCAAAAAAGTTTAAATAATTTTTGTATTTCTCCTTTTAATAAGTAAAAACTGTTTTGTGGGCTTTATTCACCAAAATTATGCTAATTTCTGGGAATTCGGAACAAAGTTGGGGGAAATTCACATCGTCGTCTGGCAGCACTGCCGGCTGGATTTTTGTCTGTGATTGTATTGTAAGGTTGGATGGAAGGAAAGAGCAAAACAAAATAAATTTCTATCTGAAACAAACACGAAATTCGCACGGAATATTACGATTTTATGCTGTAGAATGCGGGTAAGACATTATGGCGATTGAGAACTTCTAATATACCCTCACATCGCATTAACGTAAGTTGGGGAAAGCTAAGGCCATAATTTAACGTAACATCGATAGGTACCGAGATAAAACCGGTGGTAAAGTTATTGTATTCTCTTTGGGTAGGCAGGCATGCAATAATATTAATCTTATTGTAGCACATATCTCGCGCTAGTGTTTACAAGGTGACATTATCTCGATAGCTACATACATAGCAAATACGAGTTAATTATCTATTCCTAACTATCGATTCACAAACACTCACGTATTCATACACAAGCGCGCGCTAATATACCCCTATTTATTCAGTAAATACATTTGTATAATGTTTATGGTTACTTTGTAGATCTTGTAGATTACTTTTATCTTAAATTTTCTGAAGATAATTTAAGATGTCCACATTTATAGACTTTGCTGTTCCTGTACTGTTTGTTTAATATTTCCTGATAATCTCTACCCTTGGTGAGCCGATTCTTTTTGAACTTGTGTTTATTTGTTTGACATTAAAGTGTGTGCCTAAACATTAACACCCATGTCTTCATTTTATTGGCTAGTTAGGTACTTATTTGTAGCTAAACACGTATTTTATTTAACAAGCAATAATATGTTTTACTCTCTTCAGGGGCGGATCCAGGATTTTATTTTGGGGGGGGCCATTTTGACAATGTTCAGATATAAGGTTAAAAAATCACAACCTCTTCCTCCACAGCCTGTATTGGTCCACTGTTGGACGCAGGCCTCAGGTAGGGGGGGGGGGGGTTAATAATATCCCAATTTTTTTTTACTTTGACGGGACTTGAACCCGCGTCCTTCACTAAAACTACTTAGAAGAGGAAACAGATCATTGTTGCCAGGGTTCTTGAGTCGTAAGTTACGTTTCGTTTCCTGAAATGTTACATTTTTGCTCCAAGCAAGAGTATCATTATTGTTTTTTTACTGCTACAATATTGATCATACATACAAATAGCAAAAAACCCATAGGAAATGAGATATTGACAAAAAACCCATTTTTTGTGACCTAGAAATTTAATAGTTGCGCACACCCTACCATAATGTAGGTTTTGAGACAACTTTTAGAGTGTCGATATACAAGTATTTACAGACTTACAGCTGGGTATCTCGAATTCCGAGATTCTTACCTAATTTAAGCTTAAATGACTGGACTAATAGCCAGGATTCTGTAAAGGGGGGTCCGGTGAAAAAACAAAGAATATACCTAATGTACATTCATAAGGCGAGGTCGTAGCCCAAGAATTTGAGACACGCATCACCACTAACAATAAACCACGGCGAGCGAAGCGAGCCGCGAATTTTTAGGGACTTTTCCGGGTTTTAGGGAGAAGTAAGTGCGCAGTGGTAGAAACACATCAGTATGAAAAACAATCAGCAAGCAGAGACAGCCCTGAAAATTTTAAAGAGTGCGCGACTGAGATTGAATTGTTAGGAGGAATTGTTAGATACATAATGAATATCGGTGAGTCGCAGTCTTTTTGAAATTGGTGAGGTATGCTTAGCAAGACGCGAAAGCTATGATAGTAAGTTATGAAAAATAATAAAATTTTAACGATTTACAACAAAATAGATGAGACGCCCTAAAGAATCTACGAAAATCAAAATCTGGTGTCTACTTGGAAAAGGAATATCGAAGTTGTGTTCGCTGTCGTACAAAATGAACTCTCGCTCGCATAAGACAGCTAGTCTTATGCGAGCGAGAGTTCATTTTGTATCACGTAAACGAATCAGAAACTTCCATTTCAGTATAAGGGGGGCCTTCATGTGCACAGCCAGAGACGAGACAGTACTCCAGCGGAGCAAGCCGCGAAACCAAAATATTTTTTGTTAATTTCTCGCGTTAGTAGTCAAAATGATCTTATTGTGAGACCGAGACCATGTATTATTAAAAATGGACCACGAAATAGAGGACAATGTTACCGATTTTTTTGCTGTTTTGTCGTTTTGTTAGATATTTTGATATTTTGCAACTGAACTGAAAACTGAAAGGAGGCTTTAGTTCAGATCCAGGCCACGTCGAGAGAGGCAAAAGATGTTCGCCACGCCCGTGGTGATACATCTGTTAGTTAGTTTTACATTGAATTAACTACAAATATTCGATACGTATATAACTCTAACGTATGTACTTATTTAGCTAAGTATTCTTAAAAGGGCTCTGCTAATAAAGGGCAAGAACACCTCAATGCAAAAAACAAATTAAAATGCAAAAAGCAGTGATATTTTTGTCATCTCTCTGTATTGTGTATTAAATTGTTTGAATTGAATGTAACGAAAGCGGGAACGCGTACGTTTCTTTCTTCGCAAGTTCGCGTACTCGCGAGTAACATGCGCGCACACTGTACTACTTTTTCTTTTACTTAACTTATCTTTTCAAGTTAAATCCAATACCGAGGTATACTTAGACGAGTAATTTTATTTAATATATGTGTAGGTTTTAGTCAAATAGAGCGTTTTTGTAATTTAGAACTGAGTTTTTATTAAAAGAAAAATACGAGCAATCCGCACACATTGCGTGTTGTCGTCGCAACCAGAGGGGTGGAATGGAAACCAAACTAAAAACTAATTCGGATGCGTTCTCATTCTATCAATATAAACAGCTTGAAAAATAGTTATTACTGTCAATCAAATAAGAAATGAGGTGCAATTGGCTATAATTCACTTGTGTTCACTAGCGGAAGAAGAGAAATAGATATCATTTACCTATGTTCATTTCAAAGTCGTTGAACGTGTCCTTGGACGTGGTAATACTGAGAAGAAATCAACCTCATGAATTTAGTTTGTAGATGTATGTAAAGTACCGACTTACCTAAAAAATATATTTCTGTACTTTCATATAAAGTAGGTACCTACATAACCTACCTAAGAGTAGGTATGCCGTGGCCCGTGTAAAAGTGCATCTGAATTTAATCGTAAAATTGAGTCGAAAGTATGGAACTCTTGGACTTTTTGGGGGGGGCCATGGCCCCCATGGCCCCCCCCCTGGATCCGCCAATGACTCTCTTCTTACAGCACTGCATTTCCCTGCTAAACAGTTTATATAAGAACATAAGCACAAGAGGGTATAGTCGTTCCATAATGACTCAGAAAGTCGCAGTGTGTCAAATGACCTCTATTGGTGATAAAGCTGCTAATTTGAACACTGTGTCAACACTCGTTGATCAGGCTGCTAAGGATGGTGTACAGGTATTTTTTTATAGATAAATACTTAATGCTGGATAGTCCATACAGCATTATCTAGCACCAAGCTAAGTAGAGATTGTGTTATGTGTACTAGATAACTGATGTTTGAGTACCTACCTAATATATGCACAATGGACCATCCAGAGTCTCAGTACGGGAAAAAGAGTACCTACACTCATTATACCCACCTAATACATTACAAAATTGTTTCCAAACTCACCAAAAAATACCACAAAACAAAAACAAATGCAGATTATGTAAATGAGCGGCCTTATAGCTAAGAGCAATCTCTTCCAGCTAACCTTAGGATGGACCAGAAGTGATTGATAGATAGATAAAAAAAAGAAAAATATTGATTGCAAAAGTATAGACATTACATGGATCTAGATATATTAAGCATCCCTAAACTTCATGTGACTTTTATAATAAATGTATCTATTTTCAGATATTATTTTTTCCTGAAGCCTGTGACTATCTCTGTGATAACAAAAAGGACTCCATAGCCTGGGCGGAACCAATACTCGAAAGTCCAACGGTGAAGGCTTATCAGAAACTAGCATTGCAGCATAAAGTGTGGCTGTCCATGGGAGGGATACATGAAAAGGTATCACATTACACTCACTATCAAATCACATTACACTCACTATCACATCACATTACACTATCACATCACATTACACTATCAGATCACATCACACTATTACAACACATTACACTATCACAACACATTACACTATCACATCATATCACACTATCAAATCACATAACATCACATCACACTATCACATCACATAACACTATCACATCACATAACACTATCACATCACATCACACTATCACATCATATCACACTATCACATCACATCACATCACACTATCACATCACATTACAATATCCGACACATCATACTATCACATCACATCAGACTTATATTAAATATGCAATGCCATGCCTAGTTTGGATGTTTAGATGTAAGGATGGATGTTTGTTACTTGTTCACGCCAAAACTACTGATCGGATCGGGCATTGCATTCGGGTTCTTTTAGGCCTTGAATAGAACATAGGCTGCTTGAGATCTGAGATAAAAAAAAATCCGTCATGGTAGATATCCTGTTGTAAAGTATATAACCATGATGGGTTTTGACAACCTCTGTCTGTGGCGCGGTAGGTGAAGTTCCGCCTGCGACGCAGGAGGTTGCGGGTTCGATTCCCGCCTCGGGACAAATGTATGTACGACTGCACATATTTGTACAGGGCATCCTGGATGTTTTCTATGCATAATAAAAAAATATCTATCTATGTACCATCCTTCCAAATATCCATCAATGTACCAGCTTCAAGAAAATGCTTTTACTCATTATGAGCGACCTACCCACTTCGATCAAATATACCCTAGATTCTGCGTAAGCGCTCCAAAAGTAACCAAACTAAACAGTGCTTAGATTCATAATAAGCACTGTTTTGCCGTTAGTGTCGCTCCGACCGTCAAGTGGAACGATGCCGAAGTGTTCTGTGAAAAGTTGCAAAAATATCACCCTTACAAAGAGAAAACAACATGGGATTTCGTATTTTTGGCAAGTTTTGTACCTTAACTAATACTTACAGTGATAAACATCCGAAATAATCTAGTAAACATCTCCAAATTAGTATTTCAAGAAATTAAATCCATTTATTTTTTTATATTTTTTGCTTCGCAGTTGTCTCTTTTGCACGCATAATAGAGTTTACACGGATAATAAGAACGTCCTAAAGTCGTATGTGATATAAGTAATTTTGAGCGTTAGAATTATGAACATAAAGTTTAATTTCACTAGACGCCACCGCGACGGCAATAACATTTTATGAGTTTTCGTCAATGCCGCGGAGCAAAACGCCATAAGGTCGTTAGGCAATTGTTGAAAACTAAACTTTAGATTGCTGCATAAGGTTGATTATTAAAAATAAGTATGTAAATGGCTTTGTGATGATTTTTAGTATTATCCCTTAGATTTATGTATATCTCAATTGGTAGGAAGGTATAGTAAACTCAAGCCGTTTTTGTGCGTTGTGTCACTACGGAAAGTTGCATCTAGGGTATATTTGATCGAAGCCTACCCATCTTACTTTTCGTACTTTCAAACACTCTTACGTGATTATGACGTTGTTACAGATCTTTCTTTGAAACTTTCAACTAATTAGGTATCTTATTAAGTATATCAGTTATCTAGTACCCATAACACAAGCTCTGCTTAGCTTGGGCCTAGATAATGATGATGATGTGTGAATTGTCCAACATTATTTGTTTCTTTATGAATGTAAGCGGGTTAACTACGAACCTTGTTTGTGTTGGAAGAACACCAACGTTTCATCCCTTAACGAGGGACATCTTCAGGGCGAATGCGGTTCTAGACGCGCGCGTTCCGCATCCCTTCGAGCACTGCGGGTGAGCGCGCGTTGAGCCCTGAAGATGTCCCTCGTTAAGGGATGAAACGTTGGTGTTCTTCCAACACAAACAAGGTTCGTAGTTAACCCGCTTACGTTCATAATGAATTCGTCAAACTACGAAAGTTTCTATAGTAAAATTATTTGTTTATTTAAAATTTCTGCAATATTTATTACTGTTTCCAGCTCTTCATATATCTGTCTCTACATTGCAGGACACAGAAACACCAGGCAAAGTATTCAACACGCATATTATAATAAACAGCGAAGGCAATATTGTACAGACTTACAGAAAGTTACATCTATTCGATGTAGAGATCCCGGAAAAAAATGTACGGTTGATGGAAAGTGATTATACAGTTGCGGGGAAGCATATTGTTGCGCCTGTGGATTCACCTGTGGGGAAAATAGGTAAGTTATTTAACCGAATACCAACAGAAGGGTTATGAGGTTGAAACCTTGTGTTCATTTGTATGTATGTACCAGATTTTTATGTTCCCACGTAGCGCTGAAACTACTCGTTCGATTTCAACAAATAAGGTATCATTGATTCGTTTTAAGAGTACACTGTTTGTTGCGTGAAACTCATCGGTGGGCGCGGCTACGCACAAACATTTATTGGTAAAACGGCCGCCGAATAGACTCTTAGCACAAGGGTTATCATACTTATCATAGAAAATCTATGGAGTGTTACATATCGCTTCAAAAAAAATATTTTACCATATTAATATCTAAACTATGCCGTTATAGACCTTATTTGAGAGTGTGGAAATACGAATGTTGTTAATAATATAATGAAAACGCTTGTATTTTTCAAATGTATACTTTATTTACGATATCCTTAATATTGGATGGTCAACAGCGTAGTAGTTACCCTTCCACGTTTGTATGTAAAGACGAGCGGCTAGTTCAAACTTAAAAGCCCGATGGTTATAATTATAATAGGGTTATATGACGTCAGATGATATTGGGAGTCTAACGAGATAGCGGGGTTTAAGTAAGGGGCAAAAATTTCATTGTTAAAATATTAAGCACAATAGGGTATATGCATGTGATTTCAAAATGGCTAAAAAATATATACGTATTCTCTATTGATATAGAAACATATCTACATATTTATTTTTGCATTTTGAGATGTTTTTATTGTAGAATTTAACCATTGAAAAACTGATATTTTAAATCTCAATCGCAAAATTTCAAAACGCTACGCCATTGACTAGAGCGGACGTGACATCGCTGTTCACATTTTTTCTTTTTTTATTCTGCTTGCTGCACCATGATTTGACACTATTCTGCCCACTTCACATTTCGTATTGTCGGTTATTTTCAGCTTTTTCGAAAAACCTCTTTCCTGAGATGATCACTACCGAGGTCGTCACAAAAGGTTTTAATCGAGTGTGAACGACGACGTCAAATAAACATGGCGCCAATATGGCAGCGTTTTTATCACCCGCAAATGATTGTAGTTTGATTTGTTTTTTTTACCTTGTTAATGCGAAATTCAGTGAGCGTCTTATCATTTCTCGGTTAAATAATGACCTAAAGAATCGATTAATAACAATAAAAAAAATCGATGCATATACCCTATTGGTGTCGGGTTTTAGTTTATTTTATCTTGTTCTATAGTCAATAACTTCGTTGGAGAACAATCTGATGGTAAATGAAGATGTATCACGAAGGTCTAGAAGACACCTATTCACTCGTCTTGTAGAGACTCTGGTTGTAGTTGGCCGGGAAAATAGAGGCACGTTCCTATCTTTTTAACCGACTTCAAAAAAAGAGGAGGTTCTCAATTCGACTGTTTTTTTATTTTTTATGTTTATTACCTCAGAACTTTTGACTGGGTGGTCTGATTTTCATAATTCTTTTTTTTATATGAAAGCTGGTGCTTCCCGTGTGGTCTCATTTTAATTTAGTTCAGTTCTGACATGGGGATCCATGAAAAACCATGAAAAAAAAATTATAGTATAGTATTATTATTCGCCAATAGATGCCAGGCAGAGTCACATTTTTCAGTTTAATGTTTAAGTTGATTATTGAAAACACGCCTAAACCGACATTTTCCAAAAATTAATCCTAGCTAGATCGATTTATCGCCCCCAAAACAGGAGCCCTTTCCGAGATTCAGATTATATATATATAAGAATTGCTCGTTTAAAGGTATAAGAATTGATTTCTTAGAAATTACCCATAGTCACATCACACTAATATTATAAAGGCGAAAGTTTGTATGGATTGATGGATGGATGGATATTTGTTACTTCTCCACGCCAAAACTACTAGACGGATCTGGCTGAAATTTTGCATACAAGTAATTCTAATCCTGGAATAAAACATAGGCTTTTTATCCCATAAATCGGTTCCCGTGGGATGAAAATCACCTTTTAATGTTCCCATAGGAACAACGCTTGCGAAGCCACGGGGCGCAGCTAGTAATCTATAATAATAACAACTAAAACCTTATTCCAGGTCTAGCGACATGCTATGACATGCGTTTTCCGGATCTAAGTACTAGTCTAAGCGTGCTCGGAGCAGAGATAATGTTATACCCATCAGCGTTTACGCAGAGCACAGGCGAGGCGCACTGGCATGTTATACTCAGGTAAGTTAATAATAGGGTATATGCATGTGATTTCAAAATGGCTATAAAAATATATACGTATTCTCTATTGATATAGAAACATATCTGCATATTTATTTTTGCGTTTTGAGATGTTTTTATTGTAGAATTTAACCATTGAAAAATTGATATTTTAAATCTAAATCGCAAAATTTCGAAACGCTACTCACATTGACTAGAGCGGACGTGACATCACTGTACGCATTTCTTATTTTTTTATTCTGCTTGCTGCACCTTGATTTGACACTATTCTGCCCACTTGACAAAAATAATCGACATTTCGTATTGTCGATTATTTTCATTTTTTTCGGAAAACCTCTTTCCTGAGATGATCACTACCGAGGTCGTCACCAAAGGTTTTAATCAAATGTGTACGTCGACGTCACATAAACATGGCGCCAATATGGCAGCGTTTTTATCACCCGAAAATGATTGTAGTTTTGATTTGTTTTTTTTACCTTGTTAATGCGAAATTCAGTGAGCGTCTTATCATTCCTGGGTTAAATAAAGACCTAAAGAATCGATTAAAACAATAAAAAAAATCGATGCATATACCCTATTATATTCTGTCCATTCAGTTAATTTAGTGTATAATTCAGTTTGATTATATGTAATCATAATCATAATCATTTTGCAGGAATGTAGGTATACAAAGGTCTTAAAATTATATCATAGGTCCTATACCTACATTCCATTGTCATCTTCTATTTATGTATTTGTATGTATTCTATTGGAATTTTCCGAGGATAGATTTAATTTGCATTATGTTTTTTTTCATCAATATTTTTTAGATACCTAGTTCTTGTACATAGTCTATTAAAGACACAAATTGTTAATGAATAAGAGAAGCCTTGGGTCCTGTAATACAACTTAGGCTAGTTCGGGATCCTGCGGAATCAACATTATATTGTAAACATTTTATTGTGTCAGAAATAACAGATTTGTATTTTTATTTGTATTCTGCCTCGTCGAGGCGTGCAAAACTATCTTAAAACTAAGTACTTACATAAATAGGAAATTACATACAGGGACACCAAACAAAAACAGAGCAAAACAAAGTTTAGAAGCCACAACAAACACACTCACTTTGTAATTAAATTTAATGTGTTTTGATTTAATTTCATAGTATGTATTTAATTCAGTTTGATTATATGTAATTTAATTTAATGTTTATATGATTTAATTTAATGTTGCCTATATTTTAATTGTTTAGATGAATTTTGATATTTAATTTATTTTAGAGAGATTATGTTACCTTATACCTTAGTCCCTAACATTTAATATAAGAAACTACCTACTAACAAACTATGGATTAATTTATCTGAAATAAAAGAATTTGAATTTGAATTCAAGTTAACGCTAGTTATAAACGCAACCTCATCAGTGGGCGCGGCCTATATATGCTATCTATGTAATTAAGACGATTAAGAGCGGTCGGTCTACCATCTTACTTTTCGTACCTACAAACGCTCTTACGTGATTATGACGTTGTTACATATCTTTCTTTGAAACTTTTAACTAATTAGGTATCTTGTGCACTATATATAGGTTTTTATCATAACAAAAAGCCAAAATTTAAAGAAACAAATTCAGTACAAGCCTCTAAAAAATCAGCTTTTTTGCTCAAATTTTACCTAAACTTTGTTCGTTCATAATGTACTCATAAATTGTAAAAGTAAAGAAATTATTTAGATAGGAACCTTGCAAATATAATGGAGATTCTAAAAGATAAGATTTAATTTCACAAACTTGTAAGGCTTACTAAAAAACACGAATTTCCTGGAACAAGTTTTATGAAATTTCCGTAATATTCTCTCTAGGGCCGACCCGCGAGAGAGCGGCGAAAGTAACCGAATACCAACCGAGCGATCAGGCGCTTTTTCTCTCTTATCGCTTTGTCTCTTTTTCTAACATTGCGCTGGATGAAACAACAAGCTTTTCAATCACGCTCGCGTTGACGATAGTAGGACCGAGAAGGGTATTTTAATAAGTAAAATAAATTGCATTTCATTTATTTATTTAGTTTATTAGGTACACAAAACACATCACAAGCAATAATATAATAACACAAAATAATTAATGAAATATGATCTTGAAACATAACTTATGTGCATTCAACAAATAATAGAGTGATATGTTGAGTAGTAGTTATACATTATAAAATTTTAAAGAAGTTATACAATATAAAATTTAAAGAAGTTATACTTAATTCCATTTTAAACAGTCTATACTTTAATTCAACTCTTCGAAGAACCGATATAAAAAATAACAAATATAAAATACTAAGATACATACTTATAATATAACAAAAGATTAAACAACAACAACATTTAGATTACAACTAAAAAATATTTTAGTGTTCGATAAGAGAACCAAGTGAGAGAAGCCTTATTTAGTTGAAATCCTTTTTTCAGAGCTCGTGCCATAGAAAACCAAGTTTACGTCATAGCAGCGGCGCAATCAGGCCAGCACAACGCCAAACGGCGCTCCTACGGCCACGGCCTTATAGTCAGCCCCTGGGGCGAAGTCCTAGCAGACTGCGGGGAGGCGTCCCCTTGTTACAAAGTAGCTGAGATTAGCAGAGACAGGTTACAGCAAGTTAGGACTAATATGCCGGTTTTTAGGCATAGAAGGTGAGTTTTTAACAGACTTCAAAAAAGAGGAACATCTCAATTCGTCTGTTTATTTTTTTATGTTTGTTACCTCAGAACTTTTGACTGGGTGATCCGATTTTGGTGATTCATTATGTCGTCCCATTTCATTTGATCCATTTCTGACAGTGGGATCCATGAAAAAATGATAGTTTTTTAAAACAAAATCAATTTATATAGAAAGTTAATCCTAGATCTTAGACACCAATTGAACTAGTTTTTAAGTGTGCGCGAGCTGCAAGCAGCGCGACGGTGTTCATTGTTTTATTGCATAGCTTCTATCGCGGGCCTTGAGCGTGGAGACCGAATCCGGAAATTCCGTAACGAAAATAACCTAACACTCCGACCGGCACAGCGGTGATACTTTTTAGTTTTGCCATCTATCGATGAATAGCGGAACTTTTAATTGCAATAGCTTTACCGCGGCAGTCCCCGAGTGCCACACGTCTTTCTTTTTTTTGTTTTCACTTCCCATTATTATTTATTACAGTTGTGTTTTGTTGGCATTACCATAAATACAGAAAAAAACCTCATAAATCTAATAACCTCACTCTTTTCAGAGCAGATGTCTACTCCCTCTACTGTCTTAGTATCCGGCGTAGTCTCCTAGACGCCCACAATCCGACCAAAGAGCCTCAAAGTTCAACCAGTAGTCCCACAGACGACGTGTCTGACAGACCGCACCACGCCTTCGGACATGTGCGGGTCCCTGAGACCTGTGTGTTCTTTAAGAGTGAGCTGACGTACGCATTTGTAAATTTAAGGTAAGATTAATTTATTAATTTTACGCGGCGGCCTTATTGCTAACAGTGATAATAATAATATAATAATAATAATGATTTATTGCTTGAAAAATGGTATCTTAAAGCTTAAAATAAGTTCACATAATTCACCGGTAAATTCGGCATGCAAAATAGACAAAGATATAAATTTAAATTGGGCAGGATATAAAATAAATGGAAATAAAATTAAAAAATATATTAAATTAGTCTATCTTAAGATGTCATTGAATTAATATAATGTCAATTTTATGTGTTAAGAAATTCAGATACAGTATAGAACGATTTGTCAATAAGCCACTTTTTTTAACTTTTCGATCTTTTCCAGGCAACCATTGAATGCTTAAATGATATAGGATCGGTACGTAATAAAGACAAAAATCCCTGTGCTAGGCCTATGTGTAATTCCCTATCTTAAAACTACGCAACGGATTTTGATGCGGCTTTTTTTAATAGATTAAGTAATTCAAGATGAAGGTTTATATCTATACTAATATTATAAAGAGAAAAAATTTGATTGTCTGTTTGATTGTATATTAAATAGGCTTCGAAATATTTTTCGAAAAGCTTACTTTTCAGGGAGTGACACAATTTCTTTTATCCCAGAATTCCCACGGGAACGGGAACTACGCGGGTGAAACCGCGAGGCGCTACTTTTTTAATTTTCATTTATGGGAACTTGTTCCAGATGTGTAATACCAGGCCACGTTTTAGTCGCTCCTATAAGACTTATCGACAGGAACAAAGACCTAACTGATGCCGAGTCGGAGGATTTCTACAGGACCATAAGGCTGGTGCAACGGGTATGTAATCATTTATTTATTTATTAATTTTTGCTTACATGTACATGGTATACAGCTTATGGTTTGTCCACGTTGAATGGAGCATGTTAGTAAACAAAATACGACACAAATAACAAAATCTCACTTTTTTGGCATCGAGTTTCAGATATTGTAAGCAATTTTTATTGAAGGGAGGATCTACAATCGACAAGTAATGTAAATAACGTATAAAAGGATGCGCTAACAAAGTGAATTTTAGGTTAAGTATGGGCGGTTTATTAACGTTTATGCGTCATTCAAAATGGACACGGTATAGGTCTTAATATAAGCTTAGGTCGATAGTACATGTACTCTGTCACATCACATTACACTAATATTATAAATGCGAAAGTGTTTGTATGTATGGATGTTTGTTACCTCTTCACGCCATAACTACTGAACGGATCGGGCTGAAATTTTACATACACGCAATTCGTATCCTCGAATCATAAAACATAGGCTACTTTTTATCCAATAAGTCAGTTCCCGTGAGATATAAATCACCTTTAAACGTTTCCATAGGAACAACGCGTGCGAAGCCGCGTGGCGCAGCTAGTAATATTATAACCGCGAAAGTTTGAATGTATGGATGTTTGTAAGTCTTTTACGCAAAAACTACTGAACGGAACGGACTCAAATTGAGAACACAGATAGTTTAAGGCGGAACTAGTCGCTCATTTTTTCATACAAACGTGGAAGGGTAACTACGAGGCTGTTTGATGTTGTACATCCAAAACTAAGGATGCAATCAATTAACACCGTCATAAACTATGTTTGTATACAACTAAAACAGTAAAAGAAGTATACGTTTAAAAATACAAGCTTCTAAACTTTCGTATTTCAACACGAATTTTAGCTTAACTTTGGGCGAAAATAAATAACACACGGGGAAAGAATAATCTCAAATGACGGGTTTACCAAAATATTTTAGTTATTAATAAGTTAAAATAAATTTATTTTGTAGAGATAGATTCAATAGTTTTTCTATGATAACCTTGTGCTAAAGTCTGTTCGGCGGCATAAATTATTGTGCATTTCATTCTATCGCGCGGCTATGTCTATAATAACAGGTGAGATAGCATACATTAAGGCCGCGCTCATTGATGTGATGACAAACAGTGTACCTACTCTTAATACGATAGATTACGTCATAGATATATTTGGATTGTCAAGTTTTTCATTATTATTTATTGTTTTTCAGCTGATGGAAAAAGTTCATGCATGTGAATCCAGTACAATAACGATCCAAGATGGTGCGGATGCTGGCAGAACTGTTAAGGTAAATAAATAAATAATGTTAAACAAATTCACACAGCATTATCTAACCCCAAGTTAAGCAGAGCTTCTGTTATGGGTACTAGATAACTGATATGCATAATACAGTATACTACATAGATAGATATATATTTTGTACACATAGTAAAAATTCAGAACGCCCTGAACGAATATCTGCAGATCGTACACATATTTGTCACAAGGCGGGAATCGAACCCGCAACCTCCTGCGTCGCGGTCAGGAATAAATCCGTACCTCACACTGACCACACGAATATTATGAATGCGAAAGTTTGGATGTATGGATGGATGTTTGTTACTTCTTCACGCCAAAACTACTGAACGGATCGTGCTGACTTTATACTAATAGACAGATTAAAAAAAAAATTTCATCATTACAAAACTTACTTTTCAGGGAGTGATATATTTATCTATATTTTATCTTTTTTTTTTATTGAAATAAATTCGTGGACGTCTTTAATATTTTTGAACAGTATTTAATATTTTTCAGCACCTCCATTGCCATATAATGCCGAGAAAAAAAGGAGACTTCATTGATAATGATTTGATTTACTTGGAACTGGCGAAGCATGACCAGTAAGTTTTTTGTTTTAGCTAAATGGTATTTATGAAATTATGTAATTTATTTTTTTAAATATATTTTATATTTATAAAAATATTTAAATAATAATGATGTATGTATTACCGAACATTATTATTGATCTGCATAATATAAGGTGCCACGAAACATGTGTACTAAGCCGAAAGGCTTGATTCTGAACCCCGATAGGATCAACGATTTATTGAGTTGTGAACATTATTTTAAATATTTTGACAAAATTATGAGTTAATTACTTTCCGTGCATATTCGTGTGGTTTTGGGTGTATTCTTATATTATTTTTTTGTAATTTCACGAAAACACCATTGATTTAGCTGACTGAAAACTAAGAAAAATCGTTTGTGAAATATTTATGTAATGTATAATAAATTATTAACGCAATACAGCGTGTGAACGAAAACAACTAAGAAGAAAAAAGTCTTTGTTTAAAAAAACTATGTTCTAAATTCAAAAAAGTCATTCACAAGTTCTCGGGTCCCAGAAACACTTCCTTTCGGCTTAGTAGACATGTAACGTCACACCCTGTATTCAGTTTGTCCTAAAATATTAATATTATGGAAATAAAAATTAATTAAGCTTGATTTTTGTATTAAGATTAAAGTATTTTAGACTGAACTAATGGCTTTTAAACTGAACTAATTGTTTCAGAATTCAAAGTGGACATCCAAGGAAACCCGCCAGGACCTTAAAAGAAATGGAGGCAGAGGCAGAAAGTTTAAAAAAAAGCCTAAAACAAATGTTGAGTGAAAAGCAAACTCACAGCAAATGATAGATAAAATTTTTGGTTATTATAGTTATAAGACACTGTGAGTCATTTCTAAGAAATCAAATAATATCCCAAAAAATACCACATAACTAAGGTGGAATTAACGGCGATAAAGTAAAAATAAAAGTCAAAAAAAGCCAGCCAAAGTGCTAGATATTTTCGACATCCACGGCACCCGACTTCGTGGTGTAGTAGGCTATCACATCCCGTCGAAGTAGAATTTTTTCTAGTCCAATTTTAGCTGAATATGGAAACTTTCTGGCTCAGATATTGCTATTGATTTATGCAAGAAGTTTAATCGTTAGGTAGGCTCTTTCGTATACTATATACGAAATTAACTAACCTATATGCTAAGGAAAACTATTAAATAAATAACGAATAAATTCTTTATTCTTATTCTTAAAAAGGTACCTAGTTTTTTAATTAACTTACAAATTAAAAACATATTATCTTGTGGGTAAGTAAAAAGAAACAGAAAACCGTTTGTTAATCAAAAGCAGTAAGTAATTAAAGTTAGATTTAAAGTGTACATTTCTGTAAATATATTGTTTATAAGAATTATTGTTTTATTTATTTGCTTAGGTCACTTTCAGAAATTCTAATTTAAATCCTAAATATTATTCTGGTAGAGTTTCTAGTAATAATTTAATATGTACTAGAATTTAAACTTACATTAAGTTGGTAGTATATTTTACATTTTGCATTACGACGTATTATTATATCATATCGCATTATATATTGATTTATTACATAAGGTTATTTATGAATAATACCTACATGGTTTGCACTTACTACAGTAAGTTTTTGGGAGTAGGTAGGAAGGTAATTAAAAATCGAATAAAAATATCAGATTTTTTTATTTATCTGCTTTAACTATTCCGCATCCAATACAATCCTAAAATTACAAAAACATAAAATTTAAACCTACTTGTCGATTTAAGATTAACTTAAATCGACAAGATTTAAGTTAATCTTAGATTCACTAATTATTATAATAATTTAAATATGTACCTTTCTATCCCGCCAAACATAGTTTAGGACGCCCTCCGGCCAGGCGGGATGACGATCTGCGAAAGACTGCAGGAAGATGCTGGATGCGACAAGCTGAAGACAGGGCGCTATGCCCTATGTCCAGCGGTGAACTAATATAGGCTGATGATGATGAACTTTATCTAGTTATACAAAAACGAAATAAAGACTTTTACGTTTTTATCTCGACTCCAAGCATGTGAATTTTACTTCTCTTTTCTGATTCGTTGACATAAATGGCAGATAAGTCTATGACCAACGGAAATTGGAAGTAGCCCAGAGCAACAGCAGAATTTAGACTGCGATGGAGACGCCCGAAGGGCTACTTTACTGACCTTAGAAATACCGTACAGTTCTGCGTTTTGCTTCCTACGGCAAACATCCACGGTATGACCCGGCATTCTACAGAAGTTACATCTTTTCTTTTTCTTCCCTTGTTTGGTATTGCCTGCTGGCGGTTGTAGGTTCTTTTCTGTAAGCAAAAGTTCCGGCTCCTTTCCTTGTTTGGTATTGCTTGCTGTGGATTCCAGGTGCTTTTCTGTAAGCAATAGTTCAACACCTCTAGCTGTTTGGAGTAACTCGTCAAAGGTCGTTATACTTTCTCTTGGTATGCTCTCTCTTATGTCGGAATGCAGTTGACCGTAGACCATATCAATCTGTTGCGTCTCAGTGTGTGCTGGACCCGGCAGTTGAGATAAAAGAGCCAGTTTCTTCGAGATGAAGTCTTCCGTCAGCTCGCCTTCGAGTTGCTTTGTGCCAACGATCTCTTGGTATAATTCAAATGGTTGCTTGGGAGTGAAAGCGTGACGCAGTTTTTCTTGGAGCTCGTCCCAGGATGAGATGGTTTCTTTTGCGCCGTTCCACCATGTGGCTGCTTCCTCTCGCAGAATAAGTTGTATGCTCTCCAGAGCGTCCTTGTCACTCATGTTTTGGATTTTCTTGTATACCGTTGCTGCTGTTAGGAACGTTTCGATGGTGTTTCCATCTTCTTTGCCGTTGTACGAGAAAGTGCACGGCGCGAAAGACCGCTTTGAGTTGATGGCTGACCAAAGCTTTTCAAATGGTTCGTTTGGTAACATGACTTGTTTGTTTTTAGCTGACTATGATCTCGGTTTGTAGCGTGTTTGCCTCCCTATTTGGTGGTGGTGGATGAAAATAACTCGATACAAAACAAAATTTATCTAAGAGAGTTTACAGAGCCTTAGGTACTTTGCCGACTAAGAACAGTTCGATAAACAACAGCAGCGGCAGCGGTACTATTAAAACAAATGTAAACACTGTTCTAGCTAAACGCTTGCATCAGACATGGGTTTATCAAGAGTTTAACTCTTAACTCTCGTTTAAAATATGTCTAAGCCGTCATAAAACGTAGTTTTGTGGTGACGCTATTGTTAAACACGTGCTCAACAGATGGCTAACGTTTGTAGGTGCACGCGCGCGATACGTATGTAGGTTACTAGCGATAAGCCGAGTCAGTCGATGAGAGCGTCCGTCCGTGACTTTCACCCGTGCCGTGGTCAAAGAGAAGACTAATACGAATACTACGAGCCGTGTTGATACGTCTAGCTAGTTGTAGCGCCTTTCCAATGCGGATGAAGCGAACAACTGACTGGCGAGAATGAGCTCCGCTGTGGCTTATATAGGGATTGGCGGCTGAAGGGGCGCCTTTTTGGTGGCGGGGCGGCGGCGCGGCGGCGGCGGTAATAATGATAATGCCCACAGTACACGCTCGCCGCGATATCCTGAGACAGGCCGAGCACGACTCGCGAGTCGCGACTCGTGCTGAGACGAGCGCTACGAAACGAATTAATGATTCATGGATCGGTCGTCTTCAGTTGCCACTAGACCGCCTAGTATTTATGTTCCTTGCCGTAGACTCCCGTTTGTCTCGGTCGCTTCTCAGCATTTTAACCCTGTTCAAGCGAAAGCTACAATTACCACATGTTCGTTTCGGTTTGTAAAAAAAAGACGATCATTTACAAAAGAAAGAGATAACAATCGTGCCGTTTCGGTCGGCAATAGTCGGCATCGAGAAGACGACGAAATGTGTACTACTATGGTTTATCCATTTTGAAGCATGTTAATAAACAAAATACGACACAAATAACAAAATCTCACTTGCTTGGCGTCGAGTTTCAGATTATAATTGTAAGCAATTTTTATTGAAGGGAGGATCTAAAATCGACAAGTACCTAATGTAAATTACGTATAAAAGGACGCATCAACAAAGTGAATTTTAGGTTAAGTATGGGCGGTTTGTTTACGTTTATGCTTCATTCAAAATGGACACGGTATAGGTCCCATCGTTGAGCGAACGAGCACCCGAGTTGTCAATGGACGAGTCTCGAGTCTCGGTTTCAGTGAGTGTGTAGGTACTGTCGGCATAAGGTGCACGGGCCTGAGTCACCAACTGAACTAGGTAGGTACGCTCTGGGCTATGCTACAGAAATAAATGATCACGCAATACTTTAAGGAACTGTCATTACGTCGTGCTGGCGCTCTGCTGACTTAGTGAATACAAAACTCCTGAAAAACAACACGAATCAAGTGAAATAGGTAGCATTCTACGTCCATGTAGGAATTATTATACAGTAGGTACCCGGCGATAAATAATGCACATCGACCTTTGGAATTAAAATACCTACCAGATCGTTTCACAGAATTTCGTTGTAACGTAACGTGTGACTGATCGATATACCTAAAGGAGAATTTATTTTGGACGACTCCATACTGCACGACCTCAAGTCTCAATTCAGATCGATGTGCATTATTTATCGCCGGGTACTGTAGGTACCTTACCTACCTATGGTTTATCCATTTTGAATGAAGCATGTTAAACAAAAAAAAATAAATAATACGACACAAATAACAAAATCTCACTTGCTTGGCGTCGAGTTTCAGATATAATTGTAAGCAATTTTTATTGAAGGGAGGATCTAAAATCGACAAGTAATGTAAATTACGTGTAAAAGGACGCGTCAACAAAGTGAATTTTAGGTTAAGTATGGGCGGTTTGTTTACGTTTATGCTTCATTCAAACTCAGACCAAAGATATATTCCTTGGTCTGAGCATTCAAAATGGACACGGTATATTTAGGGTGACACTTGAAATAATTAATTTTGTTTTAAAAAAACTATAAACAGTCCTATCGGTTCGAGAAGTTCCGGGCAACCAACAGTGCCGTTTGCTATGTTTATTATGTAAGTCAGCCATTTCTGTACGTTTATGAAGGGGAAGAAAATCTGCGGGATCTTGTTTAAAAATCTGGCAAATATACGAGCTCAATATACTGCTGGTTTCGTACAACCCTCATGGATTGACTCAATTCGCGTGGAGTAGGTAGGTAAGGTACACATCGTATCTTGCATTTTACACCAGGCGTAGGGTCCGGTGGGAATAAGAGACAAAAAGGCATTACTTAACAGTTTACCTTTTTGCATTGATTAATTAGAAAATTATCAATACAAAAAGGTAAACTGTAAAGTTTTAAAGTTGATAAAGTTATTGTTAACTATCTTTCAAGGAATTGTATTTTGCCTTCTCTAATTGCCAACACTAAATTGCAACCAGTTTTATAAAAATATCTATCTATTTATGTATCACAAACTGATTAAATATATATTGTGTCTCATATTTAACTGCTACTTTGGGATAAATAATAAGACACCGTAGTTTAAAAACAAGACTTATTACTTACTTCAATAGTTCAAGTACTTACCTGATTCTTAACTTGACTGCAGTTAAGAAACAGGAATGAGACAGAGCGGGAAAAAAAATAAAAAAAAAATATTCACAAAAAAATCACGAAAACTTACTGTCAATTTAAGTTTTTTCTTAGTTTTATTTAAGTGTCTTATTTTTACCCAAAATATCGGGTGTCCAGTTTTTGGGTTTTGTTTGTATTTTTATTGGTTGAGTAGTAATTACTACGTGACAACGTACGTTACGTACGCACAACAAAGTAGGTAGGTTTAGTTAGGACATTCTAAAGACAAAGCCCAGCGAACCAGATAATATAGTCGAAAGGCTACGACTGTACCTAATGCCCACTTCAGTCTCAAATAGTCAATTCCATCTCAGTCGTAGTTAATTTCGCATCGGTCGAAGCCAATTCCAAACCGGCTTCGTAGCTGTTTCTGACTTTGCTGTGGCCATTTCAGTCTTAGCCACTTCTATCTCAGTCGTCAATTTCATCTCACTCGCAGCCATTTCAGTCTCAGTTGTAGCCAGTACCGTCTCAGTCGTACCTACTTCTGTCTCAGTCGTAGCCTCTTCTAGTTTGGTTGTACCAACTCCCTTCTCAGTTGTTGCCTGTTCTGTCTTAGTCGCCAATTTCATCTTAGTTGTAACCACTTCGGTGTCAGCCGTAGTCTCTTCCATGTCAGTTGTAGCCACTTCGGTATGATTTTTGGCCTCTTGTGTCTCAGTCTTAGCGATTTCGGTTACAGTCGTAACCTGTTCTGTCCCAGTCGTAGCCTTTTCTGGTTTAGTCGTACCAATTTCAGCGTCAGTCGTGCTGACTTCCGTCTCAGGCGCAGCCTGTTTTGGTTTAGTCATATCAATTTCCGCCTCAGTCGTTGCATGTTCTGTCGCAGTCTTCAATTCCATCTCAGTCGAAGCCACATTTGTATGATTCGTGATCACTTCTGTCTCAGTCGTTACCACTTCTGTCTGAGTCGCAGCTTGTTCTGTCTCAGTAGTAGTCTTTTCTGGTTTAGTCGTACCTACTTCCTTTTCAGTTATTGCCTGTTCTGCCTTAGTCACCAATTTCATCTTAGTCGTAACCACTTCGGTGTCAGCCTTAGTCTCTTCCATGTCAGTAGTAGCCACTTCGGTATGATTTTTGGCCTCTTGTGTCTCAGTCTTAGCGATTTCGGCTACAGTCGTAACCCGTTCTGTCTCAGTCGTAGCCTTTTCTGGTTTAGTAGTACCAATTTTAGCGTCAGTCGTGCTGACATCCATCCCAGTCGTTGCGCATTCGGTCTCAGTCATCAATTCCATCTCAGTCGTAGCCACTTCTGTATGATTCGTGATTTGGGTCTCAGTCGTACCCACGTTGATGTTAGTTGTAACCACTTCTGTCTCAGTTGTAGACAGTTCGGTCTCTGTCGTCTCTGCCTCAGTTGTAACCGCGTCGGTCTCAGTTGTCGCCACTTTGGTCTCAGTTGTGGCCACTTCAGTTTCAGCCGTAGGCACTTCTGTCTCAGTCGTAGTCTGTTCTGCCTCAGTAGTAGCCACATCCACATCAGTGCTTACCGCTTCTGTCTCAGTCCTAACAGCAACTGTCTCCATCGTAGCTATTTCAGAATCAGACATAGCCTGTTCTGTCTGAGTTGTCAATTCCATCTCAGTCGTCACCACGTTGGTTTCGGTCGTGGCCACTTTGTTTTCAGTTGTAGCAACTTCGATCTCATTTGTAACCATTTCGGTCTCAGGTATAGCCACTTCGGTCTCACGTGTGACCACGTCGGTCTCAGTCGTAGCCACTTCGGTCTTAGTTTTGGTTACTTCAGTCTCAGTTGTAGCAAGTTCGGTTTCAGTTGTAAACACTTCGGTCTCAGTTGTAGCCACTTCGATTTCAGTTGTAATCAATTCGGTTTCGGTTGTAGCCACTTCAGTTACAGCTGTCTCAGTCGTAGCCTGTTCTGCCTCAGTAATAGCCACATCCACATCAGTGGTTACCGCTTCTGTTTCAGTGCTAACCACATCAGTCTCCATCGTAGCTATTTCAGAATCAGACGTAGCCTGTTTTGTCTGAGTTGTCAATTCCATCACAGTCGTTCCCACGCCGGTTTCAGTCGTGGCCGCTTCGGTCTCAGTTGTAGAAACTTCGGTCTTAGTTGTAACCATTTCAATCTCAGTTGCATCATCTTCGGTCTCACGTGCAACCACGTCGGTCTCAGTTCTAGTTACTTCAGTCTCAGTTATGGTAGCCTGTTCTGCCTCAGTAGTAGCCACATCCACATCAGCGGTTACCGCTTCTGTCTCAGTGCTAACCGCAACTGTCTGTGTTGTCAATTCCATATCAGTCGTCGCCAATTCGGTTTGAGTCGTGGCCAATTCGGTTTCAGTTGTAACCATTTCAATCTCAGTTGTAGCAACTTCGGTCTCAGTTGTAACCATATCGGTCTCAGTCGTAGCCTTGTCGGTCTCAGTTGTGGTTACTTCAGTCTCAGTTGTAGCCACTCCGGTTTCTGTTGGAGCCATTTCAGTCTCAGTTGTAGCCATTTCGGTTTCAGTTGTTATCACTTCGGTCTCGGTTGTAGCCACTACAATTTCAGCTGTAGTCACTACGATCTCAGTCGTAGCCTGCTCTGCCTCAGTAGTAGCCACATCCACATCAGTGGTTACCGCTTCTGTCTCCGCCACTACATCACGCGAATCATCTACGTTTCTATAGACAATAATCATTATTTTATAATGCATATTATCAATGTTTTCAGAAGCACTACATCGAATCAATGTGGCGTTGCTGTTTTCTTGAACAACGCTTTCAACTTCCATTGGGAGATCTTCCTCGGTGTCTAACTTTATTGGATCAGGTAGATTGATGATGGTGTAGATACTGCCTTTGCCTGAAATAATAATTGGGTCCTAAGAATATAATATATAACCTTCATTGTTTTTAAGGTTAGGAGGCTTTAAAACATTAACTAAAAATGCGCGCTGTACAAAGTGCTCATGATAATATGATGTTTATATTTCATGCACAAATTGTTGTATAATTTAATAAGTTTATGATTTATTAAGTGTTGGATGTATAGATGTATGGATGGATGGATGGATGTTTGTTACTTCTTCACAAAACTACTTTACGGATCTGGCTGAATTTTTGCATACAGGTAATTATACTCCTAGAATCAAACATAGGCTACTTTTTATCCCATAAATCAGTTCCCGTGGGATGAAAATCACCTTTTGACGTTTTTATAGGAACAACGCGTGCGAAGACGCGGGGCGCAGCTAGTTTTATATAAGCTGAGAGTTTGTACAAACTCCACTCACAGGCAGGATCGATCACGAATATGAAGCTTGAGTCGCAGTGGCACTGGGTGAGTTTGACGACAGTATGTCGCGGACAGGGAACTACGCAAATCCTATACAAATATGTGACATCACGATCGCGTCCTTTTTTTATTCGGCGAGTAAAAATTCATTTACGAACAAACTGGTCTGCGGGGGAAACCAGAATTATGTAGGACTCGAAGCCCTGAGAAGGGCGTAATACCCACTAAACAACTCTCCGGTGTCCGTCGTTCGCCATTTTCGCCGAACCACGGAAACATAATAACCTTTGCGATCCGACTGGCGTCCCCCTTTCCTCCTCCATACTTAGCCGGCGAGTACACTATTCCACACACTCGCCGACTCCATTCGTCCGTCACCTTACCTACCCTTTATTGGGACACAACAGGTCATACACAGTTCAATGCTTATGTCGACTGCTGTGCCCAAATGAGCATTATCGTCAAATAGGCTCAAGTCCCCCCCACGGCAATATCGCCTTACAAGGTTGTTGGAAGTTGTAAGTAAAATATGTAAATCACACTAATTTAAAAATGCGAAATTTTGTATGGGATGTATGGATGGATGGATGGATGGATGGATGGATTTTTGTTACCTCTTCACGCCAAAACGACTGAACGGGTCTGGCTGAAATTTTGCATACAGGTAATTCTAATACTGGAAAGAAACATAGGCTACTTTTAATCCATAAAATCTGTTCCCGTGGGATAAAAATCACCTATAAACGTTTCCATAGGAACAACGCGTGCGAATCCGCGGGGCGCAGCTAGTTATAGTATAAAATATCTTACTCGTGCAAAGAATTTGCTGTTGGTCTCCTTCTTGCAGGTCTAAACTATCTGTAATTCAAAACAGTAGGTTAATAATAATAACTAATTAGGTGGCAGATAGGGTTTTGTTTATATAGCGCGTAAACCTTCACACTTGTAAGGTCTGGGTAAATTTAAAAAAAAATCTAAAAAATTGAAATAAAATCCCAAGAATTTGCACCACCCCAATTCTTCCCGTGGACACCCACGGGAAGAATTGGGGTGGTGCAAATTCTTGCGTAAGAGGCGACTAAGGGATATCCATCGGGGGGCGGGCAGCAGCGCCCCCTGCAGAACAAATGTTCCACCAAACTGCGATCTCCAACCCACCCAGCGTGGAGATCATGGGCATTACTGCGATACAGGCTGTTGAGGTTGAGGTAGCGCCGAAAGCGCCACCTACAGGGGAAACATTGAAGTTTATCTAGTGTGTCTATCATGAGTTTTGTCAATCAATACTTGCTAGCGACTGTAGTTAAAAAAAAAATCGAAACTTCTAAAGCGGCTCTATTGGATAGTTGGGTACTAAAATGCGCTGTGGATTATATGCGTATTTACATAGCTACTGTAGTAAAGTCAGGAGATTAACTGTGACAATTCATGGTAGACACACTATCCTGGGGCCTAATTCCACTATTTTTTAAACAAAATGCTATAATGGCGCCATAATGGCACCATACGATTACGATAGAGATTTAGTCGTAAATTTATTTGGTATTCCAATACCATAAGAAAGATTACAATCTCTTTGACTTATAATATCGTGTCAATAATGTGGTGGGGCATATAATCATAATCGTAATAGTCATAGATATGGCATAAACAAAAAAAGATCGTGTTAGTAGAATACCAAAAGGTGTCAAAGGCGGTGATTGTTACGCGATAATGAAGCGATAATAGTGTCATAGTGAGGCCCCTGTTCAAAGACCAAAGTTACATTTTAGTTCGTTTGACGATAAATGTCGCGTTGCTCAATTCTAAGGTTGGACATCCCCTTACTGAAAGGGAGGACGCGGGTTAGAAGTTTTAGGTACTTATAATACTTATGGCAACTTAACAATATTGTACCTACAGCTAGAGTATAGGGTGCCACACCTTAACAGCCTATATTTCAGGTCCACTGCTGCACTTAGGCTTGCCCTTGTTAAGCGCATTATCGACTTTTATTTCTATGGGGGTGTAAGGTCTTTTACACCTTTAAAATGATAGATAATGTTAATTGATATATGGATTTATTTCCAACAACTACGAGCTAATGATAGTGATGAATGAGACACGCGCCCGGTATGATGGGCTAACATGAACTGATGCGAGCGCGCGCCTTGACAATGCTACAATAAGGGGAAAATGCTGACACGAGAGAATGATGCGGTTGCACCGTACAGGGGGTACACCCAGAATCCCCACGCTGGGCATGCGGGTTAGGGATGGCAGTTTGGTGGTAGAATGGATCTGCAGAGGGCGCTGCTGCCTGCCCCCCGATATCCCTTAGTCGCCTCTTACGACACCCATCATTATCATCATCATCAGCCATATTAGTCCACTGCTGGACATAGACCTCCCCTAAGGAGCGCCATAGCGCCCTGTCTTCAGCTTGCCGCATGCAGCATCTGCCTGCAGTCTTTCACAGATCGTCATCCCACCTGGCCGGAGGGCGTCCTACACTACGTTTGCCGAGTCACGGTCTGCACTCAAAAACTCGTTTACCCCAGCGGTTATCGGTTCTTAGCGAGATATGGCCGGTACGACACCCCCGCGGGGGAAGAATTAGGGTGGTGCAAATTCTAAGCCAACACGATTCTTAACCTACCTTCTATAAATATATTTGTCTTCCCCGTTTCATGTGCATCCATTTGTAAAAGCATTGAAATGTTTTCTTTGTTTGTGTTATTTTTTCTGAAACAAGTTAATTTAACAGTGTCGGTGCCCTCCCATCTGAAACAATAATTGGGTTTGTTTAAAAAAAACTATAAACCAACTTCAATTGTATGGTTTTTTCATAGTTGCTATTGTCAGAACTGGATCAAAATCGGATCAGCCAGTCAAAAGTTCTGAGGTAACAAACATAAAAAAACCTAAAGAAAACTACAGTCGAATTGAGAACCTCCTCCTGTTTTGAAGTAGGTAAAAAAAATATAAATAATTGTTGTTGAAAAAAGCCGGCCTATTGTTCGTTGGGATGTTCTCTACCATTAGTAGAGACCATTAGTACTAATGTAGAAGCCTATATGTCTGTTCCTATGTATGCTTAGATTTTTAAAAATCCGCAACGGATTTTGATGCAATTTTTTCTAATAATTAGAGTGATTCAAGAGGAAGGTTTATATGTATATACATCAGCATTGCACCCGGGGCGGGGTGCTAGTAAAAAATTAAAATAAACATTAAGCACCAAAACAGGAAACAATGTGGTAAGTAAATATATTTAGATATACTATAGGTGATTCACAACGATGCAGACTCACATATTAAATTGTTCAAAGTGCAAGGAACTAACTGATATACTTGCAGTATTTTTTTCTATTACACTGAAGCCAAACTGTTCAACTGAAACAAAAGTTGGTATAAATTCAATTATAGGCATCGATGTTAGTAAAATTTAGGAGATTGGTACTAGCTACTAGAAAGTGGAACGCTTTAATTAGGTCCAATAGCTCCACCTCATTCATAGGCAGACCGGGGCGCCACCGGTCTAGTGCGACCGAGATAACGATACATTGAGGGTTTTTAAATGCAATCTTTAAAAATAAACACGCTTTTATTTTGACACTAGATGGCGCTTAACAAAAGTCAAGTATTAATGTTAGGTGTACACACATACAAATAAATAGTTTTCTGTTTTCACTGTTTCTACTAGATTTGAGTTTCATACAGCGCCATCTATCTTAGTCTATGGCAACCACTTTTTTATTTTAAAGGTCGCATTGAAAAGGCCTCATTGGTTTGGTATCTACGTCATTTCATCTTTGTTGGTCATCATCATCATCATCCGCAGCTGGATTTTACCCACTGCTGGGTATAGGCCTCCCGAAGTTTGTGCCATCCAGAACGGTCCTGTGCTAACCGCCTCCATTGACGTCCCATTGTTGGTCATAATATAAAATATTGTAAATAGCGTGTTATCGCGTTGTAAAGGCCATTTATTGAGCTAGCGCACTGGGAGAGCGTACCACCTAGAATTTTATTTTTATCTATGGTTTTACTCAGGTGGGGTATTTCACTCGAACATTGTTTTTTTTTACAGTAAATAGACCTTCGTTTGACCGCAATCTCACCTGATGGAAAGCGAAGATGTGGCCTATTCACCCTTGCCTCGAAGAGACCTAGGTTGTAATTGGCTGGAAAAACAGAGGCAGGGATTGGGATTATGGGATTGGGCGACAGAAGTCAACATTACTTTTTAAGAACGCTCTCGCTGGTGTGACTCTACTTATTGGAAGTTGGCCCATCAATGGAGGTTTAGTGACAGCAGCGTGTGTATCGCAAACAACACGTTTGCAGACATGCATCTTTTAAGGCTTTTAGCTGACACAAACCAACAATTTGTGCACAAATGGTTGAGCTTAAATGTGTTTTTACCATTCGATCAGGTATTTATTTTACACGACTACCAACTTACTTACTTTGTATAGATCCTACCAACATATTTGGTATCAGAAGAGGTATTCTCAGTATTACGTAGCCCAGGACATCTTCGTTAAAATCCACTTGGTAGCCATTTTGGAATGGAAATAAGTTCGTATACGCTGAAAATAAAATTGATCTGAATTTTTATTATTAATACACTAATAATTCATATATACAAGAATACTTATTAATTACCATAATATTATAATAGTTAAAATTTGTATTTTTGTATGTTTGTAACGAATAAACTCAAAAACTTCTGGACCGATTTCAAAAATTATTTCACCATTATTGCTAGGTAAGTATAC
Source organism: Eupithecia tripunctaria (assembly GCA_955876795.1). Lineage (NCBI taxonomy): Eukaryota > Metazoa > Arthropoda > Insecta > Lepidoptera > Geometridae > Eupithecia > Eupithecia tripunctaria. Next base: position 4,940,475 of record OY041627.1, read on the forward strand.
TGAGATGCACCGTACTGAGTATACTGAACTGCGATCCCCAACCCGCGTGCCCAGCGTGGGGATTATGGGCATTACCCCCCATAAGATACGCCAATAAGGCGCTCTTCGGGGGAGCCCTGCATCCGGCAGTTAACCAATATAGGTTTTTGCGGTTGAGGAGGTCGAGAAAGTATACTAAGTAACTTAGGCAATATTTAGATCAGAGTCAGAGTCAGAGTCAAATCGTTTACTTCTTTAGACATTCATTGAATTTAATATTATTTGCAGAAAAAGTAGTAGGTACCATTTTTTGGAGACACTTCCAACTGGAATTTGATATATGGGTCAGTTGAGCTACCTGGAGATTGTTTGCAACAGTCGGCTGTTTAGTCAATCGGTTCAATTGTGAATACTAGTTCTATTTTGTTTTCTTTGACGGCAATAAACTGTTAAGGTGTTATGCATCGAGTTAGACTCCTAACTTGATGTTTTTCTTCAAGTATTTTTAAATCCAATATTGAAACTTACAAAATGAATCTTTTGAAGATTGTCCAAACTGCACGATTTCGAAACTGGAACGATCTGAAACATTTGTCCCGAAGTGAGAATAAAACCCGCAACTATAAAAGTGATACGTAGATCCATCCGGAACTAGTAGACCATTAGTAAAATGGTGGTCTACAATCGCGCGTGACCCGAGAGCTGGTGAGTATCAGGCGCAGCGCATCAGCATTGCCATACAGCGGGGGAATGCAGCCAGCGTCTTGGAGACCCGACGACTGGTATTGATAATATTTAAAGTCGACTTTCATTATGGCCTTAGTGGGCCTGATACGTGCTTCAAGAGGGCGCATTGTGCACCATTTTTTGAAAAGGAAAGGTAGTCATAAGATTTGGCGTTCATAGGAGCGGAACAGAGCATACGTTTTTGGAACAGCGTAGGTGCAAAAATTATGTTTTTCTATATTTATAAGAAAACTAAACCACTTGTTTTTGAACTTGGTTATGAAAAATCCGAACCGAGGAACCAAAGAATTGGTAATGACCTACGAATCAAAACAATAATATTTTCTATAGACCGCGGGGTTCCTGAGATCTAGACCAAATATAGTGTAAAACAGTGCACTTTCATGTATTTTTCACCGTAATTTTTTTAATGAATCTTTTTTTTCACAACCTAGGAATCGAAGAATTTTTTTAAATTTTATGTAATTCTTGTTTTTTTTTACCACGGGGATCCCGCGATTACTGAGATCGTATAGTTTTTTAACAAACCAAAGGTTTGAGCGTGATTTCGATTTCACGTACTTCAGCAGTTCGCTACGAAACGGGAATTATTAGCATACAAATTTGCATTACATACTAATACTTAAATTGAAATTCGCGATGTGACGTCTCGCTACGGGAATAATTTGATGATATGGATCAGTTACTGTAGATGGTACTAACCAGCTATCGGGTCATGCGTAGATAACTATTTTCCTAATGGTATATAAATAACTAACTGCGACCCGCGGCTTCGCACGCCTATTCCACAGAAACTGATTTATGAGATAAAAAGTAGCCCATGTGTTATTCCAGGCCTGTATACAAACTACCTGTATGCAAAATTTCAGCCCGATTCGTTTAGTAGTTTTTGCGTGAAAGAGCAACAAACATACATACTGACATACTTACAAACTGTCGTGTTTATAATATTAGTAGGATATTTATCACATGATTATACAATATTATACTTAGGTATATTATAAATGATATGGTTTGATCTATAAAAGTTCCTTCACGCGATAATTACTGAACGGATTGGGCTGAATGTACTTTTGTCTAGATGTAGTTATAGACTTGGAATATAGTACATTGGCTACTTTTTATGTTCCCATGAGTCAGAGTCAGAGTCAAATCGTTTATTTCTTTAGACTTACAAAATAAGTACTCAGACAAGTCAAATTTTTAACTATATAAACAGCTTGATAAATAGTTATTACTATCAAACAAGAAATAAGGTGCAATTTACTCTAATTCACTTCAATTTTTTGTCCACTAGCGGAAGAAGTGAAAAAGAAACCACTAGCAAGTTTATCGCTTATCAACTAATATAATCTTAGTAACTAAGTATAACTGGTCTTACATACTATTGTCTGTGTGGAACTGGGCGACATCCGGCTAAGCATTAACATCATTGACGTAGTCATCTACGGAGTAATAGGCTTTCTTGATAAGATTTCATGGGATAAATCCTTCAGGCCCGGAATGTTGAATTTGGCAAAATGTTGTATTCTTATAATGTTGAATATACCAAAACGTTGAGTCCTAAAATGTTGACATGGCAAAAAAGTTGAGTCCCAAAACGTTGAATTCTCATAACGTTAAATATAACCAAACGTTGAATCCTAAAATGTTGACATGGCAAAATGTTTCAATATGTTTCAGTACCTACTCAGAGGAAAGTACCCACGCTAGAGTTTCAGTTTCCTGAGTAGGTACTATTTCCACGAAACCTCTTTAGTTAAGAATATAATACCTAAGATACTGGCCACTTGAAATTGTCATCGATTTATTTCTTCAGGCCCGGATTGTCAGTCAATGTCAATTATAAAGTCACGTTATTTTAAATATAATGTTTCAAATCTTGAGTTTATTAAAAATCAGAAAAACAATGATATGCTAATAATAAATGGAAAGTATACCCTAAGCAAAGATGGGAAACCAAATAAAGATGGTTCGACGCGGTGGAAGTGTACAAACCGTGATTCTTGTACGGCCACCGTGACTTTAAGTGCAGATAAAAACAAGATACTACGAGAATCTGTTCATAAATGCGTGACAAGGGAAGATAAAACAATAATTATGCAACTTTTGAATGATATCAAGAAAGAAGTATGTTATAATCTTAATCCAATCGAACAAATATTTGAAGGTATGCTGAATGAATTTGTAGACCGTAACTCAGACCTTCCTGCATATAATATACCTACGTATAACTCTGTCAAAAGTTCCTTGTATAGGGCAAGAAAACTATTTTTGGAATCGGATAAACTAGTGTTCAAAAAGCCGGAAGATTTCAAGGTTCCCAAAGGGTTGTCCAAGAAAATGTTCATTTTAGAAGATGGAAATGAGGAAAAGATTATAGTAATGTGTTCTTTGAAAATGATTGAAATAATAAAATCTACCGGCAGTATTTCCTACTATGGTGATGGGACTTTTAGGACGTGTCCAAAGCCTTTCTACCAATTATATATTTTACACCTTGATGTTTATTCAGATGATAAGAGCATAAACGTTTATCCCGTTATTTATGCATTCTTGCCCAATAAATCGCAAAAAAACATATACAAGGTTATTCGAGTTAATCAAAAATAAGCTCCAAGCTCGCATATTATTTTTTAAATGCGATTACGAAATTGCTCAAATTAACGCAATACAAAGCACATACGAGGATATAAAAGTATCAGGCTGCTATCAGCACTTTAACAAAGCGGTGTGGAAAAAAGCCAAAGATTATGAATTAGCAAAGAAGAGATCCAGCAACAACTTACTTTATAAATCTGGAAGAAGTATTGTAAGAATTTGCTCTTAATGTGTGCTTCTTCCGTCGACTCATATGGAAGCTATTATCAACGCAGCTCCCGATTCACCAAATATGCACAGGTTTTTAGAATATTTTGAAAACCAGTGGTATAACATGGATCACAATTTGATAAGCTGTGCAAATGATGTGCACCGAACCACCAATTCCTGTGAGTATCACCGAAAATTGAACTCCAGACTTCCGAAATCGCCTAATATATTTCTGGTGTTTAAAAGTTTATTAAAGGAGGCCAATTATTATGATCGGAAAATAACAAGATCATTGTTTTTCCCTTTTAAAAAAAACCGAAGAGCACAGGATACTCTTTTCGATATAAAATATAAAACTCTTTTGAATCGTCTGAATAAACAGAAAATCACTCCACTGAAATTCTTAAAAAAGATAGTGTACATAAGACTTAAGTTAGGCTTTTAAGATAATTTAACGATAGTTAGATAATTTTTAAGAAGTTGAATAAAAATTTAAGTTGGGTTTAGTATTATTTTGTTTTCACTTATGTAATGCGATGATAGGTAGCTCATTGGTGTGACAGTGACGTCGACTTCCGATCCGTGAGTCGTGGACCATGCATACAGACATACTGTGGTTGGTAGGCTGTTTTCTATAGACATGATGATGATAGCTTTCTGCTTCATTAATAAATATCGTCTCACTGAGCTCAACTTTACAACATTATGAAAATTCAACAATTTGGGACTCAACATTTTGGAAATTCAACATTAAAGGAATTGTAACTTCAACATTATGAGAATTCAACGTTTTGGGACTCAACTTTTTTGCCATGTCAACATTTTAGGACTCAACGTTTTGGTATATTCAACATTATAAGAATACAACATTTTGCCAAATTCAACATTCCGGGCCTGAAGGGGATAAATAACCATAAATCGTTTGCATAAAACAGTAACACGCAAAATTTAGTTGTAAAACCTACACCACAACACAACATAACCTCCCTTGCAGTCGAGTAATAATTCAAATAATTGATTTTGTTTTAAAAAACTATAGACTGACTTTAATTATATAGTTTGTCATGGAGCACATTGTCAGAACTAATCTAAATTAAAATGGGACCACAAAGTAAGCACCAGCTTTCAAATAAAAAAAGAATCATGAAAATCGGAGCACCTAGTCAAAAGTTCTGAGGTACCTAAGAAACATAAAAAAACAGACGAATTGAGAACCTCCTCCTTTCTTTGAAGTCGGTTTAATACTCAAAGTACGTACTATAAGAACTTTCGTTCATGATTTCACTATAAATGTATGTACGTGGGTTAACTTCAAACATTTGCATTGAAAGGTGTTCAACACAAACTAGGTTCGTAGTAAACCCTTTTAAAGACTTACTCAACTAACATACCATTGTAAGTGTATCCATGGCAAAATACAAGATTTAAATAAATTAACCAACTAAACAAATTCATTTTCACAAAGCACTACACAATAATATTCCCACATTGAGACGATATAACAATAATTTTGTACTTATGTTATACTCATGCCATACTCAATGTAGGTACTCAGAGTTTTCAATCAAGTACTTAATTTATGCACCACTTCAATTCAATACGGTAAATCAGAGCAGTAGCAATAAGGTAGAGTCCTGGGCAAAAAAAACATTATTTTTAACCGACTTCAAAAAAGGAGGAGGTTCTCAATTCGACTGTTTTTTTATGTATGTTACCTCAGAACTTTTGACTGGGTGGTCCGATTTTCATAATTATTTTTTCATATGGTAGCTGGTGGTTTTCGTGTGTATTTTAATTTGGTTTAGTTCTGACAACGAGATCCATGAAAATTCATGAAAAAACTAAAAAAAATTAAGTCAGTTTACAGTTCTTTCAAACAAAATTAATTATATTTAGTCCGTCTCAGTTTGATTATCAAAAGATATCGAACACATATTTTTTCGTTTGTCAGTCAAACAAAACATGACAAAAATAAAACGCATCAGAGTTTAGGAGTGACTAGTGACGTCTTTGCTAAAATTGAGAAAGTGTCGCAAGGTGTGACGTCACGTGGAACTATAACTGGCTATAATTTCTTAATATTTATTTATTGACATAAGAAAATATACGTGTTTAATACCTTTTGATAAATCTACCTGACGGAATCACATTTTTTTAGGTTTTTATAGACGGTTTTTAAGCTATTGCATAGCTTCTATCGCGGGCCTTGAGCGCGGGGACCGAATCCAGAAATTCCGTAACGAAAAAACCTCACGCTCCCCACTCCGACCGGAACAGCGGTGATACTTTTTAGTTTTGCCATCTATCGATGATTAGTAGAACTTTTAATGACTTTTTGAAATATGACGTTTGTCTCTTTAGTTCAGCAACTTGCCTCTAGATGGCATTGCAATAGCTTTACCGCGGCAGTCCCCGAGTGCCACACGTCTTTTTTATATTATATGTATCGACTGCTCCTCAAATAAAGGCCGTGACATATTAACTTCCTCCCAGGATAAGGTAGGTAAAGTAAATTCTGAACTTTTATCCTTGTTCTGTAATGTTATTATAAATAGGTATCCAATCACAATAATATTATACATGCGAATATTTGGATAGACGTATCGATGATTTTTCTTACCTCTTCACGCCAAAACTACTAAACGGATCTGGCTGAATTTTTTCTAACAGGTCATTCTAATCCTGAAATCAAACACAGGCTACTTTTTATCCCATAAATTGGTTCCCGTGGGATAGAAATCATCTTTAAACGTTGCTATAGGAACAACGCGTGCAAAGCCGCTGAGCGCAGCTAGTTACATATATTATGTAGTTCCCAATCCCAATACCTACAAGCAGTGCCCCGCGGTTTTACCCGCGTTGTTCCCGTTCCCGTGGGAATCCGGGATAAAATATATATTATGTTATTCCCTGAAAAGTAAGCTTTTTAATTATGAAAGATTTATTTTAATCGGTCAGTAAAGTTTCGGAGCACTATTCAATACAAACAATCAAATCTTTCCTCTTTATAATATTGGGATAGATTCAATTATTAGTGACTCTTAGCTAAGCCCGATGCTTTTCCTGCTTTGAGGATAAAAATTAGCCTATGTTTATTTAGTACTGGTTATATTGTAAAAATTTGACTTGTCTGAGTGCTTATTTTGTAAGTCTAAATAAATTAACTATTTGACTCTGACTCTATGTGTTAATCTAAGTCTTGAATTACATCTTTGCCAAATTTCAGCCTGAAACGTTCAGTAGTTTTGCCATTAAGATGTATCAAATATCTGAAAATCCAATCTTGCGCATTTCTAATTTACCTTGATCATATACACAACGGTGTTACTATAGGGGTGGATCGTTGGTGTCTACAATGGGAGGTAGGCGACCTTAGTACTTATTGATTTATTATTATTATTAAGAGCCTGTATGATCCCACTGCAGGGCAAAGGCCTCCCTTTCCACCTTCCATTCTTCTCTATTGTAGGCCAGTTGTGGCCACTTTTTGTTGTAGGCGTCCAGTTCGTCCCTCCATCTCCGCCTGGGCCTTCCACGCGGTCTTCGCCCATTAGGAACCCAGTCTGTGATGGTTTTCGCCCAGAGTTCTTCGGGCATGCGACATACGTGTCCAGCCCAGTCCCATTTCAATTTGGCAGACTTTACAGCTACGTCCGCTATCTGGGTCTTAGAGCGTAGTGTTGAGTTTTTGATGCGGTCTTTTAATTTAACTCCAAGAATGCTGCGCTCCATAGCTCTTTGACAGACACCGAGGCGAGATTTTTGAATATTGGTGAGTGACCATGTTTGCGCACCATACGTGAGAGTGGGGAGAATGCACATGTCCATTAGTTTCCGCTTTAAGGAAAGTGGCAGCGGTCCTTATGACTTATTACTTATTATGACTACTCCTTATTACCTACCTATCCTACTACTCCTTATGACTTATGACTTATTGATTTAACTGTATTTAAATTAATTTAATTTAAATGTATGTTCTACTATATTCAGCGGTTCAAAAGTTATTGGGACTTGTTGAATTTTTTTGTCAAAATCCGATTTCAGCCTGAACTTCGTTATTGCAGCCAATTTATTCGGTCTACGACCCTGTCTTTTTATTTTTAGGTACAAAAGATTTATTATTGAGCTTGTCTAAAATAAAGTTTGTTTTAAATAATTGAGTTTGTTAAAAAAAACCTATAAAGCGACTTCAAGTATATGGATTCTATTGTCAGAACTGGACCAAATAATAAAGGGACCACACGGGAAGCACCAGATTTCAAATATAAAAAAATAATTATCAAAATCGGATCACCCAGTCAAAACTTCAGAGCTAACAAATATAAAAAACATTTTAACCGACTTCAAAAAAGGAGAAGGTTCTGAATTCGACTGTATTTTTTTGAATGCCTCAGAACTTTTGTCTGGGTGATTAGATTTTGATGATTCTTTTATTATTTGAAAGTTGGTGCTTGCAGTGTGATCCGCTTTTAAATAAGACCTGTTCTAACTATGACATCCAAGAGAAAGCCATAAAATTTTAGTCGGATTTTAGTTGTTTTAAAACAAACCCAATTATTTTGGAATTGGTTAAAAACATAAGACAGGGTCCAGATCTTTTCGACACGGTCGTCGTAGTGCAAACTAACTAGTAGGTAGATTAGGTAGGTATCCCCCACGTGGGGGATTGCCTCAGGGGATTTCCGCAAAAATCCGGTAGGTACTTACTGAACGTCTAGGCTATGTTTATGGTATTGTTTATTGTTGAAATCTATACTTAAATTTATAAAGAGAAAAGATTTGTTTGTTTGCATTGAATAGGTTCCGAAACTACTGGACGATTTAAAGATTCTTTCATCATTAAACAGCTTACTTTTCAGGGTGTAACACAGGCTATATTTGATCCCGGAATTCCCACGGTAACGGGAACAACGCGGGTGAAACCGCAAGGCACTGCTAGTTTCTATTATAAGGAGGAAATATTTGATTGTTTGTTTGTTTGCATTGAATAGGCTCCGAAACTGCTGGACTGATTTAAACAATTCTTTCACCATTAAAAAGCTGACTATTATTATTCGTCTCGGTATCGGCGCGGTGGACAAACGGAGGCTTTGATTTCTTTAATGCGTGTATATAATAAAAAAGACGTGTGGCACTTGGGGACTGCCGCGGTAAAGCTATTGCATAGCATTTTGTATCAACTTATGCAATTATAATTTTATTTATTTATTTTGCATGCAGTATTGCTTTTTCTTTGATATTAATTCAAGTTACACTTTTTGAGCGTGGTGACCGATAAGAATTTTACAAGTACAGCTATTCACTGTTGTACATAAATACCTATACACCTATATACTTTCTCATAAACAGCTGCTTATGTATTCGTCCGATTTCGGAGCAGCTCGTCTCTATTCGTGCGAGTTTCGTAGAGTCGTACAATACGTCTAATCGCACGCACACAACGCCGTGTCGAAGACTGCCGAACTGAAACGACGTGAGATGATGCACGGCCTTCAAGCCACACCTCCTTGCCCGGCGGAGTGGGGAGCGTGAGGTTTTTTCGTTACGGAATTTCTGGATTCGGTCCCCGCGCTCAAGGCCCGCGATAGAAGCTATGCAATAGCTTAAAAACATTTTTACTTTACTTTACTATAGCATAGTGGCTTTTATTCTTATTCAGAAGAAACCTTTATGTGATGAGCATAAATATTTGTTTTAAAATTTTATAAAAAAAGAACTGCAATGTGTTATGAATATATTTGAAAATATTTAGTATCAAAACGTATTGCCATAGTATATGGTGATACCATGTAAATTGTAAACGATTGTGGCTCCCTCATTTATTTTCTACTCTTTCTGGTTGGACTGTATTTCTGATATGAAATTTTATAACGAAAGACCAGGCAGTATGGCCCTAATGGCTTTAGCCTAATTTGCGACGGCTAAATAAAAAAAAAATCTTTATAGAGGACAAATAACAAAAACTCTATAACTACAAGGTATCTACATATTTTGACAGGGTTTGTCAACTTCAATTCACTTCAAATTTTTGTAAAATGCGGTAAATTTTAAAACTACTTGTATTTTTTCTAAATCCAAAATTACAGTATGATAAGTTTCATAAATAATTATCAAGTGTATCAGTCTATTATTTATTAGGTATGTTGGTATTTAATGATATTTCTTTTAAGGCGCATACCCGAGCCAATGTGGGGCAGCCACCTATTTTATTATGTACTAGCTGCGACCCGCGGCTTCGCACGCGTTGTTTCTACGGAAACGTAAAAAGGGGATTAACTTCCCACGGGAACTGGTTTATGGGATAAAAAGCCGTTGGTAGCCTATGTTTGATTCCAGGATTAGAATTACCTGAATGCAAAATTTCAGTCAGATCCGTTCAGTAGTTTTGGCGTGAAGAGGTAACAAACATCCATCCATCCGTACATCCATACATACTTTCGCATTTATAATATTAGTATTGATTTCAGGTACAATGCCCATATTCCTAGACATACCAGCTTCAATAAGCTGTTCTGTAGAAGCTCATCGAAAATGGCTGCTTTTGATCCGACAAGCGGAATTGCTCGTCGAAGAAGATATACGTATTCAGGTAAGAACTGCATGCTACTTACTCACACTTGGCCTAAATGAAATGTGGTTGGTTGGAGGAGTAAATAACACGACTGTAGAAGATTGGGGGACAGTATCGCTCACGTCCGTAGGTGTTGACCCTTTGAGATATATTGTGAGATTGTGTTACCCGGTCTCTAAACTCTTCACCTTCAATCGCGGTTAAATTATTAGAATCATCTGTAGATAAATGTACCGAGGTTTTTATATTTAGTCATGTAAACGCTAATTATATTGTGAAAACATTCAAGTCTATTAATATCAAAAATACTGAGGATCTTTGGGGTATTTCAACCAAAGTACTGAGTTCTATTATTAAGGAAGTTGCTCCATACTTGGCCTACATTTTCAATAGTTGTGTTGATGCAGGAGTCTTCCCTGATCTCATGAAATATAGTAAACTGGTTCCTCTTTATAAATCTGGTAGCCACACTGATCCGGCCAATTACAGGCCAATTTCAATACTTCCTGCAATGAGTAAAGTTTTTGAAAAAATTATTCTTACACAGTTGTCCTCTCACTTCAACCTCAATAGGTTGTTACATAAAAATCAATTTGGCTTCACCAAGGGTAGATCGACAACTGATGCTGATACAGTTCTATTAAAGCACATATTGGATGCATAGGATAAAGCGAAAAACGCTATTGGTGTATTTTGTGACCTTTCTAAAGCTTTTGATTGCGTTGATCATGGTATATTAATAAATAAACTAAGACATTATGGAATTAAAAACAAGGCTCTGGACCTTATGCAATCATATTTATCTGATAGAGTCCAAAAAGTAGATATTGGTAAAGAAAGATCTAGGGGATCAAAAATCGATTTAGGAGTCCCGCAAGGATCAATATTGGGTCCTTTTCTATTTTTAGTATAATGTGAATGATAACATAATGATCTCCCATTTCTAGCAAAAGATCTCTGTGATATAGTCTTATTTGCTGATGATACTTCATTGATTTTTAAAGTTGACAGAAATAAACATAATTATGACGATGTAAATAATTCTCTTTCACAAATACTAGATTGGTTCACCACCAATAACCTCTTACTCAATGCTTCAAAAACCAAATGCATAAAATTCATGTTACCAAATGTAAGAGAGCTCCCAACTAAGATAATGCTAAAGGATGAGATTGTTCACCTTGTAGACTCAACTGTTTTCCTAGGGTTACATATTGATTCCTCTCTTCAATGGAGACCGCAAATTGATGCTCTCGCAAACAGACTTAGTTCAGCAGCGTATGCGGTTCGAACAATTAGATATATTACCGATGAAGATACAGCTAGGTTAGTTTACTTCAGTTACTTCCATAGTGTTATGTCTTATGGTATTTTGCTTTGGGGACAGGCAGCTGACATCCAGACTATCTTTGTTATTCAGAAAAGGGCGGTACGCGCTATTTATAAATTAAATCCACGAGACTCGTTAAGGGAATTATTTAAAGAAATAAATATTTTAACAGTAATATCGCAATATATCTATGAAAATCTAATGTATACACACAAAAACAGAGATAACTTTATGAAAAGGTGTGATGTTCACAATAAAAATACAAGAAACAAGAACAAATTACACATCCCATCATATAGATTACGAAAGGTAGGGAAATCATTTGTGGGCAATTGCGTAAGATTCTATAATAAGCTTCCATCTGAAGCAACTGAACTCCCTATTCGTAAATTTAAACTGTACATAAAACGAAATCTTAACAAGAAAGCCTATTACTCCGTAGATGACTACGTCAATGATGTTAATGCTTGGCCGGATGTCGCCCAGTTCCACACAGACAATAGTATGTAAGACCAGTTAGACTAAGTTATCCTAAGATTGTATTAGTTGATAAGCGACAAACTTGCTAGTGGTTTCTTTTTCACTTCTTCCGCTAGTGGACAAAAAATTGAAGTGAATCAGAGTCAATTGCACCTTATTTCTTGTTTGATAGTAATAACTATTTATCAAGCTGTTTATATATTAAAAATTTGACTTGTCTAAGTACTTATTTTGTAAGTCTAAAGAAATAAACGATTTGACTTTGACTTTGACTTTTGACTTTGATACCCTACACGTGTCCTCTGGGTGGTGCTAAGAGCGGTACCCTCTGGTGGTAGGCTTCGGCCGTGGCTTGTCACCACCCTCCGGACTGGGCCAGTCCGTGAAGCAACTCAGTTGTGTTTCGGAATGTGGTCCGGAGTAGCCATTTTCTAGACCTTCGTGATACATCGTCGGCCGCATCTTTGCTTTCCATCATGTGAGATTGCGGTCAAACGAAAGTCTATTTCGAAAAAAAAGTTTCTGTACTGATCATTGACTTTAAACAAGGCTTTTTAGGAGGGTATCGTTTTTTTTTTATTTATTTATTTATTAGGCACACAAAACAGAATACAATCAAGATTTATACAAACACATAAAAAAACTAGACTAAACTAAACATGTGTACACAGCATGACTAAAGAGCAGTATTAGTGATTAATTTAAAGAAATTAACTATAAAATAATGTAAGCATGCATTAACATATCAAAATTACAGGTATAAAATTGTAAAATTTAAAAAATAGGAAATGCCACTGTTTCGATAGAATATAAATGAATCTAAACTTCTAAACATGTAAGTTAACATCACTCTCCTTGAGAATGGTCTCAATGTCTATGTTTTATGTTTGTTGCCTTAGAACTTTTGACTGGGTGGTCTGATTTTCATGATTCTTTTTTTTATATGAAAGCTGGTGCTTTCCGGGTGGTGATCCCATTTTAATTTGGTTCAGTTCTGACAATCATGAATGAAAACTCATGAAAAAACTATAAAAAATTTGAGTCAGTTATAGTTTTTTAAAACAAAGCTCTAATTTTATTATAATTAATTCCTTATCTTGTAATTCGATATGCTTGTTTATTTAACAAAATGTAATTCTATTTTCTTATCTCTTATCCTTGTAATCGAGACGTCTTACTATAGTTATGTTTAGTCAGCAAAAATTGCGCCTTACCACCACTAGGGTGATTTTTCTGTGAAGTGAATAGTTGCCAACCCCGGCTTGCACGTATCTTTTGTTTTTAATGCAAAGCAAAATAGTTTCAAACTGGATAGGTATTACGTTTAGCGATGGTATAGGTCATCGCCAAACGTAATGTAGTGTAGGCATTACAAAGAGTCAGAGTCAAATCGTTTATTTCTTTAGACTTACAAAATAAGCACTTAGACAAGTCAATTTTTAATATACATACTTATAAACAGCTTGATAAATAGTTATTACTCGTACTATCAAAGAAGAAATAAGGTGCAATTGACTCTAATTCACTTTAATTTTTTGTCCACTAGCGGAAGAAGTGAAAAAGAAACCACTAGCAAGTTTATCGCTTATCAACTAATACAATCTTAGCATAACTAAGTCTAACTGTTCTTACATACTATCGTCGGTGTGGAACTGGGCGACATCCGGCCAACAATAAATGAGGGGAATTGAGGTACCGGGTAGAATGGGGTGAAAAGAGACGTAAGGCCTTGTTTAACGAGACGCGGGGAGTATAGCGTTGCTGGCTTAGAATTAGCACCACCCCATCTCCCCGTAGGTGTCGTAAGAGGCGACTAAGGGATATCCACCGGGGACGGGCAGCAGCACCCCCTACAGAACAACTCTACCACCGAACTCCTATCCCTAACCAACATGCCTTGAGTAGGGATATATAGGCATTACCCCCCATTAGATTAACGCCAACAAAGCGCTTATCAGGAAGAGGCCTGCGTCCAACAGTGGACCAATACAGGCTGTTGAGGCTGAGGTTGAAATAGTATAAGAAAGACGTTTACGTTTTCAGGAAGCAGCAGCGAACAAACTTCGTCTAAAAACCCGTAACCTACCCCCAGAGGTGGTTGGTAGAACATACGCTCAGTACATAGATCTCTTGAACCAGATGTACCATGCCTATCTGAACAGTGTTCATTTGCAACGCGCTTCATATATGCTGGAGATAATTGGTGTATTCATGAAACGGTAAGTTTGTTACTTTACGAAAATCCATTGTCCTAAGTTAGGATCTAAAATATTAAGTAACAATTCCACGCAAAAAATATGATCAAACAAAAAGATTTTCGCGTGCACCGGCGCACCGCCCGCCCATTCACATGCCATGCCGTTTTTGCGCGGAATTTAGTAATAGTATAAGTTACTTAATATTTTCGATGCTAGTATTTCATTTAAAGCCGACAAAAAAACAGTTCTTATAAAAAGAAATACGAAAGAGAAAAAAAAAAATGTTTTACCTACTTATCTTGTTATCTTATGAAGTTCTGGATCCAGGGCGCGTACTCTTAGAAACGATAATAGTAGAAGAAAGTTTCTTATTCGTTTTTGTGCTAGCGCTAATCTTACGCAAGCAAGTTGTCATGCAAAAGCAACTCTTATGAGTTGCTTTTGCATGACAACGAAAACGAAACTTCGATTTTCCTTTTCCGAGTAGGTCCTCATGACGTAGCAGAAACAGCTGCAACGTAGCAGTAGTACGCTACGATGTAGCACCAACACAAGCTAGGGCCGCTACACGTGGTACCTCCTACCTGCTACGGCGTAGCAGTTACTTTCTACGACACGTAGCAGTTACCTGCAACGAGACGTAAAAGATACCCGCTACGGCGTAGCATTTACCTACTACGAGACGTAGCAGTTACCTGCAACGAGACGTAGCAGATACCCGCTACGGCGTAGTAGTTATTTGCTACGAGACGTAGCAGCTTCCCGCTATGGCGTAGCAGCTACACATATCATGAATAAACTTTTACACGCTACGACAACATCTAGGCAAATTGCAGAAAACTCGCAGTCAGTGAGAGTCAGGAAGTTGGCGGTGATACAACCTGCCTAGAACAGAATGTTAACATAAAATATGCCCTGAGACGCAGACTCCAGTCACCGTTTCATTACGTGGCGGTGCGCCCCTCTGGGTCTCATCGCAGTGGAGGTAGTGAATAATTTAAGCTGTTGATCCTGTGCCTAACCTCTCCCCGGCCATCGGTCTGCCGCATGCCGTCCCTTTGGATCGCAACCGCCGCACCTGTGTTTGCACGCAGACTTGTCCACTATTAATCTGCAAAAGTCTGCACGCGTCCGACGCATCAGTCTTTGTTGATACTGTACAGTCACAGTACAGTCAACGCTTAAAAGACCTATGCAGATTAAGGCCCGTATTATGAAAGCTTGCTCAGTCATCGAGCTATGCTTGAGCAACATTAATGCTATAGAAAAGCGTTACTCAAGCAGAGATTGAAGACTGAGCAAGCTTTCATAATACGGGCCTAAGACTTCAAAAGCACGCGTACAGACATAACCGCAGAAACAGATGACCACGCCATTCCAAAAATCTTGCTAGTGACAACAAAATGACATTTACTGGTATAAATTTCTGTTTTTCAGCATCTATGAGCTAAGAAATGAACTTGTTCACATAATAGTAAATGACTACATTTACGTCGATCAAGCGCTGATGCAAGTGAAGCTGACCCCGTTTGATATACAGGTAATATGAATGAATAAATAATAAATATTGTTGGACCTCACACAGCATTATCTAGCCCCAAGGTAAGTAGAGCTTGTGTTATGGGTACTAAATAACTGATATGCTTAATACCACTAAGGCCCGTATTATGAAAGCTTGCTCAGTCATCGAGCTATGCTTGAGCAACATTTATGCTATAGAAAAGCGTTACTCAAGCAGAGGTTGAAGACTGAGCAAGCTTTCATAATACGGGCCTTAGTTTATGATATCTGTGCTTAATACAATACACTACATAGATAGATATTTTTTTAATATACATAGAAAACATCCAGAACGCCCTGAAAAATCATCAAAATATCTGCCTTCGTACACACATTTGTGTTCCGAGGCGGGAATCGAACCCGGAACCTCCTGCGTCGCAGGCGGACCTTCGCCCACCGCGCCACAAAGATCGTCAAAGGAATGATACCGTTATCATTATTATTTACGATTAACACGTAAGAGGATAATATATATATAACATTAATGTAACAAGTATTGTATCGTGTATATTGTAAGTGTAACAACCGCAAATATTTAGTAACAATACCGCGCTTCACCTTTTTTGATAAAATTAAACCAAATGTTCGCGTGCACCGCCCTACAGTCCCACAAATTGGCCATTGAAACCATTCATTGTGATTGTGGTTAGTAATACATCAGATCTTAAATATAGTTTTCGGTCTACACAAATACCTCGTCAAGCGCCAAGTGTGTATATGGTGCTCATAAGAATAAAGTCCCCCGAGCGGCTTACGTGTATGGGTAATTCTCAGAGGGCTCAAAAATACGTGTCCGACTCGAAAAAACACATTAAAAGTATCCGTAGCCCTATGATTCTATTTCAGGTAGTAGATTAGCCAAAAGTAATAGGGGGGGCCTATTTTAGTTTTTTAATTTTCCTATTCTAAATAAGTGAAAATAAATAAAAACCTTGGAAATACTGATTTTTGTGGTGCGTCCGGACCTCATGTTCTAGTGTTAATATTTTTTTTACTCATTTCCTATAAATAATAGCACTATTTCACACAGGTTCACAATAAACCAAATAGTTACTAGCTTAACTGACACTATTACTACGCAAAAATTAGCTTTAGTTAATAAGATACAACTAGATAACTTCGCGTCCGACGTTTAGCTCTGATAGCCATGGCGCGCACTAATTCATTCATAAAAACTGTACTTTAGTAACTACGTGAATAGTTGTTAGACAGAGACAAACTGTCAGTCGCGATCCATCAGTGGTGAGAACAGCACGTGTCCATGTCTCCGCGTCGTCGCTTCGAAATTACGGTAAGTAATCACTTTCCGTGGCTTGGTATACCGCAAGTTCTGATTACCATGTAGACTATAAATTCGTTCATACTAATCCTATTGTTTTAATTGTTTTAATAATATATGCTTTTTGTGTTCCTAATTTCTACTGCAGACATCAATGTAACATAAACCAGCAAATTTAGAAATTATTTAGGATTTTCAACTTTTTTCTGATTTTTGTGGTTTTGATTTCCTTGTTTTTCTTGGACAAAAAGTACACGAAAGGTCAGTGAAACCCACGAAAATCAAATTTGCAGGCTTATTAACATTTGTTAATGTATTGTATAACACGGCTTACACATTGTCGTGTTCACGGTATGACACCCTGACCGTGACAGTGTGTAAACCTGTTGAAAGGTCGGGAAAAATAAGTAAATATATATTCACGAATACATCTTAATCGACCAGCTGATACTGATTATATAAACTTTCATACATAGATAATATTGTTATTGTGATTTTTGTTAATAATTTGTTTTATCTCAATCAAAATAACTTCAGCCAGCTTTGCTCAATTGCAATGCTCGAAGTGAATACATATAGCTTATAACCAATGAATATGGGAGGGATTAGATAAGCCTATTTTACTAGTAATTTAGGTATAACTCCATCGTTAGTAGTAGTAGTAATACTCTCATAGTTTATATATTTAATAACAATATTTAATTTTGTTCCTTAATTTTAAGAAAATTAATATATTTTTATCTGCTTACTACCTTTTTTATTATAAACCTACCCGAAATTCCTTCTTAGACTGATTGTAATAGGCTAGTTCAACAAAACGTGCATTTCAACACATTAAAGTTACATAATTTTGTATATTTTGATTTCGGTGGTATGAATGTTGATTGCCATGGACACCATAATTTTAAAATTGAATAACTTCGTAACCGTTAGGCCAATAAAGTTCCCTCCACTACCAATAAATTAGTAATCAAATCTACATGTAGAATATTTCGACATTGTGTAATTTCAACAAAATAAAATGTGCCACGTGTTGAGTATACTTACTCACAATTTTGTGTTATTTATTATCCTCTTGTTACTTTCCTTTGTGGTTATTTTCGATAATTTTCTTGTATTTCTTGTCCATAAATCTTGATGCAGGCGTAATGAATTGAATGAATGAATCGAGTCGAATGAATGTTCTCTTTTTGAATGAGTGAAGGCATGAACGATGGTTATTCTGCGTTCGGAAACTTGTTTGCCTAAACAATCTCCGCCTTCTTGGAAAGAAAAATGTTGGTTGATTAGTTGGGAAGATCCATAAGCGGGCAAATTCTGTCAATTGCTCGCTTGATGATTCCCTTGTTGTTTTGTTTTGATGTCTGCTACACGGCATGCCCCATCAGATCCCTTGTATACGGTGAGGATTCTGCCCAATGGCCACTTCATAGGTGGGCTGCTTTCATCTCTGATGAGAACCAGTTGGTTCGGCTTGATGTTAGGCTGCCTGTTCTGCCACTTAGTTCGTTGCTGCAGTTCACAGATGTATTCGCGGCTCCATCGGCTCCACAAATGTTGCCTTGCTTGTTCTATGAGAGCATATCTATGGAGACGGCTGGGGTTTACTTCTTGTAGATCTGGGGCAGGCAGTGAGGTTAGAGGTCTTCCGATTAGGAAATGCCCGGGGGTTAGAGGATCATCTAATTCAGACGATAAAGGAACGAGCGGCCTGGAATTTAAAATGGCTTCAACCTGACAAAATAGCGTAGTTAGCTCTTCAAACGTAAAATGAGCATTCCCTGCTACCCTTTTTAAATGAAATTTAGCTGACTTCACAGCTGCTTCGTAGAGACCACCAAAATGTGGTGAATATACTGGAGAAAATTTGAATTTAATGCCTTCATCGCTTAGGTTTGTGACTGCCTCAGAACAATTTTGAACTAGAGCAGCAATTTCTCGGCTAGCGCCGACGAAGTTGGTGCCGTTATCGCAGAAAATCTCGCGAGGTTTTCCTCGTCGAGATATGAAGCGGCGCAAAGCCAATATGAATGCTTCTGTGGTCAAATCGCTGACTACTTCTAAATGTACGGCCTTGACCTTGAAACAAATGAACACACAGAGATAACATTTTAATAGCTTTGAGCCACGCCCCTTTTTATTTAGAATTAAAAATGGCCCTGCAAAGTCGGTGCCTGTGATTTCGAACACAACCCCTGGTGACGTTCTTACAGTAGGTAAATTTCCTAGAATTTGTTTCACAACTGCTCCTTTCAATCTCCTACATCTTAGACAATTTTTGCAAACTCTTCTCGCTAGACATCGGCCCCCAATTGGCCAGTACTGTTCTCGGACGCTTGAAAGCAGCAATTGCGGTCCTGCATGCAGTAATTTGAAATGAAAATATCTCATTACGAGTTCTGTATACCAATGCTTGCTGGATAGAATAATGGGATGTTTCTTGTCAAAATTATAAATAGAATTCTCTAATCTTCCACCAACGCGGATTAATCCCGTCTCTTCCTCAAGTATAGGCGTTAGGTTATGCAAAGCAGGAACTGACTTGAAATTATTTTTATAGATAGAGAAAGTTTCTAACTGCGACAACTGAGCCAGCTTTCGCTCGGCTAGCTCTAATTCTTCTACTGTCAAAGGTCCTATAATATTAGCCTGCTTTTTTAATGCAGCAATAAATCTATGAACATACGCCATAGTGCGACGCAATTTTATAAAACTTGAAAATCGCTTAAAATCAATGATTGATTTTGGATTAGTATCAATATTTGAAATGTGAACCCTTATTTCCGGAAGCTGTTCTTGTATGTCAACACCGTTTTGTTGATTTGGCCATTGATCTTGTGACCCGTGTAAGTACGTAGGACCCTCCCACCACAGGGAAAGGTGCGGTACCTCTTCGGGATACACACCTCGTGAAGCGAGGTCCGCCGGATTGGACTCCGAGGGTACATACATCCATGCACACTGAGACGCACACAAATCATTTACCTCAGCTACGCGATGCGAAACAAACGCACTTAACTTATGTGGAGGAGTGCTCAACCAGCCTAGTACGACTTTGGAGTCGCACCAGAAATATTTGTATTGTATAGAACAACGAAGTGAATCTATTACTTTTTTACATAGGCGGGCGGCCAATACTGCGCCGCACAGCTCAAGTCTGGGTATCGTTGATGTTTTAAGGGGTGCTACCTTAGATTTCGCACATAGAAGACGAACTGATAAGTGCCCTAAGGCGTCAGTAGAGCGAACATAAACGCATGCCGCGTAAGCGCTCATGGATGCATCCGAAAATGTATGTATTTCTATTTTGTTTGGGTTTGGACAGACTGCTTGTCGTGGGATGGAGAAGCGCTCGATGTGCTTTAAATTCTGGATCACTTTGTTCCACATGTCTGAAATATCTTGAGGAACTTCTTCATCCCACTCTACCTGTTGCAACCATAGTTTTTGCAAAATTATTTTACATGTTATAACGCTTAAGCATAATAGCCCTAGTGGATCATAGATTGATGAAGACACTGATAAGACCAGGCGCTTGGTTATTTTAGAGTTTTTAAATTTTTCATGTCGTTGCGAGGATTTGCCTACAGCAATTATAATTGAATCACTGTTAGGATCCCATTCAATACCTAATGTGCTTGTAACATTTGATAATTTTAAATTTTGTTGCTTGTTTTCATTGCAGCTAATTGATGACACAATACATAATAAGGCTTTAGAATTGCTTTTAATTTTTCTTTAATTAAATCCTGCTGATGCTAGTTGCTTTGATATGGATTTATGAATGTAATTTAGTTCTGCTTCACTCGAACAACCTGTTATAACATCATCTATGTATAGATCATGATTCATGATGTCACTTATTACCGGGTCATTACACTCATTTGCTAGTTCAATGATACATCTAGTACTTAGATATGGAGCGGCTGATGTTCCAAAAGTCAACGTATTTAATATTAAATAACCAAGTGGTTCATGCTCATTTTTTCTCCATATTATTGATTGCAAGTGCCTTTGTGATTGTTCTACCATGACTTGTCGATACATTTTTTCTATATCTCCTGTGAATATGTATGTGTGTTGCCTTAGCCTGATCAAAATTGAAAAAATATCATCTTGAAGAGTAGGTCCTACCATCATGATATCATTGAGTGAGAGGCCTGAACTTGTTTTGCATGATGCATCAAATACCACCCGACATTTAGTACTTTCACTTTGCTCCTTTAGCACAGGGTGATGCCTTAAGAATAATGCGTTTTCAGGTTTCTCAGTCCTTGATAAATGACCAAGAGCTTCATACTCATTGATGAAATCAACATACTGTTCCTTTACATCAGGTTGCCTTCGAAAACGTCGTTCCAATGACTCAAATCTTTTTCGTGCAATGTAATGTGAATCGCCTAATACACTTGGATCCGCTTTTAAAGGCAACGTGACGCAAAACCTGCCGTCCTCAAGCCGCCTAGTGTGCTGCTCGAAGTGCTTTTCACACTTTATCTCTTCATGGGACATGACGGGTTTTTGAGGCACTTCTTCTAGCTGCCAGAATTTATCTAACTGATTCCTAATAAGTAGCACCCAGAATAAGTCTGCTCCTATCAATATGTCAATCTTCGCGGGAATGTTATAGGTACAATCCGCTAGCGCCAGATTTTTAGGAAGTTTGATTTTAGATACATCAACTGCCTGACTTGGGAGTGACCCTGTAATATTTTTGATTACAAACGCATTGACCAAAGTGCTAAATGTGTTTGTACGGGACTGGACCTGGATGCTACAGTGCTGTAAAGCATCAAATGAAATGCTGTTGATTCCTGTGACACAGACTGACTTGATGTTTTCAGTTTTAATATTTAGTTTGTTTTTTAGTTCTTCACTAATGAAAGATGACTGACTTGCACAGTCAAGAAGGCAACGTGCCTCCACACAATCCTTAGGATCTGTGCTGAAAACATTGACAATTGCAGTTGAAAGTAAAACCTGTTCTGTAGTGTTGCTTGTTGAAAGTGAAATTGGACTTGAAACTAACGGGTTCTCATTAGTCGCCGTTGGCTTGTCAAAATGTAGAAGTGTACCTATTATGTTTGCTGTTGCATACTTTGCAAGATCTACCTTTACACTGTGAAGCTACATGTCCGCTACGAAGACAGTTGATACACCATTTTTTCTATGTGATAAACTTGTACCTGTCTGTCGGTGACATGGCCAAAAATTTTTCACAATAATAAATTATGTGATCATTTTCACACACAGAACACCTTGTTGTATTATTTTTGTTTGTTTCACTAGCTGCAGCCACAAATGATTTCTGTTGCTTATTCATTCGCCTATATTGCTGTGACTGCTGCTTAGCTTGCCGTAGCTCTGAGGGCTGATCGCTGCTACTCTCGGCTGTTGCCTCGAGGACGTTGGTGATACGCAAAAATGTATAAAAAATTTCTAACTTTGGGCGCTCCATCAAAGACCCTTTGTATTCTTCCCACTTTGTGCTTGTACTATTATCTAACTTTGCTGCAAATAAATATATAACTATTGTGTCCCACTTATTTGTTTTTTCACCTAATGTGTTTAATGCCCTTAGATGCTGTGCAATATGATCTGCTAGTGCCCGCAGATAGCTTTCTGATGTGGTGTTTGTTGTGTCTATGGTTGTGTCTAACAAGGACTTTAGGTGGGTTTGGACCAACTTGCGCTTATCATTAAAACGATCACACAAAAGTTTCCAAGCGATATCATAGTTACTACTTGAGAGTTCTAAAGAAGCTATAACAGTGGCAGCTGAACCGGTTAGAGCACTTTTCAAATATTGATACTTGTTTATACTAGCAATAGACTCATTACTGTGAATCATCGAAGTGAATGTGTCATGGAATTCTAACCATTTTGTTCCATCACCGTCGAAATTAGGAATTTTAATTTGAGGTAACCTTATGTTTGCTTTATGGACAGATGCAGCTGAGCACAAACTGACCGCATCACTCTCTACTTTGTGAACCTGATCTATGAAATCATGGGCGTTTGCAATCGCTTCATAAAATCTTTTTTCGGTGGTTTCCCTTTCTGTGGCATTTTCCTGACTATCTATCCTTACTTCAATGGCAGTTTGAATTAAATCATATTCTCTAAATATATCTTTTAATTTTTTTAACCTTGTTTTTGTTTCATGACATTTCAGCTTACTGGTAGATTCTGATGTTATTAATTCCTCTATGTATTTTTCGAAGGTAGTTAGCCTTCCTTTTATAGAAGATCTTTATGATTTAAGTTCCTTCAAATCATCTGAGGTAGACATGTTGTAATGAAGACAAAAATTCAATTTTATAAATACCTCTGCGTTGCAATGCAAACCCTTGAAGCAACTGTGAATCCGTCCAAAACAATAGGAGCCTCAAGTAGACAATTGTGCCTGTGTAAGGCCACTTCCTTGCTTGTATGCTGTTTTAGCTTAGATAATAATGATAGTCACTATTTGTCGTTGCATATAGTCTGGAATTTCATAAAATAAACGTTAATATTGGGCTTTTCAAGCTGTTATTTCTGCTTAGAAAGGTGCAAACGCTGATTAGAAGCTGCTCGTGACTTGCTTTCAAACAGAAAGATGCAAAGAAAGATGCAAAAGGTTTCAATAATTTTGAAATTGAAAAATAATATTAGTCCGGGGAAGAAAGTTTGTTGGTTATTCTGCGTTCGGAAACTTGTTTGCCTAAACACCACGAAAGTCAGACAAAAACTGAGTTTCCGAAGAATCACCCGTATATGGTGCTCATAAGGCGCTCGGCGCCATTGTTTGGCTCTTTACCATAAATGTCGGAATGATGGACTTCCATTGGCTGGACTAATGTCAAGCTTCATTCAATACGAAACGAAATACAGCCAATAAAATCAAATTGAGACCGGAAATTGTTACCATTTGAGCAAAATTGTCAAGCACCCCGCGAACGGCTCAGTTGGCATCAGGCGCCATCTTTTAAAAATTTGCGCAACAGCAAATTTTTTTTAAAATTTCTCAAGAACGACTCATTGAATATTCCTCGTTGATTATTCTTTGTATTTACTGGGAAGATACTGTAGATTATGTGTAAATTTATAGAATCACCAAAAACGGTAAAATTTTAATGATAAAACGTGACTAACTTTTGCATCGTGCATTTTTGCAAATCCAAGTTCCATGTCCGCTTTGTTTATGAATGATTTTCTTTAGAATTATAGGGTTAAATGGTACTTTATGTTCATGAATAAGCTAGGTAATTTATCAAGGAATATTTAGATACCAAGAAGTAAGTACCTGCTTATAGCAAAAGCAGGTAGAAATCATTTTGCGTAAAGTTTGTCAACCCACAACGGCGGGACAAACAAAGGCCGCCCGGCCGTTGTATGAAGTTTTGCAAGGTGATTCACCAGTGACGCGAGAACACGGCGCGCGGCTGACGCCTCTGACGCCTAAAATGGCGTCCGTGTTTTGTTTTAGTTTGTGAACAGTATTGTGGTGTAATTATTGTGTTATAAAGTGATGTGAATACATATAATTATGCGTAAATACCTATACTACCTACTAAAAGTGTTAGTTTTGGTGAATATCTATTGTGAAGTGAAATATGATGCAAATTGTGTCACGATTTTGACTCGAAATCACGAACTTGGAAATAAATTAAATAATTTCTGTATCATGTAAGTATTATTAAATTATTTTAAGGGCATGAGCTATTAGGAAAGTTTACGACGAAAACAATGGTGTATGATTTATAATATATAATTATACCATACTTCCGTAAAATTGCTTTTTCTGATGACGTCACGTAAAAATTATCGCCGGTAAAAAAGAGCTGGCGCTCAATGTCTTACGGGTGGCAAAAAAGGCCGTCGTACTCATACTCTTTCGAGCATACAAAAATTTATGACCATCTGACGCCGCATCAATATCATCCACGATAAATAAAGATTTAGGCGTTACTTGGAGGGATATCTATTGCAAAATATTCCCTCCAACTTTAAACACACTGTCGACACACTAACTATGGAAAAATCCACCAAAGAAGTCGTCAACCTTGACGACCTCTGTGACAGCTCTGGCAAAGATCCGCCTGTGACGCAGGAGGTTGTGGGTTCCATTCCCGCCTTGTGACAAATTTTATGAGGTCTGGGTTTATTGGATGTTTTCTATCTAATATATAAAAATAAGTCGGGTTTTCCTTCTTGACGCTATAACTCCAAAACGCACGAACCGATTTCCGACGGTTTTGCATTCGTTGGAAAGGTCTCGGACTCCGTGAGGTTTATAGCAAAGAAAATTCATAGAAACAACGCGTGCGAAGCCGCGGGGCGCAGCGAGTGTATAATAAAAACAAATTAACTGTCTATGTAGTGTATTCTATTAAGTATAACACTTATTTACTACCTGCCCATAAGATAACACAGCTTGGGGCTAGATAATGCTGTGTGAATTGTCCAGCATTATTGATAATATATTTGATTTCTTAGAAATTTCCGCAATATAATAACAAAATCCTTAACCTTTATCACTTTTGCTTCAGATAATCGTACCCTACCATTTACCGTTACAATGCCGTCCAAACTCCATGGAGGAAATGCTGCAGAAGATGTGGAAAGATGCCGAGAAAAGAAAGAAAAGACCACCTAAAGTAAGACGTTCTTAAGATGCTAAGAAGCGTTGTTACCTGCGCTCCTAACTTTTTCGATACCTTAAGTTTTTAAAGAAGTTTTTGGCTTGAAAAATTACGTGTTTTTGACAGCTACTACTATTGAAGTACATTTTTCAACATACTGCTTTCATTCTAGCCAAATGAAATTTTCAGGTTTTATTCTTCATGAAAGCTAGTAGTTTTTAAGTTAGTTTGCAGAAAAAAATAGTGATTTTTTATTTTAGAACCTCTAAAGGTTAGTTAATTTTCTTTTTTGTTTTTTTTATAAATCTTAGACTCTGATTGGTAAAGGGGTACCAAAGGCCCACTATCGACCTTGTTTAAAATAAAAAGACAGGGTCGCAGACGTAATATTTTGGCTGCAATAGGGTATATGCATGTGATTTCAAAATGGCTAAAAAAAATATATACGTATTCTCTATTGATATAGAAACATATCTACATATTTATTTTTGCATTTTGAAATGTTTTTATTGTAGAATTTAACACTTGAAAAATTGATATTTTAAATCTCAATCGCAAAATTTCAAAACGCTACGCCATTGACTAGAGCGGACGTGACATCACTGTACACATTTCTTCTTTTTTTATTCTGCTTGCTGCACCTTGATTTGACACTATTCTGCCCACTTGACATTTCGTTTGGCGATTATTTTCAGTTTTTTCGGAAAACCTCTTTCCTGAGATGATCACTACCGAGGTCGTCACCAAAGGTTTTAATCAAGTGTGTACGTCGACGTCACATAAACATGGCGCCAATATGGCAGCGTTTTTATCACCCGAAAATGATTGTAGTTTTGATTTGTTTTTTTTACCTTGTTAATGCGAAATTCAGTGAGCCTCTTATTATTCCTCGGTTAAATAATGACCCAAAGAATCGATTAAAACAATTAAAAAAATCGATGCATATACCCTATTGCGAAATTCAGTCTGAAATCTGATTTTGACCAAAGTTTTACAAAAGTCAAAATAACTTTTGAACCAGTGAATATAGCACAACATACATGGGGGTTAAATCGATAGGTACTAAGGTCCCCCACCCCCCAGAAACCGATGATCCACCCTTTGCCCAGCTGTGGACGAATAGCTAGTAAAAACAGTGATTGTGATCTTTATAATTAAAATAGCCGAAGAAGCCAAAACCACCGCCGGCGCCACCACCGCAGCCGTCAACAGCTGGCCTCGACGAAGACCTTGGATTAGGAGAAGTAGCCGCTGAACCACCAGCGTCAGTTCCTCCTCCTGTTGACGAGGAAGTAGATGAGGAAGAGGAGGTTTCAATTGGTGAGTTATCATCATAAGAAGCTTTTTTTATGGCGTGTAAAATCGTTTTTTGTTACTAATGTTACCGTTTTAAACCGACTTCAAAAAAAGGAGGAGGTTCTCAATTCGACTGTATTTTTTTATGTTTGTTACCTCAGAACTTTTCACTGATGGTCCGATTTTCATGATTATTTTTTTATTTAAAATCTGATGCTTTCCGTGTGGTCCCATTTTAATTTGGTCCAGTTCGGACGGTGGGATTTTTTAAACAAAATATATAATATTAGTACCTATAGATTATTCATATTTGTTTCAGCGCCAAGTGTTCACACTATAATCCCAGAGGAATTCATATACATGTGTCTTATACAACGAATGGAAAGGTTTAGGTAAGTTTATAATAATTTAAATAAGTAGAAACGTTGGGATAAAAATCAGGATCAGGAGGAGGCCTGCGTCCAGCAGTGGACCAATACAGGCTGTCGAGGCTCAGGTTTGAGTTTGGGATTAAAATAACCTTTGAACATTTTCATAGAAACAACGCGTGCCAGGCCGCGGGCAGCAACTAGTACATCATGTAAATCAAAAGCTAACCAACCACCTTTTCTCAGTGCCTCTAATAAGAGCCAACTCCACGTCAGTGGAAACCCACCCTAATAAACCGATTGGTTTGTTATTACAAAGGGTGGGTTTGTGTTAGACATAATTGACGCTGAAAACCAGCGCTGCTATGATACAAAAGTACCATAGCAGCATTATGCTGAGCCGGTGACCTTTTTGTGTTAGACATATTTTTATTTTAGTTGTAATTATGTTATGTTAATTTATCCATGTCACACAAATAAAGATTTTCTATTCTATTCTATTCAATATAGGCTGTTGAGGCTGAGGAATTCTAAAGTGTCTTACAGTCTGATTTATCAATTTACTTACTTTTTTCTCGTCTCATTATATTTTTTTTCAGGAAATACTACATAAGTGCTTTTATTAGCAAATGCAAGGTTAGAAGAGCATTTTTCAGAAAAAAAGACTTGAAGGAAGCTCCACGGGAACTCAAGAACAAGGCAGCTGGTTATATCCAAAGAGTTTGCAGGTAATATAAAATAATGAGTTTGTTACTTTTTTTATTGGAAACTATTTTCTGCCAGTGGCTACGCTCGCGTCGAGCCTCCTGTGTGAGTATGTATAAATTGACTAAGTACGGAACGTAATTTAATATAATGAACGCAAAACTGGCCTTTTGAACACGGTGCTCGCTCATTTTTTCATACAAACGTGGAAGGGTAACTACAAGGCTGTTTGTTGTTGAACATCCAAAAATAAAATGAAATTAATTTATACCATCATAAACTATGTTTGTAAACAACTAAAACAGTAAAAAAAGTATACGTTTGAAAAATACAAGCTTATAAACTTTCGTATTTCAACACGAATTTTAGCTTAACTTAGGGCGAATTTAAAAAACACACGGGGAATGAACACTCTAAAATGAAGGATTTACCGACATAGTTTATTTGTTAAAAAATTAAAATACATTTGTTTTGAAGAGATACAATCAACAGTTTTTCTATGACCCTTGTGCTAAAGTCCGGCGGTATAAATCATTGTGCATTTCATTCTATCGCGCGGGTATGTCTATAATGACTGGTGAGATAGCATGCATTTAGGCCGCGTTCACTGATTACAAACAGTGTACCTACTCTTAACCGCGTTACCGCTCTCTGTCTTATAGGTCCCTTAATAACATTAGTCTGGTACACTGGTGTAAATTTATTCTAATTTAATCGAATGCACAAACATACTTAAATTCCCATGAGAACCGATTTAAGGAGTAAACAGTAGCCTTTATTTGATTCCAGGTTTAGAATTACCTGTATGCAACACCTTTACCTGTTTGTACTACCTATTTGTCGTATGTTTCAGAGAATTCATGCGATTAAAGCGGAAGAAAGTGGCTGATACAAAGCGTGATATAGTTCTGGGCATTCTCCCAGATCCCTTCCGATCTAGGCTGCATTACGAAGAAGAGAACCGAATGGTATCCTGCCCCCTCAATGAGATACAATAAATAATAGCTATTTATGCCACAAGTGCGGAAAGTACGTGATTTCCGACGAGTAGCATTATTCAGGACCATTATTCAGGAGCGCCCCTAAACAAAGAGTATTCACTACGTGAGAAAAGTTCTTGAGCCTCTGCGATACGACATGGCGGCTTCTGCATATGCGGAGTATTAGATACGTAAAGCGCGCATGTGTTAAAGAACAAAAGCCCGCCATTTGGCAAATTTCTTGTCAGACACAATTAGTCTTGTTTGGTGTGACTGGTTTTTTATTTACCTACTTTAAACAATTGTATGATACACGTGCGTAAAGATGATTGACTTGACTCGTGTCGGCTTATACACTCGCTCGCTGCGCTCGTTCGTGAATAATATGCCACTCGTCGGAACTCACCTACTTTCCGCACCTGTTGCTTAAATAGCTATTTTAGTTGACATTTCACACAGCATCATCTAGCCCCAAGCTAAGCAGAGCTTGTAGGACTGCCTACTTGATAATGATACCTGATATCGTACTAATGGTATTATTAAAGTTACTCTGTCTGTCTGTTACCTGTGAGAATTGAATAATATCCACAGCCAATGAGTGGAATGAACTTCCTGCGTCTGTCTTCCCATTAGAGGAAGAAACATCATATAATCTCGGAAGCTTCAAATCTAGAGTAAATAAGTGCCTGCTGGAAACGTGCACTGTATCTGCGTATCTTTCTTAAAGTGAGTTGGTGCCCAAACGCTTGTCCATTACCAATGAAAAAAAAAATATAAATATGTATAAAATTTATTCATTTGCGATAACAGACCCATTTACAGTTTTAAACAATATAATTCCTACTTAAAAAATGTAAGTCCGGAAGCACAGAATGGTCTCTATCTCAGCATGGGTTGGTTGCTATCAAGCTAGCTGCCAGCGCTGGTCTTCCGTCAGAGCCATTTTGCTAGCGTAAATTGAAATTGCATATGCTGTGTGAATTGTCCAGCATTATTTAATTAAATTAACTATTTACCTACAAGCGAGCTCAATTAATAACGAGTTCTTGAAAATTGCCAATCTCCACTAGTTTTTGTCACTGAATGTGATCTAAAAAATACCATTATTATCTTATTTTACAGGTGTATGCAAGACGTATGAGAGAAAGAGAAAAGATACACGATCCCTTCGATAGAGAGACAGCAAGAGAGAGCGAGAGGCTGATATTTTGCAGGAAAGATGGCCAGTGTGAGGATATTACGGAACAAATATATACCTGGTTTAAGGAATGGTTAGTTCTTAACTTCTGTTACAAGTCACTATATTGCTGTGTGGTTTGTATATTATAAATTATATTGCTGTGAGTTTGCTCCACCCTAAGTCTTCCCGCGGGTGCGTAAAGGCGATCAAAGAATATCCTGCAGATAAATTCTACCACCGAACAAAGGGATCCTCAATCCGCATGCCCAGCATGGGGATTATGCGCACTACCCCCCGTGAGATAAATTCCAATACGCTTATCATACCCACCTACTGGATTTTTTCCCCCATTAGTTCTGCGACTTAAAAGACTATGCTTTACACCTGACTTTTATCTTTACTATTCCCACCTGTTCTCTTGCGTAATTCTGTTGACAGAACTACTGGTAATTCCTCCGCATTAGTTCTGTGATCTATAAAACTTTACCAACCTATGTACATATTGGCTAGCGTCCAGCGTAGACCAATATGTACTGTTGAGCAAAGATATAAATCGTTAGATATGCCTTACCTCAGTGAGACCGCGCCGTTTTGTGTCCAAGTCGAACCTTACGCCTGCTTAAACCTGCACTCAGTGTACATTTACGCACAGTGTTAGCCGGTCATGTAGTGAAGGATGTTTGCGAGCAGTATTATAGTGATACAAAATGACGTGTGCCTTTCGAAAGTGCAACAAAAATTCAAGAAACACAAATAAAGCCAGAGGTGTAACATTTCACTCGTAGGTATTGCGAGTTAATGAAATAACTTTTATTTTATCGTCCGCATTGTCAAAAATGACTACAATAACAAATTTAAATGGCGAGTGCACGAAAGAGAAAGTTGTGTTTGCACCTAACGTGTGAGAAAAAGAGATGACACTATTTTCTCAGTACGCTTGTTTTGTTTGTGTACATTGCTACAGTTTTTGGTGGTCGGGGCCATTGATTTATTAAAAACGAAGATGAGGCACTGGTTGCTCGAAAGTGGCAACCTCAAATTGTGTAAAATTGTGTTCTCGCACATCAGTCACCGTCTGACCGGCGGCACGGGCGGTCGTGATTCGCGTGAAATATTGTTGTCTCAGTCTCACTTCGGTCATATATGTATACACAAGTTGATGTTTGTTTTTCTCAGGTACTATGGTTACGGTTTTTTCCCTGATTTCCCATTCGAGGTAGATGGTGGAACGGTAGCGGTGATTACCGGAGAGTATCCAACCATCGAGGAAAAAGAAGAAGAAGAACTCAAATGGCAGAAAGCAACCAAGGGCAAAACTAAAGAGCAGGTTTATTTATTTATTTAAAGAACACAAACATCATACATATATGTATATTATGTCTAAGCATATCTAACACAATCTTAATGGTAATTATCTAATACATATGACAATTTCTTGCGTACAACTTGTTTTGTATCACAGGTTGGTAATTAGTGTGCGAACACTTCGATAAAAAAACAACAAAGACAAAATAAAAAAAACTAAATCCGAACTATGGCATTTACCAATACTGCTTAATTATTATTTTAACAATAAAATTTTCGACCCTTACTTAGACCCCGTTATCTCGTTACACCCCCAATATCGTGTGACGTCATATATCTTATAACCACCGGGGTATTGAGACGGATCAATCGATACCTCATTTGTTGAAACCGAACGAGTAGTTTCAGCGCTATGTAGATACATAAAAATCGGATACATACATACATAGGGTGCAAAGTGCGAACCTCATAACCCCCTCCGTTGGTTGTCAAGTAATAAAGACTAATAAATAAATAAAAATGCGGGACAAATCACACATCATTATCTAGCCCCAAGCTAAGCAGAGCTTGTGTTATGGGTACTAGATAACTGATATACATAATACAATACATTCAATAGATAGATATTTTTTATTATACATAGAAAACATCCAGAACGCCCTGAACAAATATCTGCATCGTACAAACATCACAGCCACAGAGGTCGTCACTAACCCTCTTATTCATAATAGTCAGAGGGCGTAGCCAACCAACATTAGCTATGGAGCGAATCGAAAACAATTGAAAGATTCGTAGGGAAAAATTCGAAACAGATCACGTGACAATACTTATTTATGCAATTTGTTAAATTATTAATAAAAGTTATATAAGAATAGAATACCCAAAATTTTCTATTCTCAGCTAAAACAAGATAAAGAAAACGCAAAGAGGGACGCAGAGCAAAGAGCAGAAACACTGAAGGAGAAAGTGAAAGCAGAGGCTGAAAAGTTGTTTAAGCAGCGCTGTGATCCTTTCGGCGACCCTGGCTATAAGATACATAGCTCTGATATTATGACTGAGATTACGGCTGTAAGTATCATTTTGAATCTCATCATAAGTACATGCACGTCCACTGCTGCTGTAAAAGCAGAGGCTGAGTAGTTTTTTTAGCAGCGCAAAAATTATCTATTTCATAATTGACATTTGAAAGCCCTTTGAATGACATTGAAAACCGTTATAATGTTCATATGAAAAAGATGAGTGATTTTGCGTTCGTACAATTTTTGATTGGATCGTATATTAATAAAATAATTTGTCTTTCTTCTCAGACACTACGTAAATACCGCCTGACATGGTCTATATACGACACCATTTCCCCTGAGAGATGCGCTGCAACCATCTATGGATACTTGAAGCCTGTGATCACAGATGACCTGATGTACCAGATGCATAAGGATTGCAGGCTCTATGTGGATGAGCTGATGAGGTAGACATCACTTTTATCATTTCTGACTTCTATCAAGCGATAATTACTGATATCATAGACAAAAACCGTCCACGCGTTCCAGAGAAAAGCGGGCAGACAGACGGGCAAACGTGATGTACGCATGTACAAAGTGATCCTATAAGAGTTTCTTTTTTGCTATTGAGGTACGGAACCTTATAAAACGGCCAAGTGTCAGTCGACGCGCACACCGAGGGCTTCGTACTCGTACCATCACATAAAACTATTACACATAAGAAACCCTACAAAACAGATATTTGTGTTAGATCAAAAACAAGGAAATAGCAGCATGTCGCCATTAAATTGAATAGAATTTTATTTTGTGAAACGCGGAGCCCATTGCAAATGTGAACTAGGGGCTGGGGGTCCTTGAATTGCAAAATTCTAGATATATAATTATTTTTGTTGTAAAGTGCAAGAACTTGAACGAGATCAAACACACACTTAAAACATAGAAATCATAAAATTAATGTGCGGAGCGAGCTACGCAAAAATTACGTATTTTTTGCGGTAATTACTTGGTGGTTGACTTAAAGCCTACTGGCGAGCAAAGCGAGCTGTACGCGTACCTAAGATTATGATCAAAAAATTACACACATGTTTCAGAATTTTACAGCTTTTGTCAAATAAAGATGCTGTATGTAAAAAAAAGGGAACAACATTACGACTAACAGAACGAGCCACGAAATTTTTTGATATTATAATTTTGGCCACAAGTAAGCGTGGGGCCCTCCAAGGCGCGGGGCCCGTAGCATATGCTACTCCGCTATATGGCTAATATGCCAGTGGTCCTTTCCTCAGCACCTAATCCACTACTGGTCTTTCCCTCAGTACGGAAATGTGTTAACCAAGTTCTTTTTCCTCCTGTGGGTGAAGCTAACGTCGGCGGCGCTAAAGTCCGAATGAAATCCGAGAGATTTTCGACTCTAAAAACTTCACTTGAATTTGTCGTGTAGTTGGTTTCACATTCCCGTAATGAAAGAAGGATGCAGGACGTTAGGTGACTCGATAGATTCCAACAAGACCTCAAGAAGGCTACGAAGCTCTTCCAAATCTCAGCGGCCGGCCCGTGTGGATTTGTTGTTGTCCAAGTGTTCGGGAAACAATTTTAGGACCAGCTGGAGTTATTCGCAGTTCGGTAGTATGCAGCGCAATGCAGATCCGTCGAGTCTCGATTCAAAACTATTAGTGTTTTGGGTCGAAAATCTCTCGGAATGTATATGAACTTCGACGACCTCTGTGGCGCGGTGGGCGAAGGTCCACCTGCGGCGCAGGAGGTTGCGGGTTAGATTCCCGCCTCGGGACAAATATTTGTACGATCTGCAGATATTTGTTCAGGGCATTCTGGATGTTTTCTATGTATAATAAAAAATATCTATCTATGTAGTGTATTGTATTATGTATATCAGTTATCTAGTGTATAACACAAGATCTGCTTAGCTTGGGGCTAGATAATGCTGTGTGAATTGTCCAGCATTATTTATTTATATAACTTTAGCGCCGTCGGCTTTGATTCTAATGATACAATTTGCAGGTTAGAGGAGAAACTCCTGATCAAATCACATCAAGCTATGTTCAAGCGAATGGGTTGGAAGTGGCCGAAATTCAAGCCTAGACCGAGGCCGAAAGTGGAGCCGATTCGCGAAGAATTAATGATTGATAACGCGTTGTACCAGACTTTTGAGGTACAAACTAAAATACTCTGAAATGAACTTTAGTAATAGCTATGTGTACCAGCTTAGAATTTGCACCACACCAACTCTTCCAGCGAGGGTGACGTAAAATGCGATTAAGGGATATCTACTGGGGCAAGCAGCGCCCCCTGCAAAACAATTCTGACACCAAACTGCTGCCAATAAGATGATTATCAGGGGGAGGCCTGCGTCCAGCAATGGACCAATAATAGGCTATAAGGATGAGTTGAGGGGTGATCGACCACAGTGCCTGCGTCCTGGGACTCCCGTCGGATTCCCTGACCAGCTGTGGAATTACGCTACAACCATTCCATCCTATATTTGTCAATATGGGATGGAATGGTTGTAGCGTAATTCAAAAGCCCTTTGAATGGCCTTCGTTATTATAGATTTTATGGCGAAGCCCATTCAAATGTTTATCAAGGACACTCAAATGTCATATAGATATAGACATTGTAATATTGCGTAATCGCACAGCTTTTATGGAAGTACAGCTTGTAAAACTTGTAATTCCAAAAATGAAAGAACAACGGTTCAATAACATCTAGAGACATATTTAGAATGTCCGTCTTGTTAAATTAAAAAATACAAAAATAGGCTTCGGACATCTATTAGCAGGGGGGTAATTTTATTATTTTAATTCCCCACTCCCACGCAATTTCGTGGATCGTTTGGTGTACCGAATTAATTAAAGTACCATTTAGCACGAAAAAACGAAACGTCGCAATCGGTTACGTATTTTTGAGAATTATAATATGCCCCCTGAACCGTGCGTTCTCGTCAGCGCGATCTAGAGACTAGTCGACTTTTACTAACGACATCTAGTTATCATTTTGGTGTAAGATTTTACCGGTCGACAAGGCTGTGTGCAAAATCGATTGCTTTTCATTTGTTTCAGCGTGTTTTTGATTTGGGACTCATCACTAAGCCAACGTCTAAGTTAAGCGATATAGTGGGAGACATGAGCTACGCAAATTATGATTTGAATATCATAGATCCCGACGCTACGTTAGTATATTTTTCTGTTCTATACCGGAAACTCAGATGAAAGAAGTACCTCTGTAACCGAAAAATACTTTATTGAAAAATAAAAAGAAAGCCTAAAGAAATAAAAGTTATATTTATTTGATTAGAATTTTAATTTCTGTGATTTACGAAATACCGGTATAGCTTTAATTTTTTTTAATTATCAGATATCCAGCGCCATGTTACGGCGATATAACCCGTCGTCTTCTTTTGTCGTGTGTGTTCGGCTCGGGAGTCGAACCTAACTCTAAGAAAAACCGAGCCGTTATGCTGGTGGGGCCGCCGAAAAACGGAAAATCTTTTCTAGTTGACTGCGTGGCTGGAGAGATGAGTAAGTAAAATGAGGAGAGATAGAGAGAGTATACTTAAAAATGAAATGAGTAATTAATTAAGTGATATTCTTAAGTTAAGTTACTTTTATTTAAGAGAGCTGTGGATTTTGTAAAATAAATAAAATAAAATAATATAATATCTAATACTTATAAAAAATGTCTGACTTCGACGACACTAAAAAAATAATTTGAGAAAACTTTCACCAATCGTGTTTTTAAAACACATAATTCAAGATAAAAGATCGAAGTAACATTTCCCCGAATATAAATGAAATAAATAAAAAAAAGACGTGTGGCACTCGGGGACTGCCGCGGTAAAGCTATTGCAATGCCATCTAGAGGCGAGTTGCTGAACTAAAGAGACAAACGTCATATTTCAAAAAGTCATTAAAAGTTCTACTATTCATCTATAGATGGCAAAACTAAAAAGTATCACCGCTGTTCCGGTCGGAGTGGGGAGCGTGAGGTTTTTTCGTTACGGAATTTCTGGATTTGGTCCCCGCGCTCAAGGCCCGCGATAGAAGCTATGCAATAGCTTAATAAAAATTTATTCAAAAAATTCTCTAGGTATCTGTAAAGGGTACCTAATATGTGTATCTTAAATATTGTTACTGTTCTTTTATTACTTTTGCAGTGCTGTTTGTTTGCGTAACCTCATAAAAACTGTAATCTACTTGATGACTGATGCATATGACTAAAGCTTATCAGGTGGAGGCCTGCGTTCAGCAGTGGACCAATAATATAGACTGGCGAGGTGAGGGTTCGTCTCTCCACGAGACATCATCAGGACACCACACCACTCGATCTGACACTGAGAACGCCAAACAACAACGGCAGAGTCCCACCAGAGATGTTGCCACTCCGAGCTCCGCGCGCCAAGTAGATTATGCGTTAGTTAGTTTCGTTGTTAGATTTTATTGCAGAATGATTAGGCTTCCCGGTTTAAGGACTGATTCTAGGTCGCTTTGAAGAAGCCTTCTAATTGGGCTAAGATAGCAAGAGCGCCAAACAACAACGGCAGAGTCCCACCAGAGATGTTGCTACTCCGAGCTCCGCGCGCCAAGTACCTTGGCGTTAGTTAGTTTCGTTGTTAGATTTTATTGCAGAATGATTAGGCTTCCCGGTTTAAGGACTGATTGTAGGTCGCTTTCAAGAAGCCTTCTAATTGGGCTAAGATAGCAAGAGCGCCAAACAACAACGGCAGAGTCCCACCAGAGATGTTGCCACTCCGAGCTCCGTTAGTTTCGTTGTTAGATTTTATCGCAGAATGGACTGAGGACTGATTCTAGGTAGCTTTGAAGAAGCCTCCTAATTGGGATAAGATAGCAAGAGCGCCAAACAACAACGGCAGAGTCCCACCAGAGATGTTGCCACTCCGAGCTCCGCGCGCCAAGTACATTGGCGTTAGTTAGTTTCGTTGTTAGATTTTATTGCAGAATGATTAGGCTTCCCGGTTTAAGGACTGATTCTAGGTCGCTTTGAAGAAGCCGTCTAATTGGGCTAAGATAGCAAGAGCGCCAAACAACAACGGCAGAGTCCCACCAGAGATGTTGCCACTCCGAGCTCCGCGCGCCAAGTACATTGGCGTTAGTTAGTTTCGTTGTTAGATTTTATTGCAGAATGATTAGGCTTCCCGGTTTAAGGACTGATTCTAGGTCGCTTTGAAGAAGCCGTCTAATTGGGCTAAGAGAGCAAGAGCGCCAAACAACAACGGCAGAGTCCCACCAGAGATGTTGCCACTCCGAGCTCCGTTAGTTTCGTTGTTAGATTTTATCGCAGAACGGACTGAGGACTGATTCTAGGTAGCTTTGAAGAATCTTTCTATTTGGGCTAAGACAGGATGCAATGTTGACCGATTGAGGTCATTGCAAGACTGCAGACAGAGATTTCTAGGTCTTGTAGGGGGGAAAGGATCTAGGGGTATGCGGTCCAGGGACCTCTTGAAGTATCTAAAAGATAGTACTGCCTCTAGAGTTTACTTTTTATTTTTTAATTTACCGTTATTAGGGCGTTCGTTCTATCATTTTAGACCCCTTGATAGTTAGGAATCCAAAGGCCCGTATTATGAAAGCATGTTCAGTCATTAATCTATACTTAAGTGATACTTATGTATTGTTTTGAGTAAAGACTATTTTAAAACAATGCTTGGGAACTCATGTCAAAATTTACATTCACTCATGTAACCCTCAAGTAACGATGTGTTCTTACCACGTTATTACGTATTATTGAACGGTTACCAAGCGTTACTTATGTAATGCCTATTTAGAACGATTTCAAACTTTCATATCTTTAACTAGTGATTCTTTGAACTCATCTTTACTCAAGTGTGGTCAAGACCACGTTCGAGTAAGGCTTGGAAAGGATTTCTAGTGCCAAACCTTTTTTTTTTTTAATAAAGCGTCAAAAAGAAAATTAAAT
This sequence comes from Eupithecia tripunctaria, assembly GCA_955876795.1. Taxonomy (NCBI): domain Eukaryota; kingdom Metazoa; phylum Arthropoda; class Insecta; order Lepidoptera; family Geometridae; genus Eupithecia; species Eupithecia tripunctaria. The sequence goes on from OY041627.1 coordinate 4,978,841, forward strand.
GTGTAGACCATAGACAAAACCCTACTCACTCGAGAAAAGATTTTGCTAGTGCAACTAGCTAAGTAGCGTGAGAGTTACGTTCTTTAATAAAGATTTAGTTGAGCAGAGATTCTAAGCTTGCGTAGAACTCACGTACTGACTGCATAAGTATGCTTGGGGAAGCTTTCATAATACGGGCCTTAGACTGCTGGTACCCTGGTTCATTGTGGCTTGTGTTTTGTCTTCAGATGCAGTAAAGATCGACATATCACCAGCGGTGCTAAGCTCCAAAGTCAAAGGTGTGGGTAGGATACTGACACGTGCCTTCACCGCTGCCCGGGTTTTCCAGCCAGCTGTGATTTTCTGCAGGGACATCGATAAGGTTTTCTGTAAAAAGGTAAGACATCATTCTTAATGTTCAAAGTATTTCATACAATAAGTACAATACAATAAAACTGTTCTTTTATTGCACGCCAATTATAAGAAAGCACAGGAAATATAAACAAATACAGACAGTGGGCGGCCTTATCGCTAAAAGCGACAACCTTTGGATGGACAAGGAGTAATCGAAAAAGTATAGACGGTGACCATGATTTCATAGTATCTGGCCGCGATTTTGTACGCGTTGTTTCTATGGAAACGTATAAAGATTATATTTTCTATCCCATGGATAGATTTATCGAAGAAAAAGTACTTACTGTGTACTTACATGTTTGATTCTAGGATTATAGTTACCGGTACGTCAAATTTGAGCGCGATCCGTTCAGTAGTTTTGGCGTGAAGACGTAACAAACATCAACCCATCAACAGAAATCACCTTTAAACGCTTCTATAGGAACAAAACGTGCAAAGCCGCAAGCAGAAACTAGTTTATAATATGAGTGTAACCCACGTGTAACTAGAATAGTAAAATAATATTTATTCATTCTCAAAAGTCGAGCAACGTAGTGCCATCGAGCGCGATCACAGCTCCACCAGGAAGGCTTTCTACTAGGCTTACATAACAGCCAGAAGGTGGAAAATAAAACGGGAGGGTACGAGGGAATGAGGGGTAGGGGTACCTGTGGGGAAACAGTGGGTTGTCGTTTCCATAGCAACGGGCGTTAACATTCTACTTGGAAAACTAATTACAAAGTTGACGGATGGCAGATCGCATAGAAAGCATTGGCCGATCCGTTATTTTGATATAGGATTTTCATTACAAATGCTAATGATTTTGACATTTATTTCTTAGAGATCCGAAACTATTAGGTCCTTACATATGAAATTGGCGTTTTTCGTACTGGCCACTTTAATCACAAATTTCTCCTCTTTGGTAAGGAATTCCAAATTCAAATTTGTACAGCTATAGACTCATGTATTTGTGCTTCGATGATCGTCATTCATTTGTTTTTTTTCTTCTGTTTTTTTCTGTTTGCGTCACTCATTTTACAAAATGGAAAACTTAAAATATCGCATTATTTACGAGTACGAGTTCCGCCGTGGCACTAGTGCTGCGGAAACAACTCGAAGGGTGAATGATGTGTATGTCGGTCGTGTTGCAAAAGAAAACACAGTTCGTTTTTGGTTCCAACGTTTTCGTTCTGGAAATTTCGACCTGCAGAACAAGCCCCGTGGACGGCCTGAGACTCAAGTTGATAATGAAGAGTTGAAGGCTATTGTGGAAGCGGATCCATCGCAAACCACGTCCGAGTTAGCTGCAGGCTGCGATGTTAGTGATAAAACTGTTTTAATTCACTTGAAGCAAATTGGGAAGATTAAAAGGCTTGAAAGGTGGGTACCTCACGAATTGACTGAAGCAAACCGGCAAACGCGCGTCGACTGCTGCGTTACATTACTAAACCGGCACAATAATGAAGGTATTTTAAACCGAATCATTACCTGTGATGAAAAATGGGTTCTTTACGATAATCGGAAGCGCTCAGCGCAATGGTTGGATCCTGGCCAGCCAGCCAAATCCTGCCCCAAGCGAAAATTAACCCCAAAAAAGTTACTTGTAAGCGTTTGGTGGACTAGTGCCGGTATTGTTCATTACAGTTTTCTCAAATCTGGCCAGACTATTACGGCTGATGTCTATTGTCAGCAATTGCAAACCATGATGGAAAAGCTAGCGGCTAAACAACCTAGGCTGGTCAATCGCTCCACGCCACTGCTGCTTCACGACAACGCTAGACCACACACTGCGCAACAGACGGCTACTAAATTAGAAGAGCTTCAATTGGAAAGTCTAAGACATCCTCCGTACTCCCCGGACCTTGCTCTAACAGATTACCATTTTTTTCGAAATTTGGATAACTTCTTGCAAGGGAAAAAATTCAACTCCGATGGGGCAGTCCAAATCGTCTTCAAAGATTTTATTGATTCCCGACCGACTGGTTTTTTTAGTAAAGGGATCAATGAACTACCTATAAGATGGCAAAAGTGCATAGAAAATAATGGTTCATACTTTGATTAATTAAATATATTATATTAAAAAATATTCGACTTTTTGTTCCTCCCATACAAAACGGCAATTTCATATGTAAGGACCTAATATTAGTGCGTTCGAACGCACGTTTGCACGTTCAACAAACAGTAAGGTTTATACGAGTATAGTTTGTGTGATCCGACAACCGAAACTTTGTATTTCGTGTTTTAGAAAAGGCCTTCAGTCGAGCAACGTAGAGTTATTGAGCGCGATCACGGCTCAACCCGGAAAACTTTCTACTAGGCTAGCATAACATACCAGAAAGTAGAAAATGAAACGCGGGTACAGGGGTGTGAGGGGTGTGGGGAAACAGTGGGTGGCTGGTAGTACCTACCAGTCGCGGCTATACGTATATCCACCTACTAAAGTTTGAAGGACTGCGTCCCAAGGCTTCGCCCACTTGGAAATAATACAATTTTCAGAAATGTATTGCGCACCCTAGTTTTGAGAGAGATAAAAAAATTCGCATCTACAATAAGTATAGAGTAGGATTATAAACAAACTTCTGCTAAGTCGAGTAAGCAAGAGCGCGATTATGGTTCAACCCGGAAAACTTTCTACTAGGCTAGCATAACAAGCCAGAAGGTGAAAAATTAAACTGGCATGAGGGGTACCTGTGGGGAATCAGTGGGAGGCAGTACTTACCGAAAAATGGCACATTTATTTAAAAAGGTTCGCCACCCCTGCTTTAGTCCGTACTACTCACCCTCAGGCGTTTGTGATTTTCAATACTGCCACCCACTGTTCTCCCTATTTTCCAACCTCCCCATTTAATGTTCCACCTTCTGGTAAGTTCTGCTCGCCTAGTACATTCCGTAGCTTTCCTGAAACGGTGAGGTGGCGTGGCGTGGCGTAGCCTCGTAATAATATGATAATATTCGTAGGAAAAGTACCAAGCTAAAAGTTTCTCGTTCCCCTCTTTTTTGCAAAGATAAAAACTTAGTGTGTAAGTGATTTAATTTAAACTCGGATAGTCATAGATATTTTAGGTTTTGCTTACGAAACGGAAGAAATTGAATTGTTTTTTTTTACAAGATGATGTCAACTTTGAGAAAATCTAATTCAGACTCGAATTTTAACTAGATGTCACCAATAAACCAGTGAAGTCAGTTTATAGTTTTTTTAAAGAAAACCAAATAAATTAAAAAATAAACATGGCACATTGATTTAATAAGGTTCGCCAACCCTACTCTAGTCTATACTACTCACCCTCAAGCGTTTGTGATAGTCGATACTGCCACCCACTGTTCTCCTTATTTTCCAGCCACCCCATTTCATGTTCCACCTTCTGGTAAGTTATGCTCGCCTAGTACCGTCCGTAGCTTTCCTGGAACGGTGAGGTGGCGTGGCGTAGTCATCACGTCACACTAGAGTCTGTTCAAAAAGAGAAGCGTCGTGGAAATTAAGGGCACTCGTGTGCCGATTGACAACTTTTGTTGCGTTCACAAAACTGCTCTGTCATTGCAGTTCGACTAAAAGTGTCACCGTAACGGCACGACTCTTCTCTTTTTGAACAAGACTATCACACACACACTTATATTATGAATGCGAAAGTTTGGATGTATGGATGGGTGTTTTTACCTCTTCACGCCAAAACCACTGAACGGATCTGACTGAAATTTTGCGTTCAGGTAATTCTAATCCTAGAATCAAACATAGGCTACTTTTTACTACTACGCGTGTGAAGCCGCGCAGCTAGTATGAAATAATATTGGGGTAAAGGTGGTATTCCCCCAAATAGGGACAGAGGGAGATCTCCTCTGAACCGGGCTTGAACCATCTGGTCCAGTGAGCCCGGTGGTCTTTCAACCGACAATTGATGTCGTGTACTCGTTTATAGTCAGTCGTAACCGAATCAAGCGCTAGTGTGATTATTTTGGTCTCTTTTTGACGACCTATGTAGCGCGGTGGGTGAAGGTCTGCGATGCAGGAGGTTTCGATTCCCGCCTCGGGACAAATGTGCGTACGATCTGTAGATATTTGGTTCATGGTGTTCTGGATGTTTTCTATGTATAATACGAAATACATATCTATTTTGACAGTTATAATTAAAACAATACGGTATTGTATTAGGTATAACAGTTATCTAGTATATCATAAGCTCTGCTTAGCTTTGGGCTAGATAACGCTGTGTGAAACAATGTTGGAAACATTGTTTATTTGTTATTTATTTATTCAATGGCCTCCAAACAACTCTGTTGGTCTTTGCTACCGCCTCCACACTTTCAGGAAAGCGACGCGTTATACTAGGCTATCATAATTTGCCAGAAAATGGCATGGGGATTGCTGAAAAATAGTAGGAAGATTCGGTGACTGCACATGCTGGTAGAGTTATTTCTACCAGCCAGCAAAATACACAGTTTTAATGTATAATAAAAAAACTATGTATTGTATTGTATTATGTATATCAGTTATCTTTTACCTATAACACAAGCTCTGCTTAGCTTGGGGCTGGAGAACGCTGTGTGAATCGTCCAACATTATTTAATTATTTATTTATTCAATGGCCACCAAAAACCTAGTTCTTTGGTACGAGGCCACCGCCCCCACACTTTCAGAAAACCGACACGTTCTACTAGGGTATCATAACTGGCCAGAAAATGGAACATGAAATAGGGATTGCTGAAATATAGGAGGCAGAGTCGGTGATCGCACATGCTAGGTAGGGTTGTTTGTACCGGCAAGCAAAATACACAGTTTTCTATGAATAATAAAAAATATCTATCTATGTATTGTACTGTGTTATGTATATCAGTTATCTTGTACCTATAACACAAGCTCTGCTTAGCTTGGGGCTGAATAATGTTGTGTGAATCGTCTAACATTATTTTTTTATTTATTTATTTAAAATGGTCAGATTTCCAAATAGTCTCTCATTCTAATCGTCACCTTTTCAAATCGACAGAGTACAGTCAAATGAAATATAGATAAGACATTTATATCAGAAAATAGTTATACCCACCTTTTTTTACAAAATAGTCCAGATTTAACAGCATTCAGCTATACCTAAGCAGATGTGCTTATCATAATTATTATGTCAGAAATATGAAAATGTAATAAAAATTAATAAAATAATTAAGATTCCCGAGCTGAGACAAGTTTTTTTAAAGTGTGAACAGTTTTTCTTGCTACTAAAATCGATGACATGGTTCGTATGTCTTAAAAATTTAGACTTTCCTACACTGACCGATCTAAATGTGCCACCTGTAAACTTATACAGCATGTTTGCAATAATGAGTTTTGAGTAGGTACAGATTAGATCTCCTTCAATGAACTACGTCGTTCCTTGCTACGTCATCGTTGTTACGAGATCAAACCCTTTCAGGAAATCGACGTATTCTACTAGGCTAGCATATATGCACAGAAGGTGTACGATGAAACTTCTAGCTGAAACGCGTTAAGGCGCTGTTTGTCGCTATCACGCTAAACAGGTCCATAAGACATATTTTAAATCCATCATGGTTATTAACTTATGGCGAATGAAACTGTGCTGAAATATTGGAAAGCTCAAAACACACATCATGGTAAATATCCCGTTAATGGCTTCAGGTCATTAAGGTTGAAAATGCGCGGTGCGCCTGGTAGCTCTACGAATAAATTAATTAGGCGCACCTGAACTAATATAAATATGAAAATTGGAGACGTGGCTTGATCGGAAGTTTTTTTTTCTATTTGTCAAAGAGCAATCGTCGATATACCGCGCCTTAATATTACGGGGAATGGGGAAGAGCCGGGGGGGCAATAGACGGGGGAAGCCCACGTCATGTCACCACCCTCATTCACCCTGCGTACTACGCCGATACCTCTTACCGTGCCATGTTCGCCTAGTACCTCACTACGTAACTCGTTTCTTTTGCTGACGTCAGGGTTTCAGCGTAACGACGATGACGTTATTATGACATTGTGAACAACATTGTGCCCGTTTTCGTTGGCTCCTTTATTTACTCTATACTCCGATTCAAAAACCTGAATATTTTTTGTAAACAAAGTCGTTACAAAACCTAAGGAATATTGTTGGAAAATATTGAACGACATTGGTTTCATCGAACCTAAACACAGAAGCCCGAAACAATTTTTGGATTTGAAAGTTTTCATTCATCATTTAATTGACCTCTCTTTCGTTTTCGAAGTCAAATTTAAACATTTTTCGCTGCACACGTAAAATGATGCGTTGTAAATGTTTTAGTTTTTAGTGATAACCTTGCTATTACCTTGTGGTTTTATGTTATTGTAATATGATGTTGTTAAGTTTTCACTGATGAATGTCTTTGTTGTCATAAAATATCTTGGATTCTGAATTGGAGTATAGTGGAAATGGTTAAAATCCTACAATATAGGGTAGTGTCTTAGGTAAATAAAATATTCTACTCAGATTCAATCATCAAAATTATTTTTCCAATCATACAACAAATAAAAAATAAACGTTTAGGAGTGACGACGACACGACACTTTGCTTTAAAGTGTCGCATGCTGAAGTAACGCGGAACTTTAACGGCCGACATCTTCATATTTTTTTGTTTAGTCGACAAAGAAATACTTTTCCGATATTTTACTGACGAACTTATTAGATTTTTTTAGGACATTAGCCACTGTATACTAATAAAAGAGGAAAGATTTGATTAAGTATTTGTTTTTTCTTTTTTTTTTTTTATCAGAAATAGTCCTTCGTTTGACCGCAATCTCACAATTCTCACATGATGGAACGCGAAGATGCGGCCGACGATGTATCACGAAGGTCTAGAATTGTTTGTATTGAAAATGCTCCCAAACTACTGGACCGATTTGAAAAATTATTTCATCGTTAGAAAGCTTACTATTCAGGGAGTGACCAAGGCTATATTTCATCCTGGAGTTCCCACGGGAACGGGAACTACAGGTGAAACCGCGAGGCGTTGCTAGTAATATTATAAAGGCGAATGTTTATACCGGCGAAAGTAAAGCCAAAGCCGAAGAAGCTAGTAATATAATTTGATAACTCTTCTAAAAACGCGTCGGGCGGCGCGTTGGACGTTTTGCTCTGTTCGCCGGCCCCGCCATCGCACGCGTAAACACAAGCATATCGCAATGTTCAGTGATGTTTATAGATAGGCGGGGCGTGAAGTGCGGCGGTGCACGCGTGCGACGCGTCAATAAAAACACGCGCTTACAAAGTGTGTGGAAGTTTCTGTATAATTAGATTCAGATTCATTTATTGATAACGCTTGTTACATGTCATAAGATAATTAAAAATTAAACTAAATTACAAATGACTAAAATTTTAAAAATTACAAATAATAAATTGTACAATACAAGATCAATAAAAGCATCATAGTAATAATTATAATAAGGCATACATTTTACAACGTAATATAGTTTTTACGAAAGAATTCGTCACTGTATATAAAGCTTGCTCGATAAGCCAGTTCTTCAGCTTAATTAACCGACTTCAAAAAAAGAAGACCACTTTTGACTGGGTGGTCCGATTTTCATGATTGTTTTTTATATGAAAGCTGGTGCTTCCCGTGTGGTCCTATTTTAATTTTGTTCAGTTCTGACAGTGGGATCCATGAAAATTCATGAAAAAACTATAAAAATTAAGTCGGTGAATTTTTTTAAACAAAATTAATTATTTTGTTTTAAAAAACTATAAACCGACTTAAATTTCTATTAGAGCCAGAATAGAGCCCTACCTACCTAACTAATAAAATTTTAAATCTTTGCTGCCGTAACCTCCTGCATCTTACTAGTATCCTAGTACTTTAAGAAACTAATACTACCTATCAGTAACACAAAATGGCTGCTCGATTTGTAATTTACCGAGTCGGTTATTGAACTCTGACCTCTACTGGATTGCATTTGAATTGTTACCTTATACCTAGAGCAATAGAGGCATAAATAATGTGCATCGCTCCCCCCGCTCCTGATCAATATGCAATAAACAAGTAGGTATAGCATACATGTATACAACTCATTCATTGATAGGATAACCTCCTGATGCGTTCTGGGGCCCTAGTACTATCAAGGACGAAGAAGATGGAATAGACTGAATAGACTCATAAGATGCATTGAAATAAGACCGGCCAAGTGCGTGTGTGTGCGTGTTCCGTACCCATTATCATTAATTTTTTTTTTTATATAAACCGACTTCAATTATTTCGTTTTTTCATGGATCCCATTGTCAAAACTGAACCAAATTAAAATGAGACCACACGGAAAGCACCAGCTTTCAGATAAAAAAAGAATCATGGAAATCGGACCACCCAGTTAAACGATCTGAGGTTACCACAGAAATCGTAATAAGACGTAATAACAAATAAAAAAACAGTTGAATTGAGAACCTCCTCCTTTTTTTGAAGTCGGTGAAAAAAAGGCATAATTATGTTAACTGTAAAGTAGTAAGCTTTGTTAAAAAAAATATCCTCAACAGCCTGTATGGGTTCACTGTTGGACGCAGGGGGAAGCCCCCTGATAGCGGCGTTATTATTGGCGTTTATACCATGGGGGGTTAATGCCCATAATCCCCACGCTGGGCATTCGGGTTGAGGATCGCAGTTCGGAGGTAGTATTTTTCTGCCTGGTGGATATCCCTTAGTCGCCTCTTACGACACCCGCGGGAAGACTTGGAGTGGTGCAAATTCTAAGCCTAACAGCTGAATTGCTAACAATAAAACAACGGGCGCTTCGGGAGTGCCGACAGAAGTAAAAACTACACGCACACCTTTCCGATGTACTCAGGCCATAAGTGGCAATTTCGTTCTTTGCAATAATAAATACTTTGAACGGCGCCATCTGTTAGCCTGCGGCGACACTTCTCTACTACTATGTAAAGTTATCTCAACTGACGCTGTGGGTTCTGTGTTGTTCCCGGAACTAGGGACATCTTCTTTAAACTTAGTGAACTATTTGCCCGAACTCTTAAGAGACCGGTGTCCTCAGGAGCACCAAGTGCCCAGACACCACACATACACATACACCACACACACGAATACATCACACACACACACACATACACACACCCTCACTCACGCACACACTCAAAGACTCACAAACAATATTATTATGTTGTAATTTTATTTCATTTTTCAGTAATCTAGGAGTTGGGCGTTGACACTACCACACAGTTTGTAAAGCTTTAGTGTCATCGTTTCAATACGTATTTATGATCCTCCCTGTAAAATGTTCTGAATAAATGTTTTGTATTTATTTATTATTTTATGGTATACAATAAATCATTGAGTATTGATTGATTATTTACACAGGTAGCTGTAACTTTTAAACTTTTGAAAGCTCATCTAAGTAGGCTGATAGCTTACAATGTAGTACCAATGTAAAATTATAGTAATGCAAGCGTATTACATCACTACGGTCACGTGATGCTGATCTAACATGTTAGATCAGCATCACGTGACCCTGACGCGAGTTTACCATAAAATAACCCATACCAAAAAAGTGCACAACGCCGCTAAAGAAGTTTTTACTTCAAAAATATAATAGGGTATATGCATCGATTTTTTTTATTGTTTTAATCGATTCTTTAGGTCATTATTTAACCGAGGAATGATAAGACACTCACTGAATTTCGCATTAACAAGGTAAAAAAAACAAATCAAAACTACAATCATTTTCGGGTGATAAAAACGCTGCCATATTGGCGCCATGTTTATGTGACGTCGACGCACACACTTGATTACAACCTTTGGTGACGACCTCGGTAGTGATCATCTCAGGAAAGAGGTTTTCCGAAAAAACTGAAAATAATCGACAATACGGAATGTCAAGTGGGCAGAATAGTGTCAAATCATGGTGCAGCAAGCAGAATAAAAAAAGAAAAAATGTGCACAGTGATGTCACGTCCGCTCTAGTCAATGGCGTAGCGTTTTGAAATTTTGCGATTGAGATTTAAAATATCAATTTTTCAATGGTTAAATTCTACAATAAAAACATCTCAAAATGCAAAAATAAATATGTAGATATGTTTCTATATCAATAGAGAATACGTATATATTTTTTTAGCCATTTTGAAATCACATGCATATACCTACCCTATTATCATAGCATGCATAGATGCATTATGTTAGTACCTACTTGTACTATCTACTATCGAAATACGGCTAATATTTTGTTTACTTTATTACTTACACAATTTTTTTTAACCGACTTCAAAAAAAGAGGAGGTTCTCAATTCGACTGTTATTTTTTTTATTTTTGTTACTGACTGGGTGGTCCGATTCGCCTGATAATTTTTGTATATGAAAGCTGGCGCTTCCCATGTGGTTCCATTTTAATTTTTTTCAGTTCTGCCAATGAGATCCATAAAAATTCATGAAAAAACTATAAAAATTGAAGTCAGTTTATAATTTTTTTTTATAAGTATGATGTTATAAGTATGTATGTCTCTAAGGTATTTATCATTATGGGCCCTAGTTAAGTTACTTTGTACTTGTCTTATGTTGCTTTGAAATAAATGATTATTATTATTATACTTTAAACAAAATTATTTTCCTTAAGGTTGCGCTCGAAGACAAGAAACTAAAAGCCAGATCCCTGAAGAATCCTCTGACTAAGATATTGAAGACGATGTTGCCTGAAGATAAGGTTATTTTTATCGGTATGTTCAGTAGACCGAGCACGTCTAGAATAGAAAAAAATTACGTCACTTTGTCATTAAATGCGTGAAATGTTTGAAATTAATTCCTTCAACTTCAATAATTTACGCAATGTATGACGACGCGATGTAATTTTTAACCGACTTCAAAAAAAGGAGGAGGTTCTCAATTCGTCTGTATTTTATTTTTATGTTTGTTACCTCAGAACTTCTGGGTGGTCCGATTTTCATGATTCTTTATAGAAAAATAATCATAAAAATCGGACCACCTAGCAAAGCTGGAGCTGAAAGCTGGTGCTTTCCGTGTGGTCCCACTTTAATTTGATTCAGTTCTGACAATGGGATCCATGAAAATCCATGAAAAATCTATATAAATTTAAGTCGGTTTACAGTATATTAAAACGAAATTAATTAATCTCTATTTTACCCTAGATAACACAATTCCCATGCTAGGCCAGCTGTAATCCAGTATTTAAGCTTAACCTACCTGACGACTAATGTGGCACGGTGGGCGAAGGTCCGCCTGCGACGCAGGAGGTTGCGGGTTCGATTCCCGCCTCGGGACAAATGTTTGTACGACCTGCAGATATTTGCTCAGGGCGTTCTGGATGTTTTCTATCTCTAATAAAAAATATCTATCCATGATGTATATCAGTTATCTAGTACCCATAACACAAGCTCTGCTTAGTTTGGGGCTAGATAATGCTGTGTGAATTGTCCCACATTATTTATTTTATTTTAATCTTCGATATTTCTTCTACACTACCTACTCGCCCTCCATGTACCATAGCCGTGGGACACTTGTATAAACATTTTATTTCAGACACGTGCACCTATCCTGCTGTGCTGGCTTACAATGTGCACCACCCCAATTCTTCCCGTGGGTGTCGTAAGAGGCGACTAAGGGATATTAACCACAGTTTTTAGACAGTTTTCATCAAACTACGATCTCCAACCCGCATGCAGCGTGGGGATTATTGGCATTACCCCCCATGAGTTAAACGCCAATAAGGCGTTTATCAGGGGAGGCCTGCGTCCAGCAGTGGACCGATACAGGCTGTTGAGGTTGAGGTTGTGCACCTATCCTAAGACAGCCAAAGCCTTTCCTAGAACTGCTTTCACGCCAGAATCGTTCTGTAGTTTTGGCGTGAGGAGGATGTATGTGTGTTTTATCAAATGTCCGTCGTGGGACAGTTGTTTAAAAAATGTTTGACGCCCAAAGCCTTTCCTAGAACTGCTTACACGCAGGAATCATTCAGTAGTTTTGGCGTGAAGAGGAAACACACATCCATTCATCGTCGTGGGACAGTTGTATAAAAAATGACTTTTTTCAGCCACATGCACTTATCCTAAGGCAGCCAAAGCCTTTCCTAGAACTGCTTACACGCAAGAATCGTTCAGTAGTTTTGACGTTAAAAGGAAACAAGCATCCATACAGCGTCGTCGTGGGACAGTTGTATAAAAAAATGCTTGACAGCCAAAGCCTTTCTTAGAACTGCTTACACGCAAGAATCGTTTAGTCGTTTTGGAGTGAAGAGGAAACACACATCCATTCAACTTTGTGGGACAGTTGTATAAAAAAAATGTTTTTTCCAGCCACGTGCACCTATCCGAAGACAGCCAAAGCCTTGCCGATGGTGAGGCTGTTTTCTGAAATAATTCTCGTGCCCAGAGCTGATTATGGATCAGTTAGATTATTCTTTTATGAAAAGTTTCAGAAGTAAGTAAGTATGAGGCGGTCTCAGTTTTCCATTATTATTTTATCTTATTATTATGCAAAACTAAGGCTTGTTTTATGAAAGCATGCTCAGTCATCGACCTATGCTTGAGTGATGCTTATGTATAGTTTTGAGTAAAGACTAATTTTAAAACAATGCTTGTGAACTCATGTCAAAATCTACTTAGTAACGATGCGTTCTTTCCACGTTATTACGTATATTGAACGTTTACCAAGCATTACTTGAGTAATTGCCTATTTTAGAACAATTTCAAACTTTCAAATCAAATCTGCCTTGTGATTCTTTGAACTCATCTTTACTCAAGTGTGGTCTGGATCACGCTTGAGCAAGGATTGGAAAGGATTTCTACGCGTCAAAGCGCTTTTTTTAACGAAGCGCCAAAATACTTTTGAATTCGTTGCGTTCATTTCACAAAAGACATCAAAACAACAAAATAGCTCTAAAAATAAATTATGATAGTCAAGTTGAAAAGGTAAAGGAACGTTTATCGCATAAATAAATGGAGACCATTGACAAAACCGAGTAGGGTTTTGTCAATGGTCTCCATGTATTTATGCGATTACCTTAGTAGAGATTTTGTTAGTGCAACTAGCTAAGTAGCCTCAGAGTTAGAATAAGAATAATAATAAATAAGAATAAAATATATTTATTTTATAGACAGAACTTAAGTAGGTAGGTATACATTTTAGAGCAAGGAAAATAAAAAAAAGCCACAATATCAACTATTAGCCCGACCCGGGATTCGAACCCAGGGCCTCATAATAAACAGTTAACACATTCGATGCCAGTGACCCACGACGAGGGCTCAACTCTGTCACATTCGAGGAGCCGGGAGCCCACGACGCGGGCTCATTTTTTAACCAGGTTTTTCTTTCCCAATACGCCATAGTTTAATATGAAAATAAATGAGAGTACTATTTCAACGAGCCTTTTCCTTGTATGGGTGTTGGTTTTTAGTTTTACAATGTTTAAATTTGAATTGAATTTTTACTTCTTCTGCCATGCCAAGGACACCCAAGGACCCACGTCATGGGTCATCTTTCAGGAGTAGCAAACATTTGGATGAGGGTTCATTTTATTGTATGTTAGTTTATTCTATTGTACCCGGGGTTGGCATGAATAAAACAAGTTCTTTTAAAACACGTTTGAAAGTGTTTAGAAGTTATTTTTAAGTAATAAAACTTTATTATAAACGTATGTTTTTTATAACACAGTTTAAATAAGTTTTAAAGGGGACAATGTTTAAAACATGAAGAAAAAACAGGGTTTAAAACTATACCCTTAATTGAAAATGAATGGAAATAAATCCAAACGAATAAATATGTAGGGCTCTCAATAGCTTAAAATATTTTTTCAAGTGGAAAAGTCCTTATGTCGGCTTTCGGAAAAAGTAATTCAATGGATTAGTGGGTATTCCCTGCTTTTTCTCTAGTTCTCTACCTACCTACACTACACTACATACAAGGTGTATGTAAACTGTTTTGTATTGATTAATAATAACAATATTTTTTAATAATTAGAAGATAGTTACTGAGATACGCAACAAAAAGTAAATATTTATCGTTATGTTATTATTTACTAATGTGAATTAGGAAATAGTTTAGAAATGGATTATTTTATTATTCGCTATAATTGATTTGAAATTGATCCCTAAAGGTAAAAAGTAAAAAACAATCTAAAAAAAACAGTAGTGTTAAACATTTTGAACAGTTTGATTTAAAAAATATAAAAAAAACAGTATTTTTTTACAACTCTGATTGTATCAAAAACCTGTGGGTTCTCACGTCGTCACAACGTGACGTGAGTCATATTAATTTTTTTTCATATGCACAAGCTGACCGCTAAACCATCGAGGCAGTTAGTTGCCACCATCAGCCTTAATTAGACACAGGCCTCCACCAGCCTCCCCAAGCTAGGTAGGTGGGTTATGATGATGGATAGGTTATTTGATTGACTTTCAGGATCCGCAGTCTACCGCGAGACTATTGCATGCAGGCACAGCCTCTGGCTCAGATGCTTCAAGGATATGGGTTTGGATTCATAATGAAGCTGTACGACGATATAATGACGGACGAACGCATTGTCCGGTAAGATTGAGCTATGTCACTCCCTGAAAGTAAGCTTTCTAATCATTGATTAATTAAAAATGGAAGATAGGTTACGTTCTCCCAGCGCTAACTCCAAAATTGGCATGTGTTACAACTACAGGCAAACACATACACTCACAGTTATATTTCCAGTCCTGTGCAATACAAAGAACAACAAAGACGGAAAGACGTATCTAAGACCGAAGTGCGACCGAGACAACAATATTTCGCGCCGGTCCGATGGTGACTGAGGTGGGAGCACATATTTTTACACAATATGAGGTTGCCATTTTCGAGAAACTAGTACCTCATCTTCCCCTTTTAATAAATCAATGTTTCTAATGGTGAAAAAAAACTTAGTCGGTGCAGTAGTTTTGGAGCCTATTCAATACAAACAAACAATAAAATGTTTCCTCTTTATTATATTAGTTTAGATGTAATTAGTCCTAAAAAAGTTTAAATTATATTGATTCCAGGTTGAATGCGACTCCACTGGATCCCGCGGAATTTTTAGAACCGCTTATAGCAAATGACATAGATCCGGTCACAACTGCAGTAAGTATTGCGTCAAATCTTTTATTTCTTTAGACTTACAAAATACGCACTTAGACAAGTTATTTATTTACTATAGATATAAACAGCTTGATAACTATACCATGTCCATTTTGAATGAGGCATAAACGTATACAAACCGCCCATACTTAACCTAAAATTCACTTTGTTGGCGCGTCCTTTTATACGTAATTTACATTACTTGTCGATTTTAGATCCTCCCTTCAATAAAAATTGCTAACAATTATATCTGAAACTCGACGCCAAGCAAGTGAGTTTTTGTTATTTGTATCGTGGTTTATTTACTAACATGCTCCATGCTGGATGGATAAACCATAGTAATTACTATCAAATAAGAAATAAGGTGCAATTGACTCTATTTCACTTACATTTTTTGTCCACTAGCAGAGGAAGTGAAAAAGAAACGATTAGCAAGTTTATGGCTTATCAACTAATACAATCTTTGCATATCTAAGTTTAAATATATTGCGACTTAAGAGTAGATAACAGTTGTCATATTTATTGTAAATATAAGTAAATCTAACACTTTATGTTATTCCTACATTTCATTTCAACAATAGGAACACAAGGAGCACTTAGTTATGTCAAAGAATTACATGGTTGCTTATGTCTAGATAATAATAAATTTAAATTAATTCTTATGTCTAAATAATAATACATTTTCACATAAAAAGTAGTAAGTACACTGTGTACTTACAGTTGTTAAAGAAAAGATTCAGCTGTAAAGAGGCTACGTCATAAAAATACAATTAAAACAAAACACATACTATTGTCGGTGCGGAACTGGGGAACATCATTAATGTAATCATCTATGAAGTAATAGGCTTTCTTGATAAGATTTAGTTTAGCTTCAGGTGGAAGCTTGTTATAGAAACCTACGCAGTTGCCCACAAATGATTTCCCTACCTTTCGTTATCTATTATGATGGGATGTATAAAATAAAAAAATAAAAAAAAAATAAAGCCTTTATTTCCAATTTCTACATTCTTAACATATTTGCACTTTACAATTCTCACATTATATCATCTATTTATAGTATAAAATTTCTTTATAATAAATATTTAATCGGACACCCAGGATTGGGTGTAGGCCTCCTCCATGTATTTCCACCCATTGCGATCTTTCGCCAGACGGGTCCATGTTGTTGTAGCAACCTGTACTAAGTCGTCGCACCATCTTCTACGTGGCCTGCCTCGCGGACGTGAGGCGTCTCTCGGGTACCAGTGCAGGATTCGTTCGCTCCATCTCTCGTCCTGTGCTCTCGAGACGTGGCCTGCCCACTTCCACTTCAGTTTGCAGAGCATTCTTACTGCATCGGTGACTTTAGTGATATTTCTAATATCATTGCTCCTAACTCTATCCTTGAGCTGATGGGATGTATACACATCAATAATAAAGATCCTTTAATAAAATCGATAAGAGACAATAGCTGGGAGAATGGGTACTGGCTTTTCGAAGGAACGCTCAAATTAGGTCCAACTACCTCAGTGAGGTGGGTGGTCAGTTACGATCCAGATTTTATAAGGATAAAAAGCTTTCACCAGACAAAAAGGTACGTTGCCTGCGAACTAAAAAGGCGAGCGGAGCAAGCCATAACATACCTACATATCAACTCTATTGCTACATTTTTAAAAAAATACAGAATTTTGGAAGCGGTTGAACAAAAAAAAAACTTTTTGCAAAATCCGATATTGATGAGCTAAGCGAACTGCGAAAATTCGTTAACTTTTTGCGGATTCTAGCAAAAAAAATTGAATGTGATCTGGGCAAGACAGCATGAGAGGCGCCATCATTCTCAATTCCATTATTTAAATACGCAGGTTTTAAAAGAAACCGTGTTTTTGTTTCAGGACTTTCAAGAATATATTGACTTCTGCTTAAACTATGGTCCGTTGAAAGCTGAGCGAATAGAATACAATAAGATAAACTCAGTTCGTAATGAGGTGTATAAAGCCGCTGCCGAGAGGGCAGCAAAGAACGCAGCCCAAGAGAAAGGGGGTGGGGGGACGTAAAAGATTTCTTAAAAACATTTCAACAAAGAAAAGTTTTTAGTTGGTCAAAACGAAATGGCGGAATACTCAAACGCATCTCAGATTTATTACGCGATTACGCAAATATATTGCAAATTTCCTGCACAACAAGCATTCTTTTTGAAATTTTAATATATTTTGAGTTATTAATATGAGTGAAAAATTAGATACCATGTTTAATATGTTGTGAATTGTAATAACATTTCTTATGTAATGTTTTTAATGTGTTACGTGTTACATATTTATATGTACAGTAAAACTTGAGATACATTTTTCTAGACGTCATTCCGGATCGATTCAGCTATTGCTCATACTTTTAGGAGCTTTATCAAGAAATAACATATTTTTGGACTTGTTGACTACCTTAATAAACAAGTCTTACGTGCGAATTAAGATTTTCATTAAAAACTGTCAGTTATTCGTAGTTTTAGAAGTTCTCTGAACAAATCTGAGTTACGTTTGATTATTCGGCAGTAAATGGATTAAAAACTTCTTATCAATTTTAAGTCGATTTAAAAGTGTATTGGAATTTAATTTATGTAGGTACCCTAGATTAAGAACAACGTATTTATTAACTAAGCGATTCGTGACTTGTTTTTGTGATTTGTAACTGTTTCGTTTAATTGATTGTTTGGATTAAATTAATGTTTAAACAATAACTTTCATTTTTTTTGGCCTCGTATTCTAAATATTTTTGTGCGTATTTCTTATTTTTGCTTTATAAGAGCAAGTTTTGCTGTTTGCTATTATTATTTTAACAGGCGTTCGTATTTTAGTTTAGGTTACTGTACTAACAACGCTGCTGTGTGGCTGTGTGGTGCCGGCCTAGAATAGCACCACCCCATTTCTTCCCGTGGGTGTCGTAAGAGGCGACTAAGGGACATAAACCGGAGGGCGGGCAGCAGCGCCTCCCGTAGACCGATAATATCACCGAACTGCGATCCCCAACCCGCATACCCAGCGTGGGGATTATGGGCACTACCCCCCCAATGATTGCACACGCCAAAAAGTGGCCCCTAGTTCCCGGCCGCCTCGCTATTCCTGGCCATGGTAGCGGCCATGGTAACGGCGGGGCAGGGGGTGCTAAGAATCCCCGGGCTACGGCAGGCTACCGATCATTACTTAAAAACTTGACCCTGGCTACGTTTAACGGACGCACTCTGAGGCTTGATCACCATCTAGCGCAGTTGGAAGTGGAGTTAGAGAACATTAAATGGCATGTTCTGGGGTTATGTGAAGTCCGTAGAGAGGGGGAGGACACCGTAACCTTAGACTCGGGCCATCTTCTCTACTTTCGCGAGGGTGATAAAACATCCCAGGGTGGCGTAGGCTTCCTCGTCAACAAGGCCCTCTCTAACAACGTTCAGGAAATCTCCAGTGTGTCGACCAGGGTAGCGTACCTGATCCTTCGGCTGTCCAAGCGGTACAGCTTGAAGGTAATTCAGGTTTACGCACCGACCTCGGCACACTCGGATGATGAAGTGGAGGATATGTACGAAGACATATCCAAAGCCTTACATAACACCACCAAGGCTCACTTCAACGTTGTTATGGGGGACTTTAACGGCAAGGTGGGAATCCGGACTGGCAACGAATCCCGAATAGGCATCGCATGGTTATGGAGTTAGGAATCACAGGGGGCAAATGCTTGTCAACTTCCTTGAGAAGGAGGGGCTGTTCTTAATGAACTCTTTCTTTAAGAAACCGCCCCAGAGGAAGTGGACGTGGCGAAGCCCCGACACTGTGACTAAAAATGAGATCGACTTCATCATGACGGATAGCAAGCACATATTCAGAGATGTCTCAGTGATCAACAGGTTTAATACCGGATCTGATCACCGACTGCTCCGAGGCTCTCTGAATATCAACTTAAAGCTTGAAAGAAACCGTCTGATGAAGTCCACGCTCCGACCTAATCCAATCCAGATCATGGCGGGCACCGAGAAGTTCCAGCAGCTTCTCGGGAATAGATTCATTGCCTTGGATCCCACTGATGACGCTGACGAGACCCTACACAATCTGGTCGAAACGTTGAGGAACGAGGGCATCAGATTCTGCCAAAAGCAGCGTACTGGCAAGAAATCCAAACTCTCGGATGAGACTCTCGGGCTGATGGCAAAAAGACGGGAAACCACCCAAGCGACTTCTTCAGACAGGTCAGACCTGAACAAGCGAATTGCGAAGATGGTACGGCGCGACCTTCGGAGCTCCAACACACGCCTCATTGAAGAGGCAATAGAGCGAAACCGAGGGTCCAAAGTATTCACTCAGCAGCTTGGCAGGAGCCACCTGACGAAGCTTAAAACGCACGATGGGAGGACCGTTTTGTCGAAGCTGGAGATATCCGCCGAGATAGAGGATTTCTATGGCCGATTATACGCTGCACATGCCCCTCGTCCCCAACGAGTCGACCACGATTCAAGAGCCACCCTGACACGCCACTATACCGACGAACTGCCAGACATCAGTCAAGACGAGATTGTGCTAGCTCTGAGGCAGCTTAGAAATGGAAAAGCCCCCGGTGAGGACGGCATAACATCAGAGCTTTTAAAAGCCGGAGGAGCCCCTGTTATACAGGAACTACAGAAACTCTTCAACGCCGTCTTTCACAGTGGGAGAACTCCAAAGGCGTGGAGCGGGAGTTTGGTGGTGCTCTTTTTTAAGAAGGGAGATAAAACCCTCCTTAAAAACTATAGACCCATCTCACTCCTGAGCCACGTCTATAAGCTGTTCACACATCACGCTCATCACGAACCGTCTCGCCAGGAGACTCGACGAGTTCCAGCCACCGGAACAGGCCGGGTTTCGCGGAGGATATGGCACCATAGACCACATACACACAGTGAGGCAGATTATACAGAAGTCCGAAGAGTATAATCAGCCCCTGTGTCTGGCCTTTGTGGACTATGAGAAGGCCTTTGACTCTGTCGAAACCTGGGCTGTTCTGGAATCCTTACAGCGATGCCAAGTAGACTATCGTTATATCGAGGTGCTGAGATGTCTCTACGACGCCGCGACCATGAGTGTCCAAGTACAGGACCAGCAGTCCAAACCCATCCAACTGCGCAGAGGAGTGAGGCAGGGGGATGTTATATCCCCGAAACTGTTCACGAGTGCCTTGGAAGATATGTTTAAGACACTGGACTGGAAAGGTAAGGGCATCAACATAAACGGCGATTACATCTCACACCTTCGATTCGCTGATGACATAGTCGTAATGGCGGAGTCGTTGGAGGAGCTAAACCAGATGCTGGACGGCCTAGCTTTAGCCTCACGATGCATCGGTCTCGGCATGAATTTGGATAAAACCAAAATCATGATCAATGGCCTCATTGATCCGGGACCGGTCGTCGTACATGGCCACCCTCTCGAAATTGTTTCCGAGTACACTTACCTTGGACGAATTCTGCAGTTGGGTAAAAACAATTTTGAGAAGGAGGCCAAGAGGAGGATTCAGCTAGGCTGGGCAGCGTTTGGAAAGCTACGTCGAGTCTTCTCGTCATCCATACCGCAATGCTTGAAAACGAAAGTTTTCAATCAGTGCGTCCTACCCGTCATGACCTACGGAGCTGAGACGTGGACACTCACGATAGGGCTGGTCCACCAGTTTAAAGTCGCTCAGCGAGCTATGGAAAGAGCTATGCTCGGAGTCTCTCTGAAGGATAGGATTCGTAACGAATACATCCGACAGAGAACCAAAGTTATCGACATAGCTCAAAGAATTAGCAAACTGAAGTGGCAGTGGGCCGGCCATATCTCGCGAAGAACCGATAACCGCTGGGGTAAACGAGTTCTTGAGTGGAGACCGCGACTCGGCAAACGTAGTGTAGGACGCCCTCCGGCCAGGTGGGATGACGATCTGCGAAAGACTGCAGGCAGATGCTGGATGCGTCAAGCTGAAGACAGGGCGCTATGGCGCTCATTAGGGGAGGCCTATGTCCAGCAGTGGACTAATATAGGCTGATGATGATGATGATGATGATGATGACTAACAACGAGGGCTGGGGCGCAGTGGTATAAACTGCATGATACGGTGGGTTTGATTTTCGCAGTTTGATGACACATTTTTTAATAATATATTAAACAAACTGTTCTCGCGATTTCGTCCACGTGAGATTCGATTTAATAACATCATCATACTTTTCATAAATTTCATAATTATACAGTGTTTGGTATGGCAACATATTTTTATACGACTGCAAAAAAAGTAGGAGGGTCTCAATTCGACTATCTTTTTTTATATTTTTATTCATGTTTGTTACCTCAGAACTTTTGACTGTGTGAACGTGTGAACCGACCACCCAGTCAAAAGTTCAAAAGTTCAAAAAAAGAACCATGCACGATTTTTTTTATATGAATGCTGGTACTTCTCGTGTGGTCCCATTTTTGTAATTTGGTTCAGTTCTGACAATGGGATCCATGCAAATCCATGAAAAAACTAGAAAAATTAAGGTCAGTTTTTAGTTTTTTAAAACAAAATTAACTATTGGGGAGGTATGTTGGGCACCTCTCTGTACATGCATAAAGTTAGAAGGCGGCCAAATTTTGTTCTAATAGGTATCTGAAAAACTTTTATAGGACAATTTTTGTGATATTGAGTTTACAATATCACATTTAGTTTTCTTTTTAAATGAATTTAGAAATGGTCACGACTTTTTACTACTCTATTTTAAATTTCAGAAATTTCAGCTTAACAAATTTTGGCGTGAAGAGGTAACAAAAATCCAAACTCCCTTTTATAAAACTTGTGTGATCTGATCATGCAAACCCGCAAGCAAAAGCCAAGTTTCATACAAAAGGCCAATGGCCTAAAAAAACTTAGATAACAATATTTTGGGGTGAAGTTCACAAGTCACGCGTATGATTTAGTCTGTCTAATTGGGGCCAAGTGCGGTTCAAATGGACCATCGTCCTACACAAACAGTATTTCGGATTTATATGTAGGTACCTATATGTCTATCTTAGCCGAATAAATGTCTAGTACTTAGTCGGTTTTTTTTGTAAATTGTGCTTATTAGAAATTATGGTAGTACTATTCACCAATAGATGGCAGGAAGAGTCATATCTTTCAGTTTAATTCTTAAATTAATTACGATAAAGTTGGTTATTGAAAACACGAATAAAATAGTATTACTATGCGCCAATAGATGTCAGGAAGAGTCAATTGATTACGATAAAGTTAATTATTGAAAACATAATTTAACTAATAAAACGACATTTTCTGAAAATGAATCGTAGCTAGATCGATTTATCGCCCCCGAAACCCCCTGTATACTAAATTTCATGAAAATCGTTGCAGCCGTTTCCGAGATTCGGATTATTTAAATATATACAATAATTGCTCGTTTATACACTAACACCTTCATGGCCTAAGACGCAGGTGCCATTCTCCACCACGTGTGGCTGCGGCGCGCCCCTGCGGGTCGCACCTAGGGTTGCCAGATGGCCGGGAATTCCGGGAAAGTCCCGGAATTTCACGTGTGGTCCCGTGTCCAGTAATTACACTATACAGTCCCGGAATTCATGAACACTAGTTTTTTTCTACAAAGTTACGTAACCGCGCGGCGGCTATTGAAGTGTTGACATTGATTAACTGTATACCAGAATTACCAGAGTTTACATGTCTGAAAGCTGTTTTTGAGGTCCTTGCAAAAGACATGCCAAACTATAAAATCTGGGCCTATTTAGAGCAAACCTTTTTAACACATTCGATGCCAGTGACCCACGACGAGGGCTCAACTCCGTCACATTCGAGGAGCCGGGAGCCCACGACGCGGGCTCATTTTTAACCAGGTTTTTCTTTCCCAATACGCCATAGTTTAATATGAAAATAAATGAGAGTACTATTTCAACGAGCCTTTTCCTTGTATGGGTGTTGGTTTTTAGTTTTACAATGTTTAAATTTGAATTGAATTTTTACTTCTTCTGCCATGCCAAGGACCCACGTCATGGGTCATCTTTCAGGAGTAGCAAACATTTGGATGAGGGTTCATTTTATTGTATGTTAGTTTATTCTATTGTACCCGGGGTTGGCATGAATAAAACAAGTTCTTTTAAAACACGTTTGAAAGTGTTTAGAAGTTATATAAGTAATAAAACTTTATTATAAACGTATGTTTTTTATAACACAGTTTAAAAAAGTTTTAAAGGTGACAATGTTTAAAACATGAAGAAAAAACAGGGTTTAAAACTATACCCTTAATTGAAAATGAATGGAAATAAATCCAAACGAATAAATATGTAGGGCAATAGCTTAAAATATTTTTTCAAGTGGAAAGTCCTTATGTCGGCTTTCGGAAAAAGTAATTCACTGGATTAGTGGGTATTCCCTGCTTTTTCTCTAGTTCTCTACCTACCTACACTACACTACATACAAGGTGTATGTAAACTGTTTTGTATTGATTAATAATAACAATATTTTTTAATAATTAGAAGATAGTTACTGAGATACGCAACAAAAAGTAAATATTTATCGTTATGTTATTATTTACTAATGTGAATTAGGAAATAGTTTAGAAATGGATTATTTTATTATTCGCTATAATTGATTTGAAATTGATCCCTAAAGGTAAAAAGTAAAAAACAATCTAAAAAAAACAGTAGTGTTAAACATTTTGAACAGTTTGATTTAAAAAATATTAAAAAAAACTGTTTTTTTTAAACCCTGATTGTATCAAGAACCTGTGGGTTCTCAAGACGTTTATTAGGCATTTACTCAATCCGCCCTGTAAATGCCCGGCATAAACCCATCTCTAGACGTGAGTCATATTAATTTTTTTTAATATGACTCATATAGTTGAAGGTAGTTTACATAAAAAACTAGATCTATTGCTATTGTATTCAAAATAAAATAAGTTTATCAGAACACTTTTCATAAACATTTAAAATCTCCTTCCAAAAGTTCTCATAATTTTAAAAAACTTAAAAATGTTGTACACCAATGTCATAGACTTTCCCATTTTCCTAAACTACACAGTTTTCCAGACTAAAATGCACAACGAGTAATATATTTAAGTCATAAATCACAAAAAACTATACATGAACTCCTGAAAGTGTCTTATTGTTGAGAAAAATGCAATTTAATGTCACAACCCCATACCTAATGCCGAGAACCCGCTGCGTGGGTTCACCTATGGCGCATGTGTAATGCCGGTGACCCCCGTGGAGGGCTCTGTGGTACGATGTATGGTGGTTTGGCGATAGAGCAGAGAGAAAAGTGTGAAGGAGTCGAATGTGTTAATGACTTTGTAAATCTTAAAAAAAAAGGTTTTGTTTTATCAATTCCAACAAGCCTTCTGCAAAATAATTTTTAGTCTGATAAATAGTTTTATGGAATAATGAAATAATGAGCGAAACAGAATGCCCAAGGATTTGATCAAATCTGACCGGCAAACTCGTGTCAATTACTTATGAAGAGTCTTACTCAGAAATTTTGTCAGTTTTAAAAAGCAGTGACGGAGAAAAACTTTTAAAAATGGCAAAATCTAGTGATAAATATTGTAAAAAGTAGTCGAATCTACATTGATTTAAGTTGATTTTAGTAGCCAAAGAGAGGTGTTCGTTCAGTTTTTGCTTTAGTTAGTACATAGTTGATAAACTAGTACCTACCCTATACCAAAGATTGATCTTTAAGAGATGTTCTAATTTTAGTTTGGAGTTCAGTTGTTTCCTATTGTTAGATAATATCGAATGTTGATTCTGCCTTAAAAATGATTAATTAGGTACATTTTGTATTAAGTTTTGTTTTATGTGTGAGAACCATTGATTTATTAAAAACGAAGATGAGGCACTGGTTGCTCGAAAGTGGCAACCTCAAATTGTGTAAAATTGTGTTCTCCCACATCAGTCACCGTCTGACCTACGGCACGGGCGGTCGTGATTCGCGTGAAATATTGTTGTCTCAGTCTCACTTCGGTCCTAGATACGTCTTTCTGTCTTTGTTCTTCTTTGTATTGCACAGGACTGGAAATATAACTGTGAGCGTATGTGTTTGCGTGTAGTTGTAACACATGCCAATTTTTGAGTAAGCGCTGGGAGAACGTAACCTATCTTACCCTTTTTAAATCAATGGTGAGAACACCTGAATTTTTTATTTATTTAAAAAAGTGACAAAATTTTTTTGGAATTAAAAAGACTAAACGTGACTGTATGGTACCTACCTATGTTTACAGTGTGTTAGTTATTAATTATCTATAGTTCACAAGAAAATGCGTTTTTTTTTCTTTTAACATTACAACTATTTTTTTTCTATTGCGTCCAACAGCAAACATTTGTTGTTGGATTTGGACTCTTTAACTCCAACTTTGGTTACAAACGGACCAAAGAAATGTCCAGGAAATGATAAGCCCACATCTAGCAACCCTAGTCGCACCGCAGAGGCTGGGCAGTGAATACGTTATACATTATACAATAAAGGTATAAAATTGGCTAGTGTCCTATAAGATCTAATTAGCCCGAAAGTTAGATAGTCACAAGATATTGGACACATATTTTTTGTTTTGTAGAATAAACACTAGGCTACCGATTTGGGGATCGCAGTTCGGTGGTAGAATTGTTCTGCAGGGGGCGCTGCTGCCCGCCCCCGGTGGATATCTCTTAGTGACCGCTTCGTACGACACCCACGGGAAGAGATGGGCTTGGTACAAATACACACAGCCACTTCGTTCATCGATTGTGTTTATTATTTCTTAGACCTTACTTTAGCGTTCTTCTCTTCTGTGTCGTATTCTTCATTGCTGAAGGTCGTGCCCGTCCTGGAAAGTTTTCACAGAGACGCTGATGAGCCGCTTCCACACTGCCCTGTCTTCGGCCTGTCTGGGCTGCAGGCAAAATGAGTCCAGTTATGGTCTTAATTTGGTCAGACCAGCGGGTTGATGAGCGTCCTCTTGGTCTTTTCCCCTCTATCTTGCCGAGTATAACCAGTTTTTCGAAGTGGTCTGGGGCCTGATTCCACTAACACAATCGCCTCACTATGACACTATTATCGCTTCATTATCGCGTAACAATGACCGCCATTGACACCTTTTGGTATTCTACTAACACGATCTTTTTTTGTTTATGCCATATCTATGACATAATTATATGCCCCACCACATTATTGACACTCTATTATAAGTCATAGAGATTGTAATATTATGGTAAGAGAATACCAAATAAATTTACGACTCAATCTCTATCTCAATCGTATGGCGCCATTATTTTGTTTAAAAAATAGTGGAATTAGGCCCCTGGTTGCCTTCGGGCGATATGCCCAAGATAATACAATAATACTAGCTGCACCCCGCGGCTTCGCACGCGTTGTTTGCTATAAGCCTCTCGGAGCCCAAGACCTTTCCAACGAATACAAAACCGTGGAAATCGGTTCGTGCGTTCTGGAGCGTTAGGAAGGAAAACCCGACTTATTTTTATATTATAGATAAACTATATCGTTAGACCCCCAATAACGTTTGATATTATCCTCCATATACCCTAATAACCACCGGCGTATTGAAACTCTCAATGAGCAATGAGATATCGATTGATCGTTCGTATTTCGTCTCCTATACCATAATCAATTTGAGACGAATCAATCGATACCTCATTTATTGAAATCGAACGAATAGTTTCAGAGCTACGTTAGAACATTAAAATTGGACACGTATATTATTTACCTACAGACAAACAAAGGGTGAAAACCTCATAACCCACCATCGTTGAAAGTCGGATAAAAATATACTTAAAACTTGTGGATAGTCGTAATCGTGTTTTACATTATAGCGATGGTGACATCACGTGTGTAGGTCAAAAGCTAAAACGCGCTTTACACGTTCCGTTAAAGATAACGAATGGTTAAATAACACTTTATTTTTATGCTAAATATCGGATAGAAAGTAAAATATCAAAAAACTCAAGTCAATACAACACTGTGAACCATTGATTTATTTAAAACTAAAATGAGGTACTGGTTGCTCGAAAGTGGCAACCTCAAATTGTGTAAAATTGTATTCTCCCACATCAGTCACCGTCTGACCGGCGGCGGCGGCACGGGCGGTCGTGATTCGCGTGAAATATTGTTGTCTCAGTCTCACTTCGGTCCTAGATACGTCTTTCCGTCTTTGTTCTTCTTTGTATTGCACAGGACTGGATTATATAACTGTGAGCATATGTGTTTGCGTGTAGTTGTAACACATGCCAATTTTTGACTAAGCGCTGGGAGAACGTAACCTATCTTCCCTTTTTAAATCAATGCTGTGAATTAAGCCGAAACGGGGTAATTCTAGGGTGCCAACCTCATAACCCGCCTCGTCAGTAGTCAGGTAAAAATAATACCTTAATGAATGTTTACAAAAAGAAAGCCAATTAACCAATTAAAGTAAAAGATTTCCCGGAATGTTCGATGCGGACTGGACCTGTTTTTTCTGTTAGCCTAATTCCACCAAGATATGTGCAAATGCGACACAACGCGAAACGGAGTGCGGTTGTGTGATAACACAAAAACTACCCATCCTATGCTTCGATCAAATATACTTAGATTCCGCGTAAGCGCGCCAAAAGTAACCAAACGTTACGTCGTTAGGTAATTGTTGAAAACTAAACTTTAGATTGCTGCAATAAGGTTGATTATGAATAAAATATTTAAATGGCTTTGTGATGATTTTTAGTATCATCCCTAAGGTGTATGTAAATCTCAATTGGTAGGAAGGTATATTAAACTCAGGCCGTTTTTGTGCGTTGTGTCAATACGGAAAGTTGCATCTAAGGTATATTTGTTCGAAGTGGAAGCTCTAGCTCAAAAATGGCACACCCCCAACCTCAACGCCATAACAGCCTGTATTGGTCCACTGCTGTATGCAGGCCTCGCCCTGATAAGCGCTATATTAGCGTGTATCTTATGGGGCGTAATGCCCATAATCTCCACGCTGCTGGTCATACGGGCTGAGGATCACAGTTCGGTGGTAGAATTGTCCTGCAGGGGGCGCTGCTGCGGAGTTTCTCTGAAGCATAAAATGTGTAACGAATACAACAGATAAAAGATAAAAACATAAATATCTGTTTAATTCACCCAATACAATAGGTACATAAAATAATAAACAAGATAAATATAACGAATCACTAGGTACAATATATTGTAAAATCTAACAATATATTGGGTAAAAAAACAACAGACAACGCATCACAAAGAAAACGACATAGATCAAAGAATTTGCGATCTGAAGTGCCAGTGAGCCCGCCATCTCGCGAACAACCGACAACCGCTGGAGTAAACGTGTTCTCTGAGGAGACTGCGACGACTTGGAAAACGTAGTGTAGGATGCCCTCCAGCCAGGTGGGATGACGATCTGCGAAAGACTGCAGGCAGATTCTGAATGCGGCAAGCCGAAAGCAGGTTGTGCGCTGTCGAGCGATTCAGCACCTAGCCACAACTCCGTTATCGAATCGTAGTCTCTACTGAAGAACACTTTACTTTACCCGAGCAATTGTCGGTTCACAGATATCTGTGTGGAACTGTATAGTACATTTAGCAATCGGAGGTCTCAAAGTTAGATAAACTATCAAACTATGAATTGGCAAAGATTATTTCGTATTGAACAGAATGTCCAACTTGTGTTATGTAGGTATATTTATTTACTAGGATCTGCGTGCAAGTTTGCATGTGTTTTTTTGGATATAAGGGTCGATTGGCCGGATGTCGCGCAGTTCCACACCGACAATAGTATGTAAGAACAGTTAGACTTAGTTATGCTAAGATTGTAGTAGTTGATAAGTTTATTTTTCACTTCTTCCGCTAGCGGACACAAAATTTAAGTGAATTAGAGTCAATGGCTATCAAGCTGTTTATGTAGTAAAAATTGGATTTTCTAAAGAAATAAACGATTTGACTCTGACTCTAACTCTGTTCACATTTGATTGAAGATGCGTCGAGCGTATCAACGCGCGTGTCTTTATGTTCATAATTCGCCACAGACCCTTGCAGCTAGGAACTGTAGGATTTTCTTTGGAGGATGTATCGAATCAATCTGGTCTGTGCAGGTACTTCCCCAGAATGATGCTACGTTAACAAAAGATTATGGCTACCTGTTCTTACATAGCCTTTGGCTAGTGTAAGAACAGGTAGCCCATCTGATCTAAATCTATACCAATCGGAAGCATCCCTAATTATCTAGTAAATAATTTAATTTATATAAATATTTCTACGCCTAAGCTATTGGACATGGATCGAGCTGAAATTTTGCATAAAGGTAATTCTAATTCTGGAATCAAGCATAGGTGTGATATAAATCACCTTTAAACGCAAGCGCTGCAAGTTATAAATAAAATGAAAAGATGTTTTTAAAAATCCCGCTTGATTATCCAGTTTTTCCTTCACGTGATTCCACACGTTTTTAATGAGGTTGCTAGTTCAGAGTTCGATACGGATCGTAAATCAAAGATGACACAAAAATAAAAGCAAATGCATATCTGTACTTTTTAATCTTTGTGGGGCATTTACAATATAATTTACAATAATAAGAGATATCAGCGAATTATTATTTATTAGTTGAATTTTACTGAGCATCTGTATCGCTTGGGTTTACAAGGACTTTTTTGTTAAGTAGTTTTGGTGTAAAATGTGCAGTGATTTTTTGAAGGATAGCTTTTGTGAAATGTAAGTTTTCTACCTTATGTTTATTTATATGTATTGATCTAAAGAAAATAATCATAACATCAATATAAAAACACTTTAGATTTTGACTGAGATGGTGATCCAAAACATGCATAAACATGATTATAATCTTATCTTTTATCTTTATTAAGAAAAAAGATATCGAATTTTTGCACGTCTATTTTTTGTGCATATTAAGGTAAACTGAAGTGTGGGAATGTAAAGGTACCGCTTAGAGATTTCACTATTAAGTAAATAGATAGGTACCTAGGTACCTAAAAACAGACATTCACTACATTTAAGATGAATCGGTCTTCAGAGATAAGGGGTAATGCTAAATTTTTGACTTTTAAAAAAATATTCATAAAGTATGAAGAAGAGAAAGAAATTTCAAAAACTGTTTTTAGTTTAACAAGTGTTGAGTTTGTCGCATCGTCCTCTGAAACTCATTAACTGGTTTTGATTTAAGGATTTTTCCCTAGCCTACTCCATCACACTTAACTAAGGTTAGGAAATGGCTTTCTTAAGCATTGATTTATTAAAAACGAAGATGAGGTAAGTACTAGTTGCTCGAAAGTGGCAACCTCAAATTGTGTAAAATTGTGTTCTCCCACATCAGTCACCGTCTGACCGGCTACACGGGCGGTCGTGATTCGCGTGAAATATTGTTGTCTCAGTCTCACTTCGGTCCTAGATATATCAATGCTCTCAAGTGTTGTTAGTCTCGCTCCTTATTAATAGATAATCGCGCCCGATATCAACAAATTACTTAAACTGTACAGAAACCTAAATGAACAAACAATTAAAAGACAAATAAAAACAATGTCATTATCAAAATTTTACTAAAGTTGTCGTATTAAAGTCGCCTGGACCAATTTGGCCAATTCTTTTTTTTAATATTCGTTTAAGTTCAAGGATGGTGAGAAAAATTCGAATAACTGCCGGGAAAACACCTTTAAACGTTTCCATAGGAACAACGCGTGCGAAATCGCGGCGCACAGCTAGTCTATAATAAAAATCAATATACCAAACATTTAAACATTGTTTATAATTATAATTTGTGTATTTTATGTAATTCAGATATGAAAATATTTTTTCTTCTATGATTATCTCAGAAGGTTAGAACATAAGTTACAGAACACAATGTTTGTTTGTCTGGTGTCTTCTATCCAGCATTTTTTTTCAAAATCTTCGCCCATTATTATAATTTACTTATAAGTAAGTAATTAATAACATAAAAGAGAGAAAGATTTTGAAAAAAAAATCGTGTCCAATCTTAGAGCCAATATCCGCAAACCACTTTGAATTTACTTGCAAAGTCGCAAACGATATCTAGTTAATAAATAATGTCAAATGTCCACAACAAAGGACATTATTCAGATAGTATTATGTAATGTACATGACATATATTGGCAATTACATCAACTACAAGTACAGATAACCTATGCATGGCCTCTGCACATGCTATTTAGGGCACAAGTGTCCTGCCCTGTAGTCGATACAAAGTACATCATCATCAGCCTATACTAGTCCACTGCTGGACATAGGCCTCCCCTAATGAGCACCATAGCGCCCTGTCTTTTGTCTTTGGACTAATCGGAGTCAGAGTCAAATCGTTTATTTCTTTAGACTTACAAATAAGCACTTAGCACTCATACTCATACTCGTACTCATTTATTCGCCGTAGGAGCACAAGGCACACTTGGAGATGTCAATCATACAATATCATGCTGCTTAAATTATAATTTAAAATTTGAAGCCATAAAACAGACAAGATAGAAAAATAATCAAGTTAATAATTTGTACACATAAAAAAGATAAATTAATAAATAGATCAGCTGTCAGAAGGACATCGTTAAAGTCATGTACAAATAATAATTAATGGTGCTGCTGGAAAATGGCATTGTCTGTCATTATTAAATCTAAATAATATATAATTATCACAGTTAGCTTAACTAAGTAAGATATAGCTGCTAAGAATGCATTGTCATTTGTGGACTAGCCTATGATAGAGTATAGAGGTGTAACATAATCAAAACTTATTCAATGTCATGGACTTTACAATTTAATGAATAAACATTCGTATACTAAGTTTCTTCTGTTGTTATAAATAAATGTATTTCTTTCTTTTTTTCTTTCTTTCTTTCTTTCTTCGCTATGGCGCTCATTAGGGAAGCCTTATCAATATAGGTTAATGATGATAGTGATGTCGAATTTTACGGTTAGCAACAACATTTAGCGAATCTTTTATATTTATAAATATCTCGATAAAAGATATTTACCCCGTTATTTATAATGGTCTGCTAACATAAAACAGCTGCTAAGTAGTGTTATTTCTCAGTCTGACTTATGTCAATAGAAGAAGACAGAGCGAGATTTAGCAGTGTGCTCAGTTAGCAGACTATTATGAATAAGGGGGTTACTGTTTTGGACTTAGCAACTCTTTTAGCAATTCACTAGGCAGATACTATAGATGGAAATATTATCTAATTATCTAAATACCTGCCTGATATAAACATTCTGAGGTACAGAGTTCATAATTAATCTTTTGGGGATTATGGATTATGGGGATTGCAGATTATCGGGACACGCTGTAGGTATACATAATACTTTGATTAGGTACTTATATCTCTGTACACAAGCCAAAGTGGATGTTGGATTTTTGTCTGACAAATAATGCTAGACAATCTATTAACGAGAGAATTCGTCAGGGTGAGTGCGGTTCTAAACCTCGCGTACAACGCAATATGTTCGGGCGAAACTACAGGCTAATTTAGTATATCACACATTAGTACAAATATGACCCAATACTCTATTAAAAAATACATTTATCTATACCAATGTAGGTCATAGTCAAAGCAATATTAATTTTGGTCGAGTCTATGATTATCAAGGTTACCTATTTTATTTGATTTATACGCTACAAGCGACTTTTTGCGGTTTTTCTCGCTTTTATATTTTCTTTCTTGACGAAAACTTTGAAGATTTTGGCATTGGCAGCATACACGAGTGAAAGTAACTTACAATGAAACCTGTGGTAGTGGTAACGTTAACGTAAAGTTATACCTTTATCGATCATCATCAACCTATATTAGTCCACTGCTGGTCATCATAGGTCTCCCCTAATGAGCGCCATAGCGCCCTGTCTTCAGCTTGACGCATCAAGCATCTGCCTGCAGTCTTTCGCAGATCGTCATCCCACCTGGCCGGAGGGCGTCCTACACTACTTTTGCCGGTCTCAACTCATGAACACGTTTACCCCAGCGGTTGTCGGTTCTTCGCGACGTATGACCAGCCCACTGCCACTTCAGCTAGCTAATTTTTTGAGCTATGTCGATAAGTGGTTCTCTTTCGGATGTATTCGTTACGAATCCTACCTTCAGAGAGACTCCGTGATCATGGGGCATGAAAATGTGTCAAAATATTGGAAAGATCGAAACTCAAATCATGGTAATTTCCCGTTGTTCTAAATGACTTTAGTAAAATAAATGTTGCATCAAAAAATCGAGCACCAAAGAAAAGGGGTTTTCAGACGTAGAAACGACCTAGGTTTAGTAGTAAAAATGGTTTTACATCTGAAAAACCATTTTCTTTTTACACGGAATGTGTATATAGTCTAGGCTGGAATATATACACATTCCGTGTAAACGAATCTAATGTAAAAGAGAAAAATAAGACATGCATATATTAATAGTTGATCGCTGATTGTTCACACTGCTACAAGCGAGGACTCGCTAGTTTTTCGCTGAGATACTAGCTCAGTCGCTCAGCGATACTCGCTCAGCGATACTAGCTCAGCCATGCTATCGGAACTACACACTCGTTTCTCGTGTGTTTGTAACTTTTAGTTCTACCCGCTACTCGTTCATTGTCGGCCTTGAGATAACTGCCTGAATTTCGCTTACCTACGTTATATTGACACACTTTAGAGCTTAAAAAGTAAAAATAATTATAGATAATGCGTTATAACATGATAATACGTTATAACATGATAATGCGTTTATTAGATTAGATAAATATTCGTTCGTGTTGTAAAGATGTTTGGCTGAAGACAACGCCAAAACAACTGAATGCATCGGGCTGAAATTTTGCACACTTAAGATCTGAACCTTGAATAAAATGAAATTTAATTTTAATTCCAAAAACACGTGCGAAGCCGCCGGCAGTTGCTAGTAAATATATAAAAAAGCATAGATAAAATTAAAATCATCTGAAACAACTAGCAGCGCCTCGCGGTTTCACCCGCGTAGTTCCTGTTCCCGTGGGAATTCTGAGATAAAATATAGCCTTCGTCACTCCCTGAAAAGTAAGCTTTTTAATGGTGAAAGATTTTTTTAAATCGGTCCAGTAATTTCGGAGCCTATTCAATACAAACGAACAATCAAATCTTTCCTCTATATAATATCAAGTATACATAGATATGACGACCTCTGTGGCGCGGTGGGCGAAGGTCTGCCTGCGACGCAGGAGGTTGCGGGTTCGATTCCCGCCTCGGGACAAATTTGTGTACGATCTGCAGAAATTTGTTCAGGGCGTTCTGGATGTTTTTCTATATATAATAAAAAATATCTATCTATGTAGTGTATTGTATTATGTATATCAGTTATCTAGTACCCATAACACATGCTCTGCTTAGCTTGGGGCTAGATAATGCCGTGTGAATTGTCGAGCATTATTTATTTATTTATTATATATAGATAAAAGCGAACAGGTGCCAGTCCGTCATCGAGCTTGCAATTTCTAATTAGGTAACTATTTTATCCGACTTCAAAAAATGAGGAGGTTCTCAATTCGACTGTATTGTTTTTTAGGTTTGTTAGTTACTTCAGAACTTATACCTTATTTGCTTATAACATAATTTGGTTCTGCTATGACAATGGGTTACATGCAAATCCATGAAAAAACTATAAAAATTTAAGGCGCATACCCGAGCCAATCTGACAACGATACCTATTTTATCATATTTTTACGTTTATCATAGGAATTTTTAAAAATCCTACGTTCAGTTTGTGGTATCTATTATAAGCTATTTTTTAATACCTCTGTAATAATTTTATCATATAGTTTAGGAGGAGATGCGAAAATAGAGTTTGGTGGCCAAAAAGCGCAACTTCGTATCTCTTCCTAAGCTTTACAAAATGAAACTATTACAGAGACATTAATAAGTAACTTATAATAGATACCACAAACTGAACGTAGGATTTTTAAAAAATCCTGCGTTTAACGTAATAATAAGATAAAATATTTGTGGGCGCCACTTTCGCTGTGTGTATGGGCCTTAAGTCGGTTTATAGTTTTTTAAATCATAATTAATTAGTACTCTAACTAACTGTAGTTACAGATTACCTTTACTATACGGTATACGATACATTTATTTATAAATTTTAAATATATTCTAATCTGTATTAATTATTATTTATTATACCATGGGTTTACAACAACCGGGATATAATCTGCCAAGGTCGTAAGGCCTTCAAGCATCCCATATTATTTTATAGCTGTTGATTTGTATAATACTATAATAAATAATACTGATGTCATAATAACCCTAAAAGAATAAAGCAGACCTCAATAAAAATAACTTATGGTTTTATGTTAAATTAGCTGCACCCCGCGGCTTCGCACGCGTTGTTCCATGGAAACGTTAAAAGGTGATTTTTATCCCAGGGGAACTGATTTATGGGATAAAAAGTAGCCTCTGTTTGATTCCAAGATTAGAATTACCGATATGCAAAATTTGAGCCAGATCGGTTCATTAGTTTTGGCGTGAAGAGGTAACAAACATCCATCCATCCATACATCCATACAAACTTTCACATTTATGATATAAACTAACTAATTTCACATTTGTGACAAGCTGTAGCCGCTGCTTTGCCCGCATTTTCCCAAAAACACATAATTATCTAGCCCCAACATCACACAGCATTATCTAGCCCCAAGCTAAGCAGATCTTGTTTTATGGGTACTAAATAACTGATTTACCTAAATAGATATATGTTGTATTAGACATATTAAGATACATATTTCATTTTACTTTTTAACCGACTTCAAAGAAGGAGGAGGTTATCAATTCGTCTGTATTTTTTATGTTTGTTACCTCAGACTGGACTACCTTTTGACTGGGTGGTCCGATCTTCATGATACTTTTTTTATATGAAAGCTGGTGCTTTTCGGGTCCCATTTTAATTTTGTTCAGTTCTGACAATGTGATCCATAAAAATTAATGAAAAAGCCATACAAATTGAAGTCGGTTTATAATTTTTCAAAACAAAATCAATTATGCAACAACGTCTATTACGCAGAAATCAAGGCTTATGAGAAAGGTAAAAAAATAAACACGGGAAACTCCCTCTGAGTTTCCCGTTGGAATTTTTTTCGCTATTTATGGGCTAAAATGACTAGACTATTGTTAATATTGTTATCTATGCATTATTTAATTTATCTTATCTAAAATTATATAATTTGTTTCAGGTATGCTAGCAGTGGATTAACAAACGGAAAATATAACAATACTAAAAACTATATTATGACATGAGTTACTCCTTTAATAATTCCAAGGCCAACTTATAGAGAGCTATTAGTAATTTTAAGTTTAATCTTTTATAAAAATAATCAAATATTTTATAATTATTTTAACATTTAAGTTCATCTGCGTGCAAAAAGTTTTACTCTGATCAATTTTCTAATTAAAAGATTTAAGTTGTTTACCTCTTGGACCCGTTTGGCTTTTTGATGATTTTATTAGATGAGCTTTTGAATACAAGACGAGCTTCAAAACGCCCTACTTCTAAGTTCAGCACAGCATAACTCTGCACCAAAGTCGTAATTTGATAAACAAAAGATAACATTGGTTAGCTAGTTTCATAATAAACATAAATATATATAACACTTAACACTTTTTTAAACAAATTGAGTCCCAAGAAACGATTTTGTGAAACCCGACCCGCGCGCTGAAGGCGCTATAAATGGCGGGGCAAAGGCGCGTTGCGCGCGGACTCCCCTTGGGCAAGCGAGCGGTTAGTTAAGTTTTTAGTCCATAAACTTAAATTGTTTGGCGCTATCGTCGGAGCAGATCAACTCAAGATGATTTCATTCAGCCGTGAGTACCTTTTATATTTATTTTATTATTATTATAAATATTCACGGGTATTTATGGGCGTTTATTTACCTAATTTTCCCGACGTTTCAACAGTTTTACACTCTGTCGTCTGTTGAAACGTCGGGAAAAATAGGTAAATAAACGCGATAAATACTCGTGAATATTTATAATAATGTGTTCTGATCGCGTTTTATTTTATTATTATACAGGGTGTAGCAAAAAGTTATAACCAAATTTTCAGGTGAAGCCTAACACATTGATTCAAAAATAAAATAAAATATGTTTCTTGTTTCTGTTTACAAACGAGTATGGAAGTTTACAAATGCATAAAACTAAAGTACCTATAAGGAATTTGGTATTGTCAAAACCAGTGTCGTGATTCGTGCATGAAGTAGGTTATAAGAACCTGTATTAAGGAATTAAATTAACTAAAGGAATCTAGGTCACTAGGGCTACATTCTACGGAACGCATACATAATGTCATCATCATCATCATCATCAGCCTATATTAGTCCACTGCTGGACATAGGCCTCCCCTAATGAGCGCCATAGCGCCCTGTCTTCAGCTTGACGCATCCAGCATCTGCCTGCAGTCTTTCGCAGATCATCATCCCACCTGGCCGGAGGGCGTCCTACACTACGTTTGCCGAGTCGCGGTCTCCACTCAAGAACTCGTTTACCCCAGCGGTTATCGGTTCTTCGCATAATGTAAATTAATTAAACTATAAGCTAAGTGTAATTTAAAAATGATTGTTATTTGGATTTGTTTTTGTCTGTGTTTCTGTACAAATAAATAAATTTCATTTCATTCTACGGAACTGCACTTTACTTTTAATTTTGAAACTAAACTTTTATTTTTAAACTAAAATGACTTAGTAATTTACTCTAAGATTAAAACGGTTTGCCCTGAATCAAAAGTGGGGGTGGGAGTGGGAGGAGATCTGTTTTAGTAACATTGAATTCCGAACAAACGTATTTATGTAAGACATAATTGATATAACATTTTTGGAGTAAAAACTTGGCGCCTTCACGAACGTCTTCGTGATGATGGTCTACCGTTCACCCAGTGTCAGAATTGATACAGTCCAATCTAAATAAAAATCATTCCTAAAAAAAAAATTTCACACTATCACACTAATAGTTTGGATGGATGTATGGATGGATGTTTGTTACCTCTTCACGCCAAAACTACTGTACGGATCTGGCTGAAATTTTGCATACAGGTAATTCTAATACTGGAATAAAACATAGGCTACTTTTTACCCTATAAATCTGTGCCCGTGGGATGAAAATCACCTTTTAATGTTTTCATAGGAACAACGCGTGCGAAGCCGCGGGGCGCAGCAAGTAATATTATAAATGCGAAAGTTGTATGGATGTATGGATGTTTGTTACTTCTTCACGCCAAAACTACTAAACGGATCTGGCTGAAATTTAAAATAGACAGTCCTAGGTCTGGAATAAAACATAGGCTACTTTTTATCCCATAAATCAGTTCCCGTGGGATGAAAATCATCTTTTAACGTTTCCCTAGGAACAACGCGTGCGAAGCCGCGGGGCGCAGCTAGTTTTATATAAAATAAAACCGAACCTGAACAGCCTGTATCGCTTTATTGGTGTTTATCTCTTGGAGGGCAATGCCCATAATCCTCACACTGGGCATGCGAATTAGGGATAGCAGTTTGGTGGTATAATTGTTCTGCAGGGGACGCTGCTGCCCGCCCCCCGGTGGATATCCCTAAGTCGCCTCTTACGATGTTCTTACGATAAGTTGTGATGGCGCATAATCTAAACCGGCGCCAACGCGGGGATTATGGGCAGTGTGTCTCGTGAGATAAAAGCCAATAAAACGGTTATCAGGGAGAGGCCTGCGTCCAGTCGTGGACTAATATAGGTTATTGAGGCTAAGGAGTAAGATTCAATGGAAACGTTTAAAGGTGATTTATATCCCACGGGAACTGATTTATGGGGTAAAAAGACCCTTTGTTTGATTCCTGGATTAGAATCCGCTGTATGCAATATTTCAGCCCGATCCGTTCAGTAGTTTTAACGTGAAGAGGTAACACACATCCATACATCTATACAAATTTTCGCATTTATAACATTAGTGTGATTACAGACACACATACAATTAATACACGGATACAATTCAAACAGAAGTACAATAGGTTTCATAATTCAGACAAACACTTTAAAAAGTATGTAAGTAAGTGTAGAAGGTTTGTGTGTGTGATGCAGCACATATGCCATGGCTCAGCGAAAAAACTCTGATTTCCAGCCAAAATCTGATAGAGAGCAATGCCTTTGTTTTTGCTCTTATCTTCCTGTTTTTTACACAATTTTTTCAGCTTCACCCGATGTAGATAGTGGTAACCTCAATAGCCTATATTATGGTCCACTGCTGGTCGCAGGACTCCCCCTGATAAGCGCGTTATTGGCTTTTATCTCATGGGGGATATTGCCTATAATCCCCACGATGCGCATGAGGTTTGGGGATCGCATTTCAGTGGTAGTAGAATTGTTCTGCAGGGGCGCTGTTGCCCGCCCCCAACGGATATCCCTAAGTCGCTTCCTACGACCTGCGGGAAGAGTTGGGTGGTGGAAATTCTAAGCCGGCACCATACAGCACACACAGCTAGTAGTCAGAGCTAGTAGTAACCCTGTATAAAGATCTTTAAACCTCAAAAAATCATTTTTACCGGCATAAGAACAGTTAGACTTAGTTATGCTAAGATTGTATTAGTTGATATGCGATAAACTTGCTAGTGGTTTCTTTTAAACTTCTTCCGCTGGTGGACAAAAAAAAAATTAAGTGAATCAATCTTATTTCTTATTTGATAGTTATTACTATTTATCAAGCTGTTTATATAGTAAAAGTTTGACTTGTCTAAGTGCTTATTTTGTAAGTCTAAAGAAATAAACGATTTGACTCTGATTCATATTATATTAACCATGATTCGTGAGGTTCACCATACAAGATCTCATAAACAATAATGCAGATTTGTGCTTATAATTTACACGAGTTATCTTTGCTCTCTACAATAATCGGCAACGGGTGTGGGTATAAATTTTTAAATACCTCTATAAGTAACCCTGAATCTTTGTAGACCCTGTCTAACAGCACCTGCCGTTCTAATGAGACCTAAGATGCAGTTTCGAATGTTACTAATATAATAATGGAAGAAAATTCCTTCAGAGAACCTATCGTCGCATGTCTAAACTGACCAAATTAAAATTACTCTAACAAAATGGTCTCATTCTTAATGTCACAAAAACCAACTTTGCTGGACACAATTGCATGCCGGTGGCTGTGAGCCTGGGTGGTGAAGGAGTCAACCAGATCAACATGGCTGCTTTTCTATGTTTCACTTTCGACAGGAGTCTCACGTGGGAGGCGCACATAGACAAGCTATGTAAAAAGATAGGCCGATCATGCTTTGCTCTATGGCGCCTCTCTGCTACCTTAGATAGAGATATGGTGCGGAGTATCTACTTTGCTAACGTCCATTCGCTCCTTCTGTATGGTGTGGAGTTTTGGGGCCGTGCGTGCGATTGCGAGCGCGCCTTCAGACTCCAAAAGCGAGCGATAAGGGGATAGTGAGACGTGATGAGTCCGCGCGGCCGTACTTTGAGTCCTTAGGGATCTTGACCGTGCCCGCCCTTGTCATTTACCAGTCCGCGAAGGAAGCTATGTCCTTGATTGATTATCCTTAATAAAGTAAAAATAATTTATTGGTACAGAACATGGAAACAGAAATACCCTCTATTTGCATAAGCGGTTTTCCTCCACCTTCATTATTCGCACCGCTCAGGAATGGAACTCGCTCCCTGCCTCTGTTTTACCGGCCAATTACAACCTAAGTCTCCTCAAGACAAGGGTGAATAGGTATCTTCCAGATCAGTCAAACGAAGGTCTGTCTATAAAATATTCATCATCAGCCTATATTAGTCCACTGCTGGAAGACAGGGCGCTATGGCGCTCATTAGGAGAGGCCTATGCTCTCCTAATGAGCGCCATAGCGCCCTGTCTTCAGCTTGACGCATCCAGCATCTGCCTGCAGTCATTCGCAGATCGTCATCCCACCTGGCCGGAGGGCGTCCTACACTACGTTTGCCGATATATGCTATATAGATGCTATAAAATATAAGGCTCATCTTTTCATAGTGCCCATTTTATTTTTATTTTACGTCATGTTTGTTGTTATTTTCGAAGTTGTGTTAGGTACTCTAAACAATTGTCAAACTTCTTGTGTTATGTCGAACAATGTGACAGATAAATTGGTAAATTATGTATAAAAATTGTATTGGTATTTGGTTAATTGTTGTGATAGATTCAAATTCGAATTCAAATTCAAAAATCCTTTATTTCCATAAATACAATAAAAGTACCTACACTTAGAAAAAGTCAAATTATGATACGGTTCGGTTACCTTTTGAATAGTAAGTACTACTCGTATACATATATTGTATATCTTTAAGCCGCGTTGATTATTCACTGTGAGTTTTTGGTTTAAGTTTATAAAAATAATCAAATTA
Source organism: Eupithecia tripunctaria (assembly GCA_955876795.1). Lineage (NCBI taxonomy): Eukaryota > Metazoa > Arthropoda > Insecta > Lepidoptera > Geometridae > Eupithecia > Eupithecia tripunctaria. Next base: position 5,020,557 of record OY041627.1, read on the forward strand.
TTTCGAAGTAGGTAAAAATATTTGTCGCTGTTTAAATATCTGGCTTTACAGGTTCCAGTTTTAACAAACTTAAAAAAAGTAAAGAACCGACTAGTTTAATTCTGATTTAAGGATAAAAATACTGAAAGTATTGACCATGACATTATTGTTTATTGCACAAGACGAATCTGATATACAGGGTTGTTTTTTTGAATGGGGCAGGGGAAGGTAACTACCATAACCATGGTAGCGGTTAATGTTAATCTATAACTTTTAGAGAAAAAATATATTGCCAGAACAGATAAAAAAAATCTCTTTTTTATTATATTATACACAAAAGATATACTTTTGACCACAATCTCACCCTAATGGTAAGTGACGATATGGCCGAAGATGAGTCAGAGTCAGAGTCAAATCGTTTATTTGTTTAGACTTACAAAATAAACACTTTAACGCTCACACCTACTCTGAACGAGTATTTATAAGAAATAAGTACATAAAGCATTTTTGAATTTGAATTTGTATTTGAAATATGAGTTGATACTATAATTAGTGTTTTTGTTAATAAACGTAACTGTTATTATTGTTTTTTGTACAATCATATAACACGAACGTTTGTGAACAAGCACACCTAAAAACACAGAATACTCTGATTCCAAAGGAAAAATACAAATTTGTGAGCTCACATACTTCGTTTGGCAAACACGGAGCTGTACGAAAGCTACGAAAAGGGCCAATCTAGCAATTTAAAATCTTTGCTTCTAGACCATTTTCCTATAGCTACAGTTAATTTTGTTTTAAAAAACTATAAGCCGACTTAATTTTTTATAGTTTTTTCATGAATTTTCACGGAGAACGTCAGAACTGAACAAAATTAAAATGGGACTACAAAGGAAGCACCAGCTATCATATTAAAAAATAATCATGTAGATCGGACCACCTTATCAAAAGTTAACAAACATTAAAAAAAATCGGTCAAATTTATAACCTCCTCCTTTTTTTGAAGTCGATTAAAAAACGGTTAAGGATACCCCGTCCAAAAATCCACCCAGTGTACATAGTCCTTACGAGACTAGGCAGCAATCACAGTAGGTAAATGCGTTAAAAAACTAGTAGGTACCTAGCTATCCTCGTTTCTACATTATATTCGTAGATATTTTTGTTGATAAGATACAAAAATATGATTGATATTGTTGAGCCACCTGTAAATTGTTTGCTACAGATATAATTAATTTTGTTTAAAAAAGCTATAAAACGACTTAAATTTTTATAGTTCTTTCATGAATTTTCATGGATCCTACTTTCAGAACTAAACAAAATTAAAATGAGACTACAAGGGAAGCAGCAGCTTTCAAATAAAAATCGGACCACCCAGTCAAAAGTTCTGAGGTAACAAACATAAAAAACTACAGTCGAATTGAGAACCCCCTCCTATTTTTGAAGTCGGTTAAAAATTAAAATATTGTGATAAAGACCTTCATAACTTCATAAGTCACTTATTTCCATAAACAGTATATCCATTAATTTTATTATTTAGTAACAATAACTTTACTACTGAAGAGGCGTTTTATTGTGGTCATACCAAATCCCTATTAATCATCAAGGTCTCAAAGACCACTTATAATGTTAAAGTCAAAAGTCAAAATCATTTATTGCCAGTATGTACATTGATAGGTAGCTTAAGTTCTAATTACAGCTGAAGTTGGAACATACACCATGTTAGATTGGTATAGCATACACATTGAATGGATAGTCAACGGCTTGTTATATACGCACTGCGGAATCTCACAGCGTGAATTTTAATCTCGCGGAATATAACCTGCGTGCTTAACGTAACTTACACTTACGACGAATAAAATTCCTTGCTATTTTAGCTACCTACAACTTTATAGTGCTCCAAACATTCATATTTTTCCGCTATTGAACTTCCATTAAGTTACAGAATTCTGCAAAAAAAAAAAAAACCACGCGAGTAATAAAAGCAGTGCGTGTACAGCCTGACAAATTGTCAACAATTTGTCAAAATAATAAGCGTTCGAGAAACCGGGGGTTAGTGTCTATCATCTTACACTATATCTTACTATATAGCAATTAATTACGAACACTTTTAACAGTTTTAAGAAAATCAGTCGTTGTAAATACTAATTTATTTTCAGTCTTTATGCTGTTATTTCCTTTATTATAAATTAATTAATAAAAATTAATTGCGTCCACTTCTCAATATCATCGCCTATATTAGTCCACTACTGGACATAGGCCAATCATGACAACCAAATATAGGTATCGCTTGCTAAATACTAATAATATATAATATTATTAGTATTTAGCAAGCGATACTGGACTATAATACCGGACTATTATTTATACTGGACATAGGTCACTGTTGGTTTTGTTAATTTGGTTGCCATGAGTGACCTATGTCCAGTCATCATCATCATCATCATCAGCCTATATTAGTCCACAGCTGGACATAGGCCTTCCCTAATGAGCGCCATAGCGCCCTGTCTTCAGCTTGACGCATCCAGCATCTGCCTGCAGTCTTTCGTAGATCGTCATCCCATCTGGCCGGAGGGCGTCCTACACTACGTTTGCCGAGTCGCGGTCTCCACTCAAGAACTCGTTTACCCCAGCGGTTATCGGTTCTTCGCGAGATATGGCCGGCCCACTGCCACTTCAGCTTGCTAATTCTCTGAGCTATGTCGATAACTTTGGTTCTCTGTCGGATGTATTCGTTACGAATCCTATCCTTCAGAGAGACTCCGAGCATAGCTCTTTCCATAGCTCGCTGAGCGACTTTAAACTGGTGGATCAGCCCTATGTCCAGTTGTGGACTATAAAGGCGATGACGACTACTCGTAGTAGACACTAGTAAGTATTTATGTAAGTAGTATATTTTATTATGTCTATGTGTGTATTTATTTATGTTATTGGTAAATTAACGAATTGTTAATTGTACTCATTATTAATATATTTCTTGTTTCTCTGTAAATTTTGTCGTAAAGCACTACCTACTTAATTGTTGTCAACACTACCCCAAAGGTTAGCAGGTAGAGAAAGCTATCTAGCATTATGCTCGCCCATGTACACATTTTGTGTGCAATAAAGTATATTCTATCTATATATATATCTATCTATCTAAATACTCTATACTATACTGTAACTATACAGCTGCTGCGCCCCGCGGCTTCGCACGCATGTCCCACTGATTTATGAGATAAAAAGTAGCTTATGTGTTATTCCAGGCCTAGAACTACCTGTAGGTATGCAAATTTCAGCCCGATCCGTTTAGTAGAGCAACAACTATACATAAAGACATGTTTACAAACTTTCGCGTTTATAATATTACCAGGTGCGCCCCGCGGCTTCGCACGCATTGTTTCAATATTACTTCTAATATTATAAAGGCGAAAGTTTGTATGGATGGATGTTTGTTACTTCTTCACGCCAAAACTACTAGACGGATCTGGCTGAAATTTTGCATGCAGGTAATTCTAATCAAACATAGACTACTTTTTATCCCATAAATCTGTTCCCGCGGGATGAAAATCACCTTTTAATGTTTCCATAGGAACAACACGTGCGAAGCCGCGTGGCGCTACTAGCTAGTAGCCTATAAAATTACCGGCTGTTCAAAAGAAAGTCTGATCTATATAAATACATAAAATGAGTCCCCATTTCTCTTGGGCATGGCATCAGCGCAAGCGTCTTCACCAATAGGGTATATGCATGGATTTTTTTTATTTTTTTTATCGATTATTTAGGTTAATACATAAACGAAAAAAAATATAACACCCAAAAAAAATTAAATTATTGAGGTAAAAAACTAAAAGTAAAACTACTTACACTCAGTTTCGGCTGATAAAAACGCTGCCATGTTAGCCATTGCATTTTATGACGTGACGGATCATCGAGTCCCATATGTAAACTCAAAGTCAAAACTTCATGCCCATACAAAAATGTTCAAGTATGACGTCACGCTTCACATGCCAATAGCGTTGCGTTTTGACATTTTGATGTTGAGACTTTACTTTTCAATGATTAAATTTCACAATAAAAACATCATAAAATACAAAAATGAATATACAGATATATTTCTATATCAATAGAGAATACGTAAAAAAAATATTAGCTTTTTTGAAGTCACATGCATATACCCTATTCACTAATTCTTTTTTTGTGTCATTCAAAAGGTTCCTATGAAAAAATAAGAAAGTAGAAATATAAATTTCCACAAAGGTAAACCCGCGGGGCGCAGCTAGTTTAATATAAAAAAGAACCGCAGTGACAGCAAAATTAATACTTCATAATAGAATAACAAAAGAATATAATATAAAATGATTTATTTGAATCACTAAGCATAACTGGCACTAAGCAATCATTTATGTCTGATTAAACAAACTCTTTATTTTGTATTTTATTTAATTATCACAAAAAATCAATCTTACTAAAGCAAAACGTAATGAAAACAAGTTTACTTTATTTTTATAGATATGACGCTCGTCAATAAATTCTAACCTGGGAATTTTCAAGGCGACTGACACATCTGCGGTTTTAGCTAAAAATGGGTTTATGGACTATCACAGGGTTAAACGCCTAGTTTAGATAGCTTTGCGAATAAATTGCTGTGTGAACCGGAAATAGGCAGAATATTTTACTATTTTCCATCTTGTTTACTATCAAAACATAGTGTAGGAAATTTTATATTTTGTCTGGTATTTTCAATTGACGACAGAAAACAAAAAGCGTTGTTTTTTTATGTCACTCGATATATAGTGGTAATAATTCTATGATGTCACAGTCCTATATAACAAATTGGAGTTACAGATATATTTCAGGGTGTTCTGGATGTTTTCTATGTAGTGTATTGTATTATGTATATCAGTTATCTAGTACCCATTACACAGTCTGATTCGCTTGGGGCCAGATAATGCTGAATTGTCCGTTATTCATTATTTTTATTAAAATTTATTGAAAATTAAAACCTCGATGACTTAGAACATCGATGAACGTTTTCGCGAGGCCGTGAAATACCAGATCGTTGACTTAGAAATAAAAATGAAACTAAGAGGTTAATAATAAATACAAAATCTGCAGAGGTTGTTTTTTAAGCTTTACATAAAAAGGATTCTGTACTGAATTAACATTGGGCGTGGGAGTTCCAGAAGGGCGTAGTCAACGGGCATTCGCTATGAAACGAATAGAAAACAATTGAAAGATTCGTTGGGAAAAAATCTAAACAGATCATAGGTATATCTAATGCCGGCGCCTCACATGGGCTATGTTGGCTCCAAGTTATACTGTTGGATCCAACACACCAATGTGAGGATCGATCTTGGCACGTACAATTTTATCCAATAACGTGCCAAGATCGATCCTCACATTGGTGTGTTGGATCCAACAGTATAACTTGGAGCCAACATAGCCCATGTGAGGCGCCGGCATAAGGCATATTGTCAAACCCAAACATTTTTGGACTTTTCGACCATCGCTTTCGACATCGATTGTTACATTGTCAAGGCCCTCTGATTGGTCTTCTTTTAGTAACTTATTATGTTCCGGACAAACGTGTTTTTCATACGTTCTTGAAGCTGGGCAGAACTAGTTAGTTTACGTGGAGTCAGCGAATTAGCAATAACACTGTATAACAAAAAAGCCGACGGAGCGGCGTGAAGTTACCTGCTACAATCATTGATTAATTAAAAAGAGAAGATGAGGTACTAGTTTCTCGTAAATGGCAACCTCATATTGTGTAAAATTGTGTCCTCCCACCTCAGTCACCGTCGGACCGGGGCGGCACGGGCGGTCGTGATTCGCGTGAAATATTGTTGTCTCGGTCTCACTTCGGTCTTAGATACGTCTTTCCGTCTTTGTTCTTCTTTGTATTGCACAGGACTGGAAATATAACTGTGAGCGTATGTGTCTGCGAGTAGTTGTAACACATGCCAGTTTTTGAGTAAGCGCTGGGAGAACGTAACCTATCTTCCCTTTTTAATTAATCAATGGCTACAATTAGTGTTTTTAACTCACCTCATAACCTCAACCTCAGCAGCCTGTATTGGTCGGACCAATGCCTGCGTTCAGCAGTGGACCAATTTAGTCCACTGCTGAACGCAGGCATCCCCCTGATCAGCGCCATATTCGCGTTTATCTCATGGAGGTAAGGTTTATAATCCTCACGCTGGGCATGCGGGTTGGGGATCGCAGTTTCGTGGTAGAATTGTTGAGCTGGAGGCGCTGCTGCCCGCCCCTGGTGGAAATCCCTTAGTTGCCCCATAAGACACCCACGAGAAGAGTTGGGGTGGTGGAAATTCCAAGCCAGCACCTCACAGGTAATGACTATTATTTTAACTCACACTTGATATTATTTATTTGTAGAACTCAAAATAAAGGCCAGAAAATTATTATAAAACCTTTGTGAGTGAATCGACCACTTGGCCACGAAAAAACAAAATTACATCCTATTACTTGTCCCTTTCAATAAAAAACAACAAAGAAAAATAAATGACCCCAAGGAATTTTTATTCAATCGTAGTTATACAATTTCCTTGTATCTAGCGTTGGAAAGAACGGGAAAAGAATAATTAATTTTGTTTTAAAAAACTATAAACCGACTTAAAATTTCTATAGTTTTTTCATGAATTTTCATGGATCCCATTGTCAGAACTGAAGAAAATCAAAATACTCCTCTACACGGGAGGCAACAGCTTTCATAAAAGAAAAGAATCATGAAAGTCGGACCCACCCTGTAAAAGTTCTGAAGTAACAAACATAAAAAAATACAGTCGAATTGATAACCTCCTCCTTTTTTTGAAGTCGGTTAAGAAGAGAAAAATATGCGCATAAAAAGACAATATAGGTGCCTGTTAAAGAAATCAACATCACAGGATTTCTTTTTATTTCATTATTCAACAGTAAGTTAATAATGTATGAGCGGTCTGATATCTTTATATGCATTAATAACTATTCTATGTAATTGTTCCTAATCAATTTAATTGTTTTAATTACAAGCAACTATTACAATTAACTAATGATTTATTTTACTTACCCGATGAAAACAATTATTATTATTATGGCTGGAAAATATAGAAACTAGTTTTTTCTGCAATTCAATTCTTCTCTTGAAGCCACTGTCCTATAGTTTGCAAGTAATCTTTTGCTTAGTTCTTGATTGATTTCAAAAATAGTTAATTGTTCAACAAGTAGGCAAAATTATTTTTTACTGAGCGTGACTAGTGAAGCAGTCAAGAATAGAGTCACGAGCTTAGCGAGCGGCTCTAAAGTAGACTTCCGAGGTAGAGAGGGATTTAAAAGGCACGAAGCAAAAAATATTTACGCTCGAGTTAAACATACAACTTTTTAGCAGAGCACCAGCTTTCATATAAAAAAAGAATCATGAAAATCGGACCCCAGTCAAAAGTTCTAAGGTACAAAAAAAAACAGTCGAATTGAGAACCTCCTCCTTTTTTTGAAGTCGGTTAAAAAAGTTCGAATGTTAAAGGCCTATTACACCTCACGGTTTTCCGTGACCGGTGTACCGTGGCCACGTCGTGGTTGCGGAAAGGACGGTCTGAATACACTGCACGGTGGTCGCCTGCCTAACTCAGTTGGCAGTCGAACGTAGGAGGAGTATGACGCCTGTGCTCTCAAAATATAAAAAAATGGAATCGCCCTATTTTTATTTTTATCGTTTCGAATTGTCGAATTTTTTATGACGACCTCTGCAACGCAGGAGGTTGCGGGTTCGATTCCCGCCTCGGGACAAATGGACAAATGACATTTGTTCAGGGCGCTCTGAATGTTTTCTATGTATAATAAAAAATATCTATCTATGTAGTGTATTGTATTAAGTATATCAGTTATCTAGTACCCATAACACAAGCTAGGCATGTCTTTATATAATTCTAAAACATTGGCTAATACATCATTTTTCTTATATGAAGTCATTTTTCGCACGCAAGACTCGTTGACGCACGTCCGCTCACAACGAACGCCTCGCGCGACTGAGCGCCCGGTCTCTCTGACAGCGATTACATTAGCCGGTACACCGGCACGGACGGCCGGGCTCTCGCCGTCTCCCGGTGTCGGCATCCTTCCTCCCTAACAGCGATTACACCTTCCGTTTTAATCACACCCCGTGACCGGTGTACCGTGTAGTGTAATCGAGCTTTTAGAAACCTATTATCCTAATAAATAGAGTCTGTTCAAAATGAGAAGAGTCGTGCAAAGTGAGAGCGCTCGTGTGCCAATATGACAACTTTTGTTGCGTTGACAACACTGCTTGCTATGCATGCAGTACGAATAAGTGTTAGTTTACCGTAACGTTACGACTCTTCTCTTTTTGAACAGACCCTCAACCTTGGAAGTTAAATTGCTATAAACATCAGTCAAACCACAGAGGTTTATATATTTATATGTCATACAGACGAAATATTTATTTCTATGATGGTTGTATTGTTCCGAGACTCAAGAAAATGGCGGATTTGTCAGTTGATTAAACACAGACATGAAAATAGGCTTTAGCCTAATATGTCCAAAGCGACAAATTAAAATATAAATAAAAAAAAATTATATCATTCCGAATTCAAATTACTTTTGAATAATATTCATTATTCCAAATGTGAGCAAAATCCGACTTTGCTATTATTATTTCAATACTGAATTTAATTTTAATCTGTGTCGCCATCATCATACATAAACCTGGTTTTACTAAGCATCCGTGTTAAACTCAATAACAACTGTAATCTATCACGTAGTAGGTACTTATCTTTAATATTGAGAACAGTATGGAGTGTCATCCATCAGATCACGTTTATATCGAATTAGATGTTATGGCGCGTATATGAGGCGTATAGCCCGGCCACTGGCCATATAAGAGGCTGTCATGTCAGTGTTGAACAATCGAATTTGACGATATAAGTAAAAAGATAAATAATTGTACAAACTCATAACGGATGTAAACGGGTTTACTACGCACCATACTTGAGTTGAAAGAACACCAACGATTTACATTAACCTGCTTACAACCGAATGAATTAATGAATTCGTCAAACTACGATAGTTTGTGTACAAACTGTTATTCTTCACCCCTCGACGCAAAAAGAAAAGTTAATTTACGATCGAATTTACGGAGCAACAATAACAGCCTCTTAAATGGCTGGTCATATAAGACTGTCAGTGTTATAAGATCGAATTTGTCAAAATCAGTAGCATAACCGTGTCATCAGTGTATAACCTAGGTAAATTCGAAGATATTGCAAAAACCGATATCTATAGGTATGTATCCTCGACGCAATAAGAAAACATTGATCAACACGGTAGCAGTAGTAGCAGAGTCATTGCTTTTATGAAAATATTGAGAAGCAAATAAGTATGACGTATTAAAGTTATTAGTTACGGTTGTAAAAAAGACATTGATTAAATGCACATCGCCTCGCACCTTGCGGAAATTTGTAAATGTTCAATGAAAAACATCAGACATTTTCTATCAAAAAAATTCACTCCGCCATGACAACTAAACTATACCGTTAAATGGCCGGAAACTATAACTTCAAGCCGTGTGTTTATTATCTAATTTGTTTGTTGTGATAACCTTATGTACGTAAGCAATACCTATTAAAATACTATTAGATATAATAAATCAATTATATAGCGCTTACTTTGTTGCTCTAATAAACTATCTTGATATATCCGTTTTATATTGACGACCTCTGTGGCGCGGTGGGCGAAGGTCCGCCTGCGACGCTGGAGGTTGCGGGTTCGATTCCCGCCTCGGGACAAATGTGTGTACGATCTGCAGATATTTGTTCAGGGCGTTCTGGATGTTTTCTATGTATAATAAAAAATATCTATCTATGTAGTGTATTGTATTAAGTATATCAGTTATCTAGTACCCATAACACAAGCTCTGCTTAGCTTGGGGCTAGATAATGTTGTGTGAATTGTCCAGCATTATTTATTTATATATACACAACTATTAATATAAGTATTATAATACCATGTTTTGACATAGCCTTTTACTGCGTTTGGTAAATAAATCGCGATAGAAAGAAAACAGTGGCATTTGCCTAACTATGGAACATTTATATAATCTCGATATGTTTGTATTTGTATTGTATATAATATGTATTTTATTTATAAAACTTTTTAACTGTTTGCTCAGGAGTACTACCAACTCTCAGTTGCCTGGAAGAAATTGATTTAAGCAATAAGGCCGCCTTTTAACTGTTTGCTCATGTGTACTACCAACTCTTAGTCGCCTGGAAGAAATGGTACGGTTTTTAAACAAAAGTTACTACAAGTTATTTTATGTACAAAAGTGTTTATTCATTCATTCATATTATGTACCTCTTTTATGGCGAACACAATTAGGCCTCATGGCCGCAGTGTAGTGACATAAAAGCATATTTTTTTTTTAATCTTTATTTATTGTAATGGAGTTTAGTCACACAGTGACTATGCCACCCTTGTTAGAGATCAATTCTTTACAATATAACATGGCAAACAAAACGCACAAACTTACAAAGTAGAAAAAAAAATTAACGTTTTCCACATGACAATGCAAACACTGAGCGGCTTACAAACCTGTCATCACAATCGATGAGATTGTAGATACCTACATGACAAAATGGCAATTAAGAAACATATATTTGTTAAATCATTTTTTTAAGACACTTAGTAAATTGTAGGTAGATTATGCCCATCAACAATGCAGTAAAATGTCAGTGAATTACCAATAACCAGAATCAGAGTCAGAGTCAAATCGTTTATTTCTTTAGACTTACAAAATAAGCACTTAGACAAGTCAAATTTTTACTATATAAACAGCTTGATAAATAGTAATTACTATCAAATCAGAAATAAGGTGCAATTGACTCTAATTAACTTCAATATTTTGTCCACTAGCGGAAGAAGTGAAAAAGAAACCACTAGCAAGTTTATCGCTTATCAACTAATACCTACAATATTTGCATTACTAAGTCTAACTGTTCACATACTATTGTCGGTGTGGAACTGGGCGACATCCGGCCAAGCATTAACATCATTAATCAGACAGACCATGTATAACTGATAATATAAACCTATGTACCTACCTGTACCTATATAAGAAGTTAACACTATAGAAACTTGTCTATTTAAGGTTAATAAACTTTTGGTATGGCAAGGTACTATAAGAAGTATGATTAAATGACGACTAATTATGTTTTCATTTCAATTCCAATAAAAAAGGTTAATTTTAAAAGTAAAAAAGAATATTTTCTTTTATAAAAATATGTGGGTCCTGTTATAAACAACTCATGTGCTTGTCATATAAACTTTAAGTTTTACTATTTACCGAGCGAAGCGAGGTCTCCTTTCTGTAATGAAAATTATTCAAATGTGTTTAAATGGTAATAATAACTGTAATAAATTATAACTAGTTTCTGTTCTATGCTTCTCAGGCGTTGTTTCTATGGAAAAATTAAGGGTCTTTTCCACAGAATTTGTAATAATAAGATTATTACGATTTCTGTGCTCGGTTCATTTCTGACGGAAGATGCGTCGTGTAACGCCAGTACATATAATTATAATGAGAAAACATTCAACGGTTCACACTTAACCGATGATGCGTTAGTACGTCGAGCGTACAGCGTCTGTTCCGTTTCCGTCAATGCATTGTCGGCCGTAAGAGCGGCAACAAAGAGTTCATCAAAAGATTCTATAGACATACGGTAAAACTGAATAAATGATAAAGGATACTCTCTTAAAATTGCATATAGACAATGAAATCGGCCAGTTGATGTTCCTTTAATATTTAAAGAATGCACCCAATATGGCAAAACGAAGTTACGCTTTACGCATCTTTCGTCAGATGTGAATCGACCCTAAAGATTACTTATACCTATTCCAAGAAACTGATTTATGGGAGAAAATGTACCCTATGTTAGATTTCAGGAAAGAACTACCTGTGCGCAAAATTTCAGTTCGATCCATTCCGTAATTTTTGCGCGAAGAAGTAAGAAACATTCATCATCAACATTATTATACATCTAAACATCCAAAATTTCGCTTTTATCATAATTAGTGTGATGTGATTATTATAAGTGTTCGAGCATAAACATTTATAGTTTATGGGTATATATTATGCCTTTTAATTTTATGAAAATAAATATGTCGCAATATTTTTCCAAGGTAATATTGACAATAAAATTTTGGTTAACCGCACCCAGCAATTTAAATTCATTCGAAATCCCCCATGATTTCGAATGAATCAATCAAATGGAAAGACGAGATCTCGATCCAATCGAATCATATACATTATCTTGGTCCTTGACAACGAAATACATATTAAATTTAAAAATTTATAGGAGAAATACACATTTCACGACTTAATATTAACCTAGGACTAAAAAAATAGCAGTCAAATAAACTTAAAAAGAGAAAGATTTTTTTGTTTGTTTGTAATGAATCGGCTCCGAAACTACTAAACCGATTAGAAAAATTCTTTCATCATCAAAAAGCTTACTTTTGAGGGAGTGACATAGACTATACAGGGTGGGGCAAAATTTTGGCCCCTTAAGGGTAGCTACTGTTTCTTTTGTAGTTAGAAGGTTTTGTTCTGAGGAACTTTCTGTTTTATTTTGAAGAAAAGAATATAGCCATTTTTAGTTTTTTTTAAATGTACGGTTCGCCCAAAAAATGACATTTGTAAAAAAAAAACAAGTTGGCCTTAATCGACTCTATTTCCAACCAGGAACACTTTTCCCAAAGGAACATACCAAATCAAATCGTAAGTTTTGGCAATAATTAAAAAAAACATTTCCCATACATTTTCTATGAAAAAACGAGTAAGTGAAAACAACAATGTCACTCATTCAATGGTTCTTAATTTAAACTCGTATGTAACTACTTTTTTAAAATGGTAGGCTAATTTTGAAGGCATCTCAGGAATTAAATTTTTACTTACTTTTTAATTTTTTAGCTACATAATTATACAACAATACAATACAAAAATCTTTATTATCAGACATCAAAGGTCCATAAATTACAAACACAGGATATACAAACAATATACAAAATAAAATAAAATGTACATAAATTAATAACTCCTAAGTAATGACTAGTTTCACCCAGTGCTGCAGTATGGGACAGTCATACTTTTGGGATATGACTTTCAGGATACTATTGTCACTTCCTCTCACTCTACTCATAGATGATGCCACTCGCTTCCGCATAATTGCCGCGAAGCCATCAGTGAAGGTATTTGCGAAAATCTCCGACGCACTACAATAACGAGGCAGGCCCAACAGGATCCTGAAAATGTTGTTACATTGAACACGCAGGGCGTTAAGAGACTTTTGCGTTTACTTAACCCATAGGCTGCTCGTGAAGAAGCACTGGCAGAAGGCTTTAAAAAGTGAAATTTCAACAGGTATGGCACAACGAGCAAACATACGGCCTACCATATTTTCTCTTACTGCCAACACCCTGCGTTAGCTTTCAATATTACAGTCATCTTTGAGATCATTAGTAATTATATGCCCTAAGTACTTGAATAGGGTATATGCATGTGATTTCAAAATGGCTAAAAAAATGTATAGGTATTCTCTATTGATATAGAAACATATCTACATATTTTTTTTAGAATATTTAAGTTTTATTTCTAGTTTGTTTTTGTTTACCTTTCTCTATTGTCTATGTTTTATTTAATTATCATGTACCTGACTCTTGGAAGTTTTGGTTTTAGCTGTAAGTCTATTTGTGAAGTAAATAAATGAAATAAATAAATGTCTAATTGTATTTTGTGATGTCCGTTTACTAACTACATAAACTATCCATCTAAATAACAGTCACTTAAATTTAGAAAAAAAAATGAATTATTAAATCCCAAGTCAAGGTGAACGGTCAAGACCCAAGCTTGCCATCTAGGCTTTGAGCTATAAAATTGTGAAATACTATGCAAAATTTGTCTACAAAATACAAAGGTTAAAAAAACAAAGCGAACGTTAGAGACGTCGGCGGATCAAAATCCTTCATTTATCACTATGAGTAATCTATAGATCTAAAGCCAATGACTTTTTGCACAACAGAAAACAATGAGGATAGATTGAAACAGACAGGTATGGAATGCTTTTCATAGTAGCAAGCAACTCTTTGCGGTTTTTTACCGAGCTCTTTAAAGTTGAAATTTATCTTCGTCTATTTCACACGTTATGTTTTGAGTTCTTTTGAAAAAACTTATAAACTGACAATGAATTCCTTTAAATGCACTGCTATTTTGAAGTGAAAACTTCTTTATCGGCGTTGTGCTCTTTTTTTAGCATGGGTAATAAATGGTAAACTCACGTCAGTTTGAGGCTGATCTAACGTGTTAGATCACCATCATGTGACCGTTGTGATGCAGTATGCGGCAAGCTGAAGACACGCCCTGTCTTCAGATTGCCGTATCCAGCATGGCGCTCATTAGCGGAGGCCTATGTCCAGCCGTGGACTATAATAGATTGATGATGGTGATCTTTGCCTTCTTTAGCTAAGTTTGCACCCCGCGTCGATTACGTCTCACTGACGCTTAGGTACTGTCTGCAATAATTAATTTTGCTTTAAAAAACTATAAACCGACAATTTTTATGTGTTTTAATTGAAATTGTCTATGTTTATAGTAAATTAGTAACGTCATCCAATGGCTAATTGTAATTAGGCTTGCAGTTTTTAATATCATTATATTTTTGTACCTAATATTATTGGTCCCTTAGTGTTCTTTAGTGTTTTAATTAAAATGTTTAAATAAATAGCTGAAACAATATAATATATATAATAAATAATATATAGATTAAATAGATTGAAACGCAATTGTTTTCCTGCAAAGGGCACCTATCCCGTTCAAAAAAAATTGGTCTTGGGCATATAATAACCCGCACGTGAGGCATCTATCATCTATTCCATAATGCAGTTTTATTTTTAACTCAAAATATACGATTTATTTATTGACTAGTCTACAAAAAGCACTACAAGGCGATTAAATAGAAGAACAAAGTGACTGTACATATGAAAACCATGTGCGTATTATTTGTATTTAAGGAGACATGAGTAAAATAAAAAAGGTTGGGCATATATCCCGGATTTACCCTACACAAAGCAGCGAAGGTGTAAACTTAGCTTGGTCGAATAGGGTATATGCATGTGATTTCGAAATGGCTAAAAAAATATATAGGTATTCTCTATTGATATAGAAACATATCTACATATTTACTTTGAGAGCATTTTGAGATGTTTTTATTGTAGAATTTAACCATTGAAAAATTGATATTTTAAATCTCAATCGCAAAATTTCAAGACGCTACGCCATTGGCTAGAGCGGATGTGACATCACTGTTCACATTTCGTCTTTTTTTATTCTGCTTGCTGCACCATGACTGACACTAGTCTAGTCTGCCCACTTCACATTTCGTATTGTCGGTTATTTTCAGATTTTTCGGAAAACCTCTTTCCTGAGTTGATCACTACTGAGGTCGTCACAAAAGGTTTTAATCGAGTGTGAACGTCGACGTCAAATAAACATGGCGCCAATAAGGCAGCGTTTTTATCACCCGAAAATGATTGTAGTTTTGATTTGATTTTTTTACCTTATTATTCCGAAATTCAGTGAGCGTCTTATCATTTCTCGGTTAAAAAATGACCTAAAGAATCGATAAAAACGATAAAAAAAATCGATGCATATACCCTATTGTAGGTTCAGACGTAAAAAGGTCTCTGACACTATTATTACCCAATATCTTAAGGATTTAGAGAAATTTAAATTCGTTTTACCAGACTGCGTCTAATAAAACTTTGAGAAGGACAAATCAATATAAAAGATTGCAAAACATAGCTTAGTGCTTTTTAGGGTTTCGTGCCGAAAGGGTAAAACGGGAGCCTATTACTAAGCCTCCGCTGTCAGTCTGTCCATTTGTCACCAGGTTTTATCTCATGAACCGTGTTAGCTAGACAGTTGAAATTTTCACAGATGATGTATTTCTGTTGCCGCTATAACAAGAAATAAGTAGGAGTCAAATAATTTTAATAATTAAGGGGGCAAGTTTAATCACCTTGGGAACCGATCACCATGGTTAAGCAACGTCAGGCGCGGTCGGTACTTGGATGGGTGACCGCGTCACGTTGACTTTGTTTTTTAACGAGGGAAGATTTGTATTTTTTGATTTTTATAGATAATACGTACGGAACCCTTCGTGGGCGAATCCGACACGCACTTGGCCTGTTTTTTTAGTTATTAAAACGTCGCTGATCAAAAACCTTGATGATACATAAGGTTGAATCTTTTTGCAATACACATTATAAACAATGTACCAATGTACTTACGCAGGGCATCTAAATTTTTTCTCGAAGACCTTGGTAAGTTATAATTATTTGGATAGAAGACACTGACACAAAAATATTCATACAAATATATATAATGTCCTAAAGGTTTCTAAAATATTCACATAAGAGAATATATAGTACATACTTAGTTATTTTCATCAGTACCAGAAACCTGACGCTTTCCTCAACCTCAACAGCCTGTATTCAGATTCAGATTCAGATTCAGATTTCTTTATTGTCATAAATCAAACATATAAAAAGTGTACAATATAAAGGTACCGTAATTAAATGCTGAGTCTACGACTCGTCAAAACACAATTATAGATTTACAAAAAAGATTTACAGTTAAAAAAGATATACAAATATACGATAAAAAAAAAGGTATTCAATTATTAAATATTATTAATAACTTATCAGTTATCTATCACTCTAGGCTAGGTGATGTTACGGGGATGTTCGATGGTTTTACTACCGATTGTAGCTTATATTGACTGTAATCATTTTCCAAAAACTCTTTGTATTAGTCCACTGCTGGACGCAGGCCTCCCCATGATATATAAAGCGCCTATATAACTTCTCATAATTGTGGACCGTGACTTAAACATAGTAACAAACCTTTCCGGAAATTAAATTACCGTGATAAAATGTAGATCCGGTTTATAAACCGCGGGAACGAAAAAATAAACAAATGAGATGTCCCACTACAACCGAGAGAGAACGGAGAGGGTAATCTTATTCTAATCCTAATTCTGAGTAGTACTAAGTTCTGCACGGACGTCTCGCATAGGAGTGTATTGTGCATTGACTTATTAAAAACGAAGATGAGATGAGGATGCTCGAAAGTGGCAACCTCAAATTGTGTAAAATTGAGTTCTCCCACATCAGTCACCGTCTGACCGGCGCGGCGGCACGGGCGGTCGTGATTCGCGTGAAATATTGTTGTCTCAGTCTCACTTCGGTCCTAGATACGTCTTTCCGTCTTTGTTCTTCTTTGTATTGCACAGGACTGGAAATATAACTGTGACCATATAACTGTGTATGTGTTTGCGTGTAGTTGTAACACATGCCAATTTTTGAGTAAGCGCTGGAAGAACAGCGTTCTCTATCTATCTTCCCTTTTTAAATCAATGGTATTGTGCATTATCCCCTGCCTAAGCACTAACCAGCCCAGCTCCTTGAAGTATCGGAGCAGGACTTTAGGTGACTGACAGCTTCGTTTCAGCTTTTCTGCGGGTGTGGATGGGATAGGTAGAGGGTAATCGGTCATTGCGGCGATTTGGGGAGGCCTATGGCCAGCTGTGGACATCGTCCGACTATGACATGCTAAAATATAACCTTCCTTTTGCTTTGCCATAATCAAGTAATAAAAGTAATTTGAATTAAACGCATAGGTCCGATATAGAAAGTTTGAGGCCAGATCGTGACGTGAAATGGTAAAAACAGTGCGTTCTAAAACAAGTATTGGATGACGTCAAGATTAAAATAACCTGATTTTTATTCAAAATCGACGCGAAAGAGCTCATGTGGTTTGATAATGTTCGTGATTCGATGAAGAGGCGCTTTGAAATTCCCTTTGCGTCAAGTGATTTTGTTTTATTTTTTATTTTTTTATCGTCAACTGCGCAGGAGTGGATTGGGCTTATCATCATTATTACCTCCAATTATGTTGCCAAAACCATCAATTAATGAAAATTGACAATCAATAATGTATTCTTCGTAAAAGGCTTACTACAAAGTAGTTATTTGATTACCTAGTTAGATGATAAAAACAGTTTGGGACGAGTTTTCCTGCGACTCTAACTTATCAACGTAACAAGGTAAAGTTTTTGCTACTTTTACTTAAGATTAAGATTCCTAACTTAAAAGAATCACGTAAAAAAAAACAAAGTCAGCCTATTAAATACCTCATCTCATAGTGTCGCTGCTATTTGAATTTCATGACGTGTCCAAAGTCCTGTAAGATCTAAAGGAAACAAAGCACTTTCATATTTTGATACTCGTATTTGGATTTTGGTATTACATACAGCCCTTGGGACATTATTGTATTACATTGCATTTAATAATCATCACACTAATATTATAAATGCGAAAGTTTGTATGGATGTATGGATGGATGGATGGATAGATGAATGTTTGTTACTTCTTCACGCCAAAACTACTAGACGGATCTGGCTAAAATTTTGTTTGCAGGTAATTCTAACCCTGGAATCAAACATAGGCTTACTTTTAATCCCATAAATCAATTCTCGTGGAATGAAAATCATCTTTTAACGTTTTCACAACGTGTGCGAAGCCGCGGGGCGCAGCTAGTAGAAAATAATAGCAACGCAAGGTAAAACGATATTTTTTTACCTGCGAAGCGTAGGTTATGTCTTTCGAGTGATTTTATGTGGTTTTACAGATATATATAATGGCCTTGTGTAATGCAAACGGCTGAATAGATTTTGTGAGGTAAATGAGGTATCGAAATACTCGTCTGGGCTCCTGGTTTTTAGTTGCATTTTGCCCATAATTATGAAATGGTATCGTGTATTTTTATAGTTTTTAACGGACTCCAAAAAAAGGAGGGGATTCTCAATTCGACTGTATTTTTTATGTTTGTTTCAATATTGAATATTTATTTATTTATTCTATTAATTTATTCTTAAAAAGATAAATGTAATGTCAAATACATGAGAACAGGCTTCATAGGTTAGGTATAAATACACGTTCTAATTTATTTTAAACTAGCTACGCCCCCCGGCTTCGCACGCGTTGTTCCTAAGGAAATTATTTAAAATTCATTTATATCCCACGGGAACTGATTTATGAGATAAAAAGTATGTTTGATTCCAAGATTATATTATAATTACCTGTATGCAAAAATTTCAGCCCGATCCGGTCAGTAGTTTTGGCGTGAAGAGGTAACAAAACATCCATCCGTTCATACATCCATACAAACTTTCGCATTTATATTATTAGTGTGATAATGTGATGTGATTTTTGCACTAGACCACGGCGTCACTTACTACTTACTACTTACTACTTACTACAGCTACCGGAATTGAACTTTATTGGATTCAAGGATATTTGCTAAGTTTGTTTGTTTGTGAAAGTTTTTTTAATTGTACTAAGTATGGTGACCATTCCGGATATTTATGACTACGTACAAACTTACAAAATTTTCCTCTTAACAATATATGTAGCTAAAGGTAACTGTAACTATATATATATGTATGTAGCTATATGTAACTATAAAAGCTGCCTATTCTTATATTGTAAAGAGTAAAATTGTTATCTCTTTATTATAATTACAAGGCATGACCGATGTGTCGAGGCGAGTAGAAGTCCGCCTGATGCAGGAGGTTGCGGGTTGGGACAAATGTTTGTACGATCTGCCAATATTGGTCCTGGGTGTTCTGGGTAGTTTGTATGTAATAAAAAAACTATCTATGAATTGTATTATATATATATCAGTTATCTAGCACCCATAACACAAGCTCTGCTTAGCTTGGGGCTAGATAATGCTGTGTGAATGGTAGTTATTTATTAAAGCATAGGGCTTTAATAAATAACTGATAAATAATTCTGCGACCAAAGAATCGACCACTTCAACTCACCCCGTGGATCTCGTAGGGGTTGACTAAGGTAACCTATACCGTGTCCATTTTGAATGAAGCATGTTAGTAAACAAACCGCCCATACTTAACCTAAAATTCACTTTGTTGGCGCGCCGCCGTTTTATACGTAATTTACGTTACTTGTTGATTTTAGATCCTCCCTTCAATAAAAATTGCTTATACCTGAAACTCGACGCCAAGCAAGTGAGATTTTGTTAATTGTGTCGTAGGTTGTTTACTAACATGCTTTATTCAAAATGGATAAACTATCAGATTTTGTTGAATTTTCATACATACAAGTGTCTTCACAAAATATCTTGGATTTTAAAAAGGATACAGGGTGTAAAAGAGACACACTGTACATATTTCAACACGACTTATTCGACATCTCGCGGACGTGAAGCTAGCGAATGTCTTCGAGTTGGCACCTTCCGATTTTGCTTATTTTAAACCGACTTAAAATAATTAATTTTGTTTTAAAAAACTATAAACCGACTTCAATTTTTATAGTTTTTTCATGAATTTTCATGGATCCCGTTGTCAGAACTGAACAAAATTAAAATGGGACAACACGAGAAGCACCAGCTTTCATATAAAAAAAGAATCATGAAAACCGGACCATCCAGTCAAAAGTTCTGAGGTAACAGACATAAAAAAAAGAAAAATACAGTTGAATTGAGAACCTCCTCCTTGTTTTGAAGTCGGTTGTTTTTATCGACTTATGATTGAGTGATCCGATTTTGATGATTCTTTTGAAAGCTGGTGCTTCCCGCGTAGTCCCATTTCAATTTGGTCCAGTTCTGATCAATGGCGATCTTCAATAAATATTACGTACATCTGAAACTCGACGCCAATCTAGTGAGTTTTTGTTTTGTGTCGTGGTTTGTTTACTTCACATTCTACAAGGTCGATGGATAAAGTATAGTTATACCTGTATATAACTTGAGTTACTAAATTAAGCTAGACAAAAAATGACTACAATTAAAGACTCAAATTATAATAATTAGAATTTATTGTTGCATTTGCGTAATCTAAGACTTTAAATGGAATATATTACGTTTCGTAACTACCTACAATATTGGCAAATCACGATGCATTTGTAATTTATTTCATTGCTTACATTTGCGAGCGGCGTGATTTTTAACCGACTTCAAAAAAAGGTGGAGGTTCTCAATTCAACTGTTTTTATGTTTGTTAACTCAGAACTTTTGACAGGGTGGTCCGATTTTTATGATTCTTTTTTTATTTGAAAGCTGGTGCTTTCCGTGTAGTTCCATTTTAATTTAGTCTAGTTCTGACCATAACATCCATAAAAAAACCATAAAATTGAAGTCGGTGTATAGTTTTTTAAAAACAAACCCAATTATTAAAATACTTACAAAGAACTATCGTAGTTTGACGAATTCATTAGGGATTTATGGAAGAAGTGCAGGTGCGACGCAATCCGCTCTCACCCTGATGAAATCCCTCCATTGGGGAAAGGGATGAAACGTTGGTGTTCTTACAACACAATTAAAGTTCGTAGTTAACCCGCTTACATCCGTAATGAACCTACAAGGAACAAGTAAACTTGCTTTTAATCAACTTCGAAAGGAGGAAGTTCTATTTTTGGCTGTATGTATGTTTTTTAATGTATTTTCGTCGATTTATCCGACTAATTTGCATGATTATTTTGTAGTTGTATAAAAAATGATCCTGAGATGATCTGATAAAAAATGTATTAATAAAATAATAAAATAAATTAGAAATATTTTTACAATCGAGACAATCGAAATAACTGCAGACTGTTGCAAACAATCTACAGGTAGCTCAACTGATCCATATCAATACCAGTCAACTGAAGAAACTGGTTCAAATACTAGTTCTAATTTATGTATTTCTTTTATTTGATTCTAATTAACATTTTTAATAAAATCGTTGCTTCATACATACGACCAAAGATTTAATTTCGTTAGAATTATTACGTTAAACGCCGCAAGTATAAAAATCCATGGCTCAATTTGTGGTATCTATTATATGTTATTTATTAATGCCTCTGTAATATTTTCATATTGTAAAGCTTAGGCAGAGATACGATGTTGCGCTTTTTGGCCATCAAACTCTATTTTCGCATCTCCTCCTAAACTATATGAGATAAAATTATTACAGAGGTATTAAAAAATAGCTTATAATAGATACCACAAACTGTAAGATGGATTTTTAAAAATTCTTATGATAAACGTAAAAATATGATAAAATAGGTATCGCTGTCATATTGGCTCGGGTATGCGCTTTAAAATGTTAGATAAACGTGCACATAGCCTACAGAAACCTTTAGCTTTGTAGCGAAGTAATGTCGCTTATTTTCTACTAACAAGGTCAACGCTGTTTTACAGTAGATAGTAGTATAAGCTAACATTATTATGTATTCTGCAAATATTGCAAAAGGTTAGGAAAGAGCTAATATGAAAATAAAATTATTTGCTTCAAGGTTAACATTAAAATAACTAATCTAAATAATTAAGATTGCGATACTTTTAATCAAGAACCAGATAACTTGGACCGAACTTTGCTTACCGATCGTTTTACTATGACAAGGAATAGCACAGCCTACCTGTAGGTTTTTCTTTGTAGAAATAGACTTTCGTTTGACCGCAATCTCACTTGATGGAAAGCTAAGACGATGTATCGACGACTAGAAGATGGCTACTCCGGACCACATTCCGAAACACAACAGAGTTGCTTCACGGACTGGCTTAGTCCGGAGGGTGGTGACAAGCCACGGCCGAAGCCTACCGCCAGAGGGTACCGCTCTTAGCACCACCCAGAGGACACGTGTAGGGTATCAGAGGGTCACACCACTGGTCAACACCTACGGACGTGAGTTTTTTTGAGTTAACACTATGGATAGTATTATATTATCTGTGACTATGGGTAATTCTTAAGAATTACACACTTCTTCTTCAGGTCCTTTCCCCCGCTAAGTGGCGTCTGTTTTCTCCACTCTGCTCTATCAGCCGTCATCTCTGTGCTCACACCTCTCTTAGCCATGTCCTCTTTCACACAATACATCCATTTTTTCCTCGATCTTCCTCTCTCCTTAAATCCCTCCACATCCAAACCTAAAACTCTTCTCGTCACATGATATTCTTCCTTCCGTAACACAAACTCCTAAGAATTAGGTACACCATGCATAATCAAATAATTAAAAAAAACTATTTCTACGGGACTCGAACCCGCATCGCTCCCTCAGTATACGCTCTATACAGCGCAGTACTCGGAGGGATGCGAAACGCGCGCGTCTAGAACCGCACTCACCCTGAAGATGTCCACGTTAAGGGATGAAACGTTGGTTCTCCAACACAAACAAGGTTCGTAGTTAATCCGCTTACATCCGTAATGAAAAAAATACCATATTAGTTACTTCTAAGCCCACATTGCCGCCTTGCGCGAAAATAAGGGCCGAAATTCCACAAAGGATCATTGACACGTTTAAAAACTTAAACCAATGTTAAACAATTCTTACTTAAGTGTCAATTTACATGAAACTGTCATTAGGCTGTCAAAATGTAAGGCATGTTAGTAGGAAGTCACAAGGACATCGTACTAACTTTGTTAGTTGATCTCTAGTTTGGAGGTCTAGACAGATAACTTTGCTTGGTTCGATAAGGAATAGGATCTCGTTATGTTTATTAACAGCTAAAACTATGACTGTGAATGTCAAAATACACAAATGTTTTATAAAAACTTCAAATTACAACTAAGATAATTAGATTACATAAGAAAGTAGAAATATTGTCAAAAATTGTAAAACAAAACTCTGAGTTGCAAAAATTATCAGTAAATAAATTCAAACGAACTGTCAAAACATTGCTACTCAAAAAGGCAATTCACACAGCATTATCTAGCCCCAAGCTACGCAGAGCTTGTGTTATGATGGGTATTAGGTAACTGATATACATAATACAATACACTGCATAGATAGATATTTTTTATTATACATAGAAAACATCCAGAACGCCATGAATCATCTGCAGATCGTACACATATTTGTCCCGAGGCGGGAATCGAACCCGCAACCTGCTGCGTCGCGGGCGGACCTTCGCCCACCGCGCCACAGAGGTCATCAACAGACTAAAAGACTCCTCGTCGTTTCTTTACATTAGTCTACATACTGATGAGACCTAGGAAATTTAATTGTTTTAGGTTTGTATATGCATGTGACATCAAAAAGCTAATATCTTTTTTACGTATTCTCTATTGATATAGATATATATCTGTATATTTATTTTTGTATTTTATGATGTTTTTATTGTGAAATTTAATCATTGAAAAGTAGATATTTTAAATCTCAACAGCAAAATGTATAAACGCAACGCTATTGGCACGTGAAGCGTGACGTCATACTTGAACATTTTTGTATGGGCATGAAGTTTTGACTTTGAGTTTACATATCGATACTCGATGATCCGTGACGTCATAAAATGCAACATGGCAGCGTTTTTATCACCCGAACGAAACTGAGTGTAGTTTTACTTTTAGTTTTTTACCTCAATAATTAAATTTTTTTTGGGTGGTATATTTGTTTATGTATTAAACCTAAATAATCGATAAAAAATCCATGCATATATATATCCCTATTGTTTCTTACCCTGAATAAAAAAGAACTACAACTTCGTTTCGCGTTGGTGGTGCAAATTCTAAGCCAGCACCACACAAGTTACCTTTACTCAGCGGTTACCAATTCTGCGAGTTTAGATTATGATCAACCTATAATATATTATTCATTTATTAGTTCGGCGAATACCAATTATAATTATGCAAACAATGAAACTAGAACGAAAATAAAATTTAAATTAAACCTATTATATAATAAATAAAAATGTCACAGTGAAATAAGTATTTAAGAAATAGATATGTAGATACAAGGGTAAATACTAGTTGGATTTTTTGTATTCTGTTATAATAGTCTTCTTTGTACTAAATAAACACATATATATGCATACATATATCAACCAAACTCAACGGACTAAATTAATAAATTTGGTAGCCGGCACTACACGGCTTGCCGGCTTAGAATTTGCACCACCTCAACTCTTCCCGCGGAGTCGTTAGGCAAAACCCCCATGAGATAAAAATCATTATGGCGCTTATCAGAGGGAGGCCGGTGTCCAACAGTGGACCAGGCTGTTGAGGTTGGTTGACATATGTATTTATTTAGTACAAAGAAAATTAGATAGATGGATAATTTATTCATTAAAACTTTGTTACATAATATGTTGGGCATTGCTAATGCCTTAAAGCCTATGTTAGGTTTATCTAGGCACCGGGTTCTCATCTAATTTACATATAAATATCCCAATGTCCGTTATTTTACAACTAAAACACTTAATTTTGATAAATCTAAATCACAAACAATAAAAAAAACTCATAAAAATATAAACACACTCGTATGTTAAATGCATTTTCTATTCATATCAGCAACCGGAATGATGCTAAATTTGAATTAAAAAACTAAAAAAACTAGTATTACACTTACCTATAATATATCTATTTCTTAAATACTAATTTTACTTCGTCATTTTTATTTATTTAACAAAAAAAGATCGACTTAAGAAAAAATATTACATTATTGCTGTATGATCCTCCCCTAATGAACGCCATAGCGCCCTGTCTTCATGACGATACTTCTCAATTAAATGTTCTGTGACGTATTGTGGTTATATATAAATTAAATTTTGATTAGTTACTACTAATCATTACCTGATAGTACCTACCGTGACTCATGTATATAGGAAAATAACAGTCTAAACTGTTCCGTGTCTATTAACATTTTATGTCAAATTCAGGTTTTAGATACCTATAATTATTTTAATACTCAGAATTTTGTAGACAATTATTTGTTTGTAATTTTTGTATTTAAATTTTCGAATTAATTTCCTTTTGATGTGCACTGTTTTTTGTTTTTTCCCTTAATTATTTACAAAAATAAATTAAACAACTAAAAACCTATTTTAAATGAGATTTTTTCAACTAAAAAAACGGTACGCAGTGACTTAGATCTTTTTTTAATATTTTCCCTGATCGACTACCGCATTACGAACAAAGCGCATTCTAGATTCAAACAGCAATTTAAACAGGTTCTATTCTACGTCAGACACGCACACTAGTAACCGAGTCACGTCAATGTGCGTGCGTTTGCGAAATTTTATAAAAGCGACGGAGAATCGCTACTCATTTTCATTCATAAATCACATTTAGATCAATGCAGACATCGTATGCAAAACGAACGCATGTGGCATTTTTTTTAATTTCCAGATACGTGACTGTAATCTTGTGAGAAAAATTTCCGTGTCAAAAACCCGTGTTCCAAACAAGGATATTACAAAAGCGATTGTGAATTAATTAAAAACGAATTAACTCATTTTTTGGTTTTCGGTGGTGACAGTTGTGTTTTGTTTTTTGTGCTGTGAAAATAAAAAAATGAAGGACCTCGTGCAAATTTGGAATCGTGTTGCGAACCGGCGTTATTCGAACAATGTGACCGAGCGAGAGTTGAAAGAACTGTCGAATAATCGATTGAAGATATCCGATATCGATAAAGCTAATTTCGAAGCGAATTTGGCTGAATGTGAGGGATTGAACAGCAGGTTTGAAGAAATCGATTTTTCTGATGGAAAAGACGCGATTATTAATCGATTGTTCGAGCAGCGAAAGAAAGGGCAGATTGCGAGGCAGCCGAAATGTAAGTTATTTTTTATTTATTTAGGAGGTAGCTATAAACGGCAAGGAATTAGAATTTTGTTACGATAACAACTTGCAAAAAAATATGGATATTATAATCAACAAACAACACCAAAATATATTTTAGGTAGACACTACAAACAAATAAAATTTCTTATAGGTACCGATCGCAGCCGGTATTATAAACAACGTATGTGTGAACACTATCTATCTATCTATGTAGTGTATTGTATTATGTATATCAGTTGTCTAGTACCCATAACAAAAGCTCTGCTTAGCTTGGGGTTAGATAATGCTGTGGGAATTGTCCAACATTTTTTATTATATTATTAATTTATCTTCATGTAATAATAAGGTTTTTATTACTTATGTATCTTAGAAAATAACTCTTCTGTTGGTATAAGGCATATGAATATTCAGTATAAAGATATTTATTTCTATAAAACAGAAAAGGTTCTATATAATATTTGCTTAGAAAATAATGCATATAATTTTTAGGTTATCCGTTTATATCCGTTATACCACCGGGTGCCGATATATTGCTATCGTAAGTTTATAAGTAGATTTACAATTAAAAAAATAACAAAATAAAAGACGTACATACGTGCATAGGCAAAATTAAACATAATGAGAGAGAGAGAGAGAGATATATAATTTATTTACCCAAAAACACTTAAATTGGCAGATTTGAGGTAAATAGCTTAAAATAATTTTACAAACTAAGTACTTACACTAAATACAGGGTGGTAAAGGGTAAATGGGTCCCTGCCTCAGCATGTTGCTGTATCAGGCAATTGCCCAACACTGCGCTGGTTTTCAGGCGGGGCCCTTGAGGAGTGACTTACATTTTACTATAATCTTATAAACTAGACACTAATGAAGGTTGTAGGCACTTTATTTTCTAGGTAATTATTAATAAAATAGTCTTCATAAAAAGAACAAGAACACTGGGTTTTATATCATCTCAGCCGACCAACATAGCATTAACGAAGCAAGTGTTTATTCCCGAAATTATTTAAGAACGAAAATATATTTTAATTATTTGCAAAATAAATCGCAAACAATTCTTTACATTACTTATATGAAACAGTCTGCAGTTAGCTCATTTTTTTGATTGTAAATATTAGTTCGACTTACCTAGTTTCTATTATTGGATTGTAATTGTCTGCAGAATTTAAAACAATCCCGCGATATGTAACCTAAAATACTTTATGTACCATTTATACTCTCTTTTAATTTATTATTTGAAATATACATGTCGATTTGAGATTTTTCAACAAATATGATTATCGAAATTGTATCATCATCTGGACCTCAACCTCAACAGCCTATAATGGTCCAATGCCTCCCCCTGATAAACGCCTTATTGGCTTTTATCTCATGATGGGAAAATTCCCATAATCCCCACGCTGGGCACGCTGCACACAGCATCAGCCTTAACCTAGGGGTTGTGTGAATTGTCCAGCATTATTTACCCTTTCAAGTTCAAGTTCTTTATTACATTTAAACACAGTTATTCTAAAGTGTATTAATGATACATTCGATTTCATATAGATGAAATCGAATGTATATCATTAATTCAATATCCTTCCATAGGCAGGGTAATAAAACCCCTGGTATGTGGAGAGGTGCCACTAGATTTACAAATCGAGATATTTTCAGAGGGTGTACACTCTAAACAAACAATTATTTATCAATCTATGATACTTGATTTGATTAGGTTGATATATATCTCTCTATAATTGCCTCTATAATAGACTTGCTGTTTTAAGATATATTTATAACAAGATTAGAATCATAACAATTTCTACTTAACCTGATTATATTATAATTAATGTATGACATCATTCTCGGTCTATTTTTGTAACATAGTAGGGGGAGCGCAGCTGCCTATATTACAGACTTCTCAGTCTAGTTTAGGCAACTGAGGCTACATAATTATTTTGATCAGGAATTTCAATATGTACTTTACTGATTTATAATGTCAGACAAATTAATTATGTTAATTTATGTTTTGAAATGATTTCTTTTTGCAATAAAATTTATTATTATTATTATTATTAAATTTTATTATTATTATTATTAATTGTTCTCTTGGCCTTTTAGTCTGACTGTTCAACCCCTGTTCATCATCAAATCCGTTATCGATAAAAACGATGTTATTTGAATTTTTTTAAACATGAAAAATAATAATAACCGATAGAAAGTTAAAATCTCTTTTAGTTAAACTTTCATGGTGTAAAACTAGTTAAATCTGGCACAACCTAATCAATCTAACATTCTAATATATGACCGAGGTAACGGGGACTTTTTGCGAGTTACTTTCTTTTATTGTTAAGTTTTTTTTATATATTTAACTAATAATTACTTTAAAAAAAAACTAATACGTGTTTAGGTTGGTTGATCATTTCGTGTTAGCACGAGAATATTTTTTCGGATATTGATTTTTTTTCTACGTTCTACAAGAAACAAAATTAGCGGAAAGTCATTTGATGCAAATCTCAATCATTTCCTATGAACCAATAAAGAAAACAACTTGGATTCATTTGTATTTTGGAAACATTCGATTTGGGGAGAGAGATTCTTAGCAATGTTAGATACCTATCTATAGTCTGATGTGCTCCTTGAATTTTTACACAAGTTATGGTAGGTAAACAGTTTTTTTCCTTAATAGTTTTTGCGGTAAATTCCTTTCCTGCCAACTGCAGAATCAAAAATGTCAACTACAAACTAAATATAATCTCGCGCCAACGAATGCCTTCAAGACCCTCATATCACTTTGGTCGAACTATTTGCTGACATAAAAGAAAACGCCTATTTTCTCTGACGTGAAACCTTGAAAAGGTAGCTCAATCACTTATGCCGTAGAATGGAAGCAGTTACCATGTTACGATTACGCAATGCACTTACAACAAGTACATATGTACACAATCATTATATTATTATAAAATTATCCCCTTCAGTGATCTGCTTATCCGTATATATATATCTGTATATCTTGAAAAATTTTATGTAAGGCATACATTCTTATTAAAAGTGACATCCTATTTAGAAGTAGTAACGGCAATAACCATAATACCCCGTCATCTGTCAAGCCCTCATCTAAGTGTCGAGTGTGAGATTTTTTACCAACTCGATCGTGGCAAAGATAACTATAATTGTACGGTATTGATTTATTATTCGATGTTTGCCACTAGAGGCGCTGTTTTGATTTCGTACAAATTATAGTTCATTTTGTCACGATCGAGTTGGTAAAAATATTCCACTTAACTAACACTCAACAATTGTGGATTAGAAAGAGCAATAATTATGTGATGATTCCTGTGATTTTAGATTTGATTATAATAATTTATTTTTGAATTATATCAGACTCAACATTAAACATATTGTTGTTATTTAACTTCTAAGCACTGCAGCCCGGATCCGTTTCCAAAACAACTTTTTTTCATTTCTTGTAGCCACTGATACCGGATCAGCAGGTAAAAATATTTTTTAGTTTTTTGTTGGAATCCGATCCCGGTATCAGTGGATAAAACTTGGCGGGATCAGTGGCTAATTCAATCCGATCCCGGTATCCGTGGAAATAAACCCCTCAGGAGATGGCTGTCAAAAATACCGCATCTGTCGAGCTATCTCCAGGAGATCTTCACGAGTCCTTATTTTAGTGTTTTTTAATCAGAAAATACTTAAATTATGACTGAATGGTAAGAATCGTAGGTTTAAAATATGTTACAGACGGAGTGTTACATTCAAAACAACTCTGTGAACGTGACAGTTCACAATATTTGTATTGATAAGGTATGTGTTACCTACTGAGCTGTAGGTACCTATCAAATGCGATTTATGTTTTCAACGTTCTTTAAGACGATGATTTTCAAAATGGAAAGGTTATTGTTTTGATTAATGTTCTATGTCAGAAATTACGTATGTTTTTGAATGCGATATTTATTTATTTAATATTTTTTAACCGACTTCAAAAAGGAGGAGGTTCTCAATTCGTCTGTTTTTTTTATGTTTGTTACCTCAGAACTTTTGACTAGGTCCGATCTTCATGATTCTTTTTTTATATGAAAGCTGGTGCTTCCCATGTGGTCCCATTTTAATTTTGTTCAGTTCTGACAATGGGATCCATGAAAATTCATGAAAAAACCGTAAAAATTGAAGTCGGTTTATAGTTTTTTAAAACAAAATTAATTATTTACGTCAGATAAAATGATTTTCTGACGTAAAACATTACTAAATACCTAGCCATTTTACTTGACAAACATTTCCTGGTGGCCTAAATAAATAGTTAGGTATGTTTTCTTTCCTGGCTAAAGTTCATCTGAACAATAAACCTTTATCTCTTATTTCTTTGTAAGTTGTAACGCGGAAAAATAACTAAATATCATTATGTAATTCATATAAGTACCTAACAAGAATCCAAGACTTGTTGTTATATATTTTTTATAATTATAGGCCAGTACCTACGTGGTTACTATAAGTCCTTCTACCTGCATAATTATTATATGATTTATATAGCATACATAAATAAAATACCAAGAATTCAAATATTTCATATTGAAATAATTCAATCGATATGAATCATTGATATACTTAGACAATTATAGATCGGAAAATTGCTGAATGATGTATAGAAAATAGTCTCGTTTTTATACGTGATTGTTATATAGTCAGCTATTATAAATATTTAAGGTATATTTAGTATTATATTATATATACATATAAATAATAAATAACGTAATAACAAACAAAAACCATTTCAATAACTCTATTGGTAGATAAAGGAATAGCAAAATAATTGAAAAATGAAGATTTGTAGGCTTACACGATCAAAACACATTATTGATTATTCGCGGGTATGTAATTGTAGGTGTCACGACAGAGTGTAAACCTGTTGAAACGTCGAAAAAAATAGATAAACAAAGTACTGAAAAAAAGTTAACTAAAGTTATGTGGAACTAAATTCAGACAAAAGTACTTTTGTCTACTTAATCTATCTATATATATAAAAATGAAACCCGTTTTCCGTTGTCACGACATAACATGAAAACGGCTTGACCGATTTGGCTGATTTTTTTTTAGTTAGTAGTAGTTTTCTAATACTCTGTACTTCTGTACTACTTCTTACGGAAAAATCTCTCAGAAAATCTCTCAAACAGGCGGTACGAAGTTCGCCGGGTCAGCTAGTTTCCAATAATAAGTTAATAATCTTGATTACCAAAATATTAATAACAAAGTCCGTGATTTTCCAGAATATAATTTATGTTATAACTTTAAAATCCATCATGGTTATTAATACTAAAGTTATTTATAACGGGATATATACCATAATTTGAGTTTTGAGCTTTCCAATATTTCGGTACAGTTTTATGCGCCATGGTCACGGAATAACTGAATGTCTTGCGAGTCAGTTATTATTGGCAGATATATCGATCTACCCTCATTTTCAGTCTACTGCTACGAATGTTACCACTACCACCGATTTCATTATCGAACGCAACTCAAATCATGTTAAATATCCCGTTGTAAATA
The DNA here is from genome assembly GCA_955876795.1 of Eupithecia tripunctaria. Taxonomy (NCBI): domain Eukaryota; kingdom Metazoa; phylum Arthropoda; class Insecta; order Lepidoptera; family Geometridae; genus Eupithecia; species Eupithecia tripunctaria. The sequence goes on from OY041627.1 coordinate 5,052,725, forward strand.
ACTTTAGAATTTATAAAGTTGATCCAAATTAAGAACTGCTTTCATGCAAAACTTCTACTACAATCAGCAGTTTTACCGTGAAGAGGTAACTATTCTATACTTCTATACATTGATTTAAAAAGGGAAGATAGGTTACGTTCTCCCAGCGCTTACTCAAAAATTGGCATGTGTTACAACTACACGCAAACACATATTCTCACAGTTATATTACCAGTCTACAACACTCGTTGTGGGAATTATTTAAAGAAATAAATATTTTAACAGTAATATCGCAATACATCTATGAAAATCTAATGTATACACACAAAAACAGAGATAACTTTATGAAAAGGTGTGATGTTCACGATAAAAATACAAGAAACAAGAACAAATTACACATCCCTTCATATAGATTACGAAAGGTAGGGAAATCATTTGTGGGCAATTGCGTAAGATTCTATAATAAGCTTCCATCTGAAGCAACTGAGCTCCCTATTCGTAAATTTAAACTGTACATAAAACGAAATCTTATCAAGAAAGCCTATTACTCCGTAGATGACTACGTAAATGATGTTAATGCTTGGCCGGATGTCGCCCAGTTCCATACAGACAATAGTATATAAGACCAGTTAGATTTAGTTATCCTAAGATTGTATTAGTTGATAAGCGATGGACTTGCTAGTGGTTTCTTTTTCACTTCTTCCGCTAGTGGACAAAAAATTGAAGTGAATTAAAGTCAATTGCACATTATTTCTTGTTGATAGTAATAACTATTTATCAAGCTGTTTATATAGTAAAAATTTGACTTGTCTAAGTACTTATTTTGTAAGTCTAAAGAAATAAACGATTTGACTTTGACTTTGACTTTGAGTCCTGTGCAATACAAAGAAGAACAAAGACGGAAAGACGTATCTAGGACCGAAGTGAGACTGAGACAACAATATTTCACGCGAATCACGACCGCCCGTGCCGCCAGTCAGACGGTGACTGATGTGGGAGAACACAATTTTACACAATTTGAGGTTGCCACTTTCGAGCAACCAGTGCCTCATCTTCGTTTTTAATAAATCAATGCTTCTATGCTAATCACACTAATATTATAAATGCGAAAGTTTGGATGGATGTATGGATGGATGTTTGTTACTTCTTCATGCCAAAACTACTGGACGGATCTGGCTGAAATTTTGCATACAGGTAATTCTAATCCTGCAATAAAACATAGGCTACTTTTTATCCCATAACTCTGTTCCGGCGGGATGAAAATCACCTTTTAATGTTTCTATAGGAACAACGCGTGCGAAGCCGCGGGGCGCAGCTAGTAATATTATAAAAGGGAAAGATTTGATTGTTTGTTTGTTTGTATCGAATAGGCTCCAAAAATACTGGACCGATTTATAAAACTCTTTGACCGTGAAAAATTTACTTTTCAGGGAGTGACATGGGCTATATTTTATCCGGGAATTCCCACGGGAACGGGAACTACGCGGGTAAAACCGCGAGGGGCTGCTAGTATAACATAATTTATATCGAAAGATTCAGATTTATAAATATTACTGTGATGTGATTGATTGATTGATGATGTGATATAATCTATAAGTAAATCTTTCAAAATTGATTGATTAGTAAGTAACTAATGTAATTCGTTTGGTAAAATTGTGTCAGTTACTTAATAAACAATAAGAAACAGTCAATTTCAGAAACAAAAACATATGTATAAGGTGTAATAATGTTATTATTAATAAAAACATTATTATACTGCAGAAAATATTGCACTAAAGTGGGTACAGGAAGTTCTTAAAGATTATCGAATCTGTCATCCGATTATCGATGGTATTATCCTATGCAGAGATTTCTACACCAGACGATCATAATACCTACCAGACGTTCTATTAGAAATATAAATAAAATATATAATATTCATTCATTATTTATCTATAACTTATACATCTTACACGAGCCAATCAATTATAAATTAATTTCAAATAAGATTACCTTCACTTTCTAGGTATCAATCATTTATTTTTTTTACTCTCAAGGCATTTAGTTACAATAAATTTATACCAGCCATTGTTCTGTTTTTCTCGGTGGATTAGAAATTATTAACCTTTTTGTAGTTATAAAATTGTTCGCAATCTAAGCTTGACTTTTTTTATATCGGTTTCTAACTCACCTAACAGACGTTTGTGTTCTTTATAAATCTTAATGAATCTCATCTATACTATATAATAAAGAGGGAAAATAGGCTCCGAAAAAACTAAAAAAACATCATTAAAAAGCTTATTTTTTAAGGAGTGCTTAGCTATTTTATATAGGCTATATTTAATCTCGGAATTCCCACGGGAACGGGAACTACTCGGGTAAAACCGCGAGGCGCTGCTAGTATATTATGAAAACACAATTTCAGGTACATAATCAATCAGGTACCTGTTTCAAAAATTAAAAAAGCGAACATTCTTATTTAAACAAACAGATTTTTTTTTAAGAAACACGAAGAGAAGTACTTATATCTTTGTACTTACCTAAAACGATTTCGCAAACATTTGACAAAATTGTACTTAAAAGCCATTTAGAGGCCGCCTGAAATAATACGAAATGTTGTGTAAAAATAAAATTGATTACAACTTCTTCATAAACAAAATTATAGTGTCATAAAAATCGAATAGGTTTAGGACATGAGTGATAAAAACATCAGACCTGATTTTTAAATTGAGTAGATAAAATTTATAAACAAAAGAAAATTGTTATTATCATATTATATTAAATAACCTTTTGTTAAATTTACTGCAGTAAGCAGTAAATTGAACATAAGGTTAAACCCAGCCTTTTTACCTCTATTTTATAATATGAGTATACCTGGGTATAAAATAAATTAATAGAAAAACTAGAACATGGATGCTATCAAGCTTAATTTTAATACAGGTTGATTACAAATATGCATATTACGTAACCACAGTTTTTGTGAACCAATTCATAATTCGCAGAAAAAATGCGTTGAGAACCTAAAATATTAAACTAACCTTTTTTTACTGCACCTCCATTATCGTAACTATTAGATACCTTAACGATACCCACCCATTTTATTTGTGTCTACAGACCTTTGTTTAACCACAATCTCGCCTTTCATGTGGCCGACGATGTATCACGAAGATTTTAAATCTTCGACATCTCTTAGGTCTTGTTTATGAAATACCGGGGCGTGCAGCGGGGCGTCCAGCGGCGCGTGCAGCGGCCCCGTTATCGCACGCGTAAACAAACAAAATGCAATGTACGGTGATCTTTATGGATAGGCGGGCGTGCAGATTGGCGGTGCACGCCGCGACACAAACATATCGCAATGAACGTTGATGTTTATGAATAGGCGGGCCTTGAAGAGAGGCGGTGCACGCCGAAATCAACAAACAAATGTAAAACGCTTCTCCGTAAACACACTCTACCAACGCCATATGTTTGAATTACAAGCAAATAAAATATTACAGTTTTAAGCTATTGCATAGCTTCTATCGCGGGCCTTGAGCGCGGGGACCGAATCCAGAAATTCCGTAACGAAAAAACCTCACGCTCCCCACTCCGCCGGGCAAGGTGTGGCTTGAAGGCCGTGCATCGTCTAACGTCGTTTCAGTTCGACAGTCTTCGACACGGCGTTGTGTGCGTGCGATTAGACGTATTGTACGACTCTACGAAACTCGCACGAATCGAGACGAGCTGCTCCGAAATCGGACGAATACATAAGCAGCTGTTTATGAGAAAGTATAAAGGTGTATAGGGTCACCACGCTCAAAAAGTGTAACTTGAATTAATATCAAAGAAAAAGCAATACGGTATGAATAAAATAAATAAATAAATAATTGCATAAGTTGATACAAAATGCTATGCAATAGCTTTACCGCGGCAGTCCCCGAGTGCCACACGTCTTTTTCTTTTAGACGTACAATTTCAACAAACAAATGTAAAACGCTTCTCCGTAAACACACTCTACCAACGCCATATGTTTGAATTACAAGCAAATAAAATATTACAGTTTTTTTTTATTTTGCTAACATTTTACTAATGTGTGTAGTACAACAACAACGTCGTTCGTTATCCAGAGTCAGAGTCAGAGTTTATTTCTCGATAGACTCACAAAATAAGCACTCAGACAAGTCAAATTTTTACTATATAAACAGCTTGATATATATCCCGAACAGGTTACACTAAATCATCCGTTAAAAACGGTGTTTTTCTATCAAAATGCAAAACTATGTTTCTGTTATTCTAGACCGCGGAATACCCAAATTAGTATGCTGTGGTTTAACTTATAAGAGAAACATCACGCGGTAAAATCTTTTTGGAAACGTGCTTCGAAAATCTGAGTCATCGTCTATTTTTTTAATCTTCCTTTTTTACAGCGTCTTGTTGACGCTTCCGATTGGGATTTATATATGGATCTGTTGTCTCTAAATTCGCTTCAGGAACGATAATTTTACGTGATAACGTCATTAACTTAATCTACTGAAAATCTTACCTCGTTGTTTATAAATTGCCATTCTGGTGTTAGCTAGCTATTAACGCTATCTGTTAGGCGAAATTAGAACTTGAACTCAGTCTTCATGACAAAATCATCAACAACGTGACACTTTTTTGAAACGTTATCACGTCAAAAATATGTACCAAGGATAGTATATTTTTATTTGCTTTATTTCCTTGTGTAAAACGAGATCATAACAGCTTTCAAGTTCTGAAAAACCTTAAGGATAAAGGGTTTATTTTTATTTTATTTGCGGAAGTTTGATTAAAACTTGAAATGATTTTGTTTCTGTAAGGTAATCAGCATAGGTACCTACTGAGTTTACTGTTCTACTTTACGCAATTTTTAAAGTAGAAGCTATACAGGATGTGAGTTTTTTGTATAATTTTAGCATTTATTTACAAATAACTCATAGATGCACAGCGCGCTATATGTATAAATAAAAACTATATTTATTTAATATTTATTCAGCATTATTTTTAATATATAATAAAATAATGCTAGGCAATTCACTCAGTATCATCTAACCCAAAGAAAGCAGAAACTGTAAATCCAAAAACTGAATATAAACGAATTAAGGTAACTCAAAAATAAAATACCTTACCTGTTTATTGAACTTGAGAAAATAAACAATGTCTGAGTATTGCATAATATTGCATGGTCATTATATATATTACGGTTGAACCTGTTGTAGGTAATTTGTAAGGTTGGTTAATTTTTTAAGGTTGTACCTTAAAAAATTAACCAACTACAACCTTAAGTTTGTACCTATTTATGCAAAAACTATAACAAACTAGCCATGTTTACATACCTACCTCAATTCGATTTAAATTACGTTTTAATTAATATATTAAAACACATGCGAAGTTTGGTCAACCTACTTTTGAATTAATTTAACACATCACACGATAAATTTCTAATAGGTATTTCATTTATTCAAATACCTACACTAAAAGTTCTGTTTAGCTTGGGGCTAGATTATTATTGTTGGGTGATTTCATCTATTTAATTAAGTACATTCTTCAATTGATTTGATAAAATATTTACTTGACTAAATATTTTTTATCACCCTGTTTGTATTAGTAACTCTATACCGACTTAATTGGTTATTTTTTAAACCTTCATCCTTCTGAAGTTCTAAACTTGTATTGAACCGGTTCAAACGATTTTGATACATCCCGCTTTTCAGTGTTTTACTACGAACATTAAAATTTTGTTGTACATGAAGGCATTTTAATAACAAAACACCAGATATCAAAATATAATTAAGGGCTATTTTCGTCCGAAAAGTTTGACATTTACCGTCAAGTTTCAAAGTTACAACATCAAAAAACTATGAGAGTGTTCACTAGGCAATGTGGAACCCTGATTTATCGTTCGATTCTGACATCACCCGTCCCTAAATTAATATAACTACATACCACATTCTTTTTATATTTTTGCCTCCATAAACAAAGGCATAGTTTAATAAAATTCAAATTTATTCGGTTTTTGATCGATTATCGTATAAAAACTTCGTGATTGCGGAACATAAACCGGTTAGATACCTACACTTTGAAAGTTTGCAAATAATTGAATGCCTACATTGTTAGGCTGGGTACTGAACGGTGTAACGGGGTATTTTGTACCATTCGATTTTAACAGTTGAGCTGATTGCAAACTGTTGTAAACAATGTTGAGGTAGCTGAACTCCTTTATTTTTAATGGCCATTCTTAATATACATTATCAACAGATGTTGTAGATTGTAATAAGAAGCTTTCTGGCCTTTCGTAAGACGATGAGAATAGGAAACGTCTCACTTAAGACCTTGTTGGGAATACTTTTCGTGAGACGTTGAGAATGATCACGTCTCACGTGAGACGTTGGGAATAACTCTTTGCGGGGAGCGTGATACGTTACACCGCGCGCCATCCCGCACCGTGTTCTAAGCGCGTTGCAAGCGCTTTCTTTCCCTATACTGACTACGCGAACTCTAGCCCCCTTATTCATAATGGTCTGCTAACATAAAACGGCTGCTAAGTAGTGTTTTCTCAGTCTGACTTATGTCAATATAAGAAGACAGAGCGAGATATAGCAGTGTGCTAAGTTAGCAGACCATTATGAATAAGGGGGTGCCTGTGTAACTGTGTCAGTACTAACCTCATAGATATTTCTATGCCAATTTATGTAATGACTGAAGAAAAGGTTAAATTTCTAATATTCATATTAATTTACCATCGGAACTATTAATTTTTGTCTTTTTTGTCTAGGCAAGCAGTCTCGACATACATAGATAGCGACTGGATCTTTCCAGTCGCCATCTATGCTACTAATTTTCGTTCGTTTCCGTTTGTGGCGTTTTTAGTTACCGGTTATAGGTTTCTGATGAATAAAATATGGTTAGAGAACCCTCATAGCGGTACTCACGCTTGACCAACTCAATTCTGCCCGTAATTATCAATATTAGAATTAGCATTTTTGGTTGCAATCTAAACAAATTAAAATTTGCGCAGCCTTGATCGCGGAATAAACATTTCTTATATGATTAATTGCCTCCTTATTTAAATACCAGGAAAATTTACTTCAAATCTTGAAAGGCTAATTCCAATTCTTTTCCAATATATATTTTTATACAATATCTTACACACGCGAAAACACAAACATAACGCAATTTACGTTGATGTTTATGGATATGTAAGGCGTGGCGTGAAGAGTCATCAAATGCAAGAAACGCGTGTAATATCGCTTCTCCGTGAACACACTCTACCAGCGCCATATGTTTGAATTCTGTGCGGGCCGCGCCGATGGATGCCCCGCGCGTCACCACAAGGCTTAAATGGGTACAAATTTGTATTTGGTGATCTTATGGTTAGACTAACCTAATTAAGCTCAAGTTCAAGTTCTTTATGAGTAACAAATAGGGTTACATGTCAAATAAACACAATATTAAATCAATATTTTACTAGTAAAATACAGTTTAACATAGTTATTCTAAAATTAAATAATAATACATTCAATTCTGACAAAATTAAATGAAATTGTATAAATTGTAATGTAAATGTCAGTAAAAATTTAATATGAAAATAATATTTGTCAATTTGTATAAAATAAAATGTCAAAACAACAAATAATTTAACAATAAAACTACGCACTTTTACGTGACAAAAATTCACCCAACGTGTAAAAACATAAAAAACCAGCTATATCTTGAGTCTAAACTTAAAGGATTAAGTCACTAAGAACTGATTGTGTGAATGCAATAAATACTGCATACTGAAAGTGGTTAGTTTGTGAACGAACCATCTTTCAGTATTCAGTATTTATTATTAGTAGCAGAGAGCTCAAAGCTCTATGTCCTCCGTAGACCGAGACACGTTCTCGGTGACCCCGTTGACCCACTCACCGCCGCTAACCCGGAGGTGACGTCAACCGATTCGTTACCGCACACTACACAGCCGACCAAAAACCGACCCCGCCGGAAGCGGGGTCGAAGAATTCCCTCCTTCCGCCCGCAGGTGCATTCGTGCACCTAAGGCGTAACCTCCATGCCCTCTCGTAGCATCTGGCGACAGCCCAAGCCGAGGCTCGCACCTAAGTGGTGGCCCTTGTGCGTGTCGCCCCAACCTAAAATTTACCGGCGAGGCGCCATCTGCGCCCGCCAAAAGTCCGGTAACGCTGTCATGGCCATCTGCGGTCAACAGCATCATAGTCCATTCGAAAAAAAAAAAAAAAGCTCAAAGCTCTAGTATTATATATTTTTGGTGTTTAAAAAAAACAGAAGAGGTATAGAGACGAACCGGCGGGTTTGGTTGTCAAATGAGACCTAGGTTTCAGTTTTTCCCGTGGTAAAAAGTAAAGTAAAGTAAAATTCATTTGTTTGACACAAGTAAACATACACTAGCTTAAATAAATTAAAAAAACTCGTTCTACTTTGACCTAGTTTGGAAGGATTTTGATATGTAATTTTTATTATTGTTTTAAACGAGATTTTTCATTCTAATTAGAACAATTGATCGTTCGGCTACATATCTAGCAAAAAACTGGGCTCTAGGACCTACCTTCAGGACGTATTTTTTTTTATTTGGTATCAAAGTAGCCTAGTTTGTTGTTGTTCTTTGACACAACGTCTAATTGACTTAAAAGTCAATAAGGTTACTTCGACACCTAAAAAATGGTTTTATCCTATATTCCTTTATTGCATTGTAATAAGACCATGTAAAAGGATGAAACCAAAACAAAATGTAGAAAATCAACTTAAATATATTTATTTATCCCAAATATTAACAATAGATAGGTCTTTGAATAAAATTAAAATTTTAATATCCAATTTTTAACGGAGCTCGGAGTGGCAACATCTCTGGTGGGACTCTGCCGTTGTTGTTTGGCGCTCTCAGTGTCAAGATCGAGTGGTGTGGTGTCCTGATGATGTCTCGTGGAGAGACGAAACTAGTTGACGACTTACTTTGATAGATGTTCTTTCATTTTGTATAAATGTATAATTTATTAGATTTCATCGCAGAAGGTTTTTTGCGCGCAATTGTCACTAAATATTTTCATTCTTATGTATCCAATTTTTGTCATAAACTTCTTAACAAATACCTACCCACCTCTGTTTTTTGTAAAGCCGCATCCCGTTATCACAATGTCATGCAGAATTACTTGGGATAACCGAGTGATAATGATTACAGGTCAAGTTATGATAACGTCTTAACACAAAAAGAGCTGTTGTTAAGTATAATTATCGTTTTAATTCTGAGACTTCGCTTGTTATGTCTGTCGCTTGTTATATTGTACTTAGAAGTTTTCTCAACGGCTTTAATAGTCCACTGCTGAACTCGGGCTTACCTCTGGTAAACGCCTTATTGGTTTACTAAGTTACTTCCCATAACACAAGCTCTGCTTAGCTTGGGGCTAGATAATGCCGTGTGAATTATCCAGAATTATTTATATTGAATTCATTTAATAGCAAATCACGAAGGCCATTCAAATGGCTTTCAAATGTCAATATAGGATGGGTGAGTTTTGCGTAATTCCACAGGTTAGCAAATTGCGCGTAGGTGTGAATAGGCCTTTATACTAAAATAATGTATGTGTATAGATGGAATGGGTGGACAAATATTATCAACCAGACTATAATATATTATGTTAGCAGGTACTTAGGTATTTATGTATGTACAATGTAAATAGGTAAATAGCTCCTAATTATTACCAAAGGTAAATAGTTAGGTTAATCTTCTTTTCATAGCTATAATAAAACCGGCCAAGTTAGTGTAGGGCTATGCTCAATATAGGGTTCAGTTGCCCGATTCAGAACTTATGTGCATCTGTTTTAAACATTTAGAAAAAAGAAAACTTGAAAAAAAATGATATACGTAATAATAAATTAAGTTTTAATTAGTGGATTATCAATTAATAAACAGGTTCTTCTTAGTAAGCTAAATTACTGCCAAATTATATCTAAGTCATTTTCAATTGAATTAGTCCGATTTTTTGACGAGGGGATGAAACCAGAAAAAAATATCTTTTCTTGTTTTTTTTATAGGGGTCTTTTCACACAAAACCGCGGGCAGAAGATTGATTGTAAAAATAATGAAATAATATTAATTTCATTTATTTGAAATAACTATGTACATAGACACTGACTTCGACTCCTTTCTTCGACTTAAACAGTTTTTATTTAAATTTACGGGATAAATACGAATCCCTTGGAAATACCACTCTTATGGGAATATCTCGGGAATATCTTCTATGTACAAAACAACAAAAGAATCATCAAAATCGGTCAAAAACTGAGAAATCGAAGTACATTACACAAAAAGCATTCATACAACCGAAGTAGGTGTGTAATTTGATAGACGTAGTTTTTTATAACTAATCACTTATTGAGAGGTCTAAAAAGTGAACTCTAAAAAGCAGCATCCGGGTTCACTTTTTGTGTGAATCAGCAAAAATTATTAACAATGAGATATCTATTTATTCACTATGAGATAATATTAACTGATTGGTGAGCGCGACTCGGCAGTCGGCACACGTAGTCTAGGATGTCCTGACGTCCGAATATTTTAGTTAAATAATTAATTTTGTTTTAAAAAACTATAAATCGGCTTAATTTATAGATTTTTCATGAATTTACATAGTTTTCACTGACAGAACTGATCAAAATTAAAATGGGAATCACCAGCTTTCATATGAATCATGAAAATCGGACTAGCCAGTCAAAAGTTCTGATAATTTTTTTTAAGTTTTGAAGTTGTCACAGACATAAAAAAACAGTCGAATTGATAACCTCTTCCTGTTTTGTAGTTAACATATTATTTATAGCAGAGTTTATGCGATAAAAACCAATAAATAGGTAAACCTTAATTTAAACTTTGTCTATGTATGTAAACCGAACTTACGCTATTTTGTACCACAGAGGTCAGCAAGTTTCCATAAAAAAATAAGGTTAAATGCAAACTAATTCGCAAGTATCAAATTGTAGAACAGATAACTAAACTAACCCGTTTGTAATTAGCTAAATTATGTATTTCAAACTAACCTTTTTGCCGTGTCATGGTTAAAACCAAGCCCAGATTAATATATTTAAGGTACCTAACTGCCTACATAATAATGAGTTCAAACTAAGCAATTATTTTATGTTATTTTGCTGTTCAATTTTTTTCACCTCAACCTCAACAGCCTATATTGGTCCACTGGACGCAGGCTGATAAGTTCCTTATTGGCTTTTATCTAATGTGTGGTGCCCATAATCCCCACGCTGAGCATGCGGGTTTGGGGATCGCAGTTCTATGGTAAAATTGTTCTGCAGGGAGCGCTGTTGCCCACCCCGACGGGCCTCTTACGACACCCACGTGAAGAGTTGGGGTGGTGCAAATTCTAAGCCAGCACCACACGGCTCCACAAGAACACGAATATACATAAATATCTTTGTTTAAATTAAATATGTATCTTGGATTTAAAAACGATAATAGTAAATCTTTTGTTTCTGCAAGGTGTGGTTAAACCGGCTTTAATAAACTCGATCATCTGGTTAATAGTCAATAACACGTCATCTCAAGTTGTTTCTAGACAAAAACCTACGTCAATGCTAATCATCAAGTATTATTAAAATAAAAACCGGCCAAGTGTGAGTCGGTCTCGCACACTGTCTAACTATCACGGTTTATGAGATTCGATTTGAAAGAGCCGTTAATATCCCAGCATTATAAGATTTAAAATTTTATAATAAATTACCAAACAATCTTATACCTTTAAACGAGCAATTCTTGTATATATTATAATCCGGATCTCGGAAACGGCTTCAACGATTTTCATAAAATTTAGCAGAAAGAGTCATATTTTTCAGTTTAATTCTTAAATTTATTAGGATAAGGTTGATTATTGAAAACACGAATGAAATAGTATTACTATTCGCCAATAGATGTCACGAAGAGTCAATTGATTACGTTAAAGTTAATTATTGAAACCATAATTAAACTAATAAAACGACATTTTCTGAAAATGAATCCTAGCTAGAACGATTTATCGCCCCCGTAACCTCCTGTATACTAAATTTCATGAAAATCGTTGGAGCCGTTTCCAAGATCCGAATTATATATATATATTTAATTTATTTATTTATTTATTTATACAGTTAGGTTAGCCTTTGGCGAGTACAATAAAACTTACAAGATATATAAATATCATGAGGACAAATGCTAAGTGCACCAACCTATTACAGGCCGACACAGCATGCATTTAAATATATATATATATATATATATACAAGAATGGCTCGTTTAAAGGTAAAAGATAAGATAAGATAAGATTATTACAAACTTTTGTGTTTATAATATTAGTACGATAGGTTAAAAACTTATTCTAATCTTGCATTTTAACATTCTCTAAGCCCGTCAGGATTTGTGCAGAGTGTTACATTCCCAAATTCCGTAACGCAAAAACCTCACGCTCCCCACTCCGACCGGAACAGCGGTGATACTTTTTAGTTTTGCCATCTATCGATGAATAGTAGAATTTTTAATGACTTTTTGAAATATGACGTTTGTCTCTTTAGTTCAGCAACTCGCCACTAGATGGCATTGCAATAGCTTTACCGCGGCAGTCCCCGAGTGCTACACGTCTTTTTTATTAGTAACAAATAGGATTACATGTCAAATAAACACAATATTAAATCAATATTTTACAAGTTAAATACAGTTTAACATAGTTATTCTAAAATTAAATAATAATACATTCGATTATGACAAAATTAAATTAAATTGTATAGAATGTAATGTAAATCAGTAAATATTTAATATGAAAATAATAATTGTCAATTTGTATAAAATAAAAATGTCAAAACAACAAATAATTTAACAATAAAATTACGCACTTTTACGTGACAAAAAATCATCCAACGTGTAAAAACATTGGTTTACCAGCCATATCTTGAGATAGGTACTTATTTGCAAGTATGTTCGTAATGCGAATAGTATCTAAAGGATAAGGTTATTAATGCAAAAACAAGAGCAAAAACCGTAATCAAACTATAAGTCCGTTCCCAAAATAGACCGCAAATATACCAAGTTGCTATAAATTATAATTTCACCAGAAATAAAACAAAAACTAAATGGACAATGATTACCCGTTGTTGGAAATACCCAGATGGAAATCTACTGCCTTATATTTGCGTTTTAACATTAACCGTTCTACGACGGTAACCCACTTTTATAGGAAACGATTTATTTGCATCAATCTTTTTTTGCATAAATCAGAGTTATCGCCGATAGTTTCGTGTTTGCAAGAGATACATTTAAATAATAGATTCAGGCGTAACTTTGCGGAAATCTATTGTAAATAAAAGAATGAAAAATATTTAGTAACAATTCCGCGAAAAAACCTTCTGCGATAAAATCTAACAAATTATACAAAATGAAAGAACATTTATCAAAGTAAGTCGTCAACTAGTTTCGTCTCTCCACGAGTGGTGTCCTGATGATGTCTCGTGGTTCATTCTTATAGAGATACATTTTTTTGTGGTTGTTTTTTTTCCTGCGTTCTACAAAAAACACGCGCACAATATGATTCCTTAGTACTCGTCAAATGAAGTTTCTAGGGTTTATTCTTTATGAAAGTTAGTAATTTTTTGAATGTAGAAAAAATTATCTGTGAAATATTTGTTTTAGAATCATAGAAAGCTTATGCGAATTTCGAATTTGAAAAAAAAAACTTGACTAATAAAATATATAACCTTCCTATTTATATTTTTATAAATTTAAGACTATAATTGTTATGGGTTTTAAAGGCCCACTATTGAGCTAGCTTAAAATAAAAAGACAGGGGACTGCAATTACGAAGTTCAGGCAGAAATTTGATTTTGATTAAAAAATTACCAAAGTTCAAATAACTTTTGAACCGCTGAATATCGCAGAACATACATGAGGGTTAAATCGATAGGTACCGAGGTCCCCCACCCCCTAGCCACCGATGATCGTATTGTGTTACATTCTGTACATTAAGATATCTGATGTCATTTTGTGCGAATTGACCAGAATTATTGCAAACTTTTTAAACTTTCGGGTATTTATCGCGTACCCGTTTTTTATCAGCGCCGTTATTAGCGAGTATTTCTGACCTATAATTTGTACCTATAATGTGTCGTGTTATGTGTGTGTAATGTAATGGCTCCAAATAAATGTATATTCTTTCTATCTTGTCCTCTTTCTACCACGCAAGATCGATCATGGTCTAGAAGCGACTGGATTTTATTGGAGTCACAGCCGAGAATTGACGACAGTATCCAAGACTACCATTGATTTATTAAAAACGAAGATGAGGCACTGGTTGCTCGAAAGTGGCAACCTCAAATTGTGTAAAATTGTGTTCTCCCACATCAGTCACCGTCTGACCGGCGGCACGGGCGGTCGTGATTCGCGTGAAATATTGTTGTCTCAGTCTCACTTCGGTCCTAGATACGTCTTTCCGTCTTTGTTCTTCTTTGTATTGCACAGGACTGGAAATATAACTGTGAGCGTATGTGTTAGCGTGTAGTTGTAACACATGCCAATTTTTGAGTAAGCGCTGGGAGAACGTAACCTATCTTCCCTTTTTAAATCAATGAAGACTACCCTCAATTCGTCCTCAGAATCAGGAATGTCCAAGCTCACACTACAACACACTAATATATTCAGAATTATTCATTTATTATTTATTTTGACCAATAAACACAAACGTCGCAATGGCATTGGGACGTGTACGGGGGTTTATGCAGCATGCATTGGGCCAGTGCTCCCAATGAATGTGAAAATGTCAAAGAATAAGAACTATATATTATAATATAATATAATGAATCATTATAATACGAGTACATACAATACAATACATACGTCATACATACAATACAATACATACAATATGTTAGGTATTGGTAATTTGCACGGTTATTTGAGCTTTTCTGCGTCTATAAATTCTACGCGACAGTTTTAGCATCTAAACCATTTTTAAAGGTCAAGGATTAAAACGCCAGTAAAATAAATCATAAAATTATTCAAATTTTATTTAAATGAGTCAAGTTACTTTATTTAGACGTTTTCGGTTTTAGACTTGGGACTGCATGCAAAACTGGCTATAGGTACCTTAGTTACGGTTTAGCAAAATTTTCGACTAGTTCATCGAAAATAATAATAATTATTTACAGGATGCTACTAATTTGATTGCACCCTGTACATAATTATTATTCATTAGTTCATACCACAGATGAATATTCAGTAAACAAACTACACTTTTATTGTCTGTGGAACAAACCAACTCATGGGGAATAATTCCAATAATCCCTACGCTGGGCATGCGGGTTAGGGATCGCAATTCAGTGGTAGAATTGTTCTGCAGAGGGCGCTGCTGCCCGCCCCCGATGGATATCCCTTAGTCGCCTCTTTCGGCACCCATGATAGTTAGAGCGGTGCAAATTTTATGAAGGCACCACACTGCTTTGCGCTCCTTTATAAATTACTAGCAGTGCCTCGTGGCTTACCCGCGTAGTTCCCGTTCCCGTGGGAATTCCGGGATGAAATATAGCCTATGTCACTCCCTGAAAAGTAAGCTTTTTATGATCAAAAAATATTTTTAATCCGTCAAGTAGTTTCGGAGCATATTCCATATAAACAAACAATCAAATCTTTCCTCATTATAGAGAAAATTTCAGCGTGAGTTAGCATTTTCCACAAACGCTGGTCTTATGTTTACCGGTGACGTCACGGAAGAAAACCCATTGGTACAGGGTGAGCCATGTGCTTGTTTAGTTGATTATAAGTATAAGTCTACATGACTCGACAAACTTGCATTAGGATGTCATCTCATCAAATTGTCTTCGTAATATTATTAGGTACCTTGTACCTACATAGATTAGGTATGGGTGCTACCACGAATATATAAATAATAAATTCAATAATATTTATTATAGCTATGTGGTGCTGGCTTAGAATTTGTACCACCCCAACTATTCCCGCGTGTGTCGTAAAAGGCGACTGAGGAATATCCACGGGGGGTGGTCAGCAGCGCCCCCTGCAGAACAATTATACTACCAAGCAGTGATCCCCAACCCGCATGCTCAGCGTGGGGACTATGGACATTACGATAGTTACCGCATACACGAGCCAATATGACAGCGCCACCTATTTTATCATATTATTACATTAAAACATATAGGAAATTCTAAAAATCCATCGTACAGTTTGTGGTATCTATTATATGCAATTTTTTAATACCTCTGTAATAGTTTTATTTTATATAGTTTAGGAAGAGATGCGAAAATAAAGTTTTTTGTGTATGTATGCGGTAAAACTAAAACCAATTGACCCTGTTCAGTGATTTTCTTCCTTGACTTTGCTTTGTGAACCATCGAGGTGTTAATTGACAAAAATGAATGAAATCAATTAAATCTAAATAAAGTAAAAGTTTACTTCACTACGATTATGAATGACATGAATATGTGATACATATTATTTTTTTATTAACTACCAGTTTTTTTTTGTTTTAACAAAAACACACATCGATTGGTATTATCGGTACATATCAATCTATTTTAAGTGCCACAGAGATTATATTTAGTTAGACGCAGTTTAACACACTAATATTATAAATGCGAAAGTTTGTATGGATGTATGGATGTATGGATGGAAGGATGGATGTTTGTTACCTCTTCACGCCAAAACTACTGAACCGCTCTGGCTGAAATTTGCATACAAGTAATTCTTATACTGGAATTAAACATATGCTACTTTTTATCCCGTAAATCAGTTCCCGTGGGATAAAAATCACCTTTAAACGTTTCCATAGGAACAACGCGTGCGAAGCCGCGGGGCGCAGCTAGTTCATAATAACGATGGTGGTTGAACATTCAGCTCTGTAGTTCATCGACCTTTTATTTGAAAGTTAAGAGCAAAAAATCAGGGCGCTGCTGAGGTCATTAACAAACTGCCTGTACAGTTCCATTGTCAAGGTTCCGAACGACTTTCAAAAGTTTCCATCATCATCGGAATATCTGTACGGGAATGAGAGATAGAAATACACATACCGAAGCGATCGAAATCAAATATACCACTTTATTTCCATGTCAGTGTATTTTTTTTATATGATTTGACCTTTTAACCTTGACCTAAGTGTACATTTATTAGTGAGCGAGTTTGAGTTTGAGTTTGAAGTACCCTGAAGTAATAAATCTAAATGAAAAAAGGGTTAAGGGTATGATATCGAAGGGTTAAAACTGCCGGACTAAAGAGTTAGGTATTGTAATCCGTGGGAAAAAAGACATTTGGTTTTTGAATTGTGGCAAATTCCTGATTTGTTAATTTGTATTTATTTATTTCACTGAAGGTACACTTGATGTCTTTGATTAATAGGTATTTAAATTAAACATAACAATAGTTAAGAGACAAATAAATAAGAATAAATAAATAAATTGAAAGGTTCTTTAAAGTTTAATTTGATGTTCAAAAAAAAAGGATTTGAGCATCAAATCCCATATCTCCGCCATTTTTTATTTACTTTTAGGACTAAGAAGACAATTTTGTCTCATCTGTCCTTTTGCATATAAATCCGTTGGTGGATAAATGGTGCTTCCAGGACATGATATTTTATACATAATATTTTCATTCAATACCAACCGGATTTAAACTAAAAATATAAACCTGGTTTAATAAGGACGTAGTAAATGTAAACATTTAACTGTTATGCCCTGTACCTATGGTTTATCCATTTTGAATAAAGCATGTTAGTAAACAAAGTACGACACAAATAACAAAATCTCACTTGCTTGGTTCTAAAATCGACAAGTAATGTTAATTACGTATAAAAGGACGCGCCAACAAAGTGAATTTTAGGTTAAGTATGGGCGGTTACGCTTATGCTCCATTCAAAATGGATACGATATAGATGCATAGTTTAGGTATTTTCCATGAGCTAGCATACTGGTCCATTAAAATCAATAGAGTAGCTATTTAAATAATAAACATTCATGCGTCATATCATAAGAAAAGCAGGTAGGTATTTGTTCTATAAATATACATTATTCTTTTAATTTCTATTTGATGCAAAGTGCAATAAAAAGATCCAAAAATAATCGGTTGTATGCGATTAGGTTTCTTGTTTGAGATGTCTCGTATGATGGGAATGACATATATTTTGGTAAAACAAGTTTTCAAGTCCATAATTAAATCTTGAGGCAAATACTTTTTATTATTGTTCAACTATTCTAAATATAGCCTTTTCTGAATATATCTACAACAACTATATCTACGACAAGGCATCTATAAAAAACTCATTTAGGTAAGTAGGTACTTCAGTTATTTTAAGTAAGTATGCGAATAAATTAAGTTATAAATATTTCATGAATGTAAAATGGAATAAAGTAGTTTAAAACCAGTCTAACATAAACTTATAACTAATCATGCTAAAAATCTCGGAAGCGACTTTTTGTCGCGATCAAAATTGTTACTTTACAAAAATCATGACTGATAAAAATTTGGCTATTGTTTTAGCACAAACTTTTTTACGAATATAATAATAAGTATTATTAGATTTCACTTTTATTATTTTTTGTGCCATTACTACATGGAAAATGTAAAGACCCCTCACACCAACTACACAACTACGCTTAAATACTTCAGTGTCTCTTAAATCTCTTTCTCTCGCGATAATCGTTCCATAAAGGCCTGCAACATTGCAAATAGACAAAATCATTGTTTATGTTCGTTAATGTTCTTAAACCGGCCTGCCAAGAGTATTTTTGGAATATATATACCATACAAAACAAACTTTTTATACCTAAAATAACCTTTATCAGGTGAATTATGTTTTTTTACTTAAATTGCCAACAAAACCAGCCTTTGAGCATTTTTTAATAAACATCTGGCGTAAAACGTCGGCGTGTATAATATTATGATAAAGCACGAGTTATTTTGATACCTAACAAAATTTAAACCATTGATTACTTTGAGACTTGCTTTATAAGTCGTATCTTAAAAACCTTACTGCAAATTTTTTACTCAACCAATTAGTAGATACGTCAATCAAATTTTCTAAAAACGTGCGATATTTTTTTAAGTTATGTATGTATTCCGGATGTAAAATGTACATTGGTTATATTAATAATAACAAAAAACAATGCCAAAGCCTATCAGGAATGACGTTGTATTATTGATAAATGAACTCGCACCAAAAAAAATTACAATTCATTTGAAACAGAAAGAAAAATATACAGCTCGTTGCTGATAGGCTGGACACCGACTGTCTCTTTATGAAGCACTGGACAGGAGCGTATATTGTGCTCTCTTGACCTGTGCGATGATTATTTTGGTTTTAATATTTATTTTGAATTTATATTTAATTTTATTATGTACGACTCGAATTATGGACACTTTAACTTATATTTTTGTATTAATTTTATTGTTGTCTGAAATAAACGAATTGAATTGAAAAATTCCGCTCGGTTGGTAAAGGTTATTCACATTTGACCTGTTACGACTTCAAGGGTTAATTGTTGTTTTTATTTATTTTTTATATATTTCAAGACGTCGTTGTTCCAGTGCAGGGCAAAATCCTCTTATTTACAGTTTCTATCTTTCCCTAAACGCTATGAACTTATCATATCATACATTCATGATAGCAAAACGTCTTTTTTCCCATATGACACTATTTATGTAAGCATATAATCATCATCAGCCTATATTATTTATTACTCGTCCACGGCTGGACACAGGCTTCCCCTAATAAGCACCATAGCGCCCTATCTTCAGCTTGACGCATCCAGCATCTGCCTGCAGTCTTTCGTAGATCGTTATCCCATCTGGCCCAAGGGCGTCACACACTACGTTTGCCTAGTCGCAGTCTCCACTCAAGATCTCTTTTACAGTGGTTGTCGGTTCTTCGCGAGATATGGCCGGCCCATTGCCACTTCAACTTGTTAATTCTTTGAGCTATGTCGATAACTTTGGTTCTCTGTCGGATGTAAAGAACGTGTAATTTTTTATCTAGAAATCTCACAATCCTGCGTTCAGCATTAGACCAATAAAAACTACCTATGGACTGGTCTACTGCTAGTCGCAGACCTTCTCCTGAAGAAGCGGTTTATTGGCTTTTATATTTATGGGTGTAGATGATGGATGATGGAGACGGATGATGGAGACCTATGATCCCCATGCTGGGCATGCGGGTTGATCGTAGGTCGGTGGTTATATTGGTATGCAAGAGGCGCTGCTGCCCGTCCCGGTAGATATCTCTAAGTCGCCGCTTACGACACCCGCGGGAAGTGTGGGGTGGTGCAAATTTACCGGCACTACACCGCCATCCGAATCTTAGGCCCGTATTATGAAAGCTTGCTGAGTCTTCAATCTCTGCGTGAGTAACGCTTTTCTATAGCATAAATGTTGCTCAAGCATTGCTCGATGAATGAGCAAGCTTTCATAATACGGGCCTTAGACTCATGCGCAATTTTGCTTGAGTTTTTTCAGTCAAAAACTATCAGCAAAAAACATCAAAAGATTAATTTGCGTATCTAATGATTAAGTAAGTTTGTAATTTAGTATTCGTGCGCTTTTTTTAAATTTAATTGCAATTACAGGTAGTTCTACCTACGTCTAAACTTTTTGTTTACAGTTTTTTTATTACTTACGCTATGTTTAATTATTTGAGTAAGTACGAAAATGAATATTCACGCTATAATTTAGCGTATGTTTTTGTGCTGCAACTTGTAAATACATAGCTGTGTTGGTAACAAAAGTTTCGTGATTGAGTTATTTTTCGTAGCATTTGGGAAAATAAGAGATTTTGGGTTAATCATGGTACTTACCTACTTGAATAAGAGTTGGTGCAAATGGTCGTTCTATTACTGCAGTTACCTACGTTTGCCCTATTAAAATGCACGATACTTGCTTGAGCGGTGTTATCGATTGTTTCTATGTATAATAAAAAAAAACTATGTAGTGTATCGTATTTAAAAAAAAATTTAAAACATTTTCCCAAATACTCCAAATATACAATTAAATCGAAGTTGTATTGATCATGCGTTTGTAAAAAAATGTTACGATTGCGACAAATTACTTCTCCGACAGTTTAAAACTGTCGGAGAAGTAATTTCATCAGTTTTATATCTTTATAAAATGCAGAAAAACTTAAAAACTACAACAAAATTTAAAGTCGCGTTGACACGTATAGATCAACTCAATATTACTTATTAATATGATTTCTATATTCATCATCAACCTATATTAGTCCACTGCTGGAAATACATAGGTCTCCCCTAATGAGCGTCATAGCGCCCTGTCTTTAGCTTGACGCATCCAGCATCTGCCTGCAGTCTTTCACAGATCGTCATCCCACCTGGCTGGAGGGTGCCTTAAGGTGGAACTAGTCGCTCATTTTTTCATACAAACGTGGAAGGGTAACTACAAGACTGTTTGATGTTGAGCATCCAAAACTAAGGATGAAATCAATACATACCGTCATCTATGTTTGTATACAACCAAAACAGCAAAAAAGCATACGTTTAAAAAATACAAGCTTCTAAACTTTCTTATTTCAACACTAATTTCAGCTTAACTTTGGGCGTAAATAAATAACATACGGGGAAAGAACACTCTAAAATGAAGGCTTTACCGACATAGTTTAGTTATTAATAAGTTAAAATAAATTTATTTTGAAGAGAGAATTCAATAGTTTTTCTATGATAACCCTTGTGCTAAAGTCTGTTCGGCGGCATCAATCATTGTGCATTTCATTCTTTCACGCGGATATGTCTATAATGACAGGTGAGATAACATATACATTCAGGCCGCGCTCACAGATGACAAACAGTGTACTCTTAACTTAGGATGCAATCCGACTATATGACATCTAAGATTCTATTGGTAATGAACCAAGTAGTTAGTAGGTATACATTTTTACCTGTGTCTCTTTTCAGATAATGACTTATGTCATTCATAGGTCACCTAACTTACAAAAACAAAGAAACATGTATCACTTAACGCCTTTACTTATATAGGTACATTAAAAAACCAGTTCTGTGAATAAACTAAAATTATTAGCGAGAGTCTCAATTAATTTCAATCTGTCAACATTTCAAAACTTATAATTCAGTTATGTCAGGCAATAGGGTATATGCATGTGACTTCAAAAAAGCTAAAAATTTTTTTACGTATTCTCTATTGATATAGAAATATACATATCTGTATATTTATTTTTGTATTTTATGATGTTTTTATTGTGAAATTTAATCATTAAAAAGTAGATATTTTAAGTCTCTCCAGCAAAATGTGTAAACGCAACGCTATTGGCACGTGAATCGTGACGTCATACTTGAACATTTTTGTATGGGCATGAAGTTTTGACTTTGAGGTTACATAGGGGACTCGATGATCCGTGACGTCATAAAATGCAATGGCTAACATGGCAGCGTTTTTATCACCCGAAACTGAGTGTAGTTTTACTTTTAGTTTTTTACCTCAAAAATTAATTTTTTTTTGGGTGTTATCTTTTTTTTCGTTTATGTATAATAACTAACCTAACCTAACCTAAATAATCGATAAAAAAAATAAAAAAAGACCATGCATATACCCTATTGTGTTTTAGTTCTCAATTTTGAAAAACAAAAAATCTACTGCTACTTCCTTAACCTCAACAGCCTGTATTGGTCCACTGCTGGACGCAGGCCTCCCTCGGATAAGCACCTTATTGGCGTTTATCTAATGGCGGGTAATGCCCATAATCCCCACGCTGGGCATGCGGGTTGGAGATTGCAGTTTGGTGGTAGAATTGTTCTGCAGGGGGCGCTGCTGCCTGACCCCCGGTGGAAATCCCTTAGTCGCCTCCTTCGACACCCGCGGAAAGAGTTGGAGTGGTGCAAATTCTAAGCCAGCACCACCCAGTTTTATGATAGTAAAAATACCTGATGCGTTTTAAAATAAGGGCGTCAAGTACTTATAAAAACATCTGTAAGCAACGGTCATGATCCGCCTACGAAGCAAGAGGTTGCGGGTTCCATTCCCGCCACGAGACAAATGTTTATACATCTACTGATCAGACTGATCTCTATGTATAATAAAAAATATTTTTGTTATTTTGGTTTCATTAAATAACACAAGCTCTAGGTGTAGCTTGGGGCTAGATGATGCTGTGTAATTTGTTCATCATTATTTGTTTAGTTAATAAAAACTGTTATTGCTTGTAGTTTGTTGTCATTATTAACCTATGATAAGGCCTCTCTAAGGTTATCGTACCTATAAAATAATGGTTGCTTTAATAACCTAAGACAACAACAGTTAAATTGTGTTTAAAAAGTGCTAGTCTATTTGACTTTAGTACCGAGACGTGATCGTTACGTGTCCGTTTATTAACCGACTTCCAAAAAAGGAGGTTCTCAATTCGACTGTTTTTTTAAGCTATTGCATAGCTTCTATCGCGGGCCTTGAGCGTGAAGACCGAATCCAGAAATTCCGTAACGAAAATAACCTAACACTATGCAATAGCTTTACCGCGGCAGTCCCTGAGTGCCACGCGTCTTTTTTTTATGTTTGTAACTCGTGTCTTTTATATATGAAAGCTGGTGCTTCCCGTGTGGTCCCATTTTAATTTTGTTCAGTTTTCACAGTAGGATCCATGGAAATCCATAAAAACTATTTATTGAAGTCGGTTTATAGATTTTTATACTTAATTAATTATATATTTCATATTATTACGTTTAACGCAGGAAATTTCAATCCATCGTACAGTTTCGAATACCTGGAATTTATTAATAACATTCAGATAATTCGATCGAGAGTCAGTTTACAAAGCAGACCTCTATAGCAATTTAATCATTGTCCAATTTGTTGTTAGGTTGGTACCTTACCAAGTTCGTTAGCTGAGGCCATTGCAAAATATGTGAATATTTTAAATCGAAGGTTGGTTTGCCAAATTGGGGGTCAGAATGATCAATCCAGTCGTTGACCTCTCTTCTCTGACAAAATAGGCCAAATTCGGCAGCTTTGACAACATGACCTACATCCGGTTTTACCATAATATACGTAGGCCTAGAGATTTTATGTCTGCTTTAATAAAATATTTCTTTATTGATATTTTACTGTTTTAAAACCTGTAGTTTTAAAACAGTAACAGTTGAAATTGTACGTACTTGCATCGGCAGAACATTTAACAGCCAACCATTTGTTATTTATAATAAGATAGGTGGACGAGTATGTGTTAATTTAATAATTGATTTTGTTTCAAAAAACTTATAAACTGACTTCAATTATATGGATCCCATTGATAACGGAACTAGACCAAATTATGGGACCACACGGGAAGCACCAGCTTTCATATAAAAAAATATCATGAAATCTGACCACCCAGTCAAAAGTTCTGAGGTAAAAACGTAATAAATATACAATCCAATTGAGAACCTTTTCCTTTTTTTAAAGTCGGTTAAAAATGAAATGAAAAAAGATAATAATAAATACGACTTCATTTATAAAACGATTTTTTGTCACTTGTAACCGTGACTTTATTATAAATAAATGTGAGATGTGAATGAAATAAAACCGAATAATATTTATAATAATAGAAACTAAAATCTAACGAACTAAGAAATAGATAGGTACAGTACCCGGCGATAAATAATGCACATCGACCTTTGGAATTAAATTACCTACAGATCGTTTCACAGAATTTCGTTGTAACGTAACGTGTGACTGATCGATACACATAGAGGAGAATTCGCCTACGGTTTATTCACCTAAATAATGCACTTACAAAATCATTTGGACGACTCCATACTGCACGACCTCAAGTCTCAATTCAGATCGATGTGCATTATTTATCGCCGGGTACTGTTATTATAGAATTCTTTACACAAAACCTTATACCTAAAACAGTTTATTTATTCATCATACATCACCTTATCTATACTACCTATACTAATATTTATAAGGAGGAAAGATTCGCTTGTTTGTTTGTATGGAATAGGCTCCGAAACTACTGAACGCATTAAAATAATTCTTTCATCATTAAAAAGCTTACATTTCAGGGAGTGCTATAGGCTATATTTTATCCTGGAATCTCTATAGGAACGGGAACTACGCGGGTAAAACTGCGAGGCTCTGCTAGTATAATATATTTGAACATAACTATGATTGGTCACTAAAGAAAGTAATAGAATTGCCGGCCTATCGTATACGAGGTGCCGTAACCTAACAGATTTGGAATTTTTGAAATAATTTAAATTTGGAAGGTGGATTGCGCGCCATTTTGTAGAAAGGGTAGTCATAGGATTTGGCGTTCATAGGAGCGGAGTGGACGTAAAAATGATGTTTTTATATATTTACAAGAAAACTACACCACTTATAAAAAAACCTAACCGAGGAACCAAAGAATTAGTAATGACCTACGAATCAAAACAAAACTCTTTACTATAGACCGCAGAGTTCCTGAGATATAGACCAAATTAGGTGCAAAACAGTGCACTTTCATGATTTTTTTATCGTAATTTTTTTCATTTATCGTGTTTTTCACAACGAAACAACCGTAGAAAAAATTTGAATTTTATTTTATTCTTGTTTTTACCAAGGGGATCCCGTGATTGCTGAGCTCTAGGCCTAGCCTTTTTTAACAAATCGACTAGATTCGAGCCTTAAATAGTTTATTATAAATAATCATACATGTACTACTACAGCAATTTACTAAGGCGTTACATGTACCTTACCTACACAACAAAAATCACAAACAATATAAATACAACACAATATGAATACAAACAATAAACATGCTGAATTGATACCTTTTTGATTCGACACTTGATGGTTTTCCAAGCAGATTGCGGAAGTTATTAGGTACGTACTATTCTAGTATTAAGTTCACAACAATTCGGTGATTTTTGATTGCATCAAGTAGCTAACCGTTTTTACACCTCACCTACTAATATCTAGTTAAGTTTTTGTTCCATAAATGTTTACTTGTTGTAATGTGTCGTATCAAATGAACCATTTCATTTAATTTAATTTCATTTACATATCAATGGTTGTCAAACTAGGCCTATATCTCAGTACTCAGTGAATCCTCGTGGTAAAAAAACTCGAATTACACGAAAATCAACATTTTTCTTTAGTTCCTTGAACGTAAAACATGATTGAGAAAAAAATACCATAAAAAAACACGCAGATGCAGTTTCGCTCACCATTTGGTCAAGATCTCAGAATCAGCGGTTTATTGAAATGACTTGTTTTGATTGAGTTTATTTGTACTAATTATTTCCCCAGTTTCTTTATAAAATGCATAGTTTTCTAGTAAAGACACTGTAAGCTGGTTGGCGTTCCTTTTTAAAATATAAATAAACAACAATGGAGTTGTTGCATAATTACAAGAAAACTTTTGCTCTTCCGCCGTTCCAAAAACGTATGCTCTGTCTATGTCTCTGTCTCCTCCTATAATTGCGAAATCCTCTATCCTTTTCCTAAATATGCGCCCATTTCACCCTCATATAGCGATGTCTTTTAGGCAACCAAATATCAAAAGAGGATATCATAGGAACTTCTTATAGAGTCCACAGGTCATCGGAATGCTGGCATTTATTTCAGTCAATGACGTTGAATGGCATTGCCATTCAACGTGGCAAATGCTGCCAGCATTCTGGGTCATCTAGATTTAGCTGAGATTAAAAAAAAATAGTTTTTAGAATAAATACTAGTAGTATAGGTAGTAACAGGCGTAGGCAATTGTTTTATTATTATTTATATTATTGAATAAATAAATGATTATGTCAAATAATAATCCTCTCATCATCGAACAAATCATCAAACTAAGCAAAGTGAAAAAACTCTTTGATATTGTTATCTTCGTTTAATGGAACAAAATGTCCAACAAGAATTTATTGATACTAGGTTTGACGACTAACGTACGTGATAAAATCCAAGACAACCGTGAAAAATACGTGGGGAAACCAAGGTTAACGATAAAAATAATGTTATTGCATAAAGATCTCCATTAAAAATCTTACAAGAAAACTGCAAAAAATTAACTTTTACTAATAACTCGAACCTGAGTAGATTACCTACATAATCTTTGTGCATATAATCGTTTATTTCAGACAAGTCAAATTTTTACTATACAAACAGCTTGATAAATAGTCATTACTATCAAATGAGAAATAAGGTGCAATTGACTCTAATTCACTTTCCACTAGCGGAAGGAGTGAAAAAGAAACCACTAGCAAGTTTATCGCTTATCAACTAATACAATCTTTGTATAACTAAGTCTAACACGAATAGTAAAGAATACAAACGAATTAGTTGAACTAACTATAGATTTCTGCCATAATGTAGACACGTAGCTCAACTGATCCATATCCATACCAGTCGTCGCGTCCCCACTACGCTGGCTGCATTCCCCCGCTGTATAGCAATGCTGATGCGCTGCGCCAGATACTCACCAGCTCTCGGTCACGCGTAGCTTCGACCAGACGCAAATTATAAAAAATAAATTTCAGGTCACGTGTCGTTATAAATAAATTATTTAATTCAACGTATTTTGTTTGGCAGTTCTTTGCATAAGACACAACTTATGGACATAAAAATACATGTCAGGATAAACGACCAATAATAAATAACCTACTTTTTAACCGACTTCAAAAAAGGAGGAGGTTCTAAGTTCGACTGTTTTATTCATGTTTGTTACATTAGAACTTTTCACTGGGTGGTCCAATTTTCATAATCCTTTTTTTATATGAAAGCTGGTGCTTCCCGTGTGGTCCCTAATTTGGTTCATCTCTGACAATGAGATCCATAAAAATCCATGAAAAAACTATAAAAATTGAAGAGCGTTTATAGTTTTTTTAAACTAATTTAATGATTTAATCCAGTTAAACTCGATTCTATCCGGTCGGTCGTATATCAAAATTTAGTAAAAAAATAAATTTCAAGGAAAATGTTATTCTAGAAGACTAGATTTATGTCAGATTCAAAATCACAACGCAAATTCTGTTTTATTATCAAGAAACATCCGTAATAAATCAAAAACAAAGACATTATATTGATTCAAATCCGCCTAAAAACCAGAATGACTAAAACAACAAAAAAAATAAGATTTACTTTGGGATGCTATAAGAAATGACATCATTTTAGGGTTCCATTATTTTTTTTCCGCCAACGTTAATATCTTTCTTGTTAATCTGTGCTCATGGGTATACACAACACATAGGTAGAAAGCAAATAAGGGCACTAAGTACAATTTCAACCCCAACAGCCTGTATGGTCCACTGCTGGACGCAGGCCACCTGACAAGATTTTTATTAAATAATAGATTCAGGCG
This sequence comes from Eupithecia tripunctaria, assembly GCA_955876795.1. Lineage (NCBI taxonomy): Eukaryota > Metazoa > Arthropoda > Insecta > Lepidoptera > Geometridae > Eupithecia > Eupithecia tripunctaria. The sequence goes on from OY041627.1 coordinate 5,080,993, forward strand.
TTACTTTGCGAAAATCCATTGTAAATATAAGAATGAAAAATATTTAGTAACAATTCCGCGAAAAAACCTTCTGTGATAAAATCTAACAAATTATACAAAATTATACAAAATGAAAGAACATTTATCAAAGCAAGTCGTCAACTAGTTTCGTCTCTCCACGAGACATCATCAGGACACCACACCACTCGATCTTGACACTGAGAGCACCAAACAACAACGGCAGAGTCCCACCAGAGATGTTGCCACTTCGAGCTCCACGCGCCAAGTCTGTGCTTGGTGTCTATAATGTGTATCCATATAAGTACATACAAGGATAAAAATTTAGAGCTTACGAAAAATTTCACAATAATAAATGGTAGAAATAAAGAAAAGATTAAAACAGAGGTCAAGAAAAAAAAAAATAGTAAAATATAACAGCATACCTATAGATTGTTTGCAACGGACTGCAGTTAGGTCAATCATTTCAATTGTCAATACAAATTCTAATTCTTGTCCATCACTTAATTGTAATTTTCTTTTATAAGTAATACCTAGTAGATTTATTTATTTAATCTTTTATCTGTCCGTGGTCCAACACCCTCTTGACGGTTTTACTTATTAACTCAATTAACTTTTATAGTTGTTGTTTGCGTTCAATCTGGCCTCGTGTTATGACCAAAAATACATGTTTTTTTCGTTATAAATTACCAGACCGTAAAGTGATATTTACCTATCCAAAGATCGCCACAACGACCGGTCCTGAGGGGTAAGCCTCTTTGACATTAGTTCCGACATGTGATTGTGACGTCTCCCTTTTTGTATGGAATTTGGGTAGTTCTATGTCCACACTATAGAGGCTCTTCAGCGCTGTGCCGAATTGTATTGAAAAAGGATACGTCACGTCACGATCGGTCACGTCTCGTTATTTAACGTCAAATAGACTTACTCCTCTGTGCTGCCTGCCAATGTCATCAGCCAATCAACCCAGAATCTGGTTACATAGAGTTGAACACAAAAAACACGTAAATATTAAAAAATATCAGCGGTAACCCCAAATCTACAGAAAAAAACTGGTATTACGAATTCGATACATCCATGATGAAAGTATTCAGCCTACTCGATGTAAGTATATAATAATAATAATGCTGGACGAGCCCGGTAGACTTAATTCACATGGAGTAAATCACCTGGGCGCATTAAGCACTACGCATTATAGAATCTGTGCACCTGGGTAAACATGTAAGTAGGTACAGGTTTCAATACTCTTCTGTACAGAACTTTAAGCACGGGACAACACCAAGTTTACCGTACGTATCTCGCAGTGCACCTGCTTACATAATTACAAGTTAATGAAACAACCAATCGAAAATTAAAAGGTAGGTATAAGGTAGGTAGGTAACTAAAGAAATACTTCTAGGTTTCTTAGCAAAACAAAAACCGAAGAAAAATAGTCTGCTGTTCCTGAGATAAATAGCGAAAAGTGTGCAAAACAACAATTTTTCAAAGAAATAAACTATCAAGAAAACTTTTACCAATCGTGTTTTTAAAACACGTAGTAATTGAAGATAAAAGACCGAAGTAACATCTCACTAATTATGAAGTCGCTTTCACAGATTCTAATAAATAATGATTTTAAAGTACAATTTTGAAGTAAATTGCTTATGGCACTCATAATGCAGCCAGGTGATTTACTCCAGATGAATTAAGTCTATCGGGTGGCTAGTGCCTCCCCCAAAGGGGGTTTTTGCCATAACCACAATACTCAGAAGGAAGGGGGACAGTATCGCTTACGTTCGTAGGTGTTGGCCCTCTGATACCCTACACGTGTCCTCTGGGTGGTGCTAAGAGCGATACCCTCTGGTGGTAGGCTTCGGCCGTGGCTTGTCACCACTCTCCGGACTGGGCCAGTCCGTGAAACAACTAGACCTTCGTGATACATCGTCGGCCGCATCTTCGCTTTCCATCAGGTGAGAATGCGGTCAAACGAAGGTCATTTTCTGATAAAAAAGGAAGCTACCTTCTTCCTAAGGTATATTTTTATTCTTATTCTATGGTAGTAAGGCGGCTATTACATTTACGGGCTGGGTTGAACGGTACTTACGCCGCGACCACGGCCACGGCCATATAGCAACCACGATACATACATAAACTATTTATAATTAAGTTAATTATATATAAGTACAAGTAACTTCAAATGTACAAGGTAATTAAAAGCCGTATTAAGTACTTAAAGAATCTATGTACAACCGGAAGACAAGATAATTACATTACATGGTATGCTAGAAGTAGCAAAAATAATTTAGCACAAACAAGGTTAAGACCACAACTGCTTACATAAGTATATATTAAACGTAACTTGAACTCTAATAGCGTGTTAATAAAAGTTAAAACAGTTCAGTGTTATTATGTCACAGTGAATGGAGAGACGGCTAATCTACTTTTTCCGTGACAGGGTCAATATTTTTTTATAGTTAAGGTAGTTATCTGACCTTGGATATGCACCAGCAGCAGGAAGCAACTGTGTAGTTCCGATAAAAAAACTAATGTTTCTTTTAAATGGCAATGTATACGCTTCTACAACAAAACCCCTACTAAGCTGCAAAAAATATTAGTAAATAAATTCAAACAAATTGAAGAAGCCAGAAATTCATATCGAAATCGACGAATTAATTCGTCATGCATAAATGCAGTTACTAATGGCGAAATTAATGTGAGCACCTTTTTGGAAAAACTTCATGTAAATTAAATTAATAATAATAAATATAACAAGGTGCAAAAGATAGTTTTATTCAATTGAACAAACGAGAAAAGAAATCTTACTCAGAGTCAAAGTCAGAGTCAAATCGTTTATTTCTTTAGACTTACAAAATAAGCACTTAGACAAGTCAAATTTTTACTTTATAATAAATAGTATCAAATAAGAAATAAGGTGCAATTGACTCTAATTTACTTCAATTTTATGTCCACTAGCGGAATGGTAAAAATGAATTAGTTCAGTCAACTGAACTAGTGGGAATAGACGCTACATTGATCCAGCTGTCTCCCTCCAAGCTGTACCACGGAGATCATTGCCAAGATCAGGGTGGACCACATTTGCATGCCTACTAGGAAATGGTTCAAATACTCGAGGAAAACACATATAACGCTTATAGGAACTGCGTTAATGAGTAGGCTATTTTTAATCGACTACCAACTGAGAGGGTTCTGAGATTGGCACCCTGTGTTTGTTTGTATGTATGGAGTCGATTTTATGTTCTCACGTTGCGCTGAAACTACTCGTTCATTGTAATTTTAAAATATTAAAAGATTGTAAAAGAAACAATATTTTACACTTGCTGTGACCTGCGGCTTCGAACGCTTTGTTCATATGAAAACGTTTATAGGTGTTTTCACGGCAATTATTAGAAAAAAAACGTTAAAACCATCCTTAAACTTCAACAAACATTTAAAAAAAGCCAAATTGGTCCAGGCGTTTTTGAGTTATGCGCTTACCAATACATTGAGCGATTCTAACTGTTATTGTGTACGTTCATAGTATATTAGCTATCGTAAGTAAGTATACCTTACTACAAAAGGTACATTATTAGTTAGATTAGTTATTAAGAATTTGGATTTTGCTCTACTACTAGTATACTTAAAGTAATTGTGTTAGTTTACGTGACGCGTCATTTGGTTTCGACGGAAGATCAGCGTTGAGATAACTTCGCCCTCCGGCGAGTTATCACAACAAATGCTGAGTCGGACGCCATTTTGTAACATTTAAGTCTTATTTTTTTCTTTCTTTCTTTTAATCTAGTAAAGTCTATGTTGTTCCTTTACGTACCTAAGTTAAGTTATTAGATTAAGTTAAAATTGTAATGTTACAAATAAAGATTTCTTTATTCTTTATTCATTTTTATATTATAGATATGTATTTTATGCGAAAACACGGAACCCAGAAAACGTAATCACAGTTATACTAATATTATAAGGAGAAAAGATTTGTTTGTTTGTTTGCTCCGAAACTACCTGACCGATTGAAATATTCTTTCACCTTTAAAAAGCTTCTTTTCTTTGAGTGACATAGGCTATTTTTTTCCGGAATTCCCACGGGAACGAGAACTACGCGGGCGAAACCGCAAGGCACTGCTAGTAATATAAATAATGTGAAAAGTTGGAAGTTTAGATGTATGGATGGATGTTTTGTAAGACAAAGTTACTGTTGAACTGATCAGACTGAAATTTTGGTAGTTCTAGGACTCGAAAACATAAGCTTCTTTTGATCCCATAAATCAGTTCCCATGGGATAGAAATAACCTTTCAAACGTTTCCATAGAAAAAACTAACGCGTGAGAAGCCGCGGGAATTCATAAGGAAAAATTAAAAGAGAAATAGTTTGGTAAATTTTAAAATATATTTTTGAAATATTAATAATAATAATTTAGGAAATACTATTCAATTCTTACAAGATGTCGCTCATTATTTCTTCTTCTTTGGTGGCGGATCTGCCTGAAAAAAAACAAGGTAAAGGTTAAGGTACCTTATACCTATTATACATAATATGTATAAGGTGCCATGGACAGGATGTAAGCCGAAAGAAGGCATTCTGGAAACCGAGTTTAGTTTAGTTTCTTCATTTTCGAATCATCATCCATCACCATGGAGCTTTTAATAGTTTACGACTCTAATAAGCGCCAATTTAGATTTTTGTTTTTAGATTTGACCATAATACTGGTTATTTTTATGACTTATTATAATAAAATAATTCTCAATCATAATAGCTTTAAAAAAACAGCGTTCTAACACAAAAAGTAGGCTGGCTAGGAGTTTTGAAAGTTGACTCGACCCTCACCCTTTATCTTTCATACCATACTGTGAATCCATAGTTAAAACTATCACATCACACTAATATTATAAATTCCGAAAGTTTGTATGGATGTATGGATGGATGGATGTTTGTTACCTCTTCACGCCAAAACTACTGAACGGATCTGGGTGAAATTTTACATACTTACAGGTAATTCTAATCCTGGAATCAAACATAAGCTACTTTTTCATAAGTTATATAAATTAAAACCATAAGTGACGAGTTGATAATGTAATCAGTCGTCAACTTTGTGTTTTGAGAAGGCGCTGCCTTCCCCTGGTGGATATCCCTTAGTCGCCTCATACGACACCCGCGGTAAGAGTTGGGGTGCTGCAAATTCTAAACCGAGACCACAAAGGTGACTCACCACTCCCCCATTGTTGATAAATTCTTCTTCCTCTGGTGACATGGAAATCCTCATGAACTGTGCGGGCACGCCGATGTCAGGGGGTATCGAAGACACACTGGCAACAGGAGCCTGAAATAAATAAATTATAACAATTTATTGGCCAAAAAACAAGCATAATCAAATCACAGTGGGGATACAATAAGTAATCATTTTCTCTCTGTTTTTGCTCTGTGGTATAACATACAGGACTGAAATTTTGCCTACATACACTTTAGAACTGAATAACATACCGAAATCCCACTAATATTATAAATGCGAAAGTTTGTATGGATGAATGGATGGATGTATGTTTGTTTGTTACCTCTTCACGCCAAAACTACTGAACGAATCGAGCTGAAATTTTGCATACAGGTAAATCTAAACCTGGAATCAAACTTACTTTACTTTTTATCCCATAAATCAGTCCCCGTGGGATAGAAATCACCTTTAAACGTTTCTATTGGATCAACGCGTGCGAAGCGGCGCGGCGGCGGCGGGGTGCAGCTAGTAAGGAATATAAATTTACCAAGTTTGGGTCAACTCACCGCAGCTGCGGCGGGTCCAGCTGGTGCACTTTTGAAAGCGCATGAGCCAGGTTTCACAAGCGGTGCTGGCGCACCCTTTTTGCTGCCAGCTGCCCGGAATCGTATCACGGGCGTCCGGTAAAGCCATTTTGTTATGTTCACCATTTATATTAAATATCTAAAATTACTGAGATATGGCAAATATATCGAACTTTTCTAACGAGAAAAGCTCGTAAGAAAATTTAAGAATTATTTTTTGTCTGACCAAAGAGAATACAATAACTTGTGTCTGACTTTGACAGTCTTTCCATCAAAAAATACAGGACCTTCTTACTATATTAACTCTATGGGGCCTTCGATCATTCTATAGACAAGATTTTTTCTCGTTGTACGAAACTTCTTACGGAAATCTAGCTCTATGGGGACTCAAGAAAATGGCGGATTTGTAATCAGTTGATTAAACACAGATATAAATAAATTATTTAACGAAAGACAAAGCAGTATGGCCCTAATATGTCTTTAGCCCAATTTGTCCAAAGCGACAAATTCAAATATAAATATTTTAAAAAAAGCTCTATGGTGGGTTCGGTAATCTGGGTCAAAGATACCAAAAATAAGTTAAATACCGTTTATCATAGATTTCATTTTTTACCCGACCATCAACGCAGGAAGCTTATGAGATTGACAACCTATGTTTGTTTGTTTCTTTTTGATATAATCCCAAATAACTTGTAGATAACTTACCTACAGACTATATAAACTCTATGCCTACAGCTTACAGCCGGTAGGTATGTAAGTACTAAGTACCATCGCCAAACGTAATGCCTGTTTGAAACTATTTTGCTTGAAAAACAAAAGGTATCGAGGAAGCCGGGGTTGGCAACTATTCACTTCACAGAAAAATCACCCTAGCGGTGGTAAGGCGCAATTTTTGCTGACTATATATACTTACTTACCATGTTTCTGCTTAATCCATGGTTTTCTATATGATAGATTTGAATGAAAATGGTGGGGCTTAGAACCAGGATACTTTTTATCCCGTTCCCGTTGGATGTGACATAAGAATATCATAAAAAGTAAAAAAAAAACATATCTTCGATATTTCATATTATGATAAAGAAAAATCAAAGCTAGTTGATTGAGCTAGACACGATTATAGAACGGAGGATAATTTTAATTAAACCTATTTTATTTGACATTCACACCTACGAGATCCTTGTACGTCTGACCTGAGTCATACATAATCTTTTTTATACAGGTGGGGGCAAATTTTTTGCCCCTTAAGGGGAGCTACCGTTTCTATTGTAGTTATTTTATTTTGAAGAAAAATAGAATAACCATTTTTAGTTGTATGGAAAAAAAGTACAGATCTCGAAAAAATGAAATTTGTCAAATCAAACAAGTTGGTCTTAATCGACTCTATTTCTAACCAGGAACACTTTTCCCAAAGTAACAAAACAATTTCCATACATTTTCTATGAAAATACGAGTCCGTGAAAACAACAATGTCACTATTTCAATGGTTCTTATTTTAAATTCGTATGTTACTACTTTTATTAGTTGGTAGGCTAATTTTGTAGGCTCGACCCATGTTCGCTCTCACGACGATGAAAACTGCCTCACCCTGTATAGATGTTATTGACACTGTAGTTCTAATAATAATATCACATAAGACATTATCCGCAACACAATACATTCCATTTTTTATGCGTGGGCATAAAAACCAGCCAAGTGCGAGGCACACATGGAGGATTTTGTCGTCAGGTTTCGTCGTTTCGTTTTAACCTATTTCTTAAACAAAAATCTTCTAGGAAGTCTCCAAACTGTTTGGAGACTCCCTTAAATTTTCCACTTTTTAGATTTTTTTATATATTTACTTATTAAAGTGGAACTGTTACTGATTGTTATGGACGTCAAACGATATTGGGGGTCTAACGAGATAGTGGGGTCTAAGTTAAGGTCAAAAATGTCATGTTAAAATAATAAGCGCAACCGGTGAATGCCAAATTCGGGTGAGTTTAGTATTGTGCGTTAAGCTATTGGGATTCCGAAACCAATCTATGTTTTTTAGATAAGCCATTATTCAATTAAGTACGCATAAAATCTTGTTTTCACACGATCCTTAACCTTGATTTTTTTGGTAAAGCCTACAACCAAATTAACTTCGGTATCATTTTAAGAGACGGTATAAAAAGTTGCAATAATATTATTAACTGGATCTTGACAGTTCTGGCTTAAATCATAGATTAATAATCTAGTTTATCCATGTTAAAACGTAAAGTCTCTAATCCATGTAGGTAAAATGAACGTCGAAAACAGCTAACAATACATAAAATTGCTATATTATGTCTCAAAGTAAGTCATATATATCCATACACTTAGGTCCAATTGCACCGTTTAAATTGAACGCGATCAATTGACGTTAAAACTCGCTGACGCATTAACTGAGTTCAGTTGGTAAATTTACATTTCAGTATGAACAAAACGCAGTTAACGTGAAACTCGTTTAAACATATTATTTAGACCGATGACATTACAGCGGTCGCAAGAAGTCGATGAATGGAGGCGGCATCTATTCGTGGGGAGGCCTATGTTCACCTATGGACGCATGCTTATATTCTTTGATTGTTCTGTGTCTTAGTATATGTGTTATCATCCGTGACGTCACCAAACGGCTCTGTCGGAAGACCAGCGTTGATTGTAACGTGTTTACAACCAGCTCATGCTGATACAGATACCGTTTTGTGACTCTAATCAACAGATGCTTTGTCTTTTATTTTAAACCATGTATTTTTTGTAGTTACAAATAAAATAATAACTATTCTATTCTATTGTAATGAAGATGATCTGAAAATTAAATACATAAATGTCGTAGTGCCAATTGTTTTGTATTTGTATTTATATTTATTTATTCTCCAAATTAAAAATACATTGCATTATAACGTTCCTGCCAAACTGTGCAACAGTTTGTCGGCAGTAGCTCTCGTGGACACAATTATATGTTGTAAATGTACTTAACTATTTAAACTTAAACTAATTACTTATCTTATACCTTTAAACGAGAAATTCTGTATAATATATAATCCGGATTTCGGAAACGGCTCCAACGATTTTCATAAAATTTATGGTAGGTATACAGGAGGTTTCGGGGGCGATAAATCGATCTAGCTCGGATTTATTTTCAGAAAATGTCGTTTTATTAGTTTAATTATGTTTTCAATAATTGGATTTATCGTATTCAATTGACTCTTCCTGACACCTATTGGCGAATAGTAATACTATTTTAGTTTACTTGTATGCAAAATTTCAGCCAGATCCGTCCAGAAGTTTTGGCGTGAAGAAGTAACAAACATCCATCCATACATCCATACAAACTTTCGCATTTATAATATAATAAAGTGCGATTGATTATAGTGTGATATATTTTGTATGTAAAAGTCTGCAACTCAATTCCAATAAGTAAATAGTAGTTCTAATTTGTTTTTATTTGATAGTAACTTTCTTTGGTAATAAAGTAATACATATAATCTTGTTTAAAAACATAAAACATTAAATAGATTTTTAGAGAACGAATTTTCTCTGTTAGTAGTAATTTCTAGCTCTGCTTATTACATTAAGTTGAAATACCGATAACAACAAAGTCTAGGGTCGCTTCGATAACCTATCTGTATAAAGTTATTATGATACACAATTATACGACCTCTGTGGCGCGGTGGGCGAAGGTCCGCCTGCGCACAGGAGGTTGGGGTTCGATTCCCGCCTCGGGACAAATGTTTGTACAGTCTGCTGATATTTACGGGCGTTCTGGATGTTTTCTATGTATAAAACATAGTTATTTATTGTAGTACCCATAACACAAGCTCTGCTTATAGCTTGGGGCTAGATAATGCTGAGTGATTTGTCCCACAGTATTTATTTATTTTATTTTATTATTAATTATTTAGTATTATTGTAAGTTTGCGTGAAATCTATGTACAAAAGACATAAAGAATATTATAGTATATATACGAGCTAACGTAAACTTATTTAATTTTAAACGATATCAAAAAAAGACGTGTGGCACTCGGGGACTGCCGCGGTAAAGCTATTGCAATGCCATCTAGAGGCGAGTTGCTGAACTAAAGAGACAAACGTCAAGGTTTTTTCGTTACGGAATTTCTGGATTCGGTCCCCGCGCTCAAGGCCCGCGATAGAAGCTATGCAATAGCTTAAAAAGGAGGAGGTTCTCAATTCAAACTTTTTTTATGATTGTTACTTCAGTAGTTACTTTGAATGGGTGATCTGATTTTGATGATCCTTTTTTATTTGAAAGCTAATGCTTCCATTTCAATGAGGTACAGTTATATATAATTGAAGTCGGTTTATAGTTTTTTTAAACTAACTTAATTATTGGATTTTGCACACTTATTTTGCGACTGGAAATATAAATTTTAAAACTTTCCATTTCGATTTGTAATATTATTTGCGACGTAAATAATGATAATAATAAATAATCAAGGTATTCTACCTGTGGGTAATTGTGTGTAAAATTCCACAATTTACAATTTACAATACACAATGCATTTGTCAACATAGAATAAGGCAATGCACACACCTGTAACTTAATAATGCTCATGTTATTGTTTTTTTTTTAGTTTTTGCAATAATCTAATAATGAGTTTTATATGGATTGTAGGTATATATCAAATTTTAGCATTATTTTCATTTTATTATTCTTATTTTAGGACAAGTCATTTTTAGCAACTTCTAAAAAAATAACGTTAACTCTTTATTACCTCTCCGCCGCCATGATGACTTATTAATTACAAAAAATACAGTTGAATTGATAACCTCTTCCTTTTTTTTGAAGTCAGTTAAAAATGCAAACCCGGGGCCGTACGCGAGATATGTTAAGTGAAGCGAGAAAAAATCTAAAAGGAAGTGTAAAAGTATCAGGGTTCATATTATTAAGGTTCTTTTACCATAACTTTTAAATATCTTAGCACCTTGTACCTTAGAAAACAACCAGAACACCCTGAACAAATATCTGCAAATAGTAAACAAATTTGTCCCGAGGCGGGAATCAAACCCGAAACCGTCACAGAAGGACCTTTGCCCGCAGCGCCACAGGGGTCTTCAAAATAGGTAGCTTAGGTACCGAAACAAAAAAATATAAGCACACGCAGAAAAATGTCGTTCGTTTGCGTCTATTCTTATAGAAAATGCAACATCATCTATGCAATGTAACAGTATACGTTAAGTAAACATATTATAGTACCTAGTAACTACTGTTTATAGTAATTATAGTTTATTATTATATCAACGTTCTACGCATGTGGTTATGTAACATGACACAAAATATCTTTATTATCTTTACTTTATTGTAGGTACCTTGAATCAACGCTTTTACTGCCCAGTCTTTGTGGTACGCCCACAGAATTCCTAATATTACGAGTTCTGTGGGTACACCCGAAGATTCGCGCCGTATGCGACATGGGCAGGGAAAGAGTTAGGTATTCAGTATCTTTATTGCAAACAAAAACATTACAAAAGAATATTACAGTTTGGGTATGGCTTGATCTTAATCTAAGGCCGTCCGCACATGGAGCTACTCAAAAAGAACTAGTTACAAACTCAAATTTCTAAGGAGTTACTTGAGCATCACTGCCTTAACATCCTCGCACAGGTTCGTACACGAAGCGACTAGTCAAAAACCGGTTAGTAACTGATCACGCGTGACGCGACGTGCCGGTCGCCGCGCTACTAGTTACCGACTTTTCTGTTTTTTTGTTGTGAAAAATTAACGAGCAAAAAATAGAAGTGACTGAAACCTTGCAACTTGAATAGCGTCGTGTGCGAGGTACAGTTTTTAACTAGTTTGTAATTACAATTACTGATTAGTTCCGTCATTTTTGAGTAGCTCCATGTGCGGCCTAAGACTTAACTTATGGACTTTGTAAAACCTTACCTATTGCTACACAGTTGCTGTATATTAGAATTTGCCTTGTTTATTTACATTAACTTCATTGCTGTAAGTTTTTTCTGTTCAAGTAAAATGCTTGCTAAACGACATAATTTAACATAGTTTGTAGAGCTAGGATTAAGATAAAATGTACACTAGCCTATACGTCCATATGAAATTGAAATTGAACTTAAGGACTTAATTAAGGTATCTGTATAAGTAAGCTATAAATATTTTCAGTATTATATGAAACTGTAACGCGTGACCCGAGAGCTGGTGAGTATCTGTCGCAGCGCATCAGCATTGCCATACAGCGGGGCAATGCAGCCAGCGTCTTGGGGACCCGACGACTGGTATTGATATGGATCAGTTGAACTACCTGTAGATTTGATACTAAATTATGTAAATGTATATAGTTATTGTGTTGTACTTATTTATTGTGTGATACTTACACAAAGAATTAATATATTTTCATACTAATTTAAAAGCAATATTTTTAAAATTTTATTTTATATTTTTTGATTATTAGGTATGGTTTTCACTATGGGTAATTTCTAAGAAAGAAGCGTAGTGGTTATTAAATCCCCGTACTGAAAAGAGGACGCGAGTTTGAGAACCGTTGAAGCCAAAAAATTTAGGATTTTATTTAATTTTTTAAATTTTATTGTTACTTACATCCGTTATGAATCCCTCAAAGCGTGAAACTAGAAAATAAACCTAAAATTATAGATAGGTTGCATTACATTATAAGCCGGATAATTTGTTTTTGTTGAAGTAAGTGAATTACGGCTGTGCCACATGCCATACCAACAAAATAGACTTTTACAATTAAATTCCTATCAAAACTTACCTCAAAAGTAGCTGATCAGTTCAAGCAAAAAAATATGCTGATCATCATAGTCACAAAATGTATACCTAAGTAGGTACTTATCATTAAAAAGAAAGGGTTGTCCCTTAAGTCGGTTTAGGAATGATAATTTTACGTGAAAACGTCATTTAATTGATCTATTGAAAATTGATCAAGATTTGAAAATCTTACCTCGTAGTTTATATACTGTTTCTGCCATTCTGGTGTTAGCTAGCTATTAACGCTATCTATTAGATGAAAAGAGCTATGCTCGGAGTCTCTCTGAAGGATAGGATTCGTAACGAATACATCCGACAGAGAACCAAAGTTATCGACATAGCTTAGATGAAATTAAAACTTTAATCTTCAGTGTTTCAGTTGTCATGACAACATCATCAATAACGTGACACTTTTTTGAAAATACTACCCATGTTCATCGATTTAATAGACGTTATCGCGTTAAAAACATTGTTTACATGCCTCCGGAGTAAGTAACACAATGTCCGACAACTTTATTAGATTGTCAGTAGGTTGATGAACTTTTGTTAAATTTAGATATTTGATAAATTTCTTCCAATTTTTAACCGACTTCAGAAAAAGGAGGAGGTTCTCAATTCATCTGGTTTTTTTATTTATTTTTTATGTTTGTAGCTCAGCACTTTTGACTGGGTGGTCCGATTTGCATGATTCATTTTAATTTTGTTCAGTTCTGACAATGGGATCCATGAAAATTCATGAAAAAACTGTAAAAATTGAAGTCGGTTTATAGTTTTTAAAACAAAATTAATTATTATACAAAACATCAATCCTAGCCCCCTATAATGGTCCACTGCTAGACTCAGCCCAATAATAAGCGCTTTATGGCTTTACTGTCATGGGGTATACCCATAATCCCCACGCTGGGCATGCGGGTTGGGGATCGCAGTCTGATGGTAGAATGGTTCTGCAGGGGGCGCTGCTGCCCGCCCCCAATGGATATCCCTTAGTCGCTTCTTTCGACACCCAAGGGAAGAAGTTGTGGTGGTGCAAATCCCAAGCCACACGACCGTTTGGCTAGTGTATCGTCTAGCAATAGGTAAATGGGAAGTTATTTATTTGTGTTTATGTGTTTTTTTAGTTTTAATAGGAAACTAATCTTTGACACAGCCTAATTCGTTGTTTACTTCCAAAATCCTTGGTATTGTAATAAACAATATTGATATGTTTTGACTCAGTGATAAAACTATTTATATTCCGGTTAACTACAATCGAATAATAACCTTGACGTGTGATAAACTTCACCTAAGTTTGCACAACTATCGTTAAACTGAAAATTATTTCTGTGGGGTATTTTAATTCATTCGATTCGTTTCCGAGGCGAAAACGCCAGATTCGAAATTGAATTCTATTCCGATGGAACTTTAAAACGCTATTTTGATTTGTCAAAAGTTTGTTCATCATTCATCATAGTTGATTATGTTAATGATGTTAATGCTTGGCCGGATGTCGCCCAGTCCATCGAATTAAAATACCTTTGCAGATCATTGAATGACTACTACAGCAGATTTGTATTATTGGGATATACAGGGTTATTGTTATGACGACCTCTGTGGCGCGGTGGGCGAAGGTCCGCCTGTGACGCAGGAGGTTGCGGGTTCGATTCCCGTCTCGGGACAAATGAGTGTACGATCTTCAGATATTTGTTCAGGGCGTTCTGGATGTTAAATGTAATGGTGAATAAATTAAATCTACTGAATATTATAAACCACTCAGATCGGAGGCACAAAAGGAAATAACTGACAATTACAAACTGATATCACATCGTAACGATCACATGTCGATAATAACGTCAAATAAACTCACCCCTCTGCGTGTAAGCAAGCAGTCATCGCAATCGTCCTTAGACATGACAAATTTAACAGTAAAAACCTGGCCCTGTAAAAGACAAAATTATAATAGCCGTTAAAAAAAATATCACTCATTGTCACAGTAAATTTTTCCAAAACATAAACTTATTTTAGTCGTTTAAAAAAATATCACTCATAATGTCACAGTTAATTTTTGCAAATGTGACATGTAAAATTAATTAACTTGCACCATATTAACGATAACGATGTTTTCCCTTGTGCGTGAGACCTTACCGAATTTCAAGATTCTAGGTCAACGGGAAGTACCTAAATAGGTTTTAATTTATTTGTTTCAAAATATGTGCCATTCCTAAATGGCCGATTTTTTTTGTCGTTGACCTTTAAGCCCGGTTTGCCATAAGGTCAACGCCATACGGGTTATCATCATCATTATCACCGACAGACGAAATACCTTGACTGTTGGATATAGGCCTCAAAAGATCTTATTCGTAGCTTTACCCCCGGTTTCTCGAACGCTTGTCGCATTGAATAGATAGTCAACTGCTTGTTATATACGCACTGCGGAACCTCACAGCGTGAATTTTAATCTCGCGGAATATAACCTGCGTGCTTAACGTAACTTACACGTACGACGAATAAAATTCCTTGCTATTTTAGCTACCTACAACTTTATAGTGCTCCAAACATTCATATTTTTCCGCTAGTGAACTTCCATTAAGTTACAGAATTCTGCAAAAAAAAAAACCACGCGAGTAATAAAAGCAGTGCGTGTACAGCCTGACAAATTGTCAACAATTTGTCAAAATAATAAGCGTTCGAGAAACCGAGGGTTAGCCTTGTAATGGCTTGTCAGAGCGAATGACGTTATTAACGAGACGTGTGGTCGTGACGTCTCCTTTTTAACCGACTTTAAAAAAAGGAGGAGGTTATCAATTCGGTGCCGGTCGGAGTGGGGGGTGTTAGGTTATTTTCGTTACGGAATTTCTGGATTCGGTCTCCACGCTCAAGGCCGCGATAGAAGCTATGCAATAGCTTAATAAAAACATACAGATAAAAACATACAAAACTAATTGTAATACTATTTCGGCTGAGACGATGATATTCCTTATTTGAGGGGCGAGTCTATCTGACGATATTAACGAGACGTGATCGTTATGTCTCTTGTGTGATTTGCGTAGTTCCCTTTCCGTACTATAGAAGCGCTGCAGCGCTGTACCAAACTGTATGAAATAATTAATTTTGTTTAAAAAAAACTATAAACCGACTTCAATTTTTATAGTATTTTCATGATTTTTTATGGATCCCATTGTCAGAACTGAACTAAATTAAAATGGGACCACACAAAAAGCACCTGCTTTCATATAAAAAAGAATAATGAAAATCGGACCACCCAGTCAAAAGTTCAGAGGTAACAAACATAAAAAAACAATCGAATTGAGAACCTCCTCCTTTTTAAAGTCGGTTAAAAACAAGATAAAATAAACTAAAACCCGACGACGGCGTTTACCGATTTGGGCTAATTATTATAACAATTAAATTTTCGATCTTAACCTACTTAAACCCGTGTCGTTAGATCCCGTCTGACGTCATAATTACGGTTTTAACCACCGGGGACGACGAATCCATTGTTACCTCATTTGTTGAAATCGAACGAGTAGTTTCAGCGCTACGTGGGAACATAAAAATTGACTACATACATACAAACAAATAAAGGGTGCCAGACTTTTAACCCACCTCTGTTGGTAGTCGGGTAAAAAATAAACCAGAAACTGCATTTATGGGTACACTGTTTGTCAGTGAGCGCGGCCTAAATTTATAATACCTGTCATTATAGACATACCCGTGCCATAGAATGATATGCACAATGATTTATGCCGCCGAACAGACTTTAACATAAGGGTTTTTAGTACAAGGCACATAGAAATACTATTGAATGTATCTCTTCGAAATAAATTAATTTTAACTAATTAATAACTAAACTATGTCGGTAAACCCTTCATTTTTGAGTGTTCTTTCCCCGTGTGATATTTATTACCGCCCAAAATTAAGCTAAACTTCATGTTAAAATAAGAAAGTTTAGAAGCTTGTATTTTTCAAACGTATACTTTTATTACTGTTTTAGTTGTATACAAACATAGTTTATGACGGTATAAATTGATTTCATCCTTAGTTTTGGATGGTCAACATCAAACAGCCTTGTAGTTACCCTTCGACGTTTGTATGAAAAAATGAGCGACTAGTTTCACCTGAAGTTGCTTCCTTAAGCAAGTTTCTTGTAAAAAAGTCGCATGAAAGCGGTCGTATATTATATATCTATACATATATATAGAAGAAAGTTGTGTTAGTTACACTATTTATAACTAAAGAACGGTTGAACCAATTTGGCTGAAAATTGGTGGGGAGATAGCTTAGAACCAGCTCTTTTTATTTCGTTCCCGGCTCAACGAATCTTGATGAAATTTGGCAGGGAGGTAAACGGTATCCCGGGGACGGGCATAGCTACTTGAATAGAGCGTGCGAAGCCGCGGGCAAAAGCTAGTAGGTAATATAACATGAAATTTGATTTGTATCTCTTTTGTTCCAGGTCTGTTCATCTTGCTGATGCTTGGTTTCTTCTCTCTGGGAGCCGGCTGCTTCGTCTTATTTCTACATCCGTACGACTTCCTCTTCAAACAGGTTTGTTTATTTACATAATGATTGTCCCGGCTTCGGTATTTTTATGGTATACCTACCTATACCTACGTATGGGTGGACATTTAAATTTTAAACATATAAATATTTATAGCCGATGTTACTCGGGGATAATGTAGCATTTTGATGGTGAAAGAATTATTGAAATTGGTCAAGTGATTTTTTAATTTATTCGTTGCAAACATGCATATATCTTTTCTATGTATCTTTTCTCTTTATAATTTTATTATAAGTGTAGATTATTAGGTTCATATCATAACAATTAGTATTAGAAGTTGAAGTTGAAGGTGAGTATCTGGCGCAGCGCATCAGCATTGCCATACAGCGGGGCAATGCAGACAGCGTCTTGGGGACGCGACGACTGGTATTGATATGGATCAGTTGAGCTACCTGTAGATTGTTTGCAATAGTCTGCAGTTTGCTCAATTGTTCCAAGTGTACCTACTAGTTATAAGTTTTTTTTATTTTTTATTGTATTCTCTTGTTTTATCAAAAGCTTTATTGAAAAAGAAAATTAAAATCAAATAATAGAAAGAAATAAAAACAAGTATTTACAATTAGAACAATTGAGCTAACTGCAGACTGATGCAAACAATCTGCAGGAAGCTCAACTGATCCATAGATATCAATACCTGTCGATATTATAATAGGAAACCTAGTTTTTTTGTCGTCAAAACGCGTAGTATGTTCAAAAAAGTGTCACGTTGTTGATGATTTTGCCATAACGACTGAAGCACTGAAGATTAAAGTTCTAATTTCGTCTAACAGATAGCAACACCAGAATAGCGAAAACAGTAGGTGTATAAACTTACTACGAGGTAAGATTTTCAAAAGATCAAGTAAAAAAGTGTCGTTATAACCTAAAATTATCGTTCCTAAACCGACTTAGAGACAACCTTTTTTTTGTTGCATATGAATACCGTTACTTTCATCGAAAGACATACATAGTTAAAACACGTTTTAAATCAAATGAAACTGGTTTGCGACGACCAGTTACTTAAGTTCATATATATTCATATCATCAAAGGTCAAGTTTTTGGTCGCGATTAGTTTATCGTACAACAGTTATTGGCTAAGTTTGGACTAAGTAGTTGTCATACGTGACTTGACGAAGTTGAGAGGCGAGTCTATTTGATTTAAGTAACGAGACGTGATCCTGAAGTCTCATTTTTAAGCGACTTAAAAAAAAGAAGGAGATTCCCAATTCGACCTGTATTTTTTTTATGTTTGGTACGTCAGAACTTTGGACTGAGTGATCCCATTTTGAGGATTCTTTTTTATTTGAAAGCTAGTGCTTCCATTACTTCTTCCTATGTACTTTCCATTTTAATTTGGTTCTGACTATGGCAGCCATGAGAAAACCAAATAGTTGAAGTCGGGTGCCAACTATAGTTCCACAATGGAAACTTAGGTCATTAAAAAATTACATATATATTTTTATATAATATAAAATTAATTTATCTACCAAAGAAAATTACAATAAAATATATTTTTTTTTATTTGCAACAAAAAAGCTAACTGCAGTCTGTTTCAAAGAATCTACAGGTAGCTCAATTCATGTATATCAATACCAGTCAGAAGCATCCCCAAGGCGTAGCTGGCTGCATTGCCCCGCTGCTGTATAGCAATCATTATCAGCCTATACTAGTCCACTGCTGGACATAGGCCTCCCCTAATGAGCGCCATAGCGCCCTGTCTTCAGCTTGACGCATCCAGCATCTGCCTGCAGTCTTTCGCAGATAGTCATAACGTCGCCGACGCCGTATAACAATAAGGTTTAAATAGGAATATAATTAGGTAAGGTACTTATTTATTAGTTTCAAATGTTATTCTACACAAATTTTTCAGTGATAAATAGGTAGATATTTATTCTACTTATCTAAAATGTAAATGTATCTAAAATTTCGCTGCATTCATTTTGCATTCAGTTTTTAAACATCCATCACATCAAAATGTCACATTAAAATATTATTAGTTTTATAATGGGAAGTACATACGTCTTAGTTATTTTGGGCGACATTGTTTTTGCATAATTAATTATGTCAGGACCTGCTTTTATCTATATGATTGAACACCGGTTATTTTGTTGTTTATAAATTATTATAATAAGAAGAAGGGTTTTTTTTAAATAATACATTATTAGCACATGCAACCTACACCTCATTCTTACAACCTTTTTAAAATGGCCTTCTTCGATGCACTAAAAATAAAAATTTCTATTTGCATTAGGTATAGAGATAAAAGTAATCCCCTCTTGTGGAGGTTTTGGGTTCATTTACCGCTACACGAAATTCAGGCATTCAATCGTTTCGTATTTTATTAAAATTAAACTAGGTAACTAGAACAAATTTATCGACATAGCTCAAAGAATTAGCTGAAGTGGCAGTAGGCCGGCCATATCTCGCTGGGGTAAACGTGTTCTTGAGCGGAGACCGCGGCTTGGAAAACGTAGTGTAGGACGCCCTCCGTACCTATTGCATGCATTCCAACTCACTTGGGATAAAAAATAACTTTTGTTGACAAAGAAAATTACAATCAGATAATAGAAAATAAATTAGAACTAGTAAAAATTTAGGTAACTGCAGGCCGTTTCAAATAATCTACAGGTAGCTCAACTGATCCATATTAATACCAGTCGTCGCGTCCCCAAGACGCTGGCTGCATTCCCCCGCTGTATGGCAATGCTGATGCGCTGCGCCAGATACTCACCAGCTCTCGGGTCACGTCATATGTATGATTTTTATACTTCACTAGCGACCCGCCCCGGCTTGATGTATTATATTATGTATTATGCTGATGTATTATACATAACATAAACGTTCCTCTTCAATCAATCTATCTATTTAAAAAACTGCATCAAAATCCGTTTCGTAGCTTTAAAGACAAACCTACATAGGGATACACAAACAGCGGGAAGCGACTTTGCTTTATAAATATTTATAAATGATATTATATAAATGTTTTATAAGATTGTTATATAAATGCACAGTAGGTATAGATATAAAGATTATAAGAGAAAACTCTGCAATCTATTCAATATGAATAGGGTATATGCAACATAGGGGATATAGAAACATATCTACATATTTATTTTTGCATTTTGAGATGTTTTTATTGTAGAATTTAACCATTGAAAAATTGATATTTTAAATCTCAATCGCAAAATTTCAAAACGCTACGCCATTGACTAGAGCGGACGTGACATCACTGTACACATTTCTTCTTTTTTTATTCTGCTTGCTGCACCTTGATTTGACACTATTCTGCCCACTTGACATTTCGTATTGTTGATTATTTTCAGTTTTTTCGGAAAACCTCTTTCCTGAGATGATCACTACCGAGGTCGTCACCAAAGGTTTTAATCAAGTGTGTACGTCGACGTCACAAAAACATGGCGCCAATATGGCAGCGTTTTTATCACCCGAAAATGATTGTAGTTTTGATTTGTTTTTTTTACTTTGTTAATGCGAAATTCAGTGAGCGTCTTATCATTCCTCGGTTAAATAATGACCTAAAGAATCGATTAAAACAATAAAAAAAAATCGATGCATATACCCTATTGCACGATTATGTTTCTACTCTAACTATTTAGTCCAAAACCTATTAAACATTTATTTTATTTTGCACTAATTAGTCAAATATAGTGATACCCTTATTCATATACCATCATTGTTAACCTATATTTAAACAAATACTAGCTGCGCCCCGCGGCTTCGCACGCGTTCTTCCTATTTTCTTTGCTATAAACCTCACGGAGCCCAGACCTTTCCAACGAATGCAAAACCGTGGAAATCGGTTCGTGCGTTCTGGAGTTATAGCGTCAGGAAGGAAAATCCGACTTATTTTTATATTATAGAGATAACAATACTATTTCATTTTATTATTCTTCTTCTTCTTCTTATGGTGGCTCTCCACTACTGGAGGTTAGCCGTCATCTCAGCGAATTATATTATATGTATATATATTATATATATATATTATATATTACATGTTGTAATTCGATGTTTTGTTGCAGAAAGTGGTACTCCAAGATGGCGGGGAAATCTTCCAGATGTGGGCAAAGCCAGAGGTTCAGCTCTTCTGCAGAGTGTACCTCTTCAACGTCACCAACTCTGAGGAATATCTGTCGGGGAAGGCCGACAAGATCATCGTGGAGGAAGTTGGACCATATGTTTACAGGTGAGCTGAATTCATCATTATCCATATCATATCCATTGATTTATTAAAAACGATCATATCACTTATTTTATATCTTTGTCTCTCTCTCCCAATAAGGTTTGCTGGAAGAGAACTCTTATTGGGGTTAAGCACGCCTTTGCCATTATTTTTCTTTTAAATGTTTTACCATAATGTTTTATTTTGTGCAATAAAGAATTAAGAATTAAGAATCACTCACACAGCACACAGCAGCGCTTCGCGGTTCCACCCGCGTAGTTCCCGTTCCCGTGGGAATTCCGGTAAAAAATATAGCCTATGTATGTCACTCCCTGAAAAGTACAGATTATTTTTAATCGGTCCAGTAGTTTTGGTCCCTATTCAATACAATGCGTCCTGCGATTTTGGTTCTTTTGAAGCTGCGATTCGCTTTTTTTAAGCGGCGGTGGTCACGCCGTCGAAATCGCGCTTAATAATGCCGCTGTGTGTAAGGAATCGCGCTAGAAAATTGACAAAATCGCGCTTCATAAGACGCGCTAATTAATAAGCGTCTGTGTGCCACAGACAGCAGCTTATGTCGTGGTTGATTCCAAGAAGAAGAGGCTGTGGAACACGTTGTGGTACACTGCACGGCCACAGAGGAGGCCAGACACAAAACGGGGCTGAAGTGTCTCATTGAACCAACCCCATCCACACCCACAGGAAAGCTGAAACGAAGCTGTCAATCACCTAGGGTCCTGCTCCGATACTTCAAGGAGCTGGGCTGGTTAGGGCCTGCTTAGGCATGGGGATAATACACAATACACTCTTAGCGAGACGTTCGTGCAGATCTTAGTTCCCCCATTTTGAATTAGAATTAGAATTAGCGTCTGCGTGTGCCCACTGAACGTCAAGCGTGCCGTCTAAATCATGCAGGGTTTTTTCAAAATGAGCTCGCTCTTGAGTTTGAGAATTCCTGTTTTGTGAATGCTAATACGGACTGGTAACCAGTCCGGTTTGGTTTGCATTGTAGCTTACTTTGGTTAGCGACAATTTTATGCAAACCAAATGGTATCAAATTAGAAGATAATGAATATGGATGATACTTAAATATTTATATTAAATCGGGTCCTACCTGAAAACCACTGTAACTAGCCCGAAAACCAATTTGCATTTTGATATATTGATAGTTTAGGAAAAAAATGGTTTTAACTGAGAAAATGGATGGTAAGTACTTTGCACTATTATTTCAGATAATTAAAATTGGAATTTTGGATGGGGGATGAACAAGGGGAAATGCCTTGTATAGCATAGATAATCATATATTTTTTCAAACCTTTTTCTATAAAGACTAAGAAGAAAAAGGGTTTTAACTTTACCCAAGTTACGCCGATTCACATCTATCTAAGTACGCCTCAACCGAATGAATCCTACAAATGCTGAGGTGGAGACATTCAATTACTACTACAACTCTCTGGGTGGAGATGGACACCCTTTTTACCGTACTTTTATATTCCTTTCTATTTTCTAATGTTCTTGTATTGTTTTAATTTTAAATAACCTACCTAGCCTGTATGTCTGTGTATTATGGGTATAAATTAATATTTTCTTTCTTTGTTTCAAATACTCGTATCAATGTAGTTTTATGTTAATCCCATCTATGGATTAAATACCCAGACATTAGATTTACCTACTCTAGGTTTTTGTTTAGAGCTACAAGCCGAGTCAAGCATAACCTACACACGCGCTCGTTTGCCTGCTACTTAGTACCAACCAACCCAATACTTGGGTACTAAGGCCCGTATATGAAAGCTTGCTCAGTCACAGGTCTATACTTGAGTGACGTTTGTGCCATAGAAAAGCGTTACTCAAGCATAGTTCGATAACCGAGTAGACTTTCATAATACGCCTAACACATGTAGGTAGGACCTACCTACATGTGTTAGTTTTAGCTTCCCAATAATTGTTCACTGTGTTTGTTCGTGTTACTAAGTAGTATTTTATTTTATTTTATTTGTAGTGTAGTGTAGTGTTTAATAAATCATTTTCTTTCTCTCTTTCTTCAAAAGATATATAGGTAAAAATATCTTTAATTCTTTTTTTTCTGTTAAATTTTGATACGAAAATAACTGTGGGGAATCTGAATAGGAGGCACACAGTCCATGTATCTGAAATTGGCTTGACATTTTTGGTGTGATGTGCTTACAATAAACGGTCTTTCCTTCCAGGGAGTCGTTGGAACACAACGTGACGAGGTTCAACGACAACGGGACCCTCTCCGCTATACCCATCCACCCCCTCACGTGGGTAGAGGAGATGTCCGAGGGGCATAGGGAGGACGATATCGTCTACATGCCGCATATTGCTTTATTGGTGAGTAACCTATCTTTATTAATAGAGTGAGATACAGAGTACAACTGTGTTTACAGTAGTTTACACACACACACTTGTGCAATCTCTCCTCCGTAGACCGAGACACGGTCTCTGTGATCCCGTTGACCCACTCACCGCCGCTAACCCGGAGGTGACGTCAACCGATTCGATATCGCACACTAGCCCTGATTAACAGTGGATGTGAGAATGGAAGCTGTGTGGTGCTTAGAATATGTGAATATGCACCACCCCATATCTTTTTTTTTTAATTTTTTAAGGGATTTTATTTATTTTTTTTATGGGTTTTATCTTCCGTGGGTATCGTAAGAGGCAACTAAGGGATATTCACAGGGGGCGGGCATCAGCGCCCCTGCAGACCAAGTCTACCACCGAACTGCGATCGCCAACCCGCATGCCCAGCGTGGGGATTAAAGGCTAATTTAGGTACCCCCCACTAGATAAATGCCAACAAGGCGCGTATCAAGTGGGGGCTGCGTCCAGCAGTGGACCAATTAGGCTGTACAGGTAATACAGGCTGTTGAGGTTGAGGTGGAGGTGAGAGTGGAAAATCGGTCTTTAGTAATTCATGGAGCACCAAACAAACGTGTATTTTTCATTTCACAGAAGATTTACAGAAAAATAAGTTTATTGACCGCGTCTTCGAACGAGTTCGTGATGATAAGCAAAAGCTGCATTTCACCCAGAGCGTCAGTGAATAATAATGATTGATATGCGATTTGTACAGAACTCTTTCTCATATTACGAGTAAATATCAAGTCCATTAGTGCGTGACCAGCCATTGCACCCAAAGCCAAACCTTCAAATCTAAAATCCCTTCTCGCTTCGAATCTATAAAATAACTGAATTGCAACACGACTCGCAATACATTAGATTTGTCTTAATTTGTTGTGGTAACATGAACTTGACTCAAATAGAATGTTCCGCGGTGTTCTATGAACGAAATTAATGTTTACGTAATTTGGTGCGGCTTTTGGCCGTGAGGTACCTACCGGTTTAGAATTTGCAGCACCCCCGCGGGCGTAAGAGGCGACTAAGGGATATCCACCGGGGACGGACGGCAGTGACGACTGCAGAAAAATTCTACCACCGGGTTTATCTAGTAGGAGGTAATGCCCAAAATCCCCACACCGGGCATGCGGGTTGGGGATCGCAGTTTGGTGGTATAATTGTCTTGCAGGGGGCGCTGCTGCCCGCCTCCCGGTGTATATCCCTTAGTCGCCTCTTATGACACCCACATGGTAAGAATTGGGATGGTGCAAATTCTAAGCCAGCACCACACAGCTGTAGGTAGGTACTATAGATTCTCTGAAATATCTGTTTATCGTTTCTTCAGCAAGCGTTTCCCAATAACATGCTAAGAGGCCATCCTTAAAGTAGTACCTAAATGTTAATGCATATCTAACCTATTCGGAACCAACGATCACAGCTTATCCCCCGTTGTTTATAACCGTGGATTCAAGTTTGCTAATATTGGGGCTCATGTTGCCAACTGCAACAACTTTTAGTTCCATATAGTAAGTATATTATTTTGTATACACATCTTCAAATACCTTTTATAACATTGACTGAATATAGGGGCTACCTATTTTCGAGTTATTCCCAAAGTCTCACAGAAGATGTTGACTTAAAATAGAATAGAATAGAAGAGAATAGAATAGAATCATTTATTCACAGAAAACATGTCAAATATTACAATACTGTTGTTGTATGAGTGGTATCAATGTAATACTACCAGTAGTTACGGACTGGTGTGTGAATTTTAGGGGGGATTTTACCGTTATTATCTTAAAACGCGTCCATCTAAACTCGTTTCTAAGTAAACGCGTTCATATATCGAGTTAAATCTCGTTTAAAGTTTAACCGATTTCACCGGCTTTTTGATGCTAAATTTTGATCGTGTTTACGTAAACAATACAATACAATACAAAATACTTTATTGCACACCAACAAAAATACAATACAAAAGAAAATTATATAAAACAAAAGTACAATGGGCGGCCTTATCGCTTAGAAGCGATCTCTTCCAGGCAACCTTGGGATGGATAGTATTTTAAGAATTTAAGAAAGGCAGGGGTGTACCAAATATATCTTAGATAAATATTGACAAAATTATAAATACATAAAAACAGGAGCAAGTAATACATTATGTATATAGAATAAATATCAGACTATAAGATAACAATATAATACCTGCATTATAAGTAACAGAACATACATAAATATATATATAAAAAAAAAAATACATAGATACATAACAAAGATAATACCAACATTCACTTTTCTGACAGAAGAAACTCCTTGACACAAGTTTTAAAAACTGGTAAGGATACAGCTTTTCTAATGGATTCTGGTAGTGCATTCCACAACCTTATGGCTTGGATAGAGAAGGACTTATCGTAGAAACTGGTTCGGTGAGATGGCATATTCAGTACCAGATTTTCTGACGACCGGAGGACACGGGAAGCATGAGGATGAGAATCGTGGAGGAATTTAAAACGCTCTTTTAAATAGAAGGGAGTGAGAGGGTTATAAAGAATTTTATGAAGAAGAAAAAGAATGTGGGAGTTTCGACGTAGACGAACAGGGAGCCATTTGAGTTTGGTACGAAACTCCGAAATATGGTCGTACTTACGTAGACCAAAAACAAAACGTATACAGACGTTTTGTAGTCGTTCAACCTTATTAAGCTGCTCCTCGGTAAGGTCGAGATAGCAGACATCAGCGTAATCAAGAATGGGAAGCATGAGAGATTGAGCGAGCACAATTTTAGTGGCAGTAGGCAAGAAGTTGCGAAGCCTTCTCAACGAAGCAGCGGAGGCGAAAATCTTGCGACTCACCGCATCCATTTGAGGAACCCAGGACATGTCACTGTCCATAAAAATTCCTAGATTTCTAACACTTCTGCTAAAAGGAACTATTACGTTATCGAATTCAATTTTAGGGAGAGTGGTCCAGTCGATTTTAGCAGAAGTGCGCGAGCTACCTATAATTATGGTTTGTGTTTTGCTGGGATTAACCTGGAGACCGTAGGCCACGCTCCAATCACGAATACGGATGAGATCGGTATTCGTGCGGTGAATTGCGCTAGCCAGGTCTTGCAATGGAAGAGGAACAATATGAGCTTCCTTCCACACCACCGGAACGGTTTCGGATATGACAGAAAAATTAAGGAGGTGACATATCATGGGCAATATCTCCTCAATAATAGGAATGATCATATTACGACCGATATTGTCACCACCCATGGCATTAGAGGATATGGACAAAACACTCTTCTTAACGTCACATGCGGCGAATGGACTTATACTAAACGAAGGATAGTCAGGAATAGGCAAGGAAGAGAGATAATCGAGAGTATTGGCTTTGACATTTATATCCATGTTGGATGTTGACGAAAAGTGAACGTTAAGAGAATTAATATTAATATGAGATGTACACGCCTCTTGACGTGCCTTGCCAATTCCTAAAGATCTTAAAAATTTCCAGGCTCTAGCTGGATCAGCATTTGAGAGAGAAGAGTGAATATAGCGGCGTTGAGCATCCCTACACATCCTATTGCAGCGATTTCTAGCGAGATGATACTTTTCCTTGATAATGTCATTAGCACATCGTTTGTATCTCGCTCTGGCAGCTGCCTTCTGCTGGACTTGAAGCACCCTCGAATATCGTTGTGGTTGTAAAATACTCCTAGGAAGATTTTTAAAGTAAAGTAAAGTATCATTTATTGCATGAAATATGTACATGTAGGTACAGGTGTTTTTAGGTCTATATTATATGATTCAATGTATTCCTACCGGTTTTACGGTGTGCAATGTCTGTTTACAAGTAGGTCATAATAATCAAAACCGAAGTTATATTTGGGTTACAATAAAATTAAACAAAACTGAGCTAGCCTGTGTTTAAGTTCTTGGATATTAAAACCGAAACTTTCATTTACAAATAACCCGTCGGAAATTCATGCATACCATTTACGCAATAACAGGCAAATCGGAAGGTTCGGAAAATAGGAAATACTTCAAAAACCAGTCGTCACACCCATCACAAGCTTATGTGCCTATTTCACAACTAAATGCCTAAGCATCTACGCTGTGGCAATAGCTAGTATTTTATGGTATACCATTGCTATGAAAGGATTTAGCAAGAAGTTGTCTATTTACTTGACGACCTCTGTGGTGCGGTGGGCGAAGGTCCGCCTGCGACGCAGGAGGTTGCGGGTTCGATTCCCGCCTCGGGACAAATATTTGTACGATCTGCAGGTATTTGTTCAGGGCGTTCTGGATGTTTTCTATGTATAATAAATAATATCTATCTATGTAGTGTGTTGTATTATGTATATCAGTTATCTAGTACCCATAACACAAGCTATGCTTAGCTTGGGGCTAGATAATGCTGTGTGAATAGTCCAAGATTATTTATTTATTTATTTTATTTATTTATTTATTTCTTAAAAAAGGAACGCCAACAGCGTATACCTACATCAAGCATTTTGTTTTAACTTAGTATCTAGGCAGGTTCTAATATATACGCTTAATACTCGTAATAGGCGGACACAACATTGTTTGATAAATACTTTCTTAAAATTATATAGTTTAACTGTTATATATAACTTATATTATATTGTTATATATTATATATAATTTAACTGTTATTAAGTTGTCTATATGTAATGGTCTGATATATATATAATGGCGTCTGAAGGAGTATAATAACAGATAGGTATAAACAACAGTCAGCAGTAAGCTTAATTGTTTCGATTTGTATACTACTTTTTGTACAAATTTATGTCTATTATTTGTTTGTAATATTTTTTGTCAATAAAGGTGTTAAAAGATAATATCTTTAAAAACCTTACAAACAGTAACTGTTAATATTAGGTCCTTACATATGAAATTGGCGTTTTGTATGGGAGGAACAAAAAGTCGAATATTTTTTATTATAATATATTTAATTAATCAAAGTATGAACCATTATTTTCTATGCACTTTTGCCATCTTATAGGTAGTTCATTGATCCCTTTACTAAAAAAACCAGTCGGACGGGAATCAATAAAATCTTTGAAGGCGATTTGGACTGCCCCATCGAAGTTGAATTTTTTCCCTTGCAAGAAGTTATCCAAATTTCGAAAAAAATGGTAATCTGTTGGAGCAAGGTCCGGGGAGTACGGAGGATGTCTTAGACTTTCCAATTGAAGCTCTTCTAATTTAGTAGCCGTCTGTTGCGCAGTGTGTGGTCTAGCGTTGTCGTGAAGCAGCAGTGGCGTGGAGCGATTGACCAGCCTAGGTTGTTTAGCCGCTAGCTTTTCCATCATGGTTTGCAATTGCTGACAATAGACATCAGCCGTAATAGTCTGGCCAGATTTGAGAAAACTGTAATGAACAATACCGGCACTAGTCCACCAAACGCTTACAAGTAACTTTTTTGGGGTTAATTTTAGCTTGGGGCAGGATTTGGCTGGCTGGCCAGGATCCAACCATTGCGCTGAGCGCTTCCGATTATCGTAAAGAACCCATTTTTCATCACAGGTAATGATTCGGTTTAAAATACCTTCATTATTGTGCCGGTTTAGTAATGTAACGCAGCAGTCGACGCGCGTTTGCCGGTTTGCTTCAGTCAATTCGTGAGGTACCCACCTTTCAAGCTTTTTAATCTTCCCAATTTGCTTCAAGTGAATTAAAACAGTTTTATCACTAACATCGCAGCCTGCAGCTAACTCGGACGTGGTTTGCGATGGATCCGCTTCCACAATAGCCTTCAACTCTTCATTATCAACTTGAGTCTCAGGCCGTCCACGGGGCTTGTTCTGCAGGTCGAAATTTCCAGAACGAAAACGTTGGAACCAAAAACGAACTGTGTTTTCTTTTGCAACACGACCGCCATACACATCATTCACCCTTCGAGTTGTTTCCGCAGCACTAGTGCCACGGCGGAACTCGTACTCGTAAATAATGCGATATTTTGAGTTTTCCATTTTGTAAAATGAGTGACGCAAACAGAAAAAAACAAAAGAAAAAAAACAAATGAATGACGATCATCGAAGCACAAATACATGAGTCTATAGCTGTACAAATTTGAATTTGGAATTCCTTACCAAAGAGGAGAAATTTGAGATTAAAGTGGCCAGTACGAAAAACGCCAATTTCATATGTAAGGACCTAATATAATCTAGTATGGCACAATCGGCGGTCTAATTGCTGAAAGCAATCTCTCATAATGGTTACTTTGCGGAAATACATTGTAAATACATACATATACGGATGAAAATATTTAGTAATTCCGCGAAAAACCTTCTCCGATAAGATTGAGCAAATTATATAAAATAAAAGAACATTTATCAAAGTAAGTGGTCAGCTAGTTTCGTCTCTCCACGAGACATCATCAGGACACCACACCACTCGATCTTGACACTGAGAGCGCCAAACAACAACGGCAGAGTCCCACCAGAGATGTTGCCACTCCGAGCTCCGCGCCAATCGTCAGATTATAGCTATTTTCTGACGATTCGTTAGCATCAGCATATTTACTGAATTATTTCATCTCACGTCACATGAGATGAAATAATTCAGTAATTAAGATACTTTACTGACAGAAACTAGAAATACTAAAGATTTCATCAGCTCTTAGCTCTGCGCTCATTTATCCAATACCGCTACCACACAGCTAAAAACGAGCAGTAAGATATGGGTACACAAAAATGGCTGTTTTTCCACTCACCGGTCTTCAAAAACTCGTGTTTCGCGTCATTAGTATCACATTAGTACTTACATCAACATAACTAGCTTCTTACTGTGACCACATATCTGTGAAACGTGTAATTAGTACCTATTAGTAAAGGGCACTTAATTACTAAACAAACAAAACAATAGGTACTTAAGGTGCTCGTATACTATGCCACACGCGCACTTAAAACGCATTGGAATTAAGTAAGTGTTACACAACTTGAAATATTTGAGAACCAAATTACTTACCTACGACGGAAGGTGTAATTAAATGTCAAATTATATACATGTAAAGTTTTTTAGATAGGCTGTATAAATAAAATTTGTTTATTTTTGAAACTAACAAAATATCATAAGAAACTAGCTGGAAACAAGATATATTATTATATTGATTATGACCACCGACAATATGGAAAGAAATGATATGAATGAATATTTTAATGGAATGAATATTATTTATATATCCCGAACTAGTTATGTTGAAAACGTAAGTCCTGTTAAGTTATAATCGGTATCCCTGAGGGCAAAATTTTATCTGATTTATCTATCAAAAATATTTTACCAAACTATTCAGAACTAGCCTCTACCTGGCTACTTCTGAATAGTTTGGTAAAATATTTTTGATAGATAAATCAACCATTTCAAAAGCTACACTATCTATCTCATAATTGCCATAACTTACATTAAAAAAAAGGAGATTCTTTTTACAAAACGATGCCCTCTTTTCGTTGACTTAAATGCGTACCAACGTCCGAACGGTCCTAATGGGCGCGAACCTTTACATAATAGTGTTTTGTTAATGATTGGGTGAACATCAAGTAATGATTTATTGACACGTGTAAACTTTGTAAACAGGTACAAATGTAAATATGTATGTTTGAACAAGATTTTAGGTCAGGTGTGGCGCCTAACGCATTTAAATAAATAAAATTAAACTATTACACCTAAATACCTGAGACTGGAGTCATTTCTAAGCCAAAAATAATCACACGCAGTCTCTGACACAAATGTTTGCTCGTGCACAAATAAATTCTGTCAAGGAACTTAGCGATGTAGGTATTCATATGAGGCGAACCTAAATCCAATACATGTTGGCCCAACGTTGTAGCCAACGGGTAGACGGCACGTTTGCATTGCCTTGCCATAGATCGGTATCGCTCGCCTAGCTTGTCGAGTGAATACAAGCACCAACGTGTATAGTGGTCATTTGCAGTGATTTGTCACCGCTCGCCACTCGCCTCGCTTCGGACCTGTGTCGGTTTTTCTGCCCGAATCAAAGGCGCTTGCCTACGCTCGACCAATCGTGTCCACATGTTTGTGTAGTTTGCGTAAACTTGCCAAACGTCTAGACGGTGGCACTTGCCTTGTATGGTGACTATCCCTTAGTCGCCTCTTACGACACCCACAGGAAGAGTTGGGGTGGTGAAAATTTAAAGCTGGCACCATTGATTAATTAAAAAGGAAAGATGAGGTACTAATTTCTCGAAAATGGCAACCTCATATTGTGTAAAATTGTGTGCTCCCACCTCAGTCACCGTCGGACCGGCAGCACAGGCGATCGTGATTCGCGTGAAATATTGTTGTCTCGGTCTCACTTCGGTCTTAGATACGTTTTTCTGTGTTTGTTCTTCTTTGTATTGCACAGGACTGGAAATGTAACTGTGAGCGTATTTGTTTGCGTGTGGTTGTAACACATGCCAATTTTTGAAAAAGGGCTGGGAGAACGTAACCTATCTTCCCTTTATAATTAATCAATGGCTGGTACCAAGCTGGTCAAGGATCAAGTCTAAGGAAATAAGTGACGTTTGATAGTAATTCCGGTTTATTCATATCGCTTTCATATTGTTCACAGAGCATTGCCAACGTTGTCTCCAAGCAATCGATCTTCACCCGATTCGGCCTCAACAACCTGGTTACCCTCACCAACACCCAACCACTGACCAAGATGACCGCACGGGAGTTCATGATGGGCCATAAGTCAGAGCTGATGACCCTCGGGAACACCATGCTGCCGGGCTGGATCTATTTTGATAAGCTGGGCCTGATTGATAGGGTAAGTTATAAGGACTTGAAATTTAAGACAATACAAACTCATTATCAATGTAAGCGGGTTAACGACCCTTGTTTGTGATTGAAGAACACCAGCGTTTCATCCCTTATCGAGAGACTTCATCAGGGGTCTACATGGAAAACGAAAATCGGAGAGTTTCGTTTTTATTGTCGTGCATAACAAACTCTTAGGGAACCTTAAACCTTTTACCTGACTCGTTCGTGGGGGGGAGGGTCATCTTTAAAACACCACGCTTGTTCACAGAGGATCTTGAGATTTTACATTTTCGTCACGTAGTCGATATCTTCTCATATTGTTACCTACCACGGGTGGTCACCAAAGGGAGGCATTGGGTAAAAAAATGGGTCGCGTGGGATGAATCCTTAATGTCGCTTCCATATAATTTCCATATAATGCGCGTCTTCCGCCAACTTTAGTGAGCTAGGATCCGAACAACAGTCCCATAATGCGGAATCTATTGGTCTATCTGTGGATGTGAGTGACAAAACGCGGACACAAGTAGCGAGCTCGGGCGACTCCCGCAAAGCTTGTGTAGTATCGGCGCAATCGTTCAGTTAGCGCCGATACTATACAAAATGTATGAAATGACTCGTCCGCAGCTGTGGTCGCGTCTAGTAGCCGCGACAAGTGGCTCAATGTGTGGTTAGACAAACTCAAGGAATAGTGCCCCAGAGGCGCTCAGCGACAAAAATCATCGTGATTTTCAAAGTTTTCTCGTCAATTCTCGATTGCTTTCATCTACCATTTGCATCATTAAAATGTATTTTGTCTATCTCTACAGATGTACGATTTTAACGGCGATTACGAGACGATTTTCACCGGCGAAGATGACGTACGCAAAGCTGGTCTCATAGACACCTACCGCGGTTCCACAGACCTGCCTCAATGGAAGGGACAACATTGCTCCAATGTACAGAACGCGTCTGACGGGACCAAGTTCATGGGAGGCGTGACTGAAGATGAAGAGATATTGTTCTATAGGAAGAGCTTGTGTCGTGCTGCGCCTTTGGTAATTTTCTTGTTTTACTTCTTGGTTTACCATGAAAGCGACTCGACAAATCTAGTGACGCCCTCCGGCCAGGTGGGATAACGATCTGCGAAAGACAGTAGGCTGATGCTGGGTGCGGCAAGACAGGGCGTCATGGCTCTCATTGGGCGAGGCCTATGTCCAGTTGTGGACAAATATTGGTAGGCTGATGATGATGAACGTGATTCCCAATCCCACAAGGATAACCGGCTAGTCTCGTTATGTTCGGACGCCCGACCGACTTCAAAATAAATTATAGTCTATTACAACGGGATACGATTGAGTTTTAAAAATATATACTTTGTATCCTAATTGTGGGATGTCTTTCGAATGTCGTTCAATAATCGTAACCACTCATAACGATAGTGGTTGCAAGGCGAAAAAAGAAAATGTATGTTGCGGGAATAGAAGCAAAGCTAAGAAAGTAACACTGATTTTGAAGAAAATCGTATCAGTGTTACTTTCTTGGCGTCTAAGTGGGTTTTGGAACAAAGTTTTTTAGGTACTGTAATCAATGAGTTTTACATTAATCCATTTAGAAAGTTTAATACTTAATTGATTGTAAAGATTAATCTAACGGTATTTGTATCTTGTCTTCAGATCCCAACAGGCAAGGGCGTGAAGAATGGCCTTAATGCATACTTGTACACATTCCCCGATCACATGCTGGATAACGGGAAGTACATCGAGGAAAACAAGTGCTTCTGCAGAAATGGTAAGCAAGATATTTTTGTTTTCAACTGTACCTACACGGTTCTTGTTATGCAGGAAAATGTACATAGAAACTGCACGCAAAAACTTGTTTTCAATAAAAATAATAACAGTTTCTGGCAGCGTCTTTACTCGCACTGTTCCTGGATTCTAGAGTATATACCTAGTTATTTTATGACTAAACACTGCTACATTGACATCTTTCGTTTTGAGTCAGTAGCTTTCTAGGTAAATCTCATGTTCAGGTATAATGCCCCCATTGCCAACTCGCGCTTAAGGTAACTCGATCAAAAGAATACAAAGTTTTTAACGTAAAGTCGTCAAAATATGTACGTCAACCGTTCACCGTAGTTTTAGTTTGGCGTAAAAATCTTACACGAAAAAAAAATCTACTGCTTCTTGCAGCTACATGATATTCTTATTTTTCTTTGTATTTTTTAAAGATCACTGCCTCCCCAATGGTCTAATCGACGTCACGGAATGTTACTACGGCTTCCCCATCGCTCTGTCGTACCCTCACTTCTACCAGGGAGACGATATTCTCTTCAGCAAGGTCGAAGGCATGACACCAAACAAGGAGCAGCATGAAACTCAGTAAGTACAACTAAGATACAATTCCTGTTATAATTATTACAGTTATTGGATAAAGCGAAATACCTAAAAGCTTTTATTTATCTCAACACGCAAGCAATGCACACAGTTTATATACACAATGTTTACAAAGAGTCTAAGTATCGAGCCTTGGTGTACTCCCGAACATGGTTACCAGATTATGTTAGGCCGTTGTCTCCTTCATATAATTTGTAAACTTTTATTGGTGCCAGTTAATTGCTTGCAGAAAATGCTACTTACCTTTGATTTATCAGTAGGTATAAATATGTTTTGTTTTAATACGACTCAATCGAATGTCCCATTAAGATCAAATTCTATTACTTTTATGTCATTCAGATATTTTGACACACAGGATGAACTTACAATTTGAAGCAATCTAGTTATTTATTGTATTTCTAAATGTCAAATTTTATTCTCAGATTCTGGATTGAACCTTACTCTGGTCTCCCCCTCGATGTGAGCTCAAAGTTCCAGATCAACATGGCTCTTGGCGATATCTCAATGATCAAGAACTGCGAGCGATTCGGCAACATGTACCTGCCTATGTTGTGGTTTGATATTGTAAGTATCCTTTACTACTTCGTTACTAATTACCTATTTTAAGCTGGTATAGCTAGGATAGTCTCCGTTGAGACTAGCCGTCGTTGCCGAAAATTTGGCTAGGATGGCATCGTATTATAAACTTATGTGTACAGTAGCTTGTGAAAGCCTACTGCAACAGAAACAATTGGGTTTTTTGCTAAGGGTATACTTTTCCCTGTTAGACAAATTTAAAATCAATGAAATCCTAAAGGGAATTATTTTTATGTAATTTAAATTATTTATTTCTTTTCTTACAGAGAATGTACACTCTACCGCCATCTATGGAGCAACGTTTCAAGCTCTATCTGAACATCCTGCCTGTAGTCGAGCAAGGCATCATGTACATCTCCTTTATAGCTGGGGCCATTCTCACTATGACCACAATCTATATTCTAACCTTCAAAATAATGTTCAAATCCATCAAACACAACAACCTGTGGCCAGAAACTTGCAAAAACAATAAAGACGTTTACGCACCTTGCGAGATACCACTAGATTCAGAGTTCGAGGATGATAGTATAATGAAAGAAAAAATGAACTTCGGTGATAAAATGAGAGATTTAAGCAACAAACTTACCGATAAGGTATACGATACTGTAGGTAGTGTTAAAGACATTGTCAAAGAAAACGCTAGAAATATTTTCGATAGACACAGCGATGTTGTTATCGAAAGTGATGGAAGTAAAAGTGACTCTGGTGGGGAAAACGAAGAAAACTTTAATTATAAAGAAGTGAAGCAATCGGACAGTGAAGATGAATGCAAATATTTAGAAGTTATTGATGATGGTATGGATTTGGATTTCAGTTTTGACAATGACAGGACTAAGTTAAAACAAGATGTTGTGTTACATATTGCTGAATGAAAGTTGGAAGCCATAGAAACGGCACAGGCTATAGCTGTAGGTGAAATATCGACGCAAAGAATGGCAGTAGTAGACCAATGCGTTTAGTGAAAACATCAGTTAGAGCAAATTACTAAGCAATATTTCAGAAATTTCTTCAGAAATAGCTAAACTATTTCAGTAAATTTCTGAATTTCTGTTCGTTTTCATTTAAATTTTTCGTATATGCATTTATTCTTAATTTATTATTTTTTGGCGTCTAGCGCTAAAAATGGGTAGATGTTTTCGACAGAAATCGGCAGTTGAATATTTTTTTTACAAAAATTATGAATAAAATTCTGATTATGCAGCAACAGTTAGATTATTGAAAATCTAAAGAACAGCCGTTACCAACCGATAAAAACGCTTATGTAGCTCATTTTATAATGTATATTTGTTTATTTATTGCTGCCATATAGCAACTGTCTTGTCCAAGTCTGATATTCTTAGTATTAATAAAAAATTAATACATTTTAGCTTTCGGAATAGTTACTTCGGTGGTTGTATGTTCCGGCAATAGTTGCAATAATTAGCAATAAGCATATCAATGTAAATTAATTATATTTCTTTAACAACAATATAGTAAAATAATACATTTGTATGTAATATTTCAGTAGTTAGTACCTACCTAGATTTCAGCTTTGATTCTTAAAATACATGCGAATTATGTTGCTATTGCATAGCGTTAATTTTGTAACTTTGTTTTATCTACCTATCGTATACGCCTTATAGCTAAGTTATTATAAGTTGTATTATTGTTAATGTAATAACTGTTTTATTTTTTTTATTGTGAAAATGCTCATCACTTTGCTCAATATTGCAAATTTATATCACTTTAATTTAAGATTTTATTGTTTACCTCCTATACTTGAGTATATATTTCCATTTTATACAAAGGTACTTCACAGAGCCCCATTACATTAAATGCAAGTAAGTTAGAAAAAATATAGTTAAAAAACTACTTAATTAACAATGAATTTAAATATTTTAATCTATACCGTATCTATCGAGCAAGTAGAATGTTAGTAAACAAACCGCCCATACCTACTTAACCTAAAATTCACGTTGTTGGCGCATTCTATTTACATAATTTTCATTACTTGTCGATTTGAGATCCTTTCGTCAGTAAATATAGCTAACAATTACATCTGAAACTCGACGCCAAGCAAGTAAGTTTTAGTTATTTGTGTCGTGGTTTGTTTACTAACATTCTACATGCTCGATGGATACGATACTTCCGATATTTATTTTGTATTGTTAGCCCATCAAAGCTGCGAAAATGTTAATATCAAATCTAAGCTTGATATTACTATGCCAGTGAATAATCACGGAATTTCTTGCCTATTTTTTTAACAAAATCTTAGCTAACACTTTTAGCTATATTATAACAAAATTCTCTCTCTCTCTCTCTCTCTAATAAGCTAAATTGCTTAGCAGTATTGTCTTTTTCTGACAATATGTTATCAGAAAACAAAGCCCAATCAACCTTAATATTATAGTTTCCGTATTCGAACCCTTGATCTAGTTTTTTTTTTCACTTCAATTAGATTAAAATCATCAACACATTTAAATTATTTAAAGCTATATACATACCTAGATTCATAATTAAATAGTTGTTGTATCGGATTTTGGGTAACATACCTACATAAGTAGAAACTACGAATAATTAATATCATTACAATGTAATAATTAGTAAATAAATTATTTTTATCAAATAATTAATTATTTGAACAGCCATCAACTCATAAATTGTGATATAATATAAAATCCATTAAGATTAATTCGTTATAAATTATGTAAGTTATAAATTAAGTGAAGCATTCTCTCTATACAGTTGGTACTTGGTAATTTGTATATAAAATGTTATTGATAATAAAAAATTGAAAAACAAACGATTTTTTTTATTTCATAACCATTCACGCACAGGAAGTAATACAAAAAACTCAAAATATAGAACTCTCCTAGGGGATAATCCAAATAAATAAAAATAAAAATATAAATTTTTGCATAGGTACACACATGTTTTTGCAAATAAATATCTTTATCTTTACTTAACTTTATGATTGGTTTTTTTTTATTGCTTGTATTGACGCAGAGGCCATGGATGTGGCATCCATGGCCTGCGTCATTAAACGCTTATCCAGCATGTTGATAGCATTTCTCTCTGAACTTATTCTAAAATAGCTATAAGTAGGTAGGTACTTAAACTTACGACAGTAATTGCTGAACAAAGCCAATCTTCCAAAAGCGAAACTGTTTTAAACTGTATCTATACAATTTTAAAACGTACATATTTTTAAAACTGTTTATGCAGTTTAATACTAAATAAAAAGTTTAAAGCAGTATATAGAGTTTAGAACTGTTTATACAGTTTAAAACGACCTAAATATAAACTCTTTACTTTTATACATCAAACAATATAATGTCCAGCTGTTTATGGCGGTGAATGTATATAAAAAATAATAGTTTTATAGAAGTTACATCATTAAGAAATCATAGACGGCTTCTCCACAGTAATAGGTAAAAGTCTTGTATACCCAATAAGCAATCAGTACGTAAAAAGTAATCTGCACTGCCTTGTCTAAAGCCGCCATACTGAAAAAAAAACATAAAATAAACAACATTATGTACGTATGTAGTAAAGTATAAGACTTTAATGATATTTTTATTTGCAAAATAAAAATATCATTAAAGTCTTATGTTAAGTATAAGCTTATTTGCTCTCGCTTGCTTGATCTTTACCCGACATATTGCTTAGTTCTCACCGTTTATAATGCGCCCTAGCTTTAGGCAAATCTTCGTCCTTTTCCTTGAGTAGGTATCGCCGACCTCCGTAGCAACATTGCGTGAAGTATTCGCCGACATCAAGGTTTTCAATCTATTGGGGTAAAAAATAAATAATGCTTGACAATATTATTTTATTTTATTTAATAATATAAATGTTTAAGCGTATGTCTATATTTTTGTCTAATAATCCCCTTCCACCAGCATAAATTTCATGGTTAAGGGGATTTGTAGATTTTTTTGTTTAATAACGCAGCATAATCCGATTTTAAGGGGATTTTTAGACAAAAAGTCTAAAAATCCCCTTTAGACAAAAAGTCTAAAAATCCCCTTTGTAGGGGCTTCTCTAAGGGGGTTTTTAGACCAAGCCATGCCTGACGACTCGAGAGGGCATGGAGGTTACGCCTTAGGTGCACGAATGCAGCTGTGGGCGGAAGGAGGGAATTCTTCGACCCCGCTTCCGGCGGGGTCGGTTTTTGGTCGGCCGTGTAGTGTGCGGTAACGAATCGGTTGACGTCACCTCCGGGTTAGCGGCGGTGAGTGGGTCAACGGGGTCACCGAGAACATGTCTCGGTCTACGGAGGAGAGACATCTTCATCATTTTGTGATTCATCAGCAAAATAAAGAATACATGTTCAATATCTTAACAATCTAACTGACAAACTAATTAGAATTTTTAAGTCGTCTGGCCTATTGTCAATCATTGTCTATTGTATTTACATATTAAATAATTCTTTTTTATTTATCTATTTTTGTGCGGATTCACACAGCATCATATACCTGCAAGCTAAGCAGAGCTTGTGTCGTGGATACTATACCGTGTCCATTTTGAATGCAGCACGTTAGTAAACAAACCGCCCCATATTTAAACTAAAAATAACTTTGTTGGCGCGTCCTTTTATACGTAATTTACATTACTTGTCGATTTTAGATCCTCCCTTCAATAAAAATTGCTTACAATTATATCTGAAACTCGACGCCAAGCAAGTGAGATTTTGTTATTTGTGTCATAGTTTGTTTACTATGATATGGTATAGTTTCTTAAGTAATGATTATTCATGTGGTATTTATCGCCTACCTTTTTATAATTATTTCCCCTACGTTTCTACCGCGTTACAGCGATAAAGGAACGCGATATAATCGTTAATTATGTTAAGAAATCGCGAAAGTTTTGATACTAGTTTCTGTATATTTCCTGTGTATTTCACATTTCATTAATGTCATACATGTTATAGGACATTTGACTCATGGACTCATTTAAAGGTTAAGTTCCCATGAGTCAAACGTCGTTTAGACTAAATCTCACCTTATAGAAGAAATCATTCTGGCCTTGTTGTCCGATGACGTCACGGAGCGCCACGAAGTTCTTGTTACAGAACGTCCATTGCTGAGTGGTGTAATAGCTCAGAGCGAGATTCGCGATGAAGATTCGACGCTGGACTTTTACTAGCCTAGAAAAATATATTTCAGTATTCAGTATTTATTGCATTCATACAATCAGGTCTCAGTGATATACTGTGATCTTAACTTAAACTCAAGGTGAGTTTAAGTTAAGATCACAGTATGTACCCATTGTGGGTGTTGCAATGGAGAACAGGCAGGTATCGCGCAGTATCTAAAAATCATAATAATGAACTTAATATTATACTAATTTATAATTTAATTTGCGAGTCGCTAAAAGGATCAAATTACAGGAATAACATTTTTTTATGAGCATCTCTTTCAATTTGCTTTCGAAAGTGTTATTTTTTTCTAGACATTTTAAGTTTTCTGGGATTTTATTGTAAATTTTTACTCAATAATGACTGTAAAAAACCAGCCAAGTGGGAGTCGGACTCCGTCGGTTGCCCCCTTAATTATTAAAATTATTTAACTTTTATTCATTTTAAATTTTATTCGTTGTTATCGCGGCAACAGAAATACATCATCTGTGAAAATTTCAACTGTCTTGCTGTCACGGTTCATGAGATACAGCCTGCTGACAGACGAACAGCGGGGGCTTAGTAATAGGGTCCCGTTTTACCCTATGGGTACGGAACCCTAATAAATTACTACTAAAAATGTATTTACAGTTGAAACAGCTTAGATCACCTAGGTATATGTATATCTAAATTAGTAATTAACGTTTTGACAAGTATGAACTTACATGGTTTTCTTTCCTAGCGCCCACAAAAACAAGTCGACGAAAATAGCTGGTAACAGATGTTGCAGTAATACCTACAGAGAAATAAAAATTAATAATATTCTATTATATAAAGCTCGATTACCACTCACTGACTGACTGATTGACATAATTGTTCTCCTTGATGGTGGAGGGGGAGGTATGGTTTTTTTTGCGGAAATGTATTTCTCATGCCTGGGGGACCTCGGGAAAATTCCGACTTTTTGAGATTTGCACCGGGGGGCCCCCGCCCCCCAGGGGGGCTTCCAAGCAGAGCCATACTGACTAATAATTTTATGGGGGTTGTATAGAGGGGTACAAGTGATTTTGATTGCGAAAATTTGTTTACCCCCCCTTGCCCCCCAGACCCCCCCCTTTTTCAAGTGCTACCAGAAAACGACGTGATAGAGTGTTTTCAATTGCAGGGTCGTATAGAGGGTATCTTCTTGAATTGGGAGAAAAAAAAAAATACCCCCCCTCTCACCCCCCTTTTTTTAGCCCCCGTTGATATCTCCCAAACGGACTGACTTTTCAGAATTTTTTTTTCACAGTCATGTAGAGTAGGGCAAATTATTTAAAATGCAAAAAAAATATTTTCCCTTTTAGCCCCCTAGACCCCCTTTTTTATCAAAAAACCAAAAAAACCCAAAAATTGGCCTATTTTTGACCTTTTTTTTCGGGTGGAGCGTTGCGGCGAGCGAAGCGAGCTGCAATGCGACCACGGGGAACAGCACGGCGAGCGAAGCGAGCCGTGCTGTGACCTTGCACCCCCGGCCCCCCTGGACCCCCTCCCCCATCCAAGAATTTGATATGGGTATCGTTTTCGACTAACATGGGGGTGAGGATAACGAATTTGATGACGGTGGGCGTGGGTTGGATTGCGGTGAGCGAAGCGAACCGCAATACGACACACGTCACACAGCAAGGCGAGCGAAGCGAGCCTTGCTGTGTGGCAGCACGAGCGGCGTCGTATTGCGGTGAGCGAAGCGAACCGCAATGCGACCACGGGGCACAGCACGGCGAGCGAAGCGAGCCGTGCCGTCACCCTTCACGCCACCGGCCCCCCCTGAACCCCCTCCCCCATCCAAGAATTTAATATGGGTATCGTTTTCTACTAACATGGGGGTGAGGATTACGAATTTGATGACGAAGGGCGTGGGTCGGATTGCGGTGAGCGAAGCGAACCGCAATACGACACACGTCACACAGCAAGGCGAGCGAAGCGAGCCTTGCTGTGTGGCAGCACGAGCGGCGTCGTATTGCGGTGAGCGAAGCGAACCGCAATGCGACCACGGGGCACAGCACGGCGAGCGAAGCGAGCCGTGCCGTCACCCTTCACGCCACCGGCCCCCCCTGAACCCCCTCTCTCATCCAAGAATTTGAAATGGGTATCGTTTTCGACTAATATTGGGGTGGGGATTACGAATTTTAATGACGGCAGGGGTGGGCCAAATTGCGGTGAGCGAAGCGAACCGCAAACTGGCACTTGTTGCGGGCGGCGTCGTGTTGCGGTGAGCGAAGCGAACCGCAATGCGACCAAGGGGCACAGCACGGCGAGCGAAGCGAGCCGTGCTGTTACTTTCCAGGACCCCAGTCCCCCCTGCACCCCCTCTCCCATACAAGAATTAGATATGGGTATCGTTTTCGACAAACATAAGGTCGGGGATTACGATTTTGCACCCCAGACCCCCCGAACCCCCTCCCCCATCCAAGAATTTGAAATGGGTATACTCTTCGACAAACATGGACATAAGGACTACGAATTTGATGGCGGGGCGGGCATGTAACGGACAAACGCGAGCTGCTTGCAGCTCGCGCACTTATACAACCTAGTACAATATATATAGTTACCATCACCAAACGTAATACCTATCCAGTTTGAAACTATTTTGCTTTGCGTTAAAAACAAAAGATATAGAGCAAGCCGAGGGTTGGCAACTATTCACTTCGCAGAAAAATGGCGGTAAGGCGCAATTTTCGCTGACTCTACTATATAAACTGAAATTTCTGTTCGTTTGGCCCTTTTTAAAATGTCATATATGCGTTTACGAGCACTAAAGTCGAAGGTATATTCGGGTAAAACGTGCTACGCCCCCCTCCCTACTGAGCTGCAAATAAATTCAAATAAACTAAAATTATAAGTAAATAAATTCAAAAAAACTGTCAAAACTTTACTATGCAAAAAGGTTTACTATAAAATATCAGATTATTTATAGGATAAAAAAGCTTGGGTCGGATTTTGCTCCAACTCGAAAAATAACAACTAACAGGCTTCGTTGTTTCTTCACTTAATACCGAAGCGACCAAAATGAAAAATACCACTTTATTTCCGTATCAGTGTATATTTTAATATGATTTGACCTTTTCTACGTGTACATTTATTGTATTTATGGAAATAAAGCATTTTTGAATTTGAAGTTGATTACGGATGATGAGGATTTGTGCGGATGTGAGCCAAATAAATGACTACTAAAAATAAACCTTAATCTAGGATAAAGTTCTGGTACCGACAAGCGAAGCGATACATGTTTGTTCTAGTTGGTTATGTACATTTTTTCTGGTAGTAAGAAATAACTGAAACGGGATCAAAGTCGAAACAAAAGCCGGAAGCGATAAATGTTATCGGCGAGCGGAGCGAGCCTTGCAAAATTATGTATCTTACTGTAAATATTTTGTGGCTAACCAAACAATATTGTGTGGTGGACACACGAACTAGAACAAAAATGTATCGCTTCGCTTGCCGGTACCAGATCATGACCATAGTTTAAGGTAACTTTGGCTCACTACCGCACATATCCTCATTCTTAAATAATAAAGCACACAGCATTATCTAGCTTGAGGCTAGATAATGCTGTGTGAATTGTCCAGCATTTATTATTATTATTATTCATTGAATTTACCTTCATCCTAAATTTTAAACAGTTCTGCAATTCAAGGACCCCAGTTCACATTTGCTACGGGCCCCCGCCTAGCTTAATCGGTCACTGGGGTCTACGCTATTGATTAATTAAAAAGGGAAGATAAGTTACTTGCTCCCAGCGCTTACCTTAAAATTGACATGTGTTACAACTACAAGCAAACACATACGCTCACAGTTATATTTCCAGTCCTGTGCAATACAAAGAAGAACAAAGACGGAAAGACGTATCTAAGACCGAAGTGAGACCGAGACAACAATATTTCACGCGAATCACGACCGCCCGTGCCGCCGATCAGACGTGCCTGAGGTGGGAG
Source organism: Eupithecia tripunctaria (assembly GCA_955876795.1). Lineage (NCBI taxonomy): Eukaryota > Metazoa > Arthropoda > Insecta > Lepidoptera > Geometridae > Eupithecia > Eupithecia tripunctaria. Next base: position 5,125,363 of record OY041627.1, read on the forward strand.
CACACAATTTTACACAATTTGCGGTTGCCACTTTCGAGAAACCAGTACCTCATCTTCCCTTTTTAATAAATCAATGGTCTACTCTACGCTATTGAATCTGAAGCTTAGAATTAAATTATATATGAAAGCTTACCTTGCAATAGTGAAGTTTTGCTCCTTGAGTAATTTTTCCACCGACACTCCAGAGGGCGTCGTTGAGGGGAACCTTAACATAATTTATGTTCAATTAGGTATTGGACTTGTTATGAAGATAGGCTATTTCGTGAGTTATCACTTTTTTAAAATGCATGATCAAATTCTTGCTACCGTGGGTCAATTAAGAAATGAATATCCATCATTTCATTTATAGCTCATTTATATCCAGCATTGTTAGGGTTCCGTATCCAAAGGGTACAACGGGACCCTATGACTAAGAGGCGGAGTTATAGGGTCCCGTTTTAACCTATCTGTCTGTTTGTCTGTCTGTCCGTCTGTCACCAGGCTGTATCTCATGAACTAAGTATAAAAGTTAGACCAGCGGTCGTCACACTTTACTAGCCAAGGGCTACAAATGAAAATGTGAAAACCAGGGCCGGGCCGCAGAGTATGTGAAGGCGCTTCAAGAGCCCTTGCACACTTATCCATACTAGTCCATACTAATATAAATATAAATGCGAAAGTGTGTCTGTCTGTCTGTTTGTTACCTCTCTACTCTTAAACCACTGGACCGATTTACATGAAATTTGGTATGGGGATAGTTTGAGTTCCGGGGAAGGACATAGGATAATTTTTATCCCAGGAATACTATATATTCAGCTCATTTCATTATTCACTTCGCTCTTGCTGTGCCTGCGACGGCGCGACGTCGCCGTTCGTGTGGGAGTTGATATCAAAAAAGTAGACTCATATAATATATTATATTTAATACTATATTTATTAGAAAAAGGTTATTTATAAACATAGATAAGCAAGGAATGATTAAAATTTATTAAAAAGTTCAACATCGTTGTCAAAAATACCTATGTTTTATAATTAGGAATTATGGTGTTGAACTTTTTTAATTATTTCTTTTATATTGGCCTCTTTTGGACTACATGCGATCCTCATTGTGTCTTCTAAAAGAGTGGAAAGACGATTACGGTATTTATTTTTTAAGAAGCTCGTTTTCGAAAATGAAGCTTCACAGAGATATGTTGAAGAAAATATGGTTAAAACGAATTGTGCGCAGTCTTGCAAAGATTTATACTTGCTAGGGGCATTTTTCCAAAATTCATTGTACTCCTGCTTTTCACGGTGCTCTTGACTATTATAAATGCAATTTACTTTGCCGCGGGCCGCATAAATAACGCCCACGGGCCGCATGCGGCCCGCGGGCCGCAATATGACGACCATGGAGTTAGACAGTTGAAATTTTCACAGATGATGTATTGCTGTTGCTGCAATAGCAAACAATACAAAAAAACAGAATAAAATAAATATTTTAGGGGGCTCCCATAACATAGACTAGAGACAGTCATAATATTTTGAAATTTTATAGATTTTATAGAATTGTACGGAATCCTTCGCGAGCGAGTTTCACTCGCACTTGGCTGGTTTTTTTATTTAAAGATGTTTCTCACGTCTTGAGATGGAAATCAGAATTCAATAAAAAAAATATAGAGTATAATCATGAGTCAGGTATAGGCAAATGAGTCATGAGTCAACCTATCGCGTTACCTTGGATCCGATCACCTTAGACATGGCCACGAGCTCCCCCATCAAGATCTGGTTGAGTTTCCCGGCACAGCAGTTGTAAATGGGGATGTCATCTGTTTTCTCCAATCTGTAACGAATAATTGGGTTTGTTAGAAAAAACTATAAACAGACTTTATCTATATGGTTTTCTGATAGATGCCATTATCAGAACTGGACCAAATTGAAATGGGAGATGCGCCAGCTTTCAAATAATAATTAATTTTGTTTTAAAATACTATAAACCGACTTCAATTTTTATTGTTTTTTTATGAATTTTCATGGATCCCGCTGTCAGAACTGAACCAAATTAAAACGGGAGAAGCGCCAGCTTTCAAATAAAAAACGAATCATCAAAATCGGTTCAACCAGTCGAATGTTCTGAGGTAACAAGCATAAAAAACTACAGTCGAATTGGACTGTATTTTTAGGGGCTAGCAGCACACATTCCGTGGGAATTCCGGGATAAAATATAGCCTATGTCACTCCCTGAAAAGTAAGCTTTTTAATGATGAAATAATTTTTCCTCTTTATAAATATAAGTATAGATATCTACTTAAACTTTAAAAATGTAACCTTAAGTGTACAACAATCACCCACAAATCGCATTAAGATAAATTTTGGTTACGTTTATCCCAATATGTCAAAAAATAAATGTCAACCTAGTCACACTAATATTATAAATGCGAAAGTTTGTATGGATGTACGGATGGATGTTTGTTACTTCTTCACGCCAAAACTACTGAACGGATCTGGCTGAAGTTTTGCATACAGGTAATTCTAATACTGGAATCAAACATAGGCTTCTTCTTATCACATTAATCAGTTCCCGTGGGATAGAAAGCACCTTAAAACGCTTCTATAGGAACAACCCGTGCGAAGCCGCGGGATGAAGCTAGTCTGAAATAAAAATATATTCATTCATTAATCCTAGAATATTTAAGAATATTCATTCTCACTTTTTAGTGCCTCGGATCCAAGCGGCGGCGATGATATGTTTAACGCTCGAGTCTACGGGGATATAGTCCAAGACTAACTCTGGTTTAGTGTGGATGCTTCTCATTATACCTGAAAATTTTTGAAACATGGCTGGTAATTATTTGAAGTGCGTTTGATTTACATTGCAATTAAATAATTAATGTTTTAAGAAACTATAAACCGACTTCAATTTTTATAGTTTTTTCATGAATTTTCATGGATCCTACTGTCAGAACTGAATAAAATTAAAATGAGACCACAAAGAAAGCACCAGCTATCATATTAAAAACTAATCATGAAAATCGGACCACCTAGCCAAAAGTTCTGAGGCAACAAACAAAAAAAAAACAAAAAAAAAGACGTGTGGCACTCGGGGACTGCCGCGTTAAAGCTATTGCAATTAAAAGTTCTGCTATTCATCGATAGATGGCAAAACTAAAAAGTATCACCGATGTGCCGGTCGGAGTGGGGGGTGTTAGGTTATTTTCGTTACGGAATTTCACGATTCGGTCTCCACGCTCAAGGCCCGCGATAGAAGCTATGCAATAGCTTAAAAATAAAAATAAAATGAAAGCGTTACGAGCTCGAGGCACATCTTCCATGATGGTCTGCAGCGTTGGATCGCAAGGAGTGGAAGGGGAAAAAAGAGGTCTTTGTCCGGCCTCAACCTCAACCTCAACAGCCTGTATTGGTCCACTGCTGGACACAGGCCTCCCCCTAATAAACGCCTTAATGACGTTTACCTCATGGGGGGAAGTGCCCATAATCCGCTGGCCATGCGCGTTGGGATCGCAGTTTGGTGGAAGATTATTATTCTCCAGGGGGCGCTGCTGCCCGCCTCCTGGTGGATATCCCTTAGTCGCCTCTTACGACACCCACGAAGAATTGGCGTAGTGCAAATTCTAAGCCAGCACGAATCTTGTCCGGCCATGGGACAGCAATAGCTCAAAATAAATCAATATTAAAAATTAATAAATTATAAGTTTTTACGGTGTAGGATAACTTCATTAAGAAACTCACTTCAGTTTATGTATGTAATAGTGTATTTTTTAAGCTTTGAATAAAGATTTATTTCTTTCTTTCTAAATCACACTAATATTATAAAGGCAAAAGTTTGGATGGATGTATGGATGGATGTTTGTTACCTCTTCACGCCAAAACTACTGAACGGATCTGGCTGAAATTTTGCATACAGGTTATGCTAATACTGGAATAAAACATAGGCTACTTTTTATCCCATAAATCTGTTCCCGTGGGATGAAAATCACCTTTTAATGTTTTCATAGGAACAACGCGTGCGAAGCCGCGGGGCGCAGCTAGTAAATAATAATGTATTTACCTTTTCCACAAGCCACAAAGATTCCGACTGGTCCGTTAAAGTTTTCGATCCACGCTGGCACCGGCTCGTCAATACTGGCTATCACTGGAATTATAACAATATGATTATAATGTGGAGTGGTGTGTGGAGACCGTGACTCGGCAAACGTAGTAAGACGCCCTCAGGCCAGGTGGGATGACGCGAATGACTGCAGGCAGATGCTGGATGCGGTAAGCTGAAGACAGGGCGCTATGGCGCTCATTAGGCTTATATCTGGCCGTGGTAATATAAGCAGATGATGATGATAATTATGTATAATCACACTAATATTATAAATGCGAAAGTTTGTATGGATGGATGGATAGATGTTTGTTACCTCTTCACGCCAAAACTACTGAACGGATCGGGCTGAAATATTGCATACAGGTAATTCTAATCCTGGAATCAATTTGGCTTTTATCATTACTTTTTATCCCATAAATCAGTTCCCGTGGGATAAAAATCACGTTAAAACGTTTTCTTAGGAACAACGCGTGCGAAGCCGCGGGGCTAGTAATATATAATTTTACAGATGAGAGATAATTTCATTTACAAGATGGGCAAAAACCATGGGCCCTACCTTAAATCCTTGAGTTAGCTCATTTTACTAAAATAATACATTGGGTAGGTACTTTTTTTTTCAATCATTTTCAAAGATCTCAAAAATTAATTGTTTTAAAATCAAATAACTTCAGAAAATTTAAGAATGTTATTTTGTTTTTTTTCAGCAAATTGAGCTAACTAAAGGATAAAAGATAGTTCCCCTCCAGGGCTGTGATACATAATTTCGTAAATTTTCCAGCATGATTTATCATTGGTCATCTTTCTCACTTTTTCACCTCATTCTCCAGCTCTTTTTACCTGTTTCTCCATCAGCAGGTGAGCTGGAACTCACCTATAGAAGGTCTGATGATAACAGCCGGTAGATTTCCTTTCTCCTCATATACCACGTGTTCAGCTAACTGTTTGGTGAACGTGTAGGTGTTGGGGATTTCCCCGAGATATCTGTAATATTCACAAAAAATCACACTATCATTATAAATGCGAATATACTAATATTATAAATGCGAAAGCTTGGATGGGGATGTTTGTTACCCCTTCACGCAAAAACTACTGAACGGATTGGGCTGAAATTTTTGCATACAGGTAATTCTAATCCTGGAATCAAACAAAGGCCTTTATCCCATAAATCGATTCCGTTGCATAAGCATGGTATGCTCATCTGCCTCCTTTCATATGCGCCATATCTCAATATCTCTAACAAGAGTAAAAGTAAGGATGTCGATACGTAGACAAAGGCATAGCTCACACTTACTTGGGTGTCAGCATCCGTATAGTATGCTCATCGGCCTCCTCACAGATGCGTAGCGTCTCCCTCCAATCAGCGTGAGGGGGGTACATCACCTCCTCCACAGGGTCGCGATTCGTGTTGGAGTAGGAGGTAGAAACGTGGACGAAGGCCTGAAAGAAAAGAAAGTGAAGCTTTAGCAAGAAAAAACTAAGTTCAAAATCCCCTGACAATTTTTCGCACCCCACATGGCTTGGCTTCATGTTCGCGCCTCTTTCCCGTTCAATTTGTAGGTTTTTAGGGTTCCGTACCCAAAACATAACAGAACCTTATTACTAAGACTCTGTCTGGCTGTCTGATCGTACGTCTGTACGCCTGTCACCAGGCTGTATCTCAAGAACCGTGCTAATTAGACAGTTGAAATTTTCACAGATGATGTATTTCTGTTGCAGCTATCTCAACAAATACTAAAAAACAGAATAAATATTTATTGGGGCCCATACAGCAGACATGATTTTTTTGTCGTTTTTATACATGGTACGGAGCCCTTCGTGCGCGACTCCTGACTCGCACTTGGCCGGTATTATTTGGTCCTGCAAAGGATTTACAAGGCAGTGGTTCGCACGCATGTTTGACATTTGCCTTGATTCGCACCACGATTCGCGCCATGATTTCTAGACGCGATTCGCGCGCTAGTAGAGTAGATACTTCTATATTATTTTCTTAAAATATATTTACCGATAAATTCTTGATCTCCTTTGTCAACTCCGTGATCTGCCTAGTTCCCTCGAGATTCAACTTGGCTGCGTATGTCAAGGTGTCATCAAATCTATGAAACAATAACAAAATTTATGAAATAAATAATCTGAACTTTGTCCCGGGCCAGGTTTTGAACCCGGAATCTTATCAGAATTGTATCTACGTCTATACTAACCTTACACTGGCAGCGACATGGAAAACAATGTGGCATCGATTTACCAACAATGCCCTGTCTTCTTCGGACATTCCTGAAATGCATAAGATGTTTTATATCATCATCATCATCAGCCTATACTAGTCCACTGCTGGACATAGGCCTCCCGTAATGAGCGCCATAGCGCCCTGTCTTCAGCTTGACGCACCCAGCATCTGCCTGCAGTCTTTCGCAGATCGTCATCCCACCTGGCCGGAAGATGATATAAAACATCTTCCGACCAGGTGGCGTTCACTAAGGTGCAAGATATTTTAGACCTTTTTAACCGACTTCAAAATAATTAATTTTGTTTTAAAAAACTACAATCCATTATTATGTCCTTTGGTATACTACTGTGGGGGAACCCACAGTAGTATACCAAAGGACATAATACTATGGAAGTAGCAGAATTATGAAATTTTTATTTCATTTTCCCTTACCTAGTCTGGGTTCACTGACGTCACCGGCAATAACAGATACTTTGTCGTGGAAAATGTCCGGATTTTCCGAACGAAGTCTGTCGAAGCACTGAAATATAAAGTAAAAGATACATCATAAACCTTTTGAATTCATCATGGTCACTAAAGACATTTAAAACGGGATATTAACCATGATTTGAGTTTTGAGTTTTCAAATATTTCAGCACAGTTTCATGCGCCATCAACTTCAACTTCAACAGCCTGTATTAGTCCACTGCTGGACGCAGGCCTCCCTCTGGTAAGCGCGTTATTTGCGTTTATCGTATGGGGGATAATGCCCATAACCCCCACACTGGGCATGCGGGTTGGGGATCGCAGTTCGGTGGTAGAATAGTTCTGCAGGGGGCACTGCTGCCCGGTGGATATCCCTTAGTCGCCTCTAACGACACCCACGGGAAGAGTTGGGGTGGTGCAAATTCTAAACCAGCGCCACATAGCTTATGCGCCATGATCACGGAATAACTGAAGGCCCTGCGAGTGAGTTTTTATTGGCAGATATACCGATCTACCCCCATTTTTAGTCAGTCTTCTATATAGCCAAGCTTCTTTAAAATTATATGTATCTAAGATTGTATTTATGTTTTAATTTGTTTTGTAACCTTACCCCTATTACGCATTTTAGTGAAAACTGTACGCTACTATCAACTTTTAATAAATAAATGTCTAAATGATAGGTATATATAATACCTTACTACAATAGGTACATTATTAGTAAGATTAGTTATTAAGAATTTGGAGTTTGCTCTACTACTAGTATACTAATAGTAAATTTGTGTTAGTTTACGTGACACGTCATTTGGTTTCGACGGAAGATCAGCGTTGAGATAACTATGCCCTCCGGCGAGTTATCACAACAAATGCTGAGTCGGACGCCATTTTGTAACATTTAAGTCTTATTTCTGTCTTTTAATCTAGTAAAGTCTTTGTTGTTCTTTTACCTGATTAAGTTAAAATTGTAATGTTACAAATAAAGATTTCTTATTCTTATTATTCTTATTCTAAATATTATTCGTATTTTACATTGAACCTATGTTTCTATTTGTAAACTATTGTTTGTAATTTTTAGTTGGTTTTCAGTTTACTCAGCATGTTCACGTTTATTATGTAAACTATATTATTTTTATTTCTTATATATAGGGTGTAACAAAATACCTGTATCACGGGTGGCTGGGGGACCTCGGTACCTATAAATTGAACCCCCATGCATAGATTTAAATCGTTAGATATACCCTTACCGCAGTGAGACCGCGCCGTGTTGTGTCCAAGTCGAACCGTATGCATGCATAAACCTGGACTCAGTGTACATCTAAGCACAGTGTAAGCTGGACGTGTTGTGAAGGACGTTTGCGAGCAGTGTATAGCGTCACAACACGATGTGTGCCTTTCGAAAGCGCAACAACAATTCTAGAAACACAAACAAAGCCAAAGGTGTAACATTTCACTCGTAGGTATTGCGAGTTATTGTAATAACTTTTATTTTATCGTCCGCATTGTCAAAAATGACTATAATAACAAATTTAAATGGCGAGTGCATGAAAGAGAAAGTAGTGTTTGCAACTAACGTGTGAGAAAAAGAGATGACAATATTTTCTCAGTACGCTTGTTTTGTTTGTGTAGATTGCACATGTCATGTTTTAGACATGATGCGACATGTCTCACACACATTGCGGGCGTATCTAACGATTTAAATCTATGCCCCCATGTATGTTCTGCGATATTTAGTGGTTAAATTTTTTTTTGGAGTTTGGTAAAATTTTAGTAAAAATCCGATTTGTCTGAACTCCGTTATTGCAGTCAAACTATTAGGCCGACCCTGTCTTTTTACTTTAAGCAAGCTCAATCGTAGGCCTTATAAACCTCTATAATAATAGCAGTCGCACTCAGAAACGATAATGATTACTGAAAACGACCTCCGTGGCACGTTGGGCGTAGGTCCTGCTGCTGCCCAGCCACTGGTGGATATCCCTTAGTCGCCTCTTACGCCACCCACGGAAAGAGATGGAGTAGTGCTAATTCTAAGCCAGCACCCACACAGCTAATAAATAGATGGATAGATAAAAAAAATATTTGGTACTACAGACACACAAACACATAGAGATACAATACAAAGAAAAGTACAACAGATTTAATAATTCAGACAAGCACTTTAAAAATTAGGTTAGTTAGTACTTAGTGTAGGAAAGTTTGTGTGTGTAAATAAACATATAATACAAGTACCATTTTTTTTCTACTGCTCTCAGACAAGCCGGATGGCACCTCGTAAACTCCTCGACGAAGACTTTCAAAGCAAGCATGACCTTCAGTTATGTATGCGTAGAGGAAGAAAGGACATAGGCCTCTCCTAATGAGCGCCATAGCGCCCTGTCTTCAGCTTGACGCATCCAGCATCTGCCTGCAGTCTTTCGCAGATCTTCATCCCACCTGGCCGGAGGTCCTACACTACAGCCCGTATTATGAAAACATGCTCACTCATCGGCCTATGCTTGAGTGATGCTTATGTATAGTTTTGAGTAAAGACTAATTTCAAAACAATGCTTGGGAACTAAAGTCGAAATCTACACTCACTCATGTATCCCTCAAGTAACGATGCGTTCTACCACGATGTTACGAATTTATTGGACGTTTACCAAGCATTACTTGAGTAATTGCCTATTTTAGAACGATTTCGAAATTTCATATCTCTGCCTAGTGATTCTTTGAACTCATCTTTACTCAAGTGTGGTCTGGCCCACGCTTGAGTTATGCCTGGAAAAGACTTCTACGCACTTAAGCTTCTTTTATTAGAGATTTTGCTAGCTAAGTAGCGCCAGATTGACGTTCAATTGACGCCAGATTCGTGATAGTAATAACCATTTATCAAGCTTTGTATATAGTAAAAATTTGACTTGTCTAAGTACTTATTTTGTAAGTCTAAAGAAAAAAACGATTTGACTTTTGACTTTGTTCTTTACCTAATAAAGATTTACTTAAGCAGAGATTCTAAGCTTGAGTAGAAAGCACGTAATGTCTGCCCGTGCCGCCGGTCAGACGGTGACTGATGTGGGAGAACACAATTTTACACAATTTGAGGTTGCCACTTTCGAGCAACCAGTACCTCATCTTCGTTTTTAATAAATCAATGTTTTTAACACGATAACTGTCCAGTGACTCGAAACGGAGTCATTATGTGCCAACTTTATAAGTCCATGACTCTGACTGGAACCATAATTCGTGGGTCGACTTAATGTTATTTATTTTACTGGACGTACGAATAAGAGCTAAACCATTATCATGGACGTATGACTAGATAACTAGGCAACACAAAATTCATAAGAGCCTACGTAAAATGTTTTAAACCCTATCTGTGTAGGTTATCTAGAACAAAATTTCAGATGGACGTAACCTGTATACTTTTACTTTTTTCTGGGACATTTAACGTGTTAAGCGACTTAAAAAAATTAAGGATATTTAATGTGTTAAGTTTAACAGTCACCTAAGTACCTATAACACAAGCTCTGCATCTTCGCACGCGTTGTTTCTATGGAAACGTCTTCGGTTATTTATATCCCAAGGGAACTGATTTATGGGATAAAAAGTAGCCTATGTGTAATTCCAGGTCTAGAAGTACCTTAATACAAAATCAGCCTGAACTCTTCTGTAGTTTTTGCGTGAAAGAGTAACAAACATCCATACAAACTTTCGCGTTTATAATAATCCAGTACGATTTATTTACCGTTGTTTCTACAATAAACGTTGTCTATCTCATGGCAACTGATTTATGGGATAAAAAGTAGCCAGTAAGTACAAGTTTGATTCCAGGGTTAAAATTACATGTACCTATCCAATTTGAAACCGCGAAAATCTTCGATGATCTTCCCGGTATTTATCAATTTGTAACTCTGTATTTATAAAAGCATCTGGTTTTCCATGTGATAAATAAATTTCAGCCCGATCTGTTCCGTAATTTTGGCGTCAGAACAAACATCAATCCATAGATCCAAACTTTCGCATTTATAATATGAGTAATGTGATGTGAAGTGTGATTTATTATAATTACGAGTATTTATAGAACGCTAACTTAAAACAGTTGCTAAGCAGTGTTATTTGTCAGTCTGACTTATGTCTCAATAGAAGAAGACAGAGTGAGAAATAACAATTCTTATGTTTGCAGACTATTATGTATAAACGGGTAAGTAGATAAGAAACTAGAAATAGCTGTGTAGTGCTGGCTTAAAATGTGCACCACTCCATCTCTTCCCGTGGGTGTCGTAAGAGGCGAATAAGGGATATCCACCGGGGGGCGGCCAGCACCGCCCCCAGCAGAACAATTATACGACCAAACTGCGTTCCCCAACCCAGCGTGAGGATTATGGGCATTGCCTCCCATTAGATAAACGCAATTAGGCGCTTATCAGGGGAAGGCCTGCGTCCAGCAGTGGACCAATTCTGGCTGTTGAGGTTGAGGAATAAGAGTGCGTGTGTATACTCACTGGTAGAGCATATATTTCCGACAACCTGCCCGCAGCGCTGGTGTCTTTCTTGCTGCGAAGAAGCAGGTATAACCTGTCCAGGTCTGGACATGAGTACAGCAGCTTTTCTACCAAGACCTTGCCGATGAAGCCTGGAAATAGTTTAGATTCAGATTTATTTATTTTAATCACATGTACATATAGCTTAAGAAGGCCACGAAGCTCTCCAAATCTCAACGGCCGCCGGCCCGTGCGGATTTGTTGTTGTTTCACGTAGTATCGCATCGTGTTGGCCATTTGGCGGCGTTCGCCTTATTTCAGAAATTTGATCCCCGTGTCGCATCGCCCCCCGCGTGTGAGCGAGCAGTTGCAGATACTAGAAGGAATTTCACTATTTTTGATATTTTTCGTACTTTCTGATTCATTTTGATTGTTTATTTCTAATGGTGAATATATTTAGGATGTTTGCTACGTGACAGATTTTCGAATAAAAGTGTCTATCATGCATAAAATAGCTTGAAAATCTCGATTTGGTGGTCAAAATATGGCAAATAAGTTTTGCTCTCATATAAAGATTATATATAATGTTTTTTAAAAAACTAAAACACTACAAACATAGCTATTTTTCATGCGATTGTGTATGGAAAATTTCAATACGATCGGGGACGTAGTTTCCAAATGAAGCGGAAAGTACGTTTGTATGGGGGCTAAGGTATCCGCACCATCATAGGAGGCTACAGGCCTCCTATGATGGTGCGGATACCTTAACGGGCTAGAAAAGTTGCATCATGCCGGCAATTTTGTTGATCAATATAGCGCAGTATATTTGCAACTAAACCTTTGCTACAATTTCATAGTGAAATTCATTGCCAAGTGTAGTCTAACAAGATTTTGCAACTGACATAAAATACTTGCAAGAACTTAAAATATCTTGGCAACATCGCCGGGTATACAACAAGTATTGCACTGTTTTGAGCGATTTAATCAGGAACTTGATGCTCTCGCATCAGACTTAGTTCAGCAGCGCATGCGGTTCGAAAAATTAGATATATTACCGATGAAGATAGAGCTAGGTTAGTTTACTTCAGTTACTTCCATAGTGTTATGTCTTATGGTATTTTGCTTTGGGGTCAGGCAGCTGACATCCAGACTATGTTTGTTCTTCAGAAAAGGGCGGTACGCTATTTATAAATTAAATCCACGTGATTCGTTGAGGGAATTATTTAAAGAAATAAATATTTTAACAGTAATATCGCAATACATCTATGAAAATCTAATGTATACACACAAAAACAGAGATAACTTTATGAAAAGATGTTCACAATAAAAATACAAGAAACAAGAACAAATTACACATCCCATCATATAGATTACGAAAGGTAGGGAAATCATTTGCCGAGCGATAAACTTGCTAGTACCTAGTTTCTTTTTCACTTATTCCGCTAGTGGACAAAAAATTGAAGTGAATTAGAGTCAATTGCACCTTATTTCTTGTTTGATAGTAATAACTATTTATCAAGCTGTTTATAATTATAGTAAAAATTTGACTTGTCTGAGTACTTATTTTGTAAGTCTAAAGAAATAAACGATTTGACTCTGACTCTGACTCTGACTTGGCTATACAATATGCCTGACGACAAAAAAATCTAATAAGTTAGATTATCAGAATATTATTGGACACGTATATTTGTTTTGTAATGATGAATTTGTAGCGAGTTATTGTTCTGCGTGACGGAGGCGTCTATGACACTTTTTACTGAGCCGTGACGTAGCTTTGAAACCAAACTTAGACGGGCTTTATTTTTAACCGACTTCAAAAAAGGAGAAGGTTATCAATACGCCTGTATTTTTTTTAATGTTTGTTACCTCAGACCTTTTGGCTGGGTCAGATTCTCATGATTCTTTTTTTATATGAGAGTTGGTGCTTCACATGTGGTCCCATTTTAATAGGGTACATGCATGTGATTTCAAAATGGCTCAAAAAATATATACGTATTCTCTATTGATATAGAAACATGTCTACATATTTATTTTAGCATTTTGAGATGTTATTATTGTAGAATTTAACCATTGAAAAATTGATATTTTAAATCTCAATCAATTTCAAAATGCTGCATCACTGTTCACATTTCTTCTTTTTTATGTTTGGCGCTGCATCATGATTTGTCACTATTCTGCCCACTTCACATTTTGTATTGTCGATTATTTTCTGATTTTCGGAAAACCTCTTTCCTGAGATAATCACTACGGAGGTCGTCACGAAAGGTTTTAATCGAGTGTGAACGTTGACGTCAAATAAACATGGCGCCAATATGGCAGCGTTTGTATTACCCGAAAATGATTGTAGTTTTGATTTGTTTTTTTTACCTTGTTATTGCGAAATTCAGTGAGCGTCGTATCATGTTTCGGTTAAATAATGACCTAAAGTATCGATAAAAACAATAAAAATAATCGATGCATATACACTATTTCGTTCAGTTCTGACGACGGGATCCATCAAAATTCATGAAAAACTATAAGTTAGATTATAATTTTACGACTTAAATTTTAAGTCGGTTTATAGTTTTTTAAAACAAAATTATTGTCTTTATTTGTTTGATTGATAAAATAAAAATACGTTTCCAATATCTACTTATAATCTAACTTCCGTCAGTTAGAATTTTTTAGTCGTGAGGACTATTGCAGCAAGATTGCAAAAAAAACAACATCAAAAAGTTATTTACAACGGGATATTTACCATGATTTGAGTTTGGATTTTTTTGTGGCTGTTACTCATTGTCAATTTTATGTAACGCATTATTTTCAATTCTTATAGTTTTCCGTTGTAAGCTCTACTATTATTACTTTTTCTCCATTGTTAGATTTTGTAATATGTAATAAGAAAATTTGTACGCTAAATGGCAGATCACAGTGCTCTAATTTATGTCTGAACATCCATGTTAATAATACCTGTGTTTCACAAATGAATAAATTAATTAAATGAATTTGAAATCATGGTAAATATCCCGTTGTAAATAACTTTAGTATAACCGTGATGAATTTAAAAGTTATAACATTAAAAAGGTTTGTTTTTGAATAGTTATTTGTATATTAATTACTTAAAATAATTTTATGGGGCGGTCGCGGTGTAACAATGGAACTCTCCAGTAGGCTTAATGTCCTAAAAAATTCTAGTTAGTCATGATATCAGAAGATATTATCACGTATTCTTCTCATGTCAATCAAACAAAATAGCAAGGAGATATCAGGAGGCCTGCGTCCAGCAGTGGACCAATACAGACTGTTAAGCTGAGGTTAGGATATCTACAATACGACAAGCCGTATGACGGTAGGTTTTTTTTTTCAATTATATTAACTACTAGCTGCGCCTTGCGGCTTCGCACGCGTTGTTCCTATGGAAACATTTAAAGGTAATTTTTATCCCACAGGAACTGATATCTCTGCTTGAGTTACGCTTTTCTATAGTATGTTGCTCAAGCATAGCTCGATGACTGAGCAAGCTTTCATATTAAGGGCCTTATAAACAGACTCACTGGACTACAGTCTCTCACAAAAAGAATCGGATATCAGACTGGATTATTGATTTAAAATCAGATAGGTAACAAGCAACAGCATAATGAAAAAAAAACAATAAGTTGTCTTACCAGATCCTCCGGTGATGAAGATAGTCTTCCCCTTGTAGTATTCTGGTACACTCGGTACGTTAGACATGTCTCGCTCCTCCAAGAAACCCATTTTATAGCACAAATATACGAAAAAAGTAAATAAGATAAGAAAATGAAATTCGTACACGATTGGGTGAGAACAAGAAGACACAAGAATTCGCATTCACTGAAAACAAATTGAGCTTTACAATAATTGCCAACGACAATAGGTATGTTTAAGGTTATGCAAGATTTTATGTACGTAACAAAATAATAAATAAGAATACGGACAATCAATTTCCGAAAATCATGATTACGAAGTAAAAATCAAACTACGAATGGTTCGTCAAAATGACTTAAGAATATATTAAAATCTAATTAAAATCATTGAAATGTGGTTTAATTATGTTAAATTATGCAAAAGGCATGTAATGGAACAAGCCGTCCAAATAACAAAAGCAGGAAAGGGTATATAAGCAGGATAAGAACTGAAAATTGATTTATCATCATCATCAGCGTTACAAAACGGGGTGATGAGCTGATGAGTCTCATTGAGGCATCAAACCCATTCACACCCACAGAAAAGCTGAAACAAATCTGTGAGTCACCTAAAGTCCTGCTCCGGTGCTTCAAGCAGCTGGGCTGGTTAAAGCCTGTTTAGACTGGGGGATAATGCACAATACACTCCTATACGAGATGACAGTGCAGATTTCTGTTTCTCCGCTTAGAATGAGAATCATCAGCGTATTATAGTAAATTGCTGGAAAGAGAGAAAGAAAGAAAATGATTTTATTTGCCTTAAAACTACACAACACAAAACTAACTTGACTAAATTAATTCTAGACTTATACTTAATTTTTGTGCGTAGCAGGCAAATATGGCCCACACTCAGCATTGTGCTGGGTAGACCTGGTGTGTCTACTCAGCGCTGGTTTTCAGTGTAGGCCAAAGGTTGGTCACATCACGGCCATTTGTGGTAGTCGCTGTAGATATAAAATAACTTACTTATATAAGATTACATTTCCTCACCATGCATACATGGCGTCCCACGGCCATGCCACATAAAAGAAAGAAGATTTGAAGATTCAGTAAAATGTTCTATCTTCAATATTTAAGGTACTTTTCCTCCATGTGGCATGGCCGTGGGACGCCCTGTATAGTTATTTAAATAACTTACTAGATTACATTTCCTAACCATGCATATATGTAATTATGAAAATATTTTATTATATATGTTAACTTAAAAAACAGGCGTTGATGGCGCGGCGCGATGTTAGTCAGGCCATAGAGCGACGATGCAAAGACAACCTTTAGACACATTCTGCGATCTCCACGTCTTACTCTCACCATAACACCTTGTCTTCAGCTTCCTGCATCCAGCATATGCCCGCAGTCCAGAGCTGATCGTCATTCCACCTGGCCGGAGCTAGAAATGTCTGTGCTTGAAAATGAGTGAGGTTGATTTATTAAAAGTCTAAAGCTTTGATCCTCCAGTCTGGTGTCGTATTAAAATTATATCTACCAGTTTCTACCCACGGGTTCCAACGCTTTTTTTCAGTGTTAAAGTAGATTATTCATATCCCGTGGGAATTGATTAGTGAATACGTTTTTTTTCTGATGTCTGGTTAAAATAGAATTGAATCTACGCAAATTTCAGCGCACAAATAATTTAGGCGTGAAGAAGAAACAAACATCCATCCAAACTTTTGAATTGTCATCGCATGTGTATAATATAATTATTTTTATGATTTATTGCACAGTTCAAAGGTCGCATATATTTTGTACAAACGCGCATTAACACGGAATTATAATGCAAAAAAAACTGGACACGTAAAAAATCGTAACAAGTATATTTTTGTAGCTAAATACGTAAACAGAGAAGTTGGTAGCACTGTAACACCGTTAACGAATAATTATTGAAATCGACGTTTTGAAAGGGAAATGAGTTTTTGGTAGTTCAATGACTTGGCATTATTATTGAGTACCTTACTAATAAAGGTAGGTATTTAAATGATTTTTCCTTAAGCTTATTATATAGCTGCGCCCCGCGGCTTCGCACGCGACGTTCCTATGGAGACGTTTAAAGGTGATTTTTATTCCACGGGAACTGATTTATGGGATAAAAGGTAGCCTATGTTTGATTCCAGGATTAGGATTACACAAAATTTCAGCCCGATCCCTTCAGTAGTTTTGGCGTGAAGTGGTAACAAACATCTACCTATCCATCCATCCATACATCCATAAAAACTTTCGCATTTATTATATTAGTGTGATAAATAGAAAGTCCGGCATTATCTTGCCCTTTGGTCAATTGTCATACCTATGGTTTATCCATTTTGAATGAAGCATATTAGTTAACAAAGCACGACACAAATAACAAAATCTCACTTGCTTGGCGTCGAGTTTCAGATATAATTGTAAGCAATTTTTATTGAAGGGAGGATCTAAAATCGACAAGTAATGTAAATTACGTATAAAAGGACGCGCCAACAAAGTGAATTTTAGGTTAAGTATGGGCGGTTTGTTTGCGTTTATGCTCCATTCAAAATGGATACGATATACCTACGAAAAAGGCAATTTCCTACACATATCATTAATACATACCTGTCCCGGTGCGATAAATAAGAAGTTTAATCATATCAGGTCTGTGACCTTTTGCGGTGTTTCTCGAAGCCTTGGTAACGTCTGTTCGCTCCCTTTTTTCAGCCTTCCTTTTCAGTCTCAGGAATGTTCTGCTTCATTTTCTCAGCGTTTCCAAATCCACGGCCTTTCTTTCTTGCTAATCGTGAGCAATGTCGCATGTCTGTTTTCGTCGTTGTCCAACAGTGTCTTCCAGAAGCCAGATTAGAAGTCTCGTCATGGGTCTTGCCCCATTACAAGTCTGTGCTTCAGGGTCCCAGTAAAACTGGGTATACGTTTGACCAGGTCGAAATACAGTTTGACCAAGTAGAAACCATACGTTTGACCAAGTAGAAACTATACGTTTGACCAAATAGAAACACGTTTGACCAAGCCCAAGAAACAAGAGCCATATATTTGGCGGTCGCCATTTTTTTTTACAAACATAAACCAAGCGCAAGTAAATTTTTTCTTGCTTACAATCTGTTTTTTAATCGACCGCCTAGAACAATGTACTGACTTTGTAAAAATATTTTATGCCACGCTTGTTTTTTCGTTGGCTATTTTCATTTATTTCTGTAATTCTGTTTTTTATTTTTTTTTACAAGATTCATAAAACTAAGTCAGTTAATATAATTATGTATTAGCTAGCTGTACAATTAAACATTCACTTGTAAATACAGTTTTCCCGTATCAAAACTAATTATACAAATATATATGTATTATTATTGCTTAGTTTGTTTTTTATTACTCTCATGCTTAGGGTTTGGTTTAGAACCAGTGCATTTATCATGCATGAGCAATTAAAATTACGGTATACACTTGCATAAAGATTTTAATTTCTTGTGGTTTTATATTAAGTCTCGTACGGGTAAGTCTCTTTTTTGTATACTGTCAATAGACCTTCTTCGTTTGCTGCAATCTCAGCTGGTGGAACGTGACGATGCAGTTAATTAAAATCTAGTAACTTGTATCCAATATTGTATGATTAATTTTTAGTTTTTCATTAGCTCAGTTTTTTCTATTTTAAGTGTTTTGTGTCACGCTAAATAAACTTCATTTCATTTATGTATCACGAAGGTCTGATAGACAGACATACTCAGACATACTCAGGAAAGGAGAGAAGTTAGAGTTAAGTAAACAACCAGGTTCTGTATAACTTTATACCCTCACCCTCTCTAATAACACAAGGTACCAAAGCGTATGAAAAACTTTAGGTACAACCCTCTACATTTATCTTTTGAGAGTTTGATTGTCTTTAAAACATGTACGTTACTGTCTTTTCCCGAAAGAAAATCCGACTGATTAGAGAGAGATTTTCGTTGAAAACCGACGTGATTTTTCATATCAGCATGTAAGTTATACCAGAATTATTATTAGTATTATTGAACAAGTATTTACCGCGTTTATAACAAAGTGCTCAATTTGGTTGCAAAGTGATGCTGCATACAATCCAAGTCTGTGTATACAAAAAATATATAATAGCCGTGCCCCGCGGCTTCGTTCGCGTTGTTCCAATGGAAACTTTTATAGGTGTTTTCACGGCGATTATTAGAATTTTTCTCGCCGTATCAACCATCCTTGAACTTCAACGAATATTTAAAAAAAAGAGAGAAGAAAAATTGGTCCAGGCGTTATTGAGTTATGCGCTTACCAACACATTTAATGATTCATTTTTATATTATAGATGATTCAAGAACCGAGTGTAGAATGAAAGACATTATATTGCAAACATGAATCCACAAAACCCCTCGCACTTCATTATATTTGACAAAGCTATATTTACAAGTGAACGGTCTTAGAACTACAAAAACAAATTAATATTCTATACAAACGGAATCCAAACTGCTATACTATTAATTTGTATTATTTTCTTTATTAATTTTGAAGTTTTGATTGCTTTGTATTAAATGGTCTTAGATACGAAACCTTCCAAAAATTTATACAAGTTTAAGTACCATTGAATCTTAAGTTAAATGGCAGTTGTCTGTTAAACTATGATTTAACTTTAGTTCAACAATAATAACGATAAAATAATAATTTTATCGTTTTTATTAATTAATAATATATTTCTAGGACCATTGAATATTGCTTTTGACTTTAAATCTAAAGAGATATCTTTCTTAAATTAACGGCCTTAAATTTAATTAATTTAGGAAGAAATATTCATCTATGCCTTCTTGGTACACTAACAAACAACTCGCTCTCAAAACTTTAAAAACGAAATGACTAAAAACCTTCACTTGACTAACTTAAAACACCTTCACGTTGACATTTGACGTGACAAATGTCAAGAGGCTAGTTTAAATCAGTTTTATTGCATTTTTTGCAGTTAAGATTCCATCTTTACATGATTATACCCATTTTCATCAACCAACAGTTTAATAAACTCCTGACATGTCATTTACAGTAAATTTGGACCAGCATATCTTATCCGATGATAAACAGTATGTTATTTATTGGCTGGTGAAATTGGACAATGTTAGACTAAACTAAATTTAAAAACAACAAACACTAAAATCTAAGATGTTAAAATAAAAAAAAATCTTTAAATAATAATAACCTATTAAATATGTAACTTCATACATAGTTATGAAATTGCTTGATCTTGAAGCGTTTATACATAATGTGTATTTCATACTATTTATGTACGTTTTTTGTAAAAAGTAAAAGTTAAGGGTTAGACAACTGTCAACCCCAAAAGTTAATTCAGATATCGCAATAGTAGAGTTCGCCGGACGGCTCATAGAGTCAAGACAAAACTTAAACTTCATTTGATTAGTTCAATTTAGATTCCCGATTCTACTAATATTTGTTTCAAGGTCGAAACGCAAACCAAAACATAGTGCCGTCTTCTTCTTATAAGAATAATAAGGAGAGAACAACAATATGTTTAAATGAGAGCTTAAATATCTTCTATATATACACCAATATTAGTGTAACCGAGTTAATTAATTAGATTTAGGCACGTCTCAACTCCTGAGGTATGTTCTAATCTTATGCCGGGTACAGGAAAAGTGAGCCATAGCAACCGAAGGCTAACGAACGTATGCGAACGAACCAGTGTGGACATCATTGCGAAAGCAAGCGAGCCCAGACGAGGACGCTCGTTTGCCTACGGCCGTCCTCCGCCGGCTCTCCCTACATCATAGAAAAATGCATCAAACGTAGCGATCGTCGAATCCCACTCGTTTGCATTTGCTCGCTCTCGCTCACTGGTCTGGACCCACCATGATAAACGCAACTAATAAAATTTAAGCTCGACTCCAAGCAATTTTTTAACAGTTTTCTAGTATGACGAAAATTTGACGTTACGTTACGTTTGAATGTTCGGAGTATATCTCACTATCCTCCGAAGACCCTTAGGTCGCACAAACCGACGCGGCCTGCAGAGGCGGTCAGAGCAATTTGACGATAAGGTGTCGTCAAATTGCATTGCATTGCCGCGTCAGGCTGCGAGACTCTTTAAACACGTTTGAAATGACAATTTTTTCACAGAACATAATTGAAAACTATCAAAAAATCACAACTTATGTTGTCCTTAAATCTGAGCTGCGTTTGAGTATTCACGGTATGTCTCAGCTGTCAGAATGTTCTCATCCGGTGTATACGCCATAATTATAATCGAAAGTCAATAAATAATCTAAAAGATAAGTCAATTCGTTTTTCGAAACCATAATAAGCTCCATTTTAGCTCGTATATTAAAATACTAGTTAGATTCAGTAGCACTTTAAAGGCGAAATCTTGTCAGATATCTTCAAAGATCTGTCAGGGTAAAGCCACTTTGGTGGTACTTTCCAAAGTAGTTTTTCAGTATTCGTGCAGTATGCAATCCACACTAAACAGTATGAAACCAACCCCGTACACTTTACACCACTTAAGCCCGTGAGCTTGCTCAGTCATAGATCTATGCTTGAAAAGCGTTACACAAGTAGAGATAGATGACTGATCAAGCCTTCATAAGCCAGGCAATACAAGACCAATTTTTTGTCTCATTGTCGGATCAGATTGTCTATCAGTCGTTAGTTCTATACATTTTGTATTTAGAAATGTAGATAGTCGGATCGGACTATATGATCCGAGATTCAGACATAAAATCAGACGTGTATTGCTGAGCTAATACGGCCCTAAATTCGAGCCCGCGATTCACTATTTGACCGATTTTTCAACTGTCAAAACGTTGTCATTGGCTTGAATCTGAGAGGAGTTTGAGTAACTAAGGCAAAAACGTCAATGGCTTGAATCTGAGAGGAGTTTTAGTAACTAAGGCATAATATGCCTTACCTTTTTCTAACAGACCTTCAGTTGACCACAATCCCATTCAATCGTAAGTGACGTAGTGGTCAACATATCACGGAGGTCTATAAGACTTATTTCACTCTAGCCTTGAGAGACACAAAAATAGGTTAAAAATCCTGTTTAAGTGTGGACCAAGAAGCTCATATCAAATAAAAGTCATTCCCTAACCAACACGTTCGTCTAAACTACACCGTCTAAGGATCTAGCTTATAGTTAACTAATGATTATATTATTTGCACTTTCAAACCGCGTTAGTTAAGTTTAAGTAGGAATCGTTACGTATTAAGTATTACTTAAAAGTTTAGTAGAGGTGGCGTAAGAATCGTACTATATTGCCAGGGGAGGAAGAGTTGACTAAAGCAGGGTAGCAGCTTTCTTCTATGTATATAATGCA
Source organism: Eupithecia tripunctaria (assembly GCA_955876795.1). Lineage (NCBI taxonomy): Eukaryota > Metazoa > Arthropoda > Insecta > Lepidoptera > Geometridae > Eupithecia > Eupithecia tripunctaria. The sequence goes on from OY041627.1 coordinate 5,147,532, forward strand.
TTAGGTTTATCCATCCCGTTATGTACTATCTATAACACAAGCTATGATTAGCTTGTTATTGCGTTTTTCTTTTTAAATTGTAAAATTTCTGATATGCCTTGTATAACGACCTATGTTATAAATGGCAAAACTTTCCCTCTATGGGGATTCCTTGTCAGCAATGGATTTATTTGTATGGGGGAAATTTTATAATAAACGGAATAGGGCATAATTTGGACTTATACAGTTAAATCGGACTTGACTATCCTAGAACGGATTAAGAGTTTTTTATCAAATAGTTACAATAACTGTCTCAAAATATTTCTCATTCAATGATGATGCTGTGTAGATTATCCAGCATTATTTATTTATTTTATTATGTACAAATTCTTGTATTATCATTTTCTACGACACAATTCAATTATTGATCACTTATAGAGTCTGTTCAAAAAGAGAAAAGTCGTGGGAATTGAGGGCGCTCGCTATTTAACAACTTTTGTTGCGTTGACAACACTGCTCTGTCAGTGCAGTACGACTAAAAGTGTTAGTTCACCGTAACGCCACGACTCTTCTGTTTTTGAACAGACTAGAACTGTTTTAAGTAATACTTAAAAAACGGTTACTACTTAAACTTAAAACTTTATAATCGCGAATTACTTACTAATAAGACTTTTAAAGTTCACTAACAATCGTTTATAACCACGAACAATATGTATAGGAGCCTATAAATATATGTAAGTATATTTAAATATTTATATATGTTTTGTAAGTTATCCTAGTCAGCTCTTTTCATAAATAAGCAGTTTAGAAAGTTTAGTACTAGTTTCTATTGAAACGTTCTGAAAATGTATTTCTATTTTACTAAAAATTTATGTGGAAACACAGAATAATCATTATACAAACTTCTTACGTATCGCACATATTTTATCAGTGTTTTTATTTGTCATATCGCGTCTGTTATTTTCTTTTCGTAGCCCGGCGGATGTGGCATTTGCCAGACAAGGAAAAACTGTCTATAGATCAACTATCAGTTGGTGTTTTTTTTGCTTGAAATAGTCGCCATGTTGTGAAGTGACATTATTTTAGATTATACTCGAAAATTTTATGGTTAGGACCCATCCACAGACTATAGTTTATTTCAATTTATTTATTTAATTAGAACGGGGTCACATAAAACCACTTATAAATCGAGGCCTTCGACCAGTAAATTAGCAGATGCCCTCTAATTTAGTTACTTGATAGTTTTGTTTTATTAAGTTCTCCCTTTTTATTTGTTTGGGCCAAATCTAGTAATTCAAATTTAACCCACTTACTGTTGACGGATTGATTTTAAATTTGGTACGCACTTTTAGTTCTGTTGACTGTTTTCTGTTGAAAAAAAAACAAGAAGTTTTTACTTATTTAAAATTTGTTACTCGAGGGAAAAAGTAAAAGTAGAAAAAAGAGTAAAAAGGGAAAACTAAATAAAACAAAACTATCAAGTAACTCGATTAGAGGGCATCTGCTATTTTACTGGTCGAAGGCCTCGATTTATAAGTGGTTTTATGTGACCTTTCTTGGAGTTGTCGAGCTAGTTTTGTTACAAGACAATATAATGCGCTTGTATGAAAAGAGCGAGACTAGGTAACTGTACCAACAGACCGTATTACAGTGCTAAAATCGAGATTATGTTTAAACCTAGTACTTTTAGACAGGTCTAAATACTATCTGCTATCTGTCAATAAAACTCTAGGCAACAATCGAATCCAGCACTGCAAACGTGTCATTATTTTTCCTGTCATTTGACAGGCAAAATGGCGCATTCATCTGTCAAATGACAGAGCAAAAGGGAAATAAAATAGATATAAATAATTTGCTATAAGTATCATAAGTACTGGTTCAATGAAGGCAATTCTTTCTTGAATAATCTTAATGGTTTGGTGTTCTCTTGAGTCTTACATGCAAATCATGTTATAAGTCGCGTAAATAAAGACCGGGGTTTAAAATTACCGGCTTTCATGCTGTCTCGCTCAGATCATATTTGATCCAACAGAGCCCGTACTCTTAAAAACGAAATGTTTTTGATTTGTTTTCGTGCAAACTCTAATATTATGCAAGCGACATGTGTTAAGAGTTAGTTTTGCACGACATCAAAAACTAAACTTATGTGTTCCTTTTCCGTTTAGGGAAGTCCTGTATAGCATGAGATAAGCGGTAATTTTTAATCTCAATCTTTATTGCCGCGACTTATACATGCATAATTTCCTATAGTCGTCTTGTCATAGTTATTTTTGTCACGGTCATAGATTTTCTAAACTACCCTTCTGCAACTGTGAGCTTGGAGGGAATTCTTCGACCCCGCTTCCGGCGGTATCGGTTTTTGGTCGACTGTGTAGTGTGCGGTAACGAATCGGTTGACGTCATCTCCGGGTTAGCGGCGGACAGTGGGTCAACGGGGTCACCGAGAACGCGTCTCGGTCTACGGAGGAAAGGATTGTTTCGTCTCAATACCCCGGTGTTTATTTATAGGGTATATGACGTCAGATGATATTGAGGATCTAACGAAGGGTAGGTAAGGGTCGAAAATTTGATTGTTGGTAAAATATGCTCGTATAGAGCAGGCAAGGCAGCATTGGCCAAAGGCCTTTACTTTCCACAACTGTTTTTCGAAGTTGAGATGTTTCATTTGAGCGTCTCTGTCTCATCACCGAACCATATCGCCATATATGTGCCAGGATAATGTGATAAGGATTCAATATCTCTATCAAATAAATGTGTTACCTACCTAGGTAGTTAAAAACTCAAACCCCAAAAGAAAATAATAGGAACAATCCGTGACCGCCGTAGTCGTGTATTAGTTTGTTTTAGCTTGTTCTTAGATATCCATCTATGAAGGTATATGCTTACACAGTTAATTAATATGCCGTGTGATTTGTCCCGCATGATTTATTGTTTAGTTGTTTTTTTCGAGGTTTAGAAGAAAGAAGGGTAATTTAGTTTTTAGTCGCATTGTCATGTCACAAATCTCGGAAGTTTCAAACCATATAATCTAACCATTCGCGGGTATTAGTGCCATTTATTCCCTCTTCGAAGTTTCAACTACCCTTTGCCCCTAAAACGTTAAGATAGGTTCAAAACACGCACAAATAGTCAAATCACTACACAATCTGGGGCACAATTCTGCTGACCAATCGCTTAGCTACGACAATGGTGTCTGTAATACGCCACCGTCTATAACTGTACATAAGTTACGTGTCCATCCAAAGGTTGCATGGAAGAATACGCTTTTAGGGATAATGCTGCCCATTGCGCACCTGTTTTTGTATTTGTGTTTTTATATCTTGGTGTGCCTATAACGATTATTTGTATTAAATTGAAATTGTATCGTCGCAGCATTGTCACCTTAAATCTTTACGAAAGAAACACTAGATAGACTAGGTTATTTTTTATGGTCAAGCATTTGACCACCAACTCACTTTAAGAAAGTGAAGATGTGGCCAAAGATGGAGCACGCTTTTCCAGAAGGAGCCTATTTACCCTAGATTTGAAGACTCAAAGAACTCTAATGGGAAAACAGACACAAGAAGCTTGTTCCACTCTTATGATGTGCCAGTGTCACGACCCACCGTCCAACCCATTGTCATAGTGGTGCAGTTAGTTTAGCAGAATAGCGCTCCTGATCGTTAATAGAGTATAGTAGGTAAGTAAATAATAATCTTGTATTTACAATATACATACGGTTAATCGGAAAAGGAAAATCGTAGTTTCGTTTCCGCCATCGCGCAAAACGAACTCTTATGCTTGCATAAGATTAGCGTTTGCACGAAAACGAATCAGAAGTTTCGATTTCGTTTTTATAAGTTATGGGCCTATAACTCACTGCTTGCGATCTAACTATTCGCGGGTATTTCGCGCGTTTTTTTAACCTTGACGGTTAAATAAAACGCGCGAAATACCCGCGTATAGTCAAATCACACATTCCAAACCCAAACTTTAAGCTTACTACATCGTCTTCGATGTTTTAGTAAGTAACTTAGTTGTGGAGTATAGATTTATCTGGAGCTTACGTTGAACGTTGTGGGTATTTCGCGCGTTTATTTACCGAGTTAAACGGTAACTAAACGCGTGAAATTCCAGCGTATAGTTAAATGACACATTCCGATCGCCAAACTTTAAGCTTACTATATCGTAATTAAAGTATAGATGTGTCCGGAACGCTGTCGGCATAGTAGTGTTGTGGGTATTTCGCGCGTTTATTTACCGAGTTAAACGGGAAATTAACGCGTGAAATTCCAGCGTATAGTTAAATGACACATTCCGAATACCAAACTTTAAGCTTACTATATCGTATTCGATGTTAAGTAAGGTATAAAGTCTAGATGTGTCTATAACGCTGTCGGCATAGTAGTGTAGCGAGTATTTCTCGCATTTATTTACAGAGATATATAGATATAACGGTAAATAAACGCGTGAAATACTCGCGTAGTTAAATAACACATTCCAATAGCTTAACATTAGAGTTACTACATCCTCGATGTTTGGTAAGTAAGGTATAACTAGATGTGTCCGGAACGTTGGCAGCATAGTGGTGTTGCGGCTGGCAGCTGTCTCGGCGAGAGCACGTTCGTCAACGACGCCAGGATCGGGCTTCGTGTGCTTCGTCGTCGTCTTCTTCGTCAGAGCGTAGGAGCGCTGCTTCTGATGTTGCCGGCTGGAAGAGAGACGATATTGTATCATATTTTGTAAGAATTAATTATTAATAAACTAGCTGCGCCCCGCGGCTTCGTACTATGGAAACGTTTAAAGGTGATTTTTATCCCACGGGAACTGATTTATGGGATAAAAAGTAGCCTATGTTTGAATCCAGGGTTAGAGTTACCTGTATGCAAAATTTTCCCGATCCGTTCAGTAGTTTTAGCGTGAAGAGGTAACAAACATCCATCCATCCATCCATCCATACATCCATAGAAACTTTCGTATTTATAGTAATAGTGTGATAAGCTCAGGGCTAGTGTTATGGGTACTAGATAACTGAAGCTAACTACTTTTCTGGTATTTTGTATTTGTTTATTTATAAAAAACTTAATCTGATCTGTCAGGATTTGTGCAGAATGTTACATTCCTCGGGTTAGATACAATTAGTGGTAAGAAGTGTACGAACATACACCTACGTGCGGGGCCATGGTAGTTTAGATAAAATATTGAAAACCGCAAAAATATTTGAAGTTCACGTGAATCTGTATGAGATTGAGATGTGACAAAATCCTAGGCAGTTGAAATCAAACGCAATCCATCTGTCACAGAACGCTTATTACGTGAAAAAGAGTATAAGTAATTATCTTCAATAGAAGCGTACGCGTAGGCTACCACAAGGAGGAAGATGCGTGCGAGGTCCAAATAAAATGGTATAGTGGCGTTAAATATTCATCATAAAAAAATAAAATAAAAATGCTGGACAATTCACAAAGCATTATCTAGCCCAAGCTAAGCAGAGCTTGTGTTATGGGTACTAGATAACTGATATACATAATACAATACACTAAATAGATAGATATTTTTTATTATACTTAGAAAAACATCCAGAACGCCCTGAACAAATGTCTGCGGATCGTACACACATTTGTCCCGAGGCGGGAATCGAACCCGCAACCTCCTGCGTCTCAGGCAGACCTTCGCCCACCGCGCCACAGAGGTCGTCAAAATCATCATCATCATCAGCCCATACTAGTCCACTGCTGGACATAGGCCTCCCCTAATGAGCGCCATAGCGCCTTGTCTTCAGCTTGACTTGTGTAATGAAAATAAAAAAGACTCTATTCTATCTATGACACGGTAGCAAATAGTCTAGTCCCGCTAACGCGCGGTAAGGCTGTCCTTATCGCACGCTGGTAGGGTCATTAAGAAGAAAAGAGACAACTCACCTCGTCCCTATGTTCGTCGCTCACATCTCCATTCGCGACTCGTTTGGTTTCATGCACCGCCGGGGCGGGCTTACTGCTCTGCGCCCACGTTATCTGTAAAATTCGTTCGTTAGAAGTCATATTAGAGCACGAGCAGTGGCAAAATTGACAATTTTTTATTGTTCTGGCAATAAAATTAATTTTGATTTAATAACTATAAACCGACTTAAATGTTTATAGTATTTTCATGAATTTTCATGGATCCCATTGTCAGAACTGAACAAAATAAAAATGGGACCACAAGGGAAGCACCAGCTTTCATATAAAAAAAGAATCATGATAATCAGACCACTCAGTCAAAAGTTGTGAGGTAACACATAATTTTTTTTTAATTGATTCGACTTGCGACCCTCCTTTTTGTCGGTTAAAAAAATCGCGACTTAAGATGAACTTAATTTTGAGTCCAGAATTACATATTCACATTTCAATCACATTGCCAGTTTATATAGATTTCAACTCATGGAAAAATGGAATGAATGTTTAGTTTTCAACGGTGGTAAACCAAGACCGGCCGGTAAATTTTCCAGGCGAGCCATATCTCTTCTGAGCGGCTCCGGGCCACCACTACTAACATATTCATAAAGAAATTTATTTTATAATTCTATAAATTGTAAATGAAATGAATTATTATATAATAACACTTTATTTGTGTTTTTTAAATGTGAGCTGTGAAGAGGTTTTCATGATAGTAATTTGTCGATATTTGGTTTAAATTAAATTACAGAGAGTGTCCTGATATTATTTGATTACTTACAGACAGTGTCCTGATATTATTTGATTATTTACAAACAGTGTCCTGATATTATTTGATTTCTTACAGAGAGTGTCCTGAATTATTATTTGATAACTTACAGACTGTGTCCTGATATTATTGGACTACTTACAGACAGTATCCTGACATTATTTGATTACTTACATAATAGTGTCCTGATATTATTTGATTACATACAGACAGTGTCCTGATATTATTGGACTACTTATAGACAGTATCCTGACATTATTTAATTACTTACAGACAGTGTCCTGATATTATTTGATTACTTACAGACAGTGTCCTGTCGTTATAGTTTTTGCCGTGTAGCATAGCTTGCTCTGCGTTGGAGCGCGCCTTGAACTGTAGAACCAGTTGCGGTACCGCTAGGTCCACTTCTTTGCTGCTCACTTCACCGAATTGCTGTTAATAAAATCATTTATTAAAAGAGAAAATTACAATAAAATTGAAAAAACGGCGTCGAGTTACTTGATTTTACACTGTTTCTGTGCTGTTTCTTTTATGTTTTCTGTTCATGATTGAATGCAGCTAGCAGCTCTAACTGGTTAATGTGCAGTTTTTTCACCTCACTGGACTATGGGCCACTGGCAATTTCATCCCCGCATACAGAACCCCGATAATGTGTGCCTTTAATACTGTTACTGTTCTTTTTGCTACTTTTCCTGTGCTGTTTTTGTGTGTACCTAATAAAAACTTTATACATCTATCTTTTTTTGTTTAACGCATTCACTGCCCAGTTGCAATGAAAGTGTGAAAGGCTATGAAAGTATTAATCGACAAAAAAGATACGTGTCCAATATCTACTGATAATCTGACGAACTAATTAGATTTTTTAGGACACTAGCCTATATTGCAAACTGTACTTTATAGTTAACTAGCTGCGCCCCGCAGCTTCGCGCGCGTTTTTTCTATGAAAAGGTTTAAAGGTGATTTTTATCATACGGGAACTGATTTATGGGATAAAAAGTAGCATATGTTGACTCCAGGATTTGAACTACCTGTATCCAAAATTTCACCCCGATCCACTTAGTAGTTTTGGCATGAAGAGGTAACTAACATACATCCATCCATCCATCCATACAAACTATAGTATTAGTGTGACTACTCAATGCATTTTATTTCTTCTTTCTTGTTAAAACTTACTGAGAAATGCTGTGTAAGAGGCTCCAACTCGTCCGTCTCGAAGCCTGATATCAGCAATGCTTTCGGTCGGTGATCCACCGATGTGCTTGATGGAAACGTCTTCGCGGGGTGCGCGGGGTTTCGGGTGAAACGCATCGAGGGGTTGAAGCGGCCTCCTCTGTAAGATAAGATGTTATTCAATTCAATACATTAATTTCAGTTTAGATACACACCTATATATTTCAGCTAAAGATTAATAGGATATATGCATGGTTTTTTACTCGATTATTTAAGTTAATACATAACCGAAAAATAATATAAGTTCCACAAAATTTTAATTTTTTGAGGTAATAAACCAAAAGTAAAACTGTCAGTTTCGGGTGATAAAAACGTTGCCATGTTAGCCCTTGCATTTTGTGACGTCACGTTCCATCGGATCACCTATGTCAACTCAAAGTCAAATCACCATGACCATACAAAAATTTACAAGTATGACGTCACGGTTCGGCTGACAATAGCGTTGCGTTTAGAAATTTTGCGGTTGAGGATTAAAATATCTTCTCTTCAATCATTAATTTTCACAATAAATACAAATAATACTGATATATTTCTACATCAATGGAGAATACGTAAAAATAGTTTATTTTTTTAAATCACATGCATATACCCTATTCGTTAAATAAACATTTTAAATTAATGGAACACACAATCAGAGACACAAATGTCGCAAAATGTAAAAAAAATTGTGCCTTTAATATGTCGGTAACTCGATATTTAACATACCCACACTAAAAACTAGCAGTTTCAATTGTGATTCAAACAATACTAAAAATGTCTGAAAACGGAAACTTACCTATATCTTCTTTTCACAATTTTATAGTAGCTTGAAAAAAATATAAACAGAAATAGTTAGTAGATAATCGTTTACAAACTAAACTCTTGACTTTTATGAAGCAGAATTGTTATTAGTATTTATTCAACCAAATATAAATTTGTGTTTATTTGTTTTCGGGTCGTTAACCCGCTTACATCCGTAATGAATTCAAACTACGATAGTTTACTATACTATAAAATATAAATTTATACATTTAACTGTATAAATTTATACATATCACTGTATAAATTTATATTTTATAAAAACTATCGTAGTTTGAATTCATTATCAATGTAAGCGGGTTAACGTTACACAGTTACAGTTATGTATAAATTTATACAGTTAAATGTATAAATTTATACTACACAGCTTTTCCGTGGCACCCCGCGGAAAAGCTGCACTATTCTGAAAGAGTCTAATTCTGGACCCCGAGGCGATCAAATTGTGAAATAACAGTTTTTTATTGCAACATCACAGATGGACCTTCGCCCGCTGCGCCATAGAAATCGTCAATTATACTCTTTGCTTCGCAATAATGAGGTCGCCAAAATTTGCTTTGTATTTTTTTCAGTTTGGGTTATTAAACTACTTACAAACAATAATATTAATACTAGACAATCCAAACAGTATCAGTTTAGCACCAAACTAAGCGGAGTTTGTGTTAAAGATACTAGATAACTGATATATACTTAATACAATTCATTACATAGAATCTGATTTTCTAGCTTTTTTCTGGCTTTGGACGCGCTATTTCTGAATAGGAAGCTTCTAAATGCTATAACAGGTCTAGAACTACATAAATGCAAAGTTTTTAGTACAGATCTATTCAACATTTATGGCGGAAAAGATTAACAAACATTCATCCGACGACCACTGGCGTTAACACTACCTCTATGCAAAACTTCAGCCCGATCCGTTCAGTACTTTTGGCCTGGAGAGGTCACAAACATACATCCATCCATACACAAGCAAACTTTCGTATTAAAATATTAGTGTGATGTGATTGAATAAACACTTAAATTTCAACCGGATCTATGCAAGATTTATGGCGGAAAAGATTAACAAACATTAATCCGACGACCACTGGCGTTAACCAGTGCAAACTTTGCATACACTACCTGTATGCAAACATACATCCATCCATTAACAAGCAAACTTTCGTATTTATAATATTAGTGTGATGTGATTGAATAAACACTTACCTTGCTGAGATAGGTCTTCTATTATTCGAGTATACAGGGAAGTTAAGCGCCATCTGGCGTCTTAATTCCAATATTTTCTTTATCAAATCTGCAACGTCTTGTCCCTCCTGCGAAATTTACATAGATATAGTTTTTCTGGTCTCGGGTCTAAAGTCAGCAAAATACCCGGACAAATACAAGTAATAAATTAGTCTTCTCAGTTCACAGCAATATGGAGGCAAAAACCCACCATATTGCTGTGGTCATGGCGTTAGTTGGTTGTGTAAAGAAATGCGTTTTCGTTGGATACGAAAATAATAAAAATCCTATATGTAATAATAAATAATAATAATATAAAATAGTATACGCTAATACTACACAAATGCCAGATCTATTCATTTTTCTTAGCGGGAAAGATTAACAAACAATCATTCGACGACCTCTGTACCTCTAAGAATACCTGTATGCGAAACTTCAGCCCGATCCCTTCGGTAGAATTGGCGTGAAGAGGTAACAAACATCCACCAATACATCCAAACTTTCGCATTTTTAATATTAGTGTGAAAACTAACATATTCCAACTGTTTTTTGCCTATGCTAACTTAATATTATAGTAACGTTATCAGAGGCTTACCTGTTGTTTTGTGAACATGTCCAACTCAGCATCAAGGATTTCTTTTTGAGCCTCCTCTCTTGTCTTTGGTTTCTTTGCATTGATCTGCAGACAAATGGGTATGGTTTTTTTATGTTTTTGTGCCGTAGATGTTTTTTTCTGGTTTTATTTACACAGATTAGTCTTTATCTGCTTCCAAACTACAAAATTATTACTTTGACAAATACATACATTTTATTTTCGATGTGGATGATAGTTGTAGACATTTTTTTAATTTATTTCAAAAATATTTTACTCGCATAAAATACGACGATTTTTTTGTTATTTACAAGAAATGATGACGTTTGTACAACATTTTTTGTTTGTTATTTTTGTGGTAATAAAATAAACAGAAGCATAAACGATAAAAGCACAAAACCACTCCAGAATGATTTTATACATGATTATTTTCCAAACCTTGAAAATGTATGTTCAAGTACAAAAGTTATAAACCACTGAGTAAATTATGCACATTTTAATGAACTAAAACCTACCTCTTAAACGCAACTCAGATTTTAGCACATGTCAAGTCGATATTTTTTCACAGATTAACATCGAAACATGTCAAAAAACGTCGATGAAGTCGCGTGCTTAAATCTGAGTTGAATTTGAGTATTCAGGAAAAGGTTAATCCATAGATGATAATGATATTATTATGATAAATTAAATTAAATTCTAGATCGGTTTTGCGTTTTTTGCTAAGCTACTGAAACTAAAAAAAGAATCTACAGCTAAAAAATTATGAAGACTACATTAATAGTATTTACATGACCATAGAATGACTTCAAGAGATAGGATAAATTATTCTAAAGAACAAAACAAAATGAACTTTTACCCAAGGAAGTTCGATATAATTTTTGGAGAATTTATCTAAGACGGACGTGTTCTAGACATTATCATAGTACAACTTGATTTGACTGAACTCTATAATATCAAAAGTCTACAATGTAGATAACTCTTGTTGATATGTGTGTAATTTCGATCTTAGTTATTTATTAAAATAATAAATATGTAGTGTGTAATAGATGGCAGTACCGTGGGGTCTTATTCCATAGAAAAGTTGTTGCAGCTAACGTTATCTCTTGTAATATTTTTGAAGTGTATCGTAGTCGTCGAGGTTTGTGAATTAACAAAATAACATAGAATTTAATTCATACATTTTAAAATTTCATTACTTTCTATCTCAGATATTATAATACTACTTTCGATGAACGTATAATAGTAAAAGCACTACTCCTTGATAGATGGCGTATCTGTTTTTTTTTATTGAAATGCGTTTAATCTTTTGTTTGTTTCGTATTTTCTAAATATTTGGCTTCACCTTGTACCATGGCCGAATTAACAAAGCGGAAACTTATTCAAAATTGATCTAGGTATATAGATCTTCCATGCGTTATATACTTTTTAGGTACTTCGCAATGTACCCCTTCCCCTTGCCGTTTGAGTGATAGTTTTTTGTAGATTAGAAAATGGCTCCTCACAAGTGCGCTTATTTTAGTTCTTGCGGGCCAAGTCTTGCGCCGTCTAGTGAATTCAACTCAATAACTGGCTGGCCCGTAAAATCTTGCCCGAAACGAGTCGCAATTCTTACTACGAGATGAGGCATCTGTACTAGTATAGTATTATATTATATGTGACAGTACGTAGGTTATATTTCCCTCAGGCGCCCACCCCCTGCGGAGGGGGTCCCTCAACATGAACTTACTCCTATCGAAGCCCGCCCAATCACAAGGAGTGTGTATATTTAAGCTTGAAGCCGGCGGAGGCGTACTGAAGTAGCATTTCAATATACGCGTCCGGGTTCCGTCCGCGTCAGAGACTTCAGGTGATAAGTGAGACAGCAAGACAGGACGTCATTCTCAATTCCACTCTTTAAGTACGCAGGTTATAAGTCCTAAGCCGCCTTACACCGGTTTCTACGAAAGCCGAGATATGTGTAAAAACAACCGTCATAATTTCTGATCTATTGGTTACTTAAATCTATTTATGAAGATGATTTCTATACAAAATTAGTGAAAATACAGTACAGACACAAAATGAACGAAAGATACAGTACGCATGCGTTGAAAAAAACTAAAATAACTCAAAATAAATAAAAAAGCGAGAGAACTTACACACGCACAAACAAAATAATGCAAAAACGAATTATAATTTCGATTTATCTTTTGTATAATTAGCAAAACCTATTGTATAATTTTGGATCATCATGACCTGGAAATACACGATAGCAGGTTTTGTGTTTTTGTGACAAAATAGAATGTATGCATTTATTTACATCAAATGTATATGACTAAATGGTGTCGTGATTTAAATGGCCAACGTGAATAAAATAGATGTAGATTTTTCATCGTGCATTCAGAAAGTGGTTTTTAATATGAAGTAATTTAGCGTGCATGTATTTATGGGAAGTTTTAGACCGTGGACCGTGGGAAGATTAAATAGTATTTTGTATGCACATATCCGAAAAAAAAAAGATGCAAATAACATAGTTGTTTTGATAGTAAGATTCCAATGTGATTATACATGGTGTTTTAGATCGTACAGTGTGACTGTTGTAGATGTTTTATATAGTTTTGATGGGAAGAATTCATATAGATTGATCAAGTACAGTATGTTTTATGCTCAAATCAGGAAAACAAGTTTTAATGAGAAGATATCGCCGTGATTATACATGGTGTTTTGTATTATACAGTGCCATTATATGGTATGTTATATGCTCAAACATCCTGAAAGACATTTTAATGAGAAGACTTCACCGTGATTATACAGGTGTTTTTAATTATACATACATACAGTGCGATTATACATGTATGTTTTATGCACAAACGCATGCGTACGCATCCAGCGTCCAAATACCTGGTTCAGTTGCAGGCGGGACATCCGCGCTAGGGTTTCATCCTGCGATTGATTGATTGAGTTATTAAATCGATAATGATCACGGTTATTCACGCGAAATATTTTTACTCCAATTTAATTTAATTATTTATTTGAGTTTGATTAGATTCCTACTCGCCAAAGTATAATGCTTTTAATATAAACGAATGAAGAAATAAAATTGAATTTTGATCGACTAGCTACATTTTCTTTGACTGATTATAAGAATGCAATATTTCTTAGATCTCGACGATTCGTTTTGTTATTTTTCGAGACGACAGACACGCATCACTGTAATAATATATAATATGAAATAATGCATTATTCCATTCACTCAAGAAATTTAACGTGTAGTAATATGCTAGTGTCCTAAAAAAAATTAGTCTGTCAATTAGTTGATCACAAGATATTGGACACAATTTTTTTCTTTTGTCGACTAAACAAATAAATATGAAGATAATAGCCAGTTAAAGTTCTGCGTGACGTCACATATTGGTGTCGATTCTGTTGTTTTAGGATTCCTAACCACAATTTTAAGATTTCTAAATTTTCTATGCTAGGTAGACCTAAAAATTATGTTATTCTCTATACACGTCCTAAAAATACCTATATTAGAACGTTTTTAAAAAATAAACAGAATCGACACCATTGCATGAATATACTTGAGACACTTTTTACCTATGGTTTGTCCGCGTTGAATGGAGCATGTTAGTAAACAAAATACGACACAAATAACAAAATCTCACTTGCTTGGCGTCGAGTTTCAGATATAATAGTAAGCAATTTTTATTGAAGGGAGGATAAAATCGACAAGTAATGTAAAATACGTATAAAAGGACGCGCCAACAAAGTTAATTTTAGGTTAAGTATGGGCGGTTTATTTACGTTTATGCCTCATTCAAAATGGACACGGTATAGGTATGACGCGACCTCACCCAACTCAATAACTCTCTGACTTTGACGCGATTATTTTTGTAATTTTTTGTATGATTGACATAAGAAAAGAATATGTGTCCAATAATCTCACTGACGGACGGATTAAGGATTTGTTTCAGTTTGTCCTGATATGTTCCAAATAAGTTATTTGTTTTATCCTTTAGATAAATATCATAGTTACGTTTCACTATCAAATAGCGCAAACTGTCCCATAAAGTATATGAAACGCAACGTTTCTTATCCGTAAATTTTAACCTCCAAATAATTTGTGTTAGATAGTTATTCAACACTAACTGAAACAGACCCTAAATAGAATAATATTTATTTTAATCTACCTACTACCCTATTAGAATTATAGCAAAAAAACTAGCTAAAGCAATTTCTTACCTGCATTTGTTTCATAGTCCCGTTGTAAGCAACGAGCTCTTTGCGTAGCTTTTCAATAGCTTCTTGAGCGGAGTTGATTGCGTCCATTAGAGCAGTCTTCTGAGCGCCTGTTACGTTTCCTGTGGAAGAATTATGTAGGTTTAGAGACAAATGGGAAAATGAGGTAGACTTCGGGATTGCTTCGACCAATTATCCGTCAAAATAACCCAGTTGACCTATAGATAGAAAATCATATCAATAAACGTTACCTAGACTGCAGTTCCTTGATGTCATAGTTGGCCAGAGTCTGTGTTCACCAAAAGATAATCGGACAATTAGGCAGCTTTGTCGGTTAACTTTGACGTTTGATGTATGAAAAATGTGTCAAAAACTTAAAACAACCGTTTGAACTTTAACCATCTGTTCATGAACTCGGGTCTAACAAGATAAAATTTGAATTACGTTGACTGAAAATGACGTGTACTATTAGAAAAAATAAAAATCCTAGTCAATTGGAATGAAACGCACTCCATCTGTGCTGCATCTAGCTGTGTGGTGCTGGCTTAGGATTTGCACCACCCTTATTATTCCCTTGGGTGTCGTAAGAGGCGACTAAGGGATATCCGCCGGGTAGCGGACAGCAGCGCCCTTTGCAGAGCAATTCTACCACCGATTTGCGATCCCCAACCCGCGTGCCCAGCGTGTGAATTATGTGTATTACCCCCCATGAGATAAACGCCAATAAGGCGCTTTGCGTCCAGCAGTGGACTAATACAGGCTGTTGAGGATCTTACCAGACTCCAGCTTCTGTATAAGCTGCCTCTGGTTGGTAAGATGTGTCTGGAACAACTCCCGACCTAGCTTGTACATTTCCTTGACGCCCTTATACATTACCATGACGCCCTTATACATTACCGTGGTGGTTTCAAGTAGATACAGTAGACCTCGAGTCTAGAAACACTCGTTGTTTGACTCGAGGTCTACTCTAGTCTTTCGAAAAGAATGATCTTACGAGACTCCAGCTTCTGTATGAGCTGCCTCTGGTTGGTAAGATGTGTCTGCAGCAGCTCCCGACCTCGTTTGTACATTTCCATGACGCGCTTGTACATTTCCATGACGCGCTTATACATTACCATGACGCCCTTATACATTACCGTGGTGGTTTCAAGTAGATACAGTAGACCTCGAGTCTAAAAACACTCGTTGTTTGACTCGAGGTCTACTCTAGTCTTTCGAAAAGAATGATCTTACCAGACTCCAGCTTCTGTATGAGCTGCCTCTGGTTGGTAAGATGTGTCTGGAGCAGCTCCCGACCTCGCTTGTACATTTCCATGACGCGCTTGCTTTTCTCGGCAGCGGTTTTAAGCAGGTTATTTTTCCCATCAATAGTACCGTTGGCTACCTCTTTGTGTTCCTGAGGACAAAATTATTGTTAAGCTTTTGAATTAACACACACAATATAAGTTTATTTATTTATATTTATATACTATTTCTTTTTATATATTTAAAATGGTATATATAATCTAATTTACAGTCTTTGGTACACCCCTGCCTTTCTTAAAATTCTTGTACTCGTTTTAGGTTTTGTATAGATGTACCTCATGTTATTTTTAAAGTATACAATAAATAATTTTTGTATTGTATGGTATTGGAAATAAAAAAAGAAATATAGGTAATTTTATGCAGGGTCGTGCGATTCAAAGTAGACAGTGTTACAAATAAATAAATAATGTTGGACAATTCACACAGCATTTAGCCCTAAGCTAAGCAGAGCTTGTGTTATGGGTACTAGATAACTGATATACTTAATACAATACACTACATAGACAGAGATATGTTTTTATTATACATAGAAAACATCCAGAACACCCTGAACAAATATGTGCAGTGTGCACAAATTTGTCCCGAGGCGGGCATCGAATCCGCAAACTCCTGCGTCGCAGGCGGACCTTTTTCCGCCGCGTCAAGTACCAAGTCGTCGATCGTCAAGTGCCAAGTACCACATGAAGTATGTTTTACCAACGCATCAAGCATTTTGCTGGAAAATGCTTGATGCGTTGGTAAAACATATCAATCATTTATCATACCAGTCTTTCGCAGATCGTAATCCCACCTGGCGACTGGGCGTCTTATAAGGGCATCCGGCTCTGATAAGGGCATCCTTTCTTCTTGTAAATACTAGTTATAATTTGTTTCTACGTTTGTAATTTTCTTTTATAAAAGATTCTTTGTTTATTTCAATATTTTATTAACATTTATTCTCAAATAATGATAAGTAAATAATTTATGTTTGTAAAAATCGTTCTTTTTTATTTCATTCCCGCTTCTGAATTTATTTTAAGTATTATAAACTAAAAATCTGTATAAATATAATGAATAAAATATTTATATATATAAACAATAATAGCAACAAAATAAAATAAAAATAAATAAATACCTTTTCCTTCTCGAGCATCTTGTTTTCCTGGGTGGCTTTAACATTGTCTTTGTTGATGAAAACCTTGTTGGTAGACATGGGATGCTGTGTGCTGGGTCGCTCGGCTGCGATCTGGTTGCTAGGAGCTGTGTTTTCTTGTTTACTCTGAAAAGTGATTCGCTATTATTATCGTAATCACACCAATATACACAGTTTTTATGGATGGATGTTTGTTACCTCTTCACGCCAAAACTTCGACTCGTTTTTTTTATTATTGCCAAAACTTACCATTTGATTTAATATGTTACTTTGAGAAAAGTGTTCCTGGTTGGAAATAGAGTCGATTAATACAAACTTGTTTCTTGACATATTATGTAATTTTTTGGGGGAACCGTACGTTTTTTTCAAAAAACTTCTTCAAAATAAAATAGAAGGTTCCGAAGAACAGAACCTTTTAACTACAAAAGAAACGGTAGCTCCCCAGGGGCCAAAAATTTGCCCCACCAGTATAATTGAAGTCGGTTTGAAGTTTTTTAAAACAAAATCAATTATTACGCATCGGGTGGTGGCTGGATGTCACGTCCAACACTGTTAAAAGATACTTACATCCGGGTTATGCCAGAAGACTTTGATGAATCTGTTGTTTAGAACTGCCTCGGTGCTCTTGTAAGCGACGTTGGCTTCCGTTGAGTTTGAGAAGGTGATGAGAGCAGCTTCTTGGTCTCCCTCGAAGCAGACCTGGGGACAATGGTTGTTGGTTTTAGTTGGATACTTCAATTTATAGATAAATAATGTTGGACAATTCACACAGCATTATCTAGCCACAAGCTAAGCAGAGCTTGTGTTATGGGTACTAGATAACTGATATACATAATACAATACACTACATAGATAGATATATTTTTTTATCATACATAGAAAACACCCAGAACGCCCTGAACAAATATCTGCAGAACGTACACACATTTGTCCCGAGGCGAGATCGAACCCGCAATCTTCTTAACGCTCGCAACCACCACGGAGGTCGTCAAAATGGAACGAACGTACCAATCGAATCCCAGTCTTTTGCATTCGTTTGCTCCTCACTCAATTGGTCTTTACCCACCTTGCTGTTAAGAGACAGATGTTTGTCATCAGTGAGCGCGTCCTAAATGTATGCTATCTCACCTGTCATTATAGACATACCCGCGTGATAGAATGAAATGCACAATGATTTATGCCGCCAAACAGACTTTAGCACAATGGTTGTCATAGAAAAACTATTGAATGTATCTCTACAAAATAAATTTATTGTAACTTATTAATAACTAAACTATGTCGGTCGGTATACCCTTCATTTTAGAGTGTTCTTTCCCCGTGTGTTATTTATTTTCGCCCGAAGTTAAGCTAAAATTCGTGTTGAAATACGAAAGTTTAGAGGCTTGTATTTTTCACCCATTTACTTTTTTACTGTTTTAGTTGGATCTGTTGATCTGTGAAGAAATCAAACAGCCTTGTAGTTACCCTTCCACGTTTGTATGAAAAAATGAGCGTCTAGTTCCACCTTAAGACGTTTTGAAATAAACATTTTATTTATTTATTACTTATTACACCTATGTATTATTTTATGTATTTACCTGTATATTGACAATCTTGCCGAACTTCCCGAAGTGGTTGTTAAGATGGGTGATGTCATTCATACCGCGCGGAACTTTCTTTACTTCTAGAGAACAGTTTCCGGCACTACTCGGTTGAGGGGGACGTACGCCTGGAAGAAAAACGTTGGTTAGACAGAGACAAGCTTATCTTATCACACATTATAATAAACTAGCTGCGCCCCGCGGCTTCGCACGCGTTGTTCCTGTGAAAACGTTTAAAGGTGATTTCTATCCAAAAGGAACTAATTTATGGGATAAAAAGTAGCCTATGTTTGATTCCAGGATATGGATTACCTGTATGTAAAATTTTGGGACGGACCGCTAGTGTTGCATAAAATTAAATGTAAATCCCGGTCTAGACCGACAGTTATGTAAACTTTCAGTTATTAAAAAATACATGGACTACTTTTTATCCCATAAATCGATGACCATGTCGCACCAACCCGCCGTGCTGTGTCGCCGAACTTAAAAACTTTTGACTGGATGCTCCTCATGATTCTTTTTTTATAAGAAAGCTGGTGCTTTCCGTTTGGTCCCATTTTAATTTGGTTCAGTTCAAACAATGGGTCCATGAAAATTCATGATATAAAAATTTAAGTCGGTTTATAGTTTTTTAAAACAAAATTAATTATACAGCAGCAAAACGGTATCGGCTCAGCATAAATGCTTTGCAACTTACCAATCCTATAATGCTCATTTTGCAACTTACTAATCCTATAATGCTCATTTTGCAACTTACTAATCCTATAATGCTCATTTTGCAACTTACTAATCCTATAATGCTCATTTTGCAACTTACTAATCCTATAATGCTCATTTTGCAACTTACTAATCCTACAATGCTCATTTTGCAACTTACCAATCCTATAATGCTCATTTTGCAACTTACCAATCCTATTGTAGTCAAAGGTCTTCTTCTGCTGTGGATGAGGATGCTGGTGAGGGTGTGGGTGGCGCGGCGGCAGCGGGGCCAGCGGCGCTCCACCATGCGGTACCGACTGACGGACTCTGCAAACGGAAGGGGTATTAGAGACGTAAGGAAACAATGGTGTCTATTTAGATATGGCCAAAACGAAACTAAACTAATTTCATAGTACTAAAAATGTCGCTGTCCCGGTCATAACGATCAAAATAATAAGGATGGCATCATTTTTGGTCCTGTCAGATAAGTTTAGTTTAAAGATAAAGATAAAAGATAAAGATATTTATTTGCAAAAACATGTGTACAAAAAGGTGACATAATATAGTGATATAGAAACAACATGCTTGACCGTTTGCGGTATGCAAATTATTATAAGATGACAGCATGCAGCGTCACGAACTATCTACAATTTAAAATTTATCATTAAAAAAATCGTCTAGGCTATAATAACATTTAGAAATTAACATAATTTTTAATTGTCTTTTAAATGTTTAGTTTTGGCAACATCTGAATAGACACAATTATAATTAATTTTGTTTTAAAAAAATTGTTTTCTAGTCAATATTTGACATTTGAAAGCAATTTTGATGACCGTGAAAGCAATTGTGATGGCCTTTAAAGCCATTTCAGTGGCTTATGCCATACAATTGCAAATTACGAAAGCTATTTAAGTGCAATAACGCCGCTACGGGGTGGATTTCAGCGGGATGACAAGATAAGATATGGTTGTCTCGCGAGTGAGAAGTTCAGAGCAGAGACGTGCACCGTATTTTCTATGCGCCAAAACTGTTTTTACCTAATAACAAGTTAATGTAACAACCAAACGAAAAATTAAAGCAAAATGTGTGCAAAACCTCTTAAAAAAAACTATCGATAGACCTTTGACCAATCGTGTTTTTAAAACACATATTCAAGATAAAAGATCAAGTAACATTTCCCTAAATATGAAGGTGGTAGCTTTCACAGATTCAGAGATAATTAACGAATTTGAAGTACAATAGTACATATTATGTAAGAACATAAATTAGTTGTGTTAGACTTAGATATGCAAAAATTGTATTAGTTGATAAGCGATAAACTTGTTAGTACTTTTTCACTTCTTCCGCTAGTGGACAAAAAATTTAAGTGAATTAGAGTCAATTGCACCTAAATTTCTTATTTGATAGTAATTACTATTTATCAAGCTGTTTATATAGTAAAAATTTGACTTGTCCAAGTGCTTATTTTGTAAGTCAAAAGAAATAAACTATTTGACTCTGACTCTACAATTTTGAAGTAAATAGCTAATAGCACACTCTTAAGGGGCCGGAGAACACCGGGCAAAGATTCTATTCGAGTCGCGTACAAAACTCCGCTCCGAATATCGCTATCTCAGGTTAGCTGATGCAGGCGCGCGCGGGGCACGGGACGCGGTACTACAATACGTGAAGGGAACACACAACCATAGTGCCGTACCGTCTTATGCGTGTGTGTGTGTGTGTGAGTAAATGTAGGTTGCTAGGTATCTATCTATACATCTGTCACTGATAACAATTTAAAGGCGGTAGCTACCTATTTCTTTAGGGATGTGTATTTATTGGTTAGCGCCTTATTGGTTTTTATCTCAGGGGTAGTGCCCATAATCCCCACGCTGGGAATGCAGGTTGGGTTGATCGCAGTTCGGTGGTAGAATTGTTCTGCAGGCCGCCCACCAGTGGATATCTCTTGGTCGAGACGTGGTGGGTGGGACATCTGCGTCATGGGCCATGAAGGTGTTAGTATGTATAGTATATACGCATTCAATGCCCAGTCCGCTACACGGGGAAAAGTTTCGACAGATAGATAGATAGATGTTTATTACTTCTTTACGTCAAAAAGAGGCAGAAATTTTGCCTAGATAGAAACTTACAACAAAAGTTCTGCTTTGCTGGAATTACAACACAACAAACTTTCGTTATAAATATCCATCAATTTGTTTGTACCTACTTACCTAACTACCTACCTATAATTTGTGCAAGTGTGATTGAAGCAGGCATAAAATGCCCTGTACTTATTTTTTAGGAGTTTTGTGAGAATATTTATTTGTTGTGTAATGAATGAGTGATCTGATTACATTACAATATCATAGTAGGTAGATCATTTACAACTCAACCTTACCTACTTACACACAGGTACCTGAGTAGGTGCATGGTTTTTACAATTTATTATTACTACGCACTTTATCTACAAATATAATTAATTAACCTACCTATCATCCTATAGTAATTCTAATAGATACCTACATAGGTAAGTAAGTAAATACTAAACTAGTAGCTAGGTAGGTAAATGTGAAACATTGCATTTAGTTACAACAGAGGTATAATTACCTAAACCTAGGTAAGGTAGGTCCCCCATCTCATACATAAAAACATCAAAATTCAAAAATCAAAAATGCTTTATTATCATAAATACAATAAATGTAAATGTACCTACACTTAGAAAAGGTCAAATCATATCAAAAAATACACTGACACATTTTTGATTTCAGTCGCTTCGGTATGACTAAAATTAATGAAACAACGAAGAAACCTTTAGACTGTTAGTTGTTATTATTTTTCGAGTTGACTCGAAGACAAATAAGTTACAAGAAGTGAAAAATAATTATAACGCCGCGACGCGACGTGGAGATTTGAACTCGGTTCTTCTCGCGTCTGAAGCAGGCAAGGTCCGCCTACGCCACGGAGCGGTTGCAATTAGTGACGAAAATAAGATTTGCACCATAAGTTCACCTTATGTGTACGTACCTAGGATGACGTCACAGAAAATGTTTATTATAACCTACACCTACATTTACTTAGATTTTTTTAACAAACTCCTGGATTTTATAAAACATACAATTCCTACATTCGTGCCCGAAGTATCTACCTACTAGTTTGCTTATCCGTTTTTTTTCCAAGTTTTTCTACAAGGCCTAATAGGTAGGTACGTAGGTACTTATATCTCAAGAAATCTACCAGGAAATGCCTATGTATTAGTATGCAGTTACCTACCTATACTTCAAAAAATTAAAATATAATTCAAAGTTTGGATAGATAGATAGATGTTTGTTACTTCTTTACGTCAAAAAGAGGCAGAAATTTTACCTAGATAGAAACTTACAACAAAAGTTCTGCTTTGTTGGAATGACAACACAACAAACTTTCGTTGTAAATATGTTTGTACTTGTACCTGCATACCTACAATTTGTGCAAGTTTGATTGAAGCAGTAAAACAGCCACTAACGTATTTTTTAGGTGTTTTGTAAAAATATTTATTTGTTTGAGTAGGTAATGTAAAATGAATGAGTGATCGGACTACAATGTCATTGTAGATCCTTTACAACTACCTTACCTATGGTTTATCCATTTTGAATGAAGCATGTTAGTAAACAAACTACGACACAAATATCATAATCTCACTTGCTTGGCGTCGAGTTTCAGATATAATTTAAAAAAAAAATTATTGAAGGGATGATCTAAAAGCTACAAGTAATGGAGATTACGTATAAAAGGACGCGCCAACAAAGTGAATTTTAGGTTAACTATGGACGGTTTGTTTACGTTTATGCTTCATTCAAAATGGACACGGTATAGGTACTTACACACAGGTTTATAAAATTTACTATAATACGCACCTTATCTACAAATATAATTTATCTACCGACCTATCATCTTATAGTAATTCTAATAGACATCGACATAGGTAAGTACATAAATACTAAACTAGTAGCTAGGTAGGTAAATGTGAAACATTGCATTTAGTCATAACCACAACACATGTATTATTATTATTAAAAACTAAACGTAGGTAGGTACGCCAACACTACATAAAAACATCTCAATTACCTGAGTAGGTAGATACTATACCACCTAACTAACCTTCCTATCCCAATCCAACTAATTATATACCTACTACTGTACTATACTCTATATATCTTTTTTATTATACATATAAAATACACAAATCACCCGATCTATAGAGAAATTTGTCCCGAGCCGCAAATCGAACCTGCGACCCCGTTGCGTTCCGGCGGAACCTCGCTTGCCCGCCGAGGTCTTCGTGAATAGTGAAAACAATGCACCTACTCATCCAACAAAACGCCTTACTGTTAGAAATTGATGACATGACATTTGATTGAAGCATGACATTGTCCCACCTCACAAAATAGAATGAGGCCCTCATACAAACTCGTTTTGAAACCATGTACCTACCCAACACTTGATTTAGTTTAGAAAATAGTAAATAAGAAGTACTCTTCCTTCTATTCTAACGTCCATCCATAGTAAGTACCTAATAAGGTGTCCCTGCGACAACGACCTCGGAGATCGTCGTTCGTTGTCGTCGGTCGTCACACGGGGCTGAGCGGCGCGGCTGCGGCGGGCGCACCGTGTAAATACACGTTGCATTAGCGTGTGTGCGTGGCGTGCGTACCTGTCCGAGCGATCACACAACCGAAGTAATCCCGCCCCGTGCGTGCGCGATAGCAATAGTAGCCGTTCAAAAATGGTATGAATTTGGTTGTGTTCCGTAATACCAAAAATGATGAATGAAAACTTTTTGTATTCTTCACATAATATTGTTATTCTGTAACTAGACAATATAAGCTATGTTCGACCGTTAAGAACGCGTAAGATATTATTGTTTTTAATACGAATCAAATAGGAAGAAAACTGGTCTATTTTGGCATAAAAATGTGCAAAATGCGATTGTCTATATTTCGTTTTAGGTAAGTATTTTGAAAAAAAAAACAACGGAGGGACCTAGATAAATACGATTCAAATACAAATAATACAATGGTATACTGCAAATATGGTTGAATTAGAAATCATTTTGGTATTGCGTTTGTATGGGCAATTCACCCTTCCCCGGCCTCTTAACGGGCTTTCAATAATTATACTCGTAGGATGGGTGGTTTGGTAAAAATTTTACTTGCCAAAGTACCTATTTTGTAAGTCTTAAGAAATAAACGATTTGACTCTGACTCTGACTCTTTGCGTAATTCAGGCAGGTCGTAAATATTTCAAGATATTATTTGAATTCTTAAAAGAAAGAAAATGTTTTTTTTAGTGCAAACTTACATAACATTAACCTTTTAAACTTTCGCGATTTGTTAACATTATTTTATTATTATTTTTTTCGGGTATTTATCGTAGGGGAAATAAAAACTAAGGTACGCGATAAATACCCGATAAATAATAATTAAATAATAGCTTAACCTATCGACTGAATACTTTCATACCTGGGTATGGGAATCAGCTCACGCGGCGGATGCGGATGTGGCGGGTATGGCGGGAAGGTCGCGCCCATCCAGATATCAGGTGCTAGTGGGTTGTATTCTGTAACAATAGTAAAGCTTTTGGTTATTATGGTCACAGATAATATAATACTATACTATAGTTCAAAGCAGTGTGGTGCCGGCTAAGAATTTGCACCACCCCAACTCTTCCCGCGGGTGTCGTAAGAGGCGACTAATATATCTATCGCGGGGTGGGCAGCAGCGCCTCCTGCCTAACAATTATGCTACCAAACTGCGATCCCCAATCCGCATGCCCAGCGTGGAGATTATAAGCATTACCCTCCATGAGATAAACGCCAATAAGGCGATTATCAGGGGGAGCCTGCGTCCAGCAAATGACCAATTAGTAACCTAATTAGGCCTTAGTTTAGGTGGAAGTACTCCTATTTCCGCATTTAGCTCTCATTAGGTCCATTATGCGTTACGCTAGCATAGCCAGCCTAACTCCGTCCAGAAGCGCAGAATCTTCCTGGGATAATAATAATAATAAATAATAATAAAAACCATTTATTTTCCAACTCACAAAAGGCCTTATGAAATATTTATGACATACATAATATTTAGTTCTTCACAGGCCTCGCGGAGTGACCTAGGCAAGTTGAGGATTTCTGTTCGTTGCGCTGTTACTCCCTCGCATTCCAGTTGACCAATACAGGTTGTTGAGGTTGAGTCTTCTGAAGTGTATAAAATTACCTGGTACTGGATGAGGCATGGTCAGCACAGAAGACAACGCAGCGTCTTCTAGAACCAGGGGATCAGCGCCGTGGTCCCATTGGCAAAGGTCGCCGCGCATGCAGTAGCCTTTCTCTGAAATAAACAATCCATTTATTTACTACTGCAGGGTGTTGTGTTATCACAGTCGTCAGAGTCAGAGTCAGATCGTTTATTTCTTTAGACTTACAAAATAAGTACTCAGACAAGTCAAATTTTTAATATATAAACAGCTTGATAAATAGTTATTACTATCAAACAAGAAATAAGGTGCAATTGACTCTAATTCACTTCAATATTTTGTCCACTAGCGGAGGAAGTAAAAAGAAACCACTAGCAAGTTTATCGCTTATCAACTAATACAATCTTAGGATAACTAAGTCCAACTGATCTTACATACTATTGTCTGTGTGGAACTGGGCGACAACCGGCCAAGCATTAACATCATTGACGTAGTCATCTACGGAGTCTTTCTTGTTAAGATTTCGTTTTATGTACAGTTTAAATTTACGAATAGGGAGCTCAGTTGATTCAGATGGAAGCTTATTATAGAATCTTACGCAATTGCCCACAAATGATTTCCCTACCTTTCGTAATCTATATGATGGGATGTGTATTATGATGGTATGTGTAATTTGTTGGGGATGTATCATCTGTGACATCACCAAATGGCTCTGACGGAAGACCAGCGTTGATTGTAACATGTTTACAACCAACTCATGGAGAGACAGAGACCGTTTTGTGACATCTTCCTGAATAAGCGAGTAAAAAAACCATATGCCCTATTGTTACATACTACATACCATCAAAATCGCGACATCTCCGCTTGAAAGCATCATTGAGATCCAATCTCGAGTCTCGCGGCGACGAACCACGAGAACGGTCGCGAGACCTGTCGCGAGACCTGTCGCGGGAACTGTTGGAGAAATAAGTTATTAGAATACACCAGCAAAGTAATTCAATCACACTAATATTATAAATGCTTAAGTTTGTATGGATGGATGTTTGTTACCTCTTCACGCCAAAACTACTGAAACGACTGAAATTTTCATACAGGTAATTATAATCCTGGAATCAAACATAGGCTACTTTTTATCACATAAATCAGTTCCCGTGGGATGAAAAACACCTTTCAACGTTTCCACAGGAACAACGCGTGACTTTTTTGGACTTTTTTTTAAAGACCTGTTTAAAATTAAATTCAATTTCATCTCATTTCTTTAACGCAATTTTTTTCCATTCCCATTCAATGGGCTATCCGATGAGGGTATAAACGATTCGGTTTCCATTAGTATGGTACACACAAAAACAAATACATAAAATTTTCAGACACCTTTTGTCGGTCGGCTACATCCATAAATAGAAAATTGTATGTATGTATTTGTTTTTGTAAGTAACATGTGATGGAAACGTTTATAACCAGTCTCCCCGGATCAGAATCCATTGAATGGGAGAATTTATCATAAACGCACAAGAGTTGGTAAGACAAATAGAATTAAAAAGTATTAACTCACCGTTCCCTGTCTCTAGACCTAGACATTCGCTCTCTATGCTCTCTGTCTCGTGATATTCTATCTCGCTCTAACTCCCGAGGCAGGCGTAGTCTCTCCCTCTCTCGGTCCATTTCTCTCTCCCGTATCATTACTGGAGACCTTGACCTGGAAAACGGAGAGATTTAAATATAGTTCATGAAAATTGTATGAATGATGGGGTGTGTCCGTCTCCATGCAAGAAAAGCAGTCACAATAGTCACCTGGATAAAAAATATATTATTCTATTTAGTCTGTTAGAGTCTGTTCAAAAAGAGAAGCGTCGTGGCGTTACGGTGAACTAACACTTTTAGTCGTACTAAGTACGCGCTGTATTTTTCCATTTTTTTGTTTGATCGACAAAAGAAAAAATATGTATCCAATATCTCCTGATAATCCAACCAGAGTCTGTACAAAAAGAGAAGCGTTGTAGGAATTAAGGGCGCGCGTGTGCCAATTAATATCCTTTTCACCTTTCTCGCTCGAGAACAGTGACGTTGCTGCTCAAAACCAGTGATCAAAATCGGATTTTGCTCACAGGTGGAATAAAGGATATTATTCAACGAGTTAAAAAAAGTTATTTAAATTTAGAATGGTGTTACTGTATTTCAATGGTTTACTAGGCTCTAGAGGTTATTGATACTCTTTGGTCGGCGCCGAAAATAAGAAAAAACTTATCGCCTTATTCAAAAACTTTTTTAGCACGACGAAGCTTTACTTTATTGCTAGCAATGTTTTATTATTTTTTAATAGAAAAGAAGAATGAAAAAAAAGAATCTTTTTGTAAATTCGTTAAATTTGTATTTCAAGTATAAATACTACAAAAATATCTCTTTTACACTCTAAAAAATAAATGATCGCTAGCTCAGCAGTCTACTTTATAGCCACTCGCTACGCTCGTGACTAGACTCTACTCTAGACTGCTTCGCTAGCTCGGGATTTAAAATCGGCACGTGTAGCAAAAAACCGTTTTGCTCACTTGTTGAACAAATAACTATTGTTGCGTTGACAACACTGCTCACTGCAGTACGACTAAAAGTGTTAGTTCGCCGTAACGCCACGACGCTTCTCTTTTTGAACAGACTAGCCTATTAAAATATGTATAAATACCTAGACAGGCTAGGTTGTCGATCGACGAGTGGCGGACTGCGGTTTCTATACCGACGCGGGGATGGCGACCGAGACGCGAGCCGTCTGGAACAAGGTAATAGAATAGAATAAAATATCTTTATTTTATAGACAGAACTTAGGTATACATAAAACTTGATTTAAAGCAAAGAAAAAAGTGTACTTAGGTCCGTCTAAAAGTGGCTATGGCTTAGCATGAGTTGAATGCCTGGCAAGCTAGCATCAAACGCTGGTCTTCCGCCAGAGCCAATACTATATACGACTACGAAGAAGACTTCTGATCCTTAGGGGTTGTCCATTAATCACGTGAGTCTTGAAAGGGGGGGAGGGGTTTGATAAAAATCATGAAAATAACACAAGGGGGGAGGGGGGGTGTAGTAAGATATCTCGTGTATTTATTTTTTCGTCTTGCTATCCAGTTGTTAGTGTTGAAGAATGTCTTGCTAATCCGTGGTCCGAGGACAATATACATTAAATATATTCATGTACTAGTACAATACATGTTTTTCCTATGATTACACTCTTCGTTTATTATTATTGTTATGGCAATCAAAAAAAACTTGCAACCTGGTGTAGACATTTTTTTATGGTCAGAATAAAATAAGATTATAGTTTATACCTGTATTTAAATTAAGATAATATTCAGAAAATTTAAAGATTCTTTGTAGGTACTAAAAATACACGTGATGTTGAGAAGGGGGAGGGGGGGGTGGTCTTAAACCTCACTACGTATCACCAATGGGGGATGGGGGGTTAAAAAATGCTAAAAAAAGATCACATGATTAATGGACAACCCCTTATAAGAAACAGGATCGATTGGCATCAGAAAAAGATTTTGTGTAAAATGACAATGTTCTTCTTAACTGTATTTTTTTCCAAAATCTGTAAATGAAGTTCAGAATATCTTGAAAATTTATGGACAGTCTCCTAAAAGTGTTGTCCTGTAACTAGAACGGTAAAGGCCCTTACTGTCCCGTCTCATAAATTCACTTGTATCGACGTACAATCAAGTCAAGAATCGTATATACCATGTATTTTGAATCACAATATAAACTAGCTGCGTCCAGCGGTTTCGCACGCGTTGTTCCTATGGAAACGTTCGGTGAAATCTATCCCACAGGAATCGACTTATGGGACCAAAAGTATGTACCTACTATTTTTCATTCCAAGATTAGAATTACATGTATACAAAATTTTAGCCCGATCCGTTTAGTAATTTTGGCGTGATGAGGTAACAAACATCCATGCATACAAACATCAAAACTATCGCATATATAATAATAGTGTGATATTTTTTTTTACTTTGCAATATTCAGTCAGGTAAAACATAAACTTACTCCATAAGAACTGACAAAAATTGCACCTCCATCACGATTAAATTTACCAACAGTACAGCCACACAACGTGTTATCTTGAGTAATGAATTAGTTAATGTTCCCTTATAAAATTAGAATGTTGTCCGTTTAAGTTCATCTAATGAAGTCATTAGTGAATACAGTACAAGTATTAACTAGTCATTTTTAACTTCATTCGTTTTACTTAATTGGCATAAGTTTAACAAGTACAGGTAAGGTTTTATTATGGTACTTTAGTTAACCCTATGGGTAATCCTACTAATATTATAAATGCAGTTTGTAAACGTGATGTGTGTCAACATGTATATATGTTTGTTGCTCTTTCACGCAAAAACTACTGAACGGGCCGGCCTGAAATTTTGCATACAAAGTTCTAGGCCTGGAATAAACTTAGCTACTTTTTACCCCGTAAATCTGTTCCCGTGGGATAAAAATCACCTTTAAACGTTTCCATAGGAACAACGCGTGCGAAGCCGCGGGGCGCAGCTAGTATTCTTATAGAAATAGAATCGTTTAATTGTAACTCAAATGCCTTGTTTACGGAGATGTTCGGGCAGCGTCGTGGCGCTCTGTGTGTCTACCATGAGTTGTCACAGTTAAATCGCCTGTGTCTACCATGAGTTGTCACAGTTAAATCGCCTGACATTTCTACAGTACTAATATTTATGTAACATATTATATTATTTATATTATTCCAGTATTAGAATTACCTGTATGCAAAATTTCAGCCAGATCCGTTTAGTAGTTTTGGCGTGAAGAGGTAACAAACATCCATCCATCCATCCATACAAACTTTCGCATTTATAATATTAGTATGATATCATTATCATCATCATCCACAGCCCGACTTCACCCACTGCTGGGTATAGGCCTCCAAACTTTAGTGCCACTCCACACGGTATTAGTGTGATAATTAATTACCTAGGTTCGTGCCTTCTCTCGTGGTCGCGCCGCGGACGCATGCGTCGCTCAGTCGAGCGCGAGCGACGTCTGCGCCGATCTTCTTTGTCACGCATCTGCGGAATAAACAAAACATTATTATTAGAGTCAGAGTCAGAGTCAAATCGTTTATTTCTTTAGAAGAATAAAGAAGAAGAAGAATAAAATATATTTATTTTATAGACAGAACATAAGTAGGTATACATTTCAGAGTAAAACTTACAAAATAAGCACTTAGACCCGTATTATGAAAGGTTGTCCGTCATAGAGCTATGCTTGAGTGACGTTTATGCCATAGAAAAGCGTTGCGTTGCGTTCAAGCATAGATCGACGACTGAGCAAGCTTCCATAATACGAGCCTTAGACAAGTCAAATGTTTACCATATAAACAGCTTGATAAATAGTAATTACTATCAAATAAGAAATAAGGTGCAATTGACTCTAATTCACTTCAATTTTTTTGTCCACTAGCGGAAGAGGTGAAAATTTTATGATTATGTATACCGTGTCCATTTTGAATGTAGCATGTTAGTAAACAAACCGCCCACTCTTAACCTAAAATTTACTAAGTTGGTGCGTCCTTTTATACGTAATTTACATTACTTCTCGATTTTAGATCCTCACTATAGTGGAATTAGGCCCCAGGCCTATTATAAAAATCTAAACTAAACGACCAAGTCAACCAGGCCAGAAAGAAGACTTCCAAGTTGTACAAGCATTAAACCAGTATCTTACCAGATCGTTTCTGCGATCCCTTCTCCGCGGAGGCTGGTCTACTGGTTCTTCGAGCAGCTCTGTTAAGGGCATCACCTGAAAATATAATGAAAACGTTTTATTTGCTTGTTATAGATTTTATTAATGATGGTGTTTTGAATAATCCTACCAACTTTGCGCTGGGTGCGAATTATAGTACTACATTTTCATGCACTATCTATACCATAGCTGTGTGGTGCTGGCTTAGAATTTGCACCACCCCATCTCTACCCGTGGGTGTCGTAAGAGGTGAACTGAAAGAACTTTAAAGTTGATGATGGTTACATTGGTTACCTTTACTAAAGTCTGCTCTTGTATCGGCGCAGGTCGCTTGAGCGGCGGCGCGCGCGTGACGACGACGCGACGCGGCGGCGGCGCGACGCGTACGGGGGACAGAGAACCGTTGGATGCTGGTAAAGAGAGAGAGAGACAGAGTTGATAAATAAATCTATATATATAAAAGAAAGTCGTGTTAGTTACACTATTTATAACTCAAGAACGGCTGAACCAATTTGGCTGAAAATTGGTGGGGAGGTAGCTTAGAACCAGGAGACGGAAATAGGATAGCTTTTATTTGGTTCCCAGCTGAACGAATCTTGATGAAATTTGGCAGGGGGGTAAACGGTATCCCGGGAACGGACATAGGCTACTTGAATAGAGCGTGCGAAGCCGCGGGCAAAAGCTAGTAATATAATAAATGAATAAATAAAACTTTTTTGTAACAGTTATACAATAATGGTAGCCGTAGTAGACCTTAAAAATACTTGTGTTAGAAGGTCTCGTTCTTCTTTAACAGATATTACAGACTATTTATTTAATTCTTTAACAGAAATATAACAGGAAAATATAGTTCGTAATCTACTTCTAGTCTAGCTTGAAATCTAATTACGATAAATAATGCTGGACAATTCACACAGCATTATCTAGCCCCAAGGTAAGCAAAGCTTGAGTTATGGGTACTAGATAACTGATATATACATTATACAATACACTACATAGATAGATATTTTTTTATTATACATAGAAAACATCCAGAATGTCCTGAACAAATGCCTGCGGATCGTACACAAATTTGTTCTGAGGCGGGAATCAAACCCGCAACCTCCTGCGTCGCAGGCAGACCTACGCCCACCACGCCACATAGGTCGTCTTCGGTCGTCATAAATGGTGGGACAATATGTAGAATACAATTAATTATATCTGTATCGATCTGCATCTGATATTTGTCCAAGTTGTTCAAGGTTTAATATGTATACTAAAATATCTATCTATATAGTGTAATGTATTATGTAGGTATATCAGTTATCTAGTACCCATAACACAAGCTCTGCTTAGCTGGGGGCTAGATATTGCTTTACGCCATGTGAATTGTCCAGGATTATTTATTTATTTTCAAATTTGGTATTCATTAAAGATTGCGAACGCTCAGTAAATAATTAATTTTGTTTTAAAAAACTATAAACTGACTTCAGATTTTATAGTTTTTTCATGGATCCCATTGTCAGAACTGAACTAAATTAAAATGGGAACACACAGGTAGCACCAACTTTCATATAAATAAAGAATCATGAAAATCAGACCACCCAGTCAAAAGTTCTGAGTTAACAAATATAAAAAAATACAGTTGAATTGAGAACCTCCTCCTTTTTTTGAAGTCGGTTAAAAAGTTAACAAAAAGCAAATAGTTAGATATGAAAAAGGTTTATAAAAAGCTTACCATGGTTCTCTTCCAATTGTTCCTTTTTCGCTAGCGTTTCTGGAAAAGGAATTAGATTAAAGGCTATAGATTAAGACCAGCACTGCAAGATGTAAGATAAGAAAACAAACGTTTAAAAATCTAAAGGGATCAGTCAAACTTTAACCCCCTTATTCGTAATAGTCTGCTTAGCACACTGCTAAATCTCGCTCTGTCTTCTTCTATTGACATAAGTTAGACTGAGAAAAAACACTTCTTAGCAGCTGTTTTATCCGACCAGACCATTATGAATGGGTAAGTGTGTGTGGAAGAATGTTTGTTACATCTTCACGCCAAAACTACTGAACGGATCTGGCTGAAATTTTGCATACAGGTAATTATAATCCTGGAATCAAACATAGGCTTATTTTTATCCCATAAATCAGTTCCTGTGGGATGAAAATCACCTTTTAACGTTCCCACAGGAACAACGCATGCGAAGCCGCGGGGCGCAGCTAGTGTAATAATAAAACAACGCGGGCGCAGCTACTCTATTATAACTATCTAGTACTATGTCTCAAATCAGGAATAGACCTTCGTTTGACCGCAATCTCACCTGATGGAAAGCGAAGATGCGGCCGACGATGTATCACGAAGGTCTAGAAGATGGCTACTCCGGACCACATTCCGAAACACAGAGTTGCTTCACGAACTGGCCCAGTCCGGATTTTGTATTTTTGACTTTGTATTTGTATTTTGATTGACTTCTTACCCTGGTTTTCCTCGGCAGGCTCCGGCGCCGCCTCCAGTTCTGGAGGGGGGGTGGGGGGCTTTGCCTCAATCTCCTGCGGTTTTAAGTACTCGTTGCTCTCTAGAGATTTGAACAGCATCTCTACGAAGGGTTTCGTCTCTGTGAAAGAAAGATGATGGTGAATTTATTCAGTTTCAGTTTATTTATTCAAGAACAATTTTTACATCGTGTATGAATATATGGTACATAATTAAATTAAATTAAATTAATAGCATGCAACAATATATAATGACGACCTCTGTAGCGCGGTGGGCGAAGGTCCGCCTGCGACGCAGGAGGTTGCGGGTTCGATTCCCGCCTCGGGACAAATATTTGTACGATCTGCAAGTATTTGTTCAGGGCGTTCTGGGTGTTTTCTATAAATAATAAAAAAAATATCTATCTATGTAGTGTATTGTATTATGTATATCAGTTATTTATTTATAATCTAATTCATCTTTGTTGCTAACATAATAATTACTTTCGTTTGATAAACTCGTCAACTGTGTAAAAACACCCCTTCAGCAAAAGTTTTCTTAAATTATTCCTAAAAATGTTTAGATTTACCATGAAATGAAAGCAATGACAATCTAAACATTACGATAAATAACAGCATGAAAGTGCACTATTTTGCACTTAATTTGGTCTAGATCAAATCAAATCAAATCAAATCAATCAAACAAAGATCTCAGGAACCCCGCGGTCTATAGAAAATATTTTTGTTCTGATTTGTCATTACTAATTCTTTGGTTCCTCGGTTAGTTTTTTTTATAAGTGGCGTAGTTTTCTTGTAAATATACAAAAACATAATTTCTGCACCTACGCAGTTCCAAAAACGTATGCTCCGTCCCGCTCCTATGAACGCCAAATCCTATGACTATCCTTCTCACAAAATGGGGCGTAGTGCGCCTCTTAAGATATTATAGCTTCGACAAACTTAGCGCAAAAATTGTGTTTTTTTTGTGATCACTTTATGGGACCCCCTTTAATTCTAATACACGGGATGGCAAAAGAAAAACACATTCGGTGAAAGTTTGACCTGGCTAGTTCTTACGCTTCATAAAATAGAGACCTCTGACAGACGGGCAGACAGCAGTAATAACGTTTCGTTTGCACCCTTCGGGTCCGAAACCCTATAAATTAGCTTCATCAGCTCTGCTTGCCTCCACGTGCCCCATGATGATGATGATGGATACATAAGTAGATTCAGGCATTACTTTGCGGAAATCCATTGTAAATATAAGAATGAAATACCTATTTAGTAACAGTTCCGCGACACCACACCACTGTCAAGATTAACACCCGGTTTCTCGAACGCTTATTATTTTGACAAATTGTTGACAATTTGTCAGGCTGTACACGCACTGCTTTTATTACTCGCGTGGTTTTTTTTGCAGAATTCTGTAACTTAATGGAAGTTCACTAGCGGAAAAATATGAATGTTTGGAGCACTATAAAGTTGTAGGTAGCTAAAATAGCAAGGAATTTTATTCGTCGTACGTGTAAGTTACGTTAAGCACGCAGGTTATAATCCGCGAGATTAAAATTCACGCTGTGAGATTCCGCAGTGCGCATATAACAAGCCGTTGACTATCCATTCAATGTGACAAGCGTTCGAGAAACCGGGGGTAAGTGGTGTGGTGTCCATTGATTTATTAATAAAAAGGGAAGTTTACGTTCTCCCAGCGCTTACTCAAAAATTGGCATGTGTTACAACTACACGCAAACACATACGCTCACAGTTATATTTCCAGTCCTGTGCAATACAAAGAACTACAAAGACAGAAAGACCTACCTAAGACCGAAATGAGACCGAGACAACAATATTTCTCGCTAGTACGACCGCCCATGCCGCCGGTCAGACGGTGACTGAGGTGGGAGCACACAATTTTACACAATTTGAGCTTTCGAGAAACCAGTACCTCATCTTCTCTTTTTAATAAATCAATGGTGGTGTCCTGATGATATCTCGTGGAGAGACGAAACTAGTTGACGACTTACTTTGATAGATGTTCTATAATTTTGTATAATTTGTTCGATTTTATCGCAGAAGGTTTTCTCGCGGAATTATATTTTAATTCTTATATTTTGATGATGGATACTAACCATGTTGTAAGAAGACGTCTAACTGGTCAACCATAACATCCCTGAGTTCGGATATTGGTTTCTCTTTCTTGACCAGGGCATACACGTACTTGGCCAAAGCGGCGGGATCCGCATCACATCTGTAAATAAAGATTTTAGAATCAAATACACTATGTTTTGTTTTTTTCTGCCATCAATTCTGTACAATTTTCGATCAGATATTTCGCAGCGGACCGGCGAAAACTTCGATCTATGTATCTATACAATTAATAACTTTTTATTGGAGAATTCTTCGAACTGTAAGTAGGTGGGTTGTTAGCTCTGGGATTTGCAGGATGAGCTGTCATTGACCTCTTCTTTCTTCCTTGCACGAATAGAATTACGTAGACGATTTTATTGTAAGTATAATGCTTGAGAGCCTACGTATTGTACCCGAAGTGTTTTTTCTTTGTTTTTTTTATCTGTATCAAAATAGGTACTGTACCTATCCTCTTTGCATCTCACAGAGAAATAGTTTGTTTTGTGTCCATACCTACCATCCTATAATTGTTTTTATTTTATTCTAGCTGCGCCCAGCGGCTTCGAACGCCTATCCCACGGGAACTGATTTATGGGATAAAAAGCCTATGTGTTATACCAGACCAGGCCCGATCCGTTCAGTAAAAGAGCAACATACATTTTTACATACATGTTTACAAACTTTCGCGTTTATAATAAAGTAGGTACTTAGGATAATAATCGCTAAGTTTGTGTGTATTCTTCATTGTATTGTTTTTTTTTTAATGTTAAGTAATTAAATTTTATTATATTTTGTCTCGCCAATCCCTTTACCCAATGTATACAGAGTGAGGCAAATTTTTGGCCTCTTCAGGGTAGCTACCGTTGCTTTTGTAGTTAGATGGTTTTTTTCTGAGGAACATTTGTCAAATCAAATCGTAACTTTTGGCAATAATTAAAAAAAAACAATTCCCATACATTTTCTATGAAAGAACGAGCGTAAGTGAAAACAATAATGTCACTCATTCAATGGTTCTTAATTTAAATTCGTAATCTGTTATACAATACTATCAAAGGGTACTTTGACATTACAATAATGACCGTCCAATGTTGTAATATACGTAATAGTTGATAAGAAACGTGCCCGAAGCTACGAAAACAATTATTTCTATAAAGAGATAAGGCAGTTAAATTGACATGTTTATAACCGATTTCAAAAAAGACGGTTTGATTACTGTCTATTTGTTAATGTACTATATACTACTATATACTACATTTTCCCGTATAGCATTGCAAACAAACTACGAGTATTTACTCGTTGCTGTGTCTACCTTGAGTTTTGACAATCTATATTGGCTAGCGACTGTGGTTAAAAAAAATGGAAATTTCTAAAGCGCCTCTAGCGGCTAGTTGGGTACTAATATGCGCTGTGGATAACTATATGCGTATTTACCTAACTACTGTAGTAACGTCCGGCGATTTAACTGTGACAACACATGGTAGACACACTGAAACTCGACGCCTATTAATTGTACATTTTTAAGGAGTTTTAATTTATAAGCTTTTGGAAATAAACTTTTCTAACACCAGATCCCAACAGTAGTCGTTTCAACTCACACCATGAAAAAGTTTTCGCAACGTAAACCACCCTTTGTTTCCATTGAATTTATGAGTCGAGTACAGTCACCGAAAAAAGCTGACTGTAAGATAATTACTGTCTCTAAAACCGCCATTGTTTGTCAGTTTCGGTTTTTTAATAAGAGATTCATAAGTTGAAAAAAAAACAGACTACGAGTACTAGCGCATGGCAGACGTAAGATTTATTACCCTTTAATTTAAGTGATAAGTATAATCTCTTGGTTCAAATCACACTATCACACTAATCACATCACACTAATATTATAAATGCGAAAGTTTGGATGGATGTATGGATGGATGTTTGTTACCTCTTCACGCCAAAACTACTGAACGGATCGGGTTGAAATTTTGCATACAGGTAATTCTAATCCTGGAATAAAACATAGGCTACCTTTTATGGGATGAAAATGACTTTTTAATGTGCTTTTTAAGGAACAACGCGTGCGAACCCGCGGGGCGCAGCTAGTTTTACAATAAATGTGACGTTAAAAAGGTAGGTAACAACACTTTAAAACGTTCTAATGTAAAAAGGATTACCTGGCGCTTTTTCGTAGCTTAGTAGAGTTGGAGTCCAAACTACTTTTACTTTCGCCGTTGGAATTTTGGAATAACAGAATCAAATACATGTTTTATAAAAAAATGTGTTTAGTTATTTTCGGCCATCAATTCTGTACCTACAATTTTCGATCAGATATTTCGCAGCGGACCAGCGAAAGCTTCGATCGATGTATCTATCTATACAATAAATAACTTTTTATTGGAGAATTCTTCGAACTGTAAGCTCTGGAACTTTTGACGTTAATTATCTGAACAACATTCTGCTATGCTTCATTCATGTCGAAAATCTCATCGGCAATTTGATAACTTATCTTTTTTGCCCACTGATAGGAGATTAAGTAAATGAAAACGAACAGATAGGCGTATGGAAATCAAATGTGGTAATTGTGAAACAAAGCTATTATTACGACATGATGTCAGGTTATGTTTAGGCTGTTGTTTTTCCAATAAATTTATTTATTTATTATTGATAATGGACGAGCAGCCTGTAGCTGATGTGTCCATATCACAGTGCTGAATTTAGTCATTGTGTCACTTTTTTTAGTTTGTTTTTGTTGTCTCGTACGTAACCAGTTGTCAAGTTTATTCTTTAAGGCGTTTATTGATGTGGCTGATATAACGTCTTCTGGTAATAGGTTCCAGTTATGAACCACTCTATTGCTAATAAAATGGTGCGCTGCAGGGGCTTGAGTAGAGTCACGGGCCAATTTATTTCGAAAAGAAACAAATCATTCGTATTGCGTGCTTTTAAGGCTGTTTACGGAGACGCGGAGCGTGCAGCGGTGCGTGCGTGCGGCGTCGCGTGGGGCGGCGCGTTGACGTTTTGCACTGTTAACGGAGACGGGGAGCGTAAACACAAACATGTCGCAATGAACGTTGACGTTTATGGATAGGCGGGGCGTGCAGAGTGGCGGTGCACGCAGCGTGCTAGGCGCCAAAACAAACAAACGCGTCTCAAAACACCTCTCCGTAAACACACTCTACCAACGCCATATATTTGAATTTAGAGCTGCGCCACTGCAGGCGCCGCTGCACGCCCCGCGGCTCCGTAAACAAGGCCAAAGCGTTCTTATAAAAATAAAATAAAATAACAAGAGCTTTATTCCATATCAGATTTGAACAAAAGTAATAATAGTAATCGAAAGTAGTAATAAAATGTCATGCACATTTGAATTGTTGATTCTATTTCCGGTGGATTATTTTCATACTATGCCATGCGATGTCAGTCGAAGCGTTCTTATGCACGTCTCAAATACACGGACGGCAAGTTACCATATGCAAGGCTCGACTGCAGGCGAAGGCATTCAATTGCAGTCAACAACCGTCCGTGTATTACAGACGACGTACAGTCCGTGTATAAGAACACTCTAAGCTGACGGTCCATCGTGTATCAAATCGTAGGAATACTCGGCTGACCTACTTTCACTTACACAGGTCCAAACTTGTCGAGTATCCTTATTTTGTTTCGTGAGCTGTGTTATAGGTAGGTATACCGTCACTATATAAAGCCTACTCGGAAGAATAAAATGAAATTTCGTTTTCGTTGTGGTGCAAAACCAACTCAGAACGCCCGATTACTCAAACACATCTCAGATTTAACAAATTTTCATTGAAAACTGTCAGAAAATCGCGACATGAGACGTGCTTAAGTCTGAGATGCGTTTGAGTATATGGGCGTAAGTCGCTTGCATTAAATTAGCTCGCATTAGATTACACGAAAACTAATCAGAAACTTCTGTTTCGTTTTTAGGAGCACGCGTGCTGTCTTTCGCAGATAGATCGTCATCCCAGCTGGTTATATGACGTTTACCGTGTCGCGTTTAGATTTACCCCATAATGGTTATGGAGTGTGTACTCTTGTTTCTGGAATGAGACCTGGGTTGGTCTTCTGTGCGTATTTTTACGAGACTTCAAAAAAAAGGAGGTTTTCAATTGGAGACTTTTTACTGGGTGGACCGATTCTCATGATTCTATTTTTATTTGAAAGCTGGTGTTTCCCGTGTGGTCTCATTTTAATTTGGTCCAGTTCTGGCAAGGGGATCCATGAAAAAACTATATAATTGAAGTCAGTTTATAGTATTTTAAAACAAAATCTTCCTAGGATTTTTACAGGCTTTGCAGAGTGACCTCGAAAGGTCGAGGATTTCGTCGTTACGCTGTTACTCCCTGGAATGCCAGCTACTACGTAAGCAGCTGATTCTTCGTCGCTCAGACACCCCCTGCAGAGAGGGCTGTCTATTGATCCGATGGTCAAGAGATGTTTCTGCAGTGGACAGTGTCCTGGGGCCTAATTCCACTATTTTTTGAACAAATGCTATAACGGCGCCATACGATTACCTAAGATAGAAATTTAGTCGTAAATTTATTTGGTATTCTATTACCATAAGATTACAATCTCAATTTTTGTGGAATACCAAAATGTGTCAAAGGCGGTGATTGTTACGCGATAATGAAGCGATAATATTGTCATAGAGAGGCGATTGTTAGTGGAATCAGATCTCTGTGCAGGGGTCTCCACCATTGTCGATTCTTTTCTTAGGTAAGTTGGTCTACTCAGTGAGAAAACTACAAAGCACTTATAATTAGATATTCAACCTGTGAGGTATTTAGAGCGCTAATGGTCGCGGTTTATAAATAGAGAGCGGCGACCTACGCAATCGCGGGTTCGGTTCCCGCGTTGCGACAGAATTGGTTGGTAAAATTATACGGTTTGGGAGAGATTTTTCGTTTTAAGCTGAGAGGTTTTATTTTTAGAAATCAATAGGAAATTTATGTTTTTTCAAAATGTTTTACCAGCCACCGGACAAAGGTTTGATTGCCTCTTTTCGAGTATTTTTAACCGACTTCAAAAAAGGAGGTTCTCAAGTCGTCTGTATTTTTTTTATATGAAAGTTGGTGCTTCCCATGTGGTCCCATTTTTTGTTCAGTTCTGACAATAGGATCCATGAAAATTCATATAAAACTATAAAAATGGAAGTCGGTTTATAGTTAAAAAAAAAAAAATTATTAACGCATTCACAGCCAAGAGTACCTATGTATGTGTGCTCTTTCACGCAAAAACTACTGAACGGATCAAGCTGAAATTTTGCATACAGGTAGTTCTAGGCCTGGAATAATAAATAGGCATCTTTTGTCCCATAAATCAGTTCCCGTGGATCAACGATATCAACGTCCTCTAGTTTGTCTCCTACGAATTCTTCTACAACTGTAGATTGTTTTTGTTTGTGTCTTTATGTTTTTACTATAACTATCCGTTTTGCATCTGACAGAGAAAAAGTTTGTTCTGGGTCCATACCTAACCTACTATCCCTTAATAGTTTTTA
Source organism: Eupithecia tripunctaria (assembly GCA_955876795.1). Taxonomy (NCBI): domain Eukaryota; kingdom Metazoa; phylum Arthropoda; class Insecta; order Lepidoptera; family Geometridae; genus Eupithecia; species Eupithecia tripunctaria. The sequence continues at coordinate 5,188,976 of OY041627.1, forward strand.
TTTATTTTAATAATCGCTGAGTTTATCTTTATTTTTCCTCGTGATGTATTTTGTTTATGTATTAATTAAATTGTATTTTATTTTGTCTATGGTTAGTTGTCATCTCTGTGTATTGTCGTCACTCCTAGGGGCCCTAACTGAAAACCAGAGCAGTAGCCTGGCAGTAGCCAGTGGGCAAATGCCTAATACTGACGACGCGAGTCTGGCAGATAATTGTAATTGGTTTTTTGCTCATTTTTGCTCGTCATACATTAAATCAATTCGAAAAATGTGTGCGTGGACTTTATTTAAAACTTCCTATATTCAAGTCCACTGCTGGAGGCCTGCCTTAATGAGCGCCATAGCGCCCTGTCTTCAGCTTGACCCATCCAGCATCTGCCTGCAGTCTTTCGCAGATCGTCATCCCACCTGGCCGGAGGGCGGGTGCCTACACTACATTTGCCGAGTCGCGGTCTCCACTCAAGAACTCGTTTACCCCATCGGTTGTCGGTTCTTCGCGAGATATGACCGGCCCACTGCCACTTCAACTTGCTAATTGTTTGAGCTATATCAACTTTGGTTCTCTGTCGGACGTGTTCGTTACGAATCCTATCCTTCAAAGAGACTCCGAGCATAGCTCTTTCCATAGCTCGCTGAGCGACCTTTGAAAAGTGCAGAATAAAATAAAAGTAAAACTCGGGAGGACTTATTTTTGAACAGCTGTCTGTACATGGTTTAAAATAAACTATTTGTATCTGAGAAGGTAGAGTCAGAGTCGGAGTAAAATAGTTTATTTCTTAATCTTACAAAATAAGCACTTAGACAAGTCAAAAATAAGCACTTAGACAAGTCAAATAGTACCTAGTAGTATTTTAATAAATATTCACGGGTATTTATCGCGTTTATTTACCTATTTTTGCGAAGTTTCAATAGGTTTACGCTCTGTCGTGGTCACGCGAGAAATACCCATGAATATTTATAATAATGTGTTCTGATCGCGTATAAAAAAGAAATAAAAATTAAAAAACTTTACCTAGTAGTAAACTCTAAGCGATACCATCCTAGAAATAAGGATTCCGCGATTTCATTTTGACTTTTCAGATGTCATAACACCTTCTCTTTCCACCACAGTTTATGACACAATCCTTGTTATTTTTAGTAAGTTACTCACACTATGTTTACATGCTGTTAAATTTATTTACGGGACAATCGGGCAGTCTCCTGCCAAGATTCTAATTTTACATTGAATTGTTTTGATCCAATACAAAAACGGCAATTGATTATGAATAGACTAGCTGCGCCCCGCGGCTTCGCACGCGTTGTTCCTATAAAAACATTAAAAGGTGATTTTCATCCCACGGGAACAGATTTATCGGATAAAAAGTAGCCTATGTTTTATTCCAGTATTAGAATTACCTGTATGCAAAATTTCAGCCAGATCCGTTCAGTAGTTTTGGCGTGAAGAGGTAACAAACATCCATCCATACATCCATCCAAACTTTCGCCTTTATAATATTAGTGTGATAGATAGGTAACTGTTTATGTACCACAAACAAAATACAATACAGAACAAAAAGTAGAGAATCAAGGAAGTACCTACAAAGTGGCCTTATCGTTTTGAGCGATCTTTTCCAGGTAAAAATGTGATGGACTGGAGATAAAAGAACAGCTATAGACAGTGTATGGATTAGTATAGAGCTACATGTAGATTGTTTGCAATAGCTGCAGATTATAGTTCTAATTTGTTTCTATTATTTGATTGTCATTTTCTTTGCCAGTTAAGGTCTATGCCATAATATATTAATATTGAATAGTGGAAAAATTACCTCTTTGCATTGACAATTGCATCTTGGTACACTGTATCTTAGTAGGTTGAGAATATAAAATTTGATATATGCATTTAACAAACAAGTGTGTTTATATTTTATTAGTTTTTTTTATTGTTTGTGATTTAGATTTATTAAATAATTAAGTGTTTTAGTTGTAAATTATTGTACTTTGGGATATTTATATGTAAATTAGATGAGAACCCAGTGCCTAGATAAACCTAACATAGGCTTTAAGGCATTGCTTACCAACATTTATTATTATGTAACAAAGTTTTAATGAATAAATTATCTATCTATCTATTTAATACATGTGTCTCTTTTCTGGGACAATCTTCTCATAATAACTGTCACTGTATGAATAATGTAAGGTTAGAGTGTTATCTTAAATTCAGAATCATGAAAAAAGTAACCAATTGTTTGCCACCCAGGACATCAAAACTTAGATTCGTTATGGTTGGCACTGCTATAAAATCAAAAATTTCTGGTGAATTTAATCTTCTTGTTTCACCAGATATTGATGTTTTGTGAATTGAAATAATTGGATTTTGCATTAAATTGACTTAAATATTTAAAAAGTTACAATCTAATAGTTTTTACGGGTGAAATCATTATAATTCTGCTAGGCCTGCAACATTAGCATTACATAGCGATAATCCTAAAAAACAGCTGATTTGTTTTATTAGTAATCATGATCTAACCAAGGACACCTAGGGAGGCATGCACCGGCGTCAGCGAGCTGCTGGCTTTCCTGGAGGACATCGGGTGGTTGGATTAGATTAACAGCCCCCCACCTGACACACAAAAAGGGCCCACTTGTGGCCTAGTTGCGGAAACCAGCCCAGAAACAAGTAAATAATCATGCTCTATGCAGAATGGATACAGTATAAATCATTAATTTATTTGAAAAACTACAGGCGCACCGCACCGCATACTCAAGTCACTTTTTCAAATCGTTCTGATTAGTGTAATATTGACTTACAGCATCATATAGAACTTTAACTAATTGTGTTTGAAAATCAACAAAATGAATGTTCATTTTCAGTTAAGTACCTAGTAAGTAGTTTAAATCTTAAATGCAGATGGTCAAATTATTAAGTTTAGCTTGATTATGATGCTATTTTGATCCAGTACTAGGACATTTTGAGGGCATAGATGGGGACAGTTGACAAGGTTTTCGTTTTAGCTAAACCCTTTGGAAGTTTATTTTCTGATACTCTGTTAACACACTATTACACAGTATATTACACTAACAATAATATTATAAATGCAAAAGTTTGGATGGATGGTTGTTACATCTTCACGCCAAAACTACTAAATGGATCAGGCTGAAATTTTGCATACTGGCAATTATAATCTTGGAATCGAACATAGGCTACTTTTTATCTCTTATCTCACATTCTTGTGGGATATAAATCACCATAGAAAAAAATAATAGAAACTAGGTTATCCTGTATAATTAAGCTTGTATGAATCAAAACTAACACTCCAAGACTAAGTGTGTATGTGTGATCATAATATGCTAATAAACATGTAGGTATGAAAAACTATGATGATTGAAATGGACTTATGCGGAGCAAGATGCGTGCATGACATTGATATTTTGGCTTCGACTTTTAATTTAGCACTGCCATTTATATACCACTGGACGAATGATCACAAAAGTTTTGCGAAACTTTCGAAGTCGGGAACTTGGCAATTTTTAAAGTAAACTTGATATCCATTTTAGTGAAGACCTACAAATAACTCCGGTAAACTTTATAAATTGCTAGGAAAGTCTCTGTATTTAAAATGAAAGCCATGTGTGCGTGACAAATTTTATCTTGACGCAAACATAAATCTGTCGTGACGGAAAGTTAATGCAAAAAGTAATTTGATACGTTTCAGTTGGCGCTTCGCTACAATGCCACGATTCATGGTAAATTAATCGATGAATTTGCATTCATAGCCAGATAGAGAGGTTATCTATTGAATTCTAGAAGCCATCGATCGAATGTAAATAACAAAATAAAATGGCAGCGTAGGTACTCACAGAGGCTCCAATATGGAAGTCAACCAAGTTTTGAAAACGTCTGGGTTTTCTATAATCATCTTGTAGAAACTAAAAATATAGATCACTAACTATAGTACATTAATAAAGCACTTGATTTATCACTGAATTACCAATAATGATTCACGAGAAAGTTCGTAAATTTATTACTTTAATTACACGTCTTTCGCGTTCCACGAATCTTTTTTTTCTAATTTTTTACCATAGATAGAGTAAATAACCATCTGACGTATGTGACGCACTTGACAACATTTGTTGCGAAATGTCAATGTCATGGTGCCCTATAATATTGCCAGAATAGCAGTTTTTTTATCTACTACCAGATTTAACGGGTTTTCATTTTCTTTCCAAATATACGGCAATATCAGACGACATGTTTTTTATAATTATTGTAGGTATTCATAAAATAACGTGAACTTGACTCCTATAATGCTAAAGTATTTGTGTCTTTGTTTAGAATACCTTTATTTGACGGTGTTTCTACATGGGTAGTTCAATCACTTAATAATATATAATTTAAAAGCTAAAATTTGGGTGGATGTTTTTAAGCTCTTTACGCTATACAAGGAGCCATCATGGAGCTTTAACCCTGGAATCCAACAAAGGTTACTTTATATCCCTTAGATCAGTTCCCGTGGGATAAAAATAAGCTTTAAACTTTTCCATAGAAACAACGCGTGTGAAGTTATGGTAAGAAAAAATAGGCTCAACAACGACGACGCCATGCGCCATCTTGATTTTCCGGCGGAATTTACATACTACCATTCTAGTAGTTTGCCGCCGCCGCAAACTACTAAAATGGTAGTATGTAAAACAGTTATATAATGTGAACGAAAGCGTCATCTATTCGTTTGCTTGAAACAAATTCAACGTTTTAGTTCTTTGATCCATTACAGATGTCACTGTTGTCTGTTATATTCCGTGGATAACTTTAACTATACTACTTATTAGTATCTAGGTATCTATAGAAAAGATTTTATTGTTGATGATGATAATTGCCGCAAATTGTCAAAACTGAACCAAATTAAAATAGGACCACAGGGGAAGCACCAGCTATAGATTATATACAAAAAAGAATCATGAAAATCGGACCACCCAGTCAAAAGTTCTGAGGTAAAAAACATAAAAAAGTACAGTCGAATTGGAACCTATTAAAATTAAAGTCGGTTAAATATACAGAAACTTGACCGCAATCATTGCCCTACCACGGCTAGGCGGCTAATCTACCCGCGAAGGGACGCCGCCGCGCCCCCCGAAACTATTGAATTTTAGGTTGGAATAATCGAACTTAGGTAGTTGGACAAAAGAAGTTCGTTTTACGCTTCCTGTCAACTACCTAATACCGGAAGTTGTCAAGTACCAGCTTGTATTGATTTTCGTACGGACTTTTCTTAAGCTCTTCCCGAAGTGGAACCAAAGAACTAGGAAAAATCGACTAAATAAATACTTTAAACAACTAAAATAATTTGTGAAAATGTTTTGATTTGTTGCCAAGGCTAATTTTGGACCTAAACTAGTGCAGAAATTCCTACAATTGCTCCATTATACCACGTATAATAAAATACCATAGATATAAATCGTTAGATACGCCCCGACCACCAAAAACTGTAGCAATGTACACAAACAAAACAAGCGTACTGAGAAAATAGTGTCATCTCTTTTTCTCACACGTTAGGTGCGTACACAACTTTCTCTTTCGTGCACTCGCCATTTAAATTTGTTATTGTAGTCATTTTTGACAATGCGGACGATAAAATAAAAGTTATTTCATTAACTCGCAATACCTACGAGTGAAATGTTACACCTCTGGCTTTATTTGTGTTTCTTGAATTTTTATTGCACTTTCGAAAGGCACACGTCATTTTGTATCACTATAATAAATACTGCTCGCAAACATCCTTCACTACATGTCCGGCTAACACTGTGCGTAGATGTACACTGAGTGCAGGTTTAAGCAGGCGTAAGGTTCGACTTGGACACAAAACGGCGCGGTCTCACTGAGGTAAGGGCATATCTAACGATTTATATCTTTGTAAAATACGATACTAGTTTATACATAACAAACTTAGGCCAGCGTATTCACCTACATACACCTACCCTCAACCGCCTGCTAAGTATTGGTGCACTGCTGGACACAGGCCTCCTCCCATAAGCGCCTTATTGGCCTTTATCTCATGGGGGAGTAATGCACATAATCCCCACGCTTCGTGCGCGGTTGGGGATCGCAGTTCGGTGGTAGAATTATTCTATAAGAGGCGCTGCTGCCCGCCCCCGGTGGATATCTCTTAGTCGCCTCTTACGACACCCACGGGAAGAATAGGGGTGCTGAAAATTCTAAGCCAGAGCACAACACAGCTGCGTGACATGTGACTACAAATAGCTACATCTACATTACATAATAACTGGATAATCGGGCAATCTACTTGCATTCATCATCATCATCGGCTTATATTAGTCTATGCTGGACTTAGGTCTCCCCTAATGAGCGCTATAGAGCCCTGTCTTCAGCTTGACGCATTCAACATCTGCCTGCAGTCGTTCGCAGATCGTCCCACCTGGCTGGAGGGCGACCTAGTCCTACACAACGTTTGCCGAGTCACGTTGCGTACTTACATAATCTACGTGCATTATTAATTTATATTACCAACAAAATATCTTTGGTAAAATGCCTACTTATTAATAAATTTAACACAAGTTTACAAAAAAAAGACTATCTCATCAAACTGCCATGCTGGGTCACATCACACGAGTGTCCCTGCTGGCAACAGGAATTCTAGAAACGTGCAGGAAAGTCAAACATCATTCAGATACTGACTGACAAACGATACCTACTTACCTATTCGTGATTTGTATCAAGCTCAATGGGATCATTCGGATCATACGATAAGAAACTTACAATAAAGCTAAACCAGCGCTGCACACAGTTCAACCTTGTAACGTTTAAAATAAGCGTCATATAATGTAGCAAGGCCGTCGCTGAATCCCAAAACATCATTTTTTCAACAGTCTTCCCGTGATAAGGCGTGCTTGTTGCGTGTGATGCGTGATACGAATTAAATTAAATCAAGTGGAATGGACCATCTTTATTATGATTAACTATTGACATTGAGGTGTAAGTTATAAGGTTATAACAGTGACGGGCACAGATTAATTATTTTATTCATATGCCCGCTAAGCGCGCGGGGATGACAGTCGTATGTCACGAAATTGGCGGGAGTTCTATTTTTTATTTTTAAATTACGAAGCTATGGCTTCCGGTTGTGTTATAGTGTTGTGAAAAGTTTATTTATGTTAACGATTGGTTTCCTTGCCGCTGTTGTTTTTGTTTATTACGTCTTAAAGTTCCTTCTAAAGGAGCGAACTGAAGAAAAAGTGCAAAGTAAGTATGGAAATCGACGTAACTTCCTAATTATTGTCTTGAAAAATGGTACCTGTGGAATCTATCTACTAATCTTAACCTATTTAATACAGACCGATTCTTTTCACAAAATTAAATACGTGACATTAAAAATGACTTCAGCTAATGTTCAGCCGATCGATGTAAGTACAAAAAAAATCTTAGGTAGGTAGGGTAGATGCGCCTGTTATGCGTCCAGGCCCCATTCACGACCTTTCGCGGCACTATTAGTTACTTTTTGTCGAAAATAGCCTTATTTGCACTCTCACACAAAGACATTAAATTATATCAACAACCTGGATGTGTAAGCTACGCATACAAGCTAACTACACAACACAAGCACCAGCAATTATTAGTAAAATAAATTAATCAATTTGTGGTCCGCCGTCAACAAGACCAAACGTGTCTATATCAACGCGAAAAATAGCAGCGTGTCGCAAATTCAACGCTAAGTTTTACATTATTTTTATGCATTTCAGAGTTGATGGTTATTAGTGTGACTTCATTTTGGATTAAAAAATATGAATTTGTGTAATTCTGCCTAAATTATAGTCAATAAATTTGAAATATTACGTGGACGAGAACTGTTCCACGATATTTTGAGAAAGTCCCGTTTTAGACCGGGCTGGACGCGAATCGGACATATCGTGTCAATAAGGTGGTTTCTTGTATTAATTATTGTATGAAAATTTACTCAAACATTTTATTAAATTTGAACCTTATGCTCGTAAGGTATCTAAAAACCATATTTCGTCCAGGCTCGGAGCAACGAACTATAAAATACTAAGTCATGAAATTTCTTATGGTCGGGAATTGGACAAGATTAAATGACGTCCTGATTTCGACCTTAGCTTTATTGATTATGTAAACTTAACAATAATGTAATAGAATTTTGTATATTAAGTCATTGAGTTATCCAGTATTGTGTATTTAACATATTTCATTCAATTTTACTTTATTTGAAATAAGCTATATGCAATTTTATTTAAAAATATTGTGGTCGAGAACTACTATATAAGACCAGATATCGACCATCTGCGTATAATTAAACACAGTGCCAGTCATCAGAGTTCTAAATATAGAATACTAATAAAGGTTATATGTTTATTAGGTATTTTTGTATACTAGTAGCTAGTGATAGCCACTACTACTTTCAAAAATACCTATACAATACAATAAACCTCAATAACCAAACTGCAACGATTCCAAAGACTGGTGTGCTCAGCGATAACAGGCTGCATGAGAACTACACCGGGCGTTGCCCTGGAGGTAATCCTAGACATAGCGCCACTAGACTTATATATACAACAAGAGGAGACCTTATCGGCTTTGAGACTACAAAACATTAGATTCTGGGGGGGCATAGAAAACCCTCACACTCAGATCTTAAACAGAGCCTTAACCTATGAACCTCTCTAAGCCGCCCCCTGTGACAGAATGCCCAGCAAACCTATACAAGAGAAACACTACCAGATACAACTATATGAGGAGAGACACCTAAAAGAGATGAATATGAGAGGCCCACGTCCACTCCTCCCCTAGCATTCTCACAATTCCGAACATGGATAAGGCAAAAAACCAGAGGAACGCATGCCGAACGATGGACACACCTACAGGAGTGCCGCCAGGTAAGGCGGCCTTCCTACTGCCCGCGGTGCTTCCTAATTCCTAAATCCAACCAACAAACGAGGCAATGACAAAACAACCCACTAACACGCTAACCAGCGTGGTGGGTCATGGCCCAAACCCTCAATGAATGATAGATAGCCCACAAAAAGGTTCAAAGTGCCCGGCGTTGACGTGAAGGGCGTTGACGGGTACCATGCCAGCCTTGTGGTCAGGGGTGCGAAGAATCCTCGGGTGAGGTCACACCGAACTTTGAGGTTTGACCATCACCTAGCGCTGTTGGAAGTGGAACATTAAATGGCATTTTCTGGGGTTAAGTGAATTCCGTAGAGAGGGGGCGGACACCTAGACCCTAGACTCGGGCCATCTTCTTTACTCTCGCGAGGGTGATAAAACATCCCAGCGTGACGTGACGTAGGTTTCCTCATCAATAATGCCCTTGCTAACTACGTTCAAGAAATCTCCAGTACCTATGTTGACAGGTATTCAGGGAACAGTAAGTCAGGTCTGCGCACCGACCTCGGCATAATCGGATGATTAAGTGGAGCATATTTATTGATTATTGATCACCGACTGCTCCGAGGCTCTCTGGATATCAACCTAAAGCTTGAAAGAAACCGTCTGATGAAATCCACGCTCCGACCTAATCCAATCCAAATCATGGCGGGCACCGAGAAGTTCCGGCAGCTTCTGGGGAATAGATTCGCTGCCTTGGATCCCTCTGATGACTCTGACGAGGCCTTACACAATCTGGTTGAAACGTTGTGGCACAAGGGCATCAAGTTCTGCCAAAATCAGCGTACTGGCAAGCAATCCAAACTCTCGGATGTGTCTTTCGGGCTGATGGCAAAAAAAAGACGGGAAACCACCTAAGTGACTTCGTCAGACAAGTCCGACCTGAACCGAGGGTACAAAGTATTCACTCAGGAGCTTGGCTGGAGCCACCTGACGAAGCTTAGAATGCACGATGGGAGGACATTCTATGGCAGATTATACGTTGCACATACCCCTCGTTCCCAACGACGAGACCACAAGACCAAGATTTCAGGACTCTGAGGCCTATGTCCAGCAGAGGACTAATACAGGCTGAAGATTATGATTATTCTAAGTAAGTTTCCTATCAGATATATGGTGGTCGAGATCTGGGAAAAATAGGGTCGCAAACTGGAATTTTTGGACGAGAACTGGTAAAATGAGGTATTTCGGATTAAAATATTATTTTAAAATTAACAGTTAAATTTAAGAAGAAAGTCTATTTTTCATGTGAAAATAGAGTATATTAGCCATGTGGTGCAATCAGTTTTATTCTTAAAAGCTCAAAAAAATATATTTATTTCGATATCTGAATCTGACAACTCCGCTAATTGGACGCAAACAGGCGCAATGACCCTATTTTACCTTAGTTCTATCTATTATATAAATACTTGCGCTTATAAGTCATTTACTAAAGTATTTTCTTAAATCCAATGAATTTGATACATGTTATAAAACAGGTTTATTGGCGACGACGTGATAGGTACCAACATAGACCTTAACCGAGCCCATAAGGCTCGAGGCATAAAAACGGAATATATAATGATATTAATGACGTAGGTACCTACTTGGAATTTTAGTTAAATTCTGTTACTAATATAGAAACAGGCCTTATCGATTAGTGTTGATTTAAGTCGGGAATTATTATTCATTTGCATTTGGGAAAATTGTTATAAAATTGTTATACCTATAGGTTTACTGACAATGAAACACTAACATAATTCCTAGAGATAATAATATAAGAGAATTGCCATTCAATAAATTTAAGACAGAACTCCGCATGGGGAAATGTTTTATGAAAACAAATAAATATTTTAATAATCATTCATTATCCTAGCTAGACATTTAAGAAAAAAAACAAACTGTTGTTTCCGCCTTATTTTTTCAAATATTTTTGAACACAGGTTCGATACCAAATTGTTTTATGTAAAAATATATAATTTCTCCTTCCATCATGCCATCATGTTTTAGTCAAGGAAGACACCCCCAGTATTGAGTCTTTCTTGACTAAAATAATAATTATGATCTTGTGCTGTAGCTCACTGTGATCTAAAAAATGTATCTAAATAAAGCTAGATTAAGTATAAAGTAATTTTTAAATAGTCTATAGGTATAATTATGGAGCAATTTACAGCTGCCTTGTAGTTTTAGCATTTTCGCGTCATGGTTTTTATTACCTGTAGTAAATTGCCTTGTAAGAAGCATTAGTTATTCATGATTACTCCATATTAAAATTCTATAACTTTATATTAGCCATTTAAATGAACGATCCAATACAGAAGGAACATTCTGAGAGCAAAGACATGTGGTTAGCTAGTTGGATAACAAATGAACAAGTACGTGAACGCCAAACTCGTATTAAAAATGATATGGTTTTTGTGACGGGTGAGTTGCTTTTAAGGATATTAAAATAAAAAATGTGTTGCAAAATATAAGGTAAAGTAAAAAGTAAATTCGCGATTAAAAACTTCTGTCATTTTTGACATTAGCTATACTTACCTAATATGTTATTTATTGTCATTTTTGACATTACCTGCCAGGCTGGATTACCTGTTGCCTGTGTGTGATATTTTACTTTTAACTTGTTGATTTTCAGAGTTGAACAACCCGACTTAATCAAATGGGGATCTAAATAAGTTCGATAAAGAAGGGTCCCATTGCTCAATTTGCTTAACTGAGTTGCACAAACGGGAATACTCATGTTTTCCTTTAAAATCTAGCTAATTAGTAAAGTAGGACATAATTACAATAGTGTCGATTCTGTTGTTTTAGAATTAGATAGAATTAGCTAAAATTAGGATTTATATTATGTCAAATGGACGAAAGCTTTTTAAATTGAATAGATAACTTTTATTTGACATCAAAACTAGCTAAAGTAAGGATTTAGTAGTCTATAAAAATCGATTGAGGAATGGAAATGTATCGTTTGACATTCCTAAATCCTAATTTTAGTAAATTATGTCAACAACCAAAAGTTATAAAAAAATATACTTAGCCACATGGTGACTGAATTGCTACCAGATAGTATTATTATTCGGAATTGTACGTTGTGACTTCGTGAACCCTGTGACGTAGGTGCTCATTTAAATATAATAGTATTTATTCATTCAAAATACTCAAAGCAAGTGCGTCTCTTTAGGATTCACTGGAGTTTCCGATAAAAATATTTTAAATGTTACAAACTTCGATCAAATATACCCAATAGGTAACTATAGGTATATTTGATCGAAGGTTACAAAGTAATTGGGTATCATCGTTTTGAATAACACAAAAATATTAAGATAGATAACATCTTTATTGTAATAACAAAAACTTATAAAATAACTTACAGACAGTAACTACTAATTAAATCTAATAAGGCACAATTATGTACGAAGTAAGTACCAGATCATACCAATACCTCAGGGCATCCTTATATTTACCGATAGATTCTTTAGAATTTAAAAATAAACAACATTTAATAGAGGAACCTTCACAGTAATTTTCACAATATAACAAATTCAAATTAACACAAAAACGTCAACCAGACCTGTTTTAAATTTATGAGCCTCGACCACGACTCAAGTCCTTTAGACGCGGCGCTGCTATCGCAGAACTATAGTAAATAAAACAAATATTTCATATTTATTTACAATGAATTATGCTCTTCTGGTCTGAGAGGTCTTATCCCGGACATTTCGCAGTCAAAATTGGTCGCAGCTTTCTGTTATTTCCCTAACGTGATCGGGAATTATGTAGTTGCACCCCTTTTGCCCTAAGACTTGAGTCGTGGCGCGGACTCTACGTTCGCCAATAGCACGGATCTAGAAGCAAGGGGTTCTTTTCTCTAAATAATTAAATAAAAAATGTTGGATAATTCACACATTTCTAGCTAGCCCCAAGCTAAGCAAATTGTGTGTTATGGGTACTAGATAACTGATATACATTTTATACGTAATACAATTATACTACATAGATAGATATTTTTGTTATACAGAGAAAACATCCAGAACACCCTGAACAAATATCTGCATCGTACAAACATTGTCCTGAGGCGGGAATCAGCTAAACTAACCTTCTCTGGTTTAAAGTGTAGGTACTAGTTTCTGCTCACAGCATCGCATGCGTAATTTGTATGGAACCTTAAAGGTATCTCATCTCATAGGAACTGATTTATGGGATACATTCTATGTTTTATTCCAGGCTTTGAACAACATCTATGCACAATTTCAGCCCGATCCGTTCAGTATTTTTAGCGTTACTTCTATTTGTGTGATCGATCAGTGCGAAGTGTGTTTTGATTAGCGTAATTGTAGAGGTAGATAAGATTAGTAACGTTGTAGGGTAGATGCGCCTGTTACGCGTCCAGGCCCCATTCACGACCTTTCGCGGCACTACTGGTTGCTTTTTGTCGAAAATAGCCTTATTTGCTTTCTCACACAAAGACATTAAATTATATCAACAACCTAGATGTGTAAGCTACGCATACAAGCTAACTACACATCACTAGCACCAAGCAATATGAGTAAAATAAATTAATCAATTTGTGGTCCGCCGTCAACAAGACCAAACTTGTCTATATCAACGCGAAAAATAGCAGCGTGTCGCAAATTCAACGCTAAGTTTTACATTATTTTTATGCATTTCAGAGTTGATGGTTATATGAGTGACTTCATTTTGGATTAAAAAATATGAATTTGTGTAATTCTGTCTAAATTATTGTCAATATATTTGAAATATTACGTGGACGAGAACTGTTCCACGATATTTTGAGAAAGTCCCGTTTTAGACCGGGCTGGACGCGAATCGGACATATCGTGTCAATAAGGTGGTTTCTTGTATTAATTATTGTATGAAAATTTACTCAAACATTTTATTAAATTTGAACCTTATGCTCGTAAGGTATCGAAAAACCATATTTCGTCCAGGCTCGGAGCAACGAACTATACAATACTGAGTTATGAAATTTCTTATGGTCGGGAATTGGACAAGGTTAAATGACGTCCTGATTTCGACCTTAGCTTTATTGATTATGTAAACTTAACAATAATGTATTAGAATTTTGTATATTAAGACATTGAGTTATCCAGTATTGTGTATTTAACATATTTCATTCAATTTTACTTTATTTGAAATAAGCTATATGCAATTTTTTTAAATAATATTGTGGTCGACAACTACTATATAAGACCAGATATCGACCATCTGCGTATAATAAAAAACAGTGGCAGTCATCGGAGTCCTAAATATAGAATACTAATAAATGTTAATGTTTATTAGGTATTTTTGTATACTAGTAGCTAGTAATAGCACTACTACTTTCAAAAATACCTATACAATACAATAAACCTCAATAACTAAATTGCAACGATTCCAAAGACTGGTGTGCTCAGCGATAACAAGCTGCATGGAGCTTTTACTAATTGCTTGTGCTAGAACTACACCGGGCGTTGCCCTGGAGATAATCTTAGACATAGCGCCACTATATATACAACAAGAGGAGACCTTATCGACCTTTAGACTACAAAACATGGGATTCTGGGAGGCATAGAAAGCCTCAGCTCGAGCTCAGATCTCAAACAGAGCCTTAGTCCATAAACCTCTCTTAGTCGCCCCCTGTGACAGAATGCCCAGCAAACCTATACAAGAGAAACACTACCAGATACAACTATATGAGGAGAGACAACTAAAAGAGATGAATCAGGCACCCACGAAGTTAGAATATACACAGACGTATCCAAGAACGATGCGGGCACGGGTGCAGCGGGACAAATGTGTGTACGATTTGCTAACATTTGTTCAGGGCGTTCTGGATATTTTCTATGTAGAATAAAAGATATCTATCTATCTAGTGTACTGTATTATATGTATCAGTTCCTAATTCCTAAATGCAACCAACAAACGAGGCAATGACAAAACAACCCACTAACACGCACTGGGCCAGCGTGGTAGGTCATGGCCCAAAACCTCAATTAATGATAGATAGCCAACAAAAAGGTCCAAAGTGCCCAGCGACACCAGCGGCTGTGCTGGCGTTGACGGGCGCCATACCAGACCTGGGGTTAGGTGTGCGAAGAATCCTCGGGTGAGGTCCCACTGAACTTTGAGGTTTGACCATCACCTAGCGCAGTTGGAAGTGGAGTTAGAGAACATTAAATGGCATGTTATGGGGTTATGTAGAGTAGTAGTAGAGAGGGGGAGGGGAGGACACCGTACCACTAGACTCGGGCCATCTTCTCTACTTAGGGTGATAAGATAAGACATCCCAGCGTGACGTAGGTGACCTCGTCAATAATGCCCTCGCTAACAACATTCAAGAAATCTCCAGTATGTTGACAGGTATTCAGGGAACAGTAAGTCAGGTCTACGCACCGACCTCGGCACAATCGGATGATGAAGTGGAGGATATTTATGAAGAATATCCAAAGTCTTACACAGCATCCATAAGGCTCGTATGTGGACGTGGCGAAGCCCCGACACTGTGACTTAAAATGAGATCAACTTCATCATGATGGATAGCAAGCACATATTCAGTGATCAACAGGTTTAGTACCGGATCTGATCACCGACTGCTCCGAGGCTCTCTGGATATCAACTTAAAGCTAGAAAAGACGAGAAACCGTCTGATGAAATCCACGCTCCGACCTAATCCAATCGAAATCATGGCGGGCACCGAGAAGTTCCGGCAGCTTCTCGGGAATAGGTTCGCTGCCTTGGATCCCACTGATGACGCTGACGAGACCCTACACAATCTGGTTGAAACGTTGAGGAACGAGGGCATCAAGTTCTGCCAAAAGCAGCACTCTCGGATGAGTCTTTCGGGCTGATGGCAAAAAGACGGGAAACCAAATAATTGACTTCGTCAGACAAGTCTGACCTGAACCGAGGGTACAAAGTATTCACTCAGGAGCTTGGCAGGAGCCACCTGACGAAGCTTAGAATGCACGATGGGAGGACATTCTATGGCAGATTATACGTTGCACATACCCCCTCGTTCCCAACGACGAGACCACAAGACCATGATTTCAGGACTTTGAGGCCTATGTCCAGCAAAGGACTAAAATAGGCTGATGATTATGATTATTATAAGCAAGTTTCCTATCAGATATATGGTGGTCGAGAACTAGGTAACATAGGGTCGAAAATTGGAATTTTTGGACGAGAACTGGTAAAATCAGGTATTTCGGATTAAAATATTATTTTAAAATTAACAGTTAAATTTAAGAAGAAAGTCTATTTTTCATGAGAAAATAGAGTATATTAGTCATGTGGTGAAATCAGTTTTATTCTTAAAAGCTCACAGAAATATATTTTTTTCGTTATCTGAATCTGACAACTCCGCTAATTGGACGCAAACAGGCGCAATGACCCTACCTAAAAGTTTTTGGGTAATACATTATACAAATACAATACAATACCACGATTTCCGCCTGGGGCGGATTGGTTATCGCAGTGGTTGTTACAATATGCAAGTAAACTGGTGCCCTTCCTCTAGGTAGGTAGAAGGTTCCCTCAGATTCGTGAAACATTACAGCGTAAGTGAATACCAAACACCTAACTAGTCCATTTGAATATTGTGTATACCTACATTAAAAACCTACTTCATAATATATAATGAGGTAGTCAAGGTAAGATTAAGAAGATCGTTGTAACATTTTATGTATTTGTGATTTAATGTGAGAGTATTGAATTCATATGATCCCCGCACTAGGCTATGCCAGTTTCGCGGGAAACCGAGTGAATATTGATTGAATGGTGAGGATGAGATGATGTATTCGTACCTTACAATGTTAATCAGCTGTTTTGATGTAATTGGTGCCTTCAATCAAAGAGGCAACCTCTATATTCAATAACATTCATTAAAATTTAAGATTAATGATGGGATTACAAGAAGAAGTACGTTCATAATGTTCATTTTATTTCGTAGGATAAGTACCTATCTAGGATATAAATAAGGTACCTACATTGCTTACTGTGGGAATTTCGGTAGGAAGAGCAGGCATGCATGCTGGTAATTAATATGCAGAAGAAATATGCACCAACACCATAAGGCTGAGCGCCGAATTGAGTCACGATAGAGACAAGACAGTCTTTCCTCCTTTGAAGATTGCGCATCTTCATAATTTTTGTAAAGAAATAGTTTGTTTTAAAACTATCGTGACTCAAGTCTGCGCTCAGCCTTATAGTGGTTATACACTGCAAGCACGTTAGCGATCTGCCTGGATCTGAAGTCTCGCTTAGATTGCATAGTGTAGAAAGAGAAACCCTCTATTTCAACGCAGAAAGACAGATGTTAGCCTAATAATATCTGTGCCTTTAGCTTTCTGGCGGAGAAAAACAAACGAGCTTAAATGACCTTTTTTGCTTTGAAGCTAGAATCTAAATCTAAAACAGCTCAATTGTTTCAATTGTAAGATTTATTTCTATTATTGATTGTAAATTTCTTTGTCAATAAAGAAGTTTAGTCAGGAAGACTAGGTAATGTATTTTGGATGTTAGCTTACGTGACTAGCAAAACGTAGACCTCGAAGTAGACCCAACCAAATACGCACACACACATGAATTCCATTCTTGATTATAATTTGTCCTTCGTTGCGAAGGCGAAGGTACATTACATTACTATTGTGGGTCAATTGAGAGACTATTTCGAAGATTCACACTCTAGAATAGGGCTTTGTCATGAAACATATTCCATATAGGTAGTAGGTACCCGGGTATATTATTTACAATTCAGTATTCTTTTGTTCTATTTATTGATTAGGGTTTATCATAAGCAATATAATGTACTTAAAATCTCGGTATCTTATTAAAATGGCGTCTGTGTGATGTATATCACACAGAAATATAAATATGTATATTTTTGTTCAGTAGAGGAGGGTCAGTTTTTCGTTAAACCATTATTTCGGCTTCATGAAAATACCACCATAAAAATATTTGAGATCCTGACAAAATCTCAAAATTATAAGTGTCACTTGTCTTTATCACATTATATCGTAGTTCTAAAATTAAAAAAAACTACTGCGATAACCAGCTTCCTTTGTGTAGAACGGACTAGCGCTGTCAAGCGCCGCTAAGCGCTTATAAGTTTGGAGCTTTCTTTCTGTATACGGCAGAAGGATACGAACCTCTCCCAAATCTCAGCGGCCGGCCCGAGCGAATTTGTTGTTGTTTCACGTAGAAATGTAGAATCGCATCGTGTTGGCCATTCCGCGGCATTCGCCTTATTTTGGGATTGTGCTCCCTATGTCGCATCGCCGCCCCCGCGTTTGAGCGAGCGGTTGCAGAAATTTGAAGGAATTTCTCAATTTTTTATATTCTTTCGTACTTTAGGATTCATTTTGAATAAACGACTGATTTCAGAAATATTTTTGTTTATTTCTAATGGTGAATATATTTAAGATGTTTGCAGTGTGACAGATTTTCGAATAAAGGTGCCTTATATGCATAAAAAATAGCTTGAAAATGACTCGATTTGGTGGTCAAAATATGGCAAATTAGTTTCACTCTCATTCAAAGATAGTTTTAAAAAAACTAAAACACTACAAACATAGCTATTTGTCATCCGATTATGTATGGATAGTTTCAAAACGTAGTTTCCAAATGAAACGTAACGTTTCCAAATGAATGGAAAGTAAGTACCTACGTTTGTATGGGGGCTAAGGTATCCGTTCCGTTCTTCGAGGCACACTAGCGCCACCTTTATAGTGCGCTGTTTAATTTAAAAGGAGATGCGAAAACAGTGTTTGGTGGCTATCAAGTGCTCTCCTCCTAAACTTTACAACTATTACAGAGGTATTAAAAAAACTTATGATAACCATCACAAACTGGCCTATCATGTTTTGAAAATTCGATTGTAATAATTATATAAAATAGATGGCGCTTGTTTGAGTCGTTATTTAAATTAAAAAAATTATAAAATGTATGTAAGGTATCTATCTATGTAGTGTATTGTATTATATACCTATATCAGTTATCTAGTAGGTACCCCTAACACAAGCTCTGGGGCTGGATAATGCTGTGTGAATTGTCCAGCATTATTTATTTAATAGTAGGTATTTATAAGGTACGTTGTCGTCACGTCACAGAACATTAGTATCCTAGGTACGTCGTCGTCTCCTAATTGAAAACAATCACTAACTAGGTAGGTTTTGTACCTACCTACTGCTCGTAAGTAGTGCACACGGGTGAGTTACGTTCATTATTCAAAGTGTACCTATTGTAATTGAACACCATAATAATAAGAACTGGATCAGTTAGAGGAATAATTAATTTTGTTTTAAAAAACTATAAACCGACTTCAATTTTTATAGATTTTTCATGAATTTTCATGGATCCCATCATCAAAACTAAACCAAATTAGGAAGCACCAGCTTTCATATAAAAAAAGAATCATAAAAATCGGACCACCCAGTCAAAAGTTCTGAGGTAACAATCATAAAAAATAAAATAAAAGTACAGTCGAATTGAGAACCTCCTCCTTTTTTTTCAGTCGCATAAAAAAGTACCTACCTAGTAGGTACCTAAGTAACTTTGAGTGACGTAGGTAGGTACTGTTACTTATGCTGTGCCTAGAGTAGACAAGACACCGAGCGCGATTTACAATGAAGAGCTATCGACGACGACGACGACGGACAAAATAATATTGATCAAACTTCGATAAAATATAAGTACAAAAGAGACCAGTCATTAAAGTCATGATATTTACCTACCATGATTTGTGAGGGTAACATACTGATATCTGAAAATAAAAACTCAACCGCAGGGCCTTCAGCTATTCTGTGAACCGTGATCGCGGCGGCGGCGCTGCGGCGGGGCCCCGCCGGCGTAGAAAACTGTTCCGAAATATTGGAGAGCCTAAAATAATCCCGTTATAAATTACTTTAGTGAACCATGATGGATTTAATTGTTAAATAAATCATGATCATGATGTTGCTGGGTAGGTAAAACCTTTTAAGCTATTGCATAGCTTCTATCGCGGGCCTTGATCGTGGAGTGGAGACCGAATCCAGAAATTCCGTAACGTAAATAACCTAACACTATGCAATAGCTTTACCGCGGCAGTCCCCGAGTGCCACGCGTCTTTTTTTTAAACTAGAAAGGCGTTCTCTAGCATATTTTTTTTATATAAACAAGAATAACAGACAAATACCCATATTGCCAAAGAAAAATTACACACAGTTTAAAAAATACCTATACACAAATAAAAATAAAAATAGCTCAGTGCACTGCCGCACGCACGTCACTTTCTGTGTATATATCAAGGGAAATCCTATGTAGGTATATAATATAGGATATACATAATTTTATTATACAAATTTTATAAACCTGGTCAGACACAGACAGCTTTCAAAAAGCTACCTACCTATTTTTAGAGGCTACCAACCACAATAATGCGAGCGACGCGAGCACAGACGATGGCAAAGAAGTCGGAAGTTTTTGATTTTTCGCAAATTATTTAACCTTCGTTTCACATATCCATCGTCCTCTTTCACCTTCAAATGCATGCTTAAACGTGACATCTTGACATTTTGACTTTTGACACTAGATAAACCGTAATGAGATAACCGACACGCAAAACTGTTTATCGAGTCTTCCTTTTACAACACTATTTTAACAGAAATCGAAAAAGAGAACGTTCTATAGCACAGAGCTAATAGGCTATTTTACTATAGAAACTTTAGTAGGTAGTTTGACGAATTCATTATGATCATGGTGTTGTTCTTCCAACACAAACAATGTTCGTAGCTAACCCGCTTACATTCATAATGAATTCTTTAAGGCTGTTATGTTTATTTATTATTTTTTATATGTGTTCGTCGCGACGATTTCTCCTGATTTGAATGATAATTTTGCAGTTTTAAGATGATCTTTAAATGGTCTCATAAAAAATATACTAGAGTTCTTACTATCTATCTCATACGAGTAAACTAAAAAAAAAGACGTGTGGCACTCGGGGACTGCCGCGGTAAAGCTATTGCAATGCCATCTAGAGGCGAGTTGCTGAACTAAAGAGACAAACGTCAAGGTTTTTTCGTTACGGAATTTCTGGATTCGGTCCCCGCGCTCAAGGCCCGCGATAGAAGCTATGCAATAGCTTAAAAAAACTATTTCAACTCAATTGATTTGAAGCGGGTTTTCAGTTTACGTATTAAAATAATCATAATTTACTTGTAGGCTGTAGGGCAATATTGATTGCCTAAAATGACACAATAGCAATACAGGGAGTATTGCTATTGTGTGTCTTTGCGATTCCATAAGGCTCAAATAATAAAATGTAGGTATTAAACTTCTTATAGATAAGTATAGTTATGATGTAGGACCTTCTCAACATTTCTTAGGGCTGTGCTTATTTGACGACCATACCATTTTATTATACCTATTATCATAATACTGTTTTATTGTAGAACAAACATAAATAAATTATAATAATAAGTTATATAACGACATCATCTTCATGATGATGTTGATGATAATTTTAGAAAACTGAACCCCTCGGATCGGACATTATCATAGGCCTCCCGTAATGAACGCCATAGCCCCTGTCAAAAAATTAAAAGTCACTGGCTTGACTTCAAAAATTAGAAGCGTGCTTGTTTCTCCAGACATCATTCAATGATCTGAAACATCAATTTACGAAATAAGAATAATAATGATTTAACAAGATTAAATGTAGTAAGAAATAAATAATTTAAAAAAATGCGAGAAAATAGGTAGGTATCCTATATTTCATCGTAGTTGGTTAAATTTTCCCTACAGAAAATTGCATTCCGTCACCTGATGGCAAGAGATGGAATTTCTTGATGAAAAGCGATCGCATTCCTTGGGGTACAGGGTGGAACAGGGTGGAATGAGCTATCTCGGCATTCTCGGCTCCTCCGTGGTGCTGGTTTTATTGGATTAGGTACTTTTATTCTTCTATTTAAAATTTTATATAATTGTATAGAAATTTATATCAGGTCCTCAAGATTAATCACATTATAAATGCGAAAGTTTGGATAGGTGGATGCTACGAATAAGAATAGTCTCTTACTCGTAGGGTGGATGTATTAAAGTTTGTTACCTCTTCAAGCTAAAACTATTGTACGGATCAGACTGAAATTTCGCACACAGGTACTTTTTATCCCAATAATCAGTTCCCAAGAGATACAAATTTTCAACGTTTCCATAGAAACAACGCCTGCGAAGCCACGAGCAGAAACTAGAATTATAAATGCGAAAGTTTGTGTGAATGTTTGTTACCACGTATTTCCTATTAAATCGATTTAGATGAAATTTAGCATAGATGGTTTAGGTTCACAAATAATCGAAATGTTGAAACTTTCAAAAATTAACCTCCTCCTAGGAGAGTGGTAGTTAATAATAGATCACAATTCAACACTCGGTTTATAATATACTTGAAATTATATAACGAATTTTTTTTTTTTATAAAACTTTTTATAGGGGTTACTTGAAGCCGCGGGCACAGCTAGTCACTCTATAAAGCCATTTGCTGAAGGTGGAATTGGTGAACATACCTTTTGTGAAGTCATTGAAATATAATAAATTATTGGAATTTGAATCGAAAAAGATGTAGGCTTATAATGAAAAATAATATGTCTATTTTGAAAATTTTACGGTATGAATTATCCCTCGGTAATTAAACTTTTAAGAGACTAATTTGGACTTATTTTTTATAAAATTAATAAGTAATATGTTGTTCATTAATTTTATCTCTGTCCCATTTGAATTACAGCGCCTTCCCAAAATATTCTAGCAAAAGAGCAATAAAGTCTCTTTATATTTATAGGTATCTTTTCTATGTATAATAAAAAATATCTATCTATGTAGTGTATTGTATTATGTATATCAGTTATCTAGTACCCATAACACAAGCTCTGCTTAACTTGGGGCTAGATAATGCTGTGTGAATTGTCCTGCAATATTTATTTATTTGTTTATTTATCTTTATATTTTTTATACTTTGTCGGGCAATCTCTTACATCTATTTTTCATCATAAATTTACCTATTGGTTGTTTCCTATACGTATAGTGTTTTAAATGACCTAATAAAATACTTGGCAAGTAGTTAAATCCTGTAAATTTAATTTACCTGCTTACACACATTCATAAATTTTAATATTACCTACAATGTAATATGAGGGTATAAATATATTTGTGTACTACCATACCACAGCAAGCAATTTATAAGGCACCAAACCAATTCCGTACTTACTTGTATTCAAATATGTACCTACAGATTATGTACTACCTATACGGCTGCTATAATTATTTAAGCAGGCTCCAATAATCTCGCCTAAAACAATCACAGTTTCCTACTTTAAGGATTTATATCGGACTAAGGTACTTATTTAATTTTATTTTCAGAATCAGAAATGGCCGAACAGGAGCAAGCTCGCTGTTCCTCTAGCGAGAGCGACAACTTCGAGAAAATTGACTCCGAAGATGTCAAAGATGCTAATGTGAGTGCTATCATTCTTTTGTAAGGCGCTACTAAAAATACATGAATAGCGTTAGCGAAAGTAGATAAGAACATAGTCAACATAAAGTAACTGACGTCATTATTCTAAAATCGAAAATTCAAATTATGGTAAATATCCCATTGTAAATGACTTTATCATTATTCCGTCTAGTTAGTGGGAGAAATGTTCATAATTCCTTAATAATCTTAGTTACCATAAAAAAACCATAAAGCTTTTGTTTTGAGTATTTTATATTTCTTGGCGCAGTGGCACCAAAAGTGCCACTTCTTTACTAGACAAATAAGTCACTGACTTGACTTTAAAAAATAGAATGGATTATAAAATAGTTAATGTATAAAACATAGAGTTTATAATAGTAGGTACATGCTATAAAATATGTAGTGACTTTTATATATTTGGTAGAAACTATGAATAAATGTGGTAGATGGGTTATTAAATTCAATTCCCTTTCAACTTCAATTCTTTTTTTACTACCTAGCTATAGAGTGTTGGTGACTTTGAAAAGTATGATACTAACGACACTGCTTATCATTACTTATTATTATGCACAAGCTTTGTGTAAATTTTCAATGTTATCCTCTTTCTTCACTCGCAGAGCACAGCAAACTTCACCGTAGGCGACGAAGACCCAAGCATCGAAGAGGATGAACCAGCTCACGAAGGCCGTGACTCTTTCCCCAACGTGCCTCCGCCACACATCCGGAGACAGCATCTTACTACCGCGCAGCAGCTGGCGTTGGCTGAGAAGCGGTCTAAATTAAGGTGTGTAGTAGTGTAGTATATTGGTAGCATGTAACCTTATTTATGTAGGTAAGGTACCCACCATATCATAACTTTCAACCATAACTTAGCGTGCATCGAGTTTGGCTAGTACTATAATAAACTCTATGTTAGTGTGGCTCGAGCGCACGGACGAAAGAAATCATCATCTAAGTATATTACCCATAGAGTTTATATAGTACTATAAAAACTCAATGATAATATCATCGAGTATTACCGCGAGAAATTCTTTATTTTATGTACATACATTGAAAATCGTGATAAATGTAGCGCCGTCGATAATATATCGATTCCCACCAAAAACTGCATTCTTAAACAATTTTCGATATTTATATTCGATTTTCTATTGACTATACAAAATCAAGCAGAGAAGAGACTAAAGTGAGCGACAGAGAGTGAGTAGGTAGGTACCTTTTTATTTTCTTCTTTGACTCTTCGATACAGACGAAAGATTGCCCTAAGCACATTCCACCCACTCTTAACATAACGTATCGAAGATAGCCCTCGATATTATCAGGATCATGTGAACCTTGATGGTTTGATACGAAATACGAATCAATCACTCGATATTTTGACAGTTCTTGCCATATTTATCAAGTGATAAGGCGAGAATCGCCCTCGCTCTTGCCCATTGACTGGTAAAAGCTGGATTATGGCAACACAGCTTTGACCATTTTTGTTTAGTAAAATTTAAACATCTCAATATCCGGTAAGGTACTCCTTAGAGTTAGAGCAAACGCTATATCGATATCGATTACATTTAAAGCTGTTTGTCGATGCACAGCATATTTTTTAAACTTATGTATATTTATAAACCTTACCGTACGTAGTACCCTTGCATATTTTGCGTTTATACAAAGCTGGTCAAATCTACTGCTTTATGTGTTTTTTGCTTCTGATATAAACATCATCGAGTTTTTATAGTAGGTACGATATCAACTCTATGGATGACAATCAGTCAGTGATGCCTGTCTAGGGTCTTCGTCATCGAAACATGACATAAGTTCCCTTTATATTTAAAACCAACAAACAACATAGTATCAATAAAAAAAAAGGAATTGCATAAACTGGATTGCTAGTGAGTGTTTGGTAGTTAAGGTACCACTACCCACTACCATACTTACCATTAAATTTCTAAAAGGTTACTAATATATTATGTATAATCAATTGAACTCAGATACTTAGATATAGGTATTATTATCAGTAGAACAATACTCACTGCACATGTATTCTGATATTGATAACATAATCATACCAACAAACAAAATACCTAAACAATACACAGCATAAACACTTTTCAATTTGTGAGTAATTTATTGCATAATCCCGGTCATTTAGGTCCATTAGGTACGGAATTCACGTCACTAATCTGCAAAAGCGGCAAAGCCTCAGCGGCTAGTTTGAATCATACCTCCGTAGTAGGTACCCGCGCATTTTCGCTACAAAAAAACGCCGCTTAATTTAAAACCTGAATCTACGTTTATTTTGTGCTTTTTTGGGTTTTTTAAATAATTTATACCGAGTTTTATATTGGTAAATGGATATAACGTGTTATAAGAGTGTTCTATTTTCGAAAGTTTCGTTTGAGTTGGATGCTGTGTGCTACCTTACTTGGCTTAAATTAGTGATGTCAATGTGTGCATTAAAATTATCGAATATTGACCTTTTTCACAACGTGTAAAACACCTGTACCTATACCTACTTATGTACATTGATCCTAGGTACTGATTACGTAGGAACTTATATTGATTAAAATTTTGGAATATACTCGTAAATAGTAGGTGAACCATATCTCTTGTCGATAGTGAATCACGATATGATTTAGAGATATAATTACTCTGTTATCACTTTATCATTCAGATAATTTTATTTAATTCTTACATTTAAGCGTGTTAGTTTTACTTTATTTATAATGGTGGTAGTTACACTTTCGTACAAAGGAAGGCGCGAGCTCAAAAATGTATCAGACTCATCAATTTCACCTAATGGGGTAGGTCTAATTTACTATTAATGATTACTACCATCCTCCTCATCATTTATAATTGGATTTTAATGAATTTCGATCCTTAATTAAGTCCACGAAAATTATTATAAAAATTACTACTTGTAGACTAGAAAAACAGAATTGTTTTTAATGCTGATACATAAGTTATACTAGGCATTCCACATAGCATATAATTAATAATTAAAAGAGAGGCATTTAATTTTTTTTAAAACGAATAATAAAGTTATTACAACGGAATATTTACCATGATTTAAGTTCCGAGCTTTCTAAATCATGGTAAATATATCGTTGTAAATAACTTTAAAAGTTTTATAGTAAAACAAATGTGTCTTTTATTATTTTGTACGTTCATTAGGCACCTTTGTTTTTTTATAAAAAAACTTTAAAAACAATGAAAATAATGATGCTCTTGAAGGAATACCTTCGATGACCTCTATGGCGCAGTATGTGAAGGTCCGTCTGAAGGTTGCGAGTTTGAATGCACTGCGTGCCGAATGACCCGAAAATATTATTTCCGGGTCTCTTTGTATGTTCTTTTTTATTTGTTTAAAATATTACATATTATCATTTATGAAAAGAAGTGATTCAAAATAAGAAGGAAGGTAGGGTAACGAAGAAAATAATTAGAGCTACACGTTTAAAAGAAATTAATCATATAACACATTAGAGTAGAGTAGCAGTGGTAGAGTCCCATAGACGATTGATTTTTAACTTGCCAATTAATAAACTAAAATTACGATACCTAAAATTAAACTCTTAGAAAATTTATAAAAGGTCAAATTATAAACACTGACACGGAAATAAAGTGATATTTTTGATTTCTGTCGCTTGAGTATGTAACATAATTAATTATGTTTACTATACAATCTAGGTATGAGAGCCTAAGCCTCGTGTGACTGCCTATTAATAATTTAAGGTAGTTGATAATCGAGGACGCATAAGATAATTCATTCAAATGTTTTGTTTACGACTCAAGACAAGACATTGAGTTTTCCTCAAACTTTATAAGATAAGATAATGTTTATTTCAGACAACTACAATCATTTTATCCAGGCAAAATAAATTAAAGAATCCATATTTGTGATAGATAAGGTATTTAAATCATTTAAAAATAGCCAATTTTAAAACGTTTCCATAACAAAACAAACGCATGCAATGCCGCCGGCAGAAACTAGTACCATTAGGGATATCGATTATTGGAGGACATTTGTTATGGAGAGTAGAGTCCTAAATTCAAGGCACCTGCTACTATGTATTTTATTTTGATGCGATCAAAATTCATTTGTTCTATTTTTGGCCATACGCAAAGTGCTCGAATGTATAGACTATTTTTTACTCTTCCTACGTTTGTTTACTTATAACATTTACTTATGGTAGCTAAATTACGTCGGTACTTTGATTATTTTGCTGGCTTCAATCGAAGACGTCAATACGTTGGACTTTTTGTTTAGTTTTGTTATTTCCGCAATCTCTTCCTTGTGGAAATAATAGAAGCTTATTATGAATGCTAACGTTAACCTCTGAATATTACATAATTTTTTCTTTTATTTATACTGATGCTCAGTGTGTGAATTAAGTAATAGGTGGGTAAGATCGACCCAAAGACGATTCCAAAGGTCGATGTGCAAAATTTATCGCCAGGTACTGTAATTATGTATGTTTATACGGGGGCAGATATTACATAATATAAACTGATTAAGGTAGCCTAGAAATTGACATTGCAAAATAATGTAGGCAGGTTAACCTACCTATTTAAACCAAAGGAGGCAATTCTATTGTAACATGCTTACCATAAATACATAAATGATTTTATGGACATGAGAGTAGGATGAGTCAATCAATCATCACAAATGATAATACGAGTATGACACTATTAATGGCTAAATGTGTAAACTCATAAATTATAAATAGTTTTAATAGTTAGTGCTGTAATGATTGGAACCGTCAGTAAAATTCAATATGTTGACAAGATGGCAACAAATAAATCTAAATATCTGTATCGGTTTTAAATTCATGTTATATCTTGAAAAGTGGTGTCCAAAATGTGTTGGTTTTGATGATTTATTATAAATTTGTAAGTAAATCGCTATTGTAGTATTGGTAGTAACGAGGTAATTATAAGATCCTGTGAATAATAGGAATAAAAAATATTCTCCTATAATACTATTATAAAGAGGAAAGGTTTATATTTTTATGTTTGTAACGAATCAACTCAAAAACTACTAAACCAATTAAAAAAAAAATTTAGCCATGAGAATGCTACATTATCCCTGAAATTATAGTAGTTAAACATACATATTTTACCAGAAAAACTTAGGGATCCCTCTCTATGTCCGACCATGCGTAGCCGGGAAAGGCCGCTAATATTCTGTATAATATACTAGCTGCGCCCCGCGGCTTCGCACGCCTATCCCACGGAAACTGATTTGTGGGATAAAAAGTAGCCTGTGTTATTCCAGGTGTAGAACTACCTGTACACAAATTTTCAGCCCGATCCGTTCAGTAGTTTTTGCGTGAAAGAGCAACAAACATGTATGCATACATGTTTACAAACTTTCGCGTTTATATTATTAGTAGGATTCGTATAAATCCTTCGGTAAGGCAATTATAGCTTTAATAGACATTTAAATGGTTATTTGTCACTGGTACATTAAGTGTGGTGCTTGGCAAAATACGAAGGTCATATAAATATTAGCTTTGGCATCAACATAACCCGCGTTTATGAATATTAAGCTAATAGTGCGTCAGTAGTTATTCAGTAAACGATCGTCTGAGAAGCGTCATTTAAGTTATTAAAAAGACAAAAAATGTTAGGGATCTAGGAAGTTTACTGTCACGTACACTAGCTAGGTCGTATGATGATCTAAAAGCCCATGATTTAGAAATAATTGACTTGACGTCATCGATTTTCTTACAAGTTTTATTAGTAACTGGGGGTTTCTGTGGTTTTATAACAGACCCATCAAACTGAATTGACGAGAAGCAGTTTTTTCTGCTGCTGGTGATCGTTGTGATGATGCGTGCCTGATCTTAAATTAAAAGTTATTGTAGTTTCAAATCTATTTTAGTTACATACTCGTATCACACTAAATTATTATAAATGCGAGTTAATAAAAGTGTGTATGGATGGATGGATGTATGTTTGTTACTTCTTCAGGCCAAAACTACTGGACGGATCTGGCTGAAATTTTGTATATAGATAATTCTAATCCTGAAATCAAACAAAGGCTACTTTTGATCCCACAAATCAGTTCCCGTGGGATGAAAATCATCTTTTAACGTTTCCATAGGAACAACACGTACGAAGCCGCGGGGCGCAGATAGTACTGAATAAAATTAAACCAGCTTTATTTAATCGTCTTTGTAAATATAGAATGATCAATTATATCGCTGCTATCGTGTTATTAGTCATTATTATTATAATGGGTGTTTCTTAGACCCGAACAAATAATAAAATTAATTCGTCCTCGTCTTCTATTTTTTGCTAAATATAACAAAGATAAAGAAATTAAAATCTCGATAGCACAAAGTCGTAAGGTTCGCATACTAACAAAAACAAAAGGTAGGCATTATAATACCAACCAACAAAATATCCAGCCAAAACGAAACTTCGAATTTCAATTTAGTGAAAACAGCAAAATTTTAGTAGTTAAACAACTGTGATGGCTTAAAAAGTGATAAAAGTGTTAAGATTACTAAGTTATATGTGGAATTGGATCATGATGAAGCGTCGAACCTCCAAGCGTTTCGTCATAGGCGAGACTTCCGGTGATGTTCAGAACTTTGACGAAGATCCTGTGGAGGTGATACCTTCTAGCCTGATCCAGAAATTCCAGATGACGGTTCAGGCTGATGAGGGTCATTTAGAGAAGGAAGAAACCACTCCAATTGGAGATGGGGGTTTGTTGAGTCCTCCAAAAGCGGCAACGCTGCAGTAAGTTGTTTGATTTACGATGTGTTACCATTGTCTCTGAAGGTTGTGTCTTTTACCGTTGTCCCATCTTGTAGGCTCTCACAAATCTGTCAAACATTTCTTGTAAAAAAATTAAGTAATAACCACTCACTCTGAAAGACTGGTCGACATTCAAGAGATTTAGTGTTCATTGAAATAGGAGCATACATGTATTCTGTGAGCATAGGTACATTTAATAAAAGAGCACACATGTATTACTAAACAAATTTAGGGTCGGAGATCGCTTTATTTAACCACAACACATTGCAATCAAATGTCTGAAAGGATGGTACTCCAAAATCTTTATTATGGGTAACTATAATTTGTTATTACATTTAAAGCATTTTCATATGATCATTTTTTGTGGTTGTGTTTGTGTATGTAAGTACACAAAGTAAATTTGTAAATAAGAACCCCTACTTGCTCTTACTAAAATGTCTTTTCCATAAACCAGTTTTATGCCCTTGGCACGAAAAGTTATGTCACTTCTTAACAGGTTTTAAAGTGCAACGTAGTAAATATTTTTTTGAAAATTATTTTATTGCTGATGATTTGCCTACTTAAAAAACTACTAACATTTTTATCAGGTCTGTGCTGTTAAAGGATCTCATGATTGAAAGGTATTAAAGCATAATTTTGCTAGCGATGAATGAGTTCATAATAAAATAATGAGTTTATGGTAATGTTTATGCCTAAAGCATGCTTTATTGTCAAGAAGGCAATCTATAGCAATCTAAGGCAATCTAATAAGTCATCGCTGGGAAATACCTGCTGTTAATTTATTAAGTATTTAAAGAACATTACTTACTAAATTTACCATTGCGAATTAACATGGCACCTCGGCTCGGAGCTTGATACTTCCTCCGCTGCCCAGCGTGATGCCCTGCCGTGCGTCGTCGTCGCCGCGTCGTCGCGTGCAAGTGAAAAGGTTGTCACGACAGCATCACAATTACCTTTGCACGTGTAAAATTATCTAGTTATTTTCTTGCTGTTATCTGTTTCATTATTAGTTTTTTGTTTAAATCAGGTGCCTTGTTAATTCTCCCGGGTTATATCTATCTATATATAAAAAAAAAAATTGCTGTTCGTTAGTCTCGCTAAAACTCGAGAACGGCTGAACGGATTTATCTTATCTTGATCTTGAAATGTTCTTGGAGATCTGGGGAAGGTTTAATAGGTGAGAACAATTCGAATAACTGCCGGGAAAACACCTTTAAACGTTTCCATAGGAACAACGCATGCGAAACCGCGGAGATCAGCTAGTATATTTCCAATCCTGTACCTATGTACTTAATTATGTATGCCTTTGATATTTGTTACTGTTCTTTTTTTATTACTTTTCCTGTGCTGTCTGTGTGTGTACCCAATAAAGAGTCTATCTATCTATCTATCTATCTATCTATATTATATTATATGTACCTATCAAATATTAGCTAATTACTTTTCTACCACAGTATACACTTGCACTGTAAGTAATGATAGAGTTTACTGCTTCGTAGTACCTAACCTACCTTGGTAGGGTAGGGAGGTTAGTAAGCAGGTACTTACTTCAAGTTGCCAATAAATGAATTCTAGTAACATTAGTAGGTACGACATACTCGGTACTAGGTACCTACCTACTAGTGTATGTACTAGAATTCAAGTAGGTACTAGGTACCTACCTATCATGTTGTATATTGCATGCCATGTTGCGATTGCGAATCATTAAATTGCTCTTCAATTTAGGTGTCTACTGTCTATGTCACGATAAGTAAATTGGTGTAACAATTTTAAGTTTTTCACTTACCTATTTATGTTAGCTATAAGCATAAGTTATCCTAAGCTGCCTACATATTATTTTATTTATTTCCAAGTTTCCCAGCAATTTGTGTAATCAGGCTGATATTTATTTAACCAATACACAGATTTGTTAAAATAGGTTTAAGTTTTTCAGAACAGAGACTACGTAAGAAAGTGTTGTTTCGATCCTTCCTACTTATCCCGTGTCCCAAACTAAGAACCCTGAGTTTTAGATTGATATTGTTCGTGATGGAACTGTGTTTCAGGAAAAATCATTTTATTGTAATCAATAATTCAGCTGGCGGCGGCAAGGCTAATGGGGTAGTGCTGGGGTAGGTTTTCTTCCAACACAAGAAAATTTATTGGTGACCTTTATTAATTAAATAAATAAACACAAACCAGGCTCGTAGTTGACGCGCTCAGACATTCATAATGAGTACTTTAAAAAAAAATAGACGGGAAGGTACAAACGTATTTAGATAAAAAGTTTAATATTTTTGTATCTTTTAAATAAATTGATGAAGGTTGGTAGGTACCTAGGACAACACCAGAATACGTCATATTAATAAAGCCTTGGTGTTTGGCATGCATCTCTTAACTTGGCTATCTATCTTTACATATTAAAACTAGTTACTAATTAAAATTATCACAACACAAGTTAATATACGTCTTAATGAACGTCTGATCTAATATTCGCACAAACAACTTTATCGATAAACCAACTTGATCTTTCTCATCTCTATTGTAAACAAAATTACGCAAAACTCACATGCATTGCATTCTTCAATAATGGCAACTTTATACTCTATCCTTTTCTCACTCGGGTTAATTATTCCATTCGTACAGGATAGCATGATCGTACGATAGTCTTCCGTCAGGCTACGAACGAAGTTCATTGGTTTATAATACGTCAAAAAATCAAAATACGAAAAGTCGAAAACAAAACTACTTTGGCGGAAGAAAATGTCGATTATAATTTGAAATACATTATATTCGGTATTAATTGCTATTGAATAGGGTTAATTAATGTGTTTATTGAGTGTTTGTGTTGAAAAATGTACCCTGGGATGAACGGGCTTTACTCAGAAACGCCTTACAGGTTAGAACTTTGTACTTTGTCTTTGATTTTGGTTTTTGGTAAAATAAATCGGTAAATAGTTCTCAAACCACACTTGAACTAAAGTAAACACTAGAGAAAACATTACTGATCATGTTCAGCTGCTTTTTTACTTAAGTTTTCGGTTTGAACTTTAAAAATGTGTCATGAATGTGTTGGCCCTGATTTCACATAATTTCAATAATACATGCGTATATTTATATGTTATTTACATCATTCTTACTTGATTCTTAGCTGCTTAGTAATCAAAATTAACTACTTCCTATTATAACCATCATCAGTCTTTACAAGTTTTTACCTGTAAATAATTGTTGTTTTCAATCTATTCACACTACTTAACTTTTTAACATAATATTAGAAACAATTCTATAGTAGTTTTTATCACTTCCTAGGTACCTCCTTAAACACTTCAATTTGAACCGACACAGGAAAGGTGGATCATTGAAGAAAATTCCGCCAGTCTCCATAAAAGTCATTCACGATAATATGGAAATTCAAACCAGGTCACATTTAAGTTATTTTAACTGCATGTTTTGTTTTTAATCGACTTAAAAAAAAGGAGGAGGTTCTCAATTTGTCAGTTTTTTTTTTTTTTTTTTTTTTTTTTATGTTTGTTACCTCAGAACTTTTGACTGGATGGTCCGATTTGCATGATTCTTTTTTATATGAAAGCTGGTGCTTCCCATGTGGTCCTGACAGTGGGATCCATGAAAATTCATGAAAAAACCGTAAAAATTGAAGTCGATTTATAGTTTTTTAAAACAAAATTAATTATCATTAAACTTGTGTACATATGTTGTTATCTGACAACTTATACTTAATCCACTCTTTGTATGTGTCTTTAATAAGGCTTAGGCTTAATAGAAAACTGATTTATATTGGAAACTAATGAATTATGATATCTCCTAAGAATTTTGTATTCCATCACCTATTGTATTCTACCATTACTTACTAAAATTCTGTCTTAACTTCTGTGATTGTTTATTGTACAAAAGAGAGCTAAACTCTGATAAAAAGTTTGCTTCCAGCAAAACCTTAGAGTTATTGGAGTGGCAATGGAATAGAGGAAGTGTACAAATTACAAATCTGCAATACATAATATGCTTTTAATATGCCAATAACTGCCTTAAATTAAGTATTTTAGTATTTTTAAGCTATGTGTGTGAATGTCTATGCTGAGAGATTACTGGATATTTTAAAGGAAAGGCTTTTGTGACAAAATTATAAGAATAATTTTATATATAAATTCATTTTGAAACCATATTTCTTTAAATTGACAATCGATAAATTTGTAAACATAATACAGGTTAGGTATATGATCTTTAAATCATTTATATATATTTATAAAAGAAAGTCATGTTAGTACACGGACATGACGTGTCCCACCAATTTATACCACCCCACCAATTTTCAGCCGAATCGGTTGAACCGTTCTTGAGTTTTAAATAGTGTAACTAACATGACTTTATTATAGTACCTGGATGACAGAGATTCTCTCGGTTTTTTTTCGGTAAATTGAGTTTTCTTGATATTTTAGAATTATTATTTGCCAATAGATGTCAGGAAGAGTCATATTTTTCAGTTTAGTGCTTAAGTTGATTCGGATAAAGTTGATTATTGAAAACACAAGTAAAATAGTATTACTATTCACCGACAGATCATCAGACAGTCAGGAAGAGTGAATAGATTACGATGAAGTTGATTAAATTTTATTGAAAACACGAATAAAATATAAATATCTCTCTTTCAGGCCATCTATGTCCCAAGGGACTGTGATTCACAGCGCTCGCTTCCAAGAGAAAGACTTCACGGTTGCTACACCGGAGGAGTTTGTACGCAGGTTTCAGGGGACTCGGTCGATTAATAAGGTTAGTTTGTTCTTATTACTAACTTCTGACACCACACAGGCCGTGTAGTGCCGGCTTAAAATTTGCACCACCCCTCAACCTCAACCTCAACAGCCTGTATCAGTCCACGACTGGACTGATAAACTGACTCCCTCTGATAAACGTCTTATTGGCGCTTAACTCATGAGAGGTAATGCCCATAATCCCCACACTGAGCATGCTGGTCGGGTGGAATTGCAGTTTGGTGGAAGATTTTTCTGCAGGGGCGCTGCTGCCCCCGCCCGCCGTTGGATATCCCTTAGTCGCCTCTTACGACACCCACGGGAAGAATTGGGGTGGTGCAAATTCTAAGCACTACACAGCTACCACCACCCCAATTCTCATAAATTATTGACATCGTCATGGAATGCTTAACATTCGATACGTAGTTTTTCCGGCCTACTAATAAATAAATAATTCTGGACAATTCACACAGCATTATCTAGCCCTAAGCTAAGCAGAGCTTGTGTTATGGACAACTGATATACTTAATCTTGTGTTCTGGAAAACTTCTATCTATCTATCAGATTGTATCGTACACACATTTTTCACACGGGAAATCGAACTCGCAACCTCCAGCGTCGCAGACGGACCCTCGCCCACCGCGCCACAGAGGTCGTTATCAGTGCTTAGAAATAATGTATAAGTAATATTAATCGCTGTTTCAGGTCCTAATCGCCAACAACGGCATCGGAGCGGTGAAATGCATGCGATCAATCAGAAGATGGTCTTACGAGATGTTCAAGAACGAACGCGCAGTGCGTTTCGTTGTTATGGTAAGGACTTGCTCTTTTACACATTTTATCTCTTTCTTATTGTCTAGCGGCGCCTCGCGTATTCACCCGCGTAGTTCCCGTTCCCGTGGGAATTCCGTGATAAAATACAGCCTTCCGTGAAAAAAAAAACATTAAAAAGCTTACTTTTCAGGGAGTGATCCCTGAAAAGTAAGCTTTTTAATGTTTTTTTTTTTTTGATCGTACTTTGATCGATTAGTTTCGGAGCGCGATACAGCTTAGGTTCTGAACCTAGTGAGTGCGCGGACCAACAGTAAACTACATATAAGCTTTTTTTTTACCGACTTCAAAAAAAGGTGGGGGTTCTCAGTTAGACTGTTTTTTTTTATGTTTGTCACCTCAGAACTTTTGACTGGGTGGTCCGATTTGCATGATTCTTTTTTTTTAAGAAAGCTAGTGCTTCCCGTGTAATCCCATTCTAACTTTGTTCAGTTCTGACAATGCGATCCATGAAAATTCATGAGAAAACTGTAAAAATTGAAGTCGGTTTATAGTTTTTTAAAACATAATTACTTATGTAATCTATCTAAATAAAAGAAAGTCGTGTTAGTTACACTATTCATAACTCAAGAACGGCTGAACCAATTTGGCTGAAAATTGGTGGGGAGGTAGCTTAGAACCAGGAGACGGACATAGAATAGTTTTTATTTCGTTCCCGGCTGAACGAATCTTGATGAAATTTGGCAGGGAGGTAAACGGTATCCCGGGAACGGGAATAGGCTACTTTAATAGAGCGTGCGAAGCCGCGGGCAAAAGCTAGTAGTAAATCAATGAATTTTGTTGTATTTTGTATTTATCATAGTAGTAAGTATTATTTAAAAAAATGGACTGATTTTCCTTACAGGTGACCCCAGAAGATCTGAAAGCAAACGCAGAATACATCAAAATGGCTGACCACTATGTGCCCGTCCCTGGAGGGTCCAACAACAATAACTACGCCAATGTAGAGCTGATTGTGGACATCGCAGTCAGGACTCAAGTTCAGGTTAGATTTTGCTGCTCTTTGACTCGGTTCTCCAAGCCCATGGCAAAGGGCCTTTTTTACGGTAAATAGACCTTCGTTTGACCGCAATCTCACCTG
Organism: Eupithecia tripunctaria; assembly: GCA_955876795.1. Taxonomy (NCBI): domain Eukaryota; kingdom Metazoa; phylum Arthropoda; class Insecta; order Lepidoptera; family Geometridae; genus Eupithecia; species Eupithecia tripunctaria. Next base: position 5,225,740 of record OY041627.1, read on the forward strand.
ATGGAAAGCGAAGATGCGGACGACGATGTATCACGAAGGTCTAGAAGATACCTATTCACCCCATGTCACCAATGTGACAGCGACACCTATTTTATCATAGTATTATGTTTAAAACAGGAAAGTAAAAAAATACGTCGTACAGTTTGTGGTATCTTTTATAAGATATTTTTTAAAACCTTTGTTATAGTTTTATCTTGTATAATTTAGGCAGAGATACGATGTGGCCCTTTTTCCCCTTTTATGAGAAAAGACCCCTTAAAACAAAAATCCCATTATCCCCACGCTGGGCATGCGGGTTGATTCCTCACTGGTATATATCTTACGAATTACGAATCTTGGAGTCTTCAAATGTAGGGTAAATAAGTTCCTTCTGGAAAAGCGTGCTCCATCTTAGGCTACATCTTCGCTTTCTTAAAGTGAGTTGGTAGCCAAACGCTAAGCCATCAGCAATAAAAAAAAAAAAGAATTTAACATAATTTTATGTTCCAGGCGGTCTGGGCTGGTTGGGGTCACGCCTCCGAGAACCCCAAGCTACCAGAGCTTCTCCACCGAGCGGGGGTCGTCTTCATAGGACCCCCTGAGAAGGCCATGTGGGCGCTCGGAGACAAGATTGCCTCGTCTATAGTAGCGCAGACGGCTGAGATACCTACACTACCTTGGAGTGGAAGCGGTAGGTCTTATTATTAAAGCATTAAGGTTCAAAATAATGTCGGTGGTGTGGTAGTAGTAGGATGTCGTCATAGGACATGTAGGTGCTTCACAGAGCACATACCCAGTAGAGAGGAAATGTCATATATTTTGTCTACAAAACTGTTCCGCCAAATCACTGAGGCGTCCGCTGCGCTCCGATTGGCCGACTCATCTGCGTCTATTGTTTCGTTTCAATTGACCAGTTTTACTTGAGCCGTATTTCGTAATTAGACGGAGCAGTACACAGGTCAGCTGTTGGCGCTGTACTGTCTTAGCGCGAGCGAGGGTTGACTTGATCTCAGTGACAAATCACTTAGTAGTTTCGGAATTCGAATGACCATATTGCCCCTCTACTGGGTATGTGCTCTGTGAGGTGCTTAGATAAAAAATAGCGTCATCTATAGAAGCACATACGGCTGAGATACCTTCACTACCTTAAAGTGGACGCTGTAGTTTAGGTAACTCAGGGGTCTTATTAGAAGAGAGATTTTGAACCTTAACCAGGTTCGAAATAGTGTGGCTGGTGTGGCAGCGGTAGGGTGACGTCATAGGACATGTAGGTGCTTAGATACAAAATAGCCTCATCTATAGAAGCACAGACGGCTGAGATACCTACACTACCTTGGAGTGGAAGCGGTAGGTCTAAACACTATAGAAATAAAGCTCAAAATAATGTTGGTGGTGGCAGCTGTGGGATGATATAGGACCCCCTGAGAAAGCCATGTGGGCGTAAGGAGAAAATACAAAATAAAATAAATAAATAATGACAATTCACACAGCATTATCTAGCCCCAAGCCAAGCAGAGCTTGTGCTATGGGTACTAGATAACTGATATACATAATACTTACAATACAATAGATAGATACATATATTTTTTTTATACATAGAAAACATCCAGAATTCTACAGATTGTACACAAACTTGTCCCGGGGCGGGAATCGAACCCCAAACCTCCTGCGTCGCAGGCAGACCTTCGCCCACAGCGCCACAGAGGTCGTCAAACCAAATAGCTGAGATAACTACAGTACCTTAAAGTGCAAGCTTTGGTTTAGGTATCTCAGCGGTCTTATTACTATAGCGTTAAGGTTCAAAATAGTGTCGGTGGTGTGGCAGCGGCAGGATGACGTCATAGGACATGTAGCTAAAAATCAGTTACTGCCCTTTTATAATAACTATTGTTTTGCAAGTTCCTATAAAAGAAAAGCTGCAATACGTGGTGGATCTTTGATTATAGTTAAAAATAGTCTTAAATGTAAAGAACGTAAAGATATTGTAAACCTCACTATTGAGAGGACTATTGAACTTTCTTGTGTGGAACTGGAGCGACACATCATAGTGTGCGTGTACCGCCCTCCTGACGCAAATCAAGTAGCTTTTGAATGTACTATGGAAGAGGTTTTGCTGAAATTATTTTCATGTAGAAAGGATCTCATTGTTTGTGGCGACTTTAATATAGATATTTTAGCGAATCCCCTCGCCGATAGGCTGCTTAATTTATTCAAATGCTTTAGTTTACGACATCTTTTTCATGATCCTACTAGGGTAACCCTAACATCTGCCACTTGTTTAGATAATATTTATTGCAGTCTATCTCCAACCAACAAAGCAGTAATCAAACATTTCAAATCAGACCACTATGGTCAGAGTGTTAATTTTAGTTATAATCTTAACGATAAAAACAAAGTTGAGAAATATACCTATAGGCCTATTACAGAGAGCCGTATTAAGAATTTTCAAAGTCAAGTGGAACTAGCAGTAGCTAATATAACTTGTTCCGATAACCCTAATGATCTTTTTGCCAAACTTTTAAGTGTTATAAACAAAGAACACAGCGAAGTATTTAAATATAAAACATGCACAGTTAGGGACAGGGTCGGATTTACCGATTGGGCCACTCCCGGTATTTATAGAAGTAGGAATAGACTATATGATCTTTATGGTGCTAGAGAAGCTATGTTAAATGATCCTGCGTTTCTTTTGTATTTAACAAACTACTCAAAAACATTTAAAAAAGTCTGTAACACAGCGAAATGCCTGTTTTTGAGGAAAAAAATTGTAAACTCATCTGATAAAATCAAAGCAACATGGAGACTTATAAATAACGAAACTGGTAAATCTAAGTCACGAAAAAGAGAAATAAGGTTAAAAATTAATAATTCAATACTTATACACGATAAAGATATTGCCGATGCTTGTGATTCATTCTTTTCTGATATTCCTAAAGTTGTTACCCGGTCTCTAAACTCCTCACCTTCAATCGCGGTTAAATTATTAGAATCATCTGTAGATAAATGTACCGAGGTTTTTATATTTAGTCATGTAAACGCTAATATATATTGTGAAAACATTTAAGTCTATTAACATCAAAAATACTGAGGATCTTTGGGGTATTTCAAACAAAGTACTGAGTTCTATTATTAAGGAAGTTGCTCCATACTAGGCTTACATTTTCAATAGTTGTGTTGATGCAGGAGTCTTCCCTGATCTCATGAAATATAGTAAACTGGTTCCTCTTTATAAATCTGGAAGCCACACTGATCCGGCCAATTACAGGCCAATTTCAATACTTCCTGCAATGAGTAAAGTTTTTGAAAAAATTATTCTCACACAGTTGTCCTCTCACTTCAACCTCAATAGGTTGTTACATAAAAATCAATTTGGCTTCACCAAGGGTAGATCGACAACTGATGCTGGTACAGTTCTATTAAAGCACATATTGGATGCATGGGATAAAGCGAAAAACGCTATTGGTGTATTTTGTGACCTTTCTAAAGCTTTTGATTGCGTTGATCATGGTACATTAATAAATAAACTAAGACATTATGGAATTCAAAACAAGGCACTGGACCTTATGCAATCATATTTATCTGATAGAGTCCAAAAAGTAGATATTGGTAAAGAAAGATCTAGGGGATCAAAAATTGATTTAGGAGTCCCGCAAGGATCAATATGGGGTCCTTTTCTATTTTTAGTATATGTAAATGATCTCCCATTTCTAGCAAAAGATCTCTGTGATATAGTCTTATTTGCTGATGATACTTCATTGATTTTTAAAGTTGACAGAAATAAACATAATTATGACGATGTAAATAATTCTCTTTCACAAATACTAGATTGGTTCACCGCCAATAACCTCTTACTCAATGCTTCAAAAACCAAATGCATAAAATTCATGTTACCAAATGTAAGAGAGCTCCCAACTAAGATAATGCTAAAGGATGAGATTGTTCACCTTGTAGACTCAACTGTTTTCCTAGGGTTACATATTGATTCCTCTCTTCAATGGAGACCGCAAATTGATGCTCTCGCAAACAGACTTAGTTCAGCAGCGTATGCGGTTCGAACAATTAGATACATTACCGATGAAGATACAGCTAGGTTAGTTTACTTCAGTTACTTCCATAGTGTTATGTCTTATGGTATTTTGCTTTGGGGACAGGCAGCTGACATCCAGACTATCTTTGTTATTCAGAAAAGGGCGGTACGCGCTATTTATAAATTAAATCCACGAGACTCGTTAAGGGAATTATTTAAAGAAATAAATATTTTAACAGTAATATCGCAATATATCTATGAAAATCTAATGTATACACACAAAAACAGAGATAACTTTATGAAAAGGTGTGATGTTCACAATAAAAATACAAGAAACAAGAACAAATTACACATCCCATCATATAGATTACGAAAGGTAGGGAAATCATTTGTGGGCAATTGCGTAAGATTCTATAATAAGCTTCCATCTGAAGCAACTGAGCTCCCTATTCGTAAATTTAAACTGTACATAAAACGAAATCTTATCAAGAAAGCCTATTACTCCGTAGATGACTACGTTAATGATGTTAACGCTTGGCCGGATGTCGCCCAGTTCCATACAGACAATAGTATGTAAGACCAGTTAGACTTAGTTATCCTAAGATTGTATTAGTTGATAAGCGATGGACTTGCTAGTGGTTTCTTTTTCACTTCTTCCGCTAGTGGACAAAAAATTGAAGTGAATTAAAGTCAATTGCACCTTATTTCTTGTTGATAGTAATAACTATTTATCAAGCTGTTTATATAGTAAAAATTTGACTTGTCTAAGTACTTATTTTGTAAGTCTAAAGAAATAAACGATTTGACTTTGACTTTGACTTTGAGCTGATCGGACACAAAATAGCCTCGTCTATAAAAGCACAGACGGCTAAGATACTTACAATACCTTGAAATGGAAGTGGTAGGTCTTATTACTATAGTGTTAAGGTTCAAAATAGTGTTTGTGGTGTGGCAGCAGTGGGATGACGTTATAGAAATACCTTGAGAAGGCCACGTGAGCGCTAGGAGACAAGATGGCTGCCTATTGCAGTACATTATGGCTGATACCGACAGTACCTTGGGAGTTGAAGACGTAGATCTTATTACTATACCGATAAGGTTCAAGACTGTCTCTAGTGTGGCAGTGGTGGGATAAAATAATCTTGTTTTAAGATTCAACATTTTCTTAAACTTATTTTTCTAAAACACAACACGTGAGCGCTAGGAGACAAGATGGCTGCCTATTGCAGTACATTATGGCTGATACCGACATTACCTTGGGAGTTATAGACGTACCCCCTTATTCATAATGGTCTGCTAACATAAAACAGCTGCTAAGCAGTGTCATTTCTCAGTCTGACTTATGCCAATAGAAGAAGACAGCGAGATTTAGCAGTGTGCCGAGTAAGCAGACTATTATGAATAAGGGGGTAAGATCTTACTACTATACCGATAAGGTTCAAGACTGTCTCTAGTGTAGCAGCGGTGGAATAAAATAATCTTGTCTTTCAGATTCTAGATTTTCTTAAATCTATTTGACTAAAAAGGTACTTATTAATTTTATTTTCAGAGCTTAAAGCTGAATACAATACCAAAAAGATCAAGATATCCTCCGAACTTTTCGCCAAAGGATGTGTTACTACCCCGGAACAAGGATTGCAGTCGGCGTATAAAATCGGTGAGTGCGAGATCTAGATTTGACTGAAGAAAAGTCGCGCCACTCGATGTGGTCAACTTTTCTTTAGTCAATGTTTCAACGGCTTTGTGACGTAGTGCCTGAAGAAACTACTGACTATGATGACTTGTAATTTCTTTTTTTTTAAATAAATTGTCAGAAATACCTTTATTATAATATTACTATTACTAAACTATAAATAAACAAATTTAGCTGACCGACTCCCATTGCAACACATTAAATGGGTACATTGTGTGTACTTTACTTTATACTAAGTCGATAAGTTCTATGAAATTGTATATACATACCATAATATGAAGCAATAAATAAATGAATAGAAACGATCGCTTGGGTAAACGTGTTCTTGAGTAGAAACCGTGACTCCGCAAACGTAGTGTACAACACCCTCCAAACAGAGATGGCGACCGGCGAAATACTGCAAGCAGATGATAGATGCTGTTGCAAGTAATCTATAGGTAGCTCAACTGATCCATATCAATACCAGTCGTCGCGTCCCTAAGACGCTGGAAAATGCACCCGCAGGGGTATATAATTCATTCGATTCGTTTCCGAAGCGAAAACGTCAGATTAGAATTTGAATTCTATTCCGACGGAACTTTAGAACGCTATTTTGATTTGTCAAAAGTTCCGATTTCGAATCCGACGGCCTTGCTGACGAATTTAAATACCGATGCAGATACTAAGCGATGTGTGACCCGAGAACTGGTGAATATCTGGCGCGATATGGATCAGTTCAGCTACCAGGGGCCTGATTCCACTAACACAATCGCCTCACTATGACAATATTATCGCTTCATTATTGTTTCATTATCGCGTAACAATCACCGCCATTGACACCTTTTGATATTCTACTAACACGATCTTTTTTTGTTTATGCTATATCTATGACTATTATGATTATATGCCCCACCACATTATTGACACGCTATTATAAGTCATAGAGATTGTAATCTTATGCTAATAGAATTTCAAATAAATTTACGACTTATTCATAATAGTCCTCTAACTTAGCACACTGCTAAATCTCGCTCTGTCTTCTTCTATTGACATAAGTCAGACTGAGAAATAACACTACTTAGCAGCTGTTTTAAGTTAGCAGACCATTATGAATACGGTGGTAAATCTCTATCTTAATCGTATGGTGCCATTATAGCATTTGTTTAAAAAATAGTGGAATTAGGCCCCTGTACATTGCTCTGGCAGTTATATCAATTGTTTCAATTGTAAATACTAGTTCTTATTTGTTTCTAGTACTTGTTTATTTAACATATTGTTACGTTTAATTTATAGGATTCCCCGTGATGATCAAGGCATCCGAAGGTGGTGGCGGCAAGGGAATTAGAAAAGTTGACAACGCAGACGATTTCGCCAACATGTTTAGACAGGTACTTACGATAAACAAAGTATAATAACCGTCAATCTTCAATATAAATGTAAGCAAAGTAGAGTTAACTACGAATAGACGCGCGCGTATCGCCTAGAACCGCACTCGCCTTGAAAATGTCCCTCGTTAAAGGATGAAACGTTGGTGTTCTTCCAACACAAGGTTCGTAGTTAACCCGCTTACATTCATAATGTATTCGTCAAAACTACGAAAGTTTCTATAGTAATCCGTCAATCTTCTTAGCCTCTCGCGAACCACGTGACAAATGTACGAATTTGGCATTAGAACGCAATTATACGGCTATATTTGGATAGGCTGCTACCTTTTGACCTTCTGCAGGGGTATTTTAGTTCATTAAATTCGTTTCCGAAGCGAAAACTTCAGATTCGAATTTGAATTCTATTCCGACGGAACTTTAGAACGCTATTTTGATTTAATTTTGTCAAAAGTTTCCGATATCGAATCCGACGGCTTTTCCGACGAATTAAAATATCCCTGCTGGACAGTGTCGATTATCACTCGAACAATGCAAGAGCGAGACATAGCTATACGAAGCTGTACCTATCTCTTTCTCTTGCTACGTTTTCAACGGCATATACATTTCTAGTTTCTGCCCGTGGCGTCGCTTGCTTTGTTTCTTTGCAAATGTTTGAAGGCCAATTCTGTCCTGTGGGAACTGTTTTATGGGATAAAAATAGCCTATGTTTCCAGGCTTTGGCTACATCTACGCAAAATTTTAGCTCGATCCGTTCTGTCGTTTTGGCGTGAAGAAGTAACAAACATCCATCCATACATCTAAACATCCAATCATCCAAACTTTCCAATTTATAATATAAGTGTGATATGCGTGAGTGTAGCTGCGCAAACTTCACACTCGCTGTTCGTCACCGGACAAGATGTTTTGCGGCAACTTTACTTCTAAAATAATAAATTTAACTACATTTGTAGGTTCAAAGTGAGGTGCCTGGTTCTCCAATATTCGTGATGAAGCTAGCCAGCTCTGCGCGACATTTGGAGGTGCAACTCTTGGCTGATCAGTACGGTAAGATTATACGTTAATCTATATTTATAAAAGAAAGTCGTGTTAGTTACACTATTTATAACTCAAGAACGGCTGAACCGATTTGGCTGAAAATTAGAGAAGAGGTAGCTGAGAACCAGGAGACGGACATAGGATAGTTTTTATTTCGTTCCCGGCTGAACGAATCTTGGATGAAATTTGGCAGGGAGGTAAACGGTATCCCGGGAACGGGCATAGGCTACTTGAATAGAGCGTGCAAATCGCGGGCAAAAGCTAGTATAACTTATAAATGATTATGGAGAATAATTGGGTTTGTTTTAAAAAAACTATAAACCGAATGAATGAATTAATAAACACTTTATTGTTACTAATAATAGTTAATATACATGAAGGTCTTATATATAAATAATAAATAAATATAGTACAAAAGGCGGCTTTATCGCTAAGAGCGATTTCTTCCAGGCTTCAATTTTATGGTTGTATCATGAATGCCATTGTCAGAACACAATACCAATCACATTCAGACTGAGTCGCCAACTGGTAATTGGCTTGAAGTTCACTGGTAATCGACTTCAAATTACACAATAAGGCTGCTGGACCAAATTTTAATGGGACCACACGGGAAGCACCAGCTTTCAAATAAAAGAATCATCAAAATCGAATCACCCAGTCAAAGTTCTGAGGTAACAAAAATACAGTCGAATTGAGAACGTCCTCCTTATTTGAAGTCGGTTAAAATGAAAAAGTATATATTTCAGAAAACATAATTACATTTTGGTTTTAGCTACATACTTATAAAATGGAACCTAACCTTTGAATGCTCAAACACAACTCAGATTTAAGCACATCTCAAGTTGCAATTTTCCAACCTAAACCTCAACAGCCTGTATTGGTCCACTGCTGGACGCAGGCCTCTCCACGCTGGGTATGCGGGTTGGGGATCGTAGAGATAACTTTATGAAAAGGTGTGATGTTTACAATAAAAATACAAGAAACAAGAACAAATTACACATCCCATCATATAGATTACGAAAGGTAGGGAAATCATTTGTGGGCAATTGCGTAAGATTCTATAATAAGCTTCCATCTGAAGCAACTGAGCTCCCTATTCGTAAATTTAAACTGTACATAAAACGAAATCTTATCAAGAAAGCCTATTACTCCGTAGATGACTACGTAAATGATGTTAATGCTTGGCCGGATGTCGCCCAGTTCCATACAGACAATAGTATGTAAGTCTGTTAGACTTAGTTATCCTAAGATTGTATTAGTTGATAAGCGATGGACTTGCTAGTGGTTTCTTTTTCACTTCTTCCGCTAGTGGACAAAAAATTGAAGTGAATTAAAGTCAACTGCACCTTATTTCTTGTTGATAGTAATAACTATTTATCAAGCTGTTTATATAGTAAAAATTTGACTTGTCTAAGTACTTATTTTGTAAGTCTAAAGAAATAAACGATTTGATTTTGACTTTGACTTTGACATTGCGGTGGTAGAATTGTTCTGCAGGGGGCGCTGCTGCCCGCCCCCGGTGGATACCCCTTAGTCACCTCTTACGACACCCACGGGAAGCGATGGGGTGGTGCAAAGTTTAAGCCAGCACCGCTGCGTTTTTTTTACAGTATTCTATGAAATCCATTTGAGTACTTAGGGATTCTTATAGAGAATTTATTACATAAAATTATCGTTCTTAAACCGACTTTAGAGACAACCCACAATTAAATATATCTATATTTGGATAGAGGGTACTAAAAAAGTTCAAGTTTTTACAATAATGTCCTAACACTTCAGGTTTCTGCGATATTAACAGATACATATTACTGTATTTTTTCTTTATCATCTCGAAAACCTGACGCTGGAAGTTATTATATAGAACTTTCTTTATTTGTTTTAGTGTCCTCTATTCAAATATAATACCCGTTATTGTGGGCGTCGATTCAGAAAAAAACAAAACAAAATGCTGATCGATGTTAGGGACTAAGTCTTCAAACCTCTTACAATTTTCATTAATATAATGTGAAAAATTATGTATAAAATGTTTATCTGTTTATCTGTTTATTTCTGGTTACAGGTAACGCCATATCTCTCTTTGGTCGTGACTGTTCCATCCAACGTCGTCACCAGAAGATCATTGAAGAAGCGCCCGCGGCTATTTCTAAACCTGATGTCTTCATTGAGATGGAGAAGGTAAGTTAAAGATACATTTTCAAAAGCTATCGCGATGGTCTTTAGTTTTAAAAATTAAATGTTAAATTAAATAAAAAATGTTGGATAATACACAATAGCATTATCTAGCCCTTAGCTAAACAGAGATTGTGTTATGGGTACTAGAGAACTGATATGTTTAATAGAATACACTAAATTAAAAACAGATATTTTTTATTATACATATAAAACATACATAGCATAAGACATCCCTCTTTTTTATCGGGGTAAAAAACTGCTTTGATTCACTTTCTACATAAGACAGCGTTTATAAAATAGAATACAATAAAAATTAATACAAGCTAACTAATCACATTTTTCATTTACAACGGGATATTTTCCATGATTTGAATTTTGAGCTTTCCAATATTTCGTCACAGCTCAGCTTCATGTCTTTAGTGTTAATGACCTTGATGAATTTAAAAGTTTTAATCACATTTTTGTCTCCAGGCCGCCGTCCGTCTAGCCAAAATGGTAGGCTATGTGTCCGCCGGCACAGTGGAATACCTTTACGAACCGGCCACAGGGCAGTACTACTTCCTGGAACTGAACCCTAGACTACAAGTTGAGCACCCCTGCACTGAGATGGTCGCCGATGTCAACTTACCCGCCGCGCAGTTGCAGGTAAAGTGCTTATCATATCAGCGACCATGTCGTTTATGTACACTAAAAATAGTAATGGTCCTAAGGAAGACCCTTGTGGTACACCCATTGTACCTACAGACCCGAATTCCGTTCCAACAAGTTAAGTAATATGTTTCACTCTTTGCTTCCTGCCACTTAAGTAAGAAGATACAAAGAGATGTGTCATATTCCACAGTGTTATGGTTTCCTGGCGAATATTTTGTGACGTACACTATCATATCCCTTTGAAAAGTCAGAAAAAATGTCCATCAGGATAATATGCTCAATGGATTAACTCAGCCAATAGATTAATCTTTATATATCTTTATATATAAAAAAGAACGGCTGAACCAATTTGGCTGAAAATTGGTGGGGAGGTAGCTTAGAACCAGGAGACGGACATAGGATAGTTTTTATTTCGTTCCCGGCTGAACGAATATTGATGAAATTTGGCTGGGAGGTGAACGGTATCCCGGGAACGGGCATAGGCTACTTGAATAGAGCGTGCGAAGCTGCAGGCAAAAGCTAGTTTAATATAAAAGGTGGTGCAATTGGATAAGGACGCTCCCGAGTTACTAAGGCGGGGTACTATAACTATGAGCGAGGGGGGTGAGGGACGGAAGGGAGGCACCCACGTTCCGTTCCTCGCCCCCTGCACGTGCGCCCAGTCAAAACCACGTCAAAATGCCTTCCTCGAACGACGATATAAGTAAGCGGTGATTGGACTATGTCCGCGTACCGACGCATTAGTTCTGTGGTGACGACGCGATGCTCTGTTAGTTAAGTTATCTAGATCTACCCACATATTTAGGAATTTGTAAAAAAAAAATGAATTAAGTACTTCTTTGAACTAACAATCGAAGTAGATATTAATTTATTAATAACCATTGTTTTATACATAGAAAGCTTAAAAGCCTGCTTTTATAACTTTAGTTAAAGTTTCTCTATAAGTGAATTTGTAAATTCTTAGGAGAAAAATAAATATCTCAAACCTTAATTTTACATTTATTCCACAGATAGAAAGATGAAAAGCCTGCTTTTATTACTCTAGTTATAGTTTCTCTATAAGTGAATTAGTAAATTCTTCGGAAAAAATAAATATCTCAAACCTTAATTTTAAATTTCTTCCACAGATAGCAATGGGTTTACCACTCTATCACATCAAAGACATTCGTCTTCTATACGGTGAATCCCCGTGGGGTCTCACCCACATTGAGTTCGATGAGCCGAAGCAAAGACCTTCTCCTTGGGGCCACGTCATCGCTGCTAGGATCACCTCTGAAAATCCTGATGAAGGTTAGTAGACCAGTAGACCATCCACACCAGTGTTTAGTTTTAAAATTTATTACAAGAAAAAGAAGTGGATCCTTTGAAATTTAAGACAATAATAATAATGTAATCCCCTTATTCATAATGGTCTGCTAACATAAAACAGCTGTTATGTAGTGTTATTTGTCTGACTTATGTCAATAGAAGAAGACAGAGTGAGATTTAGCAGTGTTCAGCTTCAAATCAGTAATATGCGTTGTCAATTCAAACCGCAAAAAAGGAAGATGTCTCAAACTAAGCAGACTATTATGAATAAGGTGGCATGAATACACGTAATTAAACATGAATATGAAAAAAGCTATATCGGCCGGTTTCTCGAACGCTTATTATTTTGACAAATTGTTGACAATTTGTCAGGCTGTACACGCACCGCTTTTATTACTCGCGTGGTTTTTTTTGCAGAATTCTGTAACTTAATGGAAGTTCACTAGCGGAAAAATATGAATGTTTGGAGCACTATAAAGTTGTAGGTAGCTAAAATAGCAAGGAATTTTATTCGTCGTACGTGTTAGTTAAGTTATGTATGTAGATTATATTCCGCGAGATTAAAATTCACGCTGCGAGATTCCGCAGTGCGTATATAACAAGCCGTTGACTATCCATTCAATGTGACAAGCGTTCGAGAAACCGGCTTTTACAAAGTAAATAAAAAAGTTCGGAATTAAAAATCGTAGAACAAAAGTTGATATCTTCGGGGTCCAGAATTACCCTCTTTCGGCTTAGTAGCACATATTTTGTGGCACCCAATATAAGATAATTTATCGGATATTTATCGCGTACCAAATAAATAAAATCATTAAATTAAGTAAACAAATCGCGAAAGTTTAAAACGTTTTACCCTGTATAAAGTTATGCAGTAGATATCAAATGACTTGACGTCAAGTAACCGATTGATATAAATATATCATCTATGTTTGATTATCCTAGGTTTCAAGCCATCATCAGGTACGGTCCAAGAGTTGAACTTCCGTTCTTCAAAGAACGTATGGGGCTACTTCAGCGTAGCGGCTTCGGGTGGACTCCACGAGTTCGCAGATTCACAGTTCGGGCATTGCTTCTCTTGGGGCGAGACTAGGGAGCAAGCGAGAGAGTGAGTCTACCATCTCCCTTCCACTCTAGGAAAAACACGCACAGCGCAATACCATCCCTACTTGGTAAACTTAAACTAGTAAGCCAAAGCCCATACCACAGATTGGCAAAAATCTATAATAAAATACCTATATATCAGTTATCTACCCATTACACAAGCTCTGCTTAACTTGGGGCTAGATAATGCTGTGTGAATTGTCCAGCATTATTTTTAGTATCATTATTTGGGCAGCTCTGTCTTCCGTTTTAGTTTTTAAACTGTGTTACAGAAGGCAGCGTATTCCCAATGCAAACTACATTGTTTTCTAAAAAATAAAATATCTTCTATTTTTCAGAAACCTTGTCATTGCTCTAAAAGAGCTCAGCATCCGTGGTGACTTCAGAACCACGGTGGAATATCTCATCACACTGTTGGAGACGGCATCATTCCAGAACAATGATATTGACACTGCATGGCTCGATGCTCTTATTGCTGAGCGGGTGAGTAGACCAGAAGACTGGTAGTAGACCAGTAAACCAGTAGACTGGTAGAAGACTAGTAGACAAGTATACCGTAGTAGACCTACTGGTCTACTACGGTCTTCTACTGGTATACTACCGTTCAGTAGAACGGTAGAAGACCAGTAGACCAATAGTAGACCAGTCAATATCTCATCAAGTCATCACTTTAACGAATACAGCTTTATTCCAGAAAAATGATATTGACACATCAGTTGAGCTGCCTGTAGATTGTGTGCAAATCTGCTCATTATTTTAATTTTAAATACATACTTCAAATAATAGAAACAAATTACCTAGAGATTTCTAGATAATTTGTTTCTATTATTGATTGTAAAAATTTAATTTGATCTGAGAAAATAAAGTTTTCATGAAAATGATTTTTCCTTTATTTCTCATATAACTCTAACTTGGTTCGGAGCTGTCTTTCGCCAACAGTATAAAAAATAGCTCTTTTTTATTTGTTTGCAGGTACAATCAGAGAAACCGGATGTGATGCTAGGAGTGATGTGCGGTTCGATTCTCATCGCGGACAACATAATAACGGCACATTTCCTGGACTTCAAGAACTGTTTGGAGAAGTAAGCTTAAGTTTATTTTTATAGAAAACTAGCTTTTGCCCGCGGCTTCGCACGCTCTATTCAAGTAGCTATGTCCGTCCCCGGGATACCGTTTACCTCCCTGCCAAATTTCATCAAGATTCGTTCAGCCGGGAACGAAATAAAAAGTATCCTATGTCCGTCTCCTGGTTCTAAGCCACCTCCCCACCAATTTTCAGCCAAAGCGGTTCAGCCGTTCTTGAGTTATAAATAGTGTAACTAACACGACTTTCTTTTGAAATTTTATATATATAGATATCACATCTTACAAGAAACTTAATCACAATATAATAATAATATAAAACAAAAATGCGAAAGTTTTGATGTTTGTTACTTCTTCACGCCAAGACCACTGCACGTATTGGGCTGAAATTTTGTATATACGTAGTTCTAGGCGTGGAATAATACATAGGCTTTTCATCCCATAAATCAGTTCTCATAGGATAGTAATAACATATTAACAACCAACGCGTGCAAAAATAACTTGTTCGGCCATTTTTTTTTGCATATTTTTGGCTACATTTTCGCTTCTAGGGTTTCTCTTTTCTTGCTTTTTGAAACACTGTTTAAAGAGAGGTGTTCTTAACTAATTTTTACTTGTTTATACATATTTATACAATAAGGCATCGAGAACCGGCCATAATTTTAAAAACGGGTCCTTTTGTAGCTCTTAGAACCGGGTATTCCCGGCTCTTTCGGATCCGGGAAAACCGGTTCTGTTGCCTAAGTCCACCGACAAAATCCCACCTATATGTCGAGCGAATCAAACTTTTTGAATACAAATTTAGTACCGTTGGAAAGATGACGAATCAGAGAATTAATTTAGAGTAGAATAAATTATGCAAACACCGCAGTTTTTTTATTATTTTAGGATAAATTTGATTGTCAAGTTTTATTTTTGTGTAAGTTTTTTTTTAAATCGTAATATCTTATTTTTTAATCCTATTTTGAGGGAAGTTCCGACGTATTTTAATCACAAATGTTTATGACTATCAACAAATAATAAAACAAAATATAAATTAATCAAGGAAAAAAAAGTTACGAATGCTTGAAGGTCAAATTTTGGAAAATTCTCAATAAAGTTTAAAATTGACATATCACCAAAACTATAAAACTTTAGTTTAGGAAAGTAAGGTTCAATAATTAGCAAATGACCTCCTTCTATTTGAGAATTCGCTATGGCGGGTTGAGTTCCAGTCACCCTGTATCTGAAACTCTACGCCAAGCAAGTGACATTTTGTTATTTGTGTCGTAGTTTGTTTACTAACATGCTTCATTCAAAATGGATAAACCATAGATTGGTCGAGCCCCGTTCAGAGGAGATCTCCCTTTGCCCTATTTGGGGGAATACCACCTTTATTCCCCAATATATATTGATTTTTGTCACTTTAGTAATAATTAGACTAAAGTAAAAAAGCGACAAAGAGACTTACCATATTAGTTGTTATTTTTCGAGTCGGATGAAAATCTGTCCCAAGCTCTTTTATCCTCTAGCTAGTTAATCTGATATTTTTTTGTAATTCTCACCCAGAGAAAGATTTTGAAAATTTGTTTAAATTTATTTACTGATAATTTTAGCAACTTCTTACCCCCTTATTTATAATAGTCTAACCTAGCACTGCTAAATCTCGCTCCGCCTTCTTCTATTGACATAAGTCAGACTGAGAAATAACACTACTTAGCAGCTGTTTCATGTTAGCAGACCATTATGAAAAAGGGGGTTAGAGTTTTATGTTATAGAAGCGTATACATATACATTAGAGTACAATCTTGGAGTCTTCAAATCTAGGGTAAATAAGTTCCTTCTGGAAAAGCGTGCTCCATCTTAGGCTACATCTTCGCTTTCTTAAAGTGAGTTGGTAGCCAAACGCTAATCCATCAGCAATAAAAAAAAACATACTTAACAACCACTTCCTTACCCAGGGGTCAAATCCAAGCATCAAGCCAACTGTCAAACACTGTTGAAGTAGAACTGATACATTCCGGACACAAGTACAAAGTATCAGCCACTAAGTATGGACCCACTTCCTACTTCCTCACCATGAACGGAAGCTTCAAGGAGTTGGAGGTGCATAAGCTTACTGATGGAGGTTAGTAGACCATAGAAAAATTGAGAAGACGTCCAAGGACGTAGCTTTGGAGTAGATGAAATGACTGATACAGGAGGTTGCAGGTGCCCACATCGGGACAAATGTTTGTACGATCTGCAGTGATTTGTTCTGGGTGTCCTGGATGTTTTCTTTGTATAATAAAAAATATCTATCTATGTAGTGTATTGTATTTATTAAGTACTAGCAGCGCCGTGGCCTCGTGGTTTTACCCGCGTAATTCCCGTTCCCGGGAGAATTCCGGGATAAAATATAGCCTATGTTACTCCCTGAAAAGTGAGCTTTTAAATGATTAAAGAATTTTTAAATGATTCAAATAATAAGGATGGCATCATTTTTAGTCCTGTCAGATTAGTTTAGTCTAGTTTTGGTAACATCTGAATAGACACCATTATCAAAAGAAGAACACATGTGAAGTTAGTCAGAACCCGTTTGTAAAATGTCTGCTCTATTCATGTCCATTAAAAGCAAAAAGAAGAAAGGAAGGCATCTTTCTGTGGTAGTTTTCATATCGAAATTCACTATTTGACCTATAAAGTATTATATCACCAATATCACCCACTATAACAAAGTTTAATTTCAGGAACCCTACTCTCAATCGACGGCTCTTCCTTCACTACCTACTTAAAAGACGAAGTCGACAAATACCGTATCGTCATCGGAAACCAAACTGTCGTGTTCGAGAAAGAAAAAGACCCTTCCAAACTGCGAGCGCCCTCTGCCGGGAAACTGGTTAATACACTTATAGATGATGGAGGACACGTCGATAAAGGACAGCCGTATGCTGAGATTGAGGTTAGTAGACTAGTAGACGAGTAGACCAAGAGTAGTATCGATGAAAGATAGTAGCAAAGGAGATCTCACCTTATGTGTGGTAGGTATGTTAGGTTTAATTTAGAAATAATTGATTTAGTTTTAAAAAACTATAAACCGACTTCAATTGTATAGTTTTTTCATGAATCCCACTGTCGCTACATAGTTTTTAGATTGAACTGGACCAAATTAAAATGGGACCACACGGGAAGCACCAGCTTTCAAATAAAAAAGAAACAAAGATTAAAAAAATACAGTCGAATTGAGAGCCTCCTCCTTTTTTTAAAGTTGGCTAAAAATACAACGGCCGCGCCCTTGAACACAGAAGCTGATATGCGAACTGTCACATATCAGCTTCAGTGTAAAAACCTAACAAACAAACCTACTGTGCTCTGTTACATTTGATTAAATTCAACATAATGAATGTCGCCCTCTACACAGAACTTATATTAGTAGGTTTGTAAGGTTATGTTAAGAATCAACACATCAAACTCCTCTATACACAGAAACTAATACATAATGTATTTGAAAGTAGATTTGTCAGCTTTGATTTAGAATCAACGCAACGATGAAACACGCTTACAGTACCTAACTTAGTCTTCTTTATCCTTGGGGCCTACTCCGAAAAGGAAAATCGGAGTTTTCGGTGTTGTGCAAAACAAACGATAGCATTTACACGAAAACTAATCAGAAACTTAGACTTCGTTTTAAGGGTACGGGCCCCAGTCTCAAGATAGAATTAAATGACGGTAGACTAGTTAGCTGTGTGGTACTGGCTTAGAATTTCTACTACCCTAACTCCCCCAACTCCAGTGGGTGTCGTAAAAGGCGACTAAGGGATATTCACCGGGGGCGGGCAGCAGCGCCCCCTGCAGAACAATTCTACCACCGAACTGCGATCCCCAATCCGCATGCCCAGCGTGGGTATTATGGGCATTACCCCCCATGAGATAAGCGCCAATAAGGCGTATATCAGGGGGAGGCCTGCGTCCAGCAGTGGACCGATACAGGCTGTTGAGGTTGAAATTGAGGTAATCCTAATCTTGAAATCAAACAGAGGCTACTTTTTATCCCATAAATCAGTTCCCGTGGGATAGAAATCAATTTTAAACGTTTCCATAGGATCAACGCGTGCGAAGCCGCGGGGCGTAGTAAACTAAATATGAAATAAATGTATTTTTTTTCCTTTAGGTGATGAAAATGGTAATGACGCTGGCATCCCCGGAGGCTGGCAAAGTGACGTTTAACTTACGACCTGGTGCAGTTTTAGACCAGGGGTCGCTTATTGGCACCTTGGGTAAGTGATCGGATAGACAGCTGTTGCCAGATGGTGGGATCGTTTCCTGCAGCTGGACAAATCTTATACAAAGTCAAAGTCAAAGTCAAATCGTTTATTTCTTTAGACTTACAAAATAAGTACTTAGACAAGTCAAATTTTTAATATATAAACAGCTTGATAAATAGTTATTACTATCAAACAAGAAATAAGGTGCAATTGACTTTAATTCACTTCAATTTTTTGTCCACTAGCGGAAGAAGTTAGAGAATACCTTTAAACTACTTTTAGTTTTGACTACTTTTGTTTAAGAATTACTTTTTTTTTTCTTACATACTTTTTCATATACAACCCTTAAATGATAACCTTAGATGTTTTATGTTAGTACTTTGTAAAAAGGGTAGGGAAAATTTTTGGGTAGCTACCGTTTCTTTTGTAGTTAGAGGGTTTTGTTCTTCTATTTTATTTTGAAGAAAAATATATTACCCTTTTCAGTTTTTTGTTTTTTTGTACTGGTGACAGACGGACAGACAGACCGACAGCGGAAGCTTAGTAATAAGCTCCCGTTTTACCCTTTGCGTACGGAACCCTAAAAACTAATATCTATAATACTTTTCAGAGCTTGACGACCCATCCTTAGTGACAACAGCCCAACCTTACAAAGGACAGTTCCCGTTAGAGGAACACCCTGAGCTCTCTGAAAAACTTCATCACATGCACCAGAAATATAGGATGATATTGGAGAATTCACTGGCGGGTGAGTGGACGAACTAGCTCTGTGGTGCTGGCTTAGAATTTGCACCACTAATTCTCTTCCCGTGGGTGTCGTAAGAGGCGATTAAAGGATATCCAACGGGCAGCAGCGCCCCCTGGAGAACTGCGAACCCCAACCCGCATGCCCAGCGTTGGGATTATCGGCATTACCCCCCATTAGAAAAACAGTAATAAGCTGTTTATCGGGGGGAGGCCTGTGTCCAGCAGTGGACCAATACAGGCTGTTGAGGTTGAGGTTGAATGGACGAAGACCTTAATAGGGCAAGTTGCAAACCGTTTTGTGAAAAGCATAGTCTGATCAAAAATACTGTCGAATTCATAACCTCCTTTTATTGATGTCGGTTAAGAGAAACGTCGTGGCGTTACGGTGAACTAACGCTTTTATTCGTACTGCAATGACAGAGCAGTGTTGTCAACGCAATAAATGTTGTCAATTGGCACACGAGTGACTTCAATTCCCACTACGCTTTGGATAGGACACAATATTTTTTTTTCATTCCTCTTCCGCAAGCAAACAATATTTTAGATTCTACATGCGAGGACATATACATTGTTATTGTATGAGTTAGTATAGGTATAAGTTTATTTATAAAGTGCGTTAAACTTCTCTTTCTCCGAATCAAACAAAAATAAAATTGTATTTCACGTTCATTAGCTATTAAAATGAAACCGCCCCTTCAAGTGTGAGTCGAACTGCACACGGAAGGGTTCCGTACCGTAAAAATGAAGCAACTTTTCCAAAGAACATAAAATTTTTACTCGGATTCACCATAAATTATTTGACTTAATTATATTTTTGTGTATGTGTTGTTATTACAGTTATGTGTTATACATATAGAAAATTTCATATGTGAGCCTACAATAGATATTGCCTTGAGAAACGAAAGAAATAATAGCCAAAAAGTCACGGTTTTTGTATGGGAGCCGACCTATTATGATGTATATAAATTTAATTTTATGTTATATCTGCAAGACAAATACACATTCTCTGAAAATTTCAACTGCCTACCTCTTCCGGTTCATAAGACTTCATGGCCCGTCGGACGGACAGTAGAGACCAGTAACAGGCTTCCGTTTTCACCGTTCGGTACGGAACCTTAAAAGAAAAGATAGATAGAAACTACTTTTATTGCACACTTAAAGCTAAGAAACAATTTACAAATGACATATTATAACTTAAGAGACAATTGGTGGTCTTATCGCTCAAGATTAATCTCTGGCAGACAACCTGGATATGATTTGGCGCTAGTTACGCCGTCTACAACCCCTTTAACCCCACCACTTATAGTCCGCCTATCCAGTGTCCACAGCTGGACATTCTTTAGCCTCATTTCGACTATATTTCCAGGTTACTGCCTACCCGAGCCGTACAACACGCCTCGTTTAAGAGAAATCGTTGAAAAGTTCATGTCAAGTCTGAGGGATCCTTCATTACCATTGTTGGAGTTGCAAGAGGTAAGATGGGTTTGGTTTAAAAGTCCTACTAACTAGCTCCTCCTATGGAAACGTTTAAATGTGATTTCTATCCCACGGGAACTGTTATATGGGATAAAAAGCAAAGCCAAGGGCAGAAACTAGATTGTCATAAAAATTTATATATATTTTATCGAAATATTAGTTCTTGTTACTAAATAAAACTTAGATTTGTATCAATTTTCACTTCTTCAGTGAAGAACAAAATTAATTAAAGAGAAAATCATAGCATTATTGAAAAAGAAAATTTGAATAATACATATAAACTACATAGTTTGTACAATAAACAAGCACATCTTGTGTTATGGTTACTAGATAACTGATATACATAATACTATAATATACTACATACATAGATAGATACTTACAGTACAGATAATAAATAAATTATAGCACGTTATTATTTCAACAGGTTCTTTCATCAACATCGGGCCGAATCCCCATCGCAGTAGAAAAGAAAGTTCGCAAACTGATGGCGTTATACGAGAGGAATATAACCAGCGTGCTCGCTCAGTTCCCGAGCCAACAGATCGCAAGTGTTATTGACCAGTGAGTTATTTATATTTATATCAGTTATTATATCAGTAGAGAAGATGGTTCGCAAACTGATGGCGTTATACGAGAGGAATATAACCAGCGTGCTCGCTCAGTTCCCGAGCCAACAGATCGCCAGTGTTATTGACCAGTGAGTTATTTATATTTATATTAGTTATATCAGTCAGTAGAGGAGATAGTTCGCAAATTGAAATACAGAAATACAATTTATTGGTAAAATCAATTTACATGTCAGGTTTGCTTAAAATAGTTGTAATATACACATTGTAAATGCCGTCAAGTTGAAGACAGGGCGCTATGGCGCTCATTAGAGGAGGCCAATGTCCAGCAGTGGACTAATATAGGCTGAAGATGATGATGAAGATGATGAAATACCTACATTAATGGTAAGATACCTACACTTTGTATACTTAGGTACACTACACAACTCATATAAAGTAGACAAAATCAACAAATATGCAATAGGCATTTAAAAAACAATCAATTATAAATTTACTTTTCAAGTAGTTCGTTCACAGAATAGAAGTTCTGCTCGACAAGCCAGCGTTATAACTTGATCTTGAAACAACGTAGACTACCATCAGCTGTGACAGAGTCTGGTAATTTATTGTACACTGCCGTGCCCATAATATGGGCACACACATACAATAAATGGGCGATGGCGTTATATATGGGCGATCGCGTTATATATAGGGGCGATGGCGTTATATAGAATTTTCACCGCCCCAAGTATTCCCGCGGGTGTCGTAAGAGGCGAAAGCAAAAGCCTCCAATTCATGTTGCCCCAACGTTGCCGAATGAAAGCCAATACCAACGTGTAGACGGCACGATTGCATTACCTTGCCATCGCTCGGTATCGCTCGCCTAGCTGGCCGAGTGAATACAATCGCCAACGTGTATAGAGGTCATTTGCAGTGACTTGTCACCGCTCGCGGCCACTCGCCTCACTTGGGAGCCGTGTCGGTTTTTCTGCACAAATCAAAGGCGCTTGCCTGCGCTCGGCCAAACGTGTCCACATGTTTGTGTAGTTTGTGGTGCAATAGTTTGCACTTGGTGGCAGAGTCGGAGTCAAAGTCAAATCGTTTATTTCTTTAGACTTACAAAATAAGTACTTAGACAAGTCATTTTTTTAATATATAAACAGCTTGATAAATAGTTATTACTATCAAACAAGAAATGAGGTGCAATTGACTCTAATTCACTTCAATTTTTTGTCCACTAGCGGAAGAAGTGAAAAAGAAACCAGTAGCAAGTTTATCGCTTATCAACTAATAACTGCATAGCATAGCATAGCTTAGCATAACTGAATCTAACTGTTCTTACATACTATTGTCGGTGTGGAACTGGGCGACACTTTATAGGCGACGTTTTATAAAGTTTAAATTTACGAGGCACTTGCCTTGTATATTGATTTGGCTACGCTCGCGTTGGCCTTAGCTCGGACAACATGTACTGGGGGCTTAAAGGTTATCCACCGAGGGCGGCCAGCAGCGCAGAACTACTCTACCATAACACTCGACAAATTGACAGAGACCCAGCAACTATTTATTTTATTGGCCTGAAATCGTCTAACAGAAATTTTTTTTTGTTTCAGTCACGCAGCATCGTTACCAAAGAGGGCAGACAGAGACGTATTCTTTATGAGTACTCAAGCTCTAGTGGTCTTAGTGCAAAGATACAGGTATTTATTTACTTAATCAGCATTGTGATTTGATTTGCTTATGTTTTTAAAAGTTCTTTATTTAACAGTAGCAGCGGTTTCACCCGCGTAGATCCCGTGCACGTGGGAATTTAAAAAAAAGTCCTAGATAAAATATAACATATATAAAAAAAAATCTCCCTGGAAAGCAAGCTTTTTGATGATGAAAGAATTTTTAGATCGGTCCTGTAGTTTCGGAATCTATTTAAAATAAACAATCAAATATTTCCTCCTAAATCCATATTAGTATAGTCAAAAGTTTTACATGCGTTGAGTAACTAAACACTGTTTAGAACCTCATGAACAACACCAAAAAGACCAATTTATAATTTATAACTCAAAAGGCTAAGGACGCCTTTAAATGTAACTAATTATAATAAAATAACTGTTTATAATAAATAACTAACACTTAATAAATCAGAACTAATGAATTATACAAAAAAACACATAAAATAGTAACTTCATTCTAAGCACTTTATACAGCGCGCATTTTTATACAAGTTTATTTTATGATTTGATTGTTTTCTTTAAAATTAAGATAACAGAAAAAAAGGAAAAAAATATAGTCCGGAAGTGCGAGTATTGAGTTTATTTTTACCAGCGTGGGTAATGATCCCGCGGGGGTCGCAAGGGGCGACTAATTGATATCCACCGGGGGCGGGCAGCAGCGCCCCCTGCAGAACAATTCTACCATCGAACTGCGATCCCTAACCCGCATGCCCAGCGTGGGGATTATGGGCACTACCCCCCATGAGATAAACGCCAATAAGGCGTAAATGTCTTGTCTTCTGCTAACATTGCTTGTTTTCAGGAATGGTATCCGTGGTAGAATGAAGGCAGCGGTCCATGATTTACTGAAGCAATACTATCAAGTTGAAAGCAACTTCCAACTCGGTAAGTGATTTTTTTATAGCTACTTATAATTTTCGACCACTTTCAAGAAACATACTGTCATAGAAAAACATTTGTTGGAATATTTGACTGACTCAATATAAGGGAGA
This sequence comes from Eupithecia tripunctaria, assembly GCA_955876795.1. NCBI lineage: Eukaryota > Metazoa > Arthropoda > Insecta > Lepidoptera > Geometridae > Eupithecia > Eupithecia tripunctaria. The sequence continues at coordinate 5,249,869 of OY041627.1, forward strand.
AAGAAATGAAGTAACCTTTCCATAACATCAGAGAGGCGTCTGTATTTATGATTAGAGAAAAGTAAAAGTAATTTATGTTATATTAGCTGCGCCCCGCGGCTACGCACGCGTTGTTCCTATTCAAACGTTTAAAGTTGATTTATATCCAACGGGAGCTGATTTAAAGGATAAAAGTAGCCTATGTTTGATTTCAGGATTAGAATTACCTGCTTGCAAAATTTGTCAGATCCGTATACGGAACAAAATTTTTAAAAAAGAACATTTAAGTCATTTACAACGGGATATAAAATAATCATAATGGATGCAATCCAGTACCTACAAATGTTAATAATATTGCTACATTTGAATTTACTATTTGGATTTACTTGGGTGATTTAGAAGATTCTAAACTCATTACGGATGTAAGCGAGTTAACTACGAACCTTATTTGTGTTGGAAGAACACCAACGTTTTCATCCGTAATGAATTCGTCAAACTACGATAGTATTTATACTAAAAAAGATTCTAAACGATAATTTTCCTCATGGTTTGGAATAAAGCACCATGTATCACTCATGAGATAGTGCGATTCCTACCTCATGTGACTCAAATAACACACTCGATAGGAATCCGGCCCTTTATCGCCTGGTGTACAATGTACTATTGTATTCCTTCAGGTTCATACGACAAATGCGTGGTGGCTTTAAGAGACAAACACAAGGAGGACATCCAGGCGGTCGCTAATATGATATTCTCACACAACCAAGTATCCAAGAAGAATATGCTGGTAAGTTCTACAAATTCACAATAAAATAAGTAGCTTTGAGTTAATCGTGGGAATCGAGGGCGCTCGTGGCACACGATTGACAGCTTTTGATGCGATGACAACACCTTCTAAACTTCACAATTCGTAAATTTAAACTATACATAAAACGAAATTTTATCAAGAAAGCCTCCATAGATGATTAAATTAATGATGTTAATGCTTGGCCGGATGTCGCCCAGTTCCACACCGACAATAGTATGTAAGAACAGTTAGACTAAGTTATGCAAAAATTGTATTAGTTGATAAGTGCTTGTAATTTCTTATTCACTTCTTCCGCTAGTGGACAAAAATGTGAATTAGAGTCAATTGCACCTTATTTCTTATTTGATAGTAATTACTATTTATCAAGCTGTTTATATAGTATAAAATTGCCTTGTCTAAGTGCTTATTTTGTAAGTCTAAAGATATAAACAATTTGACTCTGACTCTGACTCTGACTGCTCTGTCATTGCAGTACGACTAAAAGTGTTAGTTCACCGTAACGCCACGACTCTTATCTTTTTGAACAGACTCATCCTATATTTTGTAATTATCAGATGTCTGTCCAAACCGGATTCTTAAGAAGTAAAAGTCTAGAAAAATTAGTATAAAGTTCAAATCCGATCAGATCGATCTAAGCTGATTATATTCTCATTTATTTAATTAGTTTAGATATTACAGTTTAATCAGCTTAGTTGTTTAATGATCTTTATAAGTGTTTGTTTGTCTTTTCAGTTACTTCGTTAGAGCGACAAAATTAGTGTGATTATGCTCTTTAAATAAGATAAAAAAACTCTTACCCCTTTAATTTCGTAGAAGCGCGTTATAATCAGCGTCACAGTTTTTAAAACTTCTACAGACGGCATCGTTTCCATAGATTCCATTGTTCCAAAATAGATGATTTATTTAGTAATATAAATATTTGTCTCTTAATTTTTCTCTCACGTGAATAGTCTCTCTTTATATATGTGTTTAATAATTTTTAAATTATCTGCAATCTCTTTAAATTATAACATACTCCGTTCACAGGTGACCCTCCTGATAGACCACCTGTGGTCGAACGAGCCCGGTCTCACAGATGAGCTAGCAGCCACTTTGAACGAGCTCACGTCGCTCCACAAAGCGGAGCACAGCCGCGTGGCGTTGCGAGCTAGACAGGTACGTCATCAGCACACATACTCCGTTCACGGTGACTCTCCCAATAGACCACCTGTGGCCGAACGAGCCAGGTCTCACAGATGAGCTAGCAGCCACTTTGAACGAGCTCACGTCGCTCCACAAAGCGGAGCACAGCCGCGTGGCGTTACGAGCTAGACAGGTACATCATCAGCACACATACTCCGTACACGGTAACTCTCCTCATAGACCACCTGTGGTCGAACGAGCCAGGTCTCACAGATGAGCTAGCAGCCACTTTGAACGAGCTCACGTCGCTCCACAAAGCGGAGCACAGCCGCGTGGCGTTGCGAGCTAGACAGGTATGTCATCAGCACACATACTCCGTACACGGTGACCCTCCTCATAGACCACCACACCACCTCAATTCTTCCCGTGGGTGTCGTAAGAGGCGACTAATATCCACCGGGGGACGGGCAGCAGCGCCCCCTGCAGAACAAATCTTCCACCAAACTGCGATCCCCAACCTGCATGCCCAGCGTGGGGACTAATTCTAATTCTGAGTAGGGGAACTAAGATCTGCACGGACATCTCGCATAGGAGTGTATTGTGCATTATTCCCATGCCTAAGTAGGCCCTAACCAGCCCAGCTCCTTGAAGTATCGGAGCAGGACTTTTGGTGACTGACAGCTTCGTTTCAGCTTTTCTGCGGGTGTAGATCTGAGGGATAGATGACTCAATGAGACACTTCAGCTCCGGCGTGGGGACTATGGGCAATACCCCCCAACAGGTAAACGCCTATAAGGCGTTTATCAGGGCCTGCGTCCAGCAGTGGACCTATACAGGCTGTTGAGGTTGAGGTTGAGGTAGTCGCATACATATACCCTGTAGTAATCTACAGCAATCAAAGTCAAAGTCAAAGTCAAATCGTTTATTTCTTTAGACTTACAAAATAAGTACTTAGACAAGTCAATTTTTTTTTGTCCTAATCAAAACTCAAAATAATCACGTGACTTCTCCCCAGGTTCTGATTGCTGCGCACCAGCCCGCCTACGAGCTGCGCCACAACCAGATGGAGAGCATCTTCCTCTCTGCCGTGGACATGTACGGACATGACTTCCACCCGGAGAACCTCCAGAAGCTGATCCTCTCAGAAACCTCCATCTTTGATATACTGCACGACTTCTTCTACCACACCAACTCTGCCGTAAGTAGAATAGAATAGAAAAGAATGGTGTCTATTCAGATGTCAGATAAATAATAGATTCAGGCGTTACTTTGCGGAAATCCATTGTAAATATAAGAATGAAAAATATTTAGTAACAATTCCGCGAAAAAACCTTCTGCGATAAAATCTAACGAATTATACAAAATTATACATTTATACAAAATGAAAGAACATTTATCAAAGCAAGTCGTCAACTAGTTTCATCTCTCCACGAGACATCATCAGGACACCACACCACTCGATCTTGACACTGAGAGCGCCAAACAACAACGGCAGAGTCCCACCAGAGATGTTGCCACTTCGAGCCGCGCGCCAAGTAACTTGATAAATGTTCTTTCATTTTGTATAAATTTATAATTTTGTATAATTTGTTAGATTTTATCGCAGAAGGTTTTTTCGCGGAATTGTTACTAAATATTTTTCATTCTTATATTCAGATGTCGTCAAAACCAGACTAAACTAATCTGACAGGACTAAAAATGATGCCATCCTTATTGTTTTAATCGGTATGAAAGGGACAGCGACATTTTTAGTACTGCCAATTAGTTTAGTCTAGTTTTGGCAGCATCTGAATCGACACCATTATCTTTTATTTCGACACACACACATATGTAGGTATAAAGAAAAATAATAACACACAAAACTAAAACAAAGAACAAGGAGGTCGGTACTAAATTTAACATAGTATGCTCCACACATTTAAACATATTTTGAAAGAACAATGGCAGAATTTGGTCTGGACTTTTTTCTGGCGTCCATGGATTTGATATATATGAATCAAATTTAATTAATTTTCTACGATTTTTCAATTATTTACTCCTTTTCGTAAAGGCCGGAGTTATTTTATGTTAATAAAAGCTTATCAAATGATATTCGAATAAGGTACATTAGAAATGTTACCATTAAAATAGTGGTGCGAGTACAAATAGTATGAATGCAATTTATCGATATCAATAACTAAACGAATGATCGATAAAATCGACGGATCGATCGACCCATGCAGAGTTGGTTTTGTTTTTAACATAATTATTGAAATGCTCTATTCATTTGTCTTTAAGCCCTCCGTACACAGACACTAATTAATTAGCGCGTCTTGCGAAGCGCGATTTCAGCGATTTTCTAGCGCGATTCCTTACACACAGCAGCGCCGCCGACGCCCACTCCCCGCCTTAGACTCTAACAAGTTTGCACGTGTTTGTAATGAATAGGTAGCGAAATATTTATAACGCTAGTAAAGGGTCGTCCTGTTCTGTATGATTAGCTGTATGAAAATTAGCGCCTGTGTGAGTAGGGATTTAATCAACTGATATCTTTGAAGAAATGCTTCTACTTTTAAATCAAATTAATAATGAATCAAATGATCGTATCATAGGATCGTTTCAGTGTTGTATCGATTCTTAGGAAAACCGAATCGAAACGTGCTGCACTACTTTTGTCTTTGACAGTATCGTGTTGTCTGTGGTTGTCTGTCAAAACAAAACGATACAGAATCCTTCCGGCCGGCTTCCGCGTTTTTCATCTCTGCTGTGTTTTGTGTTTTCTTTTGGCTTTCTATTTATTTCTACCCGACCTGGACTGTTTATGGACTGATTGATACTGCCCTGTGTGACTAGTGCGTGCCCTTAGGACTCCGATATTGCTTTGCGTGACCTTAAGCTAATCTTATTGTGCTCCGATTGTGCCTAGTGAATTGGACTTTTGTTGTAAACCCGGAACAATCGTAATGGCAGATTACGATAGAAGTCATCGTCGCACGCGCATTTTATGTGTAAACTGCAATATATGCGTGAACACACTGCGCCGATATCAAGTCTTAGCACTTGGCCCGAGAGTTGCTGGCTTACTTTGCAGCTGGGTATTCCCACGAGTTGTAAGTACCTATCTTTTCTATATTGAAAGTTACTCATGAAGATCTGGATAGACAGAGGCAGTGTCTAAAATACAATTCATGTTTTTTACAGGTTTCACAAGAAGACGTTGTTTGTGAAGCATGTAGAGATCTAGCAATGTTTGCAGTAAATGAGAATTTGCAGCAAGATGTTTCTGGCAATACTGATCAACAAGCTGGATCAAGTCACCAAGGCCACACTGATGTGTGTCTTTTATGTGGATTATCAACTTTAAGAAGACGGAGTGATAAAATATTAAGACGCAATCCATCTCAACTGCAACAATCCATGATTGCTATTATAGAAAGCAGAGTAGCACCACGAGAGGTATGAATGATTATAAAGTAATTTTTTAGAAGTTGATGAAATTAATTAATTTAGAATAATATAGTAATTGTATAACATATCTTGTCAATTTCTATAATTTAATTTTTTTAATATATATAAAACAATACATTTCAAGGATATTGATGATTAAAAAGAAATTTTTTTTTTAGATTTCACAGCATGATGTTGTATGCCATACTTGCTGGCTTCGGATACAAAGAGAAGCTCGTCGGATGTCTACTATTGATGCTACAAGATCCCAGTTGAGTTCATCACCACCGCAGGAGGAGCCTCAAGTGTTGGAGGAGCTCCAGGTGTCACAGTCAGAACAAGCAACACACTCAACTGATGAAATAACATTACCAGATTACAGAAGAGCAGCCAACACTAATCATCACTGTGTATTTCCAAACTGTGAAAGCACTACATTGCACAGTATTTCAGATAAATTAAGAGCAATAATCCTGAGTGACTACAAATATTATCTGCCTAATGAAGCCCGTGTTTGTAATGACCATTTGATGGCTAATATGTGGGGTACATTATTTGACTCCCAAAACAGTTACACAACATTTACCGTTCAGCAGATACAGCATGTATTTTCTTTTGTAAATGCTTTCAATCCAACAATTGATTTTGAAAACATAGAAGAAATGGATGACAGAATATTTGAGTACTGGATAGGACGCTCAAAACATAACTTTAATTTATTACTTAATGAAGTACCTCGAATAAGAGATATTCGTAGAGGCACATTAGGTCTTTTAGTATTTTTACTAAAACTCCGAACAGGGGATTCCGATGAAAGAATCGCGACTTTGGTGAATGTTCCCCGTAGAACGTTAGAAGTTTTAATGAACAAAATAAGAGAGATACTTCTCCAAGATTTTGTCCCAAGGAATCTTGGGATAAATCATTTAGCCAGGGAAGAATTACTCCAACATAATTTGATCATACCGAATGGACTTTATGGAAATGGAACAAACAGTATTGTCATATGTGATGGAACCTATATATATGTGCAAAAAAGCTCGAATTACTCATTCCAGAAACAAACATATTCGCTTCATAAATATAGAAATCTTTTAAAGCCTTTTATGATTGTTGCTTGTGATGGATATATTCTTGATTGTTTTGGCCCTTACAAAGCAACAACTTCGGATGCTTATATCATGAACAATTTGTTTTGTGATGGTTCTGCTTTAAGGGAGTATTTTCAACGTGATGATGTGTTTATCTTAGATAGAGGTTTTAGGGATAGTATAAGTCAGTTAGAGGCATGTGGCTATAGAACATGTATGCCAGAATCATTATTAGAAGGCGAGCATCAACTAACAACTGCTCAAGCAAATAGAAGCCGCTGCGTAACAATTTGCCGGTGGGTGGTAGAGGCCGTCAATGGTCATTTTAAAAGAGATTTTAAACTGTTAAGACAAGAATATTTTCATCTGTCTCTACCACATATGATGCAGAATTTTCAAATAGCTGCAGCATTGTTGAACAGATTTGGTGTTCGTTTTGTGAATAATATTTATTCCTCAGAAATATTGGAAATAATTAGAGAAAGAATGCAGTTAGAAAATAATCTGGCAAACATGGTAGATGCCCTTCATATGAATAGACGATCAGCCCAGTTTGAAAATATATGTGCTGACCAAAATAATATTTCATGTTTTCCAACATTGGAATATAGCGATTTAATTCTGTTCGCCTTGGGGACGTACCAAATAAGACAAGCTCGGTCTTATTACGGCGAACATGTACGTTTCCAAGGCGGATACAGAATAGAGGTGAATAGGGGCGAAATTATAAATCAAAATGATTATAACCTTAGAGGTAGTGGAGAAAAAACCCTTATAAGAGGGAAAATAAAGTCCCGACACATATCACGGAAACAATATTATGTGTACATTTTAATTGAAAATAATATTCCTGGCAGAACCGGCATTATTGAATATTGCTGTAATTGTTTAGTTGGCCGGCGCACTGTAGGCTGCTGCGCACACACTATGACCATAGTGTGGTATCTAGGATGGGCCAGACATCAAGAACATATCTCAGCACCAGCAGGTTTTCTTGATGAGATAATAATACGAGATGAAGATGAGGAATAAAATAAATATGTATAACAAAATGTGTTTTATAATTGCCCTAACATTAGGTATTATAAGACGATCACTGTGGCGGGGCGGGCGAAGGTCCGCCTGCGACGCAGGAGGTTGCGGGTTCGATTCCCGCCTTAGGAAAAATATTTGTACGATCTGCAAATATTTGTTTCGGGGTGTTCTGGACATTTTAAACACGGAATTAGAAATAATTCCGTGACTTTATATGTATGATAAAAAATATCTATAATATTGTATTATGTAAGTATATCAGTCATCTAGTACCCATAGCACAAGCTCTGCTTAGCTTGGGGCTAGGTGAAGCTGTGTGGATTGTCCAACATTATACCTATAAGTAATTATTTTTATTATAATATAGGTAACCCTCAGTTTTAGTGTTTACGGACCAAATGCTTTTTTTTAAATACGCGCCCAGCTTTCGTAAACATAAGTGCAATTGAGTAGGTACTACAACACCGAAGGTTTATTTATTTGGGTTTTTCTCATTTCGTTTATCCGTAAATACTCATAACCTCAATGAGACCACACCACATTATCCATTTCTTTATGATTTAATTTCAATCTGCGATGTTTTATAGATAATTTGTTGTTTGATGTTCATTCATAACCTAAAAGTTCAAACACCGAAATCTTTTTTTTCCGGCTTTCCCAAATGAAAATAGTCTCATTTATAGATTCTGGAGCTAACGCCAAATATTTTAACATATTTTTCATTACGGGACACTTCAATTTGATCCCAGACAATTCTTAGTATGGAGACCTGCCATTGTTCTTTAAACATATTAAAAAAAAAAAAAAAAAAAATCACACGCACACATTCTCTGGCAGCTCCTGTTGCCCGGACTCTTAAGAGACCGGTGTCCTCAGGAGTAGCCCTCAGACACACAATACATACAAACATTTACCCCCACACATGCATAAATAAACATACACAAATCACACCCATTCAACATAAATCCAAAATAATATCAGTGCTATCACACCAGGCAAGATAATTTAGATAAAAATAATTATATTTTTAATTAAGAAATGTATTTGCATCTAAATCATAATTTTAACTTAGTTCATTTGTCAATACATTATAATACTCTCTCATACTCTTGTTCATCTAAGTACATAGTTTATTTGTTATTTGCATAATTAACCAGTAATAATAATTAATTTAGTTTATATGATAATAATATCCTTGTAAATAAATGGAAGAGCAGGACATCCTGGCACAAGTATATTTCATACTTAAAAGGATGTCCTAAACACGGTTTAGCATGTAGTGTAACATATTATTATTCAAATAAACAATTTTCAATTTCAATTTTCAATTTCAATGCTGGGCGTCAAATCGAGTTTAGCCCCCATGGCCCGGTTCCGAAATAGGTGTTGGCTCAGTGGCTGCTGAGCGATTGCCGCTCAGCGCTGTTTTTAAGTACTTTTATATTTCCATTATGAATGTAAACGGGTTAATTACGAACCTTGTTTGTGTTGGAAGAACAACAACATTTCATCCCTTAAAAAGGGACGTCAGGGCGAGTGCGGTTCTAGACGCGCGCGTAGGGTAAGTCCGGGATATACGCCCAATCAGGATAGACGCCTCAGTGCAATTGTGTAAAATGCAAGATACGTGTACAAAAGAATACTTTATTTATTTATTTATTTATTAAAGACCAACAGTACAATATATTTAAGGTTTACATTATAGTGCATTACATTTTAACAGCCCTTACAGGTCTTTCAAAATATATTAGTTACGTGATTATGTTCCTAACAATTAATACAAAACTCAAAGAAGTTTAAGTGCAACAAAAATCCTTTACATGTTGTGTCCTTTACATTTGACTTTTAACAAAATTGAGAAAACTGCTTATTATTAATAATAACATTTGACTTTTAACAAAATTGAGAAAACTGCTTATTATTAATAATAACATTTGACTTTTAACTAAATTGAGAAAACTGCTTATTATTAAATAATACAATACAAAGTTCTTATTACAATTTTTTAACTAAATAGTTTAGTTTTGATAATTATTACTTAACGAGTAGTGAAATAAAGAGATACGAATCAATATTTGATTCGTAATGCTTTACTGGTAATCGGATAATATTAATTCAATAATACCCTTTCTAAATTTATGCTTGCCTAAATAAAAGATATCTACATCGGAAAAACGTTTATTATAATTTGAACAAATTCGGTACATAACGGCATTTTTGGCATAATTAGTAATACTAGTAGGCACCGAAAAAAGTTTAGTGTGGCGAGTACGTTTAAGTGGTACATTAAAGTTTAATTTAGCGATAAGTGTGGGAGCATCAAGGTGACTGTTAGCTATGTTATATAATAACATACCATCAAGTAGGGTGCCTCTGTCTTCTAGGGACATAAGTTTATGAATGTTGCAACCATCTTTATAGTTACAGTAAATCCGCTTTTTATAGTTAAGATGTTTGATAAATTTCTTTTGTATGTTCTCAATTTTATTTTTATAGGTGATATAGTTAGGTGACCAGATACAGCTGGCATATTCTAGAATGCTGCGAACGTAGGCAAAATAAACGGATTTGATACAAGTAAGATCCGTGAAAGGTTTGCATGTGCGGATAACAAAGCCCAGGTTTTTGTAGGCTTTGTTTCTGATATGATCGTAATGATCGGACATCGTAAGTTTATCATCCAGCAGCACTCCAAGATCTCTTACAACTTTGACTCTTTCAATATTTATATTGTTTAATGTGTATATGTTATTAATAGGGTTATTTTTACGAGTGAATGAGATTTGTTGGCATTTAGGTACATTAACGGTTATTTTATTTTTCTTATAATAGTCCGACAGAGTATTAAGCGTGTTTTGAAGATTTATGCAGTCCTGGAGGTTGCGGATTTTACAGTATATCTTTTTATCGTCTGCATATAAAAGATGGTTACAAGTTGTGAAGCAACTATAAATGTCATATATGTAGGCATTATATAACAGGGGACCCAAATGCGATCCCTGGGGAATCCCCGACGGTATGTTTACATAGTCAGACTTAAATCCTCCCACTACTACAGCTTGGGAACGGTTAGTGAGATACGATTCGACCTTATAATACCTTATATAATATATAATACCTTATAATACGGACGCGCCCCTTCCTCAAGTCAGTCTGTCACAAAAAGTAGGCATGTGCGGTTGTGCGTAGGAGTGCTAGTGACAGTGACGAGTCAAACAGTCGTTATTTTACTTTACGGATGATTTTCGGCCCTCTATAACTTTGGAGTTAATGAGTAAGTTTTTTTGTTTTTTTATTCTGAATGAGGAGTAATGTTTATAGATTATTATTAATTTAATTTTTACTCTAAAATAAACTATTGACCACTATTTCTTTCAAAGGCATCTATCCCTGTGAAAAGGGATATATGCCCCAATAAGTTTTGGGATATTTGCCCCTAAGGGCATCTATCCCTTGCCCTACTTTCGTGTACTTTACTATGTTATATGATTCAGATTGGAAATGCCCGGAAATACAAGCGTAAAGCCGGCGTCCGACCGCGTGTCATTAAATGGAATAAGGAACCCGTTGGCAGCTATGGCAGAACTGACGAATAAATAATTTAAATTTAAATTTTTGTTATAATTTTTAGATTATGTTTTAGTGTTGTAGATGATTGATCTCTTTAGTGTTTTAATTGAAATTGTCTATGTTTATAGTAAATTAGTAACGTCATCCAATGGCTAATTGAAATTAGGCTTGCAGTTTTTAATATCATTATATTTTTGTACCTATTATTATTGGTCCCTTAGTGTTCTTTAGTGTTTTTAATTAAAATGTTTATATAAATAGCTGAAACAATATATATATTTAATAAATAATAATGTTGATTGAAACGTATGTTCAAAATAATTGTTTTCCTGCAAAGGGCATCTATCCCGTTCAAAAAAATTGGTCTTGGGCATATAACCCGCATGTGAGGCATCTATCCCATTATGCAGTTTTATTTTTAACTCAAAATATACGATTTATTTATTGACTAGTCTACAAAAAGCACTACAGGGCGATTAAATAGATTAACAAAGTGACGGCACATATGAAAACCATGTGCGTATTATTTGTATTTAAGGAGATATGAGTAAAATAAAAAAGGTTGGGCATATATCCCGGATTTACCCTACCGCATCCCTTGGAGCACTGCGCGTGAGCGTGCGTTGAGCGCGTGACGTGACCGCAGGGGGAGGGGGTGGTGGGGGGTGCGCTGCTTGTAGATGCTGCAGGGCGTGAGAGTCATCTACTGTGTCGGGTGTTGGTATCCTCTGGGTACTATCGCCAAACGTAATGCCTATCCAGTTTGAAACTATTTTGCTTTGCGTTAAAAACAAAAGATATCGAGCAAGCCGGGGTTGGCAACTATTCACTTCACAGAAAAATCATCCTAGTGGTGGTAAGGCGCATTTTTTTCTGACTACATACGAAACTAACAGTATCTACACCCGGCTTTACTAGTAGTATCTATACGGCTATTCGTTCACTTCCCATGTAGACACGGCTTCCAGGCGGGTGGTAGAATAGTACGGTACGCACAAAGATGACATGTCCTAGCAACGCGGTTCGCTTCGCTTTCTGTGAGATGGTTTGTGGCTCGCTTTACTCGCTGCACTGATCTACTGTATATATTATACAACGGCTATGTATTAAAACGATTTAGACCAAAAACCGAAAAAGCACATTTCCATCCAGTTTTTATAGGAATAGTAAACTATTATGACATTACTTTCGTACTTATATTCAACTCCTTAGAACATTTACTGAATGATATATAAAATAAAACATACTTTCGATTGCGAATAAGTACTGTGCGTTTATTTTGAAGGAATACTTCGAAATCTATACGTATTAAAAAAAAGTCTTGTTAGTTACACTATTTATAACTCAAGGCTGAAAATTGGTACGGAGATAGCTTAGAACTATAAAATGAAACATACTTTCGATTGTGAATATGTACTGTGCGTTTATTTTGAAGGAATACTTCTAAATCTATATATATTAAAGAAAGTGTTGTTAGTTACACTATTTATAACTCAAGGCTGAAAATAGGTGCGGAGTTAGCTTAGAACTATAAAATGAGACATATTTTCGATTGTGAATAAGTACTGTGCGTTTATTTTTAAGGAATACTTCTAAATCTATATATATATAAATAAAATAAAGTCTTGTTAGTTACACTTTTTATAACTCAAGGCTGAAAATTGGTGCGGAGGTAGCTTAGAACTAGGAAAGGGTTATAGGATATCCCGTTTCCGTGGGACGTGACATAAAAAAAATCCACGGGGTGAAACCGCGGGGCGCAGCTAGTACTTATTTTCAACTGCTCTAAGAACTCAGAAGCGTGTACATAGAGTATGAGGTCTGCAATATCTGAAAATATAAAGAAAATTTAAGTTGAGAACTCGTTCGTGTCACTGCAAAAAAGTAATTGGGTCTTAAATATGAATAATAATAATTCTGGACAATTTACACAGCATTATCTAGCCCTAAGCTAAGCAGAGCTTCTGTTATGGGTACTCTGATGTACATAATACAATACACTACATACATAGATATTTATTATACATAGAAAACATCCAGAACGCCCTGAACAAATGTCGGCAGATCGTACACACATTTGTCCCGAGGCGGGAATCGAACCCAACCGCAACCTTCGCTCACCGCGCCACAGAGGTCCTCAAAAGTTAAAAAAGTTATTGGTTCTTAAATATGAATAACTCACAGAAACACACAGCTCCTTAAATATAATAGAATAGAATAGAATAGAATATACATTTATTCAGCACACACATAGGGACACACAACACAGAGGGAAAGTAAAATACAGAACAAATAAAACTAGTACTATGACTAAACTTAAAAATTAAACAGCTCTACGAGAAATTGGTATTTCCCTTATGCGCGGCTAAATAGGTCCAGCCTCAGCTTAAAGGCTTTTATGTAGCTGTGATGTGTACTAAATAATTGATTTTCTTTCTTTGTTTATAAAAATCCATCTAACTAATTGCTATTCATCTGTCATGCTGTCCTGCTTATTTCGAATCCAATCTGAGCGGGACAGCATGGATGACGTCATATTCATTGATCCCCAAAAACACAGTTTGAACATAACTTACAGAAACAAATAGTTATCGATGAAATAAGTAGACCAAAATAATCAATGCCCAGTTTATAAATAAAGCTCATACATCCAGCTATTTTGTCACTGGAAAATATATCTGAACATTTCGAATTTACGAATTTCGGCCATATTTGAATGCAGATTTTTCTGCTGTGCGGCAGTGGTGCGGTCCTATCCAAACAGTAGATTTGTGTTTTACCTATCAAATAAGGGGACCGTCATAATCTATGCCAAGTTTGATGAATAACTCACAGAAACAAACAGTTCCATATCGAACACCATCATGTTGAATGCAGTGATCTCTATAGGACGCTGCGCGCGCGCTATCATGAACATGATCATTTTCCTGATGCTCTGGTCATTGCTTCTCTCCCATCCGCAGCAGTAGATCTGTGTTGATGTTTCCACTGACTGGAAAAAGAAAAATATATATTTAAAAACAACCTTTCAATCAATGATTAATTTTGTTTAAAACATTATTAACCGACTTCAATTTTTTCATGCGTTTTCATGGATCCTATTGTCAGAAGTAAACCAAATTAAAATGGGACCACACGGGAAGCACCAGCTTAAAAATTAAAAACGAATCATGAAAATCGGATCAGTCAAAAGTTCAGAGGTAACAAACTTAAAAAAAATTATACTCGAATTGAGAACCTCTTCCTTTTTTTGAAGTTGATTAAAAAATTAATAGCAAACTCAATGAAGTTAAGTTTAAATAACACTTCTACTAGTTAATCCAACGGATCCAAAAACGACGGGGTTACAGCGTTTTATGTAAGAGTTCTCTTCTGTCTCCATCATCATACCAGCTCGATGGTACAATATGCATTGCCACCGAACTGACATAAGTTTGCCAAATTTCAGCTCAATTAGTTGAGGATAACTGGGATAAATTTCAGTTGCAAGATTTGTCTCACACAGAACGTAACGTACGTTCATGAAATACTAACATGGCAAGTTAAATAAAAACTCTTAAAGGTAATAAAAACAAAAATTATATAAATATTTTAAAAAAATAATAGGTTTTGTGAACTAAATGGTGTGATAAACTTCAAATCCCCGTACCCAAAGTTTATTTTATTAGTTCACTTACGTTTTATATGAAACATTCCAGAAACCCTATTTTTGAGTTACACCGTTTTATTTTTAAGCGTACGAAACGATGACAGCATGCTGAGAGCTTGCTTGCTTGCTAATAAGGCCACTCAGTCCAGTGCAACTTACCATAGCTTTCAATTTAGCAGCGTATCTGCAAGGAACGTAAATGTGTATAACTGAACCCATCACGAAAACCATGTATCGGAGGTCGAATCCATAACCCTGGAAAGAAAAACTAATCAAACTGTATTTAAAGTGGTCCTTTTTTGTTTTTTCATGTATATAAGTGTAATTAAATATATATAATTAAATAAATATATAATGCTGGCCAATTCACACAGCATTATCTATCCCCAAGCTAAGCAAAGCTTGTGTTATGGGTATTGAGAACTGATATACATAATACAACACTACATAGATAGATATTTTTTAGTATACATAGAAATCATCCAGAACGCCCTGAACAAATATCTGCAGATCGTACAAATATTTGTCCCGAAGCGGGAATCGTACCCGCAACCTCCTGCGTCGTTGTATGTTCTTTGTTATCTGATTTAAATTAACCATCCAGTCTATTAGAGTTATACCCAAAGTCTCACAACAACCCATGGCCAACGTTTCACGAAAATTATTCGCAACGTCCCATAAAGTAACAAAAAAATATTTAAGACCTAGATAGAAAACCCTAAATCTTTATAGAGAGATGTTTATAAATAAAACATGTGTTGTGTTGGATAGACCTATGACGTCACTATATCGCTTATTCAATACAAATAATCAAATCTTTGTAATATTAGTATGATTGTGCCAGATACGAGTCAAATAGCGTACCTATAGTAGAAGACTTTACCTCAGTGATGTGGTACATACAGGTGCATATCTGTATCATGGTAGCCAGGAAAATAATACCGAGCCAGATGTTATGGACATCCTGAATTAGGTCCACGAATCTGTGAAAGATACATGTTTTTAACCGACTTCAAAAAAAGGAGGAGCTTCTCAATAAGACTGCTTTTTTTATGTTCCCTCAGAACTTTTTACTGGGTGGTCCGATCTTCATGATTCTTTTTTTATATGAAAGCTGGTGCTTCCCGTGTGGTCCCATTTTAATTTGATTCAGTTCTGATAGTGGGATCCATGAAAATTTATAAAAAAACTATAAAAATTGAAGTTGGTTATATTTTTTTAATACAAAATCAATTATTACGTTATCTAGTTTTTCACTAAGCACAAAATATAATACTACTATGTTTGGCAACTTCCACCTAAATATGTAAACAAACACTGGTGAGTATGAGGGGTCTATTTTTGTGGAATCATTGATGTTTAAAGAAAATTGTAACAGACGTTCTGATAATGTTTTTAGAATAATGTTCACATGAAATAATTGAGTTTGTTTAAAAATTACTAGTTGGCAGGTAGAAAATGCCTCGGAATTAAGCTCACCCTTTGTATTTCAGTGCAATAAAGTGTTTAAATAAAAAAAAAAAGACGTGTGGCACTCGGGGACTGCCGCGGTAAAGCTATTGCAATGCCATCTAGAGGCGAGTTGCTGAACTAAAGAGACAAACGTCAAGGTTTTTTCGTTACGGAATTTCTGGATTCGGTCCCCGCGCTCAAGGCCCGCGATAGAAGCTATGCAATAGCTTAAAAAAGATTGATACTTACTCAAACATGCGATTCTGCTCATGTATAACATGGACGATTCTGTCAAATATATCCACACCGTCTCTGAATGCGTTCTCTAAAACCTGCAATCAAATCCATTAATTCAATTCAATTCGTTTATTAAAAATTGACCTAACATTACAGAGTTCTCCAATGTGTTTTGTCTAGGATCGTGTCTAGGACACCTACTTGCTAGGTAAATCTATATCAATATCATCTAAAAACTTAAACAACATGATGTTCCTATCCTCTGCGACTGTGTGGCAGGCGACGGGGCCACTGGACTGACACGTCGCACTGGGAGACCTTGGGCGTTCGGACACGGGGTTGTCCGGCGCCCAATTGGCAGGTAAGGTCTCCGAGGTGGTCGCGGCGCGTCATGTGTTTCTGGCGCGTCGCAAAGGGGGGTGCTCCACACCCCCCAGTGAGGGGCCTGATATCGGGCAGCCGCGGTGGGTTCGTGGAAGAGAAACCGTTCCCATGTTCCCACCACAAGCGGCAGAGGTGGAAGCACCCTGAGGGTTTTAGTGGTGTTGGAGTCCCACATAATCGCACTGTCTCCCCGTGGCAGTGCGATATGCGTGCGCATAAAAAAAAAACAAAGGTAAATCTATATCAATATCATCTAAAAACTTAAACAACATGTCTCGACTTAAATTTAAATCATAGATGTTAAGTAGAATAGGTATAGGAGGTAGATACTAAGTAGAATAGGTAGGAGGTAGATAAGTACTAAGTAGAATATTAAATACTCCAGTCCAATGGTCCTGTAGTTTTTGAATTTATCTGTATCTATAATCCATACTAATATTATAAAGAGATGAGATGAGAGAGAAAGAGAAAGATTTGATTGTTTGTTTTGAATACATTCCGAAACTACAAAACCGATTAAAAAAAATCTTTCATCATTAAAAAGCTTGCTTTTCAGGGAGTGACATAGGCTATATTTTATCAAGGTATTAGCGTGTGATACACAATATTTATTGAAGACAGGATCGCAAATCAGAAAGTACTTTCCATTATGTTTAATAAAACCGGCCAAGTGCGGGTCGGATTAGCGAACGAAGGGTTCCGTACCATTATCTATAAAAAAATACAAATCTTTCCTCGTAAAAAAACAAAAAGTAAACGTGACGCGGTCGAAGGCGTTACGCGAAGGTGATAAGGACGTTGCCCCCATTAATTATTAAAATTATTTATCTTTTCTTCAACAGAAATACATCTTCTGTGAAATTTCAACTGTCTTGCTATCACGGTTCATGAGAAACAGCCTGGTGACAGACAGACAGCGGAGGCTTAGTAATAGGTTATCCAAAGGGTTATCCAAAAATAAAACCCTAAAAATCGTCACAAGAAAGTAAATTTGAGGTTGAATACTGCGGGTCTGTTTATCTTTTGTGCTATAAAAAAATCGATTATAGAAAAGACAATCCAGGTTAATGTTGAATTTTCCAAATTTGATTGTTTTACAAAAACTTAAACCCGATATCGAATCCCTTAGTTTTAAACTGTTCTTTGCAATTGAAAAATAATGCCAAAGTAAAAAATCCTGCTTCAGTGTTTTAAGATTGCAAAGCAGCAGACTCATTCTGTAAAAATCTCGAATTCGAACTCGAATTCACTCAAGTGACCTACTCACTTCGAACGCAAAGTCACTTCACCTAGAAATGGTATTGTGTGTTAATATAGAAGAACAAGTTTAGGATTGAACCTACGCGTTACAGCTATAATCGACAAATTGATTTATCTTTTTTTGGGTTTTATACAATAAAACGAAAGAAAATTAATGTATTTCGTAATGTTATGTCTATAAAAAGTCGAACTCTACAAATTAAAATCTCACTCAACTTAGTTAATTTCATTACCACGCTCGTCACTGAGGCGCTACAAGCATTATCGTGTTTTACGGAATACAAAACTAATATCTCACCGCGGATTCAGCTGAGTGAGGTTCGAAATGAGTTTATAGTATGAGCCTACTGAACCTTATGTAGTCTATGCGCGCTTTATGGCAAGATTTCGATTTCACATTGACTGTACTTCAGAAGATTCCACGACCATGAGCCGGGAATGATTCGAATAAAATTCGCTACCTCAAAACAATATACATATGTAGTTCGCTACGAAATGAGAAGGACGAGTAGGTTTAAGACTGTAATGACAGAATCGAGAACAACAGTTTTGTTTTTTGTTGTTGTTGTAGGATTTACGAATGTCAATTATACGATAGCTTTTCAAATTGAATAGTTTTCTTCTATTTGACATTAAAACTAGCTTAAAACAGGATTTAGGAATCGTTGGATATCTATTAAGGAATTTATCGTTTGACATTCCTAAATCCTAATTTTAGCAAATTTAAAATTACAGAATCAACACCAATGCTAAAGTAGGTTTAAGACTAATGTTTTAACAAATACAAATACCTTGCAGTATAAATCCATCTTCATACATGCGTGGTTGATGGATAAACCAAAAAATCCATCGTAACCGATAAAATTGATCACGTACAGCATTGATGCGTATAACATGTAAACGAAAAGTAACTCGAATTGTGGGGAGTTGAAGCGAATTTCTGAAACGAAAGTCGAAAATACAAGTAAATTACGGATTAAATCAAATTGAAAAACGTTTATTTCCATTCGATTTAAAGAGACAAATAGTCAATGTAGAGATTGGTAGCGATTCTGCATAGACCAGAAAAAAAATGAAAAAAATACAGTCAGGTTTTTATATTTTTCAATCAATTATTTAATTTCTTATTACTTCTTCCACCTATCTTTTCGAAGTCGATGGAAAATAAGCATCTCAATGTTATAGGATTCAAATATCAAAGTGCTTTATTTTCTTTATTATATAAATGATCCTTATAGGACTCTCGGACTCGTCAATTAATAAGATTAATTAGTGTCTAACTTAAGAACGGTGCGAATAGCTTAGTCCCATACAAACGTACACACATCAACATTGTCTAGGGATATTTAACATTTTGTTGATTTTTACAATAAATGAAAATAATTTCTTTAGAAAACAGGTATGGCAAAAATCTTTATTCTGTATTGTTTATTAATAATAATAAAACACAACTGTTTGATATAAATTTTTAGTAAAAATTTAAGTGGGAACAAAATTACGAAAAATTTGAAAATTTACAAAGTTCGGTAAATTGTGTTTAAACTATTTTTACGTTGCCATGACTTTATAAAATTACCTTTTAACAATTAAATAATCGGTGTTGCTTCCCCTGACGTTCATAACACATCTGCACCGGTTATTCATACTCAAAATGAGGTTGTCAAAGTATCTCTGGGGTATGCGATCCCATGTTCTTTTTAAATGGCAAAAAATTGGTCTTCTGGGGTCAAATTCGACGGCAAATTGCTGAAAGCCCTTCGCTGCAACATGTCCCAAGCGTGTTCAATTGGGTTTAAGTCGGGTGACTGTGCAGGCCAGTCTAAAACCGCGACATCATGTTCCTGAAGGGCAGCTGACACTAAACGCGCCGTGTGTGGACGGGCATTATCATGCATGAGCTGAAATTCCTGGCCAATTTGAACTCTATGAGGGATGATCACAGGTTCTACGATCTCGTTCCGGTATTTTAGTGCCGTCAGGCTGCCTCTTATCCAAATGAGCTTGGTTCGCGCGCCAATACGAATTCCCGCCCAAACCATGATTGTCCCACCTCGGTACGAATGGACCTCTTGTGGCTGCTGGAGACGACTTTCTCTGCCTGGAACTCTCCAAACACGTGTTCTTCGTGAATCGGGGTGGAATCCAAACCGAGACTCATCAGTAAAGAGAACCATGGTCCATTGGCCATTGTTCCATAACAAATGTTCTTGAGTCCAAAGTAGTCGCCTTCCGCGATTGCCTCGTCGTAGAGCTGGCACACGAAGCGGCCTACGAGAATGAAGATCGACTTCATGTAGCCTTCTTCTGACGGTTTGGTCGCTGACTGACAGCTGGTGGTCTAACTGAAGCCTTTGCACTAGCTGCTTGCTGTGAGATTGGGTTACCTCCTGGCGGAATTTTGGAGAAAACGATCCAGTCTAGGTGTGGTTACTCGTTTTTTTTCCAGTGTGGCGCTCTCTTACATCCCCAGTAATACGAAAACGTGACCACAATCGAGAAATTACGTTTTATTGGTGTTTAGGATATTGGCAACCACGCGTTGGATTGCACCGGCTTCTAACATGCCTATCGCTCTTATCATTACTTCTCTGCTTAAATGTCGACTTTCCATGACATAAGAAATATCACAAGTACCGTTAAAATTAAAAATTACTTAGATAGCACTTATTGTTAATTAAATAAAAGTAAATTTATCTTAGGCAAAATTAACGTTGTTTTATCTAGATCGTAGTCCCCATTCTATCTTTTGTTTAATGCGTTCTATTTTTATTCCTTTTACAAATTTTGAAAAGAGAACAAAAGAGGTTTAATTCCATGTATAAACTTTTTCTAAAAAGCAAAGAGTTTGTAAGCAAATCATTTCGAAATGGAATATCCCTAGACAATGTTGATGTGTGTACTTTAAGCTTCATTTGCAAACTACGTCCGGAATCGTATTGAAATTCACCATACATAATCGGATGAAAAAGAGCTATGTTTTTAGTGTTCTAGTTTTTTAAAAACATCTTTAAAAACATCTATGCATGAAAGCGAAACTAATTTGCCATAGTTTATAAATTCCTTCTAGTTTCTGCATCGCCCCCCGCGAGTGAGCGAGCAGTTCGCTCACTCGCGGGGGGCGATGCAACACAGGGGGCAAAATTCCGAAATAAGGCGAA
Organism: Eupithecia tripunctaria; assembly: GCA_955876795.1. NCBI lineage: Eukaryota > Metazoa > Arthropoda > Insecta > Lepidoptera > Geometridae > Eupithecia > Eupithecia tripunctaria. Next base: position 5,271,040 of record OY041627.1, read on the forward strand.
CGCCGCCAAATGGCCAACACAAGGCGATTCTACGTGAAACAACAACAAATCCGCACGGGCCGGCCGCTGAGATTTGGGAGAGCTTCGTAGCATTCTGAAGTTATTTTTCTGTTGATTTAAAGTAACAAACGTTTTAATATAATTCAATTTCTATTTCCCGCACTTACCCGGATCACTGAAAGGTATATTCAGATCGTGTATCATGTACTTGACGGGTTCGGAAACGAATAGAAAGTTGTACGTGGTCTCTAGTACTGCCATCACGGGAAAGGTCATCACGCAGGTTAACACCACCATCACCCAGCAACGTTCACTGAAAAAAAGCGACTAGGCTGTATCAGGGTCCGTCACACTGGAGTATTTGTAACGTCTAGTGCGTGCTAGAGAGCAGCAAAAAGCGCGGCTCGCTTCGCTCGCGACTCTGTTTCGAAGGTCTGCGGCTAGCGAAGCGAACCATGCCTCGTTTCCGAATTGATCTATGATCGCAACTAAGTGCTAAGTAATTTTTTAAATTACATCGCGGTTTTACAATGTATTTTTTCAAAAGTGATAACAGCCAATCATAGGTTTCGACCTTGGGATATAAGTAGCTTAATTTGAAGAAGCTCAATTCTAGGCAGACCAAAGTAAAAAGTACAACCTGAACGAGTCGCAATTTGAGATAATTAAAAAAATGTATCTTCGAATTTTGTTTCGAGGCATTGAGGCTTGGTGCTGTAGTTAGGGTGGTGCAAATTCTTATCCGGCATCACACGGCTACAGGTGCTTTAAAAAATTCTAATTAATCCGTCAGTTCGATTTATTGGAAGACATTTGACACGCAAGTTACGCAGCAACGTTCACTGTAAAACGCAAGTAGGCTGTATCATCGTCACACTGGAGTATTTGTAACGTCTAGTGCGTGCTAGAGGGCAGCTGAAAGCGCGGCTCGCTTCGCTCGCGACTCTGTTGTGAAGGAGTGCGGCTAAAGCGAGCCGCTCTGGAAAGATAATGCGCTCTGTCAAACAGTTGTCGTTCGTCGATCGTCATCCCATCTGACTACAAGGCGTCCTACACTACATTTACCGAGTCTTGGATTCCTTTTCCTACCTATAGACTATACTGTTCCTGATCCCCTTAGCAGCGAGCTCTCTATACTCTTCCGACATGTAGTTATACGTCTCGTAGTCTCGGTCCATTTCGTCGATAATCTGTTGAGCTTCTTTACGCTTGAAGAATATTAGAAACATCTGTAAAAGAAGTACAGTGGTTAAATTTAGTTTGTTTTAGTTATGTGGCTAAACAATAAAGTCATTTACAGCGGGATATTGACCACGACTCACTCGCAGTGCCTTCAGTTATTCAGTGATCATGGCGCATGAAACTGTTCGCAATATTGGTAAGCTCAAAACCCAAATTATAGTAAATATCCCGTTGTAAATAAATAATGTTCGACAATTCACACAGCATTATCTAGTTCCAAGGTAAGCAGAGCTTGTATTATTTATGGGTACTAGATAACTGGTATACTTATACTATTATACTATACACTACATACTAATGTTGTATAATATAATATAAAAAACTACCTTAAAGAATCCTCCTAGAAACGGCCCAAGCACAGTGCTATGCCGTATAATATTGACAATGTCTCCCCTCATCAAACTGAAGTACATGTCTATCAACATCATGAATGCTAGGGGTGCAACAGTCAAGAGTATTATCGCTGAAAATAAATAAATAAATAATGCTGGACAATCCACACAGCATCATCTAGATACAATCTAAGCAGAGCTTGTGTTATGAGTAATAAATATAATTGTATTTTCTTTGTAATAATGACTGATAAACATTCATACTTAATACAATACACAACAACCATAGATATTTTGTGGGTTCTAAACTACAAAAAGGTCCTGAATATCAAAATGAAAAAAATAATCCTTTATTATGGTCATTTTGTTGTTCGTCTATATGTCTGTTAAAGTACCTACAAATAAAAAAGAAATAGAAAAAACCGTGTTGTACATAAAATAAAAGATGCTTGCAACGGACTAAAACCTGGGGGCTGTAGTCTCATTGATTTAAACTAGAATTATGATATTTAGCAAGAAACAGGGTTTTATATATTTACGGAACCCTCGGTGCGCGAGCCTGACTCGCACTCGACGTTTTATTTACTATACATTATAAATTACTCAGAACACCCGGAACAAATATGAACAGATCATAAAAACATTGATCGGACGGCGGGAAGCGAACTACCAACCTCCTGCGTCGCAGGCGGACCTTCGCCCGCCGCGCCACTTCGGTCGTGCAAAATGCTTTCAAATTTCTACTTACGAATACCAATCATCCGCATCATCAGCTTGTTCGGGTTAGGATAAATCATCGCAAGGCACATCGTTATTGTGATTATTTTATACGTATCACGAAACGGTTTGAACTGTTTCTCCATCCTTGTCTTAATTTCCATCTTTACCTGTAAGTGGGTACTGATTAGCGTTACTGGGCGAAGTGTAACGTGTGTGTGACACAGCGCAGCGAGGGGGAAGAAGACGCTCGCAACGAGCCAATTTAAGCCCCGTATTCATTGTAAACATTTGTTACACAACTGTTGCTCAACACCATTGTTTCTCAACATCAAAGGCATATTTCACACGCGGCGTAACGTATCATGCTCGCTGCGAATGGTACTGGGATCGATCAGTAAGGGCTTTTATACACGGACTGCCAAATCAAATACACTGCAGATAGGCCAATTGTAGTCGAAGTCCCGTCGACTGCTATTGAGCCTTGCAGTCAACAACTTGCTGTCCGTGTATAAAAGCGCTAACTGACTTTATAACCATTTAAGGTTTTTGTTATTAGTGCGTAAGCCCTCATACTTCGGGTTATATCTACAAATTCGGGTTCAAAACCCGTCATAACCGAATTTTCTTTTGGGAGGATTTTTGATTTTCCTGAAATTACCCTGGCATACCCGCTCTATAATAACAAAAACATTAGAATTGAGCAACGTGACACCTTTCGTCAAACGAACTAAATGTAACTTTAGTCTTTGATCAGGATTGGATAAACATCAATGTTTCGCCTGTAGGTGGAGCCTACAGCGCGGCGCGGGTTCGAATTCTGTCGAAGTCGAAAATTTTTGGGCTATTATTTGATTTTTATAAACGTATATAAAAAGGTTAATAAACAGGTAAACTCGTGGATATTTTTTGGGCTATTATTTGATTTTTAATAAGCGTATATAAAAAGTTTAATAAACTCGTGAATAGTTAAATAGCAAAATGATCACAAAAATAAAGGTTAACAAGTGCTTTACATAAAAAAAGATTGAAGTGAACAAATAACACTTTTTCAACTTTACTTATGTAATATAAAAGTTCTTGTGTCCGACCTGTAAGGACTAAATTAAATAAAGCAGTTTAAGTTTTTTCGAGTCTTTTAGTCGTTCCTACACGACTTTTCTCTTCGATTTTTTGATGGAAACAACGCATAGAATTTACCATGATTATTGGAATCGTATTAGCGAATTAAATCGTTAGCGTACAGAATAATTGGTAAAGACTTGAGCAGATTAAATTGTGGTAATTTGAGTCGAATGATCAAAGGAGAATTTAATGCTCATTTAGTCTTTACAAAGTGCCACCTAACATGTGTACTAAGCCGAAACGGGGTGAATTGGGACCCGACTCAACTTAATAAGTTGAAGAAAAATATCATAAACATAATATGTTTATGATATTTTTCTTCCTATTGTACTTCACATTTTTCAGAACATGATGCTATTTTTTTACACGGTCTCTTGCATTTTTTAAGTTTTTTGTTTCTTGGTTTAGCAAAATCTGTATTTTTGTTTTGATATTATTCCAAAAAATTATGCAGATTCTTTGACATTTCAAAACAATAATTAATAATTAAGAAAAAGTCGAAGGTGTTCCCCTTTCTACACATGTTTTGCGGCAACCTGTATATTTAGCCTAAGGCGTAAATCGGCGTTCAAGGATCGGTAATTTACCATTAAATAGGTAATTGAATTCCTTTTGCGCTTTGAGAATAATGAATTTATGACTTTCGTGGCATAGTGAGAGGAAAGCCAGTCGCGGTTTCGATCGAATCGATAAATTTGTAAGATCGAAAAAAAAACACTTATTTACCACATGAATAATCTATAAAATAAACAAAAAAATTAGAACGAAAAAAAAAATCCAAAATGTTTTCAATAAGTATTTATAAATTAAATCACATTTATATACTTAATAATGTTAAAAACTTTTCAAACTCTCCTGATTAAATCATAAAAGATTATTTATTTATCGGGAATTTATCATATATAAATATAAATTATGTATATGACAATATATCTTATACCTTTAAACGAGCAATTCTTGTATATATGTATATAATCCGGATCTCAGAAACAGCTCCAACGATTTTCATGAAATTTAGTATACAGGGGGTTTCGGGGGCGATAAATCGATCTAGCTAGGATTCATTTTCAGAAAATGTCGTTTTATTAGTTCAATCATATTTTTCAATAACTAACTTTATCGTAATCAATTGACTCTTCCTGACATCTATTGGCGAATAGTTATATATTTTACTCGTGTTTTCAATAATCAACTTAATCTACATATATCAGCTTAAGAATTAAACTGAAAAATATGACTAATCCTGCCATCTATTTGCGAATAGAACTACTATAATTTCTAATAAGCACAATTTACCAAAATTAAACCGAGCGAAGCTAGGTCACCCAGGTACTAATATTTAATATGTGCAAATTTCGTCTTCTCCAGGTATGCAACGCAGCATTAGAAGTATACGTTCGTCGTGCGTACACGTCTTACGAAATAACGTGTCTCCAACACATGGACTTGTCTGGCGAACTGGGCGTGGTACACTTCCAATTCATACTGCCGACTGGACACCCTAACAGGTGAGTTATTCATTTATTTGTTTGAATTTTTTATGTACACAAAAACATGAATGCAAGTTTAGTCAGGTCGCACAGAATCACACTATCACACTAATATTATAAACGCAAAAGTTTGTATGGATGGATGGATGGATGGATGGATGTTTTTTACCTCTTCAGGCCAAAACTACTGAACGGATCTGGCTGAAATTTTGCATACAGGCAATTCTAATACTGGAATAAAACATAGGCTATTTATCCCGTAAATCTGTTCCCTTGGGATAAAAATCACCTTAAAACGTTTCCTTAACAACGAACAACGCGTGCGAAGCCGCGGGGCGCAGGTAGTTAAAACATATGGTGTTGGTAGAGTGTGTTTACGGAGAAGCTCTTTTACACGCGTTTGTAGTACACATGTTAGACTGCATGTAAAAAGGCAATAATTCATTTTTACCCGACTACCAATGGAAGAGGGTTCACATCCTATGTCGGTGCCGGTGGTTATAGGCTCGGTGACATCTGAAAAAATGGGGGGGGGGGGGGGGGGTCTAACGAGATAAAGGGATCTAAGTGAAGGTTGAAAAATTTAACGTTAGTAAATATGCCCGTGTGGGGCTTCGTTGTACAGAGCGCAGTAATTATAATAACTCAACCTCAACAGCCTGTATTGGTCCACTGCTGGACGCAAGCCTCCCCCTAAAAAGCGCCTGGTAATGCCCATAATCCCCACGCTGGGCATGCGGGTTGGGGATCGCAGTTCGGTGGTAGAATTGTTCTGCAGGGGGCGCTGCTGCCCGCTCCCTGGTGGAAATCCTTTAGTTGCCTCTTACGACACCCACGGGAAGGGTCGGGGTGGTGCGAATTCTAAGCACACAGCTAATAATGATAATAACGAACGATAATACTATTACTAAAAAAGAGGCAATTAAGACAGTGATGCGAAAATTTCAGCCTGATCTATTCAGTGGTTCTGACGTTGTCCTAACATCTTCACAACAGCACAAAATCAATAAACAAACCGTTTCTGAGTCAGAGTCAAATCGTTTATTTCTTTAGACTTACAAAATAACTACTTAGACAAGTCAAATTTTTACTATATAAACAGCTTGATAAATAGTTATTACTATCAAACAAGAAATAAGGTGCAATTGACTCTAATTCACTTAAAATTTTTGTCCACTAGCGGAAGAAGTGAAAAAGAATCCACTAGCAAGTTTATCGCTTATCAACTAATACAATCTTAGGATAACCAAGTCTAACTGGTCTTACATACTATTGTCTGTGTGTAACTGGGCGACATCCGGCCAAGCATTTACATCATTGACGTAGTCATCTACGGAGTAACCTATTACTCCGTAGATGACTACGTCAATGATATAGAAAGCCTACTTTCTTGATAAGATTTCGTTTTATGTACGTTTCCCTACAGGATTCCCCTCAGCGAATCAGAAATCGAGCTCGCCTCAGCCTCTGACCAAGAAGGCACCCCAGCAGAGCTCTGCACCGCCGCCATGCGCAAGTGTCACCACAGAACCGGAGCACTAGCTGCCTTCACATCCTTCGAGCAGTTCCAGCAGTACGCTGATGAGGTCTTTGACCTGGTGTATGACACCGCCAGTGACGCTGCTGTGAGGAAAGAGGTTAGTTTAGTAGACGACCTGCGAAAGACTGCTGGCAGATTCTGGGTGCGTTTGGAGACAGAGGGCTCGTTAGAGGAAGTCCAGTAGTGGAGTGGCATACGGAATTTGGATGCTACTGTAGAAAGAGGTGAGTCCAGCTATGTATACTGCCGCCATGCGCAAATGTCACCACAGGACAGGCGCACTAGCTGCCTTCACATCCTTCGAACAGTTCCAGCAGTACGCTGATGAGGTCTTTGACCTGGTGTATGACACCGCCAGTGACGCTGCTGTAAGGATTGAGGTTAGTACATTCGACTGACTGCTGGTAGATGTTGTAGAGGTATAGCCCTGGAGATAGGGAGGCTGATGTCCAGCAGCGGACTGGTATAGGCTGATGATGATGATGATGAGACGCATTTGGATGCGTCTGTAGAAAGAGGTGAGTCCAGCTGTGGATACTGCCGCCACGCGCAATGCCTGGTGTATGACACCGCCAGTGACACTTCAGTGAGGAAAGAGGTAGGTATACTCGATTGACTGCTAGCAGATGCTGAATACGCCTGGAAAAAATACTACATAAACACTTATACTTGACGCGCGGAGCTCGTAGTGGCAACATCTCTGGCGGGACTCTGCCGTTGTTGTTTGGCGATTTTAGTGTCAAGATCGAGTGGTGTGGTGTCCTGATGATGTCTCGTGGAGAGACGAAACTAGTTGACGACTTAATATAAAATGTATAATTTGTTAGATTTAATCGCAGAAATTTTGTTTGCGGAATTATTAATAAATACTTTCATCCTTATATTTAAAACACGTGTGACCAATATCGTCTGAAAATATAATAACGGACTAAATTTATAATAATTTATTTTTACCAAGGACCCCTATTATTAATTAAACGTTTGTTACAGGACCTATTATCAATTAAACGTTTGTTACAGGACCTATTATCAATCAAACGTTTTTTACAGGACCTATTATCAATCAAACGTTTGTTACAGGACCTATTATCAATCAAACGTTTGTTACAGGACCTATTATCAATCAAACGTTTGTTACAGGACCTATTATCAATCAAACGTTTGTTACAGTACCTATTATCAATCAAACGTTTGTTACAGGACCTATTATCAATCAAACGTTTGTTACAGGACCTAGCAGCATTGCAAGAAGGCAGTGAGAACCGCGACAGTACCAGCATCAATGTTGGACTTGACTTCAAGCCCGCTGACAGTGAGGATGTGGTATGTCTATAGTTATATCCTCAACCACAACAGCATGTACATTCCACTGCTGGACGCAGGCTATGAAGAATGGAGTCGGCGAGTATGGGGAAAGGTGGGCTCGCCGGCTTAGTATGGGAGGAAGAGGGCACGCCAGTCGGATCGTCGGATTAGATCGCTCTTGAGCGATAAGACCGCCACTTGTCACTTACTTTTTAAGCTGTTCTATTGTAATATTTCTTTTAATAAGTGTGCAATAAAGAATTTTCTATCTATCTATCTATCGTGGAGGCTATATGTTCCCGTGGTTTGGCGAAAATGGCGAAAGAGGGACACCGAAGAGTTTTTTTGTGGGTATTACGTCCTTCTCAGGGCTTCGAGTCCCACATAATTCTGGTTTCCCCCGCAGACTAGTTTATTCGTAAACGAATTTTAACTCGCCGAATAAATAAAAGAAAAAAAAGCACCCCTTTTGCATGCCCTAGATTAAGGCAAAACATGTCTGGTGCTTGCCAACCTCAATAACCGACATCTCTGTGACCCATGTTTGCAAATAAATAATTTGATTTGATTTGATTTGAAAAAAAAACTTCCTACTCATAACACTGCTGCTGCGCTGATGCACCTTATTGAATTTTATCTCATGGGCGATAATGCCAACAATCTGATGCAGTTCGATAGTCGAATGTGCAGAAGGCGCTACTAGCCGCCCCCAGTAGATATATAGACACCCGCGGGAAGGTTTGGGGTGGTGTAAAGTCTAATCTGGCACCACACAGCGTTATATCAGATAGTTATATGCTTATCACTCTTTGAAATCTTGAATTAAAGAAGGGTATTTCAACAGACGATCAATCCAAAGTAATCCATGAATGTTAACGGGTTAACTACAAAACTAACCTGTAATCTCTAGACCCACACTTCTAAATAGGAGACCTAAATAAGTAATATCTTGTTCCAGCCACTAGAACCAATTCACATCTTAATGGTAGGCGTCATGGATACCGGCGAAGCGGATGACGCAGCCGTTTCCCGCCGCTTCGGTAACTTCTGCCGCGCGCATAAACACACGCTGCACCAGAAGCGCATCCGAAGAATCACCTTCATGCTGCTTATCAAGTGAGTAACACTTACCCCCGGTTTCTCGAACGCTTATTATTCTGATAAATTGTTGACAATTTGTCAGGCTGTACACGCACTGCTTTTATTACTCGCGTGGTTTTTTTGCAGAATTCTGTAACTTAATGGAAGTTCCTTAGCGGAAAAATATGAATGTTTGGAGCACTATAAAGTTGTAGGTAGCTAAAATAGCAAGGAATTTTATTCGTCGTACGTGTAAGTTAAGTTAAGTACGCAGGTTATATTCCGCGAGATTAAAATTCACGCTGTGAGATACTGCAGTGCGTACTCGTATATAACAAGCCGTTGACTATCCATTCAATGTGACAAGCGTTCGAGAAACCGGCTGGTGTTAGGAACCAATGACGCGGCCGTTTTAATTGCATTAGACGCAGTGAACGCAATTTATCGTACTCAACTCTAGCTTAGAGTCTCTTGAACTTTTGACTCTAAAGTTCACAGACTCTTAGCGCTACGAGGAAATATTTGATTGTTTGTTTGTTCGTATTGAATAGGCTCCGAAACTACTGGACCGATTTACAAAATTCTTTCACTATTAAAAAGGTTACTTTTCAGGGTGTGACACTGGCTATATTTCATCCCAGAATTCCCACGGGAACGGGAACTACGTGGGTGAAATCGCGTGGCGTTGCTAGTATTTTATACATAGAGTGCATATAATGAAATGAATGAATGATGAGAAATAAACTATTTTAGATAATGTTGTGTGGGGTGGGACAATTCACACTATTATCTAGCCCCAAGCTAAGCAGAACTTGTGTTATGGGTACTAGATAACTGATATACATAATACAATACACGACATAGATATTTTATTTATTATACATAGAAAACATCCAGAACGCCCTGAACAAATATCTGCAGATCGTACAAACATTTGTCACGAGGCGGGAATCGAACCCGCAACCTCCTGCGTCGCAGGCGAACCTTCGCCCACCGCGCCACAGAGGTCGTCGATTATTTAAATTTTGGAATTATACATTATTTTTAACTATTTATATAATAACTACACGACATAGATATTTTATTTATTATACATAGAAAACATCCAGAACGCCCTGAACAAATATCTGCAGATCGTACAAACATTTGTCTCGAAGCGGGAATCGAACCCGCAACCTCCTGCGTCGCAGGCGAACCTTCGCCCACCGCGCCACAGAGTTCGTCGATTATTTAAATTTTGGAATTATCCATTATTTTTAACTATTTTATATAATAACTAGCAGTGCCTTGCGGTTTCACCCGCGTAGTTCCCGTTCCCGTGGGAATTCCGGGATAAAATATAACCTATGTGACGCGCTGAAAAGTAAGCTTTTTCATAATGAAAGCTTCTTTTAAATCGTTCCCATAGTTTCGGGGCCTATTTAATACAAAAAAATAAGAAATGAAATATTTCCTCTTAATGATATTAGTAGTACTTAATAGAAGTATAGATAACTCTTATATGACGACCTCCGTGGCGTGGTTGGCGATGGTCCTGCGACGCAGGAGGTTGCGGGTTCAATTCCCGCCTCGGGACAAATTTGTGTACGATCTGCAGATATTTGTTCAGAGTGTTCTGGATGTTTTCTATGTATAATAAATAAAATATCTATGTCGTGTATTGTATTATGTATATCAGTTATCTAGTACCCATAACACAAGCTCTGCTTAGCTTGGGGCTAGATAATGCTGTGTGAATTGTCCAACATTATTTTTATTTATTTATTTATTTATTTATTTATTTATTTATTTATTTATTTATTTATTTATTTATTTATTTATTTATTTATTTATTTATTTATTTATTTATTTATTTATTTATTTATTTATTTACAAACTAAAACAAACCCATTCCTTCCAGGCGTCAATTCCCCAAGTTCTTCACCTACCGCGCCCGCAATGACTTCACTGAGGACACCATCTACCGTCACTTGGAACCAGCGTCCGCATTCCAGTTAGAATTGTACAGGATGAGAAGTTACGAGCTGGAGGCACTGCCTACGAGTAACCAGAAGATGCATCTCTATCTTGGGAAGGCTAAGGTACACTTTACAATAACACGAACATCTAGAACAACGAATCGAATTATGCTATCCAAGCTTTACTATGACAATGGGGTATCTCTATTTTATTATACAAATCGTAGTTTGACGAATTCATTACGATGTAAGCGGGTTAACTACGAACCTTATTTGTGTTGGAAGAACACCAACGTTTTAACCCGAATACATTTTGGGACTTTATTTGATTTCTTAAGGAATTACATGGTGTAAAACTTTAATAACCAAAATTTTATTTCTTGATTTCGCTGCTAAGAATGCAATCTAAAATACCCTTTATTTCCAGGTGAAGAAGGGTCAGGAGGTAACTGACTACCGTTTCTTCATCCGCTCCATCATCAGGCATCAGGATCTGATCACCAAAGAGGCTAGCTTTGAGTACCTACAGAATGAAGGCGAAAGGTTAGTAATCCATAAAGTAAACTTTAAAATAAACATAAGGAAAACATCTTTAAAATATCTACTCTAACAGCCGGTTTCTCGAACGCTTATCACATTGTATGGATAGTCAACGGCTTGTTATATACGCACTAATTCCTTGCTATTTTAGCTACCTCCAACTTTAACGTGCACCAAACATTCATATTTTTCCGCTAGTGAACTTCCATTATGTTACAGAATTCTTCAAAAAAAACCACGCGAGTAATAAAAGCAGTGCGTGTACAGCTTGACAAATTGTCAACAATTTGTCAAAATAATAAGCGTTCGAGTAACCGGCTGTAAGTAAGTATAGGAAAATACCGTGGCGGTCGCAACGAAAAAATCGAGCCAGTCTATAGGGTATATGTATAGATTTTTTTTATTGTTTTCGTTGATTATTTAGGTTTATACATAGCCAAAAAAAATAACATCCACAAAATTTTAAATGTAAAAAACAAAAAGTAAAACTGCACTCAGTTTCAGGTGATAAAAACGCTGCCATGTTGGCCCTTGCATTCTGTGACGTCACGGATCACCGGATCACCTTTGTCAACTCAAAGACAAAGCTTCACGACAATACAAAAATTTACAAGTGTGACGTCACGGTTCGACTGCCAATAGCGTTGCTTTTAGAAAATTTGCGATTAAGATTTTAAATATCTACTTTTCAAGTATTAAATTGTACAATAAAATCTTTTAAAAATACGAAAATAAATATACAGATATATTTCCATTTCAATAAAGAATACGTAAGAACATTATTAGATTTTTGAAGTCACCTGCATACCCTATTCAACCCATGCATTTTTTTTAATTTTAGCTTGATCCGTTAAGTAGTTTTTGCGTGAAATAGTAACCAACATCCATACAAACTTTCGCGCTTATAATATAAGTAGGAATTTGATTTTGTAAGTAAAGCAAAATGATGTTATTTTTACATGTACAATTTAATTTACAGGATGTTATTAGAAGCGATGGACGAGTTAGAAGTGGCGTTTTCACACCCGTTAGCCAAGCGGACTGATTGCAACCATATCTTCCTCAATTTCGGACCCACCGTCATTATGGACCCTACTAAGGTAATATTAGAGTTCATTTTATTACTACTACGTACTAGCTGCGCCCCGCGGCTTCGCACGCGTTGTTCCTATGGAAACGTTGTTTTTTATGACAAGGGAACTGATTTATCAGATAAAAGTAGACTATGTTTGATTCCAGGGTTAAAACTACCTTTATGAAAAATTTAGGCCCGATCCGTTCAGTAGTTTTGGCGAGAAGAGATAACAAACATCCATCCATCCATCCATTTTGTTTAATCGACAAAAGAACAAATACGTGTCGAATATCTTCTCACAATATGACTGATAAGATTTTTGGAACACTAGTCTTTTTTACTACGAATTTCATTGAGATCCGTTTCGACGTGAAAACGGAAATGGAAACAGACAGAGAGGCCGAAATACATTGCAGAAAAAGGAAATTGATTTCTAGTTTTTTCAACAAACAGGTTATTGTTTGAAAAAAAAGAAAGAAAGAAAATGATTTATTGAACACCACATTACACTACAAATAGAATAAAATAAAAGACTACTTAGTAACGCAAACGGACATAGTTAACAATCAATAGAAAGCTAAAACTAACAAGCGGAGATGCATTGCTACAACACTCGCAAACTCGCAATGCCGTCGGTGGCTGGCTGGTGCCTGCGACAAGACGACTGGCCAAAGCGGACAAGTTGACTCACGTAATGGGACCAACTACCTACAACAAGATCCCAGATAAGGTTAAGGACGCACCGAGTCTTGGAAATTTTAAGAAAAAAATAAAAAAACTGGCTCGTAGAGAAGACGTTCTATACCTACGACGAAACACTACACTACACAACAAATAGAATAAAATAAAAGACTACTTAGTAACACGAACAGACACAGTTAACAACTATTGGAAAGCTAAAACTAACAAACGGAGATGCATTGCTACAACACTCGCAATGCCGCCGGTGGGTGTCTGGTGCCCGCGACAAGACGACTGGCCAAATCGGACAAGTTGACTCACGTAATGGGACCACCTACCTTTTCTAAAGGTAAAGGACGCACCGAGTCTTGGAAATTTTAAGAAAAAACTAAAAAACTGGCTCGTAGAGAAGACGTTCTGTACCTACGACGAATTTTTAAATTCTGATTGCTAATTAATTAATTATTCATTAACAATATACTATTCTTATTTTATTATTTTTAAATCAATGTGACGTATAATGTGAAAAATTATAAATAAAATGTTAACACGTAGGTAGCTATTGGATTGGTACTAAGTACCCCCCTCAGCAGGCAAACGAGCGCGTGTGTGTAGGTTTAACCGGTGGTCCTGACTCAGCTTGTTGCTCTACACAAAAACCTAGACAAGGTAAAGTTTGATAGATAGATAGACTCTTTATTGGGTACACACACAAACAGCACAGGAAAAGTAATAAAAAAGAACAGTAACAAATATCAAAGGCATACATTATTAAGTACATAGGTACAGGTAAGCAGGTAGGTAGGTACCTAGTGAACATGAGGTAAAAAGAAGAAAGTGAAAGACAAAAACCAAGTGCTAATAGGCACCTACCTAACAGTGCACTCGCCTTATCAGCAGGTGTGTAGGTAGTCACCCCCCGCCCAGGGCGAGGGATATCTACGCGTCGCGTTTGCCATGTTTATGTTCTGATTGTGTTATTATTACAGATTGAAGAATCAGTGCTGGGTATGGTGATGCGATATGGCCCTCGACTCTGGAAGCTGCGGGTATTGCAAGCAGAGATCAGATTCACTCTCAGAATCGGTAAGTGAGCGTTGTGCAGCTGTTTTTTAACTCGACTTCAAATAAAGGAGGAGGTTCTCTATTCGACTGTATTGTGGTGGGATGACGATCTGCGAAAGACTGCAGGCAGATGCTGGATGCGTCAAGCTGAAGACAGGGCGCTATGGCGCTCATTAGGGAAGACCTATGTCCAGCAGTGGACTAGTATAGGCTGATGATGACCTCAGAACTTTTGACTGTGTGGTCCGATTGTCTGAGGTTGAGGTTGCTTTACGGGTCACAAAAAACTTACAAATTAGAGTAACTACACCAATACTGATTTTATATCTTTTTCTTACTCTTTCTTTATATTTCTCAGGGCCCGGCGCACCTACAAAGAACGTGAGATTATGCCTATCCAATGGCTCGGGATATTCTCTCGATGTGTACACTTACGAGGAAATATCGGACCCTAGGACCGGCGTGGTGAGTTAATACGTTTACGTAAAGAGTCTGTTCAAAAAGAGAACAGTCGTGGGAGGTGAGGGGGCTGCTCGTGTGTCAATTTGACAACTTTTGTTGCGTTGACAACACTGCTCATCTAATTATTGAAAACATAATTAAACTAATAAAAAGACATTTTCTGAAAATTAATCCTAGCTAGATCGATTTATCGCACCCGAAACCCCCTGTATACTAAATTTCATGAAAATCGTTGGAGCCGTTTCCGAAATTCGAATTATATATATATATATATGCATATAAACAGCGAAAGACTGCAGGCAGATGCTGGATGCGTCAAGCTGAAGACAGGGCGCTATGGCGCTCATTAGGGGAGGCCTATGTCCAGCAGTGGACTAATATAGGCTGATGATGATGATGATGATGATGATGATGCATATAAACAAGAATTGCTCGTTTAAAGGTATAATATATTTGTTTCCAGATAATGTTCCACTCTTACGGAGCCAAGCAAGGACCCATGCATGGTCTCCCTATATCCACTCCGTACGTCACCAAGAACTACCTGCAGCAGAAGAGATTCTTGGTAAGTTGGATATATCAGATACTAGCTGCGCCCCGCGGCTACCCACGCGTTGTTCCTATGGAAACATTAAAAGGTCATTTTCATCCCACGGGAACAGATCTATGGGATTAAAAGCCTATGTTTTATTCCAGGATTAGAATTACCTGTATGCAAAATTTCAGCCCGATCCGTCCAGTAGTTTTGGCGTGAAGTGGTAACAAACATCCATCCATACATCCATACAAACTTTCGCATTTATAATATTAGTGTGATCTACAATACAATATACCGAATTTACCGGTGAATTATTTAATTTTTGAGGGCTAATTACAAGTTTCCACATATATTTACTAAAAAAACTTAGGTAAAGAACAATAGACGACGTCAAAAAGAAATAAGTACACACAAAACGATAAATACACAAAAAGTTAAATTTAATTTAGAGAAAGAGTGAATAAATAGGGTGTGAACTTATTTTAACGTTAAGACCTTTATAATACCATTTTTCAAGCAATAAATGATTATGATTATGATAATACGAATTTCCTACTAATATTATAAACGCGAAAGTTTGTAAAATTGTAGTTGCTCTTTCACGCAAAAACTAGCAAAAAAACAAAAACTTCATTATTAAAAACTAACTGCGCCCCGCGACTTTGTACGCGTTGTTCCTATGGAAATGTTTAAAGGTGATTTATATCCCACTGAAACTGATTATGGGATAAGATGTAGCCTATGTTTGATCTCAGGATTGGAATAACCAGTGCTGGGACACCGTGAGTTGTCACAGTTAGATCGCCTTACGTTACTACAGTAGTAACTTAAATACGCATACGCGACTCATACGGCGCACTTTAGTTCCTAACTATCCGATAGAGGCGCTTTAGAAGTTGTCATACGATGACGACGACCTCTGTGGCGCGGTGGGCGAAGGTCCGCCTGGAGGTTGCGGGTTCGATTCTCGCCTCGGTACCAATGTCTGTACAATCTGCAGATATTTGTTCAGGGCGTTCTGGATGTTTTCTATGTATAATAAAAAAAATATCTATCTATGTAGTGTATTGTATTATGTATATCAGTTACCCATAACACATGCTCTGCTTAGCTTGGGGCTTGATAATGCTGTGTGATTTGTCCAGCATTATTTATTTATTTATACATTTTTTAACAACGGTCGCTAGCGAGTGTAGATTGTGAAAACTCATGGTAGACACACAGAGTATACAAAATTTCAGCCCCGTTCCATTCAGTAGCTTTTGCGCGAAAGGGTAACTAACATGCATCTAAACTTTCGCATTTATAATATACTAGCTGCGCCCCGCGGCTTCGCACGCGTTGTTCCTATGGAAACGTTAAAAGATGATTTTCATCCCACGGGAACTGATTTATGGGATAAAAACTAGCCATTGTTTTATTCCAGACCTAGGACTATGTCTATTTTAAATTTCAGCCAGATCCGTTCAGTAGTTTTGGCGTGAAGAAGTAACAAACATCCATACATATCGTCAGTGGAAAGGAACAAATGCTAAAGCGCCAAAATACTTCTTGTGGGAAATCAAGTTTCAAGTTATTTTTATAGAAAAAAATCATAACTCTTTTGTTTTTTTTATTTGAATTAGTGAATCAAAGTGTAAGTTTAATTTTAAAATTGTTTTGATTTTTCTGAATCATTTTGAGTTGTATAACTCTTCTATTTCATGAAATAACTGTCGCTTAAGCAAAAGTGTTCTAAAAGTTAGTCAGGAAAAAACTGCTTATCTATCGAAAATTTAAGAAAATCAATAATTTAAAAATGCTAATAAATGGCATCTACATTTTATACAGGAAACAAAAAATGCTAAGTTACTTTGAATAAAAGTTTTGTTAAGAAAAATTGCTAACATTACTAAATGAGGTAATATGCCGTAAACAAAAAACGCTAAACACCTGATACGCTTCATCGATAGAATACATAAAATAAGCTAATATACATATCTCTATTAAATAAATGGAAATAAAAGTCACAAAAGCTATTGGTAAAAAATATTTTTTTTGGTCATAATATACTAATCTACTACATTACAAAAAAATCATATACATATTAAGTATACATAATTATGTATATTATTATTGTGATTTCTATAATTTATTCGTTTTTTTTTCAGGCTACGTCTCAAGGAACGACCTATGTCTACGACATGCCAGATATGTTTAGACAAGTTGTCGAACAAAGATGGCGGGAGTGTATCGAAGACGGAAGCGTAGACGGTGTGTATATGTATTTGATATCCTGATTACTGCTGCTATATGCTATCTCTATTAGCTTAACATAACTCTTCCGCTAGTGGACAAAACATTGAAGTGAATTAGAGTCAATTGCAGCTTATTCCATCCATCCACAGCCTGTATCGGTCCACTGCTGGACGCAGGCCTCCCCCTGATAAACGCCTTACTGGCGTTTATCTCATGGGGGGGGGGGGGGTAATACCCATAATCCCCACGCTGGGCATGCGGGTTGGGGATCGAGTTTGGTGGAAGATTTGTTCATCAGGAGGCGCTGCTGCCCACCCCCAGAAGATATCCCTTAGTCGCCTCTTACGACACCCACGGGAAGAATTGGGGTGGTGTAAATTCTTTGCCGCCGGCACCACTCGGCTTATTTCTTATTTGATAGTAATTACCATTTATCAAGCTATTTATATAGTAAAAATTTTACTTGTCTAAGTGCTTTTTTTAAAGGTCTAAAGAAATAAAAGATTTGACTTTGACGATTATGAGGTAGTTGTTATTGTGGTTTTTCTAACAGGAAAAAATCACAGTCTAAAATCACACAGAAAAATGGAGTTGTTCAAAATAATTTCAGTTTGTTTTTATGATTTTTTAAATTTATTTTATAATATTTTAAGCTTCACATAGTCTCTATGTAATTATCGAAATAAAACATGTGCTTACTACTTTTACGTCACACTAAATGGCGGAATTCATGGGAGATATTAGGTCCTTACAATATGAAATTGGCGTTTTGTATGGGAGGAACAAAAAGTCGAATATTTTTTAATATAATATATTTAATTAATCAAAGTATGAACCATTATTTTCTATGCACTTTTGCCATCTTATAGGTAGTTCATTGATCCCTTTACCAAAAAAACCTGTCGGACGGGAATCAATAAAATCTTTGAAGGCGATTTGGACTGCCCCATCGGAGTTGAATTTTTTCCCTTGCAAGAAGTTATCCAAATTTCGAAAAAAATGGTAATCTGTTGGAGCAAGGTCCGGGGAGTACGGAGGATGTCTTAGACTTTCCAATTGAAGCTCTTCTAATTTAGTAGCCGTCTGTTGCGCAGTGTGTGGTCTAGCGTTGTCGTGAAGCAGCAGTGGCGTGGAGCGATTGACCAGCCTAGGTTGTTTAGCCGCTAGCTTTTCCATCATGGTTTGCAATTGCTGACAATAGACATCAGCCGTAATAGTCTGGCCAGATTTGAGAAAACTGTAATGAACAATACCGGCACTAGTCCACCAAACGCTTACAAGTAACTTTTTTGGGGTTAATTTTCGCTTGGGGCAGGATTTGGCTGGCTGGCCAGGATCCAACCATTGCGCTGAGCGCTTCCGATTATCGTAAAGAACCCATTTTTCATCACAGGTAATGATTCGGTTCAAGGCCCCGTAGACTTGCATTAGTAGGCATTTAGCGCTGTCCAGGGCCGCGCGTAAAATACATCGCGCGGACGCAGCGCCGGTGAACTTGCGTAACACCGCCAGCGTCACAGTATGTATAGAATGCAGTAGGATAATTTTATGCATTTTTATGATATTTTTTTTTAGATTTTATTTGTTTATAGAATAGTAAAATATTCGTAAGTTTCGTAAATAAAAAAAGTAACCTGTATATGTATTATAATGGAGGATGATAAAAAAAGTTTTTATTTATATACCTACAACATGGAGACGGAAAGAGTTATTGGTATGATTACGGTTATTGTCTGTTAGACGATATTAGTGGCGCAGCGGCGAAGGTCCGCCTGCGACGCAGAAGGTTGTGGGTTCGATTCCCGCATTGGGAAAATGTTTGTACGATCTGCAAATATTTGTTCCGGGTGTTTTAGGTATTTTCTATGAATGGTAAATTTAACTATCTATGTAATGTTTTCTAGTATAGATAGGTTCCTGTCATCTAGTAACTATAACACAATCTTTGATTAGCTCGGGGCTAGATGATGCTGTGTGGATTATCCAACATTATTTATTTATGTTAATGATTTTTAGTGCAACCAATTAATAAAAAGTAGTAAGTCTAACTACGTTTGTTATATTCTCTGATTGGTTATTGATCTTCTTTAGGACGTAGTTATACAAACAGGGACCAACCCACAACTTGGTCGAAATGGAGTTATGTGCACAGGGAGGTTCCAAGTCATGTATTCATGTATAAAAAGTAGTAAGTCTAACTACGTTTGTTATATTCTCTGATTGGTTATTGATCTTCTTTAGGACGTAGTTATACAAACAGGGACCAACCCACAACTTGGTCGAAATGGAGTTATGTGCACAGGGAGGTTCCAAGTCATGTATTCTATGTGCTCAAATAAGATCCTGGCTATCTAACGACTCTAGCAAAGAAAGCAGCAAAGATATGAGTAGGTCACACGGGAACTAACCCACATTTGGTAATTTCATATTTTACAAACTAGCATTAAACTAGCTACAAAGCAGCATTTTTAGAACCATGCAGCGTGTTTTACAATAATCAGCCGATTTAATATTTTAAATGGAAACATAGCATATGGTACCCATAAAACTTTGACATTTCAATAATACAAACTAGAACCAAACCACAAGGAAACCACTCGTGTCTAGGAAGACCAAAACAGGGCAAAAAACTGAAAAACGGTCAATATAATCGAGAAAAAGGGGAATTATCTCAATTTATCCTATGTTAATTCAAGGAAGAAAACGATAACCAGCATTTTTAGATTATCGCTGTGACTGTCCAAAGTAAAGCAACGGTAAAGTTTCAAAACAGGAAAAATGATCGAAATTTATAAAATTCTATGAAATTGGTTCATATTTAGCCTAGAACCTATTGTCTAGTAACTTGCGTAAAAGAAAAACCTGTGAACGGTACCTTCTCAATACTGATGTTTCAAAGAAAAACAGGCCTAGAACGTTTTCTCGAGAGTATTTTTTGTGTGTGATAAGTTCATGTTTTTAAAAACTCTTAAGGTATCTTCAAAGAAAAAGAGGGTAAATACAACTCTATTAAAAAAACGCTCCTCCTTGACAGGGGGGGGGGGGGGGGGGAGATAAACAAGCTGAACACAAATCTAATGATAAATAGATTTTAGAAGAAGACGATAATGGTGTCGATTCTGTTGTTTTAGGATTAGCTAATATTAGGATTTCGGAATTTCAAATAGATGAAAACGATTCTATGGTCGTAAAATTTGACTGAGACGTTTAAAATTAGGATGACAGCTCTAACATGAAGCAATTTAGTTAAAATGGCTATAACCATATTCCTTGAAAAATTAAACAAACGAGTTTAAAATTAGGATGACAGCTCTAAAATTAGATTGATAGATCTAAAACAGCTTAACTTAGTTATAAGTAGCTTTAACCCTATTATTTGCATTAAATTTTAGCTATGGTTAGAAACGTCTACCTAATTTTAGCAGGCATCTAATTAGGTCATGATTAATATTTATCGATTTTAAACTAGTATCGTTTTGAATTTCTAAACAATTTCTCAAATAATGGATGAACTGTTTGACCCATGTAAAGAAGTATTTTAAAATAACATTTTAGAAAAAAAACATATTTTGCTCGCAGCAAAATCCCAACCACTCAACTCAGAGAGGTATTGCGATTTTGAAAAACGTTCTAATATAGGTATTTTTAGGACCTTTATAGAGAATACAATAATTTTTAGGTCTACCTAGCATAGAAAATTTAGAAATCTATTAACATGTAATATAACTAATAAAACTTATTAAAAAATCGCGATTTGTTAACATAATTCATGATTTTATCGGGTAATAACAGAAGGCGCGATAATACCAATAAAATCATTAATTAATATAACTACTACTTGTTGTTTAACATTGTAATATAAAACAAGACAATAAGTACACTTCATTAAAGTAGTGCTGATACCCATACTGATATTGTTATATTATAACAAAATCAGTATGGGTATCAGCACTATTTACGCGCTGGTCAGAACCCGGATTTACATAGACATTTAAATAATCATATACGAATAGTATTACAACTTGGAATAATGGATTAAAAACACACTAATTTTAGCTTGTATCCGAGTCATAATGATAATTTTTGATGATTGTTTGAACCACTTAACTTACCTGTGTTAAATATTTAGTTTGTAAGTTTTTTTTTAGTAAAACATAAATAAACTTAATGCTTTACTTTTATTTTTACACAAAGGAACCTGACAAACCTTTTGTTACGGGGAAACAACCCACAAAAATAATACTACTTGTTTGAGCATAAAAAAATCTAAACAATTTAGGCTCTCTATAAAGCCTTTAACACCCCCACACAAGACTGTAAATTAATTGAACACATATGAGCTACCTCGACATCTTCACAAGTTTTTTTCTTTAAACTAAATAGGGTATATGCATGGATATTTTTTTTAATCGTTTATTAAGGTTAATCGAACAAAAAATATAACAGATAAAAAATTTTAAATGATTAGGAAAAAAAACAAAAAGTAAAACTACACTCTGTTTTGGATGATAAAAACGCTGTTATGTTAGCCCTTGCATTTTGTGACATCACAGTTCATGGGATCCTCTATGTTAACTCAAAGTCAAAACTTCATGCCCGAACAAAAATGTTTAAGTATGACGTCACGGTTCGGGAGCCAAAAGCGTTGCGTTAAAATTTCACAATAAAAACATCATAAAATACAAAAATAAATATACAGGTATATTTATTTATCAATAGCAATTACGTAAAAAAAATATTACCTTTTTAAAGTCACATGCATATACCCTATTATCTCGAAAGTAACATTTTATGGGTTGGTCCCTGTTTGCATAACTACGTCCTTATTTAGTTATTGATTTCAAATTCCGTTTGGCATAAACAAAAAAAACTACAAATTTATTAAATTGAATAGATATTATCTCAAAATTCTCTAAAATTCATTTTGTTGTGTACGTGGTTGCAAATCTGATTGGAGATGAGAGGACGTTTTGTAAGTAAGGGTTGATTTTCTCCAGACCAGATTATAGCACAGAGTCGTCTTTCAGTAACGTAAAGTCCCTGTATTTGATAGAACCAATTTTTAGTTTTTATTTATTGTGCGGGTGTTGCGGGGCTGCCCCATTGTCCTACGATAAAAAGTAAATAAAGTAGGCCACCTATTGCACCACCACCTATAATCATCATCAGCTATAGCACCTATTGCACAGGTTTCATTTCTAGATATAAGTACACACACATTTATTTTTCGTTAGCAAACGGCACGCAGTTCCGGTCTAGACAAAATTTTAAATATCATAATTTGATTACTTTGAAAATTTTTAAAACAGGCTTCAAATCCCTTACTTTGAAACTGTTTTTAAGTTAGATGGGATAAATACGAGTGGTCATAAAAAAATTATTACCGAAAATAATTTTTTTATGACCACGTCGGAAGCATCCTCTATACAACTAAAAAGAATCATCCAAATCGGTCCATAAATGACGGAGTAATCGGTGAACATACATAGAAAAATAAACATACAGACAGCCGAACAGAGAACCTACTCCTTTTTTCGAAGTTGGTTATAAATCATACATAGCGAGATTAGTAGTTATACCTACTGACTGATATTCTGGTCGGCACTATGACCGTAAGTTTCGAAGCATGATACGAGTATTATCTTTAGCAATTTATCGATCAGAAATTGAAGATTCTAAGAATGAAAGGTCAATTACCCATTATGGATAACTTGCAACAATTATAAATTCTTCACGAAAACTCGACAAAATTAAATTGCCGCGGAAAAAATTGACACAGGTCCGTCGTCCGTGAGCGCCAGCGCGCGACTGATCACGTCCGCCAAGTTGCCGGACTCGTGGATTTTGTAGGTATTTAAGCATAGTCATTAAGTTAATCATTTTATCAAGTAAAACTCTGCGACTATGTTTAGAAATGTTAAGTGTCCTTAGGTTAGTACAAAAAAAATATGAAAATTATCAGTAGTTTAGTCATAATATTGAAAAAACATGACGAAAAGAGGTAACTTTGGGATTTTTTTCTATCGAGTGAAGTTCATTCGATCATGTAACTGACTGCGACTTTGACTAGAATAGATCCTCAAGTAATACATATATTTTTTTCGGAATTATAAGGACTATATTCTATGTCTCAGATGGTTTTAAAAATCACAAAAGTGCGGCCATCCTCTCCTGGCTCGCCTTAAAATACCTTCATTATTGTGCCGGTTTAGTAATGCAACGCAGCAGTCGACGCGCGTTTGCCGGTTTGCTTCAGTCAATTCGTGAGGTACCCACCTTTCAAGCTTTTTAATCTTCCCAATTTGCTTCAAGTGAATTAAAACAGTTTTATCACTAACATCGCAGCCTGCAGCTAACTCGGACGTGGTTTGCGATGGATCCGCTTCCACAATAGCCTTCAACTCTTCATTATCAACTTGAGTCTCAGGCCGTCCACGGGGCTTGTTCTGCAGGTCGAAATTTCCAGAACGAAAACGTTGGAACCAAAAACGAACTGTGTTTTCTTTTGCAACACGACCGCCATACACATCATTCACCCTTCGAGTTGTTTCCGCAGCACTAGTGCCACGGCGGAACTCGTACTCGTAAGTAATGCGATATTTCAAGTTTTCCATTTTGTAAAATGAGTGACGCAAACAGAAAAAAACAGAAGAAAAAAAACAAATGAATGACGATCATCGAAGCACAAATACATGAGTCTATAGCTGTACAATCAAAGGTAGAATCTGTACTAAGATATGGGTTAATATTTTGGGGCAACTCAACCAATAAAAATATAATTTTTAAGCTACAAAAACGTTGTATGAGAGCTATGTTTAAAATAAAAATTACTGATAGCTGTAAACCACTATTCTTGAAACACAAAATTCTAATACTTCCGTCCCTCTACATAATGGAAATCGCTGTTTTTGTAAAAAATAATCCCCATCTGTTTCCCCGGTTATCTGACGTTGTAAGTCGAAACAGGCGGGATAACACTAGATTACAAACACATCCTGTTAAAACAGCATTAATGAAAAAAAAGTGTTGTTAGTCTCGCTCCTAAGATATTTAACAAACTACCTAAACTGTACAGAAACCTGAATGAAGAAACATTTAAAAGACAATTAAAAATTATGTTAATTTCTAAATGTTATTATAGCCTAGACGATTTTTTTAATGATAAATTGTAAATTGTAGATAGTTCGTGACGCTGCATGCTGTCATCTTTTAAAAATTTGCATACCGCAAATGGTCAAGCATGTTGTTTCTATATCACCATATTATGTCACCTTTTTGTACACATGTTTTAGCAAATAAATATCTTTATCTTTATCTTTATCTTTATCTTTACAAATTTGAATTTGGAATTCCTTACCAAAGAGGAGAAATTTGTGATTAAAGTGGCCAGTACGAAAAACGCCAATTTCATATGTAAGGACCTAATATTTGTCAAAATTGAGACGTTCCGCCAGGTATTAAATATTAGAAAATAAAAAACTTCACTTTCAAGTGGAGTTATTTGATTTTTTTTTCAAGCAAAACTGCTTGGAACCGTGGAGACATGACAATTGTCAAAAATGCAGAAAAAAATCTATTTTTTCCCGGTACCAAAAAGTATTTTTCAAACAAAATTGAAGTTTGTTTTGCACCTTAAAGTATCGAATTATCAAAGTAAGCCATCGGTGATAATTCTGTTTTATGATGACCTATTGTGATAATTTCAGGCCCAGCTCCAGACAATGTTATGTCCGCTGTCGAGTTGGTGGTCGAACCAGACGGTGAACGAAGAGTGGTGGAAGTCACAAGACTGCCCGGACAGAATAATGTAAGTTATTTCACTCTAATAAGGTTTAATCTTAATTGATCTATAATTTACTAGCCAGCTAGCTATATATCAATCAAGATTAAACCTTATTAGATAGATCCCAGAAACTGTAGTGTAGGACTGCAGGCAGATGCTGGATGCGTCAAGCTGAAGACAGGGCGCTATGGCGCTCATTACGGGAGACCTATGTCCAGCCTTGGACTAATATAGGCTGATGATGATGATGATGAGATAGATCCCGGCTTCGCACGGGGACATATTAATTTTATAACATGCTAGCAGCGCCTTGCGGTTTCACCCGCTTAGTTCCCGTTCCCGTGGGATCTGGGCTATATTATAGCCTATGTCACTCTCTGAAAAGTAAGCTTTTTATTGATGAAAAAAGATGGATGGATGTCCGCAAAGTATTATATTTTTTTTTGTTATGACTGTATACCATTATTTTTACAATATCTTAACCTCTCCTTAAGGGCATATAACCTGTGTGACATTTACTACTCTAATCTATGGATCTTTGTGTTATCTGATAAATGAATTTAACTTAAACCGTGTCACTACAAGTATGATACCTACAGAAATTTTAAAAACTGTTTGGAATTTACAAAGATTTATTTCTTTCGCAGGTTGGCATGGTAGCTTGGCGTATAACCCTTCTAACGCCCGAGTGCCCTGAAGGCCGGGACATCATCCTCATAGCCAATGATTTAACCTACTACATGGGGTCTTTTGGACCCCAGGAGGACTGGGTCTTTTACAAGGCCTCATCTTATGCAAGAGAACTGAAGATTCCTAGGGTAAGTACGAGTTTTGTGAAAGAACCCTATTTGGCAGTGATCTGAGATCCTGACGCAGAAGGTTGTAGGTTCTATTCTTGTTGATGGATATAAGTGCTTGTTATATGTATATAAGTGTAAGTTTCTAGTCAAATTACCTAATATATTTTGTTTTGTAATTATGTGTGAATGCAAAGAGCTGCGTCACATTTGGATTTATCTTTTGCTGTGTGTGATTGCAGGCGATTGGCAAATTGCCGTCCGTGTATTTGAGTCATGCAGTCCGTGTAAATAAGTATTTTCTTTATCTTCTTTAATAAAAGTTACACGAGAAAATAGATTTCACCTTTCACCTATGGGTGATAAGATAATGTGTCAAGGGTGCCACAATTTGATTTATTTATTTATTGCATTCATGTCCATTAAAAGTTGTTAACAATTTTTTAGATAGAATCTACATGAACCCTGTATGGGCGTTGCAACATTCTGGGTTAGAGTTCTTATTGATAAAAGTTAGTAGTTTTATATTAAGTTGCGATACAGAGGAAATGAAATACATATGTCGTCAGCATTAAGTTTTATCTACAGAAGAGAATCTTTTTACATTTTTTTTTATCCAAATCAATGCAATTTAGTAGGATAATTCATCAGGTTCAAAGGGAACTAATAAAACATAGAAATTGGGATATAAATAAACAGAGAAATCATTATTTTTTGCGCTCTTTTCACCCCTGTCAGTGGGCCACCTCAGTGAGGTTCCACATACGCCACGTATATCCAAGATGGCCGCTTCATGGCGGCGGCATCTTCACAGACCAATGGTATAACTTTTTAAACACATTCACTGTCATGCCTCTGTAGCTTATAAAAATCGACCATATACGTCGACGGACATTGAAATTTCAACCTTCAACCATTACAATAAGCTCTATTCTCCCCAGCTATACATCAGTGTCAACTCAGGCGCCCGTATCGGCGTAGCGGAAGAGGTCAAGTCAGAGTTCAACGTGGCATGGGTGGACAGCGAGCGGCCAGATCGTGGCTTCAAGTACCTGTACCTATCCCCGGAGTCGTTCTCTAAACTGGGCCCCCTGGGCTCCGTTAAGACTCAGCTAATTGAAGACGAGGGGGAATCCAGATATAAGATCACTGATATTATTGGTAAGTTGAAGTTAGATCTTGTAGTGAACCATCCATACTTGGTGGATGTACCCTCCACTCGCACTAAGCTGTTTTCCTCCACCTTTAAGGCCGTGTATGCTTGCATCAGTAGGCATTTAGCGCTGTCCAGGGCCGCGCGCAAAATACATCGCGCGGACGCAGCGCCGGTGAACTCGCGTAACCCCGCCAGCGTCACAGTATGTATAGAATTATGCAGTAGGATAATTTTATTTGATTAGAGAAATGCATTTTTTATGATATTTTTTTTTAGATTTTATTTGTCTATAGAATAGTAAAAAAATATTTTAGTAAATAAATAAAGTAACCTGTATATTTATTATAATGGAGGATGATAAAAAAAGTCTATTTTTGTTTTGTTTGTATAATTATTATTTTTATATAACATGGAGACGGAAAGAGTTATTGGTCTGATTACGGTTATTGTCTGTTAGACGATATTAGTGGTCGCCCCGCAAAGGAATGGAACTCGCTCCCTGCCTCCGTTTTTCCGGCCAATTACAACCTGGGTCTCTTCAAGACAAGGGTGAATAGGTATCTTCTAGACCTTCGTGATACACCGTCGGCCGCATCTTCGCTTTCCACTAGCTGAGATTGCGGTCAAACGAAGGTCTTTTTACCGTAAAAAAAACAGTTTAGCTTATAGTCATCAACATATATTAGTCTTCTGCTGAACATAGGCCTACCATAATAAGCGCCATAGCGCCCTGTCCTCAGCTTGACGCATCCAGCATCTGCCTGCAGTCTTTCGCAGATCGTCATCCCACCTGGCCGAAAGGCGCCCTACACGTTCGCGGTCTCATTTAAGAACTCGTTTACCCCATCGGTTGTCAGTTCTTTGCTAGATATGGCCGGTCCACTGCAACTTCACTTAGCTAATTCTTTGAGCTATGTCGATAACTTTGGTTCTCTGTCGGATGTATTCGTTACGAATCCTATCCTTCAGAGAGACTCCGAGCATAGCTCTTTCCATAGCTCGCTGAGCGACTTTAAACTGGTGGACCAGCCCTATCGTGAGTGTCAACGTCTCAGCTCCGTAGGTCATGACGGGTAGGACGCGCTGATTGAAAACTTTCGTTTTCAAGCATTAGCTTATAGTACGCGGCGCAAACGCGTTTCGCTAAATCACCTTCTTCATAAGTTAAGCCGTGTCTCGCCAGTTATTCCACCAAGCTCTCCCAGAGAACACCTACCCTAGTTAAGGGTTATAGATTATTATAACAGTCACTTCATCGCGCCCCAATTAAGCAGTCCTATCTTAAATAAGGATTAACGATTATCGTTAAATGTAATTTCATGTAGATGTGTCGAGACACGTTTACATGAAATTACATTTAACGATAATAGTACACAATATTGTATATCTTGAATGACAGCCACTTGACAGCTGTAAAGATCAAGACACATTTACATGAAATTACATTTAACGATAATAATACACAAGTGTATTGAATAGACTCAGTTTATCGTTCAAACTCTTATTACAACTAACCCACAATAGGTAAAGTAAAAACATTTGTATAAAATACAAAAGGCTTACTAGTAAGACACAGACACAGAAACACACAGTAAGTTGCTGTCTGCAAGGCGACTGTAAGGCTCAACTGCAGTCGACTGCAGACGACTGCAGCCAACTGCCAGTTGGCTGCAGTCGACACTGTGTGTTTCTGTGTGTTTGTCAAACCACAGTCAACGGCCAGTTGAACCTTCCAGTCGGCAAATTGCCGACCGTGTATTCGAGACATGCACTCTGTGAAAGCAGTTACTATCACACTAATATTTATAGATGCGAAAGTTAGGATGTTTAGATGTTTTACCATAGAAACTTTCGTAGTTTGACAAATTCATTATGTGTGTAAGCGGGTTAACTACGAACCTTGTTTGTGTCGGAAGAACACCAACGTTTCATCCCTTAACCAGGGACATCTTCAGGGCGAGTGCGGTTCTAGACGCGCGCGTTCCGCATCCCTTCGAGAACTGTGTGTCACGCATGAGTTTTGATAATCTAAACTCGCTACGAAAAAAATGTATGGAAACTTCTAAAGCGCCTCTAGTGGATAGTTGGCGTATTTACGTAACTATCTGTAGTAACGTCAGGCGGTTTAACTGTGACTACTCATGGTATTACAGATATATTACAGATACACTGTACATTTAGTTTGTTTGACAAGAGGTGTCACGTTGCTCAATTCTAAGGTATTTGTTATTATAGTGCGGAAACCTGTTTACTTATGACGATGATGAAACCCTATTCTCTTCCACAGGAAAAGAAGACGGCCTTGGCGTAGAATGCCTTCGGGAGGCTGGTCTGATCGCGGGGGAAACAGCGCAAGCGTACGAAGACATAGTCACTATATCCGTGGTCACCTGTCGAGCCATCGGTATCGGCTCATACGTCGTGCGGTAAGTGTCAGCCTACATACCGACCAGCGTCTACCGATCTATACTGTATCCATCGATCATGTAGAATGTTAGTAAACAAACCACGACACAAATAACAAATACTCACTTGGTTGGCGTCGAGTTTCAGATGTAATTGTAAGCAATATTTATTGTAGGAAGGAAACCAAATCGACAAGTAATTAAATTACGTATTACGTAAAAGGTCGCACCAATAAAGTGAATTTTAGGTTAGGTATGGGCGGTTCGTTTGCAAACATGCTACATGCTCGATGGATAAGGTATAGCGCAGATCGTTATCCCGCTTGCCTGTTCTTCACTACGTTTGCCGAGCCACAGTGTCTGAAGCATACGAAGACATAATTACTATATCCGTGGTTACCTGTCAAACTTTCGGCATCGGTAAGTGTCAGCCTATGCTAGTACCGACCAGCATCTACCGATCTAGAGCAGATCGTTATCTCGCTTACCTGTTCTACAGTATGTAGTCCGAGTCACAGTCTCTTAAGCATACGAAGACATAGTCACTATATCCGTGATTACCCGTCGAGCCATCGGTATCGGCTCGTCGTGCGATAAGTGTCAACCTATGCTAGTCCACTGCTGGACAGCGGCATGCCCTCACGCCATACCGCCCTGTCTTCAGCATCATCCAGCATTTGCCAGCAGATGCCATGGGTTGCCATAACCATCGCACTTTTCATACTTTGATGCATTATTGAACATAAAAATGTACCTTCATACGTGATATAATGTTATCAACATTGCCCATTGTGTGGGACGTATCTGCGTCGACACACTTGCACCTTCTTATCTTGCCAAAGTTCAGGGAAATATGTCAAGTATTTTATAGATAATATTAAGTATAAGTATTGAAGTAATAGTTCGTAGATTTT
The DNA here is from genome assembly GCA_955876795.1 of Eupithecia tripunctaria. Lineage (NCBI taxonomy): Eukaryota > Metazoa > Arthropoda > Insecta > Lepidoptera > Geometridae > Eupithecia > Eupithecia tripunctaria. The sequence continues at coordinate 5,301,483 of OY041627.1, forward strand.
TGCTGTAATTTTCTAGTTATAAGTGTAAAATGTATTTTTTTTTATATATTTTACGCATTGATTCTATACTGGAATGTCAATGTAAAATATAATTAAATTTTTTGCAACCGTCTACATTTAGCTCAATTGTAAATATTAGTTCTTGATGATGATTTTAATGTTTTTTTTCTTTTTCAGACTCGGCCACCGAGTGATTCAAGTAGAATCTTCCTACATAATCCTGACCGGTTACGCAGCCCTAAACAAAGTGTTAGGGCGTGCGGTCTACGCCAGCAACAACCAACTCGGAGGCGTTCAGATAATGCACAACAATGGCGTCTCTCACGCCGTCGCACATACGGATCTGGACGCCATCTTTACAGCTGTGAAGTGGCTCTCATTCGTGCCCAAGGTGGGATTAACAATAAATTAAAATATCAAAGTGTTGGACGTGCAGTATACGCCAGCAACAACCAACTCGGAGGCGTTCAGATAATGCACAACAATGGCGTCTCTCACGCCGTCGCACATACGGATCTGGACGCCATCTTTACAGCTGTGAAGTGGCTGTCATTCGTGCCCAAGGTAAGATATACAATAAATTAAAATATCAAAGTGTTGGACGTGCAGTCTACGCCAGCAATAACCAACTCGGAGGCGTTCAGATAATGCACAACAATGGCGTCTCTCACGCCGTCGCACATACGGATCTGGACGCCATCTTTACAGCTGTGAAGTGGCTGTCATTCGTGCCCAAGGTAAGATATACAATAAATTAAAATATCAAAGTGTTGGACGTGCAGTCTACGCCAGCAACAACCAACTTGGAGGCGTTCAGATAATGCACAACAATGGCGTCTCTCACGCCGTCGCACATACGGATCTGGACGCCATCTTTACAGCTGTGAAGTGGCTGTCATTCGTGCCCAAGGTAAGATATACAATAAATTAAAATATCAAAGTGTTGGACGTGCAGTCTACGCCAGCAACAACCAACTTGGAGGCGTTCAGATAATGCACAACAATGGCGTCTCTCACGCCGTCGCACATACGGGTCTGGACGCCATCTTTACAGCTGTGAAGTGGCTGTCATTCGTGCCCAAGGTAAGATATACAAGGATACATACATAGATATATAAGAATAGTGGTCCGGAGTAGCCATCTTCTAGACCTTCGTGATACATCGTCGGCCGCATCTTCGCTTTCCATCATGTGAGATTGCGTTCAAACGAAGGTCTATTTCTGATTAAAAAAAAAAAAACTCAATTCAAAGTCAAAACTCCATGCCGATGATCCGTGACGTCACAAAATGCTAGGGCTAACATGGCAGCGTTCTTATCACCCGAAACTGAGTGTAGTTTTACTTTTTTTGCTGATATATTTTTTTTCGTTTATGTATTAACCTAAATAATCGATTAAAATTAAAAAAAAAACCATGCATACACCCTATTGTGAAAGCATTTCTCGACGATTTAGGCAGAAAAAATTGTCTACAACCCCAACTTTCAGTGCTCTCTCCAAAACGAATCCCCTCTTTTCTCCAGGACAAACTCAGCATGGTCCCTATGATGCGAAGCGGGGACCCCATCACCCGAACAGTAGAGTGGACCCCACCGCGGGGTCCGCACGACCCCCGACTCATGCTGACTGGTGAGCCCGGGAAACCAGGGTTCTTCGACGCAGGGACCTTCGATGAGATCATGAAGACTTGGGCACAGACTGTTATTACTGGTGAGTCACTGAGTCACCTTTTCACTTCTTCCGCTAGTGGACAAAAAATTGAAGTGAATTAGAGTCAATTGCACCTTATTTCTTGTTTGATAGTAATAACTATTTAAAGCTGTTTATATATTAATAAATTTACTTGTCTAAGTGCTTATTTTGTAAGTCTAAAGAAATAAACGATTTGACTCTGACTCTGACTCTGAGTCATAACAGCACGAGTCAATCAAGACCCTTCACGCAATATAAATAAATATATTTTATTTCGAATGACAAGAGATCTATATTGTATTAGTAAAACTATTAGAGATCTAGAATACTTTTAGGTTAGTAACAGTTACACACATTAATTATAAAAGATTATATAACATCTATTACCCTATGCATAAAACAGATCTATGTATATAGGAGAAGAGATTATATCAGCGGACCTTCGCTCGCCGCGCCGATTAGTCGTCAAATGACCGCATGAGTCAATAAAAACCCATTACGCAATATTTTACGATCGAAAATAAAGAGTTCTATACATATGGATTTCTTTACCTCTGTTTTACAAAACGTTGTAATAAGTATAAGCCGCGAAACAGGCATACCTAATAGATCTTAGTTAACTATTATATCCACCTAAACCACACCAAACAAGTCTAAAACCCATTTGATCAATTGTTAATTTGAAAGGTATATTTATAAGTTTTTAGAAAAAAATACTTTCGTATATCGACGACCTCTGTGGCGCGGTGGGCGAAGGTCCGCCTGCGACGCAGGAGGTTGCGGGTTCGATTCCCGCCTCGGGACAAATACTTGTATACGATCTGCAGATATTTGTTCAGGGCGTTCTGGATGTTTTCTATGTATAATAAAAAATATCTATCTATGTAGTGTATTGTATTATGTATATCAGTTATCTAGTACCCATAACACAAGCTCTGCTTAGCTTGGGGCTAGATAATGCTGTGTGAATTGTCCAGCATTATTTATTATTTATTTATTTATTATTATTTATTTATATGTGAGAGTATGTCAAAGTAAAATAAACCCCTTTTTCTTATTACAGGGCGAGCTCGACTCGGCGGCATTCCCGTCGGCGTTATCGCCGTCGAAACTCGCACGGTAGAGTTCACTCTACCAGCCGACCCCGCTAACTTGGACTCTGAGTCGAAGACTCTGCAACAGGCTGGACAAGTGAGTGTAGACCTTATTGTATTGTAGCTAGGTTTATATTAGATTGATAGCAATGGTTTGCTTTAAACTCGCACGGTATAGTTCACTCTACCAGCTGATCCGGCTAACTTGGACTCTGAGTCGAAGACTCTGCAAAAGGCTAGACAAGTAAGTGTTGATCTTATTGTGTTGTAGCTAGGTTTATATTAGATTGATAGCAATGAAAAGCAAACTCGCACGGTATAGTTCACTCTACCAGCCGATCCCGCTAACTTGGACTCTGAGTCGAAGACTCTGCAAAAGGCTAGACAAGTAAGTGTTGACCTTATTGTGTTGTAGCTAGGTTTATATTAGATTGATAGCAATGGAAAGCAAACTCGCACGGTATAGTTCACTCTACCAGCCGATCCCGCTAACTTGGACTCTGAGTCGAAGACTCTGCAAAAGGCTAGACAAGTAAGTGTCGACCTTATTGTTTTGTAGCTGGGTTTATATTAGATTGATAGCAATGGAAAACAAACTCGCACGGTAGAGTTCTCTCTTCCAGCCTTCCCCGCTTACTTGGTCTCTGAGTCGAAGACTCTGCAAAAGGCTAGACAAGTAAGTGTTGACCTTATTGTGTTGTAGCTAGGTTTATATTAGATTGATAGCAATGGAAAGCAAACTCGCACGGTATAGTTCACTCTACCAGCCGATCCCGCTAACTTGGACTCTGAGTCGAAGACTCTGCAAAAGGCTAGACAAGTAAGTGTCGACCTTATTGTTTTGTAGCTAGGTTTATATTAGATTGGTAGCAATGGAAAGCAAACTCGCACGGTAGAGTTCTCTCTTCCAGCCTTCCCCGCTTACTTGGTCTCTGAGTCGAAGACTCTGCAAAAGGCTAGACAAGTAAGTGTTGACCTTATTGTGTTGTAGCTAGGTTTATATTAGATTGATAGCAATGGAAAGCAAACTCGCACGGTATAGTTCACTCTTCCAGCCTTCCCCGCTTACTTGGTCTCTGAGTCGAAGACTCTGCAAAAGGCTAGACAAGTAAGTGTTAACCTTATTGTGTTGTAGCTAGGTTTATATTAGATTGATAGCAATGGAAAGCAAACTCGCACGGTAGAGTTCTCTCTTCCAGCCTTCCCCGCTTACTTGGTCTCTGAGTCGAAGACTCTGCAAAAGGCTAGACAAGTAAGTGTTGACCTTATTGTGTTGTAGCTAGGTTTATATTAGATTGATAGCAATGGAAAGCAAACTCGCACGGTAGAGTTCTCTCTTCCAGCCTTCCCCGCTTACTTGGTCTATGAGTCGAAGACTTTGCAAAAGGCTAGACAAGTAAGTGTCGACCTTATTGTTTTGTAGCTAGGTTTATATTAGATTGATAGCAATGGAAAAGAAACTCGCACGGTAGAGTTCTCTCTTCCAGCCTTCCCCGCTTACTTGGTCTCTGAGTCGAAAACTCTGCAAAAGGCTAGACAAGTAAGTGTCGACCTTATTGTTTCGTAGCTAGGTTTATATTAGATTGATAGCAATGGAAAGCAAACTCGCACGGTATAGTTCACTCTACCAGCCTTCCCGCGTAAAGTGTTGCCTCCTTAATTGTGTTGTAGCTAGGTTTATATAGCATGCGTTAAGTGGATGTGGACACTCAATTTTTGGATTTGAAAGCTTTCATTCATCAATTAATTGACTTTTCTTTCGTTTTCGAATTCGAATTTAAACATTTTACGCTGCACATGTGAGATTATACGTTGTTGATGTTATTGTTTTAGTTTTTAGTGATAACCTTGCATTTGTTACTATTACCTTGTTCTTTTCTGTTACTGTTATGACATTTTTTTACAGTTCATTGATGAATGTTTATTTATTTATTTATATATTTACCTTACATGTACATGGTATACAGCTCTTCACGTTTGCTTAGGTCGATTGTACATGTACCCTGTAGGGCACTGCAATGTCCTTGTTATTTTCTGTTATTGTTATAAGATTTTGTTAAGTTTTTATTGATTAATGTCGATGTTGACTTTGATTCTGAATCGGAGTAGATAGAAAAATAATAATTATGTAGTGACACAGTTAAGCTTGTAGTACGCGGCGCAAACAGCTTTTTCAGTAGTTAAGCCGTGTCTCGCCAGTCATTCCACCAAGCTCTCCCAGAGAACACCTACCCTAGTTATGGGTTACAGATTATTATAAGTCAGTTCATAGAGCCCCAATTGAGTAGTCATATCCTAAATAAGGATTAAAGAATATATTTTATTGTATTTTTATGTATGATATAAGACACGAGGTCTTATGTATCGAATAGACTCAGTTCATCGTATTAACTCTTTTATTACAAACAACCCACAATAGGTAAAGTAAAGACATTTGTACCAAATACAAAAATTACAATGTTAAATAATATTTTTCCAGGTATGGTTCCCGGATTCCTCATACAAGACTGCTCAGGCCATCAACGACTTCTCCCGGGAAAACCTGCCCATCATCATATTCGCGAACTGGCGAGGATTTAGTGGGGGGCAGAAAGGTAAACGTTAAGTTAAGGTAGTTCGTCACGTTAGCAACACGGCGTTATTTCAAATTATTTATTTGAAAATGGAGATATAACAATGTTTGAGCCCACCCGACTGACTGTACTGATGAGGAATTTTAATCAATAAAACACCTTGAACGTATAGACGTATTCTCGGAATAGACTGAATTTATTAATTTCAAAACTAACAATATATGCACCGACCGTGCGTTCTCGCTAGCGCGATCTAGAGCTCGGTCCATTTTAGTAGCGCCACCTAGTTATATTTGGCTGAACTCAAAAGGTGACGTCACGACAAGATTAGATTAAAAATACCGCCCGCGAAGGAACATACATAACATTATCGGAACTTAGCCTAAACCGTAACATCTTATAGAAAGAGCAACACTCCCAAGACAACGCCTGATGTACGTAAAGAAATTGGTAGAGCTGTCTGGTGATGACTTAGAATTTGCACCACCAAGTGTCGTAAGAGGCGACTTAGGGATATCCACTGGGGAGCGGGCAGAAACGCCTCCTGCAAACTATTCTACCACCGGACTGCGATCCCCAACCAACGCTGGGCATGGGCCAGTGTGGGGATTATGGGCATTACCCCCCATGAGATAAACGCCAACGCGCTTATCAGGGGGAGGCCTGCGTCCAGCAGTGGACCAATACTGTTGAGACATGTGTGTTAATTTTGGCAATGCAGATATTATACTATTTAATTTAATTTTTTCAAAGACGCACCTTACAATAAAACTTTATATTACTGAAGAGCAGAACCCTCTTACACAGGTATCTCTATACTTAAAAGAGGGTCCCAAACCATACATTGTAAATAATTTAAGTTTAATTGAATAAATATTTTGTATCTCTATTTTGTTGAGGTCGAGGTAAAAAAATGACCTGTTTGATTCGGAGCAGCCTATGGGATTATTAAAAAACAATAAATCGACTTCATTTTTTATATTTTTTTCATGAATTTTATGGATCCCATTGTCAGAACTGAACAAAATTAAAATGACACCACATGGGAAGCACCAGCTTTCATATAAAAAAAATAAACATGAAAATCGGACCACCCATTCAAAAGTTCTGAGGTAACATAAAAAAAAACAATCGAATTGAGAACCTCCTCTTTTAAAGTCGGTTAAAAATAACAATCTTCCACAGACATGTACGAACAGATCCTGAAATTCGGCGCGGAAATAGTGAGAGCTCTACGCGGTGCGACCGCCCCCGTTATTGTGTACATTCCACCCGGTGCAGAACTACGAGGCGGTGCTTGGGCCGTCGTAGACCCCAGCGTCAACTCTAATCGGATGGAGATGTATGCTGACCCTGAGGCTAGGTAAATAAAGATAAAGATAAAGATAAAGATACATTTATAAATATCACACTAATATTATACAAATACAAATACAAATTCTTTATTAATAACGACAAGTTACAGGTCAAAAAGATAATCATTAAGGTTATCAATAATTGTTGTAATATTGACCTTAAAATAAGGTAGTATCTAATAAAAAAAAAATATAATTTATTTAATCAAGTTCATAATTTTGATATTTTCATAATTGCATTCTAAAAATAATAATAATAACTTATTTAAATAATGGGCATTTCGTAGAACTCGTCTACGGAGTAAAAAGAACTCTCTAAGAGCCATTCCTTAAGTCTTTTTTTACACCATGGTGGAAGTAGCATCTTTTTTTATAGCTATTTTTATACACTAGCTGCGCCCCGCGGCTTCACACGCGTTTTTCCTATGGAAACTTTAAAAGGTGATTTTCATCACGGGAACTGATTTATGGGATAAAAAGCCTATATTTGATTCCTGGATTAGAATTGCCTGTATGCAAAATTTCAGCCCGATCCGTCCAATAGTTTTGGCGTGAAGAAGTAACAAACATCCATCCATACATCCATACAAACTTTCGCATTTATAATATTAGTGTGATGTGATTATTTCAGAGGTGGAGTGTTAGAAGCAGAGGGTATAGTGGAGGTAAAGTTCAAGCAGCGGGACATTCTGAAGACGATGCATAGGATCGACCCTGAGCTGATGAGGCAGAGCTCTAGGACTGCAGGTAATCTTTCTAAATAATAATAGAATAGAATAGAATAGAAAAAAACATTTATTTGGACACAGGTACAAAAATAACCAAATGTAAAACAAAACAACATGGAGGTAAGTGACATGAAAGGGTGGGTGGTAGTTTACATTAATAGGGTATATGCATTGATTTTTTTTATTGTTTTAATCGATTCATTCGGTCATTATTTAACCGAGGAATGATAAGACGCTCACTGAATTTCGCATTAACAAGGTAAAAAAAAACAAATCAAAACTACAATCATTTTCGGGTGATAAAAACGCTGCCATATTGGCGCCATGTTTATGTGACGTCGACGTACACACTTGATTAAAACCTTTGGTGACGAACTCTGTAGTGATCATCTCAGGAAAGAGGTTTTCCGAAAAAACTGAAAATAATCGACAATACGAAATGTCAAGTGGGCAGAATAGTGTCAAATCATAGTGCAGCAAGCAGAATAAAAAAAGAAAAAATGTGCACAGTGATGTCACGTCCGCTCTAGTCAATGGCGTAGCGTTTTGAAATTTTGCGATTGAGATTTAAAATATCAATTTTTCAATGGTTAAATTCTACAATAAAAACATCTCGAAATGCAAAAATAAATATGTAGATATGTAGATATGTAGCTTGGGGCTAGGTAATGCTGTGTGAATAGGGTATATGCATGTGATTTCAAAATGGCTAAAAAAATATATACGTATTCTCTATTGATATAGTAGAGAATACGTATATATTTTTTTAGCCATTTTGAAATCACATGCATATACCCTATTCACACAGCATTACCTAGCCCCAAGCTAAGCAGAGCTTTTAGTTAGCTCATTGGACAAGTGTAATTTTTTATAACTAAGAATTTGACATTATTCTCTTCACATTGCATGATATTTTGATGTACCTACTGTTCAAACACAATTGTATGGTTGTTTCTGAATAATTATTTATGATTTTTTTTATTTTTGAGCTTGTGTTATGGGTACTAGACAACTGATATACTTTATACAATACACTACATAGATACATATACGACCTCTGTGGCGCGGTGGGCGAAGGTCTGCCTGTGACGCGGGAGGTTGCGGGTTCGATTTCCGCCTCGGGACAAATTTGTGTACGATCTGCAGATATTTGTTCAGGGCGTTCTGGATGTTTTTCTATGTATAATAAAAAAAAAAACTATCTATGTAGTGTATTGTATTATGTATATCAGGTTATCTAGTACCCATAACACAAGCTCTGCTTAGCTTGGGGCTAGATAATGCTGTGTGAATTGTCCAGCATTATTTTTTATTTATTTATTATGCATACGCCCTGAACAAATGTCTGCAGATCGTACTCACATTTGTCCCGTGACGGGAATCGAACCCGCAACCTCCTGCGTCGCAGACGGACCTTCGCCCACCGCGCCAGAGGTCGCCAAGATGATGAGTGATTCACACGATTTATATTAAAATACATTTTGTTTCAGAAATCAAAGACCAAATAAAGGAAATCTCTAAGAATCTCGACCGGCGCGGCTCAATAGATGACGTACTCATCAAAACGGACACGGGAAAACAAGGTAAGTTACAATACAATACAATACAATACAATACAATACAATACAATACAATACAATACAATACAATACAATACAATACAATACAATACAATACAATACAATACAATACAATACAATACAATACAATACAATACAATACAATACAATACAATACAATACAATACAATACAATACAATACAATACAATACAATACAATACAATACAATACAATACAATACAATACAATACAATACAATACAATACAATACAATACAATACAATACAATACAATACAATACAATACAATACAATACAATACAATACAATACAATACAATACAATACAATACAATACAATACAATACAATACAATACAATACAATACAATACAATACAATACAATACAATACAATACAATACAATACAATACAATACAATACAATACAATACAATACAGATATATTCAGTACTATCTGCGCCCCGCGGCTTCGCACGCTTAGTTCCTATAGAAACGTTTCAGAGTCAGAGTCAAATCGATTATTTCTGTAGACTTACAAAATAAGCACTTAGACAAGTCATTTTTTTTACTATATTAACAGCTTGATAAATAGTAATTACTATCAAATAAGAAATAAGGTGCAATTGACTCTTATTCACTTAAATTTTTTGTCCACTAGCGGAAGAAGATAAAGATTCATTTATGTGGCCAAAACAGGTGACTACATAGGTACAATAGCTATAATGAAGGTAGGCTATACATAGTTGGGTGCATACAGATGTAAAATTTGCGACTGTGCTGCCCCTGTTGGCCAAAAAGGGTCAAACTCAGCTCTGTGCTGAACCACTCGCGTGCGCGGATCAGCGCTGGTTTTCAGTTTGATCCTGAATTAGTGATATCGAACACGAAAAAGCGAGCATCTCAAATCAAAATAGATCAGTAGGTGTCTTAAGGATAATAATAACTATAGGAACATATTAATATAATGCAGTAAAAATAAAACTAGTTTAAGTACTATGTACGTGCTAAGTAATACTAATATTCAGTAGTAATCAGATAAAGAAACCACTGGCAAGTTTATCGCTTATCAACTAATACAATCTTTGCATAACTAAGTCTAAGGCCCGTATTATGAAACCTTACTCAGTCATAGAGCTATGCTTGAGTGACGTTTATGCCATAGAAAAGCGTTGCTCAAGCATAGTAGGATGACTGAGCAGGCTTTCATAATACGGGCCTAACTGTTCTTACATACTATTGTCGGTGTGGAACTGGGCGACATCCGGTTAAAGGGCTCTTCAGGCTCGGATTGCACGTCTGCCGTTGCCTGCAGTCGCTCGCAGGCGACGGATAGGGTAATTAGTTTTTATTTAAAACAAGGGGCATGTCATCATTGGCTACCTATTTCCGTGGCTTTATTAAGGCGCATACCCGAGCCAATCTGACAGCAATTCCTATTTTATCATATTTTTACGTTTATCATAGGAATTTTTAAAAATCCTACGTTCTTTTTGTGGTATCTATTAAAAGCTATTTTTTAATACCTCTTTTATAATTGTATCTCATATAGGAGGAGACGCAAAAATAGAGTTTGGTGGCCAAAAAGCGCAACCTCGTATCTCTTCCTAAGCTTTACAAAATGAAACTATTACAGAGGCATTAATAAATAGCTTATAATAGATACCACAAACTGAACGTAGGATTTTTAAAAATTCCTGCGTTCAACGTATTAATAAGATATAATAGTTGGGGGCGCCACTTTCGCTGGTGTATGGGCCTTAACCGACTTTTTTTTAACCTTTTACTTTTGACTGAGTGGTCTGAATGGGATCCATGAAAATTTATGAAACTAAAAAATGGAGTCGGTTTATCGTTTTATAAAACAAAATTATTCATTATTGAGTAGGTTAGGTAAGGTACTAGTTGCGCCCCGCGGTTTCACTCGCGTGTAAATATCAGAAGTTTATTGTAAACCCTCTAGGGTAGGCATGTCCAGCAGTGGACTAATATAGGTTGATGATTTATTTATTTAATAACGTGTTTCAGCGGAGAGCAAAGTACGAGAGTTGGAAACAGAATTGCTAGCGGCTGAAAAAACGATGAAGGCGAGAGAAAAGACACTCAGCCCCATCTACCACGAGGTAACTATAATACGTTAGTAAGCCTCAATATAGTTGTATTGTATTTTATGTTATAGTTGGACCGCAACCGTTGTACCGCACCTCAGGAAAATGCGGCGAGGTGCGGGGGCAGGGAAAAAAAGAGCTAGAGTAAACATGAGATCGATATTGTCGGATAGATCTTAGGATATCGAGATAAACAAAATGTTTATTTTATGTAACGATTATATTTTTTCATAACTAAATTATCTACAGATATTCTGACATAGATTCTGCTTCAACTTCATCTTCCGTTTCGCCATTGGAACTTGAATCGGAGTCGTTCTGCAAATTTATTATTAATGGATCGATAATAATATTGATCTACTATCGTGATCACTTTTATATTCAAAGCTTTCTTCTTTTCTTAAAATATTTGGCCACTTTAAAAATTATTGTCTTGACAACAAGAGATAGCGCTCGACCCATCTTTGGATATTTATCTCGCGTGCGACTACTTCCCCCCAGTTTCGCCGCGCGCATACCTCAGGCGCGGTACAGCGGTTGCGGTCAAACTAGAGTGTGGTACAATAAAGATTATCTATCTATCTATTCTTGCTTAAATTCTAGTGTATTTTAATTTTAACTTCATTTTATTAACATGTTATTAACGATATGATTTTGTTTTAGATCGCTGTCCAGTTCGCTGAATTACACGACACAGCTGAACGAATGTTAGAAAAAGGATGCATTTTCGTAAGTGATTCATAAATATAACGTACTTACTAGTTTCTGCTCGCGGTTTCACACTAGTTGTTTGTATGGAAACTTTTATAGGTTATTTTTATCCTGTGAGAACTGATTTATGGGATAAAAATTAGACTATGTTTTATTACAGGCTTAAAGCGACATCTATGCAAAATTTCAGCGAATTTAGTGTAATTACTATGATAAACACATAATCACATAATAGTACATTGTTACCCAAGGGTTGAAAGTTATTTATTTAGTACCGAGACGGGGTTTGGCGCCCGAGCGTAGCGAGGGCTACTTTTTATCCCATAAATCAGTTCTCGTGGGATGTAAACCACCTTTAAACGTTTCCATAGAATCAACGCGAGCGAAGCCGCGGGGCGCAGCTAGTTTATTATATACACATCTTTACATTTTAGCTGCCGTGTGTGAAGCCATTTACGTTGGTATTTGTTATACTGCTATACAGAGTGGGGCAAACTTTTGGCCCCTTAACCCATTTGGACCCAAATACAAGTAACTGGCTCGGTAGTTTTCTGGGGAAGTGCCCAAGTCCATCAGTGCTTATTCTAGGCACCATTGAAGAAGGTTCACGCTGTCTTCCATCTGATCTTTCAGAACCTGCAGCCACCGAATAGAATAGGGCCAAAGCTTTGCGAACCATGAGCTGGTCCCTTTTATCAACGGACATGATAATATTAATGGAGATGCCGTGCGTTAGTTACAGTCAAATCTACGATGTAGGGACATAATGACCCACCACCATTTTTTGCCTCGTATTGCTGACCTATATATATTATAGCAATAGACTGGTCAGCCTGATCAACTCTTCCCATTTCTTTGTTATTATTTTGAAAAACAAATGGAATGTTTACGTCTACCTTCGTCGTTCTGCTAAGTTCCAACTTTATACTTTGTCCAGAAGGCACACAAAGTCACGGATTGTACCCGTGTGGCCATGGTACAAACACTGTTGTCCAGCCACCGTGTTCAGCTCTTCGGCGTTGTTGCAATGGTTCATCGTCGCTGCTATCACACCCATTGTCTTCCCTGGTCTCAAACACTTCAATTCTCCCTGGAATATCACGTGATAACAGGTTTTATGGGACATTGTCTTCATCACCGTCTTCTTCATCCGTTAGGATACTCGGCCCCGGATGATGGCTAGTAAGTGGCAACTAGCATCATTATTATCATCTCCATGTAAAATGTTTTGGACAGCTTTCTCAAGTCATTTGAAATCATTTACAGTGTGAAAAGAAGGCCTAGCCACTGCTTACCAAGTTATAAAACCTAAAAGAAGATAAATAACTAAAATATGTAGCATTTAGCCCATTGTCCCAGTTCAAGGACACCATACGGAAATGGTTTTATTTCAGGCTGAAAGAAATGAAATATCTGACCAAATAGCATTATTCACTAGGAGACATTTAGATACGTAAAATAAATAATAGATTCAGGCGTTACTTTGCGGAAATCCACTGTAAATATAAGAATGAAAAATATTTAGTAACAATTCCGCGAAAAAACCTTCTGCGATAAAATCTAACAAATTGTACATTCATACAAAATGAAAGAACATTTATCAAAGCAAGTCGTCAACTAGTTTCGTCTCTCCACGAGACATCATCAGGACACCACACCACTCGATCTTGACACTGAGAGCGCCAAACAACAACGGCAGAGTCCCACCAGAGATGTTGTCACTTCGAGCTCCGCGTGCCAAGTGAGGCATCGCTCGCAAAACCGCCCCTTATATACACTCATGGTGACGCATCACGCCCATTACCTGCGTCCGTGACATCACCGCTCGCGCCATTTCTAGAAAAAATCCGTAATAAACTAAGTACAGGTTTGCCTCGATCGCCATTATTACGGATTTTTTCTAGAAATGGCGCGAGCGGTGATTATTAAATAATGGCGGAATTGTTACTAAATATTTTTCATTCTTATATTTAGATACGTAAAACAATGTCTAAAACTTGAAGAAAATCTAATGTAATATGTAATAATTATAGACTCGCCTTTGGCCAATTAATTATTGGCACTAGTATATAAAACAATCACCGATTTTATCAACTTTTATCCAATAACTTACAATGATATTGCTTGTAAAGCCCCACTATTGGGCTATGCAAATAAGTTTTTTAACAAATCGCAATACATAGCAGTGAAATAATAAGGGTAGTTGAAAATATGGCCCAGATCTAGGACAGCGGGCTTAAATGGGTTAAGGGTAGCTACCGTTTCTTTTGTAGTTAGAAGGTTTTGTTCTTAGTAACCTTCTATTTTATTTTGAAGAAAAAGCTATTGCCATTTTTAGTTTATAAAAAAACCCGAAAAAAATGCCTTTAAAAGTAGCCTACCAACTTAAAAAAGTAGTTACATAAGAGTTTAAATTAAAAACCATTGAATGAGTGACATTGTTCATAGAAAATTTGTGGGGATTGTTTTTTTCAATTATTACCATAACTTACGATTTGATTTGTTATGTTACTTTGGGAAAAGTGTTCCTGGTTGAAAATAGAGTCGATTAAGACCAACTTGTTTTTTTTGATAAATGTCATTTTTGGGCTAATTGTACTTTTTTTCTTAAAACCAAAAATGGCAATATTTTATTCTTCAAAATAAAATAGAAGGTTCCTAATAACAAAACCTTCTAACTACAAAAGAAATGGTAGCTACCCTTAAGGGGCCAAAAATTGGCCCCATCACACTAATATTATAAAGGCGAAAGTTTGTAAGGATGTATGGATGGATGTTTGTTACTTCTTCACGCCAAAACTACTAGACGGATCTGGCTGAAATTTGCATACAGGTAATTCTAATCCTGTAATAAAACATAGGCTACTTTTTATCCCATAAATCTGTTCCCGTGGGATGAAAATAATGTTTCCATAGGAACAACGCGTGCGAAGCCGCAGGGCGCAGCTAGTCCTGTATAATTTTACCGATGGATAGTTTAAAAAGATAATCTTTTAATCCCTAGGACATAATCCCATGGCGGGACTCCCGATCCTTCCTGTACTGGCGACTGCGCCGACTCTTGCGCCAGAACTGGCAAGAGCGACGCGTCCAGAAGGCAGTCCGCGAGTCCGCCGCCATGGACCAGGGCGCTGCCGCCGCCACGCTGCGCCGGTGGTTCACTGAAGACCGCGGGGAGACTCAGGTAACAAGCAGCACATAGAGTCACGTGTCAGTCAATGTTTACCTACTGTATCACAGTCTGGGGAGAGCTACAGACACGGTTGAATGAGACACAGGGAGACTCAAGCATCCTCTTCTTTTATTTCATATCTTAGAAATCGCCCAGAGTGTGAGGGTTTACGCACTATAATAACAAAACCTTAAAAAAAAGAGAAATAAAAAGTGAATGAAATAAATATTAAAGGGCTCCCATACAACAGACAGGGCGCTATGGCGCTCATTAGGGGAGGCCTATGTCCAGCAGTGTACTAATATGGGCTGATGATGATGATGGTACAATAGACAATTTTTTATGCCGTTTGGATACCGTTTGTACGGAACCCTTGTCCTCGCATTTGGCCGGTTTTAATTATTTACTTAATCCCTTACAGGCCCACCAATGGGAGCGTGACAACGAGGCAGTCTGTCTATGGCTAGAGGCCCAGGCAGCGGACGAGAGCTCTGTCCTGGAACGGAACCTGCGATCTATAAACCAAGACGCTACTATGCAGGCCGTTAACAACCTTGTACTGGTAAATATTCTTGTATATTAATTACCGACCTAAAAAGGGGGAAGACTGAAACGCCAAAAATCAGTTAGGGGGAAACTGGACTTCAAAAAAAAAATTACAGTTTTCCGATAAATAAATAAAATAATAAATATATAATGCTGGACAATTCACACAGCATTATCTAGCCCCAAGCTAAGCAGAGCTTGTGTTATAAAACAATACACTACATAGATAGATTTTTTTTATTATACATAGAAAACATCCAGAACAAATATCTGCAGATGTTCAAATATTTGTCCCGAGGCAGGAATCGAACCCGCAACATCCTGGGCGGACCTTCGCCCACCGCGCCACAGTGGTCGTCAAAATATTGAATAAATAAGTAAAATAGCAAAAAGAATTATAAAATAATATTAGTACTATCACAGATCTCCAGAGTCAGATTTATCAAGACAGAATTTCTCTACAGAGTAGTAACACTTCTTTAACTTTTACTCACGCGTAAAACGCGACCAACTGATACTTACTAACTCTGATATTTACAATGATTTGAGTTTTAAGCTTCTTTTACTCGCGCGTAAAACTCGACCAACTGATATTTACTTACTCTGATATTTACAATGATATGAGTTTTAAGCTTCTTTTACTCGCGCGTAAAACTCGACCAACTGATATTTACTTACTCTGATATTTACAATGATTTGAGTTTTAAGCTTCTTTTACTCGCGCGTAAAACTCGACCAACTGATATTTACTTACTCTGATATTTACAATGATTTGAGTTTTAAGCTTCTTTTACTCGCGCGTAAAACGCAACCAACTGATATTTACTTACTCTGATATTTACAATGATTTGAGTTTTAAGCTTCTTTTACTCGCGCGTAAAACTCGACCAACTGATATTTACTAACTCTGATATTTACAATGATTTGAGTTTTAAGCTTTCCAATATTACGGTAGTTTCATGCGCCATGATCACGGAATAACTGAAGGCACTGCGAGTGAGTTTTATTGGTAGATATAACGACCTACCCTCATTTTATGTCTTGCTACGAATGTTACTACTACCACCGGTGTCATTATCGAACGCAACTCGATCAACTGTCAATAAAAACTTCTCGATCATGGCGCATGAAACTGTGCCGAAATATTGATAAAAAAGATAAGATTTGTTTATTTTACCCAATACAAAAGGAGTGGTACATACAATAATTAACAGGATATATAAAACTAATAAGTAGGTAGTACTTAAATCTAACAATACATTGGGTAAAAAGGGACCCTAGCTCAGCATTTTGCAGTATAAGGCATTTGCTCAATACTGCGCTGGTTTTCAGTTAGGGTCCATAAGAGTGACGACAATACAAATACAAAGATGACAACTTCATACCTAATCATAGACAACATTTTTTTTTTTTTTTTTTTATATTAATTTCTAGCATACATAATCTAAATACACTAGAATAACATTACAATCTAGCCATATATTTGGCTAATAGGTAATTTTGTTTCAACTTAATTTTATAAAAACATATCACTAAGAACGTGTCCATCGGCACTTTTCTTATTGTCTCTATTTAAGGGGAAGAATAAAGATAGACAAAATATAATAACATTTAATTAATACAAACAAAAAACATCACAAGGAAAAATAACACAAACACGGCGATTGTGACATAAAATAAAATATTGGAAAGCTCAGAACTCAAATCATGGTAAATATCCCGTTGTAAATAACTTTAGTATTAAGGGCGCCTTATACCGCAAATGCTGTTTTTAAAATCAATATGAATCAGTCAAAAATTGACGTAAATTTCTGAAAAAAATATATGTTTCAGTTGAGGATCTTACAGAGTACAATTCGCTTACATTTACACAATCAGATGAACTTCGCTCGATAGAAAAAAATACCAAAGTTGCCTCTTTTTAAAAATCATTTTCAATACTTTGCCTAAAATAATAAACTTATTGACCTTATTTTTACACCAATCTTTAGATAAATCATTTTTCTAGTACAAATCGCTGAGGTGGATGTTGTAGTGTTATTTTCCTATTAATGATGCCTAAAAACCTACAAAACCGCGAGCGGCGCGACGCCCGCGGGCTTCGTCAGTCGCGCGGTGGCGCTTACCGACGTCGGACCTGTGCCAGTACTCTTCCTGCCCGACGCGCGACGTGCGACGTGCAGTGATTTACGAAAATAAAATAAAATTGATCTGAACCAGTACATATCGAAAAAGATGATGAATTTTGGAAATCAAAGTTATCACACTTTTACCACAAATGTCAAATTCAAATTCAAAATGTTTATTGACACCATGTTGTGGGTTAGATAAGAAGTAAATAGACCTACATACCTACAAATACTTTCAAACATGGACCCGGTTAGGGCACTACAATATTAATATTAGTAACATAGTAGTAGTAACATAGTAGGTACATAGGTACCAATTAGAATTAAAGAGTTGTAAACTTAAATTTAACATGACAGCAACAAAATTAAATGCTACTATATTTTTTTATAAATCAAATTACAAAAATAATAAATTAAATTAGTAAAAAATGGAATAATAAACAAATAAACACATTAAATACAAATTTATAGATCTAAGAACTCTTGCAAGGAATAAAAACAGTTTTTAATTAAATATTTTTTTAAAGTAGCTTAAATTTATGTAAATTATTTTCTGGCAGGGCCGGATTTATCATAGAATCTGAAGCTTAGGGCGGCAAAATTAGAGGGGGCGGCATATTTGGTCCAATTTTTTTACCAATTTTTTGTTGCGGTGGCGTGGGAGCGGGGCGGCCGGCGGCCGGTGGCAGCAGCCGTTTCCCCACTCTTGCCGCCTCGGGAGGGCCTGTTACTGCCGCCTCGACTGACTACGTGTCCTTTTCGTTAGGTACTTGAGGAGTAGTTTTTTATACTTTGCAGTATAAAAAACTACTCAACATTATACTTAGAAAATATTATTAATCATAAAAAAAAGACGTGTCGCACTCGGGGACTGCCGCGGTAAAGCTATTGCAATGCCATCTAGAGGCGAGTTGCTGAACTAAAGAGACAAACGTCATATTACAAAAAGTCATTAAAAGTTCTACTATTCATCGATAGATGGCAAAACTAAAAAGTATCACCGCTGTTCCGGTCGGAGTGGGGAGCGTGAGGTTTTTTCGTTACGGAATTTCTGGATTCGGTCCCCGCGCTCAAGGCCCGCGATAGAAGCTATGCAATAGCTTAAAAAAATTATATTGTGTTTGCCAATGAGACGTTTCGATTTGAGAATATAAATAATTAATTTAGGTATGTATTAGACATGTGCGCCGATGCTCATTTCATCAGTGCGATGGCGGCGCCCGGCGTCGAATTGGTTGGCGGGGTCGGCGTGATCGGCGTAATCGGCGTGGATGTGAAAATAAGTAAAAGACGCCTTAATCCTTAAACTCAAACTCAAACTCAAAAATGCTTTATTTCCATAAATACAATAAATGTACACTTAGAAAAAGTGAAATCATATTAAAAAATACACTGACACGGAAATAAAGTGGTATTTTTGATTTCGATCGCTTCGCTATGTAGACTAAAGTAAAGAAACGACGAAGAAACCTTTAGCCTGTTAGTTGTTATTTTTCGAGTTGGAGCAAAATCCGACCCAAGCTTTTTTATCCTCTAGATTATCTTACTGAACTTTTAATTATTTACTCATATCAACAGTTGCGGATTATCCACGTAGCACGAGTAGCAAAAGCTACGGGCCCCGCGCCTAGGGGGCCAGGCGCTAGGCTCTTGCGGTCAAAATGATATAAATGTCAAACATTATATATGTTGTAAAATTATTGCAGATACATTGCTATTTAAGAAGGCAAAATCGTTGAAAAACATCTTCACATCGTTACATAGCACCTTTAGCTTCATCCAGCGCAAGTTGATTTGTGTTTCATTTCACGCACCATTATTAAATTGTTGGATGCATACCTACCTGGAACGTGGTACCTCTGCCAAATAGTTATTGTTTACAATAAAGCTTACAAAACTTTCCTTTTTAGTTTATTTCTAGAGCTGCTAGCGTTTTTGTCTTAGCAGCGAGTAAAAAGTTTTTGACTACAAAAGAATTAGTCTCATAGATATATGTGCAGTTCACTCTGCTCACCATTGTCTTAGCTATTTTATTTGCTGAGTACCCAAACTTCTCACATTTTCTTCATATTTTTACCGATCGCCCTGCACGCCGTTTTTTATTTTTATTTGTGTCTTACTTTATTTTAGCCGCAACAGGCTATAAAAGTGTGTCTACAAGTCGTTTATCGATAGACTTTCACTAAAAACGTAACCAAAAAAATTCGTAGCTCGCTCCGCTCGCCGTTTTGTTGCTTCCTTTGTTTTTGGCAGCAGCTGTAATAGTCTGAAACATGCCTGCAATTTTGCTTACCTTAGTCTTGGATACGAGTTCAGCTTGCTCCGCTCGGTATTGTGTTAGTTTTACAAGCGTTTTAGTTCTTTTCTTTCTTACTACTACAGATAAAATGTACCTAATAAGACCAAAAATGTATTGCTCCGCCTGTCAGTATTAGAACTTGACCCTGGTTTAAAGTAACTTTGCTCACCACAGCACAAATCTTTAGTATTTAATTTACGTTCATCCTAAATTTGAAACAATATGCAATTCAAGGGCCTCTAGATCACATTTGCTACGGGCCCCGCGCTGGCTTAATCCAGCACTGCATATCAACAATATGTGGCACGCTTGCATCAGAGCATGTTGATTGCCGTACCCAAACTTCTCATTTTTAACCGATCGCCCCGCTCGCCGTTTTTTTTGTGTGTTTATTTCATACATTATTTTTGCGGCAGCAGGCTAGTAAAGTGTGTCTACAAGTCGTTTATCGATAGAAGTTCACTAAAATCTTAAACAAAAAGCGGCTCGCTCCGCTCGCCGTTATGTTGCTTCCTTTATTTTTGACAGCGGCTGTAAAAGTCTGTAACATGTGTACAATTTTGCTTACCTTTTTCTTAGACACGAGTTCATCTCGCTTCGCTCGTTATTGTATTGGTTTTACAAGCTTTTTGTCACTATCAAAATATCCAGGCGCACAAAATGTTTACTGTAAAAACACGTAAAGTTTGCGCGGCTCCCTGCACTCGCTGACAACATTTACTTCAGCCGTTTGCCTCGAATTTGATCCCGTTTCAGTTCTTTCTTACTACTACAGATAAAATGTACCTACCCAAAAAGACACATTTGTAAAATCAAAATTTCAAAAACTAACAACCTCTACGGCGCGGCGTGGCGACAAACCATATAGTACAATGAAATGTCAAGTGCGACATTCTATTGTATATTTGTAAGATCTTGTTTCTTGACAAATATCAAAATTCTAGGTCAACGGGAAGTGGGTATAGGTACCCTATAGTGTTTGGTCTATGGCGTGAATAAAACTTTTTTTTTGTGAATAAGCTACAAATTAACATTATTTTTGTCCTAGCTTATTGCCAAATTTCATGATTCTAGTTCTACGGCAAGTACATGATTCGGTTGTACAAAACGCAAATACAAAATATTCAACCGCCCACTTTTGGATATTTCGACGTTGACAGGTGCATGGTTAGCAGTATTGGGCCTTACCTAACTATCGTCCTTAGCCTACCTTTGAAGTTATAAGTAGTGCAGTAAAAACAAAGCTATGCTTTTCTTAGCTTAAAAATAAACAAATAAAGTTGTAAAAATTATCTAGAAACAAGATTATTCCCTAAAATAATTGATTTACCTAGTTTAAAACTACAAACTGAATTATATAGTTTTCAAGATTTTTCATGGATCCAAATTGAAATGGGACCACACGGGAAGCACCAGCTTTCAAATAAAAAGTGAAACAAGAAAATCGGACCACCCTTTCAAAAGTTCTAAGGCAACAAATATTAAAAAAAAGAAACAGTCGAATTAAGGACCTCCTCTTTTTTTGAAGTTGGTTAAAAAAGGAATTTACTTTATTTAGAACAGTGTATCTAGTTATAGAGAGATTTAGAAGTTAGTAGAAGCGGCAAAAATTGTAAAGCTTTGGGGCGGCAAATGTGTAAATCCAGCACTGCCCGCGGAGCAGTTCAGTGAGGACCTAGACTTCTTAATAAAGATCCAAATGAAACTTTGGGTCATAACATAATATGACCATATGGATAAATGAAAATGAGCCTGGACCCAGCACTAGAACTCTAAATTATCATGAATTTTAATTAAAAATAAGCATTTTATTCCTCATATTAAATCCACCTGTATGTATAATAAATGAGAATAAATATTGTACATAACAATTATGTTTGTTTACATTTGTTGTTTGTATTCTTTAGGTATGTACCACAAACTCTCCTACAATCATCATTATCACCTCTTATTCAAAAAGTTTAGTAAGAGTAATTATGTTTACAGTCAATACCTACATAAATCCAATAAACTTTCATTTCAATCAAATAAAAGAATATACTAAGGGAATATAGTCAATAAAAAAATAATCAATATACTAAAGGAATACAGTCAATAAAATTAAACTCACCGTACCTACCTATTGCATTATGTTATACTGTGGCGTTCTCGCCCGCCGATAAAGATCAAAGGAGTTCATTATGAAGTCGGCTCCCGCGTAACGCGGATGCAAGTCGACTGGGCGAGTAAAATGCCTAAATCAACGAAACAAGGTGGCCTTAATAACCATGATGGATTTAAAAGTTTTATAAATTCTGATATTTCTTTTTTCTATTTCAGGAACTAACACCATCACAGCGTGCTGAATTTATAAGAAACCTATCCGCTTTGGACTTGGAGCAATAATGTAATAAATGAATAATATTATTTATAATAGTGAACAAATTATAGCTGGGGAAAAATAGACCTTATTTACGAGTGTTTGGGTTCAGTATGGCCTTAATTTTAATTGTTAATAGATTTCGTAAGCAGGGTTAGAATGAATGGATTGTTATACGTTTATTTTAGTTGGATGGTGTATTTGTGAACGGTTTTATTTAAAAACATGACAATACGTAACATTTTAGTTCATCATATTCCTTGACATTCCAAATTTGAGTAGAGTTTTTTGAAAATAATTAGGAAAAAATAAAGTACCGCGGGTGTGGATTTGTTCTCACGAAGTTGATTTTGAATTCAGTGGTACAATGAGAATATTGAAAATGATATTCCGTGTAGACTTAAAACTGCAATAATGTACATCTTTACATTAGCACACATTACATAGCTACCGTATAAGAAAGACATGTATAGGTAAACTGTAAAATAGACACAAATTTTTGCTTTACCATAATTATTGTTTGTGTAACTCCTAATTTAAAATATATTTATTCATAAAGATGTATAGGTAAACTGTAAAATAGACACAAATTTTTCCTTTACCATTATTATTGTTTGTGTAACTCCTAATTTAAAATATATTTATTCATAAAGATGTGTGAGACTGCCTTATACTATGCTCATGGCCCTGACATGGGCACCTACTCAATACATTCCTTCGTACAGTCAACGCAAAAAACAACTATTAAACTCAGACCAACAAAAAAGAAAGACGTCTTACGGTGAACTAAACTTACTGTCGAGCACAGTGTGTCTACCATGAGTTGTCCCAGTTGAATCGCCTGACGTTACTACAGTACTTACGTAAATACGCTTAGAGTTGTCCACAGCGCATTTTAGTAACCAACTATCCGCTAGAGGCGCTTTAGAAGTTTCCATACTTTTTGTTATTTATAGTCGCTAACGAGTATAGCTTGTCAAAACTCATGGTAGACACACTGGGCATGGTTTGGTTTGTATTTGTTTGCGTGAGCGCGTGAGATTACAAGTTGGGCATGGTTTATGCGGCTTCATTGAAATCGTAATAATCCGTCTTTCTTTTTTTGTTGGTCTGAGCCACTAAACAACACAATATATTTCTTTCTTAATGTAAGGATGGTACGCGAACAAAAATATTGGGATTTTGGTATTTATACTAGATTTCTTATGGTGGGTAGTTAGTGACCAAGCGAATACGAGCGAGCGAATTCGACGATCAGTGCCGCAAATCCACTCGCTTTCGCTGTTGTGTCCACACTTATTGAACGCATACGTAAAAGTCTGCGAACCAAGGCGAACGACGACGGTTCGTCTGGGTTCACTTGCTTTCGCCATGACGGTTACACTGATTCGTTCGCGTTCGTTCGTTAGACTTCGCTCGCTCTCGTTCGTTTCGCTGTACCCGGCATTACGAATATACACTATGATTTGAAGTTTGTTTCTATCATGGGTTCATTAACAATGTTCTTACAAATAGTCAAACTACATATTTGCTAGCCAAATTACTGATATAAAAAACATGGAATGTTTGCGCCGTTTTAAACATTCGGATCAGAGGAGTGAATCTATTTGACGTAAATAGCGAGACGTGATCGGGATGTCTCCTTTTAGTATCTATGGTATTTGCGTAGTTCCCTGTCCGCACGATAGGAGCGCTCTACCAAATTGTATGGAAATAGGTGTCGATCGCGTCTCGTTAAATAGACTCGCCCCTCTGTGTATTGAGTGTGCATTGCCATACTGTTTACTACAGAAAGAAAGAAAGAAAATGATTTATTAAACGCTATACTACAAATAAAATAAAATAAAAGACTACTTAGTAACACGAACAAACGAAGTTGACAATTATTGGAAGGCTAAAACTAACACAAGTAGGTACCTACCTAAGTACCTATTGGGTTGGTACTAAGTAGCCCCCTCAGCCAGCAAACGAGCGCGTGTGTGTAGGTTTATCAGGTCCTGACTCAGCTTGTTGCTCTACACAAAAACCTAGACAAGGTAATTTGTGAAGGAGCGCTGTTTTTCAGTCAGTCGACTCTTTTCTGTCATAACTACAGTTTGTTTAATTTTTTTTTCAATGGAAATTCACAGCGCTCTAAGCGGGAAGCTTATATAAAATTTACATTTCCATAGAAAACAAAGTTAGGGCGCATACCCGAGCCAATCTGACAGCAATTCCTATTTTATCATATTTTTACGTTTATCATAGGATTTTTTTAAAATCCTACTTTCAGTTTGTGGTATCTATTATAAGCTATTTTTTAATACCTCTTTTATAATTTTATCTCATATAGTTTAGGAGGAGATGCAAAAATAGAGTTTGGTGGCCAAAAAGCGCAACTTCGTATCTCTTCCTAAGCTTTACAAAATGAAACTATTACAGAGGCATTAATTAATAGCTTATAATAGATACCACAAACTGAACGTAGTATTTTTACATACACCAGTCTATTTGGTAGGTGTTGATTAATTTTCCTTGTTCTATTATTGACGTGACTTTGGAGCTTCTAGAAATTCTTTGTTTTTTGTTGATAATATCGTACTTTTAGATTTGTTCGAATTGTTAATGGCTGTCATGCTGCTGAAAGTTGTTATACTTGCAATATTTATTTACTTTTAGTGGGGTTGTGCGGCGTGGGAAAAGCCGTTTTGTATATAAACCGAATATATTTATTTTGTAAAAATATTATGGTTTTTATTTACCCAAAGGTCTTTATAAACATTTTAAAGTAGCATTCTTGCTGTCTGTAAGAAGTGCCGGCTAAGAAATGTTCAGCACCGTGTCTGTGTCATAAGAGGCGACTACGGGATATCCAAGGGGTGCTGGCAGTAGCGCCCCCTGCAGAACAATTCTACCACCGAACTACGATCCCATCCCGCATGCCCAGAGCGGGGATTATGGGCACTACCCCCCATGAGATAGAGGCCAATAACGGTATTGTCAAGGTAGCGTACACATAAGCGATATTACGTTTATTGATATGCCAATTAATAGAGTAAAACAGTTTATGAAATAGTGTAAAAGTTTATCTACTTCTATGACTAAGCATTCATAAGGTTTTGTTGATTTTAGTATATCGTCGATGGAAATTTCAATTGGCGTAAAGGACAAAATGGCGATATTGAGTTATATATATTGCCGCTCGTCGAGATCTATCGAATGGTATACTCAAAGTTTCTAAATTCCAATGTTTATGACCTTTACGTCCAAGCATTTTAAGGCATATTTTGGTGAGAGAAAATAATTTGTGGTGTAAAGTTCTGTCAAGTTTTGCATTTTTTGTAATATGGGTGTACAGAACATCACAACGAAAAAGGATGGTCGTATAAAACAATTTTTTTTTGTGATGGCCTGTACGACACAAATAACTAATTGGAAATGAAACAAGCTTTAGCGTATGTACGGTTGAGTTTTTGGCATGTACTTTACGACCTCATGCTTAATAAAATACACTCTGTTTTAAAGGTTGTAAAGGACATGAATGTTGGCATCATGACCTTTACGACCTGAGTTTTTACAATACAATGTACCTATTGATGGTTGTATCGGACATGTTCATTCAATCTTGTTTTACAAACTACTTTCTCACTGGATTAAACCTGCATGAAAATATGTTATGTTTGGGGAGAATCTGACGGGAAACGTGGTGGAAATGACATTGCTACTTGCGTGTAGTATCTACAAGAAATCGATAAACAAGGCTTTAAAAACGTTTTATTGTACTGCGACTCTTGTAGCGGACAAAACAAAAACAAAATTGTACTTGCAGCTCTGTATAATTTTTTGCAAACATCGACAAACGTACAAAACGTGCAGATCAATTATTTGTTGCCTGGCCATACGTACATGCCAGTAGACTCGATGCATTCTGTAATCGAACGCGAAGTACGTAATCTAATCGTTTGGGGGCCCAGTCAGTGGCCAACATTCATTGAATCAGCCAGAAAAAGCCCAGGCCTTATAATGTTATCATTTTGGAATACTCCGACTTTATCAACTGGGATCAACTCGTTTTGAAATTGTTTACAACGGAAACCAATAAACAGATTCAGTTTCGAAAACTGCGTGTGATCACATTGAAAAAGAAAAATCCTAAAGTCTTAGAAATAAAGTGTTCAATGAAAGAAGAAACAGAAGTTACACTTGTCAATTTAGCAGCTGAAAAACCAAAGAAGGGCAAGCAAGGAAAAAGCCTTCGAAAAAAGGGCTTGAAAAATCCGGAACAATGTGATACACTGACATACGACCTAAAACCTGCATACCAAGACCGATTGCCCATATCTATAGCCAAATATAAAGACCTGATTATCCTATAAGTCTGATTCAAACAATATACATATTCACTCAAGAGAAACAAAGGCTGCTTTAGGTTTGTTAAAGAGTGTAAATTAATAAAAGTTAAGGCAGGTACATTAAACTAACTAATGGTTGTCAGTGTGTATGATTCGACGAAGGAATGTTGTTACGGTCAGAGTAGTGTACACAATATAATTTAATTCTAATAAAAGTGCAAGTAAAACGAAGTCTGATTAAAACAATTATTATATAAGTATAATCTCAAATTGATAACAATAGAAGTCTGGATTAGAGTTGTTATTACTAAAAGTAAAGGTAAATTTATTATATAATAAATAATGGTTGTTACTGTGTAAGATTAAAACGAAGGACAGTTATAATAACGTACAAAGTAGTATGTAAGTATAATAATCTAGGTTACAATTTAGTAGGCAAATTGTTTAGTCAGAACTTTGTAGAAGTCTAAATAATTATTACATTAAACTGCAATAGATATACAGTACCTACATAACATAGGGAGGTTATTTTTATTGTTTATTGTTGAGTGTTTTGTAAGTGTAAGGTTGTCTGAGGCTAAATGGTTCGTCTACTACTTAGCTTCCACAGATTGTCAAGCTAAGAGAGATAGAACAAGCCTGTGTGTGATTTGCGAAGAGACTCACAGAGTGAGCAGTGTACCTGTTTATCTGTAGTTGGTAGGTAGGTACAGTTAGGTATGCGTGTAGGTTAGTCAAGGAGATAATTAGATAACAATAGGTACTCCCCAGGTTTAAATGCTGACTCTGGAAATATCTCCGTCCCAACTGTAGTTTGAATTTCCAAACAATCGCCGACGAGTGCCGCTCGATTCGATTTGCACGGATTCGATCACGCGTTGGTTATCACCAGTTGATAAATCAACTAGTGCAAGGGTCTCATCCTCCGAAAGTGTTTTTTATTGTCAACCCTTCAGCCCTGGTCGTATTATGTGTTCTTTGAGCAGAAGCGATCAATTTTTTGGCGGTTGACCGTTACAAAATTTGTAGCACTTTACACAGTTTATATTGACGGGATTTTACTGAATATTTCACTTTATTGTAAGTAATTGGTACAAATTACTTGTTCTAAACACTTTAAATTAGCTAAATCACTCAAATATCCACAAAAAACATAAAATAAATTTGTATCAGCTGATTGACACGTCTGACTTTCAGTGTTGCCACAAGGCAACATCAGAAGTGTTGTGTTGATTATTTTGAAAAAATACCACATGAACATGATTCAAGTAAATAATTAGTCATGCTTTTAGTATCCCTGTGTGATTGTGACAGCAACTTGAAAACATACTTTACCAAAAGTCAGTTTACCTTGACAGTATTTGCCGTTGCCTGTATAACCCGGAAGACATGTGCAGTTGTAGCCACCGAGTGTGTTAGTGCAAATTGCGGTCCGACTACATGGATTTGCGCTCGCATTGCATTCATCTACATCTGTGAAAAATAAAATGAAATAAATTATTATGGCGTGTTTTAAAAAGCTATAAATCGATATCAAAAAGTCTATTTGATAAAATTTTGAAATTATCCCCCAAATACTCAAACGCATCTCAGACTTAAGAACGGAACCGATACCTTAGTCCCTACACAAACTTACTTTCCGCTTCATTTGGAAACTACGTTTCTGATCTTATTGAAATTTTCCATACATATTCGAATGACAAATAGCTATGTTTGTAGTGTTTTAGTTTTTTTAAAAACATTTTTATCTTTGAATGAGAGTGCCATATTTTGACCACCAAATCGAGTCATTTTCAAGCTATTTTTTATGCATGTTAGACACCTTTATTTGAAAATCTGTCACCCTGCAAACATCCTAAATATATTCACCATTAGAAATTAACCAAAAATATTTCTGAAATCAGTCAAAATGAATCGCAATGTACGAAAAAATATAAAAAAATGTGAAATTCCTTCAAATTTCTGCAACCGCTCGCTCAAACGCGGGGGGCAATGCGACACAGGGAGCACAATTCCAAAATAAGGCGAATGCCGCGGAATGGCCAACACGATGCGATTCTACGTGAAATAACAACAAATTCGCTCGGGCCGGCCGCTGAGATTTGGGAGAGGTTCGTAGCCTTCTTAAGTACGTCTCAATTCGCGATTTTCTGACAGTTTTCAATGAAAATCTGTCGAAAATTCGTCACTTGAGACGTGCTTATAATCAGAGATCTTTTTGAGTATTCAGGCGTTAATTTTCAATTATAATTGGATTTTCAATTATAAGTATCCAAATTAATTTTTGGTTCAATGGTTATTTATAAAGTATAATTGCTTTACTTTTAAGAGATTGAAACGTTATTATGTATATGACTAACAATCAAAATTGCAGTACCCAACAGGTTGGCATTATTGACTATATCTATTATTACATTTTAGCCTATGTACGAGTAAATATAGGCAATTAATAAATTAAATTAAAATGAAAACTTTGCGTTGATACTCATTTGATGTCAATTCTGATCCTGCCCAAAACTAAGCTTAACTAATTTGACAGAACTAAAATGTCGCCGTCCCTTGTCATAACGATGAAAATAATAAGGATGGCATTATTTTTAGTTCTGTCAAATTAGTTTAGTCTAGTTTTGGCGATATCTGAATAGACACCAAATTATACGCGAATCGTGATGTGGCGTCCAAAACAACGATGTAACTAAAATTTGGAACTTGACTTAAATCTATAAAAAGGTACTTACAGCATTTGATATGTAGATGTAGATTATTGATGTTTTTGATGAATTAAGCATTAATTTTTCAGATGTGTTAAATGAACTCCTGCATCTGAAACAAAATAATGGCCAAAACTATACTCATATAAAGAGGAAAGATTTGAACGTTGGTTTGTTTGTATAGGCTCCGAAAGTTCTGGACTGACTCTTCTTCCCACAAAGTAATTATAACCCTTTGACTGAGTCAGAGTCAGAGTTAAATCGTTTATTTCTTTAGACTTACAAAATAAGCATTTAGACAAGTCAAATTTTTACTTTATAAACAGCTTGATAAATAGTAATTACTATCAAACAAGAAATAAGGTACAATTGACTCTAATTCACTTCAATTTTTTGTCCACTAGCGGAAGAAGTGAAAAAGAAACCACTAGCAAGTTTATCGCTTATCCTCGATGCTTATCAACTAATACAATCTTAGCATAACTAAGTGTAACTGTTCTTACATACTATTGTCGGTGTGGAACTGGGCGACATTCGGCCAAGCATTAACATCATTAACGTAATCATCTAATCATTTCGTTTTATAAACAGTTTAAATTTACGAATAGGGAGCTCAGTTGCTTCAGATGGAAGCTTATTATAGAATCTTACGCAATTGCCCACAAATACTTACGTTATATTGTCTACTAATTGCTTATCAGACTCAATTTGAAACCTATACGACTTGTGGGTAGGTCTTTCTGTGAGCCAGATATTAACAACAGGGTTAATGGACATTCTAGTATTTGTAGATTTATGGTCTGGAAGTTGCTCATTTGTCAGATGTTCTTTAATATCCCACGAGAACACTGAAATAAATATAGGGACTTGAACAAAATTGCATCTCGTACACACAGGTGTACATTAGAAAGCTTACTTTTCATGACATAGGCTCTATTTTATTCCGGAATTCCCACGGGAACGGAACTACGCGGGTAAAACCGCGAGGCGCTGCTAGTACCTATATTATAATTTGCTATCCACGACGTTAAGTATTTTTCTTGAAAACTGGGGCCTTATTCCACTATTTTTTAAACAAAATGCTATAATGGCGCCATAATGGCGCCATACGATTAAGATAGTGATTAAGTCGTAGATTTATTTGTTATTCCAATACCATAAGATTACAATCTCTATGACTTATAATATCGTGTCAATAATGTGGTGGGGCATATAATCATAATCGTAATAGTCATAGATATGGCATAAACAAAAAAAGATCGTGTTAGTAGAATACCAAAAGGTGTCAATGGCGGTGATTGTAACGCGATAATGAAGCGATAATATTGTCATAGTGAGGCGATTGTGTTAGTGGAATCAGGCCCCAGGTATATTTTATTGGAATTAGTGTCAGATTCTGTGTCGTCGTCTCGGAAGCGGGATTTCTGAATACCTTGCATGAGAATTAAAAACCAAAATGGATTATTATCAATTCAAAAAAAGATAACTTACCTAAGCATATTGTGAGAATTAAATTTAACATTATCGTTCTTATGTGTTCCATTTTTGCACTTCGAAATACCGTTTGAATGCTACTATCGTGCGCAATTATTTATTAAGGTTTAATTTTTCCCCCCAAACTAAAATGATGTCACGGTTATGGTAACCTGAATATTGTCCGTTAAAGACATTTCCATAATATGATATTATTTAATCTAACGTTGCCTATATTTAATTTGTTTTTATGAATTTTATAATATTTAATTTATTTTAGAGAGATAGTATGTTACCTAATACCTTAGTAACTAACATTTAATATAAGATCTAACAAACTACGGATTAATTTATCTGAAATCAAAGAATTTGATATTTGAAATAATATTCTCCGGGAATTTTGAATGATTGAAATACATATGCAAGTGATGCGATTTTGATGGAATAAATATAGTCACCCAATCGCGCAATCGCACAAATATTGATGCGATCTTAACGATAAAATAGCAGTTCGTTTCTCGAATAGGAACTAAGAACTGAGAAATATATTTATAACTCGCTGCGCCCCGCGGCTCCGCACGCATTTTTCCTATGGAAACGTTTAAAGGTGAAACGGAAACTGATTTATGGGATAAAAAGTATCTTGTGTTTGATTCCAGGATTAGAATTACCTATATTCAAAATTTCAGCCAGATCCGTCGATTAGTTTTGTCGTGAAGAAGTAACAAACATCCATCCATCCATACATCCATACAAACTTTCGCATTTATAATATTAGTGTGATAGTCTGCTGTCTTCTTCTATCAACAAAGACAACATTACTTAGCAGCTGTTTTATGTAAGCAGACCATTATGAATATGATGGATGGTGGGGGTACCTATGTAATTTATAGTAATTACTATATTCTATTAGGTTTTTAAAATTAATGCATGCAATGTAGCCTAAAACTAGAAATACTAAGAAAACTGTTATAAATTAATACTGATACATAATCGCAGTACCTACCGCATAGGTCCAACATCAGCTTAAATACACGATACAAAATAAAAGAATAAAAGAAAAGAAACCTAGCTACTAGAAAAACTAACTAAACTTTATACTATTAATAATTACGCATCGATCCAAATACATACTATAAACGCAAAATCCTATGCATATCGTTTTAAGATAAGTTGAATTTTACCCGACTACCAACAAAGGAGGGTTGAAAGGTTGCCACCCTATATTTTTTGTATGTTTACATAAATGTATGTAGCCGATTTTTATATTCTTAGGTAGCTTTGAAGCTACTCGTTAGTTTTCAACAAATGAGGTATCGGTTGATTTGTCTCAATACCCCGGTGGTTAAGATTATGACGTCAGAGAAAATATCATTGTTATAATAATAATCATATTCGGTAAATGCCGTAGTTTGGGTTTTAGTTTTTTATATCTTGTTCACAAAATGGCGGGCATAGTAACCTCATAAAGGTATAATAATATTACTATCAATTTCACTTATTATATTATTATACCGTACTTGCTACGAAGGTCTACGAGTGCGAGTGCGTAGCACTACGCGTAGACTCTCGTAGCAAACGGCGTAGAGCTTCGTAGCTCTATGTTGAAATAATTATATTCGCCTTTCTACTCTGTCCATCGTGTTATTCCAGGAGTAGAACTACCTGTGCGTATTATATTAATTTCAGCCCGATCCGTTCAGTAATTTTTGCGTGAAAGAGCAACAAACATGCATACATGTTCACACACTTTCGCGATTATAATATAAGTAGGATGCCATGTGGCGCCAGTTTAGTATTTGCATTACCCCAACTCTTCCAGCAGGTGTCGTTAAGGCGGCTAAGGGATATCCACCGCGTAGTGGGCAGCAGCACCTCCTGCAGAACTATTCTACCACCGAACTGCAATCCCCAACCCGCATTCTCAGGGTGGAGATTATGGGCATCGGTTAGGTAGAGTTTAGCTATCGAATCTTTGTGGTTTTTTGTGAGAAAGGAAATATTTAACTTTCTTTGCAACACAGACTGCAATAGTTCCATTGTAAATAACCAGTTCAGTTAAGTTCAAGAAAAACAAGGACAAGACTCATATCTAACTTAGTAGAATAGTAAAGTCGTCTTCTGTAAGATTTAACACCTTATTTTCTAGGTTTTGGCGAAGTTATTTTATTTCTAATTTAATTTCCATGATAGCCCTTTAGCATTTATTTTGACGACCTCTGTGGCGCGGTGGATCTGCCTGTGACGCAGGGAGGTTGCGGGTTCGATTCCCGCCTCGGGACAAATGTTCTGGTCGTTTTTTATGTAAAGCAAAAATATATATTTATGTAATGTGTTCTATTATTATGTATATCATTTATCTAGTACCTATTATCAAGCTTTGCTTAGCTTGGGGCTAGAACCTGCTGTGTGAATTTTCCAACTATTTATTTGTTATTATTTATTTTATTTCTAGCTCAGCGTAATTTTTTCAAACATGTCTTTCATTTTACAATATCGAACAAGGTTCAGTAACCTTCAGAGTTCCTAAAACCAGGTAGACAATGAACCAAGAACCAAAGAAACAAGAACAAATTACACATCCCATCATTTAGATTACGAAAGGTAGGAAAATCATTTGTGGGCAATAGGGTATATGCATCGATTTTTTTTATTGTTTTAATCGATTCTTTAGGTCATTATTTAACCGAGGAATGATAAGACGCTCACTGAATTTCGCATTAACAAGGTAAAAAAAACAAATCAAAACTACAATCATTTTCGGGTGATAAAAACGCTGCCATATTGGCGCCATGTTTATGTGACGTCGACGTACACACTTGATTAAAACCTTTGGTGACGACCTCGGTAGTGATCATCTCAGGAAAGAGGTTTTCCGAAAAAACTGAAAATAATCGACAATACGAAATGTCAAGTGGGCAGAATAGTGCCAAATCAAGGTGCAGCAAGCAGAATAAAAAAAAAAGAAATGTGTACAGTGATGTCACGTCCGCTCTAGCCAATTGGCGTAGCGTTTTGCAATTTTGCGATTGAGATTTAAAATATCAATTTTTCAATGGTTAAATTCTACAATAAAAACATCTCAAAATGCAAAAATAAATATGTAGATATGGATCTATATCAATAGAGAATACGTATATATTTTTTTAGCCATTTTGAAATCACATGCATATACCCTATTGCGTAAGATTCTATAATAAGCTTCCATCTGAAGCAACTGAGCTCCTTATTCGTAATTTTAAACTGTACATAAAAACGAAATCTTATCAAGAAAGCCTATTACTCCTTTGATTACGTTAATGATGTTAATGCTTGGCCGGATGTCACCCAGTTCCACACCGACAATATTATGTAAGAACAGTTAGACTTAGTTATGCTAAGATTGTATTAATTGATAAGCGATAAACTTGCTAGTGGTTTCTTTTTCACTTCTTCCGCTAGTGGACAAAAAATTGAGATGAATTAGAGTCAATTGCACCTTATTTCTTATTTGATAGTAATTACTATTTATCAACCTATTTATAAGCAAACATTTGATTTGTCCAAGTGGTTATTTTGTAAGTCTAAAGAATATTCGAATCGAAAAGAATCGATTTGACTCTGACTCTGACTCCAATTCTGCTCTACTCTCATAATATCCACAGCCAAAGAGTGGAACGAGCTACCTGCGTCTGTTTCCCCATTAGAGTACAATCTTGGAGTCTTCAAATCCAGGGTGAATAAGTTCCTTCTGGAAAAGCGTACTGCATCTTAGGCCACTTCTTTACTAATTTAAAGTAAGTTGGTGGCGAAATGCTTGACCATCATCAATACATATAAAAAAACACATAGACAAAAATAGAACCTCCTCTAGCGGGTATTCGTCGGATTCGATATTGGAAACTTTTGACAAATCAAAATAACGCTTAAAAGTTCCATCACAATAAAATTCAAATCTTTCGAATCTGACGTGTTCGCTACGGAAACGAATCGAATGAATTCCAATACGCCTGCTGAAGTCGATAAAAAACAGGACATTAACAACAATGAAATAAAATAAGATTTCTTTTCATATATTTGTTAGTTTCTCAATATTTTTATTTTACATAAAAAACCAACTAATAACTTATGTATTCATTAATCATAATATACAACACGAAAATAACATATCTTTAAAACTTCAAAAATCGCGGAACATTTGTACGTGTGTAACATTTGTCCAATTGATAGGTATTGATGTCCCTAGGCCATAGACCTTCGCTGGTATATGTTACATAGAACACCTTTCCTTGTATATATTACAGATTCTACTCGTAGCGTAGCTAAAATACAAATACAGCGTATATCGATTTATATGCGTATATAAGTATTTGTTAGGATAATATATTTTATAGCATTGTATTGTATATTTTATAATATTATGTTTAGTAGTCTATTTAATATGTACATTGAAATTATAACTATCCTCTGTTAAGCACATGTACCCACTTTTAATATATCTTCGTCTCTCTCTCCCAATAAGGTTTGCTGGACGAGAACTCTTATGGGATCTCTCTATTAGGGATCGCTTTTGTCATTTTTTTTAATTTTTTGTATTATTTTGTGCACTAAAATACGATAAGAATATAATCGAATAAAGTGTGATGGTGCATCACAGTTTAACCCTTTCCACTATATCCCAGCGACCAAACGAGGCAGGACACGGCTAAAGCCTTATTTATCAAACAGAAAGCAAAGTTTACTATTAATTTAGGTTTACTATAAATTAGGTTTACTATAAATTTAAGTTTACTATAAATTAAGTTTTCAATTTAACAATTAGGTAAACAAATCTAAATCTAAATAAATAAAAAGATTATATTAGATTATATTTGCCCATCATAAAACTTTAAGTTACAATCAGAAATCAATAACTTTCAATTTCTCTGGGTTTACAAAATAAGCTCTTAAGCAATTTAAATTTTAACCTAAAAATTTTATCAACTATTATATTAATATACAGTGTTCGTAATCAAATAATAGAAACAAATAAGAACTACAATTTATACTAGTCCCTTTAACTAAAATAATATAAGAGTGTGCCATAAGAAATTTACTTCAAAATTGTACTCCAAAATCGTTATTTATCTCAGATAAATGATAAATGATAAATGAATTTATTGCTGTGGAACTAGGTGGTAATGTTTACATTGGTCTTATGTCAATCTATAGCATCTCTAGTCTACCATGGTCAGGTTTACAGCGGTTACATGCAAAATAAGAACTTAACAGATATAACAATAAGCTAAAGTTATACAAAACCAAAATTATAATTTTTATCTAGGTAGGTAGGTCAGTCAACAGTAAAATAAGAATGTCATGAATTAGGATAAGTTAATGATGTATTTTAATGCATTTTATTGATAAAAATTTATGTACGTTAATGTCGAAAGTAAATAATACATAATTACAATTTGTCATTTAAAAATTCATCAACCTACAATAATTTGTTTAATTTATTTTTAAATGCAATCATAGTACTCGTACCTTCGGAGCGTATCGACTGAGGGATTTTGTTGTAGATACTGGGCGCCATGCCAAACACACTCCTTCTAAATCAGATCAGAATCTATGAAAGCTACCTTCATACTTAGGGACATGTTATTTCGATCTTTTATTTGTATTACGTGTTTTAAAAACACGATTGGTGAAATTTACCTGGATAGTTTATTTTTACGAAGAATAGATATTTTGCACTCATTTTGCTATTTATCTCAGGAACAGCACACTTTTTATTCTTAGATTTTTGCTTTACTAAGAAACCTCAAAAATGTTCTTTAGTTGTCTTTTAATTTTTCGATTAGTTGTTTCATTATTTTGTAATTAGGTAAAACAGTTTTGGCGCATAGAAAATTCAGTGGACGTCACTGCTCTGTACTTCGAATGGTGTTCAGAATCTCGCTCTGCATTACCTCGAGTTTAAAAACAGCGCGCTAGTTTACGCCGCGCGAGAGTATAGTGAGCGATTTTGATTCGAACTTTATAAAACCGCGTGCTCACAAAAGTGAGGCTTGGAACGGTGCGGTATATGAAGTCGATTCTAAGAACGTCGCGTCAGTAGAAACCGCCTGCAGTTGCCGCGACACTGAGCGAGACTCTTTGTAGTTTGAAGCGCCGTTTAAATTTAAAAAGCAAATTTATTACGTTGCGGATGGTAGGAAAGATAATTCACTAAACAATTGACTAAATACCACTAAATACATAAAGTACCTACCCATATAAGCAATGTGAAGGTTAGTCCATGTCAATAGTAGGAACGTTAGTAAACAAAAAAAATCCAAATAGTGTTAGGGTAAGGAAGTGTTTCAGAGATTTTCAAAACATTGAAAATAAAATAGAAAAAAACACCAGTGTGAAAGAGCAGTGTGACGGTTAGTCTGGTGTAATGCAATCTAGGCGTTATTTATTATAGTGGAACGCAACGTCCCTTTTATTAGAAACCTATAATATTACCCTTTACTTACCTTTCTTTGTACACTTAACGTTCTTAATTCTTTATTGCACTAATGCACTGCAAGCAGATGCTGGATGCGTCAAGCTGAAGACAAGACGCTATGGCGCTCATTAAGGGATGCCTATGTCCAGCAGTGGACTTGTATAGGTTGATGATGATGACACGTTTCTAGGGTAAATCACAAGTATAATTTTGTAGTATAAGAATAAGAAACATTTATTGTTCAAAACTATGTACATAGGTGGTGGTATTTTTAAGTATCTCCTACCGCCAACGTAAGAGTGTAGAAAAAACCCATCGTTCGGTTTGTTTGCTTTCGACCGCCTTACAAGTTTGACATAATTCACGTTGAAGATTGGAAAGAATAGCAATTCATTCATGGTCTAACGCTTTCCGTGAGTGTTGTAAGAGGCGGCTAAGGTATATCCACAGGGGCTGCAATGCCCTGCAGACCAAACTTCCAGCATCGGTATTATGGGCACTACTTCCAGCATCGGTATTATGGGCACTACTCCCAATGACATAAAAGTTAAGGCTTCATCAGGAGGAGACCAGCGTCCAGCTGTCGACCGAAATAGGTTGTTTATGATGTTGATTTTGTTTGTAGAAGAAAGCTTTTGTTAAAAAGAAAGAGAAGGCTTTTGTTTCATGTGGATGCTGTTTGTAAAAGAAAGTGGATCCTGGATCCAAGGGCCAGTGAATACCATGAGTTTATATTAGTCGAAGTCGAAGAAGGCAGCGTCTTCTAACGAGCATCATAGCATCAGCTCCAGCATTTGCCAGCAGTATCTCCCAGGTCATTCCTGGTTACAGAATGTCCTACACTTCATTCGCCGAATCTGTCTTCACTCAAAAGCGCGTTGGTATCAAAGGTCATCTATATTTTATGTTATTTATTCTTAAAGCCAACTTCACAATAAGCCGGTTCAGCATATTCACTAGATTCGCCCTTATTGGCATTGATATAGCGTTGGTTGTCGAAAACATTTGCATATTTTGACGAGTTCGGTCTCATAGACTTCGGCATCACCTCAGCGTAAGGAGATTCGGTTGGCAATACCTGAAAAAAAAGTAAAAACATTATAGATTATAATGAACTAGCTCTGCTCAAAGGATGAAACGTTGGTGTTCTTCCAACACAAACTAGGTTCGTAGTTAACCTGCTTTAATTCATAATAAAAAGCCTATGTTTGATTCTAGGATTGGAATTACCTACCCGTTTGCAAAATTTCAGCGTTTTGTCGTGAAGAGGTAACAAACATCCATCCATCCATCCTTCTAAACTTTCACATTTATAATAGTAGTGTCATAAGCACCGCACGGGGTTAGGGTATCTCGTCCAAATTTAAAACTCGTCCATGGACCTTCACTTTTTTAAGGGGTTAACTTTAGATTACATAACGACTAAAAGAGCAAAACGACTTAGTTTCAAAAGATCTTGATAGTTAATGTCTAATTATGCAAACGTCTTACTATTAGAATGCCTGGGGTTCAAGATTAGACTTAGTTCTATAACGTTTTGTAACGTTTCGTAACAAAACGCCAACGTATTCAGAACGAACAAGGACGACCAAGACTTTCTATAAATTGGTCGTAAACTCTAGTATTTGTCCTTAGTTGTCGATCGTTCAACTAAGACGTTATACTCACTGGTAATTTTGCCATAAAGGCATTGTGTTTATTAAGGCACTATGGAATTACGACGTTTTGTTTACATAATCTATAATGCTATCTAGTCCCTCCGTAACCTCGTAACCTCTTTTGAGCAGAGTACATCTCATCTGAATCTAAAGCCTCTTGGTTTTAGACAATAGGGTATATGCATCGATTTTTTTTATTGTTTTAATCGATTCTTTGGGTCATTATTTAACCGAGGAATGATAAGACGCTCACTGAATTTCGCATTAACAAGGTAAAAAAAACAAATCAAAACTACAATCATTTTCGGGTGATAAAAACGCTGCCATATTGGCGCCATGTTTATGTGACGTCGACGTACACACTTGATTAAAACCTTTGGTGACGACCACGGTAGTGATCATCTCAGGAAAGAGGTTTTCCGAAAAAACTGAAAATAATCGACAAACGAAATGTCAAGTGGGCAGAATAGTGTCAAATCAAGGTGCAGTAAGCAGAATAAAAAAAGAAGAAATGTGTACAGTGATGTCACGTCCGCTCTAGTCAATGGCGTAGCGTTTTGAAATTTTGCGATTGAGATTTAAAATATCAATTTTTCAATTGTTAAATTCTACAATAAAAACATCTCAAAATGCAAAAATAATTATGTAGATATGTTTCTATATCAATAGAGAATACGTATATATCTTTTTAGCCATTTTGAAATCACATGCATATACCCTATTATACTCCAAATCTCGTCTTAACTTGTCAAGAGGACATATTACGTACCTTTGGAGCGTTTGGGTTTCCAATTAATTTCTTCGGCTTAATTTGACTATATTCTGCTGTTTGGTTTAAGTTTCCATAGGTTGGCCGATCACCTGAAAAGATATAAATTTGAAAACATCAAAATCACAATCACAGAGTAAAAAAATTACAACTAATATTTACATTTATATCTATTTCTTAAAAAATCTAAGTTGTCACCAGAAATGTGAGTACCCAGAATGCTGACAGCATTGCTACGTTGAATTGCAAATTGACAATAGCATTGTCAATTTGCAATTCAACGTATTCGTTGACTGAAATAGAAGCTAGCATTTCAGTGACGCGTGGAGTCTCCGGACTCATATACTTTGTAAGATGATGATTTATAACAATATAATGATTTCTTAATATCATTTTATTAAGAAATCATTATACAGTCCATTTTTTAAGCTATTGCATAGCTTCTATAGCGGGCCTTGAGCGTGGAGACCGAATCCAGAAATTCCGTAACGAAAATAACCTAACACCCCCCCCCCCCTTTCCGACCAGCACAGTGGTGATACTTTTTAGTTTTGCCATCAATCGATGAATAGCAGAACTTTTAATGACTTTTTGAAATATCACGCCTGTCTCTTTAGTTCAGCGACTCGCCTCTAGGTGGCATTGGGATAAAAAATGCTATGCAATAGCTTTACTGCGGCAGTCCCCGAGTGCCACACGTCTTTTTGTTTTATTATAAAGAGAAATCGTTGCGGCTTCTGAATTTTCAAACAATTTATTATGCCCCAGTGATTGGCAATGCTCTGCGTCAAATACAGCTTTAACTCTCGGGTCATGCGTCACTTTGACCAGATTTTAACGCATGACCTGACAAACTTGAAAGGGTTTTTCTGTATGTTGGTGTACAATAAAGAGTATTTTTATCATATTGCCCAGGCTGGTTGAAGCAGACGCTCGAGTCTCTGTTTTATTACATTATAATATTATATAATAAGTCTGTGGAATACTAATAATACTGTAGTAACTTAAATGTAAAAATAAAATACAACTTAAATGTAAGCAAAATTAACGTAAATACCAAATTGCTCCACAGCCGCATAACTGGGTTCTGCATACAATGTTTCATTTGGCGGCTTTCGCAAGGATTTTGGCTGGGGCTTAGTGTACATATCTTCTACGTTTTTCTGTTGGTACGGAACGCTAGAAAAGAAAAAAAAAGTTCAATGCTATTGAAGTGTCACTTA
The DNA here is from genome assembly GCA_955876795.1 of Eupithecia tripunctaria. NCBI lineage: Eukaryota > Metazoa > Arthropoda > Insecta > Lepidoptera > Geometridae > Eupithecia > Eupithecia tripunctaria. The sequence goes on from OY041627.1 coordinate 5,342,446, forward strand.
CATACGTAGCGGACATGTTACTTACCGTTACAGAAAAGACAAGTCCAAACCCCCTAGATTCGCCCGTTAATTTTAGTTTAACCTGTTTAAGATGATGATAATAATGCAATAAAGGTTTTACACGCTTACACATACACTTACCTGAATAGGGTATATGCATGTAATTTCAAAATGGCTAAAAAATATAAACGTATTCTCTATTGATATAGAAACATATCTACATATTTATTTTAGCAGTTTGAGGTGTTTTATTGTAGAATTTAACCATTGAAAAATTTATATTTTACATCTCAGTCGCAAAATTTCAAAACGCTACGCTGCCATTGGCTAGAGCAGACGTGACATCACTGTTCACATTTCTTATTTTTTTATGTTTGGCGCTGCATCATGATTTGACAATATTCTGCCCACTTCACATTTCGTATTGTCGGTTATTTTCAGATTTTCCGGAAAACCTCTTTCCTGCGATGATCACTACTGAGGTCGTCACAAAAGGTTTTAATCGAGTGTGAACGTTGACGTCAATAAACATGGCGCCAATATGGCAGCGTTTTTAACACCCGAAAATGATTGTAGTTTTGATTTGTTTTTTTACCTTGTTATTGCGAAATTCAGTGAGCGTCTTTTCTTTTTTTTCGTTTAAATATTGACCTAAAGAATCGATTAAAACAATAAAAACATCGATGCATATACCCTATTGACTTTGTTATACGCTCGTGTCCCGGAAAGCACGCAAGGCAGTTCCTGGGGGCCTATTATGATTCTCAAAAATACGCAACCGAATACTACGTTTCGTTTTTCGTGCTAATTGGTAAGTACTTTAATTCAGTGTATTAAGGTACACCAATAGGGTATATGCATGTTTTTTTTAATCGATTATTTGTTTAATACATAAACGAAAAAAAGTATAACACCCAAAAAAAATTAAATTATTGAGGTAAAAAACTAAAAGTAAAACTACACTCAGTTTCGGGTAATAAAAACGCTGCTTTGTTAGCCATTGCATTTTATGACGTCACGGATCATCGAGTTCCATAATATGTAAACTAAAAGTAAAAACAAAAATGTTCAAGTATGACGTCACGCTTCACGTGTCAATAGCGTTGCGTTTAGAGATTTTGCTGTTGAGACATTAATTTTACAATTAAAACATCATAAAATACAAAAATAAATATACAGATATATTTCTATACCACTAGAGAATACGTAAAAAAAAATTAGGTTTTTTGAAGTCACATGCATTACTCTATTGGCAGAAACTAAAAACGAAATTGCGTGGTGGAGAATTAAAATTGGGCATTTGACTTTCTTCGCTGTGTGATGCTCTCAGCGCAGTACCACTGTCTGAATCAATAGTTTTTTTATACGAAATTGTACGTCTAAAAGAAAAATAGAAAATAGATCTTCGGATCAAACCTTACCGTACAACGTTGCCCATAATTTTGTAATTTTCTTTTATCTTTTTGATTAACAGTTTATCGAAGAATTCACTTCCTTTATCTATCTTTATTACCGAACAACGTTGCTCTTATTTTTATTTTACTCTAATATTACGGACATTGGCGAAATTATGTCAACCCAGACGTAGACGCCATTAAAAGAAGAAAGGAAGGAAAGGAAAGGAAAAGAAAAATAGGTACAACAAGTTTTCCTACCAAACTAGAAAGTCGGTTTGGTACACTGCTATCCGCATGCGTAAGTTAATATTTTATTTTATTTATCATCATAATGTAACATTACAGTTAAAAAAACCCAATGCAAGTTACAACCAACAATAAGTACCTATATGATGTTAAAGTACCCTGTCCGAGTATGGATTGTGAAATTATTATTATTTCTGTAGACATGAGCAAGTAGATGCTAGATGTACCTACCTTAAATGATCTTAGCTTTTTTATCCGTGAAGCCACGCCACCATCCGGACGAACTGGGTGAAATTTCACATTTATGTTTTTGATCAGATATGCTATTTCAATGTAATTTCTTATGAAAACTTGACGTACGGCATCTGATCTTTGGTTTACCACACGTGCCTATTGCGTACAAAAATTTACAGTCATCTCCTGGCGTGCCTAGTTTTTTAGGTACAAGTTAAAACCTGATACACTGCTAGGGAGCATGCTCCTTCAGTGTACTAAACCGACTTTCTAGTTTGGTAGGAAAACTCGTAGTATTATTCTTTTAGACGTACAATTTCGTACCTGAAACGTAAAATGTTTTCATGTATAAATCTATTGATTCAGACCGTGGTACTGCTAGGGAGCATCACACTCTTCGCTGAGCCGCCGTGGTCGAAATTCGGCTTGGAGTTCATCATTATCATCGTCATCACTTACCTATAGGTCTCAGTATCGTTTTCTTTCTGCCTATCGACGGGCAGTACATAGTTATCCCACTGTGCAGGAGCCGGCATTGTCCTCTCAGAGGTATTTTCCAGGGACGCGTAGTTAAATTCCGATTGAATTGCCTGAAATTTATTTTATTTCATTTATTAAGGCACATCACTATACAGTTTGAGTGAATTGTCCTGTGTTATTTATTTGTCACACTAATATTGTTAGTACTAAAGTTTGGATGGATGGATGTTTGTTACCTCTTCACGCCAAAACTGAACGGATCGGGCTGAAATTTTACATACAGGTAATTCTAATTCTGGAATCAACCAAAATCTTCGTTTTATCCCTTAGATCAGAAGAACGGTAATAAGTATTCGGGCAGATTTTTATATTCTGTTAGTAGCTAAATTCACGCAGGTTAGCGTGCGCATATGTGACGCGTGAGCGCGTTTTTTTCTTCGAGAAATGTCTCTCTCTATAATTTCAATTCGTGTTACACTGTTGTAAAAAACTGCATCGGCGTGCGTTTGCACGCGTGCATTAATAAGTATAATAAGCCTTCGCCTCTCTCGCATCAAAAGGAAAGAAAAAAAAGGTGGCTGTAAGATTACTCACTTTTTCCCGCCTTTGCCTGCGTTTGTAAAGGCCTACCATCAACCACAGCACAGCTGCGACCACGATCAGCACAACCACGGTTATGACCACAAGTATCAAGGTTCGTTTGCTTTCGCTACCTGAAATAAATTACAAAAAAGTTAAAGCAGCTTTCCTTAAAACCATAGTAAACAATACAATTAAGCCAATTATTCATTGTAAATATTTTTTAACGATAGCTAGTTATTAACGGTATGTAAATCTAAATTATGTTATCAAGACAGTTTCATAAAGTGGTCGAATGCAATGACGGAGCGGAGCAGTGTTGTAAACGCAACAAAAGTTCACGCGCGCCCTCAATTCCCATACGACGCTTCTCTTTCTGAACAGACTCTACCAACTCTATGGCATCGTTCTGTGAGCGGTTTGTAGCTGGCTGGCTTTATTCTGTATTTTACAATTATATTACGTTATTTCGTTACTGTTCTGATCTCTCGTCAATAGTAAAAATACTATAAAATAATCGCTAGTACTCACTGGTGTCACCTGGTGGACTGACGTCTCTCGAATACTCAGTACTAGCATCAGAACTAGCATCTAAAAACATACAAACATACATTTTAGAAAGGAGGTAGGTATATATTTTGCCGTTCCATAGCCCTTACATATACGAAAATGACTGCCTCGTAGGTCTAGCGGTCAGTATCTTTAAACACTGATCATGAGGTCCTGAGTTCAAATCCCGGGTCGAGCCAATAGTTGTGATTGGGGTTTTTCTAGCTAGAAAAATTCACAGTAGCAGCCTGGAGTCGGGAAGTTGGCGGTGTTACACCCCCGTGCATCGGAAAGCGCGTTAAGCGGGTGGTCCTGTGCCCCACCTCTCCCCGGTCGTGACGGTCTGCCGTCCCATCGGATTATGAGAGTGAGGGAACAGAGAGTGCATTTGTGTTTGCGCGCACACTTGTGCACTATAATATGTCCTGCGCACCCAGCTAGTCTTCGTTGAGACTGACCGCCATGGCCAAATTTTAGCTAGGAGGGCATTATGTATTGTGGAGAAAGCTGGCAGGCACAGGCGTACATACACAGGTGCAGCGTCTTTTCCACTACTGGTACGCTAATCAGACAAACATTGTTAGATGGGCTGGCGTGTTTTCGGAGACCTACAGGTTGGAGTGCGGCGTGAGACAAGGTAAGTAAACGAGCTCATCGTGGGACTCAGCAGTGCGCGTGTCGGCTGCTCAGTTGATAATGTTTGTATGAACAATATCAGCTATGCAGACGAAATGGCGCTGCTGTGTCCAACGATCAGCGCCCTCCGGAAGCTGTTGTCCATCTGTGAAGAGTACGCCAGTAAGTATGGACTTGTGTACAACTGCAAGAAGTGAATACCTGGTATTCAAGGCCGCAGGTAAGGTTCCAGCGTCAGTCCCAAGCTTGAGACTCAACGGTCTTGAGCTAAATAGAGTATATAATAATAATAATAATAATAATAATGCTGGACAATTCACACAGCATTATCTAGGCCCAAGCTAAGCAGAGCTTGTATTATGGGTACTAGATAACTGATATACATAATACAATACACTACATAGATAGATATATTTTATTATACATATAAAACATCCAGAACGCCCTGAACAAATATCTGCAGATCGTACAAATATTTGTCCCGAGGCGGGAATCGAACCCGCAACCTCCTGCGTCGCAGGCGGACCTTCGCCCACCGCGCCACAGTGGTCGTCAATATAGCTTCAAGTATCTGGAACATTTCCTTACCGACGACCTTGACGACCAGGTAGATATAGAACGAGAACGTAGAGCGCTGGCGGTCCAGAGTAATATGCTGGCGTAAAGGTTTGCCCGTTGCAGTAGGCAAGTGAAAATCACGCTGTTCAAAGCCTACTGCCAATCGTTCTATACGGGTAGCCTCTGGGCTAGCTTTACTAAACGGACGCTCAGCGCTCTACGTCTGCAGTATAACAACGCTTTCATGATGTTGTTGGGGCTTCCACGCTTCTGAAGCGCATCCCTCATGTTTGCTGAGGCGCAGGTTGATGGCTTTCATGCCATCATCAGCAATAAAACCGCTTCGCTGCTGCGCAGAACGTGGGGCAGTACCAACACCATCCTCACGGTCGTTGGTAGTAAGTTCACCTCGCCTATCATGCAGTCTTTCAACAGAATCCTAACTCTATAGACTTCTTAGGTTGGGATTCTGTTGAATGGTTGCATAACTCTTGTGACTGTATGTAGTATAGTTTTATTTTTATTTTTCTTTGTATTCAATTTTAATTTATGTGTAATGTTTTAATATATATTATGTGTAACTGATGGACATTGTCTGAATAAATAAACTTTTTATTTTATTTATTTATTATCATTATTATTAAACAAGAAAATATTATGTCTTTAAGAAAGAACAGCTATCTAGCTACTTGAAAGACGAGGCGATTCACATAAGTACCTAATAATAATCAAATTACTGATAAAACACGAGCCAAAGACAAGATAGCATTTGCCAACAAGTCTCGTTATAATTTATCTCTTGTGGTTTCCATGGCAACGGACGTAAACAAAAGGCTATCCAAAAGATAGAAATATTAAAAGGATATCCAAAAAGTACTAGTGTCAATGAAGACGAATACCAGCGCTACCTCTCACTCTGACTTATGTCAATAGAAGAAGACAGAGTGAGATATAGCAGTGAGCTAAGTTTGTAAACAATTACGAATAATTAAATAACCTAATCGATAAAAAAAACTATCGAAGAAAGCTTAAAAAGATAGGTAGGTACATTGATTAATTAAAAAGGGAAGATGAGGTACTAGTTTCTCGAAAATGGCAACCTCATATTGTGTAAAATTGTGTGCTCCCCACCTCAGTCACCGTCGGACCGGTGGCGGCACGGGCGGTCGTGATTCGCGTGAAATATTATTGTCTCGGTCTCAATTCGGTCTTAGGTACGTCTTTCCGTCTTTGTTCTTCTTTGTATTGCACAGGACTGGAAATATAACTGTGAGCGTTTGTGTTTGCGTGTAGTTGTAACACATGCCAATTTTTGAGTAAGCGCTGGGAGAACGTAACCTATCTTCCCTTTTTAATTAATCAATGGGTAGGTACTCTATTTGGTTGTAATGATGAAATGTTAAAATATCGTCAGAAGACCAAAACGACATGAAAACATATTGACACTGTAAAGTTTTAATGAATAAATAAATTGGTTATTGATTCATGAAAATGCCTATCACTTTTTTTTTTATAAAACATTATTAAGGATGGGTATCAAAAATAAAAGACATTTAATTTTCTCATAAAATACTTTAAATATGTAATTTGTGAAATATTGGAAATCAATGATATATTCTTCGCCTGAAAAGAAAATACACATTATACAAGGTGCAGTTTTGATTACGGTTAAGGGTTATTGCAGAACTGGACTGCATCACTGCCGCACAACAAAATAATGTGAATTCAAATATGAGCTTTAACTCGTAATATTTAGCGCTCTTATACATGGAGTGCACGTTTCAAATAGATACACGACTACGACATCAAGGCTCAACTGTAGGCGATTGCAGGTAACTGCAGGAGACGGCAGTCGACAACTGCAGTCGGCTGCTGTCGACGTGCAGTCCAAGCCCTTAGACGCATTTCATAATAAATAAATAAATAATCCTGGATAATTCACACAGCATTATCAAGCCCCAAGCTAAGCAGAGCTTGTGCTAAGTTTAGGTACTAGAAAACATATAATATGTAATTGTAATTAATAATAGTAATAATAATGTGGGACAAATTACACATCTAGCCCCACGCTAAGCTGAGCTTGTGTTATGGGTACTCGATAACTGATATACATTATACAATACACTATAGAAATAGATATTTTTTATTTTTAGAAAACAGCCACAACGCCCTGAACAACTCGTAGAGAAAAGATCGTACAAACATTTGTCCCGAGGCTGGAATCGAACCCGTAACCTCCTGCGTCGTAGGCGGACCTTCGCACACTGACACAGAGGTCGTCTTATTAATTATAAAATGTAATAAATTATAAATATACATATATAGGGTATTTACCGCGTTCATACCTTTAATTAAACGTCCCATACGTTTCTTCCGCGTTACAGCGATCGTGGTCACAGAACGACTGGTATACGGAGTTACAGCCGAGAATTGACTGCGGTATTCACGACTACCCTCAATTAGTCTTCAGAATCAGAAGGTATTCATCAAAAAAAAATATAATGTTAGAAATCGAATTCTTATCACTCCATAGATGTTTACATTAATGATGTTAATGCTTGGCCGGATGTCGCCCAGTTCCACACCGACAATAGTATGTAAGAACATAAATTAGTTGTGTTAGATTTACTTATATTAACAAATATGACAACTATCTACTCTTAATTCGCATTATTTAGACTTAGACATGCAAAGATTGTATTAGTGGATAAGCGATAGACTGCTAGTGGTTTTTTTTTCAGTTCTTCCGTTAGTGGACAAAATATGGAAGTGAATTAGAGTCAATTGTACCTTATTTCTTATTTGATAGTAATTACTATTTATCAAGCTGTTTATATAGTAAGAAATTTGACTTGTCTAAGAGTTTATTTTGTAAGTCTAAAGAAATAAACGGTTTGACTTGACTCTGACTCTGAGAAATATGTTCAACTCTTTTTTATTGCTTTGCACCTGGTTTGACACGATTCCGTCAGAATGATTATGATCAAAATAAAGCAACATTTACCTGATGTATCCTTTTCTTCTTTACCTTCAGGTCTTTCGGAGGTGGGTTTTATATAACTATCTCTCAAAATAGTAACTTCATGGATATCATCCCGCTTCAAACTTCCCCTTTTATTAACTGACTCACAAATACATTTTAAAACGGTGCTCTGATCGGTGTGATCTTCCGGTAAAAATGTAATGTTTTTTATAAATGAATCTGTGATAACATTTGTCATGGCTGAAAATTTATATAATTCTTAGAAATTAAATTAAAGTAAAATTAAAAGACATAATAATGTAAAGGTGAGGATGAGTATGTCCTAGAATGTTCATGTACAGGGTGGCACAGAAATTACGACTAAGATGAAAGAGGGTCATTCTGGACATCGAGGGGGTCAAAGTTTGTTCTATGATTTGCCCCTTTCATTTTTCATCCACACTCTCCGATAAAATTATCTACACATTATATAAAAATATTGTTAAAAACCGCTAATTGCTAGTCGAAATGCAGACAAAGGGAAACCATCTTACCAACCTTCTCTAAATAATATTAATAAGTTCTTGCCCGCGGCTTCGCTCGCTTTATTGCTATAGAATTCTAGGTTATTTTTGGATATAAAGGTTATATACAGGAACTGTTTAAATGGATGAAAAGTTTCTTTTAGGCTTGCATTCTCTTAAGAGAAGCCTCTTCCCTTTTGAGGCGAGGGTTTGGCTGTCAAACTGAGCCTACAAATTTGCTCCCCTTGGACTCGAAACTGTCGTCCATGGGGTACTAATTTTCATCGGATTTTCAAAAAAATAGTTTGCAACAGTCAACCGTAAGCTCAATTGCTTCAACTGTACATATATATAGATGGTAAATTTCTTTTTCAATATAGTATACATATAAATAATGCGTATGTTAAGCACTTACTTAAATTTTGGTCCCAATTGCAATTTTTATAATCTGGTGATGAACATGCTAGATTTAGGACCGTGTTGTTTTTATTGAAGAATTCTGTTCTATATGTCGTGCTGTTGTAAAAATATTTCACGTTCGTTTGAGAAAATGGTAACCCGGATACAGTGGCACCTGGAAAAAAAATATTGTTAAGCAGAAGACTAAGGCCCGTATTATGAAAACTTACTCAGTCATAGATGTATACTTGAGTGACGTCTATGCCTTAGAAAAGCAACACTCAAGCAGAGATTAATGACTTAACTGAACAAGCTTTCATAATACGGGCCTTAGAGACGGTTCACATTTGACGAAAGATGCGTCGCGTTTTTTGTTTTGAAAAATTAACAGCAATAATTTGCTACAGCAGTATACCATAAGACATAATACTATGGAAATAGCTGAAATAAATCAGTCTAGGTGTGTCCGCGTCTGTAAGATCACGGATTATTTTTACTGCATATGCTGAGGAACTACGTCTCTCCTCGATAGCTTATCTATGTGTGGGCCCCATTACGTTGACATCAGCCTTAACTTGTTTAACATTAGGTAAAATAAATCTAATACATTTTTTTTTGCTTTCGTTAAGCAAAATATCGTTGACACTAAACCAATGAACTAAGTACTTTTGATATTGCATTATTTTCATCGTCAATATTAGTGTTTTGTCGATTCATTTAAAAAATTAATGAAGTATCATCAGTAAACAATACAATCATTATTCGTGATTTTTGATAAGATGAGACAGGTCGTTCATATAAACTAAAAATAGGAAAGGACCAAGGATAGATCCCTGCGGTACATCCATTGTAACTACAAACCCCGAAGACTGTTTCCCATGATTCCATTCCCGGTTGAGGTTGAAGATGTACAAAGTGTGAAAGGAGTCATGCCCTCGATTTATAAGAAAACAATAACTGTATATTTATGATGTATTTGTCATAAAGCTGCAAATTATGTCAATAGATTCCAATGACATAAATAAAAATTCACATGCTTGGAGTCGAGAAATAATATAATACTTCTTATTATTTCTACGTACCTAACTTTAATATGCTACTCAAAAATGATTCCTATCTATCGTTTGTTTCTTTAGACTTACAAAATAAGCACTTAGTGTAAATGTGCAAGGTGTACACTCTATTCCCTTATTCTCATAATCCGATGGGACGACAGATCGACACGACCGCGGAGAGGTCAGGCGCAGGGTCAATGGCTTAACGTGCGTTCCGATGCACGGGGGTGTAACACCGCCAACATCCTGACTACGGGCCGAGACTGTGAATTTTTCCTGCCAGAAAAACCACAGGATCAACTATTGGCCCGACCCGGGATTCGAACCCAGGACCTCTTAATCAACGGTTGAACAAGCTGACCGCTAGACCAACGACGCACTACGTAACCCCATAGGAAATAATAGGGGTATAGTATAGTATATAATAATAGGGTAGGGGATAGGGTGATCTTGCCGTCCATCTCACCGGACCATGAGCGAAAATCCGTGCCAATCATTTCATTTTATTTCATTTCTTCAATGCTTCATATTATGGGAAGTATATACAATTTGTCAGAACTTATCAAACTATATTAAAGTAATAAAGTATTAATCCCAGTATGTTCGTTCAGCATCTATCTAACCACACGGCTAGCGGCTGATATAAGCTGACTCACAGATTTCTTTAAATACTTATTTTTAAATTCAGACATATTGCGTAGCATTTTTGTAAGTTTTCTTCCGTGTAAAAATAATATAAATGTATCAATTTGCAATTTTCATCGATACCTATCTATCAGCAACGAACTCCACTGGTTCAATAATACTGGGTGTTTTTTTTTAATAAACCATTTGGGTCGAATTGGATTAAAATTATGTAGTTATTGTTTTCGTATAAATCAAAGGCTCCTTTCACGCCTTTTGTATTACTACTTTTTACTTTTTTAACTCGCGTGGTTTCGGACTTGACCATCATAAAAACTAAAAAAATATCAGAAACTTACCAAAATGATTCGAGTCTGGTCTCAAATTAAATATTAAGGTCTTTATGTGATAGTTCGAATAGAATTTTATCGATTTCTTTTGCGCATAATCCGAATAGATGAGCTTATCACCATTGGGGTCGGCTTCTGAAAGAATAATAAAAATTACTTAGGTAGACATACCTATCGTCCACTTATGGAATCAATGCAACAATTATGAATTGGACGCAGTTATGCAAACAGGAGCCAACTCACACTCGGTCGAAATTGAGTTAAGCGCACAGGGACGTTCCTATGCGTGTATTTTTTATGCTAAAAACATTTTGGCAACATTTTGACCTACTCATATCTTTGCTTAGAGTCGCTAGGCGACTCTAAGCAAAGATATGAGTAGGTCACACGGGAACTAGGTACCCCACATTTGGTCATTTGATATTCTACAAACTAGAATCATAATACAAAGAAAATCATAAAGAATTCAACTAAAAAAAAACTAACAAGAATCAAATGGCTTGGTTCTGATTTGCATAAAATTCTACTCTAACACAATTCTAACTTAACACAACTCTCCTCTCTTACTGGACTAGGAAGCAACAAATAAAAATTGGAACCCAAAAATTTTCGAACTCATTTACGTTTTCAATGAATTTTAATGTTCAGAAATACCAGAGTAAATTGAAATCGGCGACAATTTAATTATTTAATAAACAATATTACCTATGGTTAGGAGTACCATATTACATGTAATATAAGAATTGATGTACCTACCTAAAACGTTTACAATTCAAAATACTAGTAGGATTGATATTATATGGTTTGCATAATAATTATATGTTTTCAAAAATTTAAAAACGCAAAATTTTAAGTTGGGCCTTTTTATGGAGATAGTTCAACAACCTGTATCTAGTATAACATATACATATACATGGTACTTTTGCATTTATAGTTATAGGCAATGATATTATATAATGTATAAATAAGAAGGGAATCCTTTTTTTAATCTGAAAACTGAGTGACACTCCAGAGGTCCAGACTTGATAGATAGATAACCACTATAAGTTGTAACTCCAAACATCTTACCTTTAAGGTTTTCGTCTGTATTCCACCCCTGTCTATTATAAACAGTAAAATGTATGAACTCCCCTGTAAAATATTCGTAGAAGACTTTGTAATAATTCCCATCGGCTGATAGTCTGGGAGCTAATGTCAAACCATTGACATTAAACGTCGGGAGAGAGCCTGTAATTCAACAAAATCTATATAGAGCAGTTTTTTAAGAAGTGCGGTAATGGAATTTCTCAAAAAACAACAAAAAAATAAACCAGTTATAACGAATCGATGAGGACTTTTTAGATTTCATTTATGATAGTATTTTGAACAATCCTACCAACTTTGAGCTGGGTGCGAATTATTGTAACTTCACTCCTATTTTTTGGTCTAATTTGACCGAACTACTACCTACAGAACAATCAAATTTACAATTTTTTTATGAATTTAGAAGTTTTAGCTATTTATATCTTTTACTCAGAGTTAGTTATATATGTAGCTCGTTACTTTTTTTTAAGTGAATTATTTTGAGCACTAATTTATTTAGAATAATTAATAATACATTATTTCCGAGGTCAGTAATGGCTGGATTGCGGGCCGGGTGATGATGTCCGAAAGCGTAGCTTAGCGTCGGTCCAGGACATTACAACGCGGTCAGCATTGTAGCCTTTGAAGCCAAGCTGGAATGAAGTTAGAGACCGAAGGTTAATTTCCGCTATAAAGGTTAACCTTTATAGCGCGGACTTCAAGGTCTGCAACGATGACCAAACTTGAATGCAGAGACCTAGCAAGCTTAGCTTGAGGCCATTATACCGTGGCCCGCAGACATTATGGACCATAGCTTATAAAGTGCTTTACTCAAACAATGCGAGTAATTTAAAACACATTGAATTTGAGGATTCGTTACTCGGTGAGATCATATTTACAATTTAAAGACAAAAATTGATAAAATTGTCACCGCAATGCTCTTTTGTCAATTCCGCTTTTTTTTCAAAGCAGCCATTGAAGCGTCTACTGCTCATTGTGCATTTAAGCTTGGTCAGCATTGCAGCCCTTGCTGTTCGCGCTATAAAGGCCTTGACCTTCGGTCCCGGCCTTCATTTCAGCTTGTCCATCAAGAGCTGCAATGCTGACCGCGCTGTGATGGCCTGGACCTATCCTAAGCTACGGTTCACTACGCTTTCGTCCTTTATGGACCTCTTACGTAATGTACTATTATTCCTCACAACAAGGCTCCCAATAGATTTAATATGTAATTTATTGAAAAAGTAAACTACTTACATAAAATTATAGAAATAAATTAGAACTATTTACAATTGAAATAATTGAGCTATACTGAACTGTTGCAAATAAACTACGGGTAGCTCAACTGATTCATTCATATATACATATAATACCAGTTGGAAGCGTACCCAAGACCCTGCGCCGTTGTATGGCAATGCTGATGCACCAGATATTGACCAGCTCTTGGGTCATGATTTTTGAAAACCCGAAGATTCTTGGTATCTCCCGTGGATTCTTGGTGTCCCCCGTGTGTGGAGTCGAGACTTAGGTTCCGTACCCTAAGTCTCGACTTCAAGGGGAGCAAATATGTAGACTCTGTCGTGACCTACATATTTTCACCTTTTGAGATCCTCGGTCAAATCTCACACCCGCCCTCTTTATTAGGTTTGAATTGAATAATTTATGGTCAGGCCATACATACCGCTTGGATGAGATTTTCTTTTTATAAAATCCAATCTTAAATTTTGCTTTTGGTTGAACTTATCATTTACTATGACATTGCAATATACATGTTTGTTCAATCCTTCTCCAACTTTTAAATACATTGTTTGAATCTCATTAGACGAGGTTTGAGTTTCAGGACCAAAGCTATTACCTGAAATATTAAAACGTATTATTATAATGTAATAAAAAAACATAAATGTGAAACCTAGCCATGTTGGTTCGGTAGTAGATTCGCCCTTAAGAGCTGATACATAGATAATTCAGGCGTTACTTTGCGGAAATCCATTGCAAAATATAAGAATCAAAATATTTAGTAACAATTCTGCTCAATACCTTCTCCGATAAGATCTAACAAAATGAAGTCTGCGTTGTAGGAGACAAAACACACCAACTACAAAATAAAATAAATCTATAAAGCAAGTCGTCAACTAGTTCCGTGTCTCCACGAGACATACCCCCTTATTCATAATAGTCTGCTAACTTAGGACACTGCTAAATCTCGCTCTGTCTTCTTCTATTGACATAAGTCAGACTGAGAAATAACACTACTTAGCAGCTGTTTTATGTTAGCAGACCATTATGAACAACAACTTCCAACACAAAGAAAGTTTGTAGTCAACCCGCTTACATTCATAATGAAGTATATTTTATTTACCATCAAAATACTGCATATTCATAAGTTGTGCAGAGTCAGACTTTTCGCAGGACACTTTTACTATTTCTTCCACAAAGTATTCGTATGTTCCTTTTACTTCGTTTTCATCTTCTTGTGTAGTCTGTACTATGACGTCATTAACAGACACATTACTATATTTTACGAGTTCTGGAAAAATAAACAATGCATCAGCAATTTAATATATTTAAATGTATTTACAAAAACTACAAACTAATATAACCTTAGGGAATTAAAACAAGTACAAAAACTTAGGACCGTATTTAAAGCCCCCAATACAAGTTGGCCGAGCCAAGACCAACGCGAGCGTAAGCAAATCGATACAAGGCAAGTGCCACCGTCTAGACCTTTGGCAAGTCTACGCAAACTGTTGCACCACCAACGACAAAAACATGTGGAAGCGATTGGCCAAGCGCCGGCCTTTGATTTGTTCAGAAAAACCGACACAGTTCCGAAGTGAGGCGAGTGGCCACGAGCGACCGCGAGTAGTGACTGCAAATGATCTCTATACACGTTGGCGCTTGTATTAACTCGGCCAGCTATGCAAGCGATACCGAGCGATGGCAAGGTAATGCAAACGTGCCGTCTACACGTTGGTATTGTCTTATTTGGCAGCGTTGGGTCAACATGTATTGGAGGTTTAAGATAGTTTAATCAGTCATCAATGCTCGAGTGATGTTTATACCATGTAAAAGCGTCACTCAAGCATTGATCGATGACTGAGCAAACATTCGTAATAGGAGCCTTATATGCCTACATCGCACATGTGAGGGGACCGCTGCTGCATCAATCAAAGTTTTCGCCGAACGGTTTGTAACTCGTGAGTATTGCTGAGTATTTCTCGTATGATTAATTTTATTATGATAGCATCAGATGACTGAAAGCTCGCGGACCATTTGTTTAAAGCTAAAAATAACGAGTTTAAGCACTCGATACTGGTCCTCAAATAAGGCTTTATTAGTGTATTGACAAAAACAATAATTTTATCGACTCAAGTGTGCGTGCGTCGGCCTTTTGTAAACGCACGCATTCAACGATAATGCCACAGTTTTAGGGCGTAAGGGCGTTTCTAACAATTTAAATCTTTTGCTTAATCCTATTTCTCAAACTATAGGTACTACTAACACAACAACTGCTTAGACACCCCTTAAATTTTCAATTACAATAATGTATTGTTTGTTGCGCAGCGGCAGTACAGTTCATTTATTAAAACCACAGAAATGCTCATTGGAACACAAATTCACAATTTTAAAATATTAAAGCACAAGCTATTTAAATAAACTTACAGAAAAAAAAACACAACTACAGTTACTTAATCGTTTTATCAGTTGTTGAGTTGCCTTGTCAGAAAATAACTTACAGTGTCTCGAGAAATACACATTTCAAGCATGGCAAGACTTACGCCGGACTTACGGACTTACACATTCTGTGTAAGTTTCAACTGTCTAAACTCTTAGGCCCGTATTATGATAGCTTGCTCAGTCTTCAATGTCTGCTGTAACGCTTTTCTATAGCATAAATGTTGCTCAAGCATTGCTCGATGACTGAGCAAGCTTTCATAATACGGGCCTTAGATTCATGAGATCCTCTGACCAACAGAGGAATTTACAAACCTCCTCAACACAACAGCCTGTATCGGTCCATTACTGGACGCAGGCCTCCCCTGATAAACGCCTTATTGGCGTTTAACTCATGGGAGGTAATGCCCATAATCCCCACGCTGGGCATGCGGGTTGGGAATCGCATTTTGGTGGAAGATTTCTGGTGATGATATTCCTTAGTCGCCTCTTACGACACCCACGGGAAGAATTGGGGTGGTGCAAATTCTAAGCCAGCACCACACAGCTTGTCTCGTCAAGCTTGAGGAATTTACAGCGGACACTTATTTATAGGGTTTCGTTTGCAACCTTTGAGTAAAAAAACCTAAAAGCTGTCTTACCAGAATCTTTTAGAAGGACATCAAAATAAGTGACACAGTGACTTGGTCCATATTTTTCTTTCTTATCGTATTCAGAATCCAATTCTTCCTTGTAATATGTAATGTTACATTTCCACGTATTTCTCATCTTTTTACTCGCCTTCCGTTGCTAGAAATTAATTAAATTTTTTAAGTGAAGTTATGTGCAAAGTAAAAATCACTGATCATTTTTTTATATATAAAGGATATGTATGTATATATTTAGTATTTTAGTTTATGTTCGTTTTGTATGTATTTTTGAAAATATTACTATCGCCATATTTTTTTTTCTTTTTCATTATTTCTGTCTTACATTTACACTTATCTATCCACACTAGTTTCATTAATTCTATGTATTTTCCCAGATTTGCTGTTAGAAAACTCTTTTAGGGTTAAGCCCGCCTTTGTACATGTCCAGCATTTGTAACTTTTATGTATGACTTGTGTGTGTGCAATAAAGAATTTAAGAATTTTCAAAAGTTTATTGAAATTGACGTAAAACAGCTAGAAAACAAACGAAAAATAGGCGACGTTATCATCGATAACTAGGATTCCATACTAACTTTAACATGCGAAGTATATAAATGGATGGATGAATGTTTGTTAACATTTCAAGCCAAAACTACGAAATGAATCTGGCTGAAATTTTGCATACAGGTAATCCTGAAATCAAACATGGGCCACTTATGTCCCAAAGATCTGTTGCCATGGGAGAGAAAACGTTTCCATGGAAACATTGCGGGCGAAGCCGCTGCGGGCGGAAACGAGATAATAAATAAAACAGAACGGTTGTCAAGCAGTGTTTTTTCTCTTTCTAACTTATGTAGAGTGACACACTGCACGGCCACAGAGGAGGCCAGACTGAAGGCGGGACTGAGGAGCCTTATGGAGGCATCAAATCCATCCACACATACAGAAAAGCTGAAACGAAGCTGTCAATCGCCAAAAGTACTCCGGTACTTCAAGGAGCTGGGCTGGTTAGGTTAGCCTGTTCAGGCTAGGGGGCAACGCACAAAACACTCCCATGCGAGATAACAGTGCAAATACTTAGAAATATAATTATGTAGCACTCTACATACGGTGTTGGGAGATGCTAACTCACCTGAGCAGTGTAAACGCGTTGTTCCTTATCCCATATTAAATTTTGGTTACGTGTAAAAACAACGCCTTCATTACCTATATAATGGCATCTGTAAAATACAAAAAAACAATCATATGAAGTGATGAGATGTATGAGATGTACACGGACTGCACGTCTCAAATACACTGACGGCAAGTTGTCGACTGTAAGGCTCGACGGCATCGGCAGTCGACTGCAGTGTGCGGAGTTTGTACTGCCGTATGGCCGTATACAGAAAGAAAGCTGGAAACTTATAAGCGCTTACCGGCGCTTGACAGCGCTGGTCCGTTCTACACAAATGAAGCTGGTTGTCGCAGTTGTTTATTAATTTTAGATGGCAGCGCCCAGCGCTGACCAGCGCGTGTTGAAGCTTGTCGGCACTTGTCGGTACCGTTCAGTGCTTATCGGCGCGCGTTCATATATTAGGTCCTTACATATGAAATTGGCGTTTTTCGTACTGGCCACTTTAATCACAAATTTCTCCTCTTTGGTAAGGAATTCCAAATTCAAATTTGTACAGCTATAGACTCATGTATTTGTGCTTCGATGATCGTCATTCATTTGTTTTTTTTCTTCTGTTTTTTTCTGTTTGCGTCACTCATTTTACAAAATGGAAAACTTAAAATATCATATTATTTACGAGTACGAGTTCCGCCGTGGCACTAGTGCTGCGGAAACAACTCGTAGGGTGAATGATGTGTATGGCGGTCGTGTTGCAAAAGAAAACACAGTTCGTTTTTGGTTCCAACGTTTTCGTTCTGGAAATTTCGACCTGCAGAACAAGCCCCGTGGACGGCCTGAGACTCAAGTTGATAATGAAGAGTTGAAGGCTATTGTGGAAGCGGATCCATCGCAAACCACGTCCGAGTTAGCTGCAGGCTGCGATGTTAGTGATAAAACTGTTTTAATTCACTTGAAGCAAATTGGGAAGATTAAAAAGCTTGAAAGGTGGGTACCTCACGAATTGACTGAAGCAAACCGGCAAACGCGCGTCGACTGCTGCGTTACATTACTAAACCGGTACAATAATGAAGGTATTTTAAACCGAATCATTACCTGTGATGAAAAATGGGTTCTTTACGATAATCGGAAGCGCTCAGCGCAATGGTTGGATCCTGGCCAGCCAGCCAAATCCTGCCCCAAGCGAAAATTAACCCCAAAAAAGTTACTTGTAAGCGTTTGGTGGACTAGTGCCGGTATTGTTCATTACAGTTTTCTCAAATCTGGCCAGACTATTACGGCTGATGTCTATTGTCAGCAATTGCAAACCATGATGGAAAAGCTAGCGGCTAAACAACCTAGGCTGGTCAATCGCTCCACGCCACTGCTGCTTCATGACAACGCTAGACCACATACTGCGCAACAGACGGCTACTAAATTAGAAGAGCTTCAATTGGAAAGTCTAAGACATCCTCCGTACTCCCCGGACCTTGCTCCAACAGATTACCATTTTTTTCGAAATTTGGATAACTTCTTGCAAGGGAAAAAATTCAACTCCGATGGGGCAGTCCAAATCGCCTTCAAAGATTTTATTGATTCCCGTCCGACTGGTTTTTTTAGTAAAGGGATCAATGAACTACCTATAAGATGGCAAAAGTGCATAGAAAATAATGGTTCATACTTTGATTAATTAAATATATTATATTAAAAAATATTCGACTTTTTGTTCCTCCCATACAAAACGCCAATTTCATATGTAAGGACCTAATATTATATTTTCCTGCGCGAGTTACCAGCGCTGTCAAGCGCCGGTAAGTGGTTATAAGTTTCCAGCTTTCTTTCTGTATACGGCCTACCTATCATCATAATATCTTTGTGAAAATTATTGTAAACATCCCGCTTGGAGCATTGTGACATTTCCATAGAAAATAAAGTACCTCACGCTAACTTTGTAGTAAACAGTATGGCAGTTGACTGCCGTCGAATGAACTGCAGTTGACGTCATCTGCAGTCGACAGGTGCAGTAGCTTTGCAATCGGCAACTTATATAAGGATCGCGGTTCGGTGGTAGAATACGGTATAATGTAAGGTTTTTTTTTATCGATAAGTATTTTTTAGTCAATCGATTTTTGGTTAATAAATAACCAAAAATAATGTTACATCCACAAAATGGGACCACACGAGAAGCACCAGCTTTCAAATAATAAAAAAAAACATGGAAATCGGACTACCCAGTCAAAAGTTCTGCGGTAACAACACAAAAAAACACAGGCGAATTGAGAACCTCCTCTGTTTTTTTAAATCGGTTAAAAAAATTCTACAACCTATCTTAAAAACTTCTTACCTTCATAAAAAATAAACCTTGAGGATTTCATTTGGTTTCATTTAGTACATGTTGAAAAATGTTAATCAAGTAGGTACTACTTGTAAATTCAAGTAAAGACAATTTTTTATCATGTCTTAGTCTGTGAAATTTTGTACATTTATGATTTTAATGTCCTTCCGTCGTTTCAAGTGTGACTCGTTGGGCACCCATTTAAAAATTAATGAAAAAACATAGATTTTAACACGTCATACACATTTCGTCGATAAAAAAGGGTGTAGTTTACTTTATTTATTTAGTTTACTCATTTTTTTTGCAACGCATGCAGACTTACTGTATTTTAAATTGCAATTTTCTATGTGGTAATCATTATGGTAGTACTTACTTTATATTAGTTATATTGCGAATGTCATTCGAAGTTTTCTTTATAACAATAGTGAAAGGTTGGTTTGTCAATAAAGTATTGCTCTTTGCGGTTGCATTATCATTATCCATTTCGATGTAAATCATGCCATCAGTTGGAACAAACGCTGAAAAAATAATTTTATTGTTCTTGATAATCTTTTTCTTTGCAATTTTACACATATTGAACAACCTGTATAAAACAAAGTCGGATTTATTCACTTAAACGGAGAACGGCTGGATCGATTTTTATGGTTTTGTCCCCGCCCCGAATAACAGAAATAATATATCATAGAAAATTTACAAAATAAGATAAAAAAACCAGACGAGCGAAGCTGGGACGGGCCGCTAGTAACGTCGACTGTATCTGGTACTAATGACTTTTCTTCTGACGAAATCGGCTGTTATAACTTAATTGTAAATCGGGGGTCGTCAGACACCGGGGGCCTAAGCCACGAACCCAAGTATTTGTTGATTATTTTTATTTAAATCCGAAAGTTTGGTTGTATGAATGGATGTTTGTTACTTCTTTATGCAATAGCGACTGAATCATGGTGAAATTTTGCATAGATAGCGGGCGAATTTCCGTCTATCTGTTAATCGCTAATCTACAGATATGTGCCAGACCTACATTACCAGTACTATTGTAAATGTTATTTTTAACCTAACACCAAACAAAATCACTCTGTTAAAAAAGAGGAGAGTCGTGGGTTTGGAGGGCGCTCGTGTGCCAATCGACAACTTTTGTTGCGTTGACAACACTGCTCTGTCATTGCAGTACCACTAAAAGTGTTAGTTCACCGTAACGCCACGACTCTTCTGTTTTTGAACAGACTCTATTATCTAGATTAGCGCACAGTGTGGAACTGGTGACCCGTAATACAGATTCTTGTGAACCTAAAACAGGCACCTATCTCTCGCGATGTTAGCCATAATTTTTTATAGTAGTACTAGCATTGACGTATTCTAACAACTAAACTTATATTTTAAGAAAAAATTTATATCCTTGAGTTGGAATTTGTTCAGAGTTTTCGGGGTGTTTTCTACGTATACTAAAAATATATACTTATCTGTGTATATTTAGTATTATAGTATTTCAGTTATCTAGTATAGTACCTATAACTCAAACTCCGCTTAGCTGATTCTGTGTGATTTTAAATCCACTTACCACCTGTACACCTCTGTCTGCAGTTAACACAATTGTTTCAGTTGCTACTAGTTCCATTTTTTCTGCAATATCTGGGACATTACATGCGCGATGTCGTCCCTCTATATGTCTTATATAAGACCTTTTTTGAGGAATGTCATGTTGTTGTCCTAATTTATTCCTAGTAAGTATTTGATCGTAATTTTCTTTGTTATTAGAGCTTAATGTAACAATAGATAAGGCAATATGTTTTTATTAAATTATTAAAGAAAAAAAGTACTTACCAGAACATTTACTTGCAAAAATCCATGAAAATAAACATATCACAATCACAACACGCACCATTTTCAACATGAAATCAATATTTATGTATGTAATTTAATTATTTTGTTTCAGCCAACGTAGGTTGGCAAATTAGTAATGTAAATACCAGTTGTTATGTTACTAATATAATTAAGGAAAATTCCTGTTAATATTTTGGTTTTCCTCAGTTGCATATGGTTATTATTACCAGAATTAGCTAAATTAATCATAGTCTTACATAAACATAAATTAAGTTTAAACAGTTTCAGCAACTACTGATGATTGGGTTTGTTTTAAATAGGTAACTTTAGACTGACTTCAAAATCTTCGATGCGACATCTACTTAAAATTCGAGTCTAATTTAGTTTGATCTGATAACAAATGGATGAAACGATGAATGAAGGCCTACTTTGAAACAGAAATATGGAGTTTCGGTTGACGTTCACATAATGAACAACCTTACCGCTGACCGAGCAATCGTGCGTTGCTTCGGACGTGTCAATAAATGACACAATTGTATTCAGCAGCGGTATTTTAATTTGTCGGAAACGCCGTCGGATTCGATACCGAAAACTTTGTCAAATCAAAAGTTCCGTCGGAATAGAATTCAAATTCGAATCTGAGGTTTTCGCTTCGGAAACGAATCGAATGAATTAAAATAACCCTGCAGATCTCTAAGGCGTTGTTTACGGAGACGCGGGGCATGTAGCGGGGCGTGCAGCGGCCCCGTCATCGCACGCGTAAACACAAACATATCGCAATGTACGGTGATGTTTATGGATTGGCGGGGCGTGAAGAGAGGTGGTGCACGCGTGCGATGCGTCAAATCATACAAGTGTAAAAACGCTTCTCCGAAAACACACTCTACCAACGCTATTTGTAAGCCAAATGGCAGATCACAGTGCTCTAATTTATGTCGGAACATCCATGTTAATACCTGTGCAAATGAATAAATGAATTGAATTGAATTGCCATATGTTTGAATTTAGTGAAAGCCGCGCCGCTGCACGCGCGTGCGATGCATCAAATCAAACAAGCATGTAAAAACGCTTCTCCGAAAACACACTCTACCAACGCCATATGTTTGAATTTAGTACAAGCCGCGCCGCTGCACGCGCCACTGCACGCCCCGCGTCTCTGTAAACAAGAACTCAGAAATCAAAGTCAAATTTTGAAGTCTATTATTGAAAGTTTGTAAATGTATGCAAACTTGTATGTAAGGTTGTTGCTCTCTCACGCATAAACTACTGAACGGATGGGGCTGAAATTTTGCATATATAGGTAGTTTTAGGCCTGAAATAACACAAAGGTAGTTTATCCCATAAATCAGTTCCCGAGGGATCGTCGTGCGAAGCCGCGGGGCGCAGCTAGTACGATCATAATTGTCTTCAAATAATATTAAATTGTTGCTATACGTAAAAATCTTTAATTGGCTCTGTTGCCATTATTGTAATTGCTATTTTTAGCCGTTCATTTAACAATAAATTAAAATAATAGATTCAGGCGTTACTTTGCGGAAATCCATTATAAATATAAGAATGAAAAATATTTAGTAACAATTCCGCGAAAAACCTTCTGTGATAAAATCTAACAAATTATACAAAATTATACATTTATACAAAATGAAAGAAGAATTTATCAAAGCAAGTCGTCAACTAGTTTCGTCTCTCCACGAGACATCATCAGGACACCACACCACTCGATCTTGACACTGAGAGCGCCAAACAACAACGGCAGAGTCCCACCAGAGATATTGCCACTTCGAGCTCCATATAAAAATATAAATTAAATTAAGAAATTTGATTGCGCATTTTCAAATTGTACAGCAGGGGTATTTTAATTAATTCGATTCGTTTCCGAAGCGAAAACGTCAGAATCGAATTTGAATTATTTTCCACGGAACTTTAGAACGCTATTTTGATTTGTCAAAAGTTTCAATATCGAATCAAACGGTCTTTCCGACAATAGGGTATATGCATGTGATTTCAAAATGGCTAAAAAAATATATATACGTATTCTCTATTGATATAGAAACATATCTACATATTTATTTTTGCATTTTGAGATGTTTTTATTGTAGAATTTAACCATTGAAAAATTTAAATTTTAAATCTCAATCTCAAAATTTCAAAACGCTACGCCATTGACTAGAGCGGACGTGACATCACTGTGCACATTTTTTCTTTTTTTATTCTGCTTGCTGCACCATGATTTGACACTATTCTGCCCACTTGACATTTCGTATTGTCGATTATTTTCAGTTTTTTCGGAAAACCTCTTTCCTGAGATGATCACTACCGAGGTCGTCACCAAAGGTTTTAATCAAGTGTGTACGTCGACGTCACATAAACATGGCGCCAATATAGCAGCGTTTTTATCACCCGAAAATGATTGTAGTTTTGATTTGTTTTTTTTACCTTGTTAATGCGAAATTCAGTGAGTGTTTTATCATTTCTCGGTTAAATAATGACCTAAAGAATCGATAAAAACAATAAAAAAAATCGATGCATATACCCTATTAAAATAACCCCTCTGATCGCCACCGTAGGATGCGTCAATCTGAGAGACCTTTTAGTCTAACAGCTCATTGAGCTACTAGTCGCCACCAGATGGTGCCTAATCTGAGGGCGTAGCCAACCGGCCTTCGCTATGAAGCGAATCGAAAACAATTGAAAGATTCGTAGGGAAAAAATCGAAACAGGGGCCTGATTTCACTATGACAATAACACAATAACTAACACAATCGCCTCACTATGACAATATTATCGCTTCATTATCGCGTAACAATCACCGCCTTTTGGTATTCTTCTAACACGATCTTTTTTTGTTTATGCCATATCTATGACTATTACGATTATGATTATATGCCCCACCACATTATTGAAACAATATTATAGGTCATAGAGATTGTAATCTTATGGTAATAGAATACCAAATAAATTTACGACTAAATCTCTATCTTAATCGTATGGCGCCATTATAGCATTTTGTTTAAAAAATAGTGGAATTAGGCCCCATATCACGTGACATATATATATCTCAGGCATATTATGTCAAACCTATACATTTTTGGAGTTTACCAATATCGCTTTCGACATCGATTGTTACATTGTCTAGCTAGGCCCTCTGATGTCGCCAAAACTACGAGACTATGAGATAGTAAGTGGTGCAACCGGCATACGCTATGAAGCGAATCGAAAACCATTGAAAGATTCGTAGAGAAAACTTCGAAATAGATCACGTGACATATCTAAGGCATAATATGTCAAATCCATACATTTTAGATTTTTCTACTATCGCTTTCGACATCGAATGTTACATTATCTAGGCCCACAGATGCTTCCAAAACTAGACTAAACTAATTTGACAGGACTAAAACTTATGCCATCCTTATTACTTTGTTCGATATGACAGAGGTGTCGATATTTTTAGTGTTGTCAAAAGTTTCGTTTAGTTTTTGCAGCATCTGAATTGCCACTACTATCTCATTACTAACCGGTCACCAATAATTCGCATAAAGTTTTGGAACTACGGTACAATGTTCATGTTCATTTAAATAACTCAATTCCTTCGATCAGGTATTCCGGGCATCGATCAAGTATCTAATAAATCAATAATATGATCTTGCTTTTGCTAAATTCTATGGTTTTACCCGAAGTCCCGACGAAGTAAATTTTTTCTGTTTGATTTCTTAGAAATTACCCATTGTGTGAGCGCTTATGTACTATGTATATAAACATAAACTCTATTACCTGTTTGGTTGGGTAATTCTGTAACAGGTACTTTTTTGATCTTTACAGGAAATTCCACGGTAATTGCTGGTAGATTAGCCGGACCTGAAGACTTGACTGCGTCAGCGTAACTTCTTTGAATCAGACATACCCAGTTTCCGTTCATGCTAGAATCAGCTTTTAGACCCTGTGACGGAAAGGCAATTTATAAATTTAACAAATAAATAAATGTGTCGTACAATATATATTAAATTAGGTGCAAGCTTCTACGTTAGCGGTGAGCCACTGCAATTTGGAAAATAGATACCAAAATGTTCTTATGATGTAAAATATATAAGCAGTGTGTATGTTTTTATGGTTAAAAATAATAATAATTGCATAACATTTTTAAACAAGCTGAGTGAACTGAAAATCTACTAAAACAGCAGTTTACATTAAACAAAACAGAAAAATTGATTAAATAAATCACACATCAACCTTGATGATGATGAATGAGTAACATAATAAGAAAAACGAATTACATAATATGAAAAAAATTGCACCGTCTTCACCGTAGGGTGAGACAAAATCGGTGTGTGAGTTGACACTGGAGCAGAAGAGGTCTAAATCAATTTGTTTTGATAGTTTAATAAATGGATCGCCTACTAGCCATAAATAGGAGTTCTGGCGATACTTTGTACTAACTATTGTTGGATGAATGATCTCGTTAAATCTCATTATTTTACGGGGAACGTTAAGCGATATTTTACTAAGGAGATCGGGGTTCGTATGATTATTAGTGGTTTTGAGCAACAAAAGCAGGTCACTAGTCTCCTACTAAATGGAAGAAGGTGGATATACATAATTAGCAGAATTATACGGAACCTTAAGTTGAAAGCAAATAAATTATGAATTCAGCTTGTATACGCTCGATTCTATTGAGATATGTATCATAACGTGGGTTTATCTATATATAAATATATATATATATATATATATATATATATATATATATATATATATATATATATTTTTTTTCGATTTCTTTGTAAAATACGAAGTTATTAGTACTTATTTACTACAAAATAGGATCTGAGACTGAAGCTGCAAGTGTGCTATCGTTTGCAACACGGAAAACAACAGTACAGCGTAGTTCTAAAACAGAACCTCATCTCACTATTTTGTTGCGTCTGAGAGACGATTCCGGGATAAATAGCTGAAGAAAGGAAAGACTAAGTAAACAAAAGTGCTGCAAATCATCAGAACAGAACTGCGAGCTGGGAATAACAACAATTCTGTATTGAAAATTTCTTGTAAACATAACCTCTTGTAATCACAAACTGTTTGTTTTCGACTTGGAACTTACCTATCATTATTACAACAGGACAACCGACCTGTGACCAGCAAACAATATCAATTCCTGTGTGTGTGGAACTTTGTTATATACTTAATAAACACAACTTGGAGTGGGTATGTTACTTGTTGTTGTAAGTACATATTGAAAGTAAAATGACAATGAATTTAGAAAAACTACTGCACGAACTCAGACTACAAATCAGAAGCGACAACAATATTACCTCCACGGAACAAGAGGAAAGAATTACAAGTAGCATAAATAAAAACATTGATGATAAATTTAATTTCCTTCAAAAAGAAATCGAAGAACTAAAACAAACTAGTAAAGAGCATGAAGAAAGGCTGGCATTAGTAGAAAAACAAATTAGAGCTAAGAATGTGATATTCTTTGGAGTCGAGGAAGGAGAGAAATCATATGAAGACCTAGAACAAAAACTTTTGTCCATCATGAGTAGAATGGGCGTAAAATGTGAGAAAAGTAGTTTGGAGATGGTCAGAAGAATGGGAAAACCAACAAATGGCAAAGTAAGACCTATAAATACAACATTAACAACTTATGGAATAAAACTATCAATACTTAAAAATAAAAAGAATCTTGAAAACACAAAAATATATATCAAAGAAGACTTTCCACCCCAAATATTGGAAGTTAGAAAATCCCTTCAGGAGCAACTTAAGAAAGAAAGGGAAGAAGGGCGGATTGCCTACATAAGATATGATAAAATTGTTGTAAAAGAGATGCCAACTCCAAAAAGAGAGAATTAGAAATATCCCCTCCACATGACCCATTAAAATCATCCAAAAATAATCTAGACTCATCGGCAAGATATCAAAAGTCGAAGAAGAACAAAATATCAACAGAAACCCCGAGTTCTATGAAAAACTATGTTCAAAAACTACTGGAACCGACAACCTCTAAATCTCACAAATAGCAACTAAGCAAGCCACCATCCACTGCATCTAAAAACTACACAACCTACAGAAAATATATAAAAAAATATCCCTCAGAATGGTTGGTCACCACGAGGGCAGTAGACCTCAACCCTCCAACAATAACGAAAAATTCAAATTCATATTCAAGTCCAAAAAATAAAATATACATTGCAACATTTAATGTCAGATCTCTAGCAAATGAGTACAGGCTTACAGAGCTAGAATACGCCCTTACAACAATTAAATGGGATATACTAGGAGTATGCGAAGTAAGACGAATAATACATGCTATTGAAGATAGACAAGACTATCGTCTCTACTTGTTCGGCCAAACTAAAGGGAAAAATGGCGTCGGGTTCCTTGTAAGGAAAAGAAACTACATTACTGTTGAAGATTTCATAGTAATTTCAGAAAGAGCTGCACTTATTATTGTCTCAATACATGGTGAAAAGTTTACTATTGCACAAGTATATGCACCTACATCGAGTTCAACAGATCAAGAAATAGATGACTTTTATGAATCCCTAGAAAAACTTATGAAAAAAAGCACGACTAATTTTATAATTTTAGGAGACATGAATGCTCAAATAGGCTATCAAAGAGACGGAGAAAGCTCTATCATGGGTAAATATGGATATGGTAAGCGAAATAGTAGAGGAGAAATGTTCATAAATTTCTGCTTAAAAAACAACCTCAAAATAACAAACACTTTATTCAAGAAGTCTCAAGATCTGAAATGGACATGGCTATCACCAGATGGTAAAATAAAAAACCAGATAGATTACATCGCTACAAACAAGCCACAGCTTATTGAAAACTGTAGTGTCTTAAAAAACTTCAAACATTCAAGTGATCACCGCTTAGTAAGAGCCACTGTAAATATTAACTGTAAAAAATCTAGAGCAAAATTTTCATCTAATTCTCAAAACTGATTGATTGACTATGATGCATACATAAAAGAACTCTTAAAGTATGAATTAGAAAATACAGCAAATAGAACAATGCAAGAACACTATGACGAAATAGAGAAAGCCCTCATACAAAGCTCTAACTTAGCCAAAGTAAACAAGAAAACATTAAGAAAAGAAACAATAATGACAGAAAACCTCCAAGAGTTAATAGACCAGAGGCATATTTTAAGAAGTAAAGAAAATAAGACGAAAATAGAGAAAATTCAACTTAGTAAACTATATAGAAAAATAAACAGAGAAATTAAAAATAATACTAAGAAATACAGACTAGACATCTTAGAAAGGAACTTAGAAAAATCGGGCGCAGTTAAGAAAGCCTTCAAATGTCTCAAGAAATCAAAAAATATTATGACTGAACTACAAAATGACTTTGGTGTTTCAGTCACAAACAGAAGCGATTTAATGAATATAGCTACTGATTTCTATACAAACCTTTACAAGAAAAAGCCAGGAAACATGTCCAATCCCTCAATAAGCTATTATAATACAGATTCAGTGCCCAAATTTAATGAAAATGAGATAGAATTTTCTATTGACATGTTGAAGGCAGACAAAAGTCCCGGACCAGATATGATAACCAAAACCCTGTGTGAAGAGAGTCAAAAAGTTGGATTGGAAATCAACCGGGAAAAAACAAAACTCATGACCAATGCAGATAAGGTAACAATGACTCTTTTAAATACAAATCTTGAGTATGTTAATGAATATGTGTACCTAGGACATCAAATCTCATTTAAGGAATGCACAGAAAAAGAAATAGAGAGAAGAATCAAAAGTACTTGGAACAAATACTGGGCAATGAAAGAAGTTTTTAAAAATAAACTGCCTATAAAACTTACAACAAAAGCCATGGAAACATGCCTAGTCCCCTGTCTCACGTACGGATGCCAGACTTGGTCCCTAACTGCTCAGAACCTCAACAAGATAAAGATATGCCAACGAGGGTTAGAAAGAAGTTTTCTAGGCCTTAAACTTAAACATAAAATAAAGAATTCTGAAATAAGGAGCAAAACAAAAGCAAAAGATGCTGTTCAAAAGGTCCTATCTCTTAAATGGAAATGGGCAGGGCACATCCAAAGGCTGCAAAACGAGAGATGGTCGAAAATAATAATGAATTGGTACCCAATACACAGAAAAAGAAGAAGAGGAAGACCTGCAAAGCGATGGGATGATGACATCGTGAGAGTTGCAGGGAAAACATGGAGCAGAGTAGCTAGAGATCGGGTAAGATGGAAAGAGTTGGAGGAGGCCTTTACCGTAGACAAAGCGGTCCTCACCTGTAAAAATAATAATGAGAAGTATCTACCTAACCTATTAGATTAATTATAAATGTTAAGTTAGTTTTTTTGCAAATTAAAACTTAGAATAAGTACCTATGTACAAGTGTGAGAAAATAAAGGCTATTTTATTTTATTTTATTTTATTTTATTTTATTTATTTTATAACGTGGGTTTATAAAATTTGAGAATCATATACAAAATTTTGTATGTTTTACATCTACTCAAAGTAACGGAGCTTTTCATTACAAAACCTAAAGCTTTAGACGCTTTGGCAATGATGAAGTCGATATGAGAGTCAAAGAGGAGTTTGGAATCGTGCAGCACGCCCAGATCTCTTGTAATCATGCAATCATGCAGCCTCTGACTTTTTCAGAGATAAATCGATTTGAATACAGATTTTTCACGAGTGAATACTTGGACTTATTGAGATCCAGTATAATAATATCACAGTATGCGTCAAGTCGATTTAAAATAGCCTGCAAGTATGCATCAAAAAATGAAAATCTTCATATCATCAGCAAATGAAAGTACGTGACAGTTGACAAAGCAGGATGAAATATCATTAGTAAATACCAGGAAAAGCAAGGGACCCAAATGCGATCCTTGGGGAACACCGCTAGGAATTTGAACCCAGATAGACATATAATTATTAATAACAACAGCCTGGGACCTACTGCAGATGTACGATGAAAACCAACGCAGTAGATTCCCTCTCATACCCATTCTAAATAACTTGTGCAACAGAAGCCTATGGTCGATCCTATCAAAGGCCTTGCTGTAGTCGGTATAAATTACGTCGACCTGATGGCCTAATGGATATCCATTGATTTACTCAAGAATTCATTAAAGATAATAAGGTTAGACACCGTCGATCGCCCTTTAAGGAACCCATGCTGAAGGTGGAGAAGGATTGATGAAGCGCTGAATTAATCTGATTGTAAGCTATCCTTTCAAAGAGCTTATCAACTATTTAGAGCTTGGAGATATGCCTATAAAACATTTTTTTTTTCGCTTTGACGGGATTTGAACCCACGTCCTCCCCTCAGTACGAGGACCACAGAGACCACAGAGCCGATACCGCCTCGGTCGAAATTCTCTGGGACTTTGTATGGACCGTAAGTCTCCTCAGATTTCCTACGAACCTTGCTTGGTTCGTAGTAAACCCGCGCTTATTTACAATGGACGTCAGTTATTCTTAAATCTTACCTTAGCAATGTATTTGGAACCGCGTTTAAATTCTAGCATCCTATTTAGGTGAACTGTTTTATTTTCTTTTATGTCGCAGCTGAAATAAAGAATAATTCTGAATGTATTACTTTAAAGCAGTATCAATACATAATATGAATAAATAAATTATACAAGAACTTAATGATAGTGCCCCGGAAGCTGGTGAGTATCTGGCGCAGTGCCTCAGCATTGGCATACAACGAGGTAATGCAGCCAGCGTATCGGAGACGCAACGACTGGTATTGATTTAAATCAGTTGAGCTACCTGTTGATTCTTTGCAACAGTCTGCAGTTAGCTCTAATGTAAATACTAGTTCTAAATTATTTGATTGTTATTTTCATTTTTAATAATAACATAATACTACATAACCAAATCTATTATACTACTATATATAATACAGGGTGTCACGTAAAGGGTGTACTGAGCCATAAGGTGGTGATTCTGTATCCAGATAGAATACAAACTTTTTTTTTTAATATTTAGTTTCATAGTAATGTTTTTTATACACTCTTGCTTCATTAATTAACATTGAATCCAATATACTCATTAAATGTTATTTGTATGACCTTTTCCAATAAACCAGTGTTTTGCATTGAAATTATTACAAAAAATAGTTTTAATTAAATAATTTATTACTCTGAAATTTCAAATGAATAAAAAAATTGTAGAATACACGGAAAACGCATATGACGAAAAATCTTTCCAATTATCTCTGGCCCTGTAAAATGGACTACTGTGTGAACGTACTCTTAGTTTATTTAAATAAAACTGACCAAGTGCGAGTCGGACCTGCGCACGAAGGGTTCCGTACCGTAAACTACAAAAATCAAAAATCTTTCCTCGTAAAAAACAAAAAGTCTGCGCGGCCACCCATCCAAGTACTGACCGCACCTTTTTTGCTTAACCTCGTTGATCGGTTTTCAAGGTAATAAGGACCCTTAATTATGAAAATTATTTAACTTTTATTTTTTGTTATAAGAGCAACAAAAATACATCATCTGTGAAAATTTCAACTGTCTAGCTATAACGGTTCATGGTACAGCCTGGTGACAGACGGACAGTTGGACAGATGGACAGACAGACGTACAGCAAGCTACGGAACCCTAAAAACCAGTAATGTAGTTTCAAGTATTTAATTAATACTGTAGTAATTTTAAGTATTCCAGTAATGTATTAATTCTAAGTAGTACAGTAGTAACAGTAACAGTAGTAGTAATTAATAATAAATAGTAATTCATTAAAAAGTATTTAATTGATTACTCACGTTATCATTGTTTGTTTCTCCTTTATTAGGAAATTCTTTAGATCTGAACTCACGCCGATTGTCATATCTTGGTCTATAAAAAGTTCATCAACGGTAGTATGGTGCACTATGGCTTTGTTCTTTATGTAAATATGTATGTCGATAGATGCTGAAAATAAAATTTGAGATGTGGTAAATGTGGTAATTTTAAGTAAGTATTTATTAATTTTAAAGATTACTAATTACTTCGGCTACGCAAGCGTCGTTTGGCTGAAAACGTTTTAGGGTATTTTTATCCCAAGGGAACTGATTTACGTGACACTTTTTGTTTGGAATTTGTTCTGGATTCTAATCCAGAACAAATTCCATTACTACTTCCTGATTAATAAATGGCGGCTGTACAACCGCCAGTGTAAGAATACGCCCCATGACGGTCAATCAACTGGACGAGTTAAACCCCGGTTGTTTTCTGTGTGAGTTTCCACAATCTATACTCGCTAGCGACTGTAGTTGAAAGAAATTTATGGAAACTTCTAAAACGCCTCTAGCGGATAGTTGGGAACCAAAATGCGCAGTACGAGTCGCGTAGATAGATCTGCGTATTTACGTAATTTACTGTTAGAGTTAGTAGTTACTTAACGACCTCTGTGGCGCGGTGAGCGAAGGTCCGCCTGCGACGCAGGAGGTTGCGGGTTCGATTCCCGCCTCAGGACAAATGTGTGTACGATCTGCATATATTTGTTCAGGGCGTTCTGGATGTTTTCAATGTATAATAAAAAAAATATATCTATCTATATATTGTAATGTATTATTATATATCAATTATCTAGTACCCATAACACAAGCTCTGCTTAGCTTGGAGCTACATAATGCTGTGTGAATTGTCCAGCATTATTATTATTATTATTATTATTATTTTATTATTATTATTTGTTCAGGGCGTTCTGGATGTTTTCTATGTATAATAAAAAATATCTATCTATGTAGTGTATTGTATTACGTATATATCAGTTATCTAGTACCCATAACACAAGCTCTGCTTAGCTTGGGGCTAGATAATGCTGTGTGAATTGTCCAGCATTATTTATTTATTTATTATTTTATTATTACTGTAATAGCGTCAGGCGATTTGACTGTGACAACTCATGGTAGAGACACTGTATAAAAAGACACACGACGATATCGCCGACGCGTCAGCAAACAGTTAATGAAATATGACTTTGTCATCAACGAATTAAATTGCGGTACGAATTTTGTAAAGGATAATTTTTTCAAATTCTTGCATTTATAAACGCATCTTCACTTTGATAAGCCGCACAGTTAACTACAGAAGACTTCCAATATCGACAATAGTGTGAGCTTATTTTTTTGAATGGACTTTATTGCTGTTGACCTTAGATGGCCATGACAGCGTTACCGGACTTTTGGCGGGCGCTGATGGCGCCTCGCCGGTAAAATTTAGGTTGGGGCGACACGGACAAGGGCCACCACTTGGCTTGGGCTGTCGCCAAATGCTACGAGAGGGCATGGAGATCACGCCTTAGGTGCACGAATGCACCTGCGGACGGAAGGAGGGAATTCTTCGACACCGCTTCTGGCGGGGTCGGTTTTTGGATGGTGTGAACAGTGTGGCTCATGCACGACCGAGTAATTCTGTCCGCCATCGGGCGAAAAAATTGTTTTGGTGTAATTCTCATCAAATCTCACCAGCCTATAATCCACTGCTGGACGCAGACTTCCCCATCTCATGATTAGTGACTTATTGGCTTTTATCTTATGATGGTAATGTTTATAATCCCCACGCTGGGCTAGCGGGTTGAGCTTTTTTTCAAACACGATTTTTTCGCCCTACGGTTAATTATTTTATCTATCTCTATAATCATAGATTTAGTAGGTTCAAACTTCGACCTATGTATGTCGATAACTTTGGTTCTCTGTCGGATGTATTCATTAAGAATCCTATCCTTCAGACACTCCAAGCATAGCTCCTAACATCCTATAGCTTTTTCTCCATAGCTCGCTGAGCGACAAATAAATGATTATTATTATTATAAATGCAAAAGTTTGTATGGATGGATGGATGGATGTTTGTTACTTCTTCACGCCAAAACTACTGGACGAATATGGCTGAAATTTTGCATACAGGTAAGTCTAATCCTGGAATCAAACATAGGCTATGAAGCCGCGGGGCGCAGCTAGTACCTAGTATATAAATTGACACAAATATTATTTAATTCAACCTGAAACTTTACTTGACAGAGTATATTTTCGTAGGTGACTGGTCTTTAGTGGTGTTTCTTTTAAGTTGTTTCTAGATATACTTACGTTGTTCGGAACTTTTGCCATCCCGTGGTCCTCTATTCGTTGAGGAGCCTGCTGGTTTTGCTAGTACCCGCTAAAATTTAAAATATTTATTATTTACTAGTGACCCGCTCTGGCTTCGCACGGGTGCAATCCTGATGAACGATCCTCTCGAATCACTATTATCTATTGAAAAACCATGTTAAAATCCGTTGCGTAGTTTTCAAGTTCTAAGCATACATAGGGACAGACAGACTGCGGGAAGCGACTTTGTTTTATAGATATGTGGTAATTATATGTATGTAGATTAGCGTTAATAAGTCGTTCAATTCCAGGGCCCTGCCTGAAAACCAGCAAAATATTGGACAAATACTTAATAATGCAACATGCTGAGGCAGGGACCCATTTAACCTTTTACCACCTACTATTTAGTGTTAGTACCTACCTAGGTACCTATGGTTTATCCATTTTGAATGAAGCATGTTAGTAAACAAAGTACGACAAAAATAACAAAATCTCACTTGCTTGGCGTTGAGTTTCAGATATAATTGTAAGCAATTTTGATTGAAGGGAGGATCTAAAATCGACAAGTAATGTAAATTACGTACAAAAGGACGCACCAACAAAGTTAATTTTAGGTTAAGTATGGGCGGTTTGTTTACGTTTATGCTCCATTCAAAATGGATACGATATAGTTACCTATATTAATTTAAGTTTTTGGGTAAAATGAATTATATCTCTCTTCGTCAAAGTTTCTTGACAGATCACGGACATAATTATGTAAGCTGCGCTTTATATGTCTGTGAGATGCTACTTAACCTTATGGCGCATACGCCAGTAAAAGTGGCGCCCCCATCTATTTTATCTTATTATAACGTTAAAAACAGGATTTTTTAAAACTCTATCGTACAGTTTGTGGTATATATTATAAGTATTTATTAACGCCTCTGTAAGAAGTACGAAGTTGCATTTTTTGGCCACTAAACTCTATTTTCGCATCTCCTCCTAAACTATATAATTATGATAAAACTATTACAAAGGTATTGAAAAATAGCTTAAAATAAATACCACAAACTAAGATAAATTTTAAAAATGTCCTATATTTAACGTAATAATATGATAAAATAGGTGGCGCTGTCATATTGGCTCCTGTATGCGCCTTAATAAGTTAAACTATCTACATAATATTTATCTATCCTATCTGGGGCAGCAAGATATATGTCTGATGTTGTCTCGTAGAGAGGCTAAACTAGTTAAGGACTTCTCAGGTAAGGCGCAATTTTTGCTGATTATACTTACCACACTGTTTATACGGATCGCCAGTAGTACTAGATGGGCATTGGCATACGGGCTTATTGTTTATAATATTGCACATAGCCTGTTGCCCACAAGTGGTATTCACGCACTGGTTATATACGCAGCCTTGGATATCAAGATCTATGTAATTTTCAGCACAAACACAACGTCCTTTGTCCAAAATGCTGTTTTTCGGACAGCATGTGAAATTTCCTTTAGTATTGAAGCATTGTTCATTCTTTTCACAAGGATAAGATTTGCATACGTCGATATCCTCACACTGAAAATTCAATAACGGTTTCACAAATAATGCTTTGCAAGCAGTCGCGTAGATAGACATTGGGATTTGAAAGTGATTTGGCCGGATGCCGCCTAGTTCCACACCAACAATAGTATGTAAGAACAGTTAGACTCAGTTATGCTAAGATTGTATTAGTTGATATGCGATAAACTTGCTAGTGGTTTCTTTTTCACTTCTTCCGCCAGTGGACAAAAAATTGAAGTGACTTACCTATAGCCAATTGTACCTTATTTCTTGTTTGATAGTAATAACTATTTATCAAGCTGTTTATATAGTAAAAAATTGACTTGTCTAAGTGCTTATTTTATAAGTCTAAAGAAATAAACGATTCCACTCTGACTCTGACTCATTTATCATGTATCATGTTGATCATACTTCGATCATATATTTGGTTAAAATTATCACAGTTCATAATTGCTATGCTAAATAGATTTTAATTAAAGAGTACCCCTATCCACCTTACAAATTTTACACCTTTTATTGAACGAATAATTTCAAATTTACGTCAACCATACTAATTTTAGCACCTGCGACCAAAAATAACTCGTAGTAATAACTCAGAGTTTTTAGATCAACACAGAGAAATAATACCTAAAGTTAAGAGAGGCCGTCACTTTCATTTTTGATCCCATACTTTATCTTCGCGACTTAAATAAGAAATATATGTACAAACTGAATAACACAACAAGCAAGACGACAACACAACACAAAATATACATAGGTACCTAAACTAAATAAAATGCCATCGGATTCTTTGATAATGACATAGGCTTTGGATCAATGGTTTAAATCGTTAGATAGGCTCTTTACGTAGTGAGACCGCGCATGTCTGTTGCCAAATGAAGTTTATGAACTTACAAACTTGTATTTTACCAATATTTATAATTGCTCAGTGTGGTTGCTATAGGTAGTATTTTACTATAAAAACTATCGTAGTTTTAATTCGTAACGGATGTAAACGGTCTAACTACGAACCTTATTTGTGAACCTTTTCGAACACAAAAAAGGTTTAGTTAACCCGTAGTATAATATCTCTATGGTTAACCCGCTTACATCCATAATAAGGTTGCACTATTGCAACCTTATTATGGATAAAATATAATATTCGTTCTTATTCGTTTAAATTTTACTTGTTTTTTGAGTCATTTGTGTTTATTTCTTAGATTAGAGATAAATACATAGAATGTACATAAAATTCAAAATTCGTGTTTTTGCTCGCAACATTTTTAATCAACAATGTATTGTATTTTCAAAAGGATCATTCTTTTTTATGATCTAATCTATATTAATATTATAAAGAGGAAAGATTTTATTGTTTGTTTGTATGGAGTAGGCTCCGATCTACTACAACGATTGAAAAAGTTCTTGCATCATTCAAAAGCTTACTTCTCAAGGTGTGACAAAGGCTATATTTTATCCTGAAATTCCCACGGGATCGGAACTACGCGATTAAAAATACAAGGTGCTGCTGAATATGGAGCAAAAGCAACTAAATCTATTACTACCATTGATTTATTAAAAAGGGAAGATGAGGTACTGGTTTCTCGAAAGTGGCCACCTCAAATTGTGTAAAACTGTGTGCTCCCACCTCAGTCACCGTCTGACCTGGCGGCATGGGCGGTCGTACTAGCGAGAAATATTGTTGTCTCGGTCTCACTTTGGGCTTAGGTATGTCTTTCCGTCTTTGTTCTTCTTTGTATTGCACAGGACTGGAAATATAACTGTGAGCGTATGTGATTTCATGTAGAACATATATAACATATACAAGAACACATGCCAATTTTTGAGTAAGCGCTGGGAGAACAGGTTACGTTCTACCAGCGCTTACTCCAAAATTGGCAAATTGGCATCTTCCCTTTTTAATTAATCAATGATCACTACCAAACATTTTACTGACCACTCCTTTATAATTTTTATGGTACCCCTCTAAACATTGACAGTAGAAGCTTCCAATAGTGTTCTTACAAGTCTCCTTGTAACCCTGACAATGGCTTTCACATTCATCAATATCTGAAACAAACAAACAATGTGTTAAATGAGTGCTTATAACTTTACATAAGTGAATCCTAAACTAACTTCTTTTAAACCGACTTCAAAAAAGGAAGTTCTCAATTCGTCTGTTTTTTTTATGTTACCTCAGAACTTTTGACTGGGTGGTCCGATTTGCATGATTCTTTTTTATATAAAAGCTGGTGCTTCCCGTGTGGTCTTATTTTAATTTTGTTTAGTTCTGACAATGGGATCCATGAAAATTCATAAAAAACTGTACAAACTAAAATCGGTTTATAGTTTTTTAAAACAAAATTAATTATTGTCATTTAAACATTTAAACACGTATACACAACATCACACCAATATCTATTTTTTTATATTATTTGACCTTTTCTAAGTGTACATTCATGGTATTTATGGAAAAAAGCAATTTAACAGCATAATGATGAATTGACTCCTTTTGTATTGATGTATTTGTTTTATTTTAATAGGTATAAATATTTCTTTTATTTCACGTATTTTTGGTAATAAACGATATTCTATTCTAAAACCTTTTAGTTGGCGACTGGAGCCAAGTATAACAATAGGTAGGTACAGCGTAACTGAACCGAGCGTGACGGGTCAGTGACCTATTGATTTATTTAGAGAGACCACCCATCAGATAAACATAAAACGACAGTAGTGGCGCCACATTTGAAACACACGACACATTAATCGCCTCCTTATATCTGCTTGCAAGATCGCACACAAGGGGCACTATTGTACTGGATGCAGTATATACATTTGTTCG
Source organism: Eupithecia tripunctaria (assembly GCA_955876795.1). Taxonomy (NCBI): domain Eukaryota; kingdom Metazoa; phylum Arthropoda; class Insecta; order Lepidoptera; family Geometridae; genus Eupithecia; species Eupithecia tripunctaria. Next base: position 5,381,068 of record OY041627.1, read on the forward strand.
ATCGCTACTACATGTTATATGTGTCGAGGAAAATGTACACCCAAACTCATAGTTAGTTCCTTCAGAATTTCTAAACTTGACTCAACTTCAATCCATCAAAATCATATTCTCAGTTGAAAAACCTTGAAACTCACACGAAAAATCAAGATAGATAGGTACATTTATTGATATATGACTCATATTCGCCAACTATCGCCGACTATAATTTCTGTTTGCTTTTGAAAGCCGGAGGAACCCCTGTTATACAGGAACTACAGAACCTCTTCAACGCTGTCCTTCACAGTGGGAGAACTCCAAAGGCGTGGAGCGGGAGTTTGGTGGTGCCCTTTTAAGAAGGTGATAAAACCCTCCTTGAAAACTACATACCCATCCCATTCCTGAGCCACGTCTATAAGCTGTTCTCGCGAGTGGTCACGAACCGTCTTGCCAGGAGACTCGACGAGTTCCAGCCACCGGAACAGGCCGGGTTTCACGGAGGATATGGCAACATAGACCACATACACACAGTGAGCCCGATTATACAAAAGTCCGAAGAGTAATCAGCCCCTGTTTCTAGCCTTTGTGGACTATGAAAAAGCCTTTCGACTCTGTCGAAACATGGGCTGTTCGGGAATCCTTACAGCGATGCCAAGTAGACTGTCGTTATATCGAGATGCTGAGATGTCTCTACGACGCCGCCACCATGAGTGTTCAAGTACAGGACCAGCAGTCCGAACCCATCCAACTGTGCAGAGGAGTGAGGCAGGGAGATATTTTATAAAAAGAAACTGTTCACGAGCCCGTTGGAAGATATGTTTAAGACGCTGGACTGGAAAGGCAAGGGCATTAATATATATTATAGTCGTTGTAATGGCGGAGTCGCTGGAGGAGCTGAACCAGATGCTGGACAGCCTAGCTTCAGTCTCGCGACATATCATCGGTCTCGGAATGAATTCGGATAAAACCAAAGCATCAATGGCCTCATTGATCCGGGGCCGATCGTCGTACATGACCACCACACGAGGAGGTTCTCAATTCAACCGTTTTTTTATGTGTCTCAGAACTTTTGACTGGGAGATCCGATTTTGATGATTCTTTCATTTGAAAGCTGGTGCTTCCCACGTGGTTCCATTTCAATTTCATCTTTACCGTGTCCATTTTGAATGAGGCATAAACGTATACAAACCGCCCATACTTAACCTAAAATTCACTTTGTTGGCGCGTCCTTTTATACGTAATTTACATAACTTGTCGATTTTAGATCCTCCCTTCAATAAAAATTGCTTACAATTATATCTGAAACTCGACGCCAAGCAAGTGAGTTTTTGTTATTTGTATCGTGGTTTATTTACTAACATGCTCCATGCTGGATGGATAAACCATAGTTCTGACATAGCATCTACGAGAATGCCATAAAATTTAAGTCGGTTTATAGTTTTTAAAAACAAACTCAATTATTATCCTAAGACATAGGTACTCAGCCAAGTTTGGAATAAAAAAACTACCAGAACATGAACTGTAGCCGTCGCCCTTAAAACCTGTTCGGCACTGGCAGGTGTGATTAGGATATTCATTTACGCACTTCGCTTCAGAGTGGCATATATCATGATATTGGCAATCATTCAATTCTGAAAAAAAAACGTCAGGTATAAAATTTATAAAATATGGGTTATACGTAGCAACAAAAGCAAGTAATAAAAACATGAAGCATCGACCCGTTGGAATGATTAAATCAAACTGGATGCTTACCACAACTTGTGTTGTTTTGAGTTATTCATTTGATTAACTCTAATTGAAACTATACTGGGAAAGATCGCCCTTGAGCCATAAGACCGAAAATTATCGCTTATTCAATTTACATTATACTTTTTTGTCTTTCTTGTTTTTGTTATTTCTAAGTTAAAAAGTAACTAAGTATTCAATTAAGTTTAGACCTGTACCGGCAGTAACAATAATAAATATTTTTTTAACTATAACCGACTTGAATTTTTATAGTTTTTTCATGCAGTTCTGAGGTAACAATCATAAAAAAAAATACAGTCGAATTGATAACTTCCTTTTTTGAAGTCGGTTAAAAAGTAGGGATAAAACCTTCAGGGGAGGTTCAGAATCGGTCAAATCGTGGAAAAATATTCCAAAATATCCGTTAATGTGAGTTTTTGTTATTGTAAAAATTTAAAAAAACAAATTATTATAAAAAAAGGTAATTACTGATCAATGTGTTAATTGTCACTAAGAATAATCTATAATGGCATACGTGCACACGTACTGACCACGACAGCACAGCGGCTCTAGTAATATGAAAATTATTATGGGTATAATGCCCTCAAAACGTAATAATATATTATGTAAGATCATCATCATCATCATCATCAGCCTATATTAGTCCACTGCTCGACATAAGCCTCCCCTAATGCGCCCATAGCGCCCTGTCTTCAGCTTGACGCATCCAGCATCTGCCTGCAGTCTTTAGCAGATCGTCATCCCACCTGGCCGGAGGGCGCCCTACACTACATTTGCCGAGTCGCGGTCTCCACTCAAGAACTCGTTTACCCCATCGGTTGTCAGTTCATATGTAAGATGCAATTTATTAAATATTTTCATATTTCGATTGACTGACCAATATTTAAAGAACGCTGTATGATATAAATATTGACATAACGATGTTTGTTAGCGACGACGACTTTATGTGGATTAGATAAGGCTTAAAATAGTTAGAATACTTCATAAACTTGTTGTTTTAAAATAAAGTTCAAAATCGAATGTTATTTTAGGTAAACAGAATATGTATTAGTAGTTGTGTTCAAGACGTCATAGAATAAGTAATAGTAGTTGCGCCCGAGCGACTCGCTATACATGCCTACCTATATATGTATAGATTAGTTTCTGGAACGAATAGAAAGGAAAGACAAGGACAATAAAATATTCTAGAATAAAGAAAGGGATAGCTATAGCTTCGGGAAATGTGTGGAATTTTCTAGGCGGGACCGATTTAGGTATAAAAGCTGGGCATTTTGGCCGTTTGATTATTCAGTTCTAAGCGATCGAAGAGTGAACAAGTGATATGGAAAATTATTGAAGTGAATTATTAAAGTGCAGTTGCAGTGACCTTTTGTGTTAAGTGCGTAGTTGAGTGTATGGTTGAATAAACCAACTTAAAGTGTTCTGAAGTGTTTTTACTTGGCCATCATTCCCGACCAGCCCTAGTTGAAGTCTTACACCTTCGACGAGCCCCTACAATGTTCGTACATAATATGAGAATAGGTACCAACCAGCCTTTGGTGCCCCTGCCGGCTACAATGAACACATCCGGGGAAAACAAATGTTATAATAATACTGTACTGTTATTTTATCATAAAAACTATCGTAGTTTGACGAATTCATTACGGATGTAAGCGGGTGCAGTGCTCGAAAGGATACGGAACGCGCGCGTCTAGAACCGCACTCGCCCTGAAGATGTCCCTCGTTAAGGAATGAAACGTTCTTCCAACACAAATAAGGTTCGTAGTTAACCCGCTTACATCCGTAATGAATACTGTACTGTACTCCTGCACAAATGTCATAATTATAACTTTGGCTTTAGTTCACAATAATAATAATTACCTGTGCACATGAGGCCGTTACCATCGTAGCCTTTAATACATTCGCATTCGAAGCCAGGATCGTATTCGACCATGTTGCACGTTGCCATTGCATGGCATGGATGAGACTGGCATGGATTCACTGAAAATATAAGTTGTAGTCAAATGGATAACAAACAGCATCTTCAACAACAGTTAAACATTATGACGACCTCTGTGGCGCGGTGGGCGAAGGTCTGCCTGCGACGCAGCAGGTTGCGGGTTCGATTCCCGCCTCGGGACAAATGTGTGTACGATATGTAGACATTTGTTCAGGGCGTTCTGGATGTTTTTCTATGTATAATAAAAATATCTATCTATGTAGTGTATTGTATTTTGTATGTCAGTTATCTAGTACCCATAACACAAGCTCTGCTTAGCTTGGGGCTAGATAATGCTGTGTGAATTGTCCAGCATTATTTATTTATTTATTTATTTATTATCATCATACTAACATTTTTTGTGAATGTTTGGATGGAGAAGGGATTAATGTTTGATCGTCACTAAAACTTCTGAACGGATAAGGTTAAAATACTATAGGTCAAAACCTGGAATAAAATAGCTACTTTTTATCCCATAAATCCTGTTTCCTTCAAACTTTCAGTTTGTGAAGGCTGTGGAGTTTGCTTACCTGTCCTAGGAGGCAGTATTATAATGCCATCAAAACGTAATAATATGTGTACATAAGACTTCGCCATGTCCACTTTCCCTACCTTTCGTAATCTATATGATAGGATGTGTAATTTGTTCTTGTTTCTTGTTATTTTATTGTGAACATCACACCTTTTCAAAAAGTTATCTTTGTTGAGAAAGACAGAGTCAGAGTCAGAGTCAAATCGTTTATTTCTTTAGACTTACAAAATAAGTACTTAGACAAGTCAAATTTTTACTATAAACTATATCAAACAAGAAATAAGGTGCATTTGACTCTAATTCACTTCAATTTTTTGTCCACAAGCGGAAGAAGTGAAAAAGAAACCACTAGCAAGTTTATCAACTAATACAATCTTAGGATAACTAAGTCTAACTGGTCTTACATACTATTGAGGCATGCGGAGATAATACATATATTGTACAAATGTTATAATTATAATTTCGGCTTTGGTTCAGAATAATAATTATTACCTCTGCACGTGTGGCCGTCACCCTCGTAGCCTCTATTACATTCGCATAAGAAGCCAGGATGGTTGCCGACTCTGTTGCACGTTGCATTTGCATGGCATGGATTAGGTTGGCATGGATCCTCTGAAAAGGTAAGTTGATTTAATGTAGCTTGGGGCTAGATAATGCTGTGTGAATTGTCCAGTTATTTATTTATTTATTTATTTATTTATTATTTATAGATTAGATTAGATTAGTGGCACCGAGTAATGTTAGTCATTGATTTATTAAAAAGGGAAGATGAGGCACTGGTTTCTCGAAAGTGGCCTCGGTCGCCGTCGGACGTGAGCGTATGTGTTTGCGTGTAGTTGTAACACATGCAAATTTTTGAGTAAGCGCTGGGAGAACGTAACCTATCTTCCCTTTTAATAAATCAATGATGTTAGTAGTTGTTTTAATGGATACAGTCAAAGGAACAACAGTCATCATACTAATATTAGAAACTAGCTGCGCCCCGCGGCTTCGCACGCGTTGTTCCTATGAAAACATTAAAAGGTGATTTTCATCCCACGGAAACAGATTTATGGGATAAAAAGTAGCCTATGTTTTATTCCAGTATTAGAATTACCTATATGCAAAATTTCAGCCAGATCCGTTCAGTAGTTTTGGCGTGAAGACGTAACAAACATACATCCATACATCCATCCAAACTTTCGCCCTTATAATATTAGTGTGAAGTGTGATGTTAATGTTTGGATGGATGAAGGGATTAATGTTTGAAGACAGGGCGCTATGGCGCTCATTAGGGGAGGCCTATGTCGAGCAGTAGACTAATATAGGCTGATGATGATGATGATGAACAATGTAAAAAGAATGATGTAACATATAAAAATGTATATGAGAATACCAATTCTGCGGGCTCTGGTGTCCTTGCGGTCTACGAGAAAGACAGCCGGAGATATATTGTCCAAATGTTATAATTATAATTTTGGCTCAGGTTCAGAATAATAATTATTACCTCTGCACGTGTGGCCGTCGCCATCGTAGCCTTTTATACATTTGCATTCGAAGCCAGGATGGTGGCCGACTCGGTTGCACGTTGCCTTTGCATGGCATGCATTAGGTTGGCATGGATCCACTGAAAAGGTAAGTTGTAGTCAAATGGATATAGAAACAGCATCGTCAACAACCGTCTAAATATTATCATAACAATAATTTACAAATGCGCATACACTGCTAAAATAGCACTGCACGCACATAAAATATTATGGATTAGTTATTAGGTACAATTACAGTTACAATTTTTTTTATAAGTACCTAAGTAATTTGAGTGATAATTTATTGTGTTTAGGGTTTGGGAGACATTTATTAGTACCTGAGCATGAATGGCCGTCGCCTGTGAAGCCTGAACGACATTCGCATTTGTAGTCAGTCTTTTGATCCATGCATATTGCATTTTCATGGCATGGATTAGGTTTGCATGGGTCCTTAGCTGAAAAGGTTGGTACTAGGCTTTATTAATATCACTTATTAATCACACTAATATTATAAATGCGAAAGTTTGTATGGATGTATGGATGGATGTTTGTCACCTCTTCACGCCAAAACTACTGAACGGATCTGGCTGAAATTTTGCAGACAGGTAATTCTAATCCTGGAAACAAACATAGGCTACATTTTGATCACATAAATCAGTTCGCGTGGGATAAATCACCTCTAAATGTCTCCATAGGAACAACGCGTGCGAAGCCGCGGGGCGCAGCTAGTTAATTATGTAAGTTAGTTCTCTAATAAACATAATTTTTATACCAGAAACAAACATAAGCTTGCTGCCCACAGTTCGGCTTGTATCTTTTAGAGTGGCAATGTATACACTTTATCAACAAAACTCTTCGTAAGTTGCAAAAATTATCAATAAATCGTTTTAAACAAATTGTCAAAGCTTAGGGTTTTGCTCCAACTCAAAAAATAAATACTAACCGGCTAAAAATTCCTCGTTACTTTAATTCTACATAACGAAGCGACAGAAATCAAAAATATCAATTGTATTATATTATACACGGTATAACATAATATGTGTAGTACCCCGAAGGGGGAGGTTCCAGACCATCATGGTGATCAGTTGTGGGGGGGAGATAATTAAAAATTCCTATTTTCAGTTTCCCATACAAAAAGTTTTAATTTTCTAGTGCCTAAATAAAGTGACAACCCTATCCGGGCAACCTATACCTACCTATACTACTTCTACAGGTAGCTACAGCTATGGCGGGAGATTACTAGACGACTTAGTAAATGCGTAATAATAAGATGCAAGTAGGTACCTACCTATTTTTTATCCATCCAGCATGGAGCATGTTAGTAAATAAACCACGATACAAATAACAAAAACTCACTTGCTTGGCGTCGAGTTTCAGATATGTAAGCAATTTTTATTGAAGGGAGGATCTAAAATCGACAAGTAATGTAAATTACGTATAAAAGGACGCGCCAACAAAGTGAATTTTAGGTTAAGTATGGGCGGTTTGTATACGTTTATGCCTCATTCAAAATGGACACGGTATAGGTACTAATGAGAAAATTGTAATAGCTAATAGTAATTTAATAAAACTTACATGATACAGAAATTATTAATTTCTTTCAAAGGTATTGATTTCGAGTCAAACTCGTGACACAATTTGCATCAAATTTCACACAATTGATATTCACTAAAACTAACACTTTTAGTAGGTAGCATAGGTATTTACGCATAATTAACATGTATTCACATCACTTTATAACACAATAATTGAGACACAATACTGTTTACAAACTAAAACGAAACCCGGCCGGGCCGCCCTTTGTGCGCCACGCGCCGCGCGCTCGCGTGGACTGATCAATCACCTTGAAAAAGTTCATACAATGGCCGGCCATAGCTAGTGATGTGTACTTAGATTATCATCGATATACCCGTCATCGATTTTATGTTTATTTTTAACCTTCAAAAAAAGGAGGTCGTCCTCAATTCGACGTTATTTTTTTTACCAGTTTTGACGTTTTATAACGCACTAACTGCGCCCCGCGGCTTCGCACGCGTTGTTCCTATGAAAACATTAAAAGGTGATTTTCATCCCACAGGAACTGATTTATGGGATAAAAAGTAGCCTATGTTTGATTCCAGGATTATAATTACCTGTATGCAAAATTTCAGCAGATCCGTCCAGTAGTTTTGGTGTGAAGAAGTAACAAACATCCATGCATCCATCCATCCATCCATACATCCATACAAACTTTCGCACTTTTTAGTGTGAGTGTGATTCACTGCCCAATACTCAAAAGGGAAAAAGTCGTGAGTTTATTTCTTTTGTTTTTTTACATGTTTAAGTTAAATAATGTTAAGTAGGTCTACTTAGCTTTATGTTAAGGAATGATAAATCTAAATTAAACCACAATAGCAGTTTCAAGCCGCACGCACACAGCCGCTAATTCTTATTTTTACCACCGCTAGGTGGTACCTTCTAAGAAAGCATAAGTACTATTTATTCATATCCTACGCTGTAAGTAAATATTTTTTCTTTTTTACCTACGCCAAGTAACCAGCTATTCATTACAAACTTGCTAAATTAAATCGCGTATCACTAAATCACTTTTTTATTTTCGTGCTTGTTAATACTGTTCATCGATATTACGATCAAAAGTGAAGCAACATATTGTGGTGACGTAAGTACATCACTAGTTCATTCTTTTGATTTCGCCGAAAAGATGGAAACGAAAGATGCCGACCGCATCAAAGATTTCTGGACAGACAGAACAGACTAACTACCTACATTGAATAACGGAAAATAAAGTTTTAGGTAAGTTAGCTGTACTGGTCGCGGCTTAAGAATCGACCCGTGCAACTCAACCCGCGGATGTTTTAATTAGATAAATACACAAGAAATTACAAAAAGTTTGAAAATGACACGACTGTGTTATCGTGTTTGTTTGATAACAAACAGCGTAAAGTTTATTTCGTGTTTTTAATTTCACGTAACTTCAACCTTCAAATTGAAATTTTATCCTAGCCCATAATTCTGTGACATAACTTACGACAATTTGTCTCTATGATGCTGTATGCGTTTTTCTCTTTTAAGAATTATAACTGGAACTGTCCCTCCTCGTCTGTGACCATACTGAGGTCACGACAACCAACACAGCTGACTGTAGGGTTGTCACTTCGTACAAAATCAGCTATCCATGTTGAAACTTTGTTGCAGTTTTTTTCAGAGATTTCAATCGAAATTCGAAAAGTCGTTGAACAAAAGTTGTTCCCCGGGGGGTGGACAATCGCCCCCTTTTCGGATAGTACACATATTTTGTTACACGTTGTATAAATATTAATTATATTATCTTATCACTTGTCAATGTTAAATTTTATAACTGTTTTGAGTTTATTACATGAATTGTATTTATTTTGAATTTATTTAAATATGCAATCGTTGGTTTTTCTGTGAAAACTTCTCCTACGACATGGGCTTCCTCTAAAGTTTTTTTTACTATACGTGTAAAAACTATGATTGACGAATTAATTGCGTATGTAAGCGGACGCAGTGCAGGCGCAACGCAAAGGGCGTAGCTACCCATAGGGGGCCAAAAATTTGCCCCACCCTGTATATATCCAAAGACATTGTAAAAACCTTGTAAGAATTCCTGTATTCCGTCCACTGGTTTATCTTTATTTTGCACACTTGCACGCTTAAGGGTATTTTGGTACTTATTTCAAAAACTATAAAACTAACAGCTAACAACAGCAAAATTAAATAATTTGATACCCTACTCGAATTTTAAAGTCTCTTTATAAATTTCGACATCTAATTTGTACCTACTGAAACTTTCAATTTCGTGGGCGCATGAAATGTATTAATATTCTTAATTTAAAAGCTGCGGCAGTTGCTGAGAATTTTAAAAGAAAAAATGGACTGACCAAGTAACTATACGAGTTTCGAATCCGATCTCAAAACCCTAATAACGAACAACCCATCATAAATTAAACCATTATATTTAATTTTCTTTAAGGCAAGAGTAAGCTCCTTTGAGGCCATTCAAAGAAATGCAGCACGTATCGCAAAATTCTTATCCAGGGTTGACAGGTGTAAGAATAGTATTATATCCAGTCTGGCAGATCGATTGATACAGACAGACGCATACAAACGGTGGATGGAATTATCATCCTAAATTCATAGGTACAGTATATTTTTTACTGTTAATTTTAAATTGTTTCTGTATTATGTACCTATCCAACCTGACTATTTTATACTTTAAATGTTATTATTGTACATGGATGTGTCTGAAATAAAAAGATATTATTATTATTATTATTCGCAGTCGGTTAAAATTTACCTGCACATCGGTAGTCCGTCTCTTCGTTATGGCACTGTTCATTTTTACGGCATGGATTAGGCAGGCATTTATCTACGGCTGAAAAGATGGCAAAATTGTAAAAGACAGAGTTAGGCCGTATACAGAAAAAAAGCTGTAAACTTATAAGTGCTTACCGGCGCTTGACAGCGCTGGTCTGGTCCGTTCTACAAAAGGGAAGCAGGTTGTCGCAGTTATAATAATAATAAATAATAATAATAAATAATGCTGGACAATTCACACAGCATTATCTAGCCCCAAGCTAAGCAGAGCTTGTGTTATGGGTACTAGATAACTGATATACATACGAGTTGTTTATTAATTTTAGATGGCAGCGCCCAGCGCTGACCAGCGCGTGTTGAAGCTTGTCGGAACTTGTCGGCACCGTTCAGTGCTTATCGGCGCGCGTTCATATATTTTCCTGCGCGATTTACCAGCGCTGTCAAGCGCCGGTAAGCTCTTATAAGTTTCCAGCTTTCTTTCTGTATACGGATATAGAGCTCGTTGCATGCAAAGCATTAATTTATTCTAAAGCTCAATAGCATTCAAGGTGTATTTTTTACACTAAATCGTGTAGTTACTATTAGCAATGTTTGAATTAAGGCGCATACACCAGTGAAATTGGCGCCCCCATCTATTTTATATCCCCATCTATTACGTTAAAAACAGGAAGCTTTAAAAATCCATCGTACAGTTTGTGGTACCTATCTGTTATAATAAGTCATTTATTAATCTCTGTAATAATTTCATTTAATGTAAAAGTTTCATTTATGAAGCTTAGCTTGCGCTTTTTGGCCATCAAACTCTATTTTCGCATCTCTAAAACTATATTTGAACTTATAGTTTTAGAGATGCGAAATTAAACTATATAAGATAAAACTATTACAGAGGTATTAAACAATAGTTTATAATACATAGATACCACAAACTGTACGATGGATATTATTATATACGGAGTATTCGGTATTGACGACTATTTTTCATTACCTATTTGTGACCACTTTAGTAGAACGTTGAGGGCCCATCGGAAACAAAGTTGGGACCCTAAAAACCTCACTTGGTCGGTCTCATCTCTCATCTTGTATGTATTTCGATGCCTGACAGGCAAAGCGAGCGAAAGCTAGCGAAAGCCAACGAACGAACGCAAAAGAACTAAAGAACCAGTGAGGACGTCATTGCGAAAGCAACGAGTCCAAACGAGGGCCTTCGTTTAACCTCGACCGTGCTCCGGTAGATGTCGCTACTTAAAGAGTGTGCAATAACGCCGCATATTTTCGAGTATTTTCGAGTTTTCTCGTCATCCATACCGCAATGCATAAAAACTAAAGTTTTCAATCAGAGATGGGTTTATGCCGGTCATTTACAGGGCGGATTGAGTAAATGCCTATTTATGCCTTATAAATGCCCGATGACAGGGCAGAAACTACGCTTCTAGTCTTTAAACATTTTTTTTTTTTTTTTAAGAATTTTCTTCAATTTAAAGTATTATAAGGTTTACTTCGTGATGTCTGAGAGTCAATATTATATTCCAATAAAAACCATGTACCTACTTAACGTCTTAAGAATAAAACATTAAAACGTAAGTACGTACGTAGCGTAGCTTGTAATACTTTAAATTGAAAAAAATTCTAAATGTTTAAAAACTACAAGCGTAGCTCTGTCATTTATTCAATCCGCCCTGTAAATGCCCGGCATAAACCTATCTCTAGTCCTGAGAGAAGGTGCATACATTCTATTAGTTTACCTTGACAATGAGTAATGCCATCGCCTGTATACCCCGGGAAACATGTGCATATGTAGCTTCCGGGCGTGTTCGTGCAATTTGCGTTAGCTAAACAACGATATGGGGTTGCCTTGCATTCGTCAACACCTGTAAAAGAAGAGTTAACAGTTATATTACGATATAGGTAATCGTTTTCTTAGTATCGCTTGATAACTATCTGAGATATTGTATTTTTAAGTTATATTTTGGAGCGACATAATCGCAATGTGATTAAGCTCTTTAAATAAAGATTAATAAAAAGAAAAGTTATATTTGGTACCACTATAGTTAAAAACTAGTGAGAATAAGCTGTCGTGTCTGTCTCGTACGTGGACAAACTACCGCTATATATCGAAATGTGAATCGATAATTTGTCAGTTTCAATAAAGCTATCTATAAACCGACTTCAATAATATACTTTTCTCATGGTCCAGTTCTGATAATGGCATTGATGAGAAAACCATAGGTATATTGAAGTACGATTATAGTTTTTTTAAACAAACTCAATTATTCTATGAAAATGTGTATGTGTGAGCGGAAAGTTTAACATTACAGCGCTGTCACATTTTCGCCTTTATAATATTAGTATGATATGCATATTAATATCATAAAGGCGAAAATTTGTATGGATGTATGGATGGATGTTTGTTACTTCTTCACGCCAAAATTACTGAACGGATCTGGCTGAAATTTGCATACAGGTAATTCTAATCCTAGAAAAAACATGGAATACTTTTTATCCCATAAATCTGTTCCCGTGGGATGGAAATCACATTTTAATGTTTCCATAGGAACAACGAGTGCGAAGCCGCGGGGCGCAGCTAGTTTCCATATAAAATCCAGTAACGCAAACTCTGCAGTTAAAAGTACCTACATACGTCAGTCGATGGCAGTTCACACTCAGCATACAGACATTAGAACTATCGTCCCAGAGACAACAATCATTCGATACTGTGTATTAACTTGTATAAGTTTTATAAATATATCGAACCTCGGAGTAAAGAAGAGAAATCAGTTTTGATACCCGGATCGTAAAGTTTGTATAATGGCTAAACTGGTTGCAAAACAACTGAGGCCGATTGTTGAACGATCAACGTCCAACAATATTTCAATTAACAATTAACTCCTAAGCCCCGCCCAATTTGGTTTTAGTAATACCGGACTCCTTCTCAGGACGTCGAGTCCCACATAATTCTGAAGGAGTATTTTAATTAATTCGATTCGTTACCAAAGCGAAAATGTCAGATTCGAATTTGAATACTATTCCGTTGTTTTCGCTTTGGAAACGAATCGAATGAATTGAAATACCCCTGCTGGTCCGCTCCATAGTAGTTTCATTATCATCATCATCATCCGCAGCCCGACTTCACCCACTGCTGGGTATAGGCCGCCAAACTTTTGTGCCACTCCACACGGTCCTGCCGCCAATCTCATCCAGGTTCGTCAGAGCAGTTTATGCGTAATTAATTCGAACTTCGTTTTTTTATCTCATGGGAGGCCCAGACTCTCTACGACCCTATTAAGATGGTAGAAAAACTGCAGGAAGGGCTGCAGCAGCCCTTCCTGCAGTTTTTCTACCATCTTAATAGGATCTCCGAGTGGCAGGCAGCAGCTGCCTGCCACTCGGTGGATATCCCCTAGTCGCCTCTTACGAAATCCGCGGGAATAGTTGGTTTGGTGCAAATTGTTAGCCGCACACGGCGAATAAATACCTACTTTGAATATTATGTAAAGATCCTTACCGACTTTCACCTTAATGTCGAATGCTATATTTGTATTTCGTCCGAATATAACTGTGCATTTCCATGTGCCTGTCATTGTAGCGGTGGTGGTAATCTGGAAGAAATGAATTTTACAATAGGCTGAAAATCGCTTTGTTTATTTATATTATATGTGGCGACCTCTAGGTGACATATGCCGAACTTCAAGGCTTACATTAATAGAGGCACCATAGAAAGTAAGACCGCAAAACTAAAGCTACTATAGCTTTAGTTTGCGGAAGTTAGTTTTTTTTTTTGACCGAAACCGCTGTACCGCTCCTTATGAAAGTGCGGCGAGGTGGGGGCCAAGGAAAAAAGAGCAAGAGTACACATGATATCGGTATTGTCGGATAGATCTAAGGATATCGTCGGTAAACGAAATGTTTCTTTTAAGTAACGATTATATTTTTTTATTACTAAATTCCAGTTCCAGGAAATACGTGGTTTAAAGTAAGCCTTACAAGTTTGTGAAATAAAACTTTGTCGTTTACAATTTCCATTACATTTGCAAGGTTTCCAAATATTTTCTTTACTTTTACAATTAATGATTATGAACACCCAAAGTTCCGGTAAAATTTGTGCAAACAATCAGATTTTTGGTGGCTTAAATCAGTATAACAAACTCAGATTTGTTTCTACAAATTTTGATTTCTTGTTGTGATAGAAACCTAGATTAACTTATAGTGCACAAGATACCTAATATTTAAAAGTTTCAAAGAAAGATCTGTAACAACGCCATAATCACGTAAGAGCGTTTGTATGAAAAGTAAGATGGGTAAGCCGGTCTTAAGACAAATCGAAAGCACAAAAAGTGAAGTACCTATTAGGTAATCCTTGATCGCGCAAACACTTGATTCGGTTAAAACTGACTATATACGAGTGTCTATCTGTCTATCTGTCTATCTGTCTACCCCACATCAACTGTCGGTCTAAAGACCAACGGGCTTCGTGAACTAGATGGGTCTACTCTACTATTTGGGGGAAATTCCACCTTTACCCTTGCTATTAGCTAGATAGGCTGTCGAAACTGTAAAAGCGTAAAAAGTTAGGCGTGTTTAAAAAAACTATACTTAAATCATCTTAGAATTTCGGTCAACAGTATTAATCTATGTATGTTTACATTCCCGAATAATATTATTGATTCCGTCGCGTGATTTTGAGGTTTATACCGTTCCGCCCATCCCCTTGTATTTCCCTGCCGCTCTCGGTAGCGAATACCGTGTTAGTTTGAACAAGCCTTAATGAGTAGCTCTTACAGTATTCTCTGGAGCGTAGAGATCCTCGTCTTCTTTATATAGCATAATTAATTTACCACCAATTGTGCACCTGCAATGAAACAGAATAATGGCAAAAAAACAAGAAAGCTATAATATAGTTATCAGTTATCAGGTACCAAAAACGATCGAAAGTGGTTCCGGAGTTAGAACGGTGAGACGGTTGAGTTCCCTTGGAGTCAAATTGTAGGGTTCGGGTCTTTCTCCTCATCACGTAGAGTAAGTAGACAACCGTTTGGAGATACTGCTTGTTAATTTTTTTTGCTAATCATATAATGATTTCCAGGAAAGTTATTTCTAAACCCATAAAAGGGTGACAGAGTATGAAGGGAAGTAATATAACAATACACAGATAATCGTCGAATTGTTGTAGATTTCAAAACAAAACAAAATATAAGAGCTTCAGAGCATATTCGGTGCAATCATTTTAGGAGACCTCCGATGTCATAAAATCTTTACTATACCTATGGGGTCTATATAGTTATCTTATTCGCGGCCATGACTTAGGAGGCATACCAAGAATTGATTATAAACTTAAAACACATTTAATTCTGTGTAAAATAAGTACTACCTACGTTTTTTGAGAACAGCTGACACACCCGTCGTTATTTTTAAATGCTACCTAGAGAGTAATTTGACTTTTCTCATTTCCTTTGTGTTTTTGGAAGTAGTCTTGATACACTCTCTCTCTCTCACATAATATACTTACCCAATGTGTTCAAATATCGCATCAGACTCAATATGAAATTTAATTGGTCGGTTCTCTGTGAGCCAGACAGTTTCGGTCTGTGCCATTCCAGAGCCATCACTTTTATTGATTGTTAGATTTATAACATCTATTAAGGAAGCTGAAATAAAATAAATATTTAGCTCATGTCTCCTTTCAATCACTCTTCATTCGGGCTCCACCTGAGTGTAGTATTGGGCTTGGCCGAGGGTCCCCACCTTAGTAGGGGGATCCTCCTCTTTTTTTTCAAAGTCAGTTAATTATCGATTATTATAAAAGAAACAAATTGGCTTACCTGAGCTTAATGCGAGTATCAATTTTAATATTATTGTTCGTACGAGCAACATTTTTCCACTTCAAAACACTGTTAGCCAGAGACTAGCATATACAATAAATAATATTTAAACAGTTTTCCTCAAAACTAAAATGATATAATGGTTTGAAGACTTAGGGTTACCATTACCAGTAAACGGTCCTGCGAGCGGATTTTTACATTATTATACGCTATTCTGAGCTAACTTGGTTTTGACTTTGCTCGCATAGCTGACGCAGTTTTTCATACATGCGTGCCGAACGCAAAATATTTTAAACTTAAATTGTAATAAAACAATACCAAGTTAAGTCATATACCCCATGTTAGGGAGCCAATATGACAGCGCCACCTATTTTTGATATTATTACGTTTAACATAGAAAATTTTAAAAATCCATCGTACAGTTTGTGGTAGCGAAATGCGGCTCCGACGTGCGACTGCGATGCGAATGCAGTAATGCAGTAATGCTGTGCTCGGTATGTTATTGGTACAAAATAATTACAAAAAATACAAAATAATTTATTTAGAACAATGTACATGATACAGTAAGTTACAAATGAACGATGAGACAGCAAAAGTTTAAAACTGTGAAGCTGCCGCATCGCCCGCCTCCTTGACACAAGATAAGTAAATAAATTATAGAAGTAGGTTTAAACAATTAGTGGTCTTAAAGTTAATTATGAGAGTTAAGTTAAACATAGAAAAACAAAGTAAAAATAAGAGCACGGATCCAGTTTATAGGTGACGTAGATTACGCAAGAAATAATTAATAA
Source organism: Eupithecia tripunctaria (assembly GCA_955876795.1). Classification (NCBI taxonomy): domain Eukaryota; kingdom Metazoa; phylum Arthropoda; class Insecta; order Lepidoptera; family Geometridae; genus Eupithecia; species Eupithecia tripunctaria. Next base: position 5,397,750 of record OY041627.1, read on the forward strand.
ATGACTTGGGAGGTGCTATGAATGGGTATCATTGGGTGAGTGTGTGTGTGTGTGTGTGTGTGTGTGTGTGTGTGCGTGTGTATTTTAGAGTGGGGAAGAGGGCTCCTGAGGACACCGGTCTCTTAAGAGTCCGGGCAACAGGAGACTCCTGTGTGCATCGTGTGAGTTTGTGTAGGTGTGTGCCTGATCGTGGGAACTGTGTAATTTACGAGTTCCAATATAGGTATGTGTGTGCGTGTGAGGGAGCTCCTGAGGTCACCGTGCTCTTAAGAGTCCGGGCAACAGGAGACTCCATTAGTGTTTGTCTGGTTAACTGGGTGTTTGCAGTAAGTCTTCTGTTTCCTCATATGAGAGGGAAAGTAGCCATTTAAAGATTTTTAATTTGGACTTATAATATGGTAGGGGGTATATTTCGAGTGTTTTATTGATTCTGTTGTAGAGGGTGGGGCTCATGTAGTGGTAGTGCCGTCCCGCGAGTGCGGTCCGACGCGACTCAATTTTGCATACTCTATCACAACGGCGTTTTTGGTTTTTAAGGTTGGGATCAAAGTGTAATTGTGAGTGCTTACGCAACAAGACCGCTGAGATAAAGAGCTGCCGAACGGTCAGGACCTCACATCGGGAGTATAACTGACTAGTGGAGTAGCGTCTCGGTTCGGACAGCATTACCTTAAGCACCGCTCTCTGCGCTCTCTCGACTCTAATCATCTGAGATTTGTTGGCTCCACCCCATGAAATATTGCAGTAAGAGATGATAGATTGGGCCAGCGAGAAGTAAACTGTTCTTAAGCAATCCATGTCCGCAACTCCTCTCAAGCGCTTAAAAATAAATATAAGTTTGCGAATTCTACCAACTGTACATTCAATATGAGGAAGCCACGTGAGTTTGTTATCCAGGTGCACGCCAAGGTATTTTATTTTCGGTGTGTGTTCAAGGGTAAGGCATGAGCATTCATTATCTGGAGAGTTAGTGCATGTATGGACTCGGATAGAGAAAGCAGAGGGACATTGGGTTCTGGTAGTGGGAGAGAAGGTTATATATTTTGACTTTATAACGTTAAGCGTTAGGAGGTTAATTGCAAGCCAGTTCGAAATCACTCTCAAGGCTGCCTCAGCTGAGGACCTGACATCCTGCCATGTTGGTCCAGTAATGACAAGTGCAGTGTCGTCAGCGTAGGTGAAAATGGAACAATTTGAAAGTGACAATCTGCACAAGTCATTTATGTAGATGAGAAAGAGTTGCGGACCAAGGACGCTTCCCTGGGGGACGCCGAATGTTAGAGCTTCTTCCTCGCTGTAGGTATTGTTTATCTTAACAATTTGAGTTCGATTAGAGAGATAGCTCTCGAACAGGTCTCTGACACTGCCTCTGATTCCAATTGATTCCAATTTACTTAAGAGTAAGGGAATAGAGACAGTGTCAAAGGCCTTCAAAGGTGGTCGCAGCGGCATCGACAGATGGAATGGCGCTTGTAAGACCTACTGAGATCAAGGCTTTGTTTGACAAGAAAACCGGCTAAGTTCGCCCTAATGCAATGCCCATCCTCAGTCAAAATGCCTTCGTCGACCTATGTTATAGATAGGCTGTGGTATATGTATGCACCTATCCCGAATACTTTTATATGCATTAACTTATTAGTAAATATGGTATTTTTAGACAAAACATTTAATTTTATTTATTCTATAGACTGAGAAAAAGGAAGTTATTTTGGTTGTAAATGCAATTGCATCCTTTTAATAAGCGATTACACCCGTTACTATGCAGAAATAAAATAATTATATGGACTTATTTATTTTTTTTGTTTGTTTGGGACTCGAACTCTGAAGTTATGGTCACCCTATCCTCATCGCGGTTTGGTTTTCCTGTACATAAATCCATTTCAGAGGAAGGATTTGTAGATAATTAATTATAATTGACGTAAAACCTATAAATAAATTATTTTATGATGGTAACAACACCAGAATGCGTCACGGGGTCGTAAATAAGCTACAAGGTCGGGTTTTTGACAATTTTCAATAAATTTTGGTACCTGCATCATTGGTGAATGAATCAATTTCATTTTCTACGGCTTGATGAACCGCTGATAATGAGATCGTGGGTTCAAAAGTTCAATAGTTCTTTATTCCTCTTGCCTCTCGGCCCTTAAACTGAACGGACGTGTCATCGGCTATCTCCGAAAAATTGTTGGACTTGGCAGTCACCGTGCTCCTGGACCCGGCCGGCGCTTCGCCCTCCTGTCACCGGGAGCCCCCACAGTTCGCGTCGAACCACGCGGTGAGTGCTTGATTTGGCGAGCTTCAAACAACAGTCGTCGCCACCTAAGGAGTTAACCACAACGCCATCGGAACAGTGAGCCGCCGAGTTGAAATTATCGTATTCAACCGCAAACATTACCAGTCTTCGAACCCCGTTGCAGTCTCCGAGTATCCATGCCGAAATACACTTTTTGATATTTTTTATGGCTTTTTGATATGCCTTCTCGCTAATAAATCCACAAAATCAGAAACTTAAAGAAATTACCTTATTAAAAATAACTCCAATTGCCTACAAGAAATAAAATTAAAGTGCCTTAACTCGAGCTGTGAGCAATACACAAAACCAGCTGCATCAAAAAAGAAAAGTTATTCCTTATATTATTCAGTCTCAAAATAATAAGGATGATGCAACATACACCACCAAAACAAAACGAAATCGAAACAGAACTGCAAGTTACGAGCCCTTCTGAAACTAATCAAGAATCAGATCGTAATGTCAATTCCCGCCGCTTTAAACGAAAAGCACTAAGAAGTCCAGAACTCGTTAACTCTTTCAAGTTAGAAGGAACCCTAAACGCGTTCCAACAACAGTTTACGGAGCATATCACACAACTATTTACAACATTCCAGAAGGATCAAGACTCTAAGTTTGCATCTCTTAGTTACGATTTACATCTCATCAAGGAGGAGATACAAGAAATTAAAAACTTCAAGGAAGAAACGGATAAAAAAATAAAAATTCTCAGCTCGGAACAGGAGAACGCCGCAATAAAAACTACTAAATTGGAGCAAACATTTGAAAGAACCTCAGAGAAAGTGGAATCCCTAGAAAAAAAACTAGAGTCCATAGAAAGGCAACTGTGCCAGTACAAAATTGAGATCAGGAATATACCTTCGGCTGCTCTTGAAACTAAACAAGAACTACAGCAAATGGTACACCAGTTACTAAAAACACTGAGTCTGGAAGCACTTATGAGTGAAATCCGCAGCATAAAGAGTCTACCAGGAAAAGCAAACGCACCTAGACCTATCCTCCTGGAATTAACCACTTATGATGCCAAGACTAGCATTATCCAAGGAGCAAAGCATTACAATAAACGTAACAGCACGGAGAAGCTTAACACTACTCATGTGTCTATAGCTGGCTCACCGCAACCTGTGTATGTTAGTGAATACCTTACACACAAAATAAAGGGCTTGTTTTATAAAACTAGAGAATACGCAAAACAGAATAATTTTGTCCACTGCTGGACCTCAAACGGGCAAGTACGCTTGCGCAAGGAAGATGGCAGCAAAATTATTTATATTAAAAACGAAGAACAACTACAAGAAATAGGAAATAGTGCGTGACTAGAATCTAACAGATCAACACCCTATGATAAGTTAAAAAACCCTATAACTCTATTAGTAAGCTTTTTATTTACTTATTGTTGTTACAAATTAATTTTAACAAACATATTCGCTTTTAAGTTAGATTATAAAGATTTTATAAAATATTTTATAGCTCAGAATAACAAGTATCCGTACGTACTGCCATCAGCCATCTGCCTATCTAGTGTTACTCAACTTAAAAGCGATGCGTCTTACCTTTACCTCAACCTGTGTAACAATATGCTTATAACATATCTAGGTCAATACTCTACCAGAACCTCTTACGAGCGTAGCCTCCTGAAAGCATACACCAGACACTATACTATTTCACTTACATTCAAAAGTTGGAGGCAAGTTAATCTACACTGCATGTTCTATCGCAGTGTAATAAAGATCATACTCATCACGTAAAATGCATAACAATATAGAAAAACTATATAATAGTATAGATACGGTTTCTGTATCAGAGGCATATGTGTGTACCCCTGAAAAATGTCTTACGTATTTGGGAATAAATAAAAAACAAATTACTGTTATTTCTCATAATATAAGGAGCATTTCAAAAAATTTAAACGAATTCTTACTACTCCTAAAGCGTATAAATACTTCACCAGACATCATCATTTTAACAGAATGCTGGCTGTCTAAATGTACCAACCTACCGGTAATAGAAGGGTATGTTCCAACAGCTACTACCAATCACGCACTCCAAAATGACGGAGTTATAGTTTATGTGAAGTCAGATATCGCCATCTTCACGTACGAACCTACTTTTTTAAACGCTAACTGTCTCGTCTCTATAATTAACAATAACATGGCCATAGTATCGCTATACCGTTCTCCCTCATATACTAATTTGGACAATTTTGTACAATCATTAGATGACGTTTTGTGCAAGCTCTCCAAATACAAAAACATATGTGTCGTTGGTGACATTAACTTAAATATACTAGACAGCGAGATGACAAAAAAAACAACAGACTACCTAGATTTATTGGCTTTTCACGGCCTCTTACCAACGCATACTTACGCTACGAGAGGAAAAAGTTGCCTCGATCATATATTTATGAAAACAAAAAACGCTTCATTAACCTTAATTATCGAAAGCAGCATCACAGACCACTGTCCTATCTTACTAGCTCTGCAGAATAACAACACAACATTTACTCCACAAATAATAACTAAAATAGATTATAATGCCATTAAAGAGGACATGTCCAAAATAGATTTTACCTCAGTTCTTTCTTCTCCCGACTGCAACCGTGCCACGGACGAACTTATTGATATTTTACATGACCTTATTAGCAAGCACACAAAACTGGCGAAGCTGTCGCGACGTAAATCACCCCTAAAACCATGGGTAACACCTGGACTAATTAGGTGCATGAGACATCGCGACAAGCTCCACCAAAAACTCCGTAAGTCACCGGAAAATGAAACACTGGGAATTGTTTATAAGAGATATAGGATTTTTTTTAACACACTTATGCGTAAATTAAAACTCAAATATGAAAAGGACCAGTTTGAAGAGGCCGGTACAGATGTCAGAAAAGTCTGGAAAGTCATTAATAACGTCACGAGCTTCAAAGCAAAAAAGTCTCTACCTCAGGAACTTTTACAAGGAATAGACTCTCTAACAACAATAAACTCAGTAAATAAGTATTTTGCTAGCGTCGGCCAGGATCTGGCAAATAAAATAAGAGCAAACCCTTTAATCGAGTCTACTGCAAACACACAAGGGAATTCCTTTGGGCTAATAGATATTCAAGCAGCAGAGATACTAAGCTTAATAAACGCTCTTAAAATCGACTGCTCCGTAGGTTGGGATAATATCTCAACTAAAATAATTAAACAAAATAAAGAGATGCTAATTGCACCACTTACCCACATATGTCACCTCAGTTTCCATACGTCAGTCTTCCCTACATCATTTAAAAAATCTATTATTCTACCCATACATAAAGCCGAGGACAAAAGTAAAACGACAAATTATAGGCCAATATCAATACTACCGGCTTTATCAAAAATCCTTGAAAGAGCAATGAATAATAGGCTGATGAGTTATCTGGAAGAGTTCAACCTTATTTCCAATAATCAATTTGGTTTCCGAAAGGGACGCTCAACAGCAGACGCCGTGACGGAACTAAATGAATATATTGTGGACTGTCTGGATAGGGGTGATAAATGCATTGGGGTATTCTTAGACCTTGCAAAAGCCTTCGACACTGTTTCCATCCCTTTGCTCTTGAATAAACTGGAAGGTCTCGGAATACGGGGAGAACAATTGAAATTGTTCAAAAGTTATCTCTCAGAAAGAACACAAAGGGTAAAGATTGGAGACTACACCAGCTTGGAACTACCGATAACATACGGAATTCCACAGGGGTCAATAATCGGGCCGACCTTATTTTTGCTCTACATGAATCAAATCTGCAACATCCAGATAAAAAACTGCAAAATTATTGCTTTTGCTGACGACTCAGTTCTATTATTTCGAGACAACACTTGGCAAGGACTATTTAAACAAGCGCAAGATGGTGTTGATCTGGTTTCAAAGTATCTCTACAGAAACATACTAACTCTAAACGCCACTAAAACAAAATGTGTTACCTTCTCACTTCGCAACCCAGGACAACCAAGTAGTCCGGAGCTTAAAATAATAGCTCACGCAAACCACTGCCTTGAAATATCAACTAAAAGCTGTAACTGCCCTGTTATAGAAAGAGTCTCTACTATCAAATACCTAGGTATCATAATAGACCAGCATTTGACATACGGCCAACATATTAGATTATTAACAGGTAGAGTACGCAAACTAATTGCCGTATTTAAACAAATAAAACACGCAGCAACGGATCACCAATTAAAAACTACATATTTCGCGCTTTGCCAGTCCCTAGTGCTATATTGCATTAGGTCTTGGGGAGGAGCCGCAAAGACGCATCTCCTTCCATTGTATGTAATAAAAGACTGAAATAACCTAACTCTATTATATTAAATAGAATAGATCGTAAGTACCTTCTTTGTAAACCCATCTCTGTGAATAAATATTTTTATTATTATTATTATTATTATTTATAACAAATAAAAGACATATTTTAGACGGCCTCTGTGGCGCGGTGGGCGTAGGTCCGCCTGCGACGCAGGAGGTTGCGGGTTCGATGCCCGCCTCAGGACAAATGTTTGTACGATCTGCAGATATTTGTTCAGGGCGTTCTGGATGTTTTCTATTTATAATAAAAAAATATCTATTTATGTAGTGTATTGTAATTATGTATATCAGTTATCTAGTACCCATAACACAAGCTCTGCTTAGCTTGGGGCTAGATAATGCCGTGTGATTTGTCCCTCATTATTTTTTATATTTATTTATTATTATGTCAAGGTTTAAAAATCAAATATTTTTTAATAATGCTACAACAATTGAATACCTACAATTCAATTATTTTCATAATATTGTATAGTTATAAATTTGCAGCAAATATACAATAAATATTATTGAAAAAGGTAAATATAACACAAGAAATAATAAACATTCATTAAATACAATATAAATTATATAAATAGAATTTGTGTGCTTATTTAAACCTGTTTAAGCAGCCACTTCGATCAGATCTGGTAACCTGTTGTACACCAGTTCAAATTCAAATTCAAAAATGCTTCATTTCCATCATTTATTTAAAAAGGGAAGATAGGTTACGTTCTCCCAGCGCTTACTCAAAAATTGGCATGTGTTACAACTACACGCAAACACATACGCTCACAGTTATATTTCCAGTCCTGTGCAATACAAAGAAGAACAAAGACGGAAAGACGTATAGGGACCGAATTGAGACTGAGACAACAATATTTCACGCGAATCACGACCGCCCGTGCCGCCGCCGCCGCCGGTCAGACGGTGACTGATGTGGGAGAACATAATTCTACACAATTTGAGGTTGCCACTTTCGAGCAACCAGTACCTCATCTTCGTTAAATGATTTAATATCATAAATACTATAAAATGTACCTTCACTTAGAAAATGACAAATTATATTAAAAATACACTGACCCGGATATAAAGTGGTATTTTATATTTCGGCCGCTTTGGTATGTAGACTAGAGTAAAGAAACGACGAAGAAACCTTTAGCCTGTTAATTGTAAAGTTTCGAGTTGGAGCAAAATCTGTCCCAAGCTTTTTTTATCCTCTATCTGATATTTTATAATAAGCTTTTTTGCACAGTACAGTTTTGACAGTTTGTTTGAATTTATTAACTGATAATTTTTGCAGCTCAGTAGAGGTTTTGTTGTAGAAGCGAATGCATACATTGCCCTTTAAAAGGTACATTAGTTTTTTGAAGCCTAGTTGTGGGTACAGGGAGTTTATATTTATTTCTAGTATTTACATATTGTACATCGCTATTTTTTGAGAAACTATTGATATTTTTATGAGTATATAACAAGTTTTCATAAATATATTGACTTGGTAATGTTACACACTACATTATATTTATTTCTTTGAATTTGTCACGTAGGGATTCATTGATCTGGGACTCATTTTATAGACGGCACGAACAGCCCTTTTCTACAGCACAAATATGGTGTTAATATTCGCAGTGTTCCCCCACATCAATACAGTATTGGCGGTAGGTACTCATATTTCTTCTAAAGTTAGTGGGGTCAGACCTACCACCCGATTTGAACAGTGGGATTATTTTACTACATTTCATTAGAGAAGGAAATACACCACAATCAATAGACTCATTAAATATAAAAGCTAGATCTGGTGCAATGGTATCAATCAAAGGTTTAATAATTCTAACGAAAATGCCCCAGAGATCTGCAGTTTTCTTTATATTTAAAAGTTTAAGGGCTTTTATAATACCTATCTTCTTCATCAACATGGTTGAAATTAAATTTATTTCTGCATTTAGGTAGGTACATTTTCTATCAGTAAAGACTCAGCAATTGCTTGAGAAGAATTTAGGCACTTTGTAGTGAGTGTGGTACCTGAGAGATTGGAACGTCAGCAATAAAGTTTTCAAAGCTTTGGGCTACTTCAATGCCATTTTTGATTGTGCAACTATTAATCTTTGAATTGCAATCATTCAGTTGAACTTTCTGGAAAAATATTCCATTTTGTTCAACTTTCACAAAGTGGTTACAAAGTTGAACTAATCGGAAAAATAATTCCAATTAGTTCAACTCGTTGAACTTTTCGGAATAGAGGTCATTATTGTAGGTAGGTACTGACCTTTCCAGTCTCACTATTTATTATTTCACTTGTGCTATGTCCTACGAATATGGCTAGTCTTTGATGACTAGCCGCGTGGTCGTAGGAGGCAGTCATCAATTTAATTTGTTAGTAGAGGCTATTTACTAAACAAAATGAGAATGGCTTCCTTACCCGGCGTCTGCCGATTACATTGCCGTTCTCCATGATTAAGTTAAATTAAGTACCTACCTACTTACAACCTGTTTTATAAGGCAAATAAGGATCAGTTGAGTTACCTGTAGATTGTTTGCAACAGTCTGTAGTAACGACCTGAACCCACCATCCCCCTTCCACTCGGACAAGCCGACCCACAACGCATACCATACTTTTGAGGTTCTGCATACAAAATAAAGATATTTTATTCTTATTCAACTTGTAATTAACGATTTTTTTTATTTCGAGTTTATAAAAAAATTGTTTTTTTGAAAAAAAAAATTTTTTTTGGGGGACAGTATCGCTCACGTCCGTAGATGTTGACCCTCTGATACCCTACACGTGTCCTCTGGGTGGTGCTAAGAGCGGTACCCTCTGGTGGTAGGCTTCGGCCGTGGCTTGTCACCACCCTCCAGACTGGGCCAGTCCGTGAAGCAACTCTGTTGTGTTTCGGAATGTGGTCCGGAGTAGCCATCTTCTAGACCTTCGTGATACATCGTCGGCCGCATCTTCGCTTTCCATCATGTGAGATTGCGGTCAAACGTAGGTCTATTTCTGATGAAAAAAAAACAAACAAATTTCACCCTTTTTGTGGCACCCTGTACTAATTGTACGACACTTTTGTAAGAGCAAAGCGCAAAAGTTTGCAAAAAAGAAAATTCTTTTGAATAACTTTCTCATCCAATTTTAAACTTGAATTTTGCACCTTTTTTGATATACGTGTGCAATTATGAGTTGTTTAAAATTTAGTTTTGGTTTTTAGTAATCACCTTACTTTTACCAGAGCCTACCGTCGTCGTTCGACGAAGGCATTTCGACACGGAAATCGTGCGAAGGCCAAGAAACGGGTACTAAGGCGGTGATGTATCCACTTCGGAAGGGTAGATACCCCCTCGTCCCGTCCATTGATCCATGTGGGTGTGGACTGAGAGCTCACGCTTTTAGCGAGTTAGAAACTTTTGAATGGCTTTAGATCATTCGTAACTGGATCCTAAAAATTAAAATTAAAACATAGACGTAATAATTTCGGAGATATACCTACGCTATGCCTATTTTTCAAGCGTGTGGACTGAGAGCTCTACTCCAGGGGTCATACCGGCTTTGCCTTAAGTCTAACAAATTAATGGACCTTTGCTTCAAGTATAACAATATTTTATCTAAATCTGTGATATTTTTGTAGAGATCTGTGCTTTTACCTTGTTATTTTCTGATACTTATTGTTATCAGGTTTTATAAGGTGTTTATACATAAACGTCTATGTTTACATTTATTATCTTGGATTCTAAAAACAAGAAAGAATAGTTAAAAATAATGTTCAGGCTTAATAACTTTATTTTGATCTAACATTGTACAATTTACAAGCGCCATCTTAAATTTACCAAAACTGAGCAAATTTTTAAAGGCATTCGTATTTATTTATGCTTTCATTAAGTTCTGTAATTTTTAAAGCTCCTGTATCTACAGTTTTAATATTGATATTTAATTTTACCAATATTTAAATTACAAAAACATGATCAAAGCTCAGCTAGGTATACTTTGTAGCTATTAATATATTAGGTATTATTTTACGTATAAGGCATTGGAGAGAAACGAAAAGTAAAAAAATATTTTAATACAATCATAGGGTGTCAACACTCATAACCCGTTGTAAGTCGGGTAAAAATGTAGATTTCTTGTTTACATTTCGTATAAAATTCAAGTACGATATTTTTTTATTGTACCTACATAATATATAAAAATTATCAAGTATGCACATTATGCGCCTATTGCATTTTGAAAATGAAATATAATAAAAGAATGAAAGAATATTCTAATGCAACAAAAATAAACTATATTTAAATCATAACACTACGATTTAAATGTTTTACGAAGATGATAATTACCTACATTAAATTTTTTTGTTACATATTTCATTAGCAATTTCTAAATTTTCATCTACATTTCTACATAATTCACTTTATGGCCGTTACATAATTATTAAAATACAATATTACGCTTTATTTTCAGGTTTATTAGGTCTAATTTGTTTCAACTTAGTCGACTGCCCGTCGAATTTAATATCTACATCGATATCGCTTAAAGGATGACTTATGCTAGAGCTAGAGTCAATTCTCTTATCAGGACTTATAGGGGTGACAAAACCACTATCACCTTTTTCATTAATGTTCAAAGAAACAGATTTCCTACTTTGAAATATATTCAAATCTTCAATGTACGGTGATTTTGTGCCTGATTTCTTCAAATTCTCATCAAAATCGTGTTTTAACTGCTGCTCGAAAAGTCTTTCCTGTCGAATTTGTTCATGTGTGCTCGCAAAATAGCTTTTCCTTCCCAGTTCTTTCAAATTTTCTTTTAGCTCATTCTTTTCTTCTAATACTTGGAGTGGTTTGATGTTAGGCGCTATTAAACCTGATTGCACTGATAGAGACTTCTTCATGACAAAATTCTTTCTTTCTCTCTCAGGCGACTCTAGTTCTTTCCTGAACTCTTCTTTGTTTATCTTTGCGAATAAGTTAGGCGTACTGACTCCCGTTTTCGGTATTTTCTCTTCTTCGCTCCCTGTAAATTTCGTTGAGAATAGTTTCGAGCTGAAAGAGAGTCTCTTGCTGTGTGTTTGGACAATTTTCTTCACTTCTGCAGGCATTTCTTGTCTATGGTTGTTGATGAATCGACAGAGCAAGAGGAGTTGTTGTTCGATGGATTTGTTCGTTACTTCTAAGCGCGTTTGGTTCTTCTGGTAGTTTGTGATTGCATCCATTGCCGACTGTAACAATTATATTTATTAAGATGTTTTATTTTTATGTTTACTCCAAATACTTTAAGGCGCATACCCGAGCCAATATGACAGCGATATTTATTTTATCATAATTTTATGTTTATAATAGGAATTTTAAAAAATCCTACGTAATCCGTCCTTGTGGTATCTATTATAAGCTATTTTTTAATACTTGTGTAATAATTTTATCTCATATAGTTTAGGAGGAGATGCGAAAATAGAGTTTGGTGGCCAAAAAGCGCAACTTCGTATCTCTACCCAAGCTTTACAAAATGAAACTATTACAGAGGCATTAATAAATAACTTATAATAGATACCACAAACTGTACAATAGATTTTAAAAAATCCTGTGTTTAACGAAATAATAAGATAAAATAGTTGGGGGCGCCACTTTCACTGGTGTATGCGCCTTATATACTTACATCAAGTTCGTCTGACATCCTGGCATTATCAGTAATCAGATGTCGGTTCTGTTCAGTGAGCGTAGCGAGCCGCGGCATTTCCTCGCGTAGCACTGCGTACTCGACCGCGTAGTCGGATAGTTGACGGGATATATCAAGTGTCTGGACCTGTCAGACAAAATTAAATATAAAAAGTTATATTTGGGCTGATAAGAAGGCTTGGAATTCAGAGTCAGAGTCAAATCGTTTATTATAAGACTTACAAATTAAGCACTTAGACAAGTCAAATTACTATATAAACAGCTAGATAAATAGTAATTACTATCAAATAAGAAGTAAGATGCAAATGACTCTAATTCACTTAATTTGATTGTCCACTAGCGGAAGAAGTAAAAAAGAAACCACTAGAAAGTTTTTTTTTTTTTTTTTTGAACCCTGCCATTGTGGCCTGTGTGGTCAACATGAACGCCATCTTGATTTGCCGCCGCTTTGTAAATGCCGCAACTGACGAAAGGTTATCAACTAAGACAATCTTTGCATATATATGTATAACACAACTAATTTATGTTCTTACATACTATTGTCGGCGTGGAACTGGGCGACAATTATAGTAGACATAAACGAGGTGAATCCAAAGAATGCATCCATAATGTCTCTTTTTCTTATTCATAGAGACGTAGGCTTATGTGCGTTAAAGCACTGAAGATAATGGTTTTAAAAAGGTGGTATTTAAACGAGTGACTGTAAAGGGTAAATGCATGGTTTTTTTCGATTATGTAGAATCGAATACATCCGAGAGAAAACCAAAGTTATCGACACAGCTCAAAGAATTAGCAAACTGAAGTGGCAATGGACCGGGCATATCTCGCGAAGAACAGACAACCGCTGGGTCGGTTCTCGAGTGGAGACCGCGACTCGGCAAAATAGGCTGTTGAGCTGAGGTCGAAGTAGCTAGTCTAGAACCGCACTCGCCCTGAAGATGTCCCTCATTAAGGGATGAAACGTTGGTGTTCTTCCAACACAAATAAAGTACGTAGTTAACTTGCTTACATCCTTTTTTTTTATTGCTGATGGATTAGCGTTTGGCTACCAACTCACTTTAAGAAAGCGAAGATCTAGCCTAAGATGGAGCACGCTTTTCCAGAAGGAACTTATTTACCCTGGATTTGAAGACTCCAAGATTGTACTCTAATGGGAAGACAGACGCAGGAAGGTCATTCCACTCTTTGGCTGTGGATATTATGAAAGTAGAGCAGAATTTTTTGGTTCGACACTGTGGTATCGATGACCAGGAATGGGTGGTATGAATTTATGCGTCTGCTGGTCCTATGATAGAAGGGAGAAGACGGGATAAGGTCGTGCAATGCTTGCGCACAATCACCAAAGTGGTACTTGTTGAACACTGACAGTCTGGCAACGCGCCGCCTGTGATCAAGGCTTTGTAGACTAGACTCTGTAAGCGAGACATCATCAACAAGTCTAACAGCGCGTCTTTCAATCGAGTCGAGAGCTTCAAGTTGGTATTTAGCCGAGCCGTCCCAAAGCTGGCAGCAATACTCCATGCAGGTTCGGACCTGCGCTTTACATAAGCGTCATATATACATCCGTAATGAATTCGAAGTAGCTGTTGATGCTATTACCTTCTTCATAAGGGAGTTATACATTTGCGGCGAGGTGTCAGGGAGCTTGTGCTTCAAGTACTCAGCCGCCTCCTCGCATGATTCGCACAGCATCAGCCCGTCGCGATGCCAGGAGAGAATTCCCAGAGATATACTGAACATTACGTCGAGAGAGTCCAGGAATATTAGATCTGGAAGGTAGAAAATGTATGAAGTAAAGGAATAGAAGAATGGAAGGAAAGTTATCATCATCTTTCAACAGAACTAAAATCAGATTTAAATACTGCTTGAGGAATTAAAAAAGGGTGTTTAGCTGAGCCGTGACGTGAGTCAAGCTCCTAGTCAGCGTACTTTCGGTGATAGCGCGCAGATTTTTTTATTTTAATTGTAATATCAATTAATGAGAATAATAATGTACTTAAATATAGAGTTAAATAATAAATTCAGGCGTTACTTTGCGGAAATCCATTGTAAATACAAGAATGAAAAATATTTGGTAACAATTCCGCGAAAAAATCTAACAAATTATACATTTATACAAAATGAAAGAACATTTATCAAAGTAAGTCGTCAACTAGTTTCGTCTCTCCACGTGACATCATCAGGACTCCACACCACTCGATCTTGACACTGAGAGCGCCAAACAACAACGGCAGAGTCCCACCAGAGATGTTGCTACTCTGAGCTCCGCGCGCCATGTGAGGCATCGCTCGCAAAACCGCCCCTTATATTTAGTCAAAGTGACGCATCACGCTCATTATCTGGCGTGACATCACCGCGCGCGCCATTACTAGAGAAAATCCGTAATAATGGCGATCGAGGCAAACCTTAGTTCATTCAACATTGTATTATTACTGTATTTTGTAATTTCTAAATTTTCCTAGACCGACAACCTAAATCCCTTATCACAAGTATGTAAAATTTAAAATGAGTGATTATCATGTTTTGATTGAATGACCCGATTCTAATAAATGTTTTAAAAATTTGACTTTTCTGGATTATTGTTTCTTTAGGCAGCAAAATGTTTTTTATACCTAACCTGAAAACTACGACCCGTTTGACCTACATAAACACCATTACATTCATCACAAACTAACTTGTAAACACCAGATTTTTTTATTGTTATCCAATTTATCTTTTCCGTTACAAATATAGTGATAATGTGATTATTGAATAAAAACCGCATAAAAAAATTCAACTTTAAACTCACAAACAAATGGATATCGTGTATCCATTCGTTTGTCAGTTATTTGTTATATTATAGTCACTAGCACATATTTGACATGATTATGGTTTTCTACTACTATACTAATACTAAATTGGAAGAATCATTTTTTTTAAATAGAGTCATTAGAGAGTAACATTATGGCTCATTCGTGGATTTCTTAATAAGTATCCGAGGGATTAACAAGAGACATGAGCTTCCGAGGGATTTACTCACCGAAAACTTTATCGACCAGTAGGAACTGGTAAATAAAGTCAGCATCCACGGGGCGTAGAGAGCAGGTGAAATAGCGAGGGATTCCAATTTGGACTGAGTTATGAGTTAGGACTCGTTGAGGGATTTTGTAACGAATATCCATGGGATTTACACCATATTTAATGAGGGATTCTCTTACCAAACACTCTAACGACGAAACCTAGTGGGAACTGGCTAGTAAATAAAGTCAGCATCAACAGAACGGCGTAGAGGGCAGGGAAAATGTCGAGGGATTCAAATTTGGACAGGCTTATGAGTTATGGCTCGTCGATGGATTTCTTAACGAATATCCATGGGATTTGTACGAGATTTAATGTGGGATTTACTTACCAATCACTCTAACAACGAATCCCAATGGGAACTGGTTAGTAAATAAAGTCAGTATCCACGGAGCGGCGTAGAGGGCAGGGGAAATGTCGAGGGATTCCAATTTGGACAGGCTTATGAGTTATGACTCGCCGATGGATTTCTTAACGAATATCCATGGGATTTACTCGAGATTTAATGTGGGATTTACTTACCCAACACTCTAACAACGAAACCCAATGGGAACGAGTTAGTAAATAAAGTCAGCATCCATGGGGTGGCGTAGATGGCAGGGGAAATATCGAGGGATTCAAATTTGGACAGGCTTATTAGTTATGACTCGTCGATGGATTTCTTAACGAATATCCATGGGATTTACACGAGATTTAATGAGGGATTCACTTACCGAACACTCTAACGACGAAACCCAGTGGGAACTGGCTGGTAAATAAAGTTAGCATCCACGGGGCGGCGTAGAGGGCAGGGGAAATGTCGAGGGATTCTAGCTTTGCGTGCAGCTCTGGCTCGTGGTCCCGAAGTAAGCGAGATAGTTGGTATAGCTGGAATAGATTTACAAATATTTTAAAAGAATAATGAAAAATAATCACACATTATAAATTTGAAAGTAAACATCAAAACTTTTGCATTTATAATAATAGTGTTTATATGCATGTGACTTCAAAAAAGCTAATATTTTAGTTTAATTATAACGTATTCTCTATTGATATAGAAATATATCTGTATATTTATATTTTTTGATGTTTTTCTTGTGAAGTTTAGACATTGAAAAGTAGATAATTTAAATCTCCAGCGCGCAAAATTTCTAAACGCAACGTTATTGGCAGCTAAACCGTGACGTCACACTTGTACTCTTTTGTATGGTCATGAAGCTTTGACTATGAGTTGACAAAGGTGATTCGATGAAACGTGACGTCATAAAATGCAAGTGTTATCATGGCAGCGTTATTATCATCCGAAACTTAAAATTTTGTGGATTTATATTTATTTTCTGTTATGTCATGTCATGATATAAATAATCGAACAAAAACAATATTAGTGTTATGTTATATAAGTACTTACTTGCACTTGTAAAGCGACCATGTCAGGTAGGTACTGCTTCCTCAGACCTCGTCTGAACATCAAATGTCGGAGGAGTATGAAGGCTTCAGCCTCTTCCATCTGAAACCAATGAAACATGCCATTAGAGTATTTTTTGAAAACTTTCCCCATTTTGAAAACTTTCATTACTATGATACCCATAATTTTCAAAAGCAAAAAGATCATGCTATATGGGAGTCCCTAAATTTTATTCTGTTTTTTCTGGACAGAAGTCTTAATAATATGGTCCCGTTTTACCCTTTGGGTACGGAACCCTAAAAAATACTTACATGTAACAGTAGCACCCCCGCTACGAAGCTAAGTCCCTGGCAGTACCCCACATCGGGGTCTAGCAGAGAGTAAGCCTTCAGAATATTGTAAAGAGCCAATTGTCCCGGACCTAGAGCACTTGCGAAGTAGCTGTGTTTTGGGAAGGTACGACCTGAAACGGGAAACAAGGAAGTTAAACAAAATTAAGAAACCTTTTAATATTCTTCGACATCATCACGCCATCAGCCTCGGGACCATTATCGTACGATCTGCAGATATTTGCTCAGGGCATTCTGGATGTTTTCTATATAAAAATATATATCTATGTACCTACTATTTTATTTTGAAGAAAAAAAAATACCATTTGTACTTTTTTGAAAAAAGTACAGTTAGCCCAAAAAATTACATTTGTCAAAAAAACAAGTTGGTTTTATTCGACTCTATTTCCAACCAGCAGGGCTACGGTGCGCAACCACGAGAAGAGAAAAATGGCGGTATCTCGATTTCTCGACCATTGCTAGCTAGCATGCAGCACTAATATTCTCGTCACGTCTTGTCAAATGAATGATTTTAGCTGATTTTAGTCATAGTTTATCTTATCTGTGGTAACCTTTCTCGTCAAATGCTAAGATGCGTGCCAAATTTTCTCGACTTTTTGACAGTCCAGCGCGAGATAGCTCGCTATCGGTCCATCGCGTGGGGGTATCCCGTGACCTTCACTGGGTCATCGGTCCATCGCGTGGGGGTATATCATTAAGTATAACATGATGATGCTTAATCAGCGAAGCACCAAAAGTCCAGCAAGGCGTGTGGTAGTTAGGAAAGCTGGTGGTGTCTTGTGGTGGCTGACGTAGAGATCTCTGCGATGTATGAGCTCGATAGCATAGAACCGTCCTTGATTCTATGCTACATGCCATCATGCTCACCTTAATCTATAAGTAGCTATACCATGATCACAAATATACAGGGTGGGGCAAATTTTTGGCCCCTTAAGGGTAGCTACCGTTTTTTTTGTAGTTAGACGAAGTCTATTTTGAAGTTTATTTTGTGGTGAACTCACATATTTATTTACATTTTATAACGTTATATATTTACACTATTTACAGATTAAATACTAACTTACCTACTTAAATAGATACATACATAATATACACGCACGATATTACGGATAAATAAATAAACATTCACTATGCAAATATCTTAAATCTAAATCTATTCCTTCAGTCATACACACTTCCACTACAGTAATAACAACGCACTCCTTTCTTCGCGTCGGGTAAAAATATTAGAGGCGCGCGGGAGCTCGCTCGCCGCTGTCTGAGAACCTGTTTTGCCCCGCCGGCGCTCCATTGCGCCGCACTCGAGGATCGAGAGCCAGACCAGTCACAGCCTTGCACTTGCCGCGGATGCGCGTGCTACTTTCCGCTGTAATTTCTCTATCCCTAATGCTTTTGTCTTCACTGTGCTTGTATACTTAATTGATTCAATAAATCCCGTTCGTGTCTATTGGAAATTGGAGTTATTTATCTACCCAAACTGGTGACCCCGACGTGATGTGAACACGATAAACAATGGATCAACCGACAACGGCAACAACTAAGCCGACGAAGGAATCAGCAAAGCCTACCGATGACTCAACGGCAATGAACTCGAGCGGATCAGACACGGACGATTCGCAAGTTGGTGTTAACTCGCGCCCGCGCCGTAGGAACAACAAAATGGCCACGCCGGTAAAAAAGAGATTCCGCCGACGCCGCAACCTATGCACGTAAGAATCCCACCGTTTTGGCCAGAAAAACCGGCTATTTGGTTCGCGCAAGTGGAGGGCCAATTTGCAATCATGCGGGTGACTGATGAGACGGCCAAATTCTATCACGTTTCGGCTAATCTCGATCGCCAGTATGCCGCCGAGGTTGAGGACATACTAACCGGTCCTCCCGACTACCAACGGCTGAAGGACGAGCTCATCAAACGACTGTCGGCGACTCGTGAGAACCAGGTGAAACAACTTCTCTCACTCGAGCAACTTGGTACGCGTAAGCCGTCGCAGTTTTTGCGACACCTGCAGCGCCTAGCCGGACCAAACATACCCGGAGACTTCGTGAGGACCATCTGGTCCAGCCGGTTACCTACCTCGATGCAGCCAATCGTAGCGTCGCAGTGTACGTTGCCCCTGGATTCACTCGCCGAGCTCGCAGACCGCGTCCACGACATCGCAGCGCCAACGTACCAAGTAGCGGCGACCGCCACCGCCACATCATCATCATCAGCGGCACCGTCGTCGCCCATTGACGAGTTGACGCGACAAGTAGCCGAACTATCGCGCCAGGTAAGCGCATTAACTGTGCAATCGCAACATCGCTCCCGCTCGCCCGAGCGAAGAGGAAGAAGTCGCGGCCGTTCGTCGTCACGCCGCTCACGTACTCCAGCGAAGAGGTCTGAGTCGAACTATAGGAAGTTCCCCAACTGTTGGTACCACCATAGATTCGGGAGCCAGGCCGACAACTGCATACAGCCGTGCGACTACGATAAGAAGAAGTCGTCGGAAAACGACAAGGGCAGTCGTTAATGGCGGCCGAAGATTGCCCTAGCAGTACTGGTCGCCTATTCGTGACGGATCGTAGATCGGAGGTGCAGTTCCTGGTGGACACTGGGAGTGACCTATGCGTCGTGCCGCGATCAACGTTTCGACCACCGCGCGCGAAGACGGACTATCAGTTGTGTGCAGCCAACGGATCAGCGATAGACACTTACGGTTGGATAGAGCTTAATCTTAATTTAGGTTTACGTAGGGATTTTTTGTGGCGTTTTATAATAGCCGACGTAACGAAACCTATAATAGGCGTAGATTTTTTATCTTTTTACAACCTCACTGTCGATATTCGCAATAAGCGTTTGATAGATGCCACAACTAATGTTTCAGCTGTAGCTAGTATTTTAGCTGTAACCGAAAGCCATGTACCTAGTGTAAAGGTTGTGACTGGAGACTCCAAATTTCATCTGTTACTTTCAGAGTTTCCAGAATTGACACGGCCAGCGGGTGCCCTTCGTACACCTAAACATAACACAGTCCACCATATTCGCACCACACCAGGCCCCCCAGTATCGTGTACACCCCGCAGACTAGCGCCAGACAAACTGAAAATCGCCAAGTCCGAGTTCGAGGCAATGTTGGCAAATGGCACCGCCCGTCCGTCGCAGAGCCCCTGGTCGTCGCCGCTCCACCTCGCCCCTAAAAAAGACCAAGGTTGGCGACCCTGTGGCGACTATCGAATGCTCAACGCGCGGACGATACCAGATAAGTACCCTATCCGCCATATCCATGACTTTGCTCATAACCTATCTGGTTGTAAGATTTTTTCAACTATCGACCTTGTAAAGGCTTACAACCAGATACCGGTTTTTGACGAAGACATCCCCAAGTGCGCCATCACGACGCCCTTCGGCCTGTTTGAATTCCCTTATATGACCTTTGGCTTGCGCAACGCTGGCCAGACGTTCCAGAGGTTCGTTGATGAGATGACCCGCGGCCTAGATTTCTGCTACCCCTATCTCGACGACTTTTTGGTATTTAGCAAGAGTGAGTCTGAGCATGAAGAACACCTCCGCCAGCTCTTCAACAGGATGAAAGACTACGGCATGCTCATCAACACTGCTAAATGCATACTAGGTAAGTCCGAGGTAACATTTTTAGGCTACCACATCTCTCAACACGGAACGAAACCTCTGGAAAGCAAAGTTCAGGCCATCAAGGAATTCACAGTCCCCAAGACGGCCAAGCAGCTTAGAAGGTTCTTGGGCATGATAAATTTCTACCGCAGGTTTATCCCCCAAGCAGCCAGTATTCAAGCTCCTCTGAACGCTTTACTGACCGGCTCCATCAAAGCGTCGCAGCCTGTCGATGTAAGTGGAGACGCGTTGAAGGCCTTTGAAGCGTGCAAAGACAGTCTATGCGAGGCAGCAATGTTGGCTCACCCCGATACATCATCGAAATTAGGTCTTGTGACCGATGCATCTGACTTTGCCATGGGTGGAGTCTTGCAGCAGCTTCATGATGGAAATTGGCAACCTCTAGCCTTCTTCTCACGCAAGTTGAGCCCGACACAGCAGAAATATTCGCCCTATGATCGAGAGCTCCTTGCGATCTACGAGAGCATTAAATATTTCCGCCATTGGCTAGAGGCTACCACGTTCACCATCTATACTGACCATAAGCCACTGTGTTTTTCTTTCCATAACCGGAAAGACCACTGTAGCCCACGTCAGTATAGACATCTAGATTTTATTTCACAGTTCTCGACAGACATACAGCACATCGCTGGGAAAGATAACGTCGTTGCTGACACGCTCTCCCGAGTCGAAGAACTGCAAGCTCCAGTCGATCTAGAGGTGATCGCCAAATCTCAAGACTCCGATACCGAATTAGCAGAGTTCATGAAGCATGAAAGCAGTTTGCAAGTCAAAAGGTTGAGTATACCTGGAAGTCGCAACCAACTGTACTGTGACGTCAGCACAACGACTCCCAGGCCTTTGGTACCCAAGACCTTGCGCAAACAAGTTTTCGATAGCCTGCATTCGTTAAGCCATCCCGGCGCAAAAGGGAGTACGAAACTAGTCGCAGAACGTTTTGTCTGGCCACTGATGAGGAAAGACTGTCGCGAGTGGTCTAGGGCGTGTTTGGCATGCCAGCGCACAAAGGTAAATCGACACGTCACGGCGCCGTTAGGCACCCACAATTTACCGAAAGCGCGATTCAAATACGTCCACCTAGATCTCATCGGACCATTACCCCCGTCAGGTGATTTTAGGTACTGTTTGACAGCAATCGATCGCTTCACGCGATGGACCGAAGCTGTCCCTCTTACCAATATCACCGCGGAATCAGTTGCCAAGGCGTTCCTATCGGGCTGGATAGCGCGATTCGGCTGTCCTACCGACATTGTTACTGATCGCGGTAGACAATTCGAATCCGCGCTATTCGAGCAGCTATCAAAATTTATCAGCTTCAAGCATCGCAAGACTACTAGCTACCACCCACAGTGCAATGGTCTCATCGAGAGGTTTCATCGGCAGCTAAAAGCGGCAATAATGTGCCATGCAGATAGTAGCTGGACCGAAGCGTTACCCCTGGTACTACTCGGCATAAGAACTTCCTTCAAAGAAGATTTACAATCATCTTCTGCCGAGCTAGTATACGGTGAGCCGTTGAGACTGCCGGGAGAATTTTTCGGCCATAAAGTTGACGGATGTACGACTGATATAACTGAGTTCTCAGCTCGTATCAGATCATTCGCCAACAAGTTGCAGCCAGTAGCTACATCTCACCACTCAAACAGCAAAATTTTTATCTATAAAGATTTAGATACTTGCTCTCACGTATTTTTGAGAGATGATGCTGTGAGAGCGGCCTTACAACCAGCGTATACTGGCCCTTACTTAGTGGTCGAGAGAAGCGCTAAAACTTTCAAAATCAACGCGAAGGGAAAAGTTGTGACAGTATCCGTAGACCGATTAAAGCCAGCTTACATACTCGCGCAACCCAACGACCTTCCTCCACAAAATCCCCAACCACCACCGCCTCCTGTTTCTCCTTCAGAGAATACTGCGAAGACTACTCGTTCTGGTCGCGTAGTCCGATTCCCGGATTACTATCGCCCGTGTGCCACGGTCTCTCGGGGGGAGTGATGTGGTGAACTCACATATTTATTTACATTTTATAACGTTATATATTTACACTATTTACAGATTAAATACTAACTTACCTACTTAAATAGATACATACATAATATACACGCACGATATTACGGATAAATAAATAAACATTCACTATGCAAATATCTTAAATCTAAATCTATTCCTTCAGTCATACACACTTCCACTACAGTAATAACAACGCACTCCTTTCTTCGCGTCGGGTAAAAATATTAGAGGCGCGCGGGAGCTCGCTCGCCGCTGTCTGAGAACCTGTTTTGCCCCGCCGGCGCTCCATTGCGCCGCACTCGAGGATCGAGAGCCAGACCAGTCACAGCCTTGCACTTGCCGCGGATGCGCGTGCTACTTTCCGCTGTAATTTCTCTATCCCTAATGCTTTTGTCTTCACTGTGCTTGTATGCTTAATTGATTCAATAAATCCCGTTCGTGTCTATTGGAAATTGGAGTTATTTATCTACCCAAAATTTCAAGTTTATTTTAGTTTATTTTGAAGAAAAAAAAATGCCATTTGTACATTTTTGAAAAAAGTACAGTTAGCCCAAAAAATAACATTTGTCAAAAAAACAAATTGGTCTTATTCGACTCTATTTCGAACCAGGGCAAGCAGTCTCGACATAAATGGCGACCGACATCGGTCGCAAAGTTTTACCGGTCATATTTTAACGAATTTTGATTGACTTTACAAGAATCAAGTTTCAAATGATTCAATAACTATTTATTTCCATAAAAACAGTAGATCAACATAAAGAAAAGGTTAAATTTCAAATATTCATATTGATTTACCATCGGAACTATTCATTTTTGTCGCAAACGACCAACATCTTCACGATTTCGGTGAACGATCGCTTCAAACTTATCGGGCTGTCGATGATGAACGATTTAGCTAAGCGAAGCTAAAAATGTCCTGTAAGGCGTTTGGTAGAAAAGTTTGTGATGTCTGCCGTTCAAGTTAAATCTGCAAGATGTCTGAGGTTGTGTTTATATGTATTATAATCTTACCTAAATCAATAAGTATAGCATGATGGTGCTTAGACAGCGAAGCTAGGAGAGTCCTGTAAGGCGTGTGATAGTTAGGAAAGTTGGTGGTGTCTGGAGGTGGCTGCCGTAGACTGGACTGTTCAGCTAGGAAGTACCATACTGCGCCTCGAGATACTCTGGGGACACCTGCGAAAGAAAGAACACAATATGATGTTAATTTGACGACCTCTGTGGCGCGGCGGCCGACGACGGTACGCCAGCGATGCCAGTAACTCCCATTTGTTCTATAGGACTGTGACGCCATATAACTGTTACCACTTTTTTATCCCTGCAGTTTCATGGTAGAATTAATGAAATGAAACCGATCCCAATTGTTCTATAGAAGCACGGGTAGTGATTCGTCTCGGGACAAATATTTTTACGATCTGCATATATTTGTTCAGGGTGATCTGGATGTTTTCTATGTATAATAAAACATCTATCTATGTAGTGTAGGACACAAGGTCTGCTTATCTTGGGGCAAAATAATGCTGTATGAATTTTCCAATAATAATATTGGAAAATTCACACAGCATCACAGATTTATTTATTAAAGGTTATCTGTTTTTGGCGTCTCGCGCCAGTAGTGAATCCCACATGAGCGCAGTGCCCGAGTGAGCGCCTAGCTCGCTTTATTCTAGTTTCATACGTCGTCTGTTAGTGTCTGTTTGTCCCACGCACCTTGTATAATAGCCTGTGTGAGCATATGTGTGTCCACCTTGGCGGTGCGCTGTGCAGTGTCTCGCGCCAGTAGTGAGTCCCACATGAGCGCAGTGCCCGCTGAGTGAGCGCCTAGCTCGCTATATTCAAGTTTCATACGTCTGTTAGTGTGTCTGTCTGTTTGTCCCACGCACCTTGTATAACAGCCTGTGTGAGCATATGTGTGTCCACCTTGGCGGTGCGCTGTGCAGTGTCTCGCGCCAGTAGTGAGTCCCACATGAGCGCAGTGCCCGCTGAGTGAGCGCCTAGCTCGCTATATTCAAGTTTCATACGTCTGTTAGTGTGTCTGTCTGTTTGTCCCACGCACCTTGTATAACAGCCTGTGTGAGCATATGTGTGTCCACCTTGGCGGTGCGCTGTGCAGTGTCTCGCGCCAGTAGTGAGTCCCACATGAGCGCAGTGCCCGCTGAGTGAGCGCCTAGCTCGCTATATTCAAGTTTCATACGTCTGTTAGTGTGTCTGTCTGTTTGTCCCACGCACCTTGTATAACAGCCTGTGTGAGCATATGTGTGTCCACCTTGGCGGTGCGCTGTGCAGTGTCTCGCGCCAGTAGTGAGTCCCACATGAGCGCAGTGCCCGCTGAGTGAGCGCCTAGCTCGCTATATTCTAGTTTTATACGTCTTACAGCTGAGGATTCTTCGCTTTCTGAAATAAAAACGATGAATGTATTAGTAATTATACATTTAGGCCGCGCCCACTGATGAGTTCGCCGCGACAAACAGTATATCCTTAAGAAGCGTAAACACAAACCTCGTAGCCTTGTGTTTTCCTTCTCCATTCTAACCAGAAGAATAGTCTGGTCTATGGCCATTTTCCAAAGTAGTCTCAACTCCTCTTTGCTCCTCTTTCCTTTAGATGGTGGCTTTCTTAGCAAGTTTGCTGATAATTCTGAAAAGAGATTATGTAACTAGAGTCTGTTCGAAAAGGGAAGAGTTGTGGCGTTACGGTGAACTAACACTTTTAGTCGTACTGCAATGACAGAGCAGTGTTGTCAACGCAACAAAAGTTTTCAATTCGCCCACGAGCACCTTCACTTGCCACGACTCTTCTCTTTTTGAACAGACTCTATGCAAAAGCTCACATAGTTCTGTGTGTCTGTGAATAGAAAGCTGGTAATCCACTATATATAGATGTAGTTTGAAGCAGTCGCATTGCTTCAAGCTGCCCTTGTGTTAGAGGCCTTAGACTCTAACGACGAAGACTCTTAGACGAAACTCTTCAAGCTGATTTAAATAAGAATGCCTTTGATAGATTTTTGATCAGCTAGACAGAAAAAGTATCCCGAGCTTAAAATTAAATTTGAATTTCCTTTTACCCTTTGCTACAATATACTTATGGATTTAATTAGTTTGTTAAGGGGTTCGCTGTCACCTGGAAACTTTAACAAGGGTGTGAAAGTTTGAGAAACCCTGCCTTAGAGAATCAACAAAGATAGTGTCAGGTTCTTGATTCCCACCAGACTCTACGGAGATCTTAACAATCTTGATTTATTTACACAAACAGGTAACTCTACTCTAGACTTACTTAGCTATATATATATATAGCAACAAACCTTTTTGTGAAGAGAAATTAAATGAATTTATTATTATTATTATTTACGATCTTGGTGGTGCAGTGGGCGAAGGTCCATCTTCGACGCAGGAGGTTCTCGTTTGATTCCCTCCTCGGGACATACTACGATCTATAGATATATTTTTCGGGTGTTCTGGTGATTTCTTTCTATGTATACTACATTCCATTTTGGTGCTTTCATATGGGATTTTAGATAGAAGAGCGTCTTTGCGGCTTTACGTGATTGAAACGGATTTCCATCCGTTTATTTAACAACTAGTGAAATAACGACACAGTCCTAGTACCTATTTATTTAATAGATTACCTTCAGGTACGTCGGTCGGCTGTAACACCTTCTGGTAAATAGCCTGTCTCCAAGTGGAATCTGGTTCCGTGCCGGCTTCTGTTGGAGTGGGGCGGTTGTCGCTTACTTTTAGGAAACTGTTGACAACAAAGAAATTATTTATATAATAATAATAATATTATATTCTTTATTTCCAGAGACGACACACGTCCATATACACTTTGGGGGATGAAGGTGGTATTCCCCCAAATAAATAAATAAATAAATAAATAAATAATGCTGAACTATTCACACAGCATTATCTAGCCCCAAGCTAAGCAGAGCTTGTGTTATGGGTACTAGATAACTGATATACATAATACAATACACTACATAGATAGATATTTATTTATTATATATAGAAAACATCCAGAACGCTCTGAACAAATACCTGCAGATCGTACAAATATTCTTCCCGAGGCGGGAATCGAACCCGGCAACCTCCTGCGTCGCAGGCGGAGCTTCGCCTACCGCGCCACTGAGGTCGTCATCAAATAGGAACAGAGGAAGAGAGAGAGACAAAGGTATATGTTTGCTGCTGCGCTGATGATGATGATGATCGTCATTGATGGCTGGAGTGCTAATGATGATGATAATGATCCTCCTTGTGTTTCCGTGTTCAGGAATCCAGTCTTCGGTTTTCGGCAGGGATCGTCCGAGGTAGTCGACGGCTGGCACGACGGAGGTCACCAGTTTGGGGGATAAAGGTGGTGTTCCCCCAAATAGGTACAGGGGGAGATCTCCTCTGACCGGGCCCGACCCATCTGGTCCACAGAGCCCGGTGGTCTCTCAACCGACAGTTGATGTCGGGTATTCGTATATGAGTTAGTGGCAGCGACAAGCGTTTGCGCGATCTAGGATAGGCCGGCAGTTTGTCGCTAGAGGTCGCCTACATCAACACAATACACAATACAATTCTTCTTAAAATTATAAAAAGAAATACAAACACATAAAAATTGAAATGAAAAAATACACATGTCAACTCTGGACATAAACGAGGCTATTCTCTTTTTCTGGATGGCATGGAAAGAGTCAAAAATCCATCAATATTTTAATCATACTAAGCCAACTAGCTGAATGGGGCTTTTGTCCACACTAAGGTACTTAAGCAAAGATACCACAAGCACTCGAGGGTGCACGACGACTCGCAGCGAAATCAGTCCGCTACTCTCATACCTTTGGCTTTTATAGTAAAGCTACCTCAAATAAAACCACATCCATCACAATAGGGTATATTAATGGTTTTTTTTTTTATCGATCACTTAGGATAATTTTTATATAAAATTTTGCCCTAAGTAATAACTAGTATTAGATTAACTGTGTCACCGTTAGTTGTAACTTCCTTGTCAACTCTATTTAAAAAATGTTTTTCCATGTAACCGCCTACAATTAGTTGAGCACAAGCGCTCTAAACCTTACTCTATTCTATTGTGTAACTTTGCGGTGTATTAACTGTTGGTGGTTCAATAAATAAATAAATAAAAATGATAATATATAAAAGAAAAAAATATATAAAACCCAAAAAAAAAAAAAATATTGAGGTAAAAAACTAAAAGTAAAACTACACTCAGTTTCGGGTGATAAAAACGCTGCCATGTTAGCCATTGCATTTTATGACGTCACGGATCATCGAGTCCCAATATGTAAACTCAAAATCAAAACTTCATGCCCATACAAAAATGTTCAAGTATGACGTCACGCTTCACGTGCCAATAGCGTTGCGTTTAGACATTTTGCTGTTGAGACTTAAAATATCAACTTTTCAATGATTAAATTTCACAATAAAAACATCATTAAATACAAAAATAAATATACAGATATATTTCTATATCAATAGAGAATACGTAAAAAAAAATTAGCTTTTTTGAAGTCACATGCATATACCCTATTATAGTAGCTGGATTACCACTGACTGATTATGGAATATGTAAGGTATGTTTTTTTTTTGCAGAAACGGATGGGGTTATTAAAGTCTAAAGACAGCATTAATTACGGACTAATAGGATTTTTTAGTCTTCAGGCCTCAAAATTAATCCAAATCATACTTACATATCCATCATGGGTGAGTTGACAGGGGGAGAGTGTTCATCTTCCTCGTTCTCACCTTCATCTTCTAAAGTCGGGGTCATGTGTTTGGAGGGAGAGACGGATTCTGAAAGACGAAAAGGTATCTTTTATCACACGCCCGCGGCTTCGCACGCGTTGTTCCTATGGAAACGTTTAAAGGTGATTTTTATCCCACAGGAACAGAGTTACGGGATAAAAAGTAGCCTATGTTTTATTCCAGTATTAGAATTACCTGAATGCAAAATTTCAGCCAGATCCGTTGAGTAGTTTTGGCGTGAAGAGGTAACAAACATCCCAATCCATATAGTGTGATTAGTGTGATATAGTGTGACTTTTAGAGTTTGTGCGTCGACATTTTTTTAACGCACGCATTCACAGATTCTGCTGTCTATTCAGATGTCGCCAAAATTTAACTAATTTGATAGTACTCAAAATGTCGCTGTCCCTGTCAGAACAAAATAATAAGGATGGCATCATTTTTATTCCTGTCAGATTAATTTAGTCTAGTTTTGGCAAAATCTGAATAGACACCAAAGCCAATGCCACAGTTTTGGGGCGTAAGGGCGTATTTATCGATATAAATGTGACCTACCTAGGTGTATTCTAGATTATAATACAATATGATGTATATATAAATATCTATCCGTCTAATAAGCCCCCTCGTCGGGCGTGGCGCAGGGAAACTCAAAGGTCCCATTTATTTATTTATTTTAGAAAACAGTAGTTGGCTAACAGTTTACACCAAAGCACTAACCACGCTAAATACAAATATTAGAATTATAATTAATTAAAAATATATTACACATACATAATAATAAAACCAAATAATTAACAGATAAAATAAAATGGAGAAACATGAAGATAAGCAAATAGAAATAAAAACATATTTTATTTAAAGCTAAGATATGATCTAAGGCATAAATATATATGACCTAGACTATCGTTGAATTCACTTACCACACTCTTCGCTAATGACTGCCGGTGAAAGCGACTTGCTTCGTATCTCTGGAGGAACCAACAGCTCGGAGGGTGTTTCATTTTCTGGAGTTACGGGGGTCGTAATGGGAGAGACCTCCTGTAGAGTAAAATAAGGCAATTTCAGGGCAACTATAGTTATTTTCACCTCTCTCGCTCGAAAACAATGACTTTGCTGCTCAAAACCAGTGAGCAAAATCGAATTTTGCTAACAAGTGCAATAATAGTTATTTGTTCAACAACTGAGCGAAACGGTTTTTTGTTGCACGTCCCGATTTTAAATCCCGAGCGAAGCAGTCTAGAGTAGACTCACGAGCGTAGTGAGTGGCTCTAAATTAGACTGCTGAGGTAGCGAGGGATTTATAAGGCACAAAACAAAAAACATTTTGCTCTCGAGTTAAACATCCAAATTTTCACTTCGATCAGTGAGAAAATTTTTAGGTCCATGTCACTTTTTAGTTGCACGGTGACAATTTCCATTGATCATGATATTTAGGTGCTATCAGAAATTATTTTTTAGAGTGTTAATCAGACATTTTGTAGTATTTATATTTGAAATACAAATGTTACAAATTTAACATTATTTTCTTTAAAAAAAAAGAAAACATTGGCAGCAATAAAGTAGAGCATCATCGTGCCTAAAAAAGTTTTTGAAAAAGGCCATGAGATTTTTCTTTATTTCGGCGCCGACCATAGAATATAATATAATATAAATAGCCTTCGGAGCCTAGTAAACCATTGAAATACAGCAACACCATTTTAAATCAAATTACTTTTTTCGGCTTGTTGAATAATATCCTTTATTCCACTTGTGAGCAAAATTCGATTTTGCTCAGTGGTTTTCAGCAGCGAAGTCACTGTTTTCGAGCGAGAGAGATGAAAACTATATTACAATAGGCTAGTTAGTCTAATAAACTATTCTAATTCGTCCGTCAGTGAGATTATCAGAGGATTTTGTTTAAGACACTTGATTTTTCTTTTGTCGACTAAACACCCACTATGACAGTGATATCGTCACAAAATAACCCCAATTGAACCGAACCTCAACCTCAATAGCCTGTTTTGGTCCACTGCTGGACGTAATCCTTCCATTATTAAGCGCCTTATTAGCGTTTATCTCATGGGAGATAATGTCCTTAAACCCACGCTGGGCATGCGGGTTTGGGATCGCAGTTTGGTGGTAGAATTGTTCTCCAGAGGGCGCTGCTGCCCGCCCCCGATGGATATCCCTTAGTCGCCTCTTACGACACCCACATTAATAGTAATTACTATTTATCAAGCTGTTTACATATGAAAAAAGTACTTATCTAAGTGATTATTTTGTAAGTCTAAAGAAATAAACGATTTGACTCCACGGGATGAGATGGGGTGGTGCAAATTCTAATCCAGCACTGCTAGCTGAGATTAATATACAACTAACCTTTTTAACATCCTGATGTAGCTCATCCCGACTTGCCTTTCGTTTTAGGAGATGATCGAATCCGCTTGAAAAAGAACGCTTGGCTAATTTCTTGACCAGGATTGCACCCCCTCCTAGGAACTGGTTCAGGAATTCTGATCTATGGAGAGAAGGAAATACCAAGTAATAAAAGTTATTTTTTACTTAAAACTTCATTAGCGGCATTGTGCACTTTTTTGGCATGGTCAACTCCCGTCAGATGCTGATCTAAGACTGATCTAACATGTTAGATCAGCGGGCACGTAACACGCTTGCATTACTGTAATTTTAAAATGGCACTACATTAAGCTACCTGTGTAAAGTTCAGTAAGTTGAAAGAAGATGTCGCTAGTTCCGGTAGCAACACAGTGTCGCCGCAGGCTAACAGATGGCGTTATCGCAAAGAACATAATTGCCACTTGTGTGGTGTTAGTTTTCACTTCAGCCTACAACCCGTTGTTATCCCACGGGAACTTATTTATGGGACAAAAAGCAGCCTATGTGTTATTCCAGGCCTAGAACTCCCTGTATACAAAATAGTCGACCCGATCTTAGGTAGTATTAGCGTGAAAGAGCAACAAACATACATACATATACATACTGTTAGCTTGATTAAAATTAATAAAGGAGTTGGAAATAATTTGTGTGCACAGATAATATGTAGTAGTAAAATGGTAGGCAGAAGAGTGCAACACTCTGTCATGGTCACCGAAAACAAAAGATAAGTAAAATAATTGTTAAAAATGTTTTTACGTTGAAAAAGTATTTATAGCCCTTGTTAACGTGACATCTTGTTTCACAACACAGTTGAATATCTGCTAGCTTTCAATATATACATGTTTACAAACTTTCACGTTTATAAAAAGACGTGTGGCACTCGGGGACTGCCGCGGTAAAGCTATTGCAATGCCATCTAGAGGCGAGTTGCTGAACTAAAGAGACAAACGTCATATTTCAAAAAGTCATTAAAAGTTCTACTATTCATCGATAGATGGCAAAACTAAAAAGTATCACCGCTGTTCCGGTCGGAGTGGGTAGCGTGAGGTTTTTTCGTTACGGAATTTCTGGATTCGGTCCCCGCGCTCAAGGCCCGCGATAGAAGCTATGCAATAGCTTAATAATAAAGTTATTTTCAACGGGATATTTACCATGATTTGAATTTTGAGCTTTGTTGTGACAATGTGCAAAAAACGAAGAAGTGATGTACTAACTGAACCGCGTTGTGATACCATCAGTGTCGTGTGTCGTGATCGAGTAGCGTTCGATAATGAAACCGGTGGTAGTGGTAACGTTCGTAGCAAAAGACATAAAACGAGGGCAGAACAATATATCTGCCAATAATAACTCACTCGCAAGACATTCAGTTATTCCGTGATCATGGCGCATGAAACTGTGCCGAAATATTGGAAAGCTCAAAATTCAATCATGGTAAATATTCCGTTGAAAATAACTAGGTATAGTATTAATAACCATGATGGATTTAAAAGTTTTATAATATTAGTATGATTAGTTAATTCACCTGTTTTCAGCAGTATCATGGACATGTCTTTGCTGCCGTCCCTCGCAGTGGGCTCGGAGAAGCATCATCAGGAATGCATTATGCTCGCTTGTCTGTAAATAGCACAAACGTCATATATTTTAGCTTGCATGTAGGTATATTATACACATTCTTTCTTAGGTCGAATAGTTAGTTTATTTGTCGCTTACAGAACTTCAATAAAATACATTGATTTATTAAAAAGGGAAGATAGGTTACGTTCTCCCAGCGCTTACTCAAAAATTGGCATGTGGTACAACTACACGCAAACACATACGCTCAGTTATATTTCCAGTCCTGTGCAATACAAAGAACAACAAAGACGGAAAGACGTATCTAGGACCGAAGTGAGACCGAGACAACAATATTTCACGCGAATCACGACCGCCCGTGCCACCGGTCCGACGGTGACTGAGGTGGGAGCACACAATTTTACACAATATGAGGTTGCCACTTTCGAGAAACCAGTACCTCATCTTCCCTTTTTAATAAATCAATGATAAAATAAATAAAATAAATAAATAATGCTGGACAATACACGCAGCATTATCTAGCCCCAAGCCAAGCAGAGCTTGTGTTATGGGTACTAGATAACTGATATACATAATACAATACACTACATAGATAGATATTTTTTATTATACTAATAAACATCCAGAACGCCCTGAACAAATGTCTGCAGATCGTACACACGTTTGTCCCGAGGCGGGAATCGAACCGAATGTTTCAATGTTTCCCCTGTAGGTACAGCTAACGGTGCTATAGTCCGCAAAAAGTCCCAGAATTATTTTGGGACTTTATTTGATTTCTTATGATGACTAACCTCGTAAATATGGTTGGTGGACTTTATTTGATTGCTTATAATGACTAACCTCGTAAATATGGTTGGTGGACTTTATTTGATTGCTTATGATGACTAACCTCGTAAATATGGTTGGTGGACTTTATTTGATTGCTTATGATGACTAACCTCGTAAATATGGTTGGTGGACTTTATTTGATTGCTTATGATGACTAACCTCGTAAATATGGTTGGTGGACTTTATTTGATTGCTTATGATGACTAACCTCGTAAATATGGTTGGTGGACTTTATTTGATTGCTTATGATGACTAACCTCGTAAATATGGTTGGTGGACTTTATTTGATTGCTTATGATGACTAACCTCGTAAATATGGTTGGTGGACTTTATTTGATTGCTTATGATGACTAACCTCGTAAATATGGTTGGTGGACTTTATTTGATTGCTTATGATGACTAACCTCGTAAATATGGTTGGTGGACTTTATTTGATTGCTTATGATGACAAACCTCGTAAATATGGTTGGTGCCGCCTTGGTACTTGGTGATGATGATATCCTGTTCATCTTCAGCTAACTGCTCGATTCGGCGGAGAATGAAGGCGTGGGTCCTTTTGTCATTCAGACCTGCAGTATTGAAATTACAATTAAATCACTATCACAGTAATATTATAAATGCGAAAGTTTGTATGGATTTATGGATGGATGTATTTTTGTTACCTCTCACGCCAAAACTCCTGAAGGGCTGAAGTTTTTCCTACCGGTAATTATAATCCTGGGATCAAACATAGGCTACTTTTTATCCCATACATCAGTTCCTGTGGGATATAATTCACCTATATACATTTTATAGGAACAACGCGTGCGAAGCCGCGGGGCGCAGCTGGTATTATTATAATTTAATTTAATTCTAATTTTCACACATATTTTAATTTCGATTTAATTTTAATTTTATTGACATGTTTAATATTTATTGAATTTTTTTGGATTTTTATTATCTGAAATAAATATAATATAAGTAAATACAACACAATAAATGCGAAAGTTTGGATGTGAGGATGTATGGATGGATGATTGTTACCTCTTCACGCAAAACTACAGAACGAATCGGACTGCAATTATAGCATTATAGAGTGAAACCTGGTTATTTGGGATCTCAAGGGGTCAAGAATATTGTATCATTTATTGAGGGTTTCCATTAATCCAGTTTTTCAATTAGGCAGGTTTAAAATTATAGTTGTCTCATTTACAGAGTCCCGGCTTATAGAGGTCGAAATGTATCGTTATTCCATTTTAAGAGGTGGAAATGCTAATAAAAATGCCTTTTTGGTGTGGTTGAATTTGGTATGTTATTCTCCCTACAAAGTTTTTCACGCGACTTTCCACAATCATAATCTGATAGAAGTTGTAATTTTTCAGGTCATTACCTGAGATAGTACTGACAAATAAAGCATGTGGCGAAAGAAAATCAAATGTTTTTTTTGACACGTTTGCTTACAAAGCAAACGTGTCAAAACCTGTCCCAATCTGATTAATTTGTCTCGTTTATACAGGGAATTGAGCTACAGAGTCCCAATTATAGAGGTAAACATCGAATAAATCCTAGAATACAAATCTCATTTAACCAGGTTCGAAAAGTCCCATTGATATAGGTAATTCAATGAAAAAGCGCAA
Organism: Eupithecia tripunctaria; assembly: GCA_955876795.1. Taxonomy (NCBI): domain Eukaryota; kingdom Metazoa; phylum Arthropoda; class Insecta; order Lepidoptera; family Geometridae; genus Eupithecia; species Eupithecia tripunctaria. Next base: position 5,432,571 of record OY041627.1, read on the forward strand.
CTCTCAATAATAGAGGTTTCTCACTTATCCAGGTCCCACTTAACCAGGTTTCACTGTACGTAGTTCTACGCCGCAAATAGCTACTTTTTAACCCACAAGGGTTCGTTTACACGTTCTACACGTCTCAAATATACGAGCGGCAAGTTGCCGACTATAACTCTACTGTAGGCTATTTAAAATCCGGTTTCGTTGGTTTCGTTGCTTTATACAGATCAAAGTACGAAATTTCGTACTTCAACAGCCTATATTGGGTCCACAGCTGGACGCAGGCCTCCCCCTGATAAGCGACTTTATTAGCTGTTATCCCACGCTGGGCATGCGGGTTGGGGATCGCAGTTTGGTGACAGAATTGTTCGGCAGGAGGCGCTGCTGCCCGCCCCCAATAAATATCCCTTAGTCGCCTCTTACGACACCCGTGGGAAGAGTAGGGGTGGTGGAAATTCTATGCCACCGGCATCACACGACGAGGGGTATATTATTAAATAGCGTTCTAGACTCAAGAGTTCCGTCGGAATAAAATTCAAATTCGAATCTGACGCGAAATTCGTTTCCGAAGCGTTTTCGCTTCGAATCGAATGAATTAAAATACCCCTGCTGTAATCTAATTAAATCAACTCTAATCTAAGGTTGCCTGGGAGAAATCGCTCTCAGCGATAAGGCCGCCTTTTGTACTATATGTATTTATTATTTAGATATAAGACTTCCATGTATATTGATTTTTAGTAGTGCAATAAAGTGTTAATTCATTCATTCATTCATTCTAATATAAACAAAAGTTAGTAAAACAAAAGTAAGTACAGTCACCAGCATAAATATATGACTATGGGCAGCACTGCAAAAATATCTGATTATCCATTGATGGTATAATTATGTGACGATACGTAGCCGGTAAAAATATGTGATGATATACACCCGGCATATTAATCGTTTGCCTTGTAACAGCATAAATATGGGATCGGACGGGAAATCAAAATTATGTGACATTTCAGCAGTTTAAATATCTATCTACTGTAAAAGCATACTTATTGGATCACATAAACTGCAATAATATCTGACACAACTAACAGTCAAAAATATCTCAACGAATGAACTTTATGTGCCTAAACATAGAGGCGTAATTTGAGCGAAACTGTATGACGCTTCTCGAAAAGAGTATCAACCTGTCATTGGATATCACTGTCTCACGTTTTATGGCATGATTTAAGCATTTTAGATTTTAGTCGTCGGCGGTCAGTGTTATGTTATGTATGATTATCTACCTAAGATCCGAATGCGTAGTAAACTGGTGATATCAAGTGTGTCAAAAAATAATTAAAATTATTTAATTTAATTTTCTTTCTTAGGTTTACAAATAGTTTTATACACAGTTTCCTACATCTTTAAATCTTATACAAAATACTAACATGCACGAAAATGTAGAGTTACAAAATAGAGACATTATAGGTAAACTATAAATTATTGCTATGTGCACAAACCGCTTGTAGGTAAACATATAACGGATTGTTATAAAAAACGATGATATAAATCCAATCTTTCACATTTATTTATTCTTTCTTGTAAACGTAATATTCAATTTCGTCTCTAGGGACGAAAAGTATAACTTTCATCCCGCTGCGACATATGTCAATTAATGACGACTAATGACATGTACAAAACAAATGACTGCTGTCATCTCACTTTTTTCTTGAACCATGCATTCTACCTTTCAATACAGCCACTCAACTTCAACTTCTTGTGAGATGGCTTTTGCGTCTAGTTTGACGCAATTCATAGGGCCATTCAATTACAGCGTAATGTAAAATTAAAATATATTAGAGGTACCATAATTTATAATTTACTTTCAACTATTTCTTTAAAATAACATAGATTTCGGAAAAATATTTACCATTTTTTAAATAATAAAAATTAAAGGTAGAATAGTTCTCGCATTCTACCATGTCTATTCAACTGTGGTAGAATAGCGAAAGCTACCATGGCTATATTCTGTCATCTCTAAAGAGGATTTTCTATGCCTAAGAAAAAACAGCGGAAATACGTAAATCCTATCTTCGTCATCATTTTTCGAGTTGTTCAATTTTGTGTGATTGTTACAATAAGTTCAGACATTGATATAGGCATCGATTTTACGCCTGATTTTATAAAAGAATAGGCTAAAGTATTAGTGGAAAACATTTTATCACCTAAATCAAAATAAACGGACAACGTTTTTTTAATATATTTTAACGAATTCTCAAAGACTTACCAAGCTTCAACATTATGGAGCGTGTATTCTATGTTAAAGACAATACACAATGAACATTTAAAGGATTTCGAGAGACTAACATCGTTTCTTAAGAGACAAAATGATGGATTTAACAAAAAAATACAAAGTTTTCACTTCTCAAAAGGGTACCTGGAAAGAACCTTTCACTATCTATAACTAATAATTGCTATAATTTGACCATAGACTTAAAATAAATATCTCTTCTAAATTGTATTATGTAAAATAAATAAAAAAAAAATTCATAAGCTCATTCATATTTTTATTTTTACTTTTCTTGTATTTGTAATGAAAAGCACAGTGTTTACCTCGGGTGAAAGTAACATTTAGTCCCTCAAACTAGTAGCACCCTCGTTACGCTTGGCCGCTAAACCCCGTCTCGGGACTAAATAAGTTACTTTCATCCCTTGAGTAACAAAGTACTATTATTCTTCTTCTTTATTCTTCTTTATAAGGGATGACATTGTTTTCGTTACAGCGGGTATTATTCATTCTCCACAATAAGAATTGACCATCCGCTCTTGATTGGAAAACATTTTTATCAAGAAACTCGACATTCTAAATTCAAAATTTATGTATTGACTGTTAATTGTTTCAGATATTATTGCAGTTTGTGTGATCCGATAATTATGCTTTTACAGTAGATAGATATTTATGCTGTTACAAGGCAAACGATTACTATGCCGGGTGTAAATCATCACATATTTTTACCGGCTACGTATCGTCACATAATTATACCATCAATGGATAATCAGATATTTTTGCAGCGCTGCCCATAGTCATATATTTATGCTGGTGACTGTACCTTCTTAAAAATAAAATAAAAATGAAACTAATAAAATGCGGATGAAATCACTATAAAGATAAAAGCTTACCCTCTATATCATGGCACAGTCTATGGTACCACAACATAGGACAATGTTCGCAAGTCATGTTTGGAGATTTTTCCCTGGATTTTTTCATGAATTCAGCATGGTAGACGAATGCTTGCTTGATGGCTGGAAATGACACCAAAAATTTTTAATCCTTCAATCAAAATTCCTCCTTGAAGTCGGTTAAAAATGCATTCGCGTGCACCGACCTCGGATGCAGAATTTTTACTAAATATTTTTAACGTAATATTTTACGGATTCCCGCAAAAAGCCTGATTCTATTATTTATCTAGATTAGATCATCATCATCATCAGCCTATATTAGTCCACTGCTCGACATAAGCCTCCCCTAATGAGCGCTATAGCGCCCTGTCTTCAGCTTGACACATCCAGCATCTGTCTGCAGTCTTTTGCAGATCGTCATCCTTGCCGGAGGGCGTCCTCTCAGCAAACGCCGAGTCGCGGTCTCCAATCAAGAACACGTTTACCCCAGCGGCTGTCGACACGTATTATTTATTTTGTCAATCAAACAAAAAATTACAAAAAAGCACGTCAAAGTTTGGGAGTGGGGGGCTAGTGACGTCACGTTTAACTGGCTACATCTTCATAATCTTACACCTTTATACATTGATTTAAAAAGGGAAGATAGGTTACGTTCTCCCAGCGCTTACTCAAAAATTGGCATGTGTTACAACTATACGCAAACACATACGCTCACAGTTATATTTCCAGTCCTGTGCAATACAAAGAAGAACAAAGACGGAAAGACGTATCTAGGACCGAAGTGAGACTGAGACAACAATATTTCACGCGAATCACGACCGCCCGTGCCGCCGGTCAGACGGTGACTGATGTGGGAAAACACAATTTTACACAATTTGAAGTTGCCACTTTCGAGCTACCGGTACCTCATCTTCGTTTTTAATAAATCAATGCCTTTATACGAGCAATTCTCGTGTCTCTAACGATTTTCATTAAATTTAGTACTGGTTTGAGGGGCGATAAATCGATCTAGCTAGGATTCATTTTCAGAAAATGGCGTTTTATTAGTTTAAATATGTTTTCAATAATTAACTTTATAGTTATCAATTGGCTCCTCCTGCCATCTATTGGCGAATAGTAATACTATAATTTCTAATAATCAGAATTTACAAAAAAAACCGAACGAAGCTCGGTCACCCAGGTACTTTTAAAAAATTCAACAAAAGAAAAAAAATACTTATCGAATATCTGCTGCTAATCTAACTAACTGACTAATTAGTTTTTGAGTCGTCAGGCATATTCTTTGATTTATCTGATATTGGTGTCTATTCAAATGTTGCCAAAACTAAACTAAACTAATTTGATCAAAATAATAAGGATGGCATCATTTTTAGTCCTGTCAGATTAGTTTAGACTAGTTTTGGAAACATCTGAATACACACCATTGTATTTATAAAGAGTTCTTACCATTAACAACTTCTGTAGCCACCGAGTCACTTTCACATTTGAACACATAGCAGGCGTAGGTATCATTGGTCTCTCTGCAGACGAATCCAAAGTGATCCTTATTGCTTCTACCTAAGACGCAACTTGCAACGTCTTTGAATTCACGGTGGAGTAGGATTTGTTTTCTGTCTGGGCTTATGAGACGTAGTTCTGATCTGCCAACCTGGAAATGATCAAAGTTGGTATCAAATTTGTATTTCATTTATTTTACAATTAATTCTAATGTCTGTGAATGGTTAGTTGTAACTATATCGTATCCATTTTGAATGGAGCATAAACGTAAACAAACCGCTCATACTTAACCTAATATTCACTTTGTTGGCGCGTCATTTTATACGTAATTTACATTACTTGTCCATTTTAGATCCTCCCTTCAATAAAAATTGCTTACAATTATATCTGAAACTCGAGGCCAAGCAAGTGAGATTTTGTTATTTGTATCGTACTTTGTTTGCTAAGTTTTATTTAGCATTAGAATTAAGAAGCCAGGATTTCTGTCAGTTATTCATTCATTATGTACCTATAGGTTAATATCATTTTCGTTTCTCTGTAGCAAATTGGTGAAGCGAATAATAACATTTTTCAAATAAAAACTATGTAAGCTTGTTGCAAAAAGGATCATCTCATTCTTCTTTTTTTTGTATTATTATTATCTGTGGTATTGGTAAGAATTCTTAAACATTTTTTTCCTCTCTTTTGATGAAAACATTAAGTGGGTACTTACTTGAAAGAGCATAGTCCTGTTCTGTTCTATAACTTGAGCAATAGGTGTCTTGAGTGCAATAGTTCCTATAGACGCAGATCTATCTCTTAAAAACGGCTTATTTTCAGGCATTTTCCGGTTTTCGTCATCCGGTCTTCTGCTTAACTCGCCAAAGTTCAGCTTTTTCTTATCACTAGAGTCTGGTTTTTCACTTATCACTTCTTTAGTAACTACTTTATCACTATTCATCACATCACTTTTTATATCTTTACTACTTTTAACACTAATGTCTACGTCTAAAGCTAAGTCTGTTTTAGATAAAGGATTACTTTTCCTAAACCTAACAGTATTAGGTCCAGTTTTGAGATCTTCATTCTTCTTATCTTCGCAAAATTTGTTTATACTACTTGCTGTTTCTGAAATGACTGTTTTAACATCTTTTTCTTCATCTTCTGTTACGGTTCCTAAGTTCTTAAGGTTTCCTTTAGGTACGTTAAGTACTAAAATGGATGGTTCTAGAGCTATAGATGTAGGTCGTTTAATGGATGAAATTTTCTTTTCGACCCTTTCTTTTGTGAACATGTCAAATTCGTCGTCTAGTTCTTTGGTATCGGGACGTTTGGACAAAGTTTCAACGCTTTTCCACGCTCCTTTGTCAGGTTCTAAGGGTGTTGTGCTAGGATTTAGAGTTATATTCTTGGTGTCATCGACGTCTGTCTTTTTGTCATCTGTTAGGTTCTCTTTTGAGTCGTTGCTGTAGAGAGATGTCTGAAATAAATAATTTTAGACGTTAGGGTGCTATAAATCAACTCTTTAACAACACCTACCACCGCTCTACTCGGTTTTGATATATCTTGAATGTGTAGAATCTAACCGGCCTTTAAATTATGTGTTCTGTCTTCAGGTTCTTTATAGAACATATTAACATTTAAAAATAAATTCTTAGTTCATAATTAAACTCGGTATAGTGCAACGGTTCAGTTTTCAGTACAAATTACATTCATACAATTCGATTTTAGTAAAAGGTGAGTTTAAGTTAAGATCACAGCACAGGTATGTATCACAGTAATTAGGGTGTTGCAATAGAAAACTGGCAGATATCCCAGCTTTCCATTCAATAATTTCAATGGAAAGGTGTAGTAATAAACTACTTGACAATCAATTACGGTTTTCTTATGTTGCCGAATATAAAAATATGTATTTATTCGTGTAGATTTTTGACTTACCCCAGTAGAAGACAGCAAGCTGTGCCGTCTTCGAAGCGCTTTCTCAGCCTCATGCTGTGAAAATTTGTTTAGTGCATCGTCTATAAGAGTTTCAGGCACCTTTCTTTGCGAAATGCGTACTTTTCCAATGTATAGAACCTGTAAGGAAAACAGATTATCAAACATCACTCCTATTAACCTGATAAGTTTATCCTACTCTAAGTAGCTTGATGCATGCATTAAATTATGAACTTTAGAACAAATGCATCCATACCCCTTTAATTTATTAATTCTTTTTTCCCTGTTATTGAATGTTTGCTTAAGAAAAAATGTAGAAACTGTACACTATTTTATAAGTCTTCTCTCTAATTAATCTTTTACAACAGTTATCAATTTAATATGTTAACGATTTTGATAAGAATTCCTTCCCTTCATTAAAACCCTGTATTTGTATCAGCCTCACTTAGTTGTATGGTAGTCCACAGTATAATAAAAGATACTATTATGGCGCATCAACCCACAGTTAAACTCCGATACGAAATATCGCCATCGCTTCCTGTACGAATACGACCATACTTGAATTGAGCGAAGGCCATCTTCTTTCTATCTGAATCGGTGTCTTGCTTACCTCGAAGAAGTGAGATTCCGCTGGTGAAAGATCTGCCGAGAGCGACGTGAGTGCGGATGCATTGCTAGTACTGCGAACCAACCCTTGTTGTTCACTTGACCTGCAATTTTAATATTGCAAACTGTGAACTCTGAAGAAACAAAGATATTTATGGTCAGATGTTATTCGATAGCGAGACTGTCGACTGCCTTTAGGACCCTAACCTAGATGGAAAGTTGAGGAAAAACACAAATCGGAATAGCAGTTCCATGAGGTGATATCAAGTCTTCGGCAAGCGAGCTGGTGGACCCTCGAGGAGAGACGGCTCAAACATTACATCTGTTAAAAACCAAGAAAATCAATTACTAGTCTCGTGTCCTCCGGAAACACACCCTAGAGGGATGCTTGACTTTCGCAAAAATATGTGGAGCACTTACAAATTGGAATTGCAGTTCCCTGGTAAGGAGATAGCAGGACTGCTCCAAGGCAGATGCTCAGAGCTGGTCTGGTTGGAAAAGCCGATGTTTTTCGTCACGGACCCGTTGACAAGGGAGCTGTTGGAGCCACGAGGGCTGGGGACACCAGGAGACGGCTCCCGCATTTGGGTGAGGAGGTCTGTCACCTGAAAACAGAGATAAGCATTGATCAAGTGATCACACAAAGATGTTTTCTTTGGCGCAGTAAGGTATGTTTCGCCTGTGATACTCAACCTCAACCTCAACAGCCTGTATTGGTCCATTGCTTGACGTAGGCCTCCCCCTGATAAGCTACTTATTGGCATTTATCTCATGGGTGTAATGCCTATAAACTACTACGTTGGGCATGCGGGTTGGGATCGCAGATCAGTGGTAGAATTGTTATGCGTTGGGTGCTGCTGCTCGCCTCCCGATGGATATCATTAGTTACCTCTTAAGGTTGCCTGGAAGAAATTGCTTTAAGCAATAAGGCCGCCTATTGTACGTTGTTTTTAATTTCATTTGTTTTATTTAGATATAAGTTATTTTGTTTTTTATGTACAATAAAAGTGTTCATTCATTCATTCATTAATTCATTCATTCATTCTTACCACTTAGCACTACTCTCCCACGGAAAGAGTTGGGTTGGTGCAAATTCAAAGCCAGTCTTACACAGCTGCACACCACACAGCATGTGATACTCAAGGTTATGGATTCCGCAGATGTTTGTATGGTTTGCAAGACTTTTTTCGGGTCTGGGTGTATAAGTATTATGTCAATATCATCAGCGTAGGAACATCCATTACGGGAATAAGCTTTAACTTTTGCTAGTCTTCTTCGTCCGTGTTTATTTCAATGCTAGTTCTCGTATGTCTCCGCCTTGCTTCAGTACTTCACCGCCAAGACAAACACACGGAATTTTTTTGGGCCTATTCTATTATTTGTTGACAAAGAAAAAAATACTCAAATAATATTAATACATTAGAACAAGTATTTACAAATTGAGACTACCAAACAATCTACAGGTAGCACAACTGATTCATATCAATACCATTCGGAAGCGTCCCCAAAACGCTGCTGTCTCCATTGCCCCGCTGCTGGCTGTATGGCAGTTATTATTTGATTGTTATTTTCTTTATTACATTAAGTATAAAACGAAAACTATCGTAATTACAATACTTGGAACCTGCCAAGGGGGTGCGGGGTAATAAAACTCCCTGTACTAAATTCTGATGGACCAATTTACATCAATCAAGTTGAGGGAATCATTTAAATGGACACGCAAGGCCACTGACGATTTTTTTCAGCTAGTGAATAGAGAACTCGTGTAAAAGTCAAAATATGTCGAAATAAAGGATTAAAATATATTGCCGAAATTCTGATAAAAACAAGTTACATGAGTAGGTACCTATGTTGTGTAAGTAGGTTTGAGAGGTACATTTTGGAACAATTATCGATTCTATAAATAAAATCAAGGCTTGTGGTCAGTAAATTAAAACAAGAAATTGTTTTGGCATTTTGGCGATGTAACATCAAATAAAAAAATAAATGTAGGTAGGTAGGTATATAAAAAAGGTCAAAACTCGTCCCAAAGTTTTCCTCTAGATAATCTGACATTAGCTGTGTGGTGCCGGCTTAGAATTTGCACCACCCCAACTCTTCTCGTGGGTGTCGTAAGAGGAGGCTAAGGGATATTCACCGAAGGGCGGGTAGCAGCGCCCCCTACAGAACAATTCTACCACCGAACTGCGATCCCCAACCCGCATGCCCAGCGTGGTGATTATGGGCATTACATGAGATACTCTAATAAGACACTTTTCACAGAGAGGCCTGCGTCCAGCAGTGGACCAATATAGGTGGTTGAGGTTGAGGTAATCTGATATTTTATAGTACCTTACCTTAGCCTTTTTGTTATGCACAGAAAGGTTTTGACTAGTTTAGTTTTGGTTAGTTTAAGCAAACCCGATTCGTGCGCGATCATTACGCATAGTATAGATCTCAAAAAAACGAATGCACAACCAATGTAGAGATAAACCATTGTAAAGATTCATTCGCGTTCTGCTAACCAATCAACACACACTCAACCTGTTTACTTATAAACTAAAATTCATAAATGTTATCTATACTAATATTATAGAGGAAACATTTGATTGTTTGTTTGTACGGAATAGGCTCCGAAACTACTAGACCGATTTACATATTTCATCATTAAAAAGCCTCCTTTTCAGAGAGTGACATTATGCTATATTAAATCCTAGAATTCCCACGGGAACGGGAACTACGCAGATGAAGTCGCTAGGCGCTCCTACTTGGCAATAAATGAAATACTGTGACAATAATATTGTCGCAGTCCATGGGTGATAGAGTCTGTTCAAAAAAAGAATAGTCGTGGAAATTGAGACCGCTCATGGGCCAATTGACAACTATTAATTGTTGCGTTGACAACACTGCTCTGTCATTGCAGTACGACTAAAAGTGTTAGTTCACCATAACGCCACGACTCTTCTATTTTTGAACTCTAGTAACTCTAGTTATAGCGATCGGTGCTTTATATACCTGTATTTGTATTTTCTGTTCCGTGCTTTATACGGAGAGATTGATACTTTGGTTTCAATCTTTCTTAACACGAGTCCTTCCATTTGTAGTTTCTCTGAATAAAATTCCAAAATTTGTCTGAGACGACACCATTTACAGTCTTTTCATACAACCGAGAGTGTCACAAGTCACCAGGTGTGACGTCACGCGGAAGTTGAACTGGATATATCTTCGTATTTTTTTGTTTAATCGACAGAAGAATAAATACGTGTTCAATATCTTCAGATAGGTAATGTATACGAGGGAGCAATTAGAATTTTCAAGGACACTAACTAGCTTATTCGCCGCTGAAAAGTCACGAATCATTTTCTCTGTTTAGATCATTTCATCGTGTACATATGTATATGTGCATCTGTTACAACCTGGCGTAAGCAGGTCACTGATATAATTGTCGACATCCCTCCGAGCCAAAAAACCATGATTTCTTAGTCATTCATGAACCTGATGGATGAATTATCCTGGCATTGATTGCATGAAAAGATATTATACTGTTCATCAATAAAAATAGGAATAGGTACTGTTTCAGTATAGGTTTATTGATATTCATTCATTCATAGAAACATTATCCTGACATTAAACATCGATCAGGTATTTCGCGGCCTCCGGATGTGACTAAATTATGTTTATTTAAAGAAGCCTAATCTTATTAACAATATGTGACTAAAAATCTTGCAGACCTTACAATATTATATTTTTTACAGAAATCTCTAATGTCGATTTAGGAACGATAATTTTACGTGATAACGACATTTACCTAAATTTATTAAAATTCATACCTCGTAGTTTATATACTGTTTGCCATTCTGGTGTTATCTAGCTATCAACGCTATCTATTAGATGAAATTAGAACTTTATCTTCAGTGCTTCAGTCGTCATGACAACATCATCAACAACGTGACACTTTTTTGAACATGCTACCCATGTGAGACCCATGTTCATCGATTTAATAGACGTTATCACGTCATAGATGATGAAAAATGTCATAGATCATCGATATGATCGATAACGGATTTGATGACGAGCAGGGGGTGGACAGACCGACCAAAAGGCAAAGTAAACGATTGTAAAGAGAGATACTAACCTAAGCAAACCAAGTACCTTCATCATCATCAGCCTATACTAGTCCACAGCTGGACATAGGCCTCCCCTAATGAGCGCGAGCGCCATAGTGCCCTGTCTTCAGCTTGACGCAACCAGCATCTGCCTGCAGTCTTTCGCAGATCGTCATCCCACCTGGCCGGAGGGCGTCCTACACTAAGGCCCGTATTATGAAAGCTTGCTAAGTTATCGAGCTATGCTTGAGTGACGTTTATGCTATAGTAAAGCGTTACTCAAGCAGATATTGAAGACTGAGCAAGCTTTCATAATACGGGCCTTAGTTTGCTGAGTCGCTACTCAAGAACTCGTTTACCCCAGCGGTTATCTGTTCTTCGAGAGATATGGCCGATTCCAAGTACCTATCATGAACTAATAAATAATTGTTTTTATACTTAGGAGTGAACACAAACTGAAAAATCCTCGATTTGTCTGTCTGGTCATCCATCACCAGGGGTTGTTATTACCCTGCCTAAGGACGTACACATACTGACGAAAGGGTTGAAGTGGAATTCGGTCCCAGTTCCGATGACACTCAAGTAGATACACAGGTATTTACTATACTGGAACCTATAACCTTTACTTTTTATTATTCTCAAATTAATAGATTGTAAAACAGGTTTTAAAACTGCTTTTAGTGTCGTGGCCTACGAAGAAGTAGGTACCTAAATGTCGTCGTGGCTAATAAACATTTAATGTCATTTTCCTAGATAAGAAACAAGCCAGTCAAAACATCACCTAACAAGTCACGGCCCATCCATAGCCTTAGAGGAAAAATGGTACAGACTGCATCTTAAGCTTAACACATTCACTGCCTTAGCCTCGGGGCGGTGAGAAACGCAGGAGCGGGTTTTGCCGCTACTGGAAAGACTTGCGAGTACTCATGTGCATGATATAGGTCATAAAAGTACTAGTATTTAGGTATATCACATTCACTGCTCACATTCGTTGGCAATGGAGGTGTTAATAATGCATGCAAACAGTTGAATATTAAATAGAGGCATAGAAATTAGTAGTATTAGTAGTAATAAAAGTAGTAGTAAAATGACAACACAACAATAAAATGCACAATTTTTGTATGATTTGCTTTGCTTGTTTGAGCTTTGCATTTCGGACTGGAGTCATGGAATCGTTTTATAGTGCTAACCGTTACTAAATTATTAGTAATTAATGAAATATAAAAGCGTTTATAAAATAATAAGAGTTTTAATAATGTAAAGCACATTTATCCAATTATGTATCTTTATATCCTTTAACCTGAACCTACACTAGGGTTTTCCAGCTACTTCTGATTTAATTCAAGGTACATAAATACCTATATTAACAGAACAAGCTAATTCTGCTCAATATACCAAAACGTGACTCTCTAACACGAGCAGAGTGGAAGGCGATTGTTTATTACAATAAACGATTCTGTTTACATTCGTACAACCTTGACTCAAACCACTTGTTTACGACACGGGTTAATAAAATAATAGATGGCGTTGTGCCTGATTTTATAGAGGTTAATTGTGAGTAAGATCTAGCGAGAACTGATTTGTGAACAAAGAATTGTATGTTTTTACGGACTCGTGGCAATTCAACAGTAAAGGCTGAGTTATGAACTCAACCTCAACAGCCTATATTGGTCCACTGCTGGACGCAGGCTTCCCCCTGATAAGTGCCTTTATTGGCTGTTATCTCATTGGGGGGTAATGCCCATAATCCCCACGCTGGTTATGGATCGCAGTTTGGTGACAGAATTTTTTGGCAGGAGGCGCTGCTGCCCGCCTCCGGTAAATATCCCTTAGTCGCCTCTTACGACACCCGTGGGAAGAGTTGGGGTGGTGCAAATTTTATACCATCGGCAACACACGACCAGGTAATAACTAATAACCCTTCAGGCCCGGAATGTTGAATTTAACGCTGTAATGATATTTTTGTGTGGAGACACGCTTTTTGTTGTTATGTTTATGCCGTTACAAGTAAACAAGTGAGCGAAAGCAGGCAAATGCTAACGAACGAACTCGAAAAAACCAGAGTGAAGGTCATTGCGAAAGAAAGCAAGCCCAAATGAGGGCCCTTGTTCGCCTTGCTCCAGCGGCTGTCGCCACATCAAAGATTTTTGGGTTTGATTTAAAAAACTATAAACAGACTTCAATTTTATCGTTTTTTCATGGATGGAATTGTCAGAACTGGACCAAATTGAAATGGCACCAATAACAAAAATACACCACAAATGCAAAAATAATCATCAAAATAGGATAACTTAGTCAAAAGTCTGAGGAAACAAACAAACAAACAGTCTAATTGAGAATCTATCAAAGGGAGACCTGTGTCCAGCTGTAAACCAATATAAAATTTCAAATTCATTTATTAATTCAGACACAAAGATCCATAGAAAAGAGCATGTAGTAAATGTCACAGATTAAAGTGTCAAAATAAGGTACACAGTATAAGCTGATGAGGTTGAGGAACGAATGGGTATTAAAAATCTTGGAAAATACGCAAGTCTGACCAAATTATACCTACAGATATAATAAAGGTAGGTACCATAACAGTATATGAAGGTCCTAATCACTCAAACCAACAATGGATTTTGGATGCTAATTGATTGGTTATTCACAGACTTTAAAAGATATAACATCATTTTGTTAATAAGTTAAATTTTTGGCTTTGAAAGCTTTTAGTTATTTGTCTGAAACATATTATGTTCATTTAGTTGTATCCGTGTAAATTCTCTAACATTTATTATTTACTTATAATAAATAATGTTAGACAATGTACACGGCATTATCTAGCCCCAAGCTAAGCAGAGCTTGTGTTATGGGTACGTCAATAACTGATACACAATACACTACATAGATATATTTTTTTATCATATGTACATAACACCAAGACCACCCTGAACAAATATCTGCAGATCGTACAAATAATTGTCCCGAGGCGGGAATCGAGCAGCAACCTCCTGCGTCGCAGGCGAACCATCGCCCGTCGCACCACAGAGGCTAATAATATACAAAATTAGGTATTAAGCTCAACATATATGTATAAGTTCATATTGTTCTATCCTGATGTGTTAATGATAGTACATGCAAAATTTTAAATTGAACACAAGTAGGTATTGATAACCCATTCCTAAAATGAACGCGTCTCCACAGAGTATACCAGTTTATTTCTCTTTGTGAGCAAAAAGCAGACTATTTCTTTTTGGTCTTGGTAGTATTATACCAAGCAAGCAAACTTTTTAAAGTTAGATTTCAACGCCTCGCGCTAAAAGAGTAATAATCTGGTGTAATCCTGTGCAGGCAGACGTACCTCTACCATACTGTAACATAGAATTAAAAAAAAGCGAGGGAGTAATATTTAATATTAAATTGATATTGCGATGAGTTTTTAAATTATTGTGATTTATGCAGCTTCAAAACGACCGCCAGACGACAGACAAGGACACACACACACAGTGTATAAACGACAAGACAAGACACAGAAAACCACAAAACACTTGTGCTCTCGTCCCGTTGTTGGTAAACTAATATTTAAATAGACAACAAACACCATTAACATGCAGTGTGCCTCAAAAAACAAACTTTACGAAACGTGTCGCTTAGGAATAAGTAAGTGTACCCTATCCAAAGAACTCTCCTTTTTTGGCATAATGCACTGTGAATTTCTCTAATTGTTGACAAGGGATTTTCAAATACAGAATGAAGTATTTCATTTCTATCTGTCAAAAGAAACTTTGTCTATGAAATACTTCATTCTGTATTTGAAAATCACCTTAAAAGGATAGGTACCTCTTTTGTTTGGACAGAGTATCTCAAAACCTTGAAGCATAAGCCAAACGACCAAACATTGTAAATGGGATGCACGGCGCACACACACACCAACCAATACCAGCAAATAGTAAATGGGTGTCTTCAAACATGCTCTTAATAGAAATTTATTTAATTGAAACATGTTAGGAACTTTGTTTTTATATAGAGGCCCCGCAAAAATGGTTTTGTTTTGTAAAAGCGGACACTTAATTTGTTTCAAAGTCACAATTAACCAAAGAAAACACTGCTCTGGCTAGGAATAAATTAAGGCTTCCATTTCAATGACGTCACACGCATTCAGTTGTACATTGATTTTACCGGCAGGATGTGCTTATGTTTACCTATTACTCAATATCTTCGTAAGTAATGGTCCGATTTAGATAATTAAAAAAAGATAATATATTATTCTGATGTCATAAAGAATAACGTGGGTACTAGTTCCATTTAATTTGCTAGAACTTTACTGCTCCTCATTACAAAATGCAAACTTCAAAAATACCTACTACCATAAAATAACACAGAAATAAAAATGACGAGGGTTTTCTTGTTCAAAGTAGAAAAAAAATCGTCATCACCTCATATTTGTTCACAGTTGGACAAAATCACACTAATATTATAAAGGCGAAAGTTTGGATGGATGTATGGATGGATGTTTGTTACCTCTTCACGCCAAAACTACTGAACGGATCTGGCTGAAATTTTGCATACAGGTAATTCTAATACTGGAATAAAACAAAGGCTACTTTTTATCCCATAAATCTGTTCCCGTGGGATGAAAATCACCTTTTAATGTTTTCATAGGAACAACGCGTGCGAAGCCGCGGGGCGCAGCTAGTACTTATATATAGTATATAAGAAAAATAACATTACCTCAATACATACACTGACACCAAACATGATATCAAAAACACAGTCTAAATAAAACTCATAAAGCCTTTCGTAAAAACTGTTTGATATGTAGGGGAATCTCTCAGGGGATTTAAAGACCAAGCCATATTTTTGATGTTCCCAAACATAGAGTATTTAAGAATATTTAAATCTAAAGGTTTGTTTGTTTATCTTTATGGCGTGTATTTTTGTATTTTCTTTTATTTTTAGTATAAGTTGCGTGTGGCTATGAATTAATTCTTTTTTCTTTTATCTAGAAAACTAAGCAAAGTTATTAATTTTAAATTTAATCACTCAGTTGGTCGTAGGTACACTGTATTTCGATGCAAATTACTCTACCCAAATGAAATAATTATCACAAAAATAAATGTTATTATAATTTTAAATTGTTATCATACGATCAGAATATATTTTAATGTCCGTTGTTAAAAAATACCTACCCACATAACATAATAAATAAAGAAAGACGTGTGGCACTCGGGGACTGCCGCGGTAAAGCTATTGCAATGCCATCTAGAGGCGAGTTGCTGAACTAAAGAAACAAACGTCAAGGTTTTTTCGTTACGGAATTTCTGGATTCGGTCCCCGCGCTCAAGGCCCGCGATAGAAGCTATGCAATAGCTTAATAAATAAAAACTTTTTTGTGAGAGAAGAAGACAATGTTTTTTGATAGCATCTTTTAACATTATCAATTCAGATCTACATTCAGATACAATTATACAGGGTGTTTGGTACAACGTTTACAATATGATAACTGGGGGTAGGTAGAACCAAGTGCAATAGCTTGGTGGCTGTTTAACCCTCAAAAGCATCTCGCCTATTTTAAGTTAAAAAAAGCGATTTTTTTCCGAAATTGGAACTAATTAGTACCGTAACTTTATTTTTACGAAATAACATGGTTAACAATGTTATTTAATTACGTTTGGCATGTTAGCCCTTACAATATTTACGTGCGATATATGTTAACAAAGCCGCTATGGGCATGTAAAGTGTAGAAAAATGAAAATGAAAACTGGGGGTTTAACTTTGGATTGAATTTAAATGAAAACTTAGCATGTCTCTGATCCCCAAATTCGTTAAAAACTTATACAGTTAGGTTAGTTAAAAAAGCCGCCAAGCACTTGGTTCCACTTACCCCCAGTTTTCATATCGCACTCCCAGATCTAAAGGGAGTCAACTCAAAAATCTCGTTTTTTTAGTTAAGCTCGGAACCACGGGATTCTAAATATCATTACCTATCGACCAATAAAACAGATTTTAAAATATTTCCACTACTCGGCCCTAGATGGCGTCAGAACTTCGTTTTGACGATAGAGTGGTCCCATCCCTCCTCCATCTAAACGGGGACATTGCCAGTTGCAACTAGTATGGGAAGCGGAGTGCACGGGTCCGTCGTGAACAAAAAAAGAATTATTTTGAGTAACATCCATACAGTTAAATATTGAGGATTACATTATTTAGAGTTGACGCCGTATCGATGATGAGTGCAAAGTTAATCAATGCTACATTTAGAGTTGCACCCATACTGCTGGAAGTTACCATTATGATTTGGACTAAATTTCATCAACATAGAGTCAACTCTAAATGATATAAATATATACACAAACTTGATAAGCAAAAGGGAAATAACTCATAAAATCCAATTTTTAAGCCCAAAATACATGCCTAAAACACAAAAATCATAAAACATCTTTCTCTTAGCAGCCCATGAATATCATAAATATGTACAAAAACCTCCTACAGCTCATAGAGACATGGTAATCGGTTTTTCGCCTTTTGTGAAAAAAGTGGTTTTTTGAGTTGCACCTGTTTAGATCTAGTAGTGCGATATGGCAAACGTTGTACACCCTGTATTATTGTGAGAGAATAACAAAAGTGACTATCCAAGCTGATCCAAGCCCATGTAGGCTAGAAAAAAAATGTTTTTTTTTCATCGCCTATAATTTTATTAGGTATTTGATTTTATTATAGAAATCTGTCTCTCAATAAAATTGCTGCTGTGATTTTAAACTAAGGCCTCAAAAAATGGAATAAAAATGTATTATACATATTTATATTTATTATTAGTCATTAAAGGTATTAGAGAAAAAAAACATTAATCACTCAATCGCATCATCATCAGGCACATGCAAAATCGGTTAGAAATTAAAACGACATAACATTTGCACGGTGTTATCTTTAAACCTTACCATGTGTTTGATATTTATAGTCGAGGTGTCTGAATGCGACCCGAATAGCGGTCGGTTCGGTGGATTCATTGTTGGATCTGTTACATAAATATTTAATTTGATACCTGATATGGACAAAAACATTTTGCAGACCACTGATGGGAGATAAGGACAATTGAATGAGAATCTATTGTGCTATACAAATGTTAATTGTAATTTTTAACTTATTTCCTACTAATTTATGCCTGCGGCTTCGCGTTTTTCAGGATAGTAGCTTAACTATAATATTTTAGGCTTATAACTACATTCACAAAAACTTAGCCCAACCCGCTTAGTAGTTTTTGGACGAAGAGGCTACGAAGATCCATCTTAACTTACTCGTATTTATAGTGTATAGTATTTATAGTGTATTTATAGTGTATAGTATATCGTATGTATAGTGCAGTGTGATGGTGATTGCAAAGTATTTTTTTTATAAATATTTTTTATTGTTACAACAAAAATTTGTTTATACAAGTGCCAACATATGAAACATACGCAGGCACACGCATATAAAATCATTTTGGTAATTCGAACACGTTCAACAACTTTTGTATTTTAAGTGTAACAACCTTATTGAGGGTATTGAGTAGGTACCTTACGTTCCATTTAATTATGTATATTAACATAACATGAGAATCATGATGGATGACGTTTGAGTAAACCGACTATCACAGATTATGTAAATAATGTTTTTGAACAAGAAGATGTCGTGTGCATAATTGATGGGGTTAACACGTCGTTACAATGTTACATCGTTTGGAAAACATGTTAACAATGTCAAGAGAAGCTTTCTTGAGTCAAGATAATTTATGCAGAACTATTTTCTACCGCGGCTTTATTTTCTGACTCGCGCATTTGGTTTGGTATTGATATTAGCTAAGCTGTTTACTTTGTTTTTGTAAATATTAAAAAGTCTACTCGCACCAAGCGGTTTTATTCGAACCGCTAAGGCGCAATGCTAAGGTTTGGAATGGAACAAGCTACCTTGAGGCCAATTACAACCTGGTTCGCTGGACCCAGATTAAAAAGTTTCATGGATCGATAGCGGGAAGTGGAAATTTCAATATAAGCAGGCAAAAACGGCTGTAACTATTATTGATAATGTTGACTTATAAGTTTGATTTTGCATGGCTCTAAGAGGTTACGGACTTTTTTTTCACGGTAAATAGACCTTTGTTTGACCGCAATCTCACCTGATGGAAAGCGAAGATGCGGCCGACGGTGTATCACAAAGAAGATACCTATTCAACCTTGTCTTGAAGAGACCCAGGTTGTAATTTGCTGGAAAAACAGAGGCAGGGAGCGAGTTCTACACTTTTGCGGTGCGAATAATAAAGGTGGAGGAAAATCGCTGCGTGTGGAGTGTGTATGTGTAGTGGAGGGTGCATCCACCAAGAATGGATGGTATTGCGCTGTGCGTCTACTTGTTCTGGAGTGGAAAGGCGGACTGGAGTAGGTATATACCTATGATGATAATTTCAACTCAAAACTTTCATACGTTCTTGTGAAAAGAGGTTCGATAGACACGGGGTTATGTACCACAAAAAGAACGAATGTCGGTTCCTTCTTTTCGACCCCTAAAAATACTGTTGTGAGTTATCTAAAAAGGTGAACCAATAACCTGATGAGGGTTGCAGGAAAATGCATTACCGGTCAATGTAGAAGAGAAGACGAGTTTAATTAGCCCGATTCAAACTCAAACTCAAACTCAAAAATGCTTTATTTCCATAAATACAATAAATGTACACTTAGAAAAGGTCAAATCATATTAAAAAATACACTGACACGGAAATAAAGTGGTATTTTTGATTTCGATCGCTTCGGTATGTAGACTAAAGTAAAGAAACGACGAAGAAACCTTTAGCCTGTTAGTTGTTATTTTTCGAGTTGGAGCAAAATCCGTCCCAAGCTTTTTTATCCTCTAGATAATCTGATATTTTATAGCAAGCCTTTTTGCATAATAAAGTTTTGACAGTTTGTTTGTATTTATTTACTGATAATTTTTGCAGCTCAGTAGGGGTTTTGTTGTAGAAGCGTATACATTGCCCTTTAAAAGATACATTAATTTTATGCAGCCTAGTTGTGGGTACAGCGAGTTTATGTTTATTTCTAGTATTTACATTATGTATATCGCAATTTATTGGGAAACTATTGATATTTTTATGAGTATACAACAAGTTTTCATAAATATATTGACTTGGTACTGTCATTATATTTATTTCTTGGAATTTATCACGTAGGGATTCTCTGGGACCCATTTTATAGATAGCACGAACAGCCCGCTTCTGCAGCACAAATATGGTGTTAATATCTGCAGCGTTCCCCCAAAGCAGTATACCATAAGACATAATACTATGGAAGTAGCTGAAATAAACTAGTCTAGATGTGTCCACGTCTGTGAGATCACGGATTTTTTTTACTGCATATGCTGCAGAACTAAGTCTCTTCGATAGCTTATCTATGTGTGGGCCCCATTGAAGTTTATTATCTAAGGTGATTCCTAAGAATACGGTACTTTCTATAATTTCTAACGTTTCTCCATTTACGTTTACATCAGCCTTAACTTGTTTAACATTAGGTAGAGTAAATCTAATACATTTCGTTTTGGTTCCGGTAAGCAAAAGATTGTTGACACTAAACCAATGAACTACCTTTGAGATTGCATTGTTTACATCGTCGAAATTAGTGTTTTGTCGTTTCATTTTAAAAATTAATGAAGTATCATCCGCAAACAATACAATCTCGTGATTATTCTTGACAAGATGAGGCAGGTCGTTAATATAAAAAAAAGAAAAATAGGAAAGGACCGAGGATAGATCCCTGCCGTACACCCATTGTAACTACAGACCCCGAAGACCGTTTCCCATTTATGTCAACTCTTTTACTCGATTAACAGAAACACCAAAAAATACAATTAGTAATTTATATTTTTGTGGATTTCTGATTTTTACAAATCCGATGGATAAACACCAAACATTTTGAAGTCAAACAGAATATTTACTTCTTAACATTTATAGTTATTGTTTTATTTACTCTGTAATGTTAGTCTAGCTAGTTTCCTTAACATAACACAAGCTCTGCTTAGCTTCAGGCTTGATAATACTGTGTGCTAGATATTCATAAATCTCATTAAAAAATATATGTATTACTATAGAAAACAAAATACCGAGTAAAAACTATTCGACAGTAAAAATAACAATCAAAACGATGAAACACTGACCGTAGAGCTCAATTTTATATTATTATTATGTAAAAAATAGCGAGACGTCGAAAACCGGGTGTATTTAAACTTACTTAAAAAACGTTTCGTTACTAACCGGTAAATTAAGTTATCGTATGAGAAAATGCTGTCAATAATGGTTTAATAAATCAAAGCGCATTGACGTCATCGGCAGTAAATTACCTTTATGTAACTGTTTTATAATTTTATGTAATTAACTGATGAACCTTGTGATATGTTAGGTTCCAAAACCAGAAGTAGAGATAAAAAGGTATGGGCATAGATATAAGGTGTCCATGAAATAACTTTATAGTGTACAACATTGGATAATAAATAATTATAAGCAATGGAACCGCATAGCGCTTTCTGTATACGGGAATATTATTCAAACTTAAATAGGGTATATGCATCGATTTTTTTTATTGTTTTAATCGATTCTTTAGGTCATTATTTAACCGAGGATTGATAAGACGCTCACTGAACGACGCATTAACAAGGTAAAAAAAACAAATCAAAACTACAATCATTTTCGGGTGATAAAAACGCTGCCATATTGGCGCCATGTTTATGTGACGTCGACGTACACACTCGATTAAAACCTTTGGTGACGACCTCGGTAGTGATCATCTCAGGAAAGAGGTTTTCCGAAAAAACTGAAAATAATCGACAATACGAAATGTCAAGTGGGCAGAATAGTGTCAAATCAAGGTGCAGCAAGCAGAATAAAAAAAGAAGAAATGTGTACAGTGATGTCACGCTCTAGTCAATGGCGTAGCGTTTTGAAATTTTGCGATTGAGATTTAAAATATCAATTTTTCAATGGTTAAATTCTACAATAAAAACATCTCAAAACGCAAAAATAAATATGTAGATATGTTTCTATATCAATAGAGAATACGTATATATTTTTTTAGCCATTTTGAAATCACATGCATATACCCTATTACATCGTTTTGCTGCCCAATATACAGGATGTTGAACCAAATGCTCATTCTAAAAAATGCTATGATTTTCCAACGTAAGAGCATTACTTGATTGAGAACGGTTAGACTATTTCGTTATTCATTATAAAGCGGTCCTGAGGGCCTAGACAAAGAAACAATCAATGTCGAAAGCGATAGTAGAAAAGTCCAAAAATTTATGGGTTTACTAATATGCCTTAGATATGTTACATGGAGTTGTCACAGTTAAATCGCCTGACTTTAAGGTAGTTAGAATTAGAACAACGACTCATACTGCGCATTTTAGAACACAACTATCCGCTAGAGGCGCTTTGGAAGTTTCCATACATTTTTTAAACTACAGTCACTAGGGAGTACAGATTGTGAAAACTCATGGTAAACACACTGTTTCGATTTTTTCCCTACGAATGATTGAATTGTTTTCGATTCGCTTCATAACGAATGCCAGTTGGCTACGCCCTCTGAGCCGCCTCCATCCATCGACTCCCTGCGATCGCTACAATGTCTCTACTCTAGGTCCACTAAAATTTATTCCAAAGATCCTTTGATGGATTTTAAACGATCCATCAATTTTTTGATTGTTTTGTGTCGTAGTAGATGTGTTTTCGTCTGTGACGTCACCAAATGGCTCTGTCGGGAGACCAGCGTTTATTGTAACGTGTTTACAACCAGCTCATGCTGAGACAGAGACCGTTTTGTGACTACCAAACTTTTCGCACCACAATACAAAATATTTCTAGAATCCTTGTAGTGCATTGAGTTAGAATCCTATTCGATGTTGTAGTGCGAAAAATTTGGTGCGAAACAGCACATAATTGACAGATTCTTTGTCTTTTATCTTAAGTTTTGTTTGTTTTTGTTGATTCAGTTACAAATAAAATAATATTATATTCTATTCTACCTTTGTAATGAGTTTAAGTGGACCTAGAGCAAAACGTCGTCGATCCATCAAGTAGATCTACCTTCACCTTGCTCTAATACATTAAAATATGTAATAATTGTTCAACTGGTTTACATAAATACATTCAAACAACAAAAACTAGGACAGCAAGGTTGTTTTGTTTTCCTTAAGTTAATTTGTTGTTTAGAAACGGACAAAATGTTTAATTTATATATTCTTATCTTTTTGTTCATCAAAGTCACATAAATAAGAACATTTTAAGGCATAATGCATGACATCCATTATTGAACACTGTTTTTGAAAGTATTCCAATTGAAAGTACACAAAAGATACGTGATTTTTAACCGATTTCAAATAGGAGGAGATTTTCAATTCGTCGCGTATGTTTTTATTATATTTTTTTATTATTTTAAGTTAAATTGTATAGCTAATGTTTATTTACGGTGATAATTAAAACAAGAAAACCGTTTTTTAACTTTAATTCAAAATAAACGGAATATGTTTTTTTTTTTTCAAGCCTTACTGAAAATATGTCTGTTCGTTGTTTTTTTATTTGAGTCACTTAATATGATTTAATAAGTCATTGAAATTATAGGGCCCACAAACTAAAATGAGGTGGAACATTTCTATTCGTAGGCTGAAGTACCTTTCTGCAAATTGTATTCCTTTCCAAACGCAGAAAATATTAAAAACCGCTAAAATATTTAAATTTCTCGCGAATCCGTGTACATTCCGTGACGATAACTCGAAAATGAAATGGAATAGGTATCTGAATACCCCTCACTCGCGCTGTAACACGTGCTTTCTAAGGCACGAGGGTGTAATACTGCCACAATACTGCCAACTTCCTGACTCCGGGCTAGGGTTGCCAACCGTACTCTAAAATAGAGTATTGTACTCTATATCATATGGGCGTACTCTATAATCTATAACGCTAATATAGTACGCTAAAATACTCTTTTTGACGCTATGTTTACTATACTAGTGCCAGTCAACCTACGATCAGAGTGGGTACTATATAAACTCTATATTAGAGAAGGGGAGGGTGATCTCCTTCGTCCGTGCTATCGTCTTAACCAAAATGTCGACAAATAATAGAAGAAAAATTAAAAGAATTCCAAGGGGAATTGTTATACAATGCAGACTTTATGCAAAAATCCACCTTCTGCAAAAAATGGCAAATTATTTAAAAAAATATCATGACGAGAATTTGCTCTACATACTCGCTGTTCCTGCCACTTCAGCTTTTACTGAGAGAGTCTTTTCTGTCATGAATGTGAAGTGACGGGATGATAGAAACAGGGCTTTATTAAAATTAAATTAAGGCTTTATTAATAAAGCCCTGTTTAAAGGTTAAATAAAGAATGTTTAGTCATACAATTCTTTTAAAAAGACGTGTGGCACTCGGGGACTGCCGCGGTAAAGCTATTGCAATGCCATCTAGAGGCGAGTTGCTGAACTAAAGAGACAAACGTCAAGGTTTTTTCGTTACGGAATTTCTGGATTCGGTCCCCGCGCTCAAGGCCCGCGATAGAAGCTATGCAATAGCTTAAAAAGAATGAAAAATACCAAAAATACCTTTAATGTTTTTTTAAATAAATGGTACTCTATTTAAATATGTACTCTACATTTACCTCCTTTGAAGTCAGATATACTCTATTTCTTCGTATAAAAGTTGGCAACCCTACTCCGGGCCATCATTCAGTGATAATGATGATGCCAATGACGTACGTACGTAACTATCAATTTACTCATTTACTGACAGTGGTGATTGTAGTGTGCTAGGCAATCACTTGTTAATTCTGGCGTACACCGGAACGACAATGAGCTATCATTTTCTTGATTAGGAGCACGAGTTGAATACGTAGGTTCCTACTGCATTCGAAGTGATAAACAACATGTATACCTATCTACTACCTTAGCCAAGTGCTGACCGGTGGCGTTACCTAAACCTCAACCTCAACAGCCTGTAACACTGCTCGCAGCCCCCCCCCCCCCCCCCCCCTAATAAGCGCCTTATTGGCGTTTATCTCATGGGGATAATGCCTATTCCCACGCTGTGCATGCGGGCTGGGTATCGCAGTTCGGCAGGGGGCGCTGCTGCCCGCCTCTAGTGGATATCCCTTAGTCGCCTTTTACGACACCCACGGAAAGAGGTGGGGTAGTGACGTTACTTATCACACCTACCACAACAAAGCTGTTACGAAACCAAATAAAAAATAGGTGGACAATATTATACGATCTGAGAAAATCGCAGAAGGTAGTATAGTGTTTTGACTTTCATTAGTCTTATGTCCATTTTCGAGATCGAATGTGCTTTCGGTATCGGTTGCTTTGTTTTTAGTTTAGTTGTGACTGTTACTCTGTTATTATTACGTTTTTCTAGTATTTACAATCACCAACAATAGAGCTGACTGCAGACTGAAGCGAGCAATCTAAAGGTAGCTCAACTAACAACCAAGAAGCTGGCTGCATTGCCCCGTTGTATAACAATTCTTTATGGCAAAACTGTACTTTAAATTACTGCTTAATGTAATTTATCTGTAATTATGTTATTTTCTGAATATATAAATAAAAAGATTTCCTCAGCATGATGTTTTCCATAAGACAGGCAAGTGGCAAATACCTAGTTGTCAAACGAAACGAATTTTAGCTATATTTTGGAACAAAGCCAACAGTTTAGGGAAATAACAACATAGAAAGGTTTGTGCTTCTACGTACATAAGTCGCTAAGTGGTTTGATGCTTCCAAGTTTTATAGATCTACATCCTACCGAAACCCTAACAAGAGGGATAATAGTTATTTGTTATACCTACAAAGTACAAAGTAGTGCAAAGTTGCTTTAAAACGGCGTGCTCAATTTTGATGACAGAGCAAGCGAAGGATTCTAAAATTAAATTACGAGCGCAGCGAGTGATTCAAAAATAGATGATTAAAAGAACTTAACAAGTGAAGTTCAATCGCTATTATATGAATAGTTCCATTAGTAGAAGATAATTTTTACCACGTAGTGCTTGTTCTGTTCGGTAACCAAACCTGCATGCTTTAGAGTCGATAAATTTTATCGATTACAACACTAAAACACCGTCCCAGCCCTACCTCCTCGCCAGCAGAACGCCATTCTTTTTAGAGAATAGCAAAAGCAACCAAAAACTTGAGCTGGGATGTGGTGGGTGGGTTCTTGTGTCTTCTACTAATGGAACTATTCATATAATAGCGATTGAACTTCACTTGTTAAGTTCTTTTAATCATCTATTATATTTCATAGTTCCATTAGTAGAAGATAATTTTTACCACGTAGATGTTTAGAGCTTAACTATCTACTTAAGTTTTTGGTACTTTGGAGCAGTTACCTATTCTGCTTAATTCGTTGATTTTATACACACTGATAAAACAAATACGTGTTTAGATCATTATCTTACGTGTATGTAGGTAACTATAAAACAAAATATATAAGAAACATAATAATGTATAATGTAGAAGTACTTTACTGTTTAGTCAGTGCATAGCAATTTCTTATGCGTAAAGTATATTAAAGTCTATTTCCATTGTATGTCTATGGTCTTGCAAAAATAATAAATATAATCCAATAAAATTGTATCGTTATATTAAATAAGCCAAAGGCTTTTGTGTCCAGCCGGCTGCCTTGCTGACTAGGCCAGCAGCGTGGGCGCTCAGCGTATCGGCGTGGCGTGGCGCGTGGTTTGTGCGACGAAAGTTCCAACGCCGCGGCTTGCTCTCAACTGAGCAATAATTGGTGACTTTGCTTGCTCATGCGGTCCTTTATCGGTGATGAATAAATTACTTATTTCACTTTTTATGTTACTCGTGGCAGACATATCTATAACGATTAGCTGGCTGGCAGATGTACCTAAGGCTTTAAGTATGATAATGGTATATTAAGTATACCTATAATAATACCTACTTCATAATTCGTTGCTGAGGTTCTTAATAATTTTTAATAATCAGCATAAAGTATATTTATACAATTTTATATAGTCACACTATAATTTTATATAGTTATATAGTACACTGCGTCCAGCAGTGGACCGATACAGGCTGTGGATGGATGGATGGATGGATATAGTTAGCTTCGTAAATAATTTATCCAAATTATGTAATTCAATATTACGGTGACTTTATACTAGGTGAACTATAAGAAGCTCTCATGTGGAGTTATTCTGTTAAATTATACTACCACTATGATATGATTGAGCTATGTTTGAAGCAATTTAACAAATGCATAATAATTTTAATGTAATGCTATAAGTGTTATAAGGTTCCTCCAAAAAAGGTATAATCGGGATATCTGTAAAAAATATCATATCCGGTTCCTCACCGAACCGGTCGCAGTAAAAACGCTTTCTGTAGACGACCGTAGCCCTCTGAAGGTAAGATCTGTCGGACGGTGTGCTATAATTAAAACGCAAAACTTTGTCTACGAAAATGAGTTCGGATTCGGCTACATACCATCGAACTATTCAATAGATAAAGAAGGCTAGTTAGGGAATACAATGATTCCAGTTGAGTGCTTGTTATTCATTTTGGTAAACATTTTAGTATAATTGATGACGGTGAAACCAGTAAAGATACATACATAATTATGTTATGGTATATTTGTCAATAGAAGAGAAAACGGAATCAGGCCTCCATTACACAAAAGTGTCACAGTAGGCGTTAGCGAGATGCGAAACGTTGAATGTAAGGTTGTCCAAAGTGATGTACCTACTGAGTGAACTACCAAAGTGGACACAGGTGAGTTAAGTTCTTATTTAGTGCCTGAAATAATTTTCCTATCTCCATTCTATTGGTTTGTTCCCGTCGTATTATCTGTGACCAATTCTATTTATCACGAGCAAACTCTTAGGACCTAAAAAGCTACTTGCTGTAGGTAAGTTATTAATGTGAAATTGAAGGCACATTCATTTCAGTGTCTATTTGACTGCGCACATGACATTGCAAGCAGCAACCCATCCAGGACAAAGTCTTCAGTGAATATTTTATGGATTTTTCAGGTAGGTAGGTGTTAGAAATTAAGGATTTCACCAGACCAGTATACATCGGGTTTTTTGTCTGTTATCATATCATCAGTTGATTATTATAATAAATATTTTTATTATTTTTAGCGCATTATTTCTCCTAAAAAATACCTTTGTGCCAAGCTATATTTAACAGCCCGGCATGCTGCAAAACTATCTCGAATCGTGTAGGAATTTCAAATATTTATGTGACAACTGTTCATGTTTTTCTTCAGGTAAGGCTTAACTCGTAAGGTATGAAATGTAAAGCCTTAAAACTTGCAGGTCGGCTTAGGTTAAGTGTATTTTGTTTATAATTATATATAATGCATTTTTCATAGATATGATATATGATGATCTAAATTTGAGACTGAGCAGTAGCTTTCAGTCGAAAACTTTAAACGTTTATGGTTTACGTGTCCATCACATGATTGGACACGTAAACAGCGGCAGCGAATCACGGCGATCCGAGAGGCGGCTGCGACCCGCCCCTGCGGGTCGCACCTCCGAGGCTGGGCAGTGAATGTGATAAACTAACAATTTCATGGCCCACGAATCACATTTGCATCTCCATCGTCGCCGTCAGGCGGCGGCGGCAGCGTGTGCCTGCGGGTTGCGCCGTCAAGACTGGTCAACTGGAATGCTATATATTATTATCTACCACGAGTAAAAACGTCGTTTTATAATTTTGATCAATTTTGATGAAACAGTAAATATAGGTCCAATAATATGGATCAATTGTTGTACGTACATATCTGTAACATAATAGCCTTGTTTTGATAATTACAAGCGGTCTCATGTTCTTCTAATCTGATTGTGTTCCTTAGGAACTTTCAAATGATTTTTAAAAAGTTAACTTATGTTTACCGTTAGGCTTAGGTGTCAACAATGTTTTTGAATATGATTGTATTCTATGGTACATAACATACAATACGGTATTGCGCCAATATGTAAAAATCTTCTCAACTCGAGTAGAAGTAGAATATTTTTAGGCATGTATGACTGAGTAATATTGCTAGTCAGCGAAATTCGGTAACCGTCCAAATCGGTGTCGAAAACAAAATTGTTTTGATAATAGAGCGAATAGTTATAATAATAATGACGTAATATGCCTTCATGTAGATGGATATCACGACTCTCGAAGTGGAGGATGTCGTTGGTTCGTATTCAGATAATGGTGTTAGATTCCCACTGGGGTATGTAGGTACTGTGTACTCTGGGTGCGCCATGTACCCCCCCCCCCCCCCCCCTCCCCCTTGTTCGACGCGGATTAATGCGGAGGGCCTCCCGTTTGGAGCTTGCGGGGTGGGTTTTGGCGTAGGTACCTACCAAACCCTTGTTTTTCAATTATTCTGGCAGTTTTGATTTTATCAGACTATGTTGAGCCAACATAGATTTTTTAATCAAGAATTGAATTAAATTGTATTGTATTACAATTTGTATTGAATTTTGAGTAAACAGTGAACAGGTATCATCTCGAATTTTGGCTCGAATCAGTTTCAGGAACGTTTCATCAACATTTGCTGTTATTGGCCCCACTGTGTGTTTTTATTGATTTGATCTATTGAATGAATATTCAGATCAGACAAAATTCGACAACTTTCGTTTTGCTGGACGTGAGTGTATGTATATTCTCATCGTAAACACCTGGAATCTATTCAGTCGAGTCCCTAGTTTCTCGTTATCGGGTTTTCAATATCATTATTATTTTATACCTGCTTCATTAGCTACATAGCTATATATATAAGTAAATAAAGGTTCATTTCCGTAAAGGGGCACCCAAATCCATATTAACAATAATTTTGCAGGTAGTGCGAAATATTTTTCATCGCCACAATCTTACGAAATGTTGAGTTCTAGGAATATTAAATCCAATGATAGCAGAGTAGATGACTACCTTCCTGCTTTATGATTATGACCTTTGTGAACGACCTTTTTACTGATAATTTTTCGTCT
Organism: Eupithecia tripunctaria; assembly: GCA_955876795.1. Taxonomy (NCBI): domain Eukaryota; kingdom Metazoa; phylum Arthropoda; class Insecta; order Lepidoptera; family Geometridae; genus Eupithecia; species Eupithecia tripunctaria. The sequence goes on from OY041627.1 coordinate 5,462,803, forward strand.
TCGACACAATTTTATGGAATTGTTAGTTCTAGGCATGTAAAATCTAATGGTATGCCAAGTTGATGACTACTTGCTTTATGGCCTTTCTGGATGAGCTACACCGCTAGGTTTTCAATTATTTTTATGAGATAATGAGTTCTCGTGATGGTACGAACCATTGATATGCGCAGTAGATAGATTTGTTTTTTTTTTTTTTTTTCATTCTGTCTACCGTGAATTACCCGCAGTAAATCCTCCAGGCAGATTTTTAGATGATACAGTATATTTGAATTGTAAAGAATATAACGTCTAGATTATTCTAGGAAATTTGAACGAAGTATGAACCATTGATATGCAAAGTAGATAGATGTCTATTTGCTTTATAACCTTCGTGAGTGACCTTCAGTCAAACCCCCAGGTTTTGATCTCATCCTGTCTAGCCTTCGTGAAGTACCCGCAGTAAATCCCCCAGGCAGACTTTAAGATGGTATAGTAGGTCTGGTTGAATTGTAAAGATTTACATCTAGATTATTCTAGGTAATCTACTTGCTTTAGAACCTCCGTGACTGATCTACAGCCAAACCCACATGTTTTTAACCCATCCTGTCTAGCCTTCGTGGAGTACCTACAGTAAACCCTCCAGGCAGACTTTAAGACGTTATGGTATGGTTAAATTAAAAAGATTTATAACAGATCCAAATCGATTCATGAAAACATAATAGAACTTACCTGCATTTTTCGAGAATTCAATAATTCGACAACTTTGACTGGCTTTTTTATTTTGTTCAAGCTTTGATTTCTGCTTGACAGGTACCGCTGAATTGTTTGGTTTTCACTTTTGGTAAATACACTAAATATATTGTAAAAGTTCGTAAAAGAAATTTGTAACGTGCAGTGGCTACCGTGCACAGAAAAAGAATGGCGTTCTGCTGGCGAGGAGGTAGGGCTGGGACGGTGTTTTAGTGTTGTAATCGATAAAATTTATCGACTCTAAAGCATGCAGGTTTGGTTACCGAACAGAACAAGCACTACGTGGTAAAAATTATCTTCTACTAATGGAACTATGAAATATAATTATAATCCTGAACGCCAGCGAGGGAATAAAAAGGGCTCGAGGTAAAAAATCTTTGCACTCGAGTGCAACGCGTAACTTTTTGGATGATAAGTTGCCAGAAGGTTTGCCAGAAGTTGCCAGAAGGTTTCTTAATTTTTTTGTAACTTTTGACCCCCTTGCGTAACATGTACTTAAGTAATTTTTATATATAAGGCATTACGTAACTTTTGAGAGCTACGAGATTTCTAATACTTTTTATAGTAAACAGTTTATCAATTAAAATTTAACGAAACTATCAGTACTACAAGTAGTCGCCTAAAATGTGACAAAATTAAACGTATCTCTTGATGGATTAAAACTTGTCTTGAACCGATTTTAGTAACAATAATAACTGCATAATTTTTGTTACGTACATTGTTAACATACCAAACAATTTAGTCAATAAGTATTTTAAAGGTTTCTTGTTTTAATTTTATTCCCGAGAGATTATTATATTTATCGTTAAACTTAAAAGGCAAATAATTTTGCCAATCATTACCTAATAGCAAACATGTAACATTTTAGGAAACGAAACGTAACTTACGATTCAAGGACCCTGGCAACATTGACAACAGTGGCAACACTGTTTTCGCCTCAGCGAAAAAAACTCTTTCTGAGATCAGCCGTTTTTCAATATAGAATTCATTATGAATATATTAGGTCCTTACATATGAAATTGGCGTTTTGTATGGGAGGAACAAAAAGTCGAATATTTTTTAATTTAATATATTTAATTAATCAAAGTATGAACCATTATTTTCTATGCACTTTTGCCATCTTATAGGTAGTTCATTGATCCCTTTACTAAAAAAACCAGTCGGACGGGAATCAATAAAATCTTTGAAGGCGATTTGGACTGCCCCATCGGAGTTGAATTTTTTCCCTTGCAAGAAGTTATCCAAATTTCGAAAAAAATGGTAATCTGTTGGAGCAAGGTCCGGGGAGTACGGAGGATGTCTTAGACTTTCCAATTGAAGCTCTTCTAATTTAGTAGCCGTCTGTTGCGCAGTGTGTGGTCTAGCGTTGTCGTGAAGCAGCAGTGGCGTGGAGCGATTGACCAGCCTAGGTTGTTTAGCCGCTAGCTTTTCCATCATGGTTTGCAATTGCTGACAATAGACATCAGCCGTAATAGTCTGGCCAGATTTGAGAAAACTGTAATGAACAATACCGGCACTAGTCCACCAAACGCTTACAAGTAACTTTTTTGGGGTTAATTTTCGCTTGGGGCAGGATTTGGCTGGCTGGCCAGGATCCAACCATTGCGCTGAGCGCTTCCGATTATCGTAAAGAACCCATTTTTCATCACAGGTAATGATTCGGTTTAAAATACCTTCATTATTGTGCCGGTTTAGTAATGTAACGCAGCAGTCGACGCGCGTTTGCCGGTTTGCTTCAGTCAATTCGTGAGGTACCCACCTTTCAAGCTTTTTAATCTTCCCAATTTGCTTCAAGTGAATTAAAACAGTTTTATCACTAACATCGCAGCCTGCAGCTAACTCGGACGTGGTTTGCGATGGATCCGCTTCCACAATAGCCTTCAACTCTTCATTATCAACTTGAGTCTCAGGCCGTCCACGGGGCTTGTTCTGCAGGTCGAAATTTCCAGAACGAAAACGTTGGAACCAAAAACGAACTGTGTTTTCTTTTGCAACACGACCGCCATACACATCATTCACCCTTCGAGTTGTTTCCGCAGCACTAGTGCCACGGCGGAACTCGTACTCGTAAATAATGCGATATTTTAAGTTTTCCATTTTGTAAAATGAGTGACGCAAACAGAAAAAAACAGAAGAAAAAAAACAAATGAATGACGATCATCGAAGCACAAATACATGAGTCTATAGCTGTACAAATTTGAATTTGGAATTCCTTACCAAAGAGGAGAAATTTGTGATTAAAGTGGCCAGTACGAAAAACGCCAATTTCATATGTAAGGACCTAATATAAATACGAGGTGGCAACGTTGAAATTCGGAAAGATCACATTCAATGTGAATCCATAAAATATACCATTTTCCAAACTCCAGGGAAATTTTCCAGGTAAAACTACCAAATGGCTGGACTAGTATGAGTTTTACGAGCTTCGGTAAACCTGTGGACTGACGATTAAGAGCTATTAATAATACTTAGTATGACACACCTAACCTCAATTAATTTTAATAGACATGGACGCAAACCATTAGTCTTCAGGAAAACGTGATACTAAAATAAGTTTACATGTTTTTAATATTTATGAAGGTACCTACCTATCCAGAATTTTATTGTGTAGTGAGTAGTCGAGTCTTCTCGTCGTCCATACCGCAATGCTTGAAAACTAAAGTATTCAATCAGTGCGTCCTACCCGTCATGACCTACGGAGCTGAGACGTGGACACTCACGATAGGGCTGGTCCACCAGTTTAAAGTCGCTCAGCGAGCTATGGAAAGAGCTATGCTCGGATTCTCTCTGAAGGATTAGTGACGAATACATCCGACAGCGAACCAAAGTTATCGACATAGCTCTAAGAATTAGCAAGTGGCAATGGGCCGCCCATATCTCGCGAAGAACCTACAACCGCTAAACGTTTTCTTGCGACTCGGCCAGACGACCTCCGGATAGGTGGGATGACGATCTGCGAAAGACTACAGGCAGCTGCTGGATGCAAGCTGAAGACAGCCCTATGGCCGACCCAGGATTTGAACCCACGACCTCATAATCAGCAACACTTTCATAGCCCGCGTAACTTACACAACTTTTATAACTTCAGCCGGTTGAAGCGATGCCGCCGAGACTGGGCAGTGAATGCGTTAAACAAGTTGACCGCTAAACCAGTAAATTAGTCTGCGAGAGATGAATAATCTATACTAATATCATAAAGAGTAAAGATTTAATTGTTTGTATTGAATATGTTCCAAAACTACTGTACCGATAAAAAAATATTTTATCATTAAAAAGCTTGATTCTCAGGGAGTAACATAGGTACATAGGTAGGCTATATTTTATCTCGGAATTCCCGCGATGCGCTGCTAGTAATGAAATATAAGTATAATTCCTTCAATTGATTTAATTTAACCTTAAGAGGGCTTACCTTTCGCCCTAAACTGGTTATGCTGTTTTATGTTTGACAAAATAAACTACTTAGTATGTCAAAGAATCTAGTTTTGTATACATAATCAGTTCCGTGATTTTGTTTTAGTAGGTCAACCTTAAGTCAATAAGTAACTAAACTATGCCAGAGAATCCTACTTCCTACTAATATTATAAACGCCAAAGTTTGTAAACATGCCTGTATGTATGTTTGTTGTTCTTTCACGCAAAAACTACTGAACGGATCGGGCTGAAATGCATACAGGTAGTACTAGGCCAGGAATGACACATGGGCCACTTTTTAACCCATAAATCAGTTTCCGTGGGATAGGCGTGCGAAGCCGCCGGACGCAACTAGTATCATCATAATAAAACTAAGTAATGCTACCGCTTTATCCTAAGTACATAATTGATATTTAAATTAAATTATTTTATTGAGCGCCTTTAATTTTTTTAGACAGTCAACGACACAAAATTGCTGCACATTGACCATATAATAAATTAATAATGCTGGACAATCTGCACAGAATCATCTAGCCACAAGCTAAGTAGGGATTGTCCAGCTTTATAAAAAAAAACTATACTTTATTCATGTAAATTAATTTACCGTTAATTTAGTGTATTGACTATACCGGAACAGAATAAACAATGAATACCTACCTATTATTAATTAACAATGAATTTCATTAACATTGTTACTTAATGTTTACTTACAGTCTCTTCCGTGTTCTTTAACCAAAAACATAGTAAATATTATTACTTTTTTTATTATAATGCACAAATTGTACCTTTAGATTAGGGCACGATTTCATCCGAATTTGATTCGTGCGTCAACGTATGTCTACGCACGAATGATCATACTTTCCAAGGACTATGGCGCTCACACTGCGTGTGATGAGTCGCACTATACGTGCGTGTACTTACGACGAACGTCCGAAATTATAGAGTAGGTAGGTAGGTACTTTATCATTGAGTTAACCCGTGCCATCGATCACAGGTCAGAGCTACATTTATGCAATAGGTAAGTATATAATATATACATTTTTTTTATCTAATATTTTGTCCCATAAATAAGTAAAGTCGCATAAATAGTAGAAATTTGTAAAGTTTAATTTCATATGTAGCTACTTAAAAACCTATCGTGCAAAGTCAGGGACACAAGCTAGCGCTTGAACAAATTCCATTTACCTAAGTAATACGTAATAAATAATAACGTAATACGACTATGGCGCTCACACTGTATGTGTCGCACTATACGTGCGTGTACTAAGACGAACGTCCGAAATTATAGAGTAGGTAGGTAGGTAGGTACTTTATCATTGAGTTAGCCCGTGCCATCGCGTTTCCGAGTGCAGTTATCTAAGCTGCGATTTGTACAAGGACACTCCATGGCACAAGGTATTGAGTGTGAGTCTGAGTACTCAATTCGTACGTACGAGTACGTATTTTGTGTAGTTGTTAAAAGTTAGTATCTAAGTTTATTTGTAAAGTGTGCAAATTCCCCGAATAAAGCAAAAAGTTAAATTAATAAAATTCCCTGCATGGGTTATACTCGTAATATGCTGGCGTTTATCAGGGGGAGGCCTGCGTCGAGCAGTAGACAAATATAGACTGTTGAGGTTGAGGTATATGAGAATAAAAAGTCGTGAAAGGAGTCATGATGATAATCATGATTTATAGAAACAACATAAAATAAACTATAACCCGACTCGTTTACCGCTGTGCTTATTATTTAAACAATAACATTTTCGTCCCTTACTTTGACCCTACTATCTCGTTAGACCCCCAATATCGTCTGACGTCATATACCCTATAATCACCACCGGGTATGAAACGAATTATTCGATGCATTTGTTGAAATCGAACGGGTAGTTTCAGCGCTAAATGGAAACATACAAACCGGCTACATACATACATACAAAGGACTTTGACGACCTCTGTGGCGCGGTGGGCGAAGGTCCGCCTGCGACGCAAGAGGTTGCGGGTTCGATTCCCGCCTCGGGACAAATGTGTGTACGATCTGCAGATATTTGTTCAGGGCGTTCTGGACGTTTTCTTTGTATAATCAAAAAATATGTATCTATATAGTAATTATATTATGTATATCTGTTATCTAGTACCCATATAACAGTAGCTCTCCATGGGGCTAGATAATGCTGTGTGAATTTTCCAACATTATTTATTATTATTTATTTATTTATATAAACAAACATACGGTGCCAATCTCATAAACCTCCGTTGGTAGACCGGTAAAAAACTAAAAGCTGCTTAATAATCCGTTTTTTTTTTAATTCTCTTACTTTTGCAGGAAATCGAACATATTTTTCAAGGGTATAGAAACTTACTGGCAGTGACTTCAGTAATTCCGTGATCATGACGTATGAAACTGTGTCGAAATATTGGAAAGCTCAAAACTCAAATCTTGGTAGGTAGGAATCCGGTTATAAATGACTTTAATTTCTGGATACCGTAAACCGGTATTTTGGGTTCCGGTATTCCAGACAGTCAGTACCAAAAGGTTTCAAAGGTTTAAAGATATTTATTCCCAAAAAAGACACAGTCACTTACATGAGAATAGTAATTTAGCTTAGGGTTAACAATTTATAAAAGTAAATTTAAGTTGTACCAACTGTACCAACTTTCCATATCAAACATTTGTCTCACGGAAATCGAACCTGTGTCAATTCGACCTTCACTACGCCAGGGTCTACAATTAACGGAACTGTATGAAAATTAGTAACTTTTTTGTTTACCTACGCACGTAGGTATGTTTGTAAACAATATTGTTAATGCTTACGTAAATAACAAGTTTGTCTTCCTACAATCATTATTTTAATTATAATATTGTTAACTAGTATCGGCCTGTGGCTTCGCACGAGTTAAATAAATAAATAAAGCTGGACCACTCACACAGCATTATCTACTAATAGAACGTGTTTCTATGGCAACGTTTTCTATCCCATAGGAACTGATTTATGGGATAAAAAGATTGTTTGATTCCAGGATTAGATAAAGATACCTGTGTGCAAAATTTCAGCCCAGGCTCCGTTTAGTAGTTTTGGCGCGAAGAGGTAGGTAACAAAACAAACATCCATCCATACATCCATACAACCTTTCGCATTTCTAATATTAGTTTGATGTTGGTTTGATAACACTAATATTATAAGTAGTGAAGTTTGGATGTTTGTAAACTATTTACGCAACGACTGGGCCTGAAATTTTGCATCATAGCGCTCAAATATTTTACAAAAGTTATTTATAACGGAATATTTGCCAAGATTTTAATTTTGGTAAATATCCCGTTGTAAATAACTTTAGTAAAATATTTGATCACAGGTACATTTATGCAATAGTTCTTCTAATATTTTGTCCCATAAATAAGTAAAGTCGCATAAATAGTAGAAATTTGTAAAGTTTAATTTCATATGTACCTACTTAAAAACCTATAGTGCAAAGTCAGGGACAAAAGCTAGCGCTTGAACAAATTTCATTAACCTAAGTAATACGTAATAGGCACATAATGTTATGGCACCAACGAAATATAATAACAATCGATCAATTTGGAAGAAAAACAATGGCTGAAAGCCACGATAATGTTTTGGTTAATTTGCGACACAACTACATTGTTCACTACAAAGATTTAAATCGTTAGATATCCCCTTTCCGCAATGAGACCATGCCATGTTTGTCGCCAAACGAAGTAAGTGAGCTCACTTATTTGGAATCAGTGAATTTTGTGTTTTTGTGCTGTGCTTGTTTACGAAAGTTTACGAAAGAGAAGTGGCAATAATAACAGTGGGGTTTATTGTGAAAAACGCTAATTTTATCAACTTATAGTGTGCATGCGTCGGCATATTGTAAACGCACGCATGCAATGACAATGACACAGATTTTGGGCGTAACGTAACGTAAGGGCATATCTATCGAGTGAAATCTTTCGTGTAAGTATGTAGAATAATTTTGCGTTTTTTACCCGCGACGGAACGGAGACGGTATATGCGTTTAGGGTGTGATGTTGTTTGTATGTATGTATGTATGTATGTATGTATGTATGTATGTATGTGCAATGTGCAATGTTCCCAATTATCTCCCAAACGGCTTGACCGATTACGGTGCGGTTTTCAGTTTCGGGTTCGAAATTAGGTGGCGATGATTCTTAGCTGGTTTTATTGTCTTCACTCACCAGGGGGCGCTGTTATATGTGTATTTAGTGAAAACCAATGTTGCCATTTATCTCCAGAACGATTTGTTCGATTGAGACACAGTTTTTTTTGGCTTTGTAGTAATGGATAGGTGAAAAAATTTAGGAAGCTATAATTGTAACTAAAGGTAATTTAATTGTCTTTTTCAATTCCATTTAGTCGGGGGTTTTGCAAAAATTATTTCTTCCTTTTTCGATTAAGTACATACTATTTATTATATCCGTCGTGGGTTTTTCAAAATTTTATTTTGATTTTATTGATTATGATTATAATAATTATTACTACACTAGCAGTGGTGTCTATTCAGATGTCGCCAAAACAAAACTAAACTAATTTAACAGTACTAAACATTGATTAATTAAAAACGGAAGAAAGGTTACGTTCTCCCAGCGCTTACTCAAAAATTGGCATGTGTTATAGCTACACGCAAATACATAGGTACGCTCAGTTATATTTCCAGTCCTGTGCAATACAAAGAAGAACAAAGACGGAAAGACGTAACTAAGACCGAAGTGAGACCGAGACAACAATATTTCACGCGAATCACGACCGCCCGTGCCGCCGGTCAGACGGTGACTGATGTGCGAGAACACAATTTTACACAACTTGAGGTTGCCACTTTCGAGCAACCAGTGCCTCATCTTCGTTTTTAATAAATCAATGGTGGCAGCACACAATTTTACACAATATGAGGTTGCCATTTTCGAGAAACTAGTACCTCATCTTCCCTTTTTAATTAATCAATGGTACTAAATATGTCGCTGTCCCTGTCATAACGATCAAAATAATAAGGATGGCATCATTTTTAGTCCTGTGGCATCATTTTTAGTCCTGTCAGATTAGTTTAGTTTAGTTTTGGTAACATCTGAATAGACACCACTGTTGTCTCACACCTGAAAAACTCCAGACGAGCCGTAGGCATATAGACTAATAATATCTCAAGCATAAAAATATATCTCGAGGTAATAACTATTTTTGAAAAACCTACTTCTGTTCTGCTGTACCGAAATCTCAATTGACTTATACGATTTTTTTTATTCCTGCACAAACGATAAACAAACCCGCAGTAATTAACCTCAAATTAACCTTCTTGTTGATTTTTAAACATAATGGAAAATTCTTGCTGATTTGAGATCCTTTCTTCAATAAATATTATTCAATTACATCTCTTTATCTCGCATGTGAATTTTAATTTATAATAATCAATACAATTTCTGTGTTGAAATTCAATTTGGTTTATTTAGGTGTGTTTGTTGATCAAAATACGTTCAGTAGTTTTATCAATAAAATACTGGTTGTTTCTTCGAGAAAAAGATTATCTCATCTTTTGTTTGAACAAAAGTTGAGATAATCTAAGGCAATGTTGTTTTATCTTATCATTTTCTTACCTTTTTAACTAATTATCCATCAATCAATGCAGAACTTTATCTTTATCACCACAACACAAACACTAAACCAATGTTTATTTTTCGAACTTGGCACGTCCCGCGATCTATTTTCAAATTCGAATCCAAGGTCACCATAGACTAAAGAGGTCGACGTTCAAATGGTTCCGAACGTGAAAGTAAATAAGGTCCATTTCACATGCAAAGAGGATTAATACGATTCCGAACCAAAATTCTGCATCGGCGGAGGTAGCATAGAACGCGGTGGAATGCCGCGAGAGCGGTGACCATACTGAAGACATGGTAGAATGTACACAGAATGTGTTGTAGTTTTGTTGGCACTCTTTCAATTTGACACTTGGACTTTTGTTCTCAATGCCAGTTTCCTTGTGGCTTTTTTTTCTTTTTACACAAATTCACGGCTCTTTTTTCAGCTTCAAATTCAACAATGAACACATGTAGGTTAACAACTGTATTAAACCAACCAAAAAAAACGTTATACTGCCTAGTTATACGTATAATTCCTGGGGAAATTATTTATCGTTGAAGTTATGAAAATAGGTAAATTACAAAAACAGTTTTTTTTTTCTTTGTTGTTTTTTTGTTGTTGTTTTCTGGTTTTAGGTTTTATTTTGATGACGCCTAAATTAAAAGTAGCACGGTAAGTTTTTGAATCATGTAACTTGATTTCACCAAGTAAATTCAATAAAACCCGTTTTGAAATTTATTGATGGTCTTGGTAATGTGTGTCTAATGAATTAAAAAGCAATTAGGAAGAAAACCTGATCTAATATCAAAATATTGTTTTTATTACTACTTTAAAATAACTTGTCCCACTAGTTGATTTGAATCTAAATACCAATTTGAAAAAAGAGTAAAATGAAATTTATATTCGCTCTATTTTAGCACTAGTTTCGCACAACACTTTTTTAAACTTATTATTATATTTTTTTAAATTAAGAACGATCCGATTCGCTCTGGCAACTAATAAAACTGATTCAGTCGATATGCGGTCATTCTATATTTGAATTCTTTCAAGGCTTACGTATAGGTCGTACATTTTAATTCATCTTTATTTCCTTGAGTTCATATTTTTTAAGGTTTCGAACAACAAAAACAGAACGTAAAATTATTCTGATTAATTTTATTATGGCCTTTATCCAAAAGAAAACAAAATACCTAATCACTTTAAACAGCTAGGAACGTACTTAATAATATAGAAAGATTCATGTAGATAGATAGTACTTACGTAATAAGTTAATTAGAAGTATAAAAGTACCTAATAATAATAATAATAACAATAAAATGTACACAGTATTATCTAGCAAGCCATGCTTACAGAGCTTGTGTTACGGGGACTAGATAACTGATATACTTAATGGAGTGTAGGTATGTACTCTGTAATGTTATGTCTAGTTTTAAATAAAGAATTGAATTAATACAATACACTACATAGATATATATTTTATTTAGAACCCCGTGAACAAATATCTGCAGATCGTACACACATTTTTGTGCATCGTTGATCCGACACGCCCTTAGCCGGTATTTTTATTATAATTAGTCTTGGAAGATGCACTTTAATTAAATTGGACAATGCGAGGTCAAGAAATGCCTTTTGGGTGTTTAATATGACTTTTTGCTATTATAATCGTTTTGACCTATTTGACTTATTGGGTGACTTTTAAGTGACGTATTTGACCTTTATTGTTGAAAAAATATATAACTGTCTCTATCTAGGATCATAGTGCTTGCCGCTTGATAGAATCCAATACGAACCCAAACTCGACGGGTTTTCTTCGTTTCGTTTACAAGTTCAACCTCAAGTTGGGGTGGTGCAAATTTTAAGCCAGCACCACACGGCACAGCTGGTACCTAATATCAGAAACTAAGCTGGTACCATCAAATTATATTGTCACCGAACTTACTCAAGTATGCCAAATTTCAGCTCAATCGGATGAGGATAACCGATCTGATATTAGTTGCAAGATTTGTCCCACATATACTAATACTACAGGCATTGTAAAAACCGTTGGATCTGACGATAATTTGAATGTTTAAAAAAACAATAAACCAACTTCAAACTCCTTTTTATTTCTTCTGCTATCCGTCTTCATTGATATATTTTTTGGATATCCTCCATGCATCAACTTTGTAAGCCTCTTGTTTACGTCCGTTGCCATGGGAACCGCTAGAGATATATTGAGTGAAATTATTATAAGACGAGGATATTTTAGATAGGTACTATTTCAGCGTACTCATACATTTCACGTGAATCTTACTTTTATGGTACCACTTCAAATTCAACCTTTAGACGGTAAAGAAACAATTATCAAACTACGATGAGAATTGGCGAAGATATACCAAAATTGTTGTAACTAGTCATTGATTTATTAAAAACGAAGATGAGGACTGGTTGCTCGAAATTGGCAATCTTAAATTGTGTAAAATTGTGTTCTCCCACATCAGTCACCGTCTGACCGGCGTTGTAAAACATGCCAATTTTTGAGTAAGCGCTGGGAGAACGTCGTAACCTATCTTCCCTTTTTAAATCAATGTAACTAGTCGTGATTTTTCTGAAGTATTTTGTTGTTTTTTAAGCTTGACAGATGCTTGACAAAATAAATATTAATCCTTCGAGAATAAAACTTTTATGTGATCAATTCGGAACCATTCTTTATACAACCGCAAAATATTTTTTTTAATCAGTCCATACCTAACTGACGGAGTAACCGGTGAACACAGAGAGTCATAAAAACGATACATATAACGTGGCTGTGTACAATTTAATTATTTACACTGTAATTATTTTTACTTGTATACAAAAACACGCTGTATTATTTTTGTGCTTTGTTTCTTTTTGTTTCTTTATGATTTCCATAATGAGTTATTTGTCAACCGTTGCTTGTTTTATGTTTTTGTATGTTTTATCGTTATATTTGTTTGATTGTTTTGTGTCGTAGTAGATTTTATGATATCATCCGTGACGTCACCAACGTTGATTGTAACGTGTTTACAACCAGCTCATGCTGAGACAGAGACCGTTTTGTGACTCTAATCAACAGAAGCTTTGTCTATTATTTTAAGTCATATTTGGTTTTTGTTGACTAAGTTACGAATAAAATAATATTATTCTAATAATATTAATAATATTCTATTCAAAAAAACACAGAGAGACAATAGAAAATCCTCCTGAATTCGGCAAAAAATAGCCATTATGGCAACACTCACCTCGATGACAGTGGAAGCCCGGTACATGAAGCAGTTCAGTAGACCCTCCTTCTCATCGAAAAATATGTAGAACATTTCTTCAGGGCGACCTGGCACTTGGGTGGCCCTATAAAAAAACTAAATTTAGCATTCTTCAATGTTAGTTCGGTGTAAGTTTCTGAAATCCATTTATTTATTTATTTATTTAGACAATATAACATCATAACAGGTTTTGTTTTTAACCCTAAGGCGATGATATAGGTACTAAGCGGATTATACATAGGTACTAATGTAAACATTTGGTTTCAATGACTACCTGTGCAATTTGTAGGAATTTCGGCAGGTTATTGAATTATATATCTACGTTGTTCGCAGAAAATAAATTAACTAGATATATAGCGAGTGACATGGGGGCAAACTTAAGTAGGTTGGTCCTACATTTCGGTACCTCCAGCATGGCGAAATGGATTGGTTAATACTATGTGGTGCTTAGAATTTGCAACACCCCAATTGTTCCCGCAGGTGTTGTAAAAAGCGACTAAGGGATATCGACCGGGGGGTGGGCAGCAGTGCTTCCTGCAGAACATTTCTTTTAGTACTCCTCCCCCATGAGATAAAATCCAATAAGGCACTCATCGAAGAGAGGCCTGCGTTCAGCAGAACCAACAATTTCAGTTTTTTTTTTTTTTATATCGTATATATTGTTATACTAGCTGCGCCCCGCGGCTTCGCACGCGTTGTTCCTATGAAAACATTAAAATGTGATTTTCATCTAACGGGGTCTGATTTATGGGATAAAAAGTAGCCTATGTTTGATTCCAGGATTACAATTCCCTGTATGCAAAATTTCAGTCAGATCCGTCCTGTAGTTTTGGCGTGAAAAAGTAACAAACATCCATCCATACATCCATACAAACTTTCGCCTTTATAATATTAGTGTGATTAGTGTGATGTGGTCTTAATTACTAATTAAATTAACAATAACGTTGTATAAATTAACATAAAATGGTGTCTATGTCTATTCGAATGTTGCCATAACTAAACTAAACTAACTTGACAGGACTAAAAATTTCGCCGCCTCTGTCAAAACGATCAAAATAATAAGGATGGCATTATTTTTAGTCATAGAGTTTATATATATAGTAAACTCGATGATTTTTGTCCTGTCAAATTAGTTTTGGCGACATCTGATTATACACCAATGTGTATTGTCGAACCTTGATCAAACGAGATGTGCGGAAACGCGACATTTTATAGTTATTGATAAAAATCAGTAAAAATGAATTATATGCTAGCTATCTCAAAATAAAGCGTAGGTAGTTATTTGATAGCTAGATAGTGTACCTAGCTAATAAAATAAAATAAATATACAATATCAAACATGGTAGCCTGGTAAAAAACATGTTTTTTTTAATTTTCGAAAAAATCGGATTTATATTTTATTTTTGATCTGTAACTTTAAAACTGGGTCATTGAGGTGTAGTTTTTTGCATGTTGTATTAAGCTTCATGAGTCTACTAATTATATCCAAAAAACTATGGGTACTCTTGTCGTTAAGCTAACATAATATATATTTTTTTACTGATGATATTGTCGATATGTTAAATCAGCGTATCTGCACATCTCGTTTGATCAATAAAATTATATTGATTCATAATAATAATTGGATTTGTTATAAAAAATCTATATCGACTTCGATTTCACAGTTTTCTCATGAATGTCAATGTCAGTACCGGACCAAATTAAAATGGAACCACACGGGAAGCACCAGCTTTCAAATCAAAAAAGTATCAACAAAATCGGATCACCCAGTCAAAAGTTCGGCGATAAGAAACATAAAAAACATACAGTCGTATTGCAAATCTGCTCCTTTTGAAGTCGGTTACAAAAACAAATTGCTATAAAAAAAACATGTAAAACAGGTCAACATAGGCTGTTGAGGTGAGGAAGAAGACATAGGAATGAATGAATGAATGAACGAATGAACACTTTATATATAGAGGTATATATAGGTTACTTTTATGGCGAATGAAATCGCGGGAAGTACCTAGTAGGTATAGATCAAGCTTACCTGATGATATCGACCAGTCTATGCACAATAACAGGCTCGAAGTTCCCATTGTAGGCCTTTAGGTAACCATCCTCGATGGCCATGCTTAGCTGAAATATAAATAAATAAATCAATAAGTAATCCACGACAATTCACACAGTATTATCTAGTCCCAAGCTAAGCAGAGCTTATGTTATTTTATTTATATATAGTGGCTACTATGTAAACCTTGAAGGGCATGCAGCACCTACGACACAAGTCTAACCACTTAGTGTAGGTGCTGTAATCCAAATCTAGAAGCCAAGCCAAATTTTCTTAATTATTTGTTAGACATAAGTACTATTACGAATGCTTGATTTGAAATAAATTATTATTATTATTATTATTATTATAACTGATACAATTATAATGTTCAATACATTATACTACGCACGCAGGCTTCCCCCTGATAAGCGCCCTATTGGCATGTCCCATGTAAGGGTAATGTCCATAATCCCCACGCTGGGTTAAGGGTCGCAGTTCGGTGGTAGAATTTTTCTGCAAGGGGCGCTGCTGAATATGCCTTAGTCGCCTCTTACGATACCCGCGGAAAGAATTGGGCTGGTGCAAATTCTAAGCCAGCACCACACAACCACCTTATCACCTCACACTGAGCATACAAATACCAACCCTATCCTGTATCTTATTAGCTCTTATTTCCCGTAGCAGCCACGGCAGCATGGCTGTCGAGAATCGTCTATCCATTGCTGTGTAACCCAGGTAGGTCACAGATGTTAATTTAGTCTTCATTTTGAACTGAAAACATCAAAATCAAACATTATAAGTGAGAAAGTTTGTATGGATGTATGGATTTTTGTTACCTCTTCACGCCAAAACTACTGAACGGATCGGGCTGAAAATTTGGATACAGGTTGTTCTGATCCTGGAATCAAACATAGGCTACTTTTTATCCCATAAATCAGTTACCGTGGGATGAAAATTACCTTTTAACGTTTCCATAGAAATAACGCGTGCGAAGCCGCGAAATGCGAAATCACTTTAACGCATTCACTGCCCAGCTTTGCGGTGCGACCCGCAGGGGCGCGCCGCAGCTCCACGCAGATAGAGACTGGCACCTGCGTTTTGGGCCATGAAGGTGTTAGTGTATAACGCATTCACTGCCCAGCTTTGCGGTGCGACCCGCAGGGGCGCGCCGCAGCTCCACGCAGATAGAGACTGGCACCTGCGTCTTGGGCCATGAAGGTGTTAACTACACAAACGTTTCGAAAAAATGGAAACGTTTAGAGGTGATTTTTATCCCACAGGAACAAATATATGGAATAAAAAGAAGGCTACGTTTGATTCCAGGATTAGAATTACCTGTATGCAAAATTTCAGCCCGATCCGTTCAGTAGTTTTGGGGTGAAGAGGTAACAAACATCCATCCATCCATACAAACTTTCGCATTTATAATATTAGTGTGATAGTTTAGGAAGAGATGCAAAAATAGATTTTGGTGGCCAAAGGTGCAACCTCGTATCTCAGCCTAAGTTTTACAAAACGAAACTATTACAGAGGCATTAATAAATAACTTATAATATGTAGCTTTTATCCTTGTTTACAAAAATATATTGTTTCGTCCGCACAGCCAAACAAAACCACTGGTTATCTACGTGGAAATACGTACTAACTAACTGTATGGAATTTTATTTCCATCCACATAACTGTTTGGCAGTTGAATTCCCATACAAGATAGGTAGTTCACTTTATATCACACCAAAAAATTACAAAATAATTGGTTTGTTTTAAAAAAGTATAAAATGACTTCAATTATATGATTATCTGGTGGATGCCAGTGTCAGAACTGGACCAAACTGAAATGGGACCACACGGGAAGCACCAGCTTTCAATTAAAATAATCTTCAAAATCGGATGATCTAGTCCAAAGTTCTGAGGTGATTATTAGTTACCTACGTGGCTTAGAAAGGTTAGGGACTTCTTTGTTCGTAACACTAATTGCTACGCGTTCATGTTTTTTGTAGGTGAAAAGTCCTTAACTAACGTACCTACCTACCTAGATACCAAATTCTAGAAGAAATAACATACCTACTTGGTAGGTAACTCAGGGTTAAAAAATCTAAAAGGTTCTAAAATTAGGCAGAGTTGCCACGGCAACCTAAACAACTACAATACCTATAGCTAGATAAGCCTTCCTACCTACCTACCTAGTTAGGTATTACATTACATTACCTAACTATGGGGCTAATCTAAATAGATTTCTGAGGGGCTAGATAATACCTACCTACTGTGTTGATTGTCCAGCAGTGGGTATAACCTAGTAATATTTACTATACCGACGACCTCTGTGGCGCGGTGGGCTAAGGTCCGCCTGCGACGCAGGAGGTTGCGGGTTCGATTCCCGCCTCGGAACAAATGTGTGTACGATCTGCAGACATTTGTTCAGGGCGTTCTGGATGTTTTCTATGTATAATAAAAAAAAAGACGTGTGGCACTCGGGGACTGCCGCGGTGTAAAGCTATTGCAATGCCATCTAGAGGCGAGTTGCTGAACTAAAGAGACAAACGTCAAGGTTTTTTCGTTACGGAATTTCTGGATTCGGTCCCCGCGTTCAAGGCCCGCGATAGAAGCTATGCAATAGCTTAAAAAATATCTATCAGTTATGTAGTAGGTACCTACCCATAACACAAGCTCTGCTTAGCTTGGGGCTAGATAATGCTGTGTGAATTGTCCAGCATATACCTACCTACCTACCTACCTGTTATGAATTTATGACTGCGTGTATAACTTCCTAATTTGTTGTTTGTCGTGTTGTAGGTACCTACTTATTTTATTTTGTTTCTTTTTATTTCTTTGTGACATTAGTGTTGCACTGTAATAACAAAGTAAATGTAAAATATTACCTACATAATGTACCTACCTACCTAACTTTAATTTTTTACATGAAAAGCTCACTTAAGTAAGTATACCTACTTACCAACCTACCTATTACATCTATGATCGTGGTAGGTACCTACTTACCTACTTAACTATATGTACCTACTTACATTGATTAATTAAAAAGGGCTTTTTAATTACCTAATCAATGGGAAGTAGGTAGGTACCTACTTAAACTAAGCAAAGTAGATAAAAGTATTTTTGTAGAAAAAAGTATTTTTGTTATCACCTACCTACGATTTTTCCCTCTCGTGTAGTTTACACAGCTTACATCAGTGCAGGAAAGCACAAAAATCGAGAAAAATCAATAATTGACACAAAAACACCCTTTTACAGCATTCACTCACATTTTTCAACTTAAAATATCACTTAAAACGGTAACAACCACTTAAATTTACAGAATACAATCAATTTTACGTAAATATAATGGAATCCTAAGAATTTTTGCACCATAACATGAACACAACCTTTCTAAGTTATGGAAAACATTGTACTGACGGAGAGGGAAAGAAAGAAATAAGTCTCATATCCAAACGCATGTGAAAGAAAGAGATGAAATACCTTAGTACAGGGCATGTTTTCCTCTAACGAAATGTCAATAGACTTTTCCTCCTTCCAAAACTTCTAATCATAAACTAGCGCCATCTCTTGTCATAGATTAAAATTACGTTATATACTACCTACGACATGGAGAAAACGAAATAAGGTCGAGTAAGCTACGTTGGCAATTACTAACATCAATACCTGTTAGTTCTAAAGTTTTCCAATAGATGGCAGTAACGTACCAAATAAGTGGGCGAGCCATCTTGCATCGAGAAGCATTTTCATTCATTAGTTCTGCTACTCGATACTAGATGGCAACCACCCAGAATTTTATTTAATTATGATTTCCATTTAACAATATTATTTTTACAATTTTACACTCGGGTAATTTTAATAGTAATAATAATAATTTTAATTAGAAATAAATGAGCATAATTAAAGAACGACGCACATGACAATCAGTGTTGCCAAGACTTTTGTGTCGTAACCGTAAGTTACGTTTCGTTTACTGAAATGCTACATTGTTGCTGTAAAAGAGGCAATAATGTTTTTTTGAATTTATGTGTTTTTGGGGTCAAACTCTGGTGACCTTGTAAGCTAGCTAAGCTAGATAACTTATTCTATTAGTTGGAACCATTGATTTATGGTTGGAACCAAAACTGGTGCTAGAAGGGCATAGCCAGGATTCTGTAGTCAGTTGAAGAAAAACAAAGAATACACCTATCATTATCAACCACGGCGAGCGGAGCGAGCCGCTTATTTTTTGGAGAATTTTCTGGGTTTTGGGGAAAGTATGCTTTTTTGGCAATTGTTTGCGGAGGTGGCCGAAATGATGTTATTGTGAGCCCAAGACCGACATGTATACCTAAAAATGCACCACCCGCGAAAATTTTGTCCTTTCGTTACATATTTTTTAGTTTTTTGGCATGACTGAATTTAGCGTTGCAGCTCTAGACGACTAGAACTACTAATATTCGATACGTATAGAACCCCAACATACCTACTTGTTCAACCAAGTATTCTTAGAAGGCAAGAACGCCTCAATGCAAAAAGCAAAATACAAATGCAAAAAACAATATAGACTTTCATTTATCTTTGATTATATTTTGACATCTTTCTTTATTATGTAATAAATTGTTTGTTCCCAACATTGTTTCCGCTTTAAAGTACCGCTAAATTCCTTTTTTAACCGACTTCAAAAAAGGAGGAGGTTCCGAATTCGACTGTATTTTTTTATGTTTGTTACCTTACCTCAGAACTTTTGACTGGGTGGTCGATTTTCATGATTATTTTTTCATACGAAATCTGGTGCTTCCCATGAGGGTCCCATTTTGTTCAGTTCTGACAATAGGATCCATGAAAATTTATAAAAAAAAACTATAAAAATTTAAGTCCGTTTATAGTTTTTAAAAACAAAATTAATTAACTTTCCATAATTTTCAATTTTCAATACCTAACTATTGTAAATGTAGAATTTCGCATAATTAGAGGTACTGAAATTTTCCTACATTGGGTGTCAATGTTTTATGGATAACAGGAAGCTTAACAAACACAACAACAAAGCCGCTTGTTTGGTAATTATGCGTGCGGTAGAAAGTAAAGTTCGTTAGTAATCTTATCAATGTACCATCACAGAATAATAGAGAGTAATTCTGCTTTTCTTTGACCGGCGCAGCGCTAAAGGCCTAAAGGTGTGTGTAACGTCTTTGAGACTTAACGTCATTTTTTTTATAAATCAGTCTAAATCTTATGTGTAATAAATTAATACTTATTATGATAGAGCTACGTCTGTCAGCGTTTCAAAAGACATTTCGAATTTTAAAAGGGAATAAATATTTACCTAAATTACCTAGTTCGAATAATTTATTTTAGTCATTATTCGTTTATTTGGCATTTGCAAACTTACGTGTAGGTTAGAAACCTACAAGTAAGTTTGCAAATGTAAAAATAAACCTACCTACATTGCTGACTAGCAATAAATTAACATCTTTAAAAAAAATCTCCGGCTACAAAGGGCCCCCTGAGCTCCAGGGCCCCGGTGCACTGCACCGCCTTGCCCCATGATAGCTACGCCACTGGTTGTATTGTACCTAATTGAAACAAGGTAAATCAATGTAACTTCTATGGCTTCTCTATCCGTTACTTAGTAAATACTTAGAAGATTATCTATCAGACCGTTCTGACTGCGAGTCGAGTTATTTTATTTAGATTTACGAAATAAAACAATTTCACTAATAAAATTACAGGAGAGTAGGTAGTTTCGAAAAATTCCGCGCGATGCTAGCGCCACTATTTCAGATTGTGGGTAGTTTTTTATTAAAAAATGTGTGATCGTGTGGTTGACAATAATCTTTTAGTGGTGGTGTTGGTGAAAAATATGAAGTGATATGATTGTATTGTTAATTGTTTTATAATGTGGCACTGAAAAGAGAATAAAAACAAGCAGTTCTGCAGTTCTATTGAGTAAAGGTAAGAAGATTGTGTTTAAGTTCATTAAAGGATACTTTAAGTCTATTTTATGTTTTTGTCTTTATATTCAAGGAAAAATATTATATATTGTAATTTCCATTCATATTTAGGTCATAGACGTTTTCAGATTTATGATAAAAATCTAAGTGAGTTCTAATAAAACAACGATTTTCAAACCAATACCCACGTACCTTCATTTTTTACTGAATTATACAATATTATATTCTAAGCTGACTGTATTTTCTTCCGAGCTGTATGTACCTTGCCTAAATCGACGTAAGGCATTGAATTACAAATGACAACCTACTAGCGTAGGTATTACAATTACAACTCACTGTTGCAGAGGCATACTATTTAATTTTCATGGCAGTAGTGGTGTCGATTCTGTTGATTTAGGATAAGCTAATAAGGATTTAGGAATTTCAATTAGATGGAAACATTCTATGGTTGAAAGATTAGACTGACACGTTTAAAATAAGGATGACAGCTCTAAAATTAAGCTGACAGACCTAAAACAACTCAATTTAGTTAAAATAACTATAGCCCTATTACTTGCATAACATTTTAGTTGTTAGAAAAATTAAACTGTCAGGTTTAAAATTAGATTGATAGATCTAAAACAACTCAACTTAGTTAAAAGTAGCTGTAACCCTATTATTTGCATTACATTTTAGCTATGGTTAGAAATGTCTAATTAAGTCATGATTAAAATGTATCGATTTTAAACAGGTATCGAATTGAATTTCTAAACGATTTCTCATGAAAATGGATGAACTGTTTGACCCATATAAAGAATTATTTTGCAAAAACATTTTAGAAAAAAAACATATTTTGCTCACAGCAATACCTAACTACTCAACTCAGAGAGGTTTTGCGATTTTCAAAAACGTTCTAATATAGGTATTTTTAGGATCTGTATAGAGAATATCATAATTTTTATCTCAACCTAGCATAGAAAATTTAGAAATCGTAAAATTTAGGTTAGGAATCCTAAAACAACAATATCGACACCATTAGATAATTATTTTCGACGCAGAGCCAGGTCGAAGCAGAGAAAACCATTCATGCTGATCATGACGTGTGTCCTCATTTCCAGAGAGAATGGACTCGGAAACCAGAGACTACTCGTCTTCATCAACGGTTTCCGTGGTAGACTCCCAGGACAGGAGTCGCAGGGGAAACCTCCACACCAGCTGCGATGCCGATGAATCTTCCAGCGAGTTGGAACGGTGAGTCAGTACAAATAAACATACGGGCTATTTAACGTTAGGGCTCTTACATGAATCTGTGTGGTGCTGGCTTAGAATTTGCATCACTCCAATTTCCTGTGGGTGTCGTAAGAATCGACTAAGGGATATCACCGGGGGCGGCAGCAGTGCCCCCTACAGAACAATTCTACCAACGAACTGCGATCCCCAACCTAATTAATTAATATTTTAAAGGGCAATGTGTACGCGCTTTACAAGACGCGCTAACTAATTAGCGGCTGTCTGCAGAGGGCTTAAACGAGACGTCACGCGATCACTTTTTAACCGACTTCAAAAAAAGGAGGAGGTTCTCAATGCGACTGTTTTTTATGTTTGTTACTGCAGAACTTTTGACTGGGTGGTCCGATTTTCATGATTCTTTTAAGCTATTGCATAGCTTCTATCGCGGGCCTTGAGCGTGGGGACCGAATCCAGAAATTCCGTAACGAAAAAACCTCACGCTCCCCACTCCGACCGGAACAGCGGTAATACTTTTTAGTTTTGCCATCTATCGATGAATAGTAGAACTTTTAATTACTTTTTGAAATATGACGTTTGTCTCTTTAGTTCAGCAACTCGCCTCTAGATGGCATTGCAATAGCTTTACCGCGGCAGTCCCCGAGTGCGTTTTTAGGTATATGAAAGCTGGTGCTTCCCGTGTGGTTCTATTTTAATTTGGTTCAGTCCTGACAATGGGATCTATGAAAATCAATGAAAAAACTATAACAATTGAAGTCGGTTTATAGTTTTTTTAAACAAAATATATTATTTTGTTTTTTAATTTGAATGTTTTTATGATCAAATCAAAACCACTTGAGGCTCGTTACATAAATTTATATAATCTCTCACCTACTTTGACAACCCCAGCTACTTCAACCAGTTTTCATCGGATAAAACCTGAAAATCTGAAGGCGCAAGGTACTTAGAACTATTATCTGTAGTAGGTAGAAGTACACCCACTTATACTCCTTTTTGTTAATTAAACAGGTTATACACTAAAACAAATAATTAATTTTGCTTTGAAATACTATATAAACCGACTTAAATTTTTCATAGTTTTTTCATGAATTTTCATGGAATTCACGGTCAGAACAACTGAACAAATTTAAAATGGGACCACACGGGAAGCTTTCTTTAAGCTCTCAGACCAGCTTTCATATAAAAAAAGAATCATGAAGATCGGACCACCCAGTCAAAAGTTCTGAGGTTGGAACAAACATTAAAAAAAACAGTCGAATTGATAACCTCCTCCTTTTTTGAAGTCGTTCACACATAAAAAGACGCGTCATCAGAGTGAAGTTTAGGTTGAGTATAAGCGGATTATTTAAAAACATTCTAAATCGATTTTGGCTGGTGTATAGTTAATTATCATTAAAGTTTATAATTATTATATAGGCGAAAGATTTGCATCGTTATATAGGCCCTTTCCGCCTTTTTAGCCGTGTTATTGTCAAGCCAAATGAGATGGCTCGTTGGTTTGGAGTTTAGTTTGTGTTTTTGTAACTGCACGAAATTTTGTGAAAAATGGCTTTTACAAAATTTCGTGCAGTATGATTTCACAATAAATGGTATAAATATAATAATAAAAGTTTGGATTTATTGGCAAAACACTACTATACGAGTAGTGTGCCTTCGTGGGCATTTTGTTAGCCCACGCATTCAAAGACCATGCCACAGTTGTTGATTTGCGGCATCTAACGATTTTATCTTTGTTGTATCATCATCATTATCATCTTCAGCCTATATTAGTCCACTGCTGGACATAGGCCTCCCCTAATGAGCGCCTATGTTGTATAGGTATCTTAATATGTTTGATATATGAATCAAATATAGGTTGGCGATGCTTTAACCCAAATATATAGGAACTTATTATAATGGTAAAAGCCGTGGCTCATTGATTTGGAATCGAGTGTATTTTGTTTGAAAATTAGGATTTCACAATAAATGGTATACATATAATATATAAAAGATATGAATATATATAAAATAAAAATATGATATAAAAACGTTGGGTTTATTGGCAAAAACACTACATATAGTGTGCCTGTGTCGACATTTTGTTAGCACACGCATTCAAAGACAATGCCACGCCACAGTTTTTGATGTCCGGCATCTAATGATTTTATCTTTTATCTAGATAAGGCTGTGTGAATTGTCCAGCATTATTTATTTGATATATAGGTATTTTAATATCTTTGATAAATGAATCAATTATAGGTTGGCGATGTTTTATCCCAAGTATATAGGAATTGATTATAATGGTAAAAGCCGTGGCTCATTGATTTGGAATCGAGTGTATTTTGTGTTTTTGTAATGTATTTTTTCACAACATTTCGTGCAATATGATTGCACAATAAATGGTTTAAATATAATAATAAACTTTGGGTTTATTGGCAATTTTGTTAGCACACGCATTCAAAACAATGCCACAGTTTTTGATGTCCGGCATATAACGATTTTATCTTTGACTAGCAGTGCCCCGCGGCTTCGCACGCGTTGTTCCTATGGAAACGTTTATAGGTGTTTTCCCGGCAATTATTAGAAAAAAAACCATCCTTGAACTACAACGAACATTTAAAAAAAAGAATTGGTCAAATTGGTCTAGGCGTTATTGAGTTATGCGCTTACCAACACATTTAGCGATTCATTTTTATATTATAGAAGATATAAATATCTTGATTTTTATATAGGTATCTTGATATCTTTGATTATATGAATCAAATATAGGTAGGCGATGTTTTATCCCAAGTATATAGGAACTTATCATAATAGTAAAAGCCGTGGGCAGATTAAAGTGGTTAATATAACTAGTTATCTGAACTAGAAGAGCATCCTTATTAAATATACGAGCATTGCAAGGGCAAAGATAAAATCTTTATACTAGATAACAGATATTAACACTAGAAACCTATCTATTCATCCAGTTAAAGGTGAATAGACGACCTATTCAGGTCTCAATTTTTTTTACTATTAATATTTTGTTTCGGGTCTGCAAGATTGAATATGTGAGTTTATCAATTTGCTGTAGATCTCTTACGTCACTTATTTATTTATCGTTTTTATAGTTTTTTCATAAAATTTCTCCATTTGTCACACAAATCGGACCACCCAGTCAAAAGTAACAAAAAAAATTTTTTAATAAGGTCCGGTTGAATTGAGAACCTCCTTTTTTTGAAGTCGGTTAAAGAACCCAATCGGACTAAATCTTAGGGTTTCCTAGTCGGAACAATAACAGGTTTTGTATAACAGTTATTTCATAATTATCTAGTATCCATAACACAAGATTTATCTGATTTATGGGATCAAAAGTAGCCTGATCAGTCCAGAAGTTTTGGCGTGAAGAAGTAACTAACATCCATCCATCCATACATCCATACAAACTTTCGCATTTATAATATTAGTGTGATTTCATACAAAAGTGTATGAGTCAATGATACGCTGTGGAATTCAAGCTGACACCATGATGAGGTAAATGGTCATTAAATCGTGTAACGGTGGTTTGATTCTAATACAAATAGTATTTGCACATCCAATAAATAACAAAGTCGAATCTAGGTTACTTCGGAAAAATTGCTCTTAGCGATAAGTCGTATTGAGTAAAAAAGTCTATCTATGAAGTGTATTGTAATTATTTATATCAGGTTGCTAGTACCTAGCACAAGCTCTGCTGAAGGCCCATACACCAGTGGCGCCCCCAACTATTTTATCTTATTATCACGTTAAACGCAGTAAGTTTTAAAAATCGATCAGCTTGTGGTATCTATTAAAAGTTATTTATTAATGCCTCTGTAATAGTTTCATTTTGTAAAGCTTAGGAAGAGATACGAAGTTGCGCTTTTTGGCCACCAAACTCTATTTTCGCATCTCCTCCTAAACTATATGAGATAAAATTATGACAGAGGTATTAAAAAATAGCTTATAATAGATACCACAAACTGAACGTACGATTTTTTAAAATTCCTATGATAAACGTAAAAATATGATAAAATAGGTATCGCTGTCATATTGGCTCTGGTATGCGCCTTAACTTGGGGCTAGTTGATGCAGTGTGAATCGCCCAGCATTATCTTTACACATTGTTTTTTTATTAATAACTATCAGTGCCTCGCGGTTTTACCCGCGTAGTTCCCGTTATCGTGGGAACTCCGGGATATAGCCTATGTCACTGAAAAGAGAGATTTTAAAAGATGCAATTTTTGAAATCGGTCCAGTAGTTTCGGAGCTTAATCAATACAAACAAACAAACACTCGTATCTTTCCTATTTATAATATTAGTATAGATAGCAATGTGTAAAGATACATATAATATATATATATAAAAATCAGGGTTGATAAAAATCATGATTTTTATAAAAAAATCAGATTAATTTGATTTAAATCGGATTTATTTGATTTTAATCAGATTTTTTTGATTTTTTTAGTTACCTGTTTGTTTTCAGTATGAAAGTCAGTTATTTATTTATAAAAACAACATATTTTACCATAGTGAAGTCATTCTTTTATTAAAAAACGAAGCAGCATATTTATTTGCCTATTTAACAAAAAAATATTGAATTAAATTTACAAAAAATTACAATAAAGAAAATCAACAAACATATATTCTTCTTCATTTTGTAATATCTAACAAAAAATAATAATTAAAATAAAAAAGACAACATTAACAAATCAACAAAGAACCATTAGGGTTTGACCGCAGTCGCAGGCACTTATTTATTCGAATTTAGTTCTTTCAGAAGGAAGACTAATTTCGCTGCCTTCTCGGTGCCTAATCTATTCCGTATTTTGCTGTGCACCATATTGAATGCTGACAATATTACCCGAACCGTATAATGGTATAGGCATATTAGCGATGCACACTTATGTATGTGTGCGCCGTAGTTTATGTCGAGGGAAGTCCCTAGATACTTTTTGGCTGTTTTGGTTGCAGTAACAAAGTACTGATTTAAATCATCGATTTTTTTAAAAAAATCATTTGATTTTAATCGCGATTTAAATCACTGATTTTAATCAAATGATTTAAATCATATCATCCCTGAAAAAATATTGTTGGACAATTCACACAGCATTATCTAGCCCCAAGATAAGCAGAGCTTGTGTTATGGGTGCAAGATAACTGATATACATAATACAATACACCACATTGATAAATATTTTTTATTATACATACTTAGAAAACATCCAGAACGCCCTGAACAAATATCTGCAAATCGTACATACATTTGTCCCGAGGCGGGAATCGAACCCGCAACCTCCTGCGTCGCAGGCGGACCTTCGCTCACCGCGCCACAGAGGTCGCCTATATTTGAAATTTTGAATACACATGTAAACAAATATTATCATGATAATATTTGTATGGAAATCGAACCACTGAAATAGTAACAATCGATCGACTTATTGAAAATAAAGGTATTAACATAATGAAGTGAGAAACAAAACATTGCGGATTATTACATGGTATGAGATAGCGCCCTTCCTATCGAGTGTGTCTTGGGCGGGCTTCGTTAGGGGTAGGTTACCAAATAGGTTTACTGTTGAGCGGTCCCTCAACAGTAAACCTACTTGGTAATAGTAATAAACCAGTTACCCCAACAGTAAACCATTAATATTAAACTACAATTACGATTTCTACTGTACTAAGTAAACTCTTTCATTATATCGAGTTAAATCTCGTTTAAAGTCAAAACGGATTCATAGGCTTTTTAGATCTAAATTTTGATCGTATTTACTTAAACGAACATTTACCTCAGATTTACTTAAAAATATAGACAATACGGAAAAAGAACTGCAACGACATTTACTGTTCTTATAAGGCCCTTACACCAATAAAAGTAAAACTCCTGCTTTTTTGAAGTCGGTTAAAAATCTAAGGTGTCGGGTAGAGGCAGTATGCCCAGAAAACTGGCAACATTGAAACGTTGATTTAAATGGCAATCTCACTATGCCCACGCCCTTACTTCATGTCTGTTTATCGCTGCATTTGCCCAAGGGCACAGTTTCAGTAATTGTAAAACGCCATTGTTAACCAACTAGATATTAACAACGTTTTCCTGTACCTTAACGTCATACATTACGAGTTAACGACCTCTCTGGCGTAGCGAGCAAAGGGAGCAACGCAGCTGATTCCCGCCTCGGGACAAAGAAAGAAAATTTTCTTACTTTAAATGACACTCATAGAATAAAACTACTTAGTAACAAATAGATCGATAATTGTTTAAACAGAAATTTACATAATTATTGATTAAACATTCGTAATAACTTACTATTTTTAAATGACTTCAAAAAAAGGAGGAGGTTCTTAATTCGTCTGTTTTTTTTTTAAATTGAAGTCGGTTTATAGTTTTTTAAAACAAAATTAATTATCTTAGTTAAAATGACACACATAAAATAACACTACTTGAAAAAAAAATATCGATAATACTTTATTATAATAGACAGCAAATTACATAATTAAACAAATTAATAAGGCACTTATTTAAATAATTAATATCTATCGTAGTTTGACGAATTAATTACGGATGTAAGCGGTTAACTACGAACCTGATTTGTATTAGAAGAACAACTTCTTCCAACATAAATAAGGTTCGTAATATCTAGTTGGATAACAATGACATTTTACAATTAGGTACTGAAACTGTTAGGTTCGTAGTTAACCCGCTTTCATCCGTAATAAAAGAAAACTTTCTTACTATATTCTTACTTTAAATAACACCTATAAAATAACACTACTTAGTAACATATAGATCGATAATTCTTTATGAGACAGAAATTTACATAATTAAACATAGGTAATAAACACAGAATTCTAAATAATAAGGCACTTATTTAGAATTCTGTGGTAATAAAAAACAACAATGAAATTGGCGGCTTTATCGCTAAAGGCGCATTCACCAGTGAAAGTGGCGCCCCTACCTATTTTATCTTATTATTACGTTAAACACAGGAAGTTTTAAATCCATCGTACAGTTTGTGGTATCTTTTAAAAGTTATTTATTAATGCCTCCGTAATAGTTTCATTTTGTAAAGCTTAGGCAGAGATACGAAGTTGCGCTTTTTGTCCACCAAACTCTATTTTCGCATCTCTTCCTAAACTACATAATATGTATAAGATAAAACTATTACAGTGGTAAAGATATTCACTACTTTTTATCCCATAAATCAGTTCATATATCAAATCAATAGAAATTACCCTTACTTAATAGTTTTCTTAAGAAATGTTTAGAGGTAATTTCTATCCACAAAAATCTAAATTTATTTAGTCATATTTCTATCCCACGGGAACGCGTGCTTCGCCGCGGGCAGAAACAAGTCGGTATAGATAAAGATAGTTTATTTGCTTAAACACAATGTAGGTTAAACAGATGTTTATAGTATTTAGGATCAATATTTTCTACTAAGACTAGCATGCAAATGATACAGTAAGTTAAAATTTGTATTGTAATCTTCTATGACCTATATTGTTAAACAATGTCAAAAAAAGATAATAGTAATAACAGGCGCAATTGTAAAATAAGGTGATGTCAAAATGTATCTGCCATAAAATCGTTAATATTATAATAGCATTTCTTAACTAATAATTGTTTTGATTTACACCTAAATTATATTGTCATCAAGATCTCTTAGTATTAAGGCGCATACCGAGCCAATATGACAGCGATACCTATTTTATCATATTTTTACGTTTATCATAGGAATTTTTAAAAATCCCACGTTCAATTTGGGGTATCTATTATAAGCTTTTTTTTTAAAACCTCTTTAATAATTTTATCTCATATAGTTTAGGAGGAGATGCGAAAATAGAGTTTGCTGGCCAAAAAGCGCAACTTCGTATCTCTGCCTAAGCTTTACAAAATGAAACTATTACAGAGGCATTAATAAATAACTTATAATAGATACCACAAACTGAACGTAGGACTTTTAAAAATTCCTGCGTTTAACGTAATAATAAGATAAAATTGTTGGGGGCGCCACTTTCACTGGTGTATGGGCCTTAATAAGACAATGCAAAACTCACACCAGGCCATTCAGAATGACAACATTACTCTGAAATCCAATTACAGTATGGAAATCAAAACAAACCATTGTGTCTTGAAAACGGATTGTTTAAATTTCTATACTTATACCTATTAAAAAGAAGAAAAATGTGATTGATTGTTTGTTTGTAGTCTATTGAATAATTTCCGAAAGTAATGGACCGATTTGAAAAATTCTTTCAACATTAAAAGCTTCGTTTAAATAAAAAAAATAATAAAAAAAAATAACAAAGGCTTATTAAAACCCGTAATTCCCACGGGACCGAGAACTATGCGGGTGAAACCGCGAGGCGCTGCTAGTATAATAAATGCGAAAGTTTGTATGGATGTATGGATGGATGTTTGTTACCTCTTCACGCCAAAACTACTGAACGGATCTGGCGATGAAATTTAGCATACAGGTAATTCTAATACTGGAATAAAACATAGGCTACTTTTTATCCCGTTAATCTGTTTCAGGGGGATAAAAATAACCTTTAAACGTTTCCATAGGAACAACGCGTGCGAAGGCGCGGGGCGCAGCTAGTTTAGTCATAAAAATACTAAGATAGATGACAAAGATCTCTACAGAGTTTTTGTCTTACTAAATACTTTAGTCGTAATTTTTTTTTTTAATAAATTAAAATTAAAGTACTTACCTACTCAAAAATATTTTTACAATAATTCAAAAAAAATCCGAAGAAAATTTTTCGGAAAGGGAAAGGGGCCAAAATGTTTCTTCCTCTACAGCCTATATTGGTCCACTGCTGGACGCAGGCCTCTTCCTGATAAGCGCCTTATTGGCTTGATCATTTCACAAATTATGTGCATACAGAGTCATGCGAACAAAACATGTAGGGGAGAGTAAAAAAAATTAAAATACTAAAATATAAATTTAAAACAGAATAAAGGGATACCTAGATCTGCATTGCAAGCACGCACCAACTTATCTATTTATGCCAGTACGTACCCGTGATCAGATTAGGTAATGCCATAATCCCCACGCTGGGTATGCAAGTTATACAAAAATTAGTTGACATTTGTTTACAACGGCTAGACCGATTTGTCTAATCTTAGTTTTAAAATATTTGCGGAAGTCCAAGGAAGGTTTAAAAAATAAATAAATAAATAATGTGGGCCAATTCACACAGCATTATCTAGCCAACAAATATCTGCTGATCGTATAGGTAAGTACACACATTTGTCCCGAGGCAGAAATCAAACCCGCAACCTCCTGGGTCCAGCCAGGGGGACTTTCTTCTTCAAAAAGATGAGATGATATAAAGAAGGGAAATGGTTCAGACAACTTTAGCGGTATGAAATTCGCCGTGTAAGCTAAGTAATAAATATTATCTAAGTATATGTCATAAAGCTGCAAATTATGTAAATAGATTCCAATAACATAAAAAAATCACATGCTTGGAGTCGAGATGAAGATTATAATTGGACAATATTTACCTATTGAAGAAAGGATCTCAAATCAGCAAGTACTTTCCATTATGTTCATATACATATTGTCAATATGAAAGTCAATTTGAGGTTAAGTACTGCGGGTTTGTTATTCATTAGGGCAGGGTTTAAAAAAATCGAATATAAATAAAAACATATTTTTTTATTATATACATATAACTTCAAAGTTGAAGCCAGTTGAAGCGATCCGAATGCAATGAAAACTGAAAGTTAGTACAATTCAAAATGGCTGACATGACGTAAGCCAGTAACCAGTTTGCAGCGGACGAAGCTGGTTCTGTCCGGATTTTACCAGGTTATTGAACTTGTTCGTGTTAAAAATTCGCCGGCGAATTAGTTTTTTGTAATATTTTGACCAAATTTCTCGTAAAAGTGACGGTTTTAACTGTTTATAAGTAAGTGGTAATGAAGTTTTATTGTTAGAATCGTGTAACGTGCAAAAGTTTTATTGATACGTCTACCATGATAAACAATATTCAAAATTAAAAAAATTAACCAAAATTAATTAAGTAACATTAAGTAAATTATTGTGTCATTGTTACCTACTTACCTACCAACTGTAAGGTTTTTGTTATTATATTAAAGTAGGTACTTAAGTACTTACATAGTTAAGACCCCACACTCGGGGTTGATGTAACGGGTTCTAGTCCCATCCTGCATTTTTTGGATATTATTTGATTTCTTACTAAAAATATTCTACTTATAATTTTAGTCAACATTTTTGTACTCAATTTATCGATGGCATAATTTTTATCTACCTATAACCCATAACAGTTGATAAGGGCCCTTAGCAAAAGGTATTTACGAAGTACTACACCTTTAGGTATGTTTTATGTAACATAAGTAAAGTTACATAAAATGTAACATTAGTAAACATGTAAGTACCGATTTCCATGCTATCGTTTGTGTATTCTGTTATATTTCTGCCCGCGACTTCGCGCGAGCGGTTTCTATGGAAACGTTTAAACATGATTTCTATCCCACGGGAACTGATTTGTGGGATAAACTGTATGTTTGATTCGAGGATTAGAATTACATGTTTGCAAAAGTCGTTTTGGCGTGCAGAAGTAACAAACATCCATCCAAACATATGCATTTATTTTACTATAGAAACTTTCGTAGTTTGACGAATTCATTGTGAATGTAAGTTCTTCCAACACAAACAAGGTTCGTAGTTAACCCGCATACATTCATAATGAATATGCATTTATAATATTCATGATAATGACTAGCAGTGTCGTGGTTTTACCTGCGTAGTTCCTGTGCGAATTCCGGGATAATATATAGACTATGTTACTCCCTGAAAAGTAAGCTTTTTAATGATGAAATCTTTTTTTAAACTGGTCCAGTAGTTTCGGATCCTTTTCCATACCAACAAACAAACAAACAAACAAATACATTTTTCCTCTTTATAGTATTAGTTTAAAGCAATTAGCGTGATAGTGTGATGTAGAGTCAGACTAAAATAAAAATATGGTTTGAAAAGTTAAATAATGTTTATTTGCTGTTTATTCACATAATTTACTTTATTCGTTCAGCTATAAAGTTTTTTTGTTTGAAGATTAACTAAATACTAAAACAATTTTGAAAATATTTCACTGATAGGTAGCTAAAATCTGTTCTGTTTACTAACAAAATACCAAACGACTGATTGAAAAGAATACGTTTTAGTATACCTATGCAAAGTGTTTTTATATTAAATACTAGCTGCGCCCCGCAGCTTCGCACGCGTTGTTCCTATGAAAACATTAAAAGGTGCTTTTCATCCCACGGGAACAGATTTATGGGATAAAAAGTAGGGATAAAAAGTAGTTTTATTCCAGTATTAGAATTAACTATTTGCAAAATTTCAGCCAGATCCGTTCAGTAGTTTTGGCGTGAAGAGGTAACAAACATCCATACATCCATACATCCATCCAAACTTTCGCCTTTAGATTAATATATTAGTGTGATAGTGTGATTTAATTGACAGATCGGTTTTGGTACTGTACTGACTACTGATATGGATCAGTTGAGCTACCTGTTGATTGTATGGAACAGTTTACAGTTAACTCAATTGTTTAAATTTTTTTGTAAATACTTACTAGTTTTATTTTGTATTTGTTTCTATTATTTGATTGAATTTGATATTTAAAAAGCTCTCTTTTGACCAAAAATAGTTAAAAGTTATTAGTTGAAATAATCCGGAACAAAACAAAACATGTGCTCACGGCAAGAATCCAACAAACTTAGCCTCAACCACTAAGTCACGAAGGCCGTTCGTGATTATAGGAAGTGCTAAAAATGTCTACGTATATTTATCTTATTTGCACAGATGTAGATTATCAAGTTATTAGATCAAAGATACATAACGTCTGAAACAACGTTACTTTGCCGAAGTCCATTGTAAATATAAGAATGAAAATATTTAGTAACAATTCCGCGAAAAAACCTTCTGCGATAAAATCTGATAAATGGAAAACTACGTCGAGTCTTCTCGTCATCCACACCACAATGCTTGAAAACGAAAGTTTTCAATCAGTGCGTCCTACCCATTATGACCTACGGAGCTGAGACGTGGACACTTGCGATAGGGCTGGTCCACCAGTTCAAGGTCGCTCAGCGAGCTATGGAAAGAGCTATGCTCGGAGACTCTCTGAAGGATAGAATTCGTAACGAATACATCCGACAGAGAACTAAAGTTATCGACACAGCTCAGAGAATTAGCAAGCTGAAGTGGCAGTGGGCCGGCCATATTTCGCGAAGAACTGACAACCGATGGAGTAAACGAGTTCTTGAGTAGAGACCGCGACTCGGCAAACGTAGTGTTGGGCGCCCTCCGGCCAGGTGGGATGACGATCTGCGAAAGACTGCAGGCAGATGCTGGATGCGTCAAGCTGAAGACAGGGCGCTATGACGCTCATTAGGGGAGGCCTATGTCCAGCAGTGGACTAATATAGGCTGATGATGATGATAAAATCTAACAAATTATTATATACTATACAAAATTATACATTTATGCTAAATGAAAGAACATTTATCAAATTAAGTCGTCTATCGTCGTCGGTTTTTTCGCAGAATTGTTACTATATATTTTCATTCTTATATTTATTAGATCAATGTAAGGTCACTATAAAGGTATACGCACACCACCCTCCATAACCTTACACATACTTTTTTCTTCCATATCTTGTTGTGCTGTAAATATCGTATGTATGTAGTAATCGTCCACTTCCCTAAGTAATAATCTTCTTCCTCAACGTTATTCTTCATTCTTTTCTTTAAAAAATCTCTTCCCGTTTTGTGCCACCACACCAGGACCTGTCTGAAAATCAGTGCCGTTATAGCTTCGGCTTATAGCGGCATAATGCTGAGACAGGGACCTTTTTGGCCCATTAAATAACAATAACTGGATGACCGGCTTTTTCCGTAATTTTTTTTTTTAGATATTTAAGAATTATTATTCACCAATATATGTCAGATAGAGTCATTTGATTACGACTCACAACATTTTCTTCAAATGAATCCTAGCTAAACCATTAAACGTTTCCATAGGAACAACGCGTGCGAAGCCGCGGGGCGCAGCTAGTATATAATATTTGTTGTGCCTTGCCTCTGACCCAGCACGGTGAAAAAAAAGAGAAGACTGAAAATATTGTTATTTACCTCAAAAAGAAAACATAATAGACACAAAACGAAAACTTATGCTGCAAGATAAATCTATAAACTTTCTCTCAGTTATGTGCGTAGAAGATTCTAAAGCAAATATGGCCTCCACTCAGCGTTGTGCTGGATGCACACTAGTGTGTCTACCGAGCGCTGGTTTTCAGCGAGGGCCATAGGCTTGTTACGTCACGTCGGTCGTCAGGAGCGTGAAGTGTGAGTCATCCTTTACTCATCCTTTAGTCGTATAAGTAGACGAGTTTGTGTGTGCGAGTTTTTGTGGTA
Source organism: Eupithecia tripunctaria (assembly GCA_955876795.1). Taxonomy (NCBI): domain Eukaryota; kingdom Metazoa; phylum Arthropoda; class Insecta; order Lepidoptera; family Geometridae; genus Eupithecia; species Eupithecia tripunctaria. The sequence goes on from OY041627.1 coordinate 5,498,386, forward strand.
CCGGTATTGGATTTATGAGTGAAGAGCTATTAATCGCTTATAAATATAAACTGCTAACAGACAGAACCACAATGAGTGAAACACGGCGCGGTCTCACTGCGGACAGGACCGCAATGAGTAAAATACGGTGCGGTGGTCTCACTGCGGACAGGACCACAATGAGTGAAACACGGCGCGGTCTCACTGCGGACAGGACCACAATCAGGGGAGACATGAGTCTGTCACGATTTTTTGGGAAAGGATTTATGAGTCTTATGTCAGAAGTCATTATCATTACAAACAAACTTACCTACCTAGATACCGTATTGTAAAAGAAAACTACAATAAATTATTATAAATAAATGAACACAATAGTATTTACAGTTGAAACAATTGGGATAACCGCAAACAATCTACAGGTAGCCCAACTAATCCATGTCCAGCCCCGCTGTATGACAATGCTGATGCGCTGCCTATCTCTGGTATTAGTAGATAGTCCGGGATATATCAAACAGAGACCGTGTGTAAAATAAAATAAAGCGACATTGTATTGTATGAATACATTCAACAATATACAGGGTGGGGGAAATAATAATGAAATTTTGGCAGCTACTTTTTCTTCTGTGTAAGGTTTTGTTCTAAGAAAACAGAATTACAATATAAGTTAACTATATATTTATTTGAAGAAAAAACAACTGCATATCCGGAGAACTAGATAATTCCATTAAAATCATTGATTTTTTAAAAAGGGAAGATAGGTTACGTTCTCCCAGCGCTTACTCAAAAATTGGCATGTGTTACAACTACACGCAAACACATACGCTCACAGTTATATTTCCAGTCCTGTGCAATACAAAGAACAACAAAGACGGAAAGACGTACCTAAGACCGAAGTGAGACCGAGACAACAATATTTCTCGCTAGTACGACCGCCCATGCCGCCGGTCAGACGGTGACTGAGGTGGGAGCACACAATTTTACACAATTTGAGGTTGCCACTTCCGAGAAACCGTAGAGAACCGAGAAACCAGTACCTCATCTACCCTTTTTAATGAATCAATGTATGTAAAGATGTAACTTGTGAAAATTAGACATAGCGTATACATTGTACACTCTTGACCCGTATTACCGACCGTGACGGCCACTGTGGCGTGGCCATCCCTTTTTAATAAATCAATGATTAAAATATAGTAAAAAAAACAAGTTACTCTCAATTGAATAGGCAATAGGTGCAACGAGAAACACATTTCAATATAACTTACAGAATAATAATTTAAGGATTTTGCAAATATACAAAAAAATCCATGTTGTTTTTAAATGTTGCTACACCATGTATAGAGCCATAAAATCTTCGTATTTATGGGTGAGGTTGAGTTGAAGCATGATGATTATTGATAAGGAATGAATGAAAATGTAGCTCGTTCCATAAATAACTCTGTCGTGGTTGACAAACGCATTTTAGAGTTATGGGCATTATTTATATTATCCATCCACCGTACCGCGGCCCAAACTGGGGATTATGGGCACTACGCCCATGAGTTTTTTTTTGAATAAACTATAATACAGTTGAACGCAGATAGCCATGACAGCGTTACCGGACTTTTGACGGGCGCAGAGGGCGCCTCGCCGGTAAAATTAGGTTGGGTCGACACGCACAAGGGCCACTTAGGTGCGAGCCTCGGCTTGGGCTGTCGCCAGATACTACGAGAAGGCATGGAGGTTACACCTTAGGTGCACGAATGCAACTGCGGGCGGAAGGAAGGTATTCTTCGACCCCGCTTCCGTCGGGGTTGGTTTTTAGTCGTTGTGTAGTGTGCGGTAACGAATCAGTTGACGTCACCTCCGGGTTAGCGGCGGTGAGTGCGTCAACGGGGTCACCGAGAACGTGTCTCGGTCAACGGAGGAGCTAGGGAGCCCCCATGAGATAACAGCAAGTAAGGCACTTATAAGACCCGGCATCCAGCACTGTACTACAATAATAGGCTATTGAGGTTGAGGATATTTCCTCTACATTTATGGCGGCTTGTAAAGTTCCCCTCAAATAGACTTACCCACAGGGGTAAGTCTATTTGACGTAAATAACGAGACGTGGTCGTCACATCTTGTACCTTTTGTATAATAATAAATAATAATAAAGCTGGACAATTCACACAGCATTATCTAGCCCCAAGCTAAGCAGAGCTTGTGTTATGGGTACTAGATAACTGATATACGTAATACAATACAGTAACTCAGCGAACTCGCAACCTCCTGCGTCGCAGGCGGACCTTCGCCCACCGCGCCACAGAGGTCGTCAAAGTCGTGTATGGGGTTTGCGTAGTTGTTTGTCCGTACGAAATAGGCGCTGTAACAAATTGTATGGAAAAACGAGACGTCACGATGACGTCTCGGTACTAACGTTAAATAGACTCACTTCTCAAGTTTTTATACCTAACATCAAACCATAAACCAATTATATAATATGTCGATCTCAATCAAGTCCATCAGATTACTTTCATATTTCATTTATACTTATTACTTGCATGTAGGTACATACCATTTATTTTTCAATACATTAAAATAATTTAAACGATAATCACATCACTCTAATATAATACCACATCACCTGCACATATTATAAATGCAAACTTTTGGATGCTTATGGATTCACTTCATCACGCCAAAATATCTAAGTGCTGAAATTTGGCCGAAATTTGGCATTAATGAAGGTGGAGTCGGAGTAAGCCATAGCTTTTTATACCTTATCTATATTCCGATGTTATATAAATAGCATTTAAAATTTTAAACGTTTCCATATAAAATATAATATATAATATAATAAATTATCGTAATAATTATTACGGATAGTTTACGAACTATTAGTAACTTACTCATATATCCTGAGATGGTAATTATTTTAAACGACCATTTAAAACTTGTGTTTGTCATTATATTTTATTGCAAGCCATTTTGTTTGTAAATCTATCAATTGCATTTTAGTAAACACAGGGAGCGAGCGTGAGAATAACTTCTGTGAAATAAAAAGAATAAAACAAATAGAATCTATGGATAAAAACCTGGGAATTACAGATCTTGTGAACTAAAACAAACGAAATAAAACCTGTATGCTGAGTGTGTACGATTGTTACTACTAAGTTTACGTTACTTTATTTTGAAATGTAACAGCAGCGCTCCAAGCGGGAAGTTTGCATAACTTTCACATGTCCATAGAAAATAGAAGTTTACTATAAAGTTGTCGCAAACTTTATAGTAAACTTCGCACGCCTATTCCACGGGAACTGATATTATGGGATAAAAAGTAGCCTATTTTTGACCCAGAACCTGTATGCAAAATTTCAACCCGATCCGTTCAGTAGTTTCTGCGTGAAAGAGCAACAAAAATAAATGTTTACAATGTTTGTATGTAATTAATATATTAGGTCCTTACATATGAAATTGGCGTTTTGTATGGGAGGAACAAAAAGTCGAATATTTTTTTATATAATATATTTAATTAATCAAAGTATGAACCATTATTTTCTATGCACTTTTGCCATCTTATAGGTAGTTCATTCATCCCTTTACTAAAAAAACCAGTCGGACGGGAATCAATAAAATCTTTGAAGGCGATTTGGACTGCCCCATCGGAGTTGAATTTTTTCCCTTGCAAGAAGTTATCCAAATTTCGAAAAAAATGGTAATCTGTTGGAGCAAGGTCCGGGGAGTACGGAGGATGTCTTAGACTTTCCAATTGAAGCTCTTCTAATTTAGTAGCCGTCTGTTGCGCAGTGTGTGGTCTAGCGTTGTCGTGAAGCAGCAGTGGCGTGGAGCGATTGACCAGCCGCAATTGCTGACAATAGACATCAGCCGTAATAGTCTGGCCAGATTTGAGAAAACTGTAATGAACAATACCGGCACTAGTCCACCAAACGCTTACAAGTAACTTTTTTGGGGTTAATTTTCGCTTGGGGCAGGATTTGGCTGGCTGGCCAGGATCCAACCATTGCGCTGAGCGCTTCCGATTATCGTAAAGAACCCATTTTTCATCACAGGTAATGATTCGGTTTAAAATACCTTCATTATTGTGCCGGTTTAGTAATGTAACGCAGCAGTCGACGCGCGTTTGCCGGTTTGCTTCAGTCAATTCGTGAGGTACCCACCTTTCAAGCTTTTTAATCTTCCCAATTTGCTTCAAGTGAATTAAAACAGTTTTATCACTAACATCGCAGCCTGCAGCTAACTCGGACGTGGTTTGCGATGGATCCGCTTCCACAATAGCCTTCAACTCTTCATTATCAACTTGAGTCTCAGGCCGTCCACGGGGCTTGTTCTGCAGGTCGAAATTTCCAGAACGAAAACGTTGGAACCAAAAACGAACTGTGTTTTCTTTTGCAACACGACCGCCATACACATCATTCACCCTTCGAGTTGTTTCCGCAGCACTAGTGCCACGGCGGAACTCGTACTCGTAAATAATGCGATATTTTAAGTTTTCCATTTTGTAAAATGAGTGACGCAAACAGAAAAAAACAGAAGAAAAAAAACAAATGAATGACGATCATCGAAGCACAAATACATGAGTCTATAGCTGTACAAATTTGAATTTGGAATTCCTTACCAAAGAGGAGAAATTTGTGATTAAAGTGGCCAGTACGAAAAACGCCAATTTCATATGTAAGGACCTAATATTATGTATTTTTGAAAGTTTGTAATACAAACTTTCACGTTTATAATATTAGTAGGACAATATGGCAGCGTCTGTAGCGCTGCCGTATTGTCCTCGAAGTCAATGCGACAAAAAATATTCGTGAGCTAAACAAATACCTGAATTTAGTGCCTTGACAAATATCTATGGACCACACCCAATACCACCCTAATACTGTGATCGAACTAAAAAAACCTAACTCAAATCAAACCAAATAAAAACAACTGTGAAACAAATGAACCCTTCTGTGACCCAAATGAAAACCCTTCTGTGAACCAAATAAAAACCTAACCTTAAAAGTGCAAATGTGAAATCCAAGATGGCTGGCAGTGTATACTCTCTGGTCTCCTGCAGTGACCTAACTCCTGGAAGCCTGGACGTCTGGCTGGACCTTCCTGATGAGATCAAGTACGATCCGTTGTTGGCGCCTTTCAAGCATCGATATGAAGAACAGCATGGTGAGTGAAGTTCACTAAAATACCTATAATAGTAAGCTATATAAATCGGCCAACGGTAGTACAGGGTAGTGGTTCCCTTTGAATTGTTTAACCAACTTCAAACAAGGAGCAGGGTTCTTGATTCGACCTTTACATATTTATTTATGTTTGTTACTTCAGAACTTTTGACGGCGTAATCCGAATTTGATGATTAAACAAACTCAATTATCGAGCAGTGCTCGAAGGGATGCGGTACGCGCGCGTCTAGAACCGCACTCGCCCTGAAGATGTACCGCGTTAAGGGATGAAACGTTAGTGTTCTTCCAACACAAACAAGGTTCGTAGTTAACCCGCTTACATTCATAATTAATTCGTCAAACTACGAAAGTTTCTATAGTAAAACAAACTCAATTATATGCTACGCAGGACTTGCGTAACATACCTACCTACATAAGGTATGTTACGCAAGTCCTGCGTAGCATAGTAGGACGATCAACGAAATCAAACAATAATAGAAACTTATATTCATACATAAAAGGGAAGTAGGTACCTCATAAGTATAAGTAGAAAGTGGGTAAATTCATCTGAAAAAGGTGAAATTTGCAACTCTGTTAAGCTTTTATATCCCGATAATTTGCCAAATATTTTTTCGCGCATTTATCCGCGTAATTCGGGAAAGAGAAGCCTTCTTACATCTTAGCGATGTGAACTCGATAAATTATAAATATTCAGTGAGTTGTATGAAGTAATACATAGTTTTTAATTTGTGTTTATTTGCATGCCGTCGCGATGAGCGCAGGCGAGCGACTATGAGTTATTGCCGATCGGCAACAACGCGGGGCGTCGTCTTTTCTATACACTAGCAGTAGTTATTCAATGGCATTATTTTCTAAGACTAAAAACCATCTTTATTTTCAGGTAAACTGGATCCTAAAGATGAGAACGAGGGAGATAAAACAATTTTTCGTAAAGAAGCACAACATACGAACGGTGTTGCCAACGACAACCACCAGGAAACAGTTATTGGGTACGGAATTACAATAAAAACTATTTATTTATGCACATTAGCTCTGCTTAGCTTGTGATTAGACAATGCTGTGTGAATTGTCCAGCATTATTTATTTATTATTATTATCTCATTTTATTTACAGCTGCTATAATTCAGTTTGTCCGTCAACCACACTCAAATGTGCAGGTTCAATCTCGTCGTACGACGAAATCGCATCGTTCGCTCGTACGATCGACGGCAATTAGGACAACCGACTTTGACCATGGGGGGCGACGAATTAATTAGTTCCTCAAATATTTAAATCGTTAGATACGCCCTTACGCCCAAAAACTGTGGCATTTTCTTTGAATGCGTGCGTTAAGAAAATGCCGACGCACGCACACTACCTATGTGTCCAATTCGTACCGCGCCATTTTGGCAATACTACTTACTGTCAAAATAAAATGGAATAAGCAAATCTTGGTTTTTGAGTTTCTGTAAAATATTTCCACAACAAAACAAAAACAACAAATAACTATACACTATGAGTAGATAAAATTAGTGTTTTTGTCAATAAACCTAACTGTTATTAAATTATTGCCATTTGCTGTGCAGTCACATTACACAATAAGTAGTAATAGCGCGAACTTTTGTAAACAAGCACGCTATAAAAACACGCAATTCAATGATTCCAAATGAGTGAGCTCACTCACTTCGCATAGCGACAAACACTTCACGGTCTCACTACGGAAAGGGCCTATCTAACGATTTAAATCTAGGTATGTCGGAGTGCGTCCTCAATTAGATTAGGGCTAGATAATGCTGTTTGCAATACAATACAATACAATACAATTAACCCCCTTATTCATAACTAACATAAAACAGCTGCTAAGAAGTGTTATTTCTCAGTCTGACTTATGTCAATAGAAGACAGAGCTAGATTTCGGATTTCGATTTTAGTTTGCTAAGTTAGCAGACCATTATGAATAAGAGGGATATTCTTTATTAGCTGCGCCCCGCGGCTTCGCACGCATTGTTCCTATGGAAACGTTTATAGGTGATTTTCATCCCACGGGAACTGATTTATGGGATAAAAAGTAACCTATGTTTGATTCCAGGATTAGAATTACCTGTGTGCTAAATTTCAGCCAGATCCGTTTAGTAGTTTTGGCGTGAAGAGGTAACAAACATCCATACAACCATACAAACTTTCGCATTTGTAATATTAGTGTGATTGCACACCAGTTATCAGAAAACATATTCTTTATGTTTTCTGATAACTGGTGCAATACAGATAATGTACAATGGACGGCCTTATCGCTAAAAGCGATCGCGTGTACCTACTTGTGTAATGTGAACAGTCCATCATCTTTTTCAGGTTAATGGAACCAATGCCTGTTGATGATGAAAAACAGAAGACATCCAGGAACAGAAAGGTTAGTGGTGTGCAATCAAACTTACGTTCGTGCAAACTTAGCTTGGTTGAGTTGTAAATGTTTACTATGGTGATTTTGACTACTAATTATATTATTACTAGCAAGTAAACCTAATGACAAACCATTCTAAAAATACAAAAAAGTAAACAAAAATTCCACAAGCTTAAATTCAATATTTGTATCCACTCAAATCCTAAACCCATACTAACAAATTTTAAAAATGGTTAGTACACAATAGTCAAATTGTGTTCTAACCATTTTTTAAATGCAACATTTGGTATTTCACTAGAGCTAAAAGTTACAAAAAATAATGTATCCTCAAGTTAAACATAAGGATGAAAATATTCAGTAACAATTCCGTGAAAAAACCTCCTGCGATAAAATCTAACAAAATATACATTTATACAAAATGAAAAAACATTTATCAAAGTAAGTCGTCAACTAATAGTTTCGTCTCTCCACGAGACATCATCAGGACACCACACCACTCGATCTTGACACTGAGAGCGCCAAACAACAACGGCAGAGTCCCACCAGAGATATTGCCAATCCGAGCTCCGGGCGCCATGTTTGAATTGTTACAAAAATATTTTCATCCTTATTTACAACGAATTTCCATGAAAACCATTGAAACCATTTATTAATTGTGATTGTGGTAAGTAATACATCGGGTTTTAAATATAATTTTCGGTCTACACAATCTACTCTTTGGAGCGTACAAAGATTTTATTATTAGATTTGAAATTTGAAATCACATGCAGTCTTATATTGTAAAATCAACATTATAAATTGTCAGTCATCATCGTAAATAGCTAAAAATATTAAAAATTCACAATAAAATCTAAATAATCGCACAATAAACCAAAAATAATCACAATAAAGTCAATCATATAATAAAAAATATTATATCGCCATCTTATAATTTCATAAACAACTCAATTTAATGATGGCAGTTAAAAACATATTTCGTGTCATAAAAACAATTTTGCAAGAGCCAAGTAAATAGTTTTGTTTTAAACTTCTGAAGGGACAAGGAAGTTATTTCGGCAGGTATATTATTATAAACTTTGACCGACATATAGTAAATACTTTTGCAACTAGAAGATAGCCCAAACATAGGAGTGGCCAGTTTCTCAAAACGCTCAAGAATTCTTCAACTTTTAAATACCATTTTCTTAAAATAAACACTTTAATATTTTTTAACAAATAAAATATTTCATAAATGTAGAGACTGCACAGGGGTAATATTTTAGGATCTTTAAATAGTGGTCTACAAGATTCTGTGTGGTCCCAAGTGTTGCATAATGCTCGGATGAAATTTTTTTGTGCTATAAGTAAATACTGAATGGATTTCAGTAGAGTTGCCCCAAAGAATTAGGCCATATCTTAAATATGTGCTAACATAGCCGTGATACGCCATCTCGCCAGCTTCAAAGGATGACTTATCCACTATTCTCCTTTGAGCATATTTTTACAATGGCAATATATACTTAGAGCTCAGTCTCATGCAATGGTCTTTCCAGTTCACATGCTGGTCAACGTTGATATCTAAGAAGGGAAATACGTATATACAGGGTGGGGCAAATTTTTGGCCCCTTAAGGGTAGCTACCGTTTCTTTTGTAGTTAGAAGGTTTTGTTCTTAGGAACCTTCTGTTTCATTTTAGTGAAAAAAGAAAATTGCCATTTTTAGTTTTTTGAAAAAATGTATGGTTCGCCCAAAAAATGACATTTGTCAAAAAAAACAAGTTGGTCTTAATTCCTGAGATGCCTTCAAAATTAGCCTACCAACTTATAAAAGTAGTTACATACGAGTTGAATGAGTGACATGACATTGTTGTTTTCACTTACTCGTTTTTTCATAGAAAATGTATGGCAATTGTTTTTTTTTATTATTGCCAAAACTTACGATTTGATTTGGTATGTTACTTTGGGAAAAGTGTTCCTGGTTGGAAATAGAGTCGATTAAGACCAACTTGTTTTTTTTTTGTCAAATTTCATATTTTGGGGGACCCGTTAATTTGTTCAAAAAACTAAAAATATTTTTTTCTTCAAAATAAAACAGAAGGTTCCTAAGAACAAAACCTTCTAACTACAAAACGGTAACTACCCTTAAGGGGCCAAGAATTTGCCCCCCCCCTGTATGGATGGACACTTGCTCGGCAGTTGTACCTATGGTATATGTTTGTTGCCTCTACCATCGCTTTATGTTTATGAGGTCTCAATTTTTGTAAGAAGCCATGGATATTTGTTCCATAAAGCATGTGATAAAAATCCCAGACAATGCAGACCCGAATAGGCTTATTCTAAGAGAAACATCTAAATCAGCAAGACATCAAAAAAGCTGCTTGACTATGTGTGTAAAAATTTATAATAAGGTACCTAATGAGTTTAAAGTTTTTAATGACTATTTATTTAAAAATAAATTATTTAATTGGCTAAGTGAGTGTAATTTTTATGACATCAATGAATTTATTAATTTTAAGCCCTCGATATATGTTAATTAATTGCATGCTATAGAATAGTTAAACATGAGCTCAAAACTCAACCAACAACGTGAATACCATGTTTTACGCAATAAATATATCATTTCATCATTTCATTTATTTAGTTTACATTCATAGTTTACCTCAAGGTGACGCCTGAATATATTATGTACTAGCTGCGCCCTGCGGCTTCGCACGCGTTGTTCCTATGGAAACGTTAAAAGGTTATTTTCATCCCACGGGAACTGATTTATGGGATAAAAAGTAGCCTATGTTTGATTCCAGGATTAGATTTACCTGTATGCAAAATTTCAGCCAGATCCGTCCAGTAGTTTTGGCGTGAAGAAGTATTCCATCCATCCATCCATCCATACATCCATACAAACTTTCGCATTTATAATATTAGTGTGGTATTCTCAGGTAACTCGAGCACTCCGAGCAGTAAAGCTGTCAGCATTAGTTGCCGGGTGGTTGCTTCTCACAGTGGCCTTGCTTCTCAATCGAGAGAAGAGTGATGTTCTACTGCATACTGCTGTTATAGGAGGGCATATAAAAGGTAAGGGTTATTGCAGTTTTCCCCTCTGAAATTCCACCGAAAAGAGGAAAACTGGACTTTAAAAATGAATTCCAGTTTGAAGATTTTCCGTAAGAGGGAAAAATGAAATTAAAAAAATAAACAGTTTTCTTGTTGCCTGTCTATTAGTCGTTTGGTTTTTGACTCTATAAATGCCATACCAGAGAGCTTTATTTTTTATTTATATTTTAATTTGTCGCTTTGGACAAATTAGGCTAAAGCCATATTAGGGCCATACTGCCTTGTCTTTCGTTAAATAATTATCATATCAGAAATACACGTGTAAATACTGATTAAAGACTGATTATTAAAAACCTTGGAAATACTGATTTTTGTGGTGCGTCCGGACCTCATGTTCTAGTGTTAATAATTTTTTATCTCATTTCCTATAAATAATAGCACTATTTCACACAGGTTCACAATAAACCAGATAGTTACTAGCTTAACTGACACTATTACTACGCAAAAACTAGCTTTAGTTAATAAGATACAACTAGATAACTTCGCGTCCGACGTTTAGCTCTGATAGCCATGGCGCGCACTAATTCATTCATAAAAACTGTACTTTAGTAACTACGTGAATAGTTGTTAGACAGAGACAAACTGTCAGTCGCGATCCATCAGTGGTGAGAACAGCACGTGTCCATGTCTCCGCGTCGCTTCGAAATCACGGTAAGTAATCACTTTCCGTGGCTTGGTATACCGTAAGTTCTGATTACCATGTAGACTATAAATTCGTCCATACTAATCCTATTGTTTTAATAATATATGCTTTTTGTGTTCCTAATTTCTACTGCAGACATCAATGTAACATAAACCAGCAAATTAAGAAATTATTTAGGATTTTCTACTTTTTTTTGATTTTTGTGGTTTTGATTTCCATGTTTTTCGGACAAAAAGTACACGAGAGGTCAGTGAAACCCACGAAAATCAAATTTTCAGGCTTATTAACATTTGTTAATGTATTGTATAACACGGCTTACGTTTCTTGTCTTGAGTGCATCACTCATAATACTATTTTCGCCGCTCATTAGTAATTAAAATGCAGCTAATTACATAGTTGCGAAAATACTATGAGTGATATATTCACGAATACATCTTAATCGACCAGCTGATACTGATTATATAAAGTTTCATACATAGATAATATTGTTATTGTGATTTTTGTTATTAATTTGTTTTATCTCAATCAAAATAACTTCAGCCAGCTTTGCTCAAATTGCAATACTCGAAGTAAATACATATGAATATGGGAGGGATTAAATAAGCCTATTTTACTAGTAATTTAGGTATAACTCCATCGTTAGTATCTAGAAACGTGACTGATTATTTATAAGATTGTTTGATCTCATGTGATCATGTGATTGAAAAAACGTGATAATTGATGTTAGATTTTTTGTAATACTCTCTTAGTATATATATTTAATAACAATATTTAATTTTGTTCCTTAGTTTTAAGAAAATTAATATATTTTTATCTGCTTACTACCTTTTTTACTATAAACCTACCCGAAATTCCTCCTTAGAATGATTGTAATAGGCTAGTTCAAACAAAACGTACATTTCAACACATTAAAATTCAATAATTTTGTATATTTGGTTTCGGTAGTATGAATGTTGATTTCCATGGACACCATAATTTTAAAATTGAATAACTTCGTAACCGTTAGGCCAATAAAGTTCCCTCCACTACCAATAAATTAGTAATCAAATCTACATATAGAATATTTCGTCATTATGTGTAATATCAACAAAAAAAAATGTGCCACGAAAGTCAGACAAAAACTGAGTTTCCGAAGAATCACCCACCTACTCGGAAAAAAAAGGAGAAAAAGACTATTGTGGAAACGGGCAATGTTCAGAAGTGGATACCGAAACAGTTTACTAAACGACATACTATCAGATGATGGATTGTTATTTAACAATTTTACAAGGCTATCTGCGAATGACTTTGAAGAACTTTTGTTTTTGATTTCACCGTTAATCTCTAAGCAAGATACTCGCTTTCAGGATTGTATCCCAGCAAAAGTTCATATTCATTCAGGGTGATATTACAAAGCACTTCCTCATTTCTGTAGTCCTCAATAAACTTCTTAACTTTATCACTATCCCACTCAATTACCATTTTTGGCCAAATAATTATGTCTTGTAGATACAATAATGTTGAATGAACCCATCAAATGTGGATACAAGAGCAACACGTTTCAACATGTCGTATTTTGTAGAACGGTCGACGTTCTGTTGCAAGACTCATTCCACAAACGGCAACAGTGTTGCTTTCAACATGTTGCTTTCCACAAAATCGCCCCATGTTGAACAGATCTAAATGTACCTTTAGGCATACGTCAAGCCCATACATTTTTGTACTTTTCTACTAAAGCTTTCTACTACTACTACTATTTACAAAGGGAAATATAATTTAATGATTATTTATCGGGTATTTATTGCGTACCTTTGTTCACCACGATCGCTGTAATGCGGTAGAAACGTAGGGGAAATAAAAACAAAGGTACGCGATAAATAGCCGATAAAAAAATCATTAAATTATGTTAACAAATCGCGAAACTTTAAAAAGGGAAATATACTATGAAACATCCAAAAAAAATTAAAATTTTAAACGATAGTTTTCCTTGAAGGTGTAGTATAAAGCACTATGTATCACGTGGGAGAAAGTGTGATTCCTACCACGTGAGTTAACTGCTGCGCCTGGCTGGTGCCCATGGTCAAATACGGTGCCCTAATTGCCGTCGATCGTACGAGCGAACGATGCGATTTCATCGTACGACGAGATTAAAACTAAACATTTGAGTATGGCTGACGGACAAACCGAATTATGGCTTATGTCAGCTGTAAATAAAAAATCAAAATTTATCTGAATGATTTTGTTTGTTATTCATTTATTTATGCTACATATTATTGTTACATAAGTAAATAAATAAAAAGAAAAATCATTTAAAGAAATTAAGACTTTTTTTATTGACTATATTTTTGTTTTGGCTGAGCTATATTTTTGTTTTTTACTCATTTATTTATGCTACATATTTATTGTAGCATAAATAAATGAAAAAAATAAACAAAAATTATTAAAAGATTCTTAACTGAACCTTGCAAGCCATCGCGCGAGTAATAATTGCATAATAAAGATCGAACGAAGAGTTTGATCTTTTTAAGTACAATCAAAGCTAAAGTAAAGTAACTAACTTAAACTCAAAGCGATAATACTGTCTATAATACACTATATTATATTTCTTCTATGCTCAAAGCCAAAGACGAGACGACGACGAGATAACGACGAGATCTTATATTTGATGCCCAAAGTGCATGTCGCATCTATTATGTTATGACACATGTTGGACACACAGGATCATTTTGATCGCACAATGAAATCCCATGATCGCTAGCCAATTAAGAACGCCGAAGATGCCGCCATGACCAAAAAATGGTGTCACGGTTTATTTAATCACCATGCTCATTCTGAACAAAAAACCATACTTTGCCTTATAATTCATCATCACCATCATCAGCCCCTATCAGTCCACTGCTGGACATAGACCTCCCCTAATGAGCGCCATAGCGCCCTGTCTTCAGCTTGACGTATCCAGCATCTGCCATATAATTATTATTCCACATAAAATTGAACTAATTTCTGTACTTTCATTTGAACACGTTGACTGTTTCATTTTAACACGTTGACTGTTACTCCACATAAAATTGAACTTATTTCTGTAGGTACTTATTTAACACGTTGTACATATGTTACAGAATACGAGCTAGCATCGAGCCTCGACCGGGTTAAAGTGCAAATAACTCTAACGGGTCCTTTTGACCAGCCTAGTGTGAACAGAAGTAGCAATGTATTGGAGCTGTGGTTGCATCGTGCTAGGAATGATGGAGAGTTTCAACAGGTATGTGCTATAGGGTGCCACGAAAAGCGTGTACTTAGCCGAAACGCCCTTTTCGTTGCACCCTGTATATCCTCGATAAAGATAAAGATATTTATTTGCAGAAAACATGTGTATAAAAGATGTCAAAAATATAGGTTCACCATTTTTGACCGGTTACGGTATTCAAATTAGCTAGAGAGATGGCTTTTAATCTAACCATGCAAAAATGTAATAACTAATTGAGCGACATTCTCGCCGGAGTCTTTTATGAGTGACTAGCTGCGCTCCGCGGCTTCGCACGCGTTGTTCCTATGGAAACATTAAAAGGTGATTTTCATCCCACGGGAACTGATTTATGAGATAAAAAGTAGCCTATGTTTTGCCTGAAATTTTGCATACAGGTAATTCTAATCCTGGAATCAACAGGATTAGAATTAACTGTATGCAAAATTTCAGCCAGATCCGTCCAGTAGTTTTGGCGTGAAGAAGTAAGAAACAAACATCCATCAATCTATCCATCCATCCATCCATAGGTCCATCACATCCATACAAACTTTCGCCTTTATAATATTAGTGTGATTGTGATTGAGATCACATACGTGATTTGAACATAAAAGCGACGCTTGTCATGTAATCACACTTGCGTCTCATAAATATTTATAAACACCATTGCTTGAGACTGCAATTGTACATGTGTTAACTGCTTGTTACCGTTAACGTTATGTTTACATCAAGGTGCATTCACACCGCAATAACGTTTTGTAGAACAACATTTCCAAGTGTACTGAGTAATAGCAGAGAGAAATAGTTATTTGTTATACAAGAGTGCAAAGTTGCTTTTTAACCGCGTGTTCAATTTTGATGACCAAGCAAGCGAAGGATTCAAAATTAGAATCATGAGCGTTAGCGAGGGAATCAAAAGAGCACGAGGTGAAAAATCTTTGCACTCGAGTGCAACATGTAACTTTTCATTCCACCTCAGCGAGGAAATGACTAAATGCAAAAACAAACTTCCTCGTCGCTAGAATCACTTCATTTTAGTTTTTTCACTTGTTTTCAAGTTTCTTGTTTTTAATATAAGGTTTAACAATGATGTGAAAAAATGTCGCGTAAAGAACCGCGTACAAAGCAAATTGAAAAAAGAACACCAAGAAGGTTCCGAGTCTGAGTTTTTAACAATATAAAAAAAAGTTGTATGATTATATTCGGCACCATAGAGGTAGCAGTAAATAGGTTTAATGTTTTTTTTAATTCACAAACTTAGTGCACACGATGTTCTAAATTCAATTTACTTTATCCTCTAGCTAGAGAATAAAAAAAAGACGTGTGGCACTCGGGGACTGCCGCGGTAAAGCTATTGCAATGCCATCTAGAGGCGAGTTGCTGAACTAAAGAGACAAACGTCAAGGTTTTTTCGTTACGGAATTTCTGGATTCGGTCCCCGCGCTCAAGGCCCGCGATAGAAGCTATGCAATAGCTTAAAAACAGCTTTTCCACTCAGATATTGAAAATTAAAAATACTCTTTCCGAGATGGTGGGATGAAAAAGTTATTTATTGTGTTAGTGTTGCCGACTTTTGATTTCGGAAACAGTCAACATTTTTAAACGACTTCAAAAAAAGGAGGAGGTTCTCAATTCGACTGTATTTTTTTATATTTTACCTCAGAACTTTTGACTGGGTGTTCCGAGTTTCATGATTATTTTTTTTATTTGAAAGCTGGTACTTTCCGTGTGGTCCTTTCATTCATTCATTTCATTTATCGGTCAACATCATTTTAATTTAATCCAGTTCTGGCAATGGGATCCGTGAAAAACTTGAAAAAACTATGTAAAATTTAAGTCGGTTTATAGTTTTTTTGATACAAAATCAATTATTAGTAGTGTAGCGTATTCAATAAATGATCTTCTTTCTTTCAACATCTGGTAACAATTGACAACATAGAGAATGTTGTACTGTCGTGGGGTGCCAAGGGTCGGCTTAGAATTTGCACCGCCCCAACAAGCTGGTGTCGTAAGAGGTGACTAAGAGATATTCACCAGGGGCGGGCAGCAATGTCTCCTGCAGAATGATTTTACCACTGAACTCCGATCCCCAACCGGCATGCGAGGGGATTATATTACATTATAACACACTAGCAGCGCCTCGCGGTTTCACCCGCGTAGTTCCCGTTCCCGTGGGAGTTCCGGGATAAAATATAGCCTATGTCACTCCCTGAAAAGTAAGCTTTTTAATGATGAAAGATTTTTTTTAATGGGTCCTGTAGTTTTGGACCTATTTAATACAAACAAACAATCAAATCTTTCCTTTTTATAATATTTCTATCAGCGCGGCGCCTCGCGGTTTCACCTGCATAGTTCCCGTTCCCGTGGGAAAACCGGGATAAAAAATAGCCTATGTCACTCGCTGAAGCAGTAAGCTTTCTAATGATGAAAGAATTTTCCTTATCGGTCGAGATACAAGATACAAGAATTTATTGGTAAATTTTAAATTTACATATTAAATAAATTACATTAGGTACATTATTACTACTTATTTAATACATTACATTATTGTTAATTTTTATCAAATTAATTATTTTACTTTAATTATTATTATTATTATTTTGCTTAATTTCATCCAACCCGCTATATAGCCCTACCTATGTTTTGCACCTGACATTTTATGGATCTATAAATCAGGCGAGTAGTTTCGAAGCCTATTCAATTCAATACAAACAAAAAAATAATCAATTCGTCTATAGAATATAAGTATAGATTATAGTATAGATAAGATAAATGCTATAGGGCGTTTATTAAAGGTAGGCCTGCGTCCAGCAGTGGACCAAAGCTGTTAAGTTCGAGGAGGCATATACATAACAAGCCATTTTTTTTTCAGACTTCTCCAAAATGGTCCATCTTCCTACCAGAAGATGATGTTATAGACTTCTCTCCAAGCGCTACAGAAACACATATATTAATTCTAGAGAGCGGCCTTAGCAGCAATGGAAGTCGAAATATCACAGATTGGGGGAACGGAATAAATGGTAGGCTTTATTACCTGCCTATATCTCTTTGTCTCGACTCCAAGCAAGTGAATTTTAATTTATGTTGTTAGGATCTGTTGACATAATTTGCAGCTATATGAATATTATAGATACGTATGTGAATAATATAATGTAGATACGCAAACTATTATATGAGTATAAGAAAATTTGCCTGTTTTTCTGCAAAAATTGCTAATACCCGGTATGAAGAATTTACCCGATACCCGTGTATTAAAAAAACGGGTAGGTAAGGTTTAAAAATAGTTAGGTTGTGGCGTTAGAATCGTCCTTTTTTACTCAGTCCAGATAAAGGTAAAAGGACGAAGTGGAGAAAAACCGTCGCTACTTTAAAGTCTTTACACCACCGGACTGGTATTCCAAATACGCTTGAGAAGCCAAAGGCTCTAAAAAAGTAAAATTAAAATCAAATTCTAGACTATTTGACGTTAGTAATGAGATGTGACCGTGACGTCTCCTTTTTAACCGACTTCAAAAAAGGAGGTTCTCAATTCAACTGTATTTTTTTAATTTTTTTTTTGTTAGTTACCTCGGAACTTTTGACTGTGTGGTCCGATTTTTATGATTCCTTTTTATATGAAATCTGGTGCTTCTCATGTGATCCCATTTTAATTTTGTTCAGTTCTGACAGTGGGATCCATGAAAATTCATGAAAAAATTATAAAAAATTAAGGAGGTTTATAGTTTTTTAAAACTAAATTAATTATTATTCCATACAATTTGGTACAGCGCCCATATCGCGCGAACAGGTAACTACACAAATACCATACAAAAAGGAGACGTCATTATCACGTTTCGTTGCTAACAACAAATAGACTCATCACTCTGATACATCATTAGAAAGTCTCAAAAACCGTCTCATTCCAGGCACAAGAGTGACGCTCCGTCTCAATACAAGCAGTAGCACCACTGTACCGCTCACAGTGTCCTACCAACTGGATCCGTTAGACCAAGAGGTAAGTGTCATTTTTATTGGCGATTATAATCGTTTTTTTTAATTACCTAGTAATATCTGTTATCCGTTTCATATAAAATCTATTAGGTATCTCATGATTTAACCAAAACGAAGAACCATCGTCAAACCTTTGCCTTCGAATTCATTTATATTTTTATTGTTTTTTTTAAGTTTTGCGGGACAAATAGTAATGCCTTCAAATTTATATGGGTTCATCCAGATCATTCTCTAAAAAAACCGATGAAATCAACAAAATCGGTTCAAAACTGAAGCACGGGCCGCTTGAATTTTCTTTTTAAGGTGGAACTAGTCGCATAATTTTCATCATTTTTTCATACAAATGTGGAAGGGTAACTACAAGGCTGTTTGATGTTGACCATCCAAAACTAAGGATGAAATCGATTTATACCGTCATAAACTATGTTTGTATACAGCTAAAACAGTAAAAATAGTATACGTTTGAAAAATACAAGCTTCTAAACTTTCGTATTTCAACATGAATTTTAGCTTAACTTTGGGTGAAAATAAATAACACAAGGGGAAAGAACACTCTAAAATGAAGGGTTTACCGACATAGTTTAGTTATTAATAAGTTAAAATAAATTTATTTTGAAGAGATACATTCAATAGTTTTTCTATAATAACCCTTGTGCTAAAGTCTGTTCGGTGGCATAAATCATTGTGCATTTAATTCTATCGCGCGGGTATGTCTATAATAAAAGGTGAAATACCATGCATTTAGGCCGCGCTCACTGATGACAAACAGTGTACTCTTAACCGACTACCAAAAGAGGAGGGTTATGAGGTTGGCACTGTATGTTTGTTTGTATGTATGTAGAGTATTTTTATGTTCCCAGTAGTACTAGTTCGATTTCAACAAATGAGCATTGATTCCCCGCAATTTACTTCAAAATTGTACTTCAAAATCGTTATTTATCTCAGAATCTATGTGAAAGCCACCACCTCCATATTTAAGGAAATGTTACTTCGATCTTTTATCTTGAATTACGTGTTTTAAGGACACGATTTTTGAAAATTTTCTTGTTAGTTTATTTTATTTGATGTATAGATGTTTTGCACACATTTTGCTATTTATCTCAGGAACAGCACAAAAGTATTTCTTTAGTTAAGAATCCAATTTTTCGAATATTTGTTTCATAAACTTGTAATTATGTAAAAACCTTTTTATACCGCATAGATTCAATACACGTCTCTGCTCTGTACTTCTCACTCGCGAGAAAACCATAATCTTGTTATCCCGCTCAAAATCCATCTCGTATTGGCGTTATTGCACTCTCTTAATTCTTATTTCTTTATTGCACTAAAAAACACATATAAAACACAAAGCAGAGAAGTACCTAATGGAATAGGCGAGCTTAACCCTAAAAGGAGTTCTCTCCCAGCTACTTATTGGGAGAGAGAGACAAAGTGCGGTTGAGTGTGTTATTCCATTAAAATTCGGACACTCATTTTGTTTCAGGTTGGACTGCTGTACGCGACTGTGTTGTTGCTTGTTCTATACTTTCTGATCATATTTGAGGTAAGATGCTAATTTCATTATTAGATTTGATTGAAGGGCCGATATCTGGAGGCTATATACATACATATGCCTGAAAAACTCACAACACACGCAAACCAACGGTGTCCTACTCTGGTAACCACTAAGGCCGGGTGCTATTGGAGACTCGTACTGCAAACAAATACATACTATACCAACCTAACATATTCTACATACAATATAAATACTACAAATTGCTGAATGTATGTTTATAATGTTCATAATTTTATTATATTGTATTGTTTTAATTGAATTTTTATTTTACTTTACTTTTTACATACTTAAATATAATTAGTTGTGCATTTTTATCTTATACCTTTAAATGACCAATTCTTGTCTTTTTTATATACATGTATGTATAATCTGTATCTCGGAAACGGCTTCAACGATTTTCATGAAATTTACTATAAAGGGGTTTCGGGGGCGATAAATCGATCTAGTTAGTATTCATTTATAGAAAATGTCTTTTTATTCGTGTTTCCAATAAACTTTCATCGACTTTACCGTACTCAACTGACTCTACCTGACATCTTTTGGCGAATAAAAATACCATTTTATTCGTGTGTTCAATAAACAACTTTATACTAATCAACTTAAACCCTAAACTGAATTATATGAATCTCCCTGAAATCTATTGGCGAATAATAATACTATAATTTCTAAAACACTATATTTCCAAAAAAAACCGAGCGAAGCTAGGTCACTCTCTTTTATCTAATAAGTATAAAAATCTCTTTCTAGATAGTCAACCGTACGTTAGCGGCACTCCTCTCCTCCTCGTTTGGCATAGGCGTGCTGGCATGGAGCGGCGCGCGACCCACCCTAGAGGAGCTGGTCTCCTGGCTGGATGCGGAGACACTCCTGTTGCTCTTCAGCATGATGCTTCTGGTAGCTATCCTGGCGGAGACGGGGCTGTTCGACTACCTGGCTGTCACGGCGTACGAGGTAACAAGACACTAGAATATATGCAGGTCTTGACGGACCCTACACATTTGCTGTCCTTGAGGTTGAGTCCCAAGGTCTTTGGAGTACCGAAGCTCTTTGAGCTTTATTTTTGATTATCTGAGCGTCTGGTCAAAGCGACGCGTGTTCCAAGAAATGGTGAGTATCTGGCGCAGCGCATCAGTATAGCCATGCTGGGCAATGCAGCCAGCGTCTTGGGGACGCTCCCTACTGGTAGATATGTATCAGTTGAGCTACCTGTAGATTGCTCTGCGGTACGCTCAATTGTGAGTGTAATTGATTTCTATTATTTGATTGCAATTTTCGTTTTCAACAAACAAGAAAATTATTTGTCTATTACAGAAAAACTGTTGAAAATGGTACCTACACTATTTTAAATTGTTGTCTGATTTAATAAATGAATTATTATTATTATTATTTTATGCAGGTGTTAAGGCTCGAATCTAGAAGATTTGCTAAAAACTAGGCCTAGATCTCTGTAATCAAGGGATCCCCGTGGTAAAGAACAAGAATTACACAAAATTCCAATTTTTTTCTTCGGTTCCTTAATTGTGAAAACACGATTCAGTAAAAAAAATTACGATAAAAAGGCATGAAAGTGCACTGTTTTGCACCTAATTTGCTCTAGATCTCCGAAACCCCGCGGTCTATAGAAAAGGTTTTTGTTTTGATTCGTACGTCATTACTAATTCTTGTGTTCCTCGATTGGTTTTTTTTCATAAGTGGAGTAGTTTTCTTGTATTATACAAAAACATCATTTTTGCGCACACGCCGCGCCGACCATTCCAAAAACATATGCCCTGTCCCACTCTTATGAACGCCAATTCCTATATATGACTATAGTTTTTCACATTATTGCCAACACTGCTTGTTTCAGCTGACCGGGGGTAGAACCTGGCCGCTCATCAACTGCCTCTGTCTGTTCACCGCCATCTTCTCCACGTTTCTGGATAACGTCACCACTGTGCTGCTGATGACTCCTGTCACCATCAGGTATGTTGATCACCACACAGACGACGGCGTTGAAGAGGTTTCGTAGTTCCTGTATAACAGGGGCTCCTCCGGCTTTCAAAAGCTCTGATGTTATTCCGTCCTCACCGGGGACTTCTTCTGTTTTTAAGCTGCCTCAGAGCTAACACGATCTCGTCTTGACTGATGTCTGGCAGTTCGTCGGTATAGTGGCGTGTCAGGGTGGCTCTGGTATCGTGGTCGTCTCGTTGGGAATGAGGGGCATGTGCAACGTATAATCCATAGAAATCCTCTCGGTGAATATTTCCGGCTTCGACAATACGGTCCTATCGTCATGCGTTTTAAGCTTCGTCAGGTGGCTCCTGCCAAGCTGCTGAGTGAATACTTTGGACCCTCGGTTTCGCTCTATGGCCTCTTCAATGAGGCGTGTGCAGCTACATCCTTAAGATTTATAACCTGAATACGTTTTAATTGTAGATCAATAACTGAGAAGACGTAAATTTAGGTTAGAAATCCAAAAACAAAATCGATATCAATTTAATTGCTGTTCCAGATTATGCGAAGTAATGGAACTGAATCCGGTGCCAGTTCTGATGTCCATGGTGATATTCAGTAACGTCGGCGGCGCCGCCACGCCGGTGGGGGATCCACCGAACGTTATTATAGCAACTAACCCCTCTATACTACAAGCGGTAAGTAATTATAGCAACTAACCCCTCTATACTACAAGCGGTAAGTAGCACTACCAGACTTGAATCTTGTTTATTGAGACGTGGGGTGTGCAGCGACCGGCCCGCACTAAATTCAAACATATAGCGTTGGTAGAGTTTGTGCACAGAAGCGATCCGTTTGTCCGTCCGTAACCAAGGCTGTATCTCATGAACCGTGCTAACTAGACAGTTGAAATTTTCACAGATGATGTATTTCTGTTGCTGCTATAACAACAAATAATAAAAGTTAAATAGTTTTAATAATTAAGGGGGTTAACGACCTTTTTACCTTGAGAACCGATCACCAGAGTCAGAGTCAGAGTCAAATCGTTTATTTCTTTAGACTTACAAAATAAGTACTTAGACAAGTCAAACTTTTACTATATAAACAGCTTGATAAATAGTTATTACTATCAGACAAGAAATAAAGTGCAATTGACTCTATTTCACTTCAATTTTTTGTCCACTAGCGGAAGAAGTGAAAAAGAAACCACTAGCAAGTTTATCGTTTATCAACTAATACAATCTTAGGATAACTAAGTCTAGACTTACATACTATTGTCGGTGTGGAACTGGGCGACATCGGGCCAAGCATTAACATCATTAACGTAATCATCTAAGGAGTAATAGGCTTTCTTGATAAGATTTAGATTTATATACAGTTTAAATTTACGAATAGGGACACGAACCGTGGCACCGAGGTTAAGCAACGTCGGGCGCGGTTAGTACTTGGATGGGTGACCCCGTCAGTGACGGGGTCACCCATCCAAGTACTAACCGCGCCCGACCGTCAGGTTGACTTTTTGTTTTTTTACGAGAGAGAAGAGATTTGTATTTTATTATTTTTATAGATATGGTATACATACACTTGGCCGATTTTATTATTTGTTAGAGTGACTGTGAGTGTGAGAGACGAATTTTGTGACAAATATTTCTTGATAATTTACCTGACGGAATATATAATAATAAATAGCATATTTTTTTACTTAGGACACTACCTTATTACCTTATTTAAATCAATGTTGGGTGGGTATGCTGTAGGATTTTTATCTTTCCCCTGAGTAAGTGTGTACGTAATTTGTTGTGTCCTGATTTAATTTAATTTCTGTGTTCTTTATTGAATAGATTTATTATTCTTTTGACATCTTATTTATTTACTGTAACATTTTGTATGTTTGACATAGTTACATAATTATTTGACTACATATATTTTTATTGTAAAATATTCCGACACAAAATGTATTTGTTAGTCTTTGAGAATAGAGAAACTAAAACTGAAACTATTGTCCACAGAACATAAACTTTAGTAACTTCACATTACACATGGGATTAGGCATCCTATTGGTAGCAGTACAGACGTACTTACAACTGCGCTTCATGTATAGAGACATCAGCAAGCTTAGGCATAGCGTGCCGTTGGATATACAGGGTAAGTTATATACAGGGTTAGTGATATACAGGGTTAGTGATATACAGGGTTAGTGATATACAGGGTTAGTGATATATAGGGTTAGTGATATACAGGGTTAGTGATATATAGGGTTAGTGATATACAGGGTTAGTGATATACAGGGTTAGTGATATATTAGTGACTAGCTGTGTGGTGCTGGCTTATAAAATTTGTACCACCCCAACTCTCCCCGTGGGTATCGTAATCGTCGATATCCACCTGACGGGGCGGGCGGCGGTCCCTGCAGAACAATTATACCACCAAACTGCGATCCCAACCCGCATGCCCAGCGTGGGGATGATGGCCATTACCCTCCATGAGATAAACAAGACAGACAAACGCCACTAAGCCACTTATCATTAAGTACATGGAATCATAAGTTTGTAGCAAGTGAAGTTTAGTCGAGTAAATCGGTCACAACATAACATAAACATGCTATGTTGTGAATGAGCTCCAAAGATTTAAATCGTTAGATTTTTCGTAGTGAGGCCGCGCCGTGTTTGTTGCCAAACGAAGTTTGCGAAATCACAAACTTGTTTTTGTCACTTGGAATTATTGAATTGTGTGTTTTTGTGGTGTGTTTGTTCACATAAAATCATGCTATGTGATTGCAAAATGTGGTTGCACAATATAATCGGCATTTTGTTGACGCATGCATTCAAAGAAAATGCCACAGTTTTTAGGCGTAATAGCGTATCTAACGATTTATATTTTTGGTGACCCCCCTCTAACTGAGAGGAATATAAGATGCATCTTAGTTAAATATCAGGTGAAATCGTCTATGATCCTTTCGTTGGTTTATTAAATAAATAAATGAACACATGTTTTTTTCTTCAGAAATGCGTCAGGAAATCGCGGTATGGCGTCGAGCATGCGCCTCGCTGTCCAACTACTCCCGCGACGAGGACATCGTGAGAAGAGCTCTTGAGAAAAAGGTTTCATAGGGCACGTGCACTACGCGAACTGGTCCACAGACGGCAGTCTTTTGTTTGTGCACTGCGCAAGCAAATTGACGGATAGAAGACTGTCTTTTGTTTGTGCAAAACAAATTGAAAGATAGAAGACTGTCTTTGGTTTATGCACTGCGCAAGCAAATTGTCGGATAGAAGACTGTCTTTTGTTTAAGCAATACGCAAGAAATTTACAGGCATACGACATTCTGGCTGACGACCTCTGTGGCGCGGTGGGCGAAGGACCGCCTGTGGCGCAGGAGGTTGCGGGTGCGATTCCCGCCTCGAAACAAATATGTGTACGATCTGCAGATATTTGTTCAGGGCGTTCTGGATGTTTTCTATATATAATAAAAAATATATATCTATGTAGTGTTATGTATTATGTATATCAGTTATCTAGTGCCCATAACACAAGCTCTGCTTAGTTTGGGGCTCGATCATGCTGTGTGAATTGTCCAGCATTATTTATTTATTTAATTATTGATAATTTGTCTGTGCACTAGGGGAACAAAATGTACAGATAGACGGACACCAGTTGGACAAATAGACAAGAGATAGGACAGATAAACAGTCTTTTGTTTTAACGTGACTCTGTATAGTAAAAAATTAAGTTCAATGCTTAATTTTTAGGCCGAATAAATATAATTTGCTGTATGAAATCAAGATTCATATTGGAGTGTGAAGAGACCAACGGTAATCGACTGTAGCCAACTGGTAAACGGCTTGAAGTTCACTGATAATCAACTTCAAGTTAGACAGTAAGACTGCGTTATAAATGTAGTTTCACTCACTAAAATACTATGATATAAATTAATAATCGTTTGTTTAGTACTAGCTGCGACCCGGCTTCGCACGCGTTGTTCTTATAGAAACGTTTAAAGGTGATTTTTATACCATGGGAACTAATTTATGGTATAAAAAAGCCTTTATTTGATTCTAGGATAAAAATACCTGTGTGAAATTTCACCCTGATCTGTTCAGTAGTTTTAGCGTGAAAAATAAAATCAAATTCGTCTTAAAAAGTGTATAATCAGCCACAGAATAACTATCTAGTACCTACTACTGTTCAGCCAAAAATCCCAAAATACAAATTCTTATTATGCTACTGTTACAAAAAAAAGACGTGTGGCACTCGGGGACTGCCGCGGTAAAGCTATTGCAATGCCATCTAGAGGCGAGTTGCTGAACTAAAGAGACAAACGTCAAGGTTTTTTCGTTACGGAATTTCTGGATTCGGTCCCCGCGCTCAAGGCCCGCGATAGAAGCTATGCAATAGCTTAAAAGCATAACCTATATAACACCTAAAATTTATAATAAGATACCGAAGTCTATTTTAAATCTTAGCGACAATATAATGTTTAAAACTAAACTAAAACAATTATTAGTAAGTAAGTGCTACTACAATGTAATCGACTTTTTATTTGACGATCTGAAACTTTGACTATTTAATTTTTAAAACAATTTACCTATTACAAACACAATTTTAAATAATTGCATGCCTAATTTTAAGGTACAACAAAATTGAAACATTTATTATTATTTAAGATAACTGTAACCGACATTATGTTGAAGCAAATAATTAAATAGCGACATAATCGCAATGTGATTAAGCTCATTAAATAAAGATTTAAAAAAAAAAAAAATTAAATCTTTATCTCTATCTTTATCTTTATCTTTTCTAGGTAGATAAATTAACTGCAGCGTTGGTGAGGCGAGAGACAAAAGGGGGGCCATCTAGATCTGATCCTAGATTCTGTTCTACCTTGGCGAGTATGAAACAAAAGGTAATTTGTACTCAAAGTTTTTTCTGAGATTTCAGTCACGCCGCACCTATACCGTATCCATCGAGCATGTCGCATGTTAGTAAACAAACCAAGATACAAATTACTAAAACTTACTTGCTTGGTGCAGGGTTTCAGATGTAACTGTAAGCAATATTAACTGAAGGGAAGATCTCAAATCGACAAGTAATGTAAATTACGTATAAAAGGACACGCCAACTAAGTAAATTTTCGGTTACGTATGGGCGGTTTGTTTACTAACATTCTACGTACTTGATGGATACGGTATAGATAAAATTAAGCCATAAAAAAGCTTAGCTAAGCTATTTTTTTATTTACAAACCCTTCGTAGTTTGACGAATTCATTTTGAATGTAAGTGGGTTAACTACGAACGTTGGTGTTCTTCTAACTCAAACATGGTTCGTAATTAACCCACTTACATTCATAATGGATCCGTAACAAACCGTCTAACAAACAAATATGGAATTATCTAACCCTATATGTATATTAGAATAAAGGTTGAATGTAGAAAATATTAAACTCTATACGACAATAGGAGTCCTCATCCCAAAATAGAGCAGGCTAGTTTAGCATTCAGTATATCTAATTTTATAAACAGAAGGTAAAATTGTTAATAATTTTTTATTTTTTTTAATTCTCATTCAACAGGGCTCTACGAAATCTCGTAGAGGTTGCTACAAGATCTCGTAGAGGATACTACGAAATCTCGTAGAGGGTACTACGAAATCTCGTAGAGGTGAAACGAGACCCCTAAAAAGTATTTCGTAAAATATCATTCTGCCATTGGAGGCATAAAAAGTTAAACCTAATTTTATCAATAGTACCTATAAAAAAGGGTTAAGACAGAGAGTACAACTTTTAACAAAACAGCAAGAACAATGTTCACTTAAATGAGCACGTACAATAATCTTACTTACTTGCTTAATTATTTAAAACGAAATAATATAAGTTTCCTATTCATTATTACATAATTAACTGCAAACAATCTAGAGGGAACTCGAATGATCCATACTAATGAATTTTCTCGCTGGCAATACTGTGGCCAGATACTCACCAGCTGACGCGTCGCTTCGACCAGACGCTTTGGTATTTTTTTTTATTCTTAGACGGAAACATGTTCAATTTAAATATAGGTTAACTCGGATTATTTTACTGTGTGTTGGCAACATTTCATTTTTAGGATATAGCTGGCAATCTATGCCGCGTTCTCTTCTTTTGACTTCCTCTGGCCGCAACAACGGTGTAAAAAACTTTGTAAGTAAAATAAAAACCTTTTGAAGTGCAAAGACTGGCTATTTATTATTATACAGTGCATTTCCTCTCACCCTGCAGTCTACATGGTCCTTCGAACCGGATGAAGCCAACAGAAGAGTGTGCGGCATATATTGCCAGCTATATCTTAAAAATAAAAAGTTGCCAACAAACAATAAGATGATCCGTCCGAGTTATAAGCAATAAGATAATCGAGTTATCCTATGTTTATATCTTTTTTTTTTAATCAGAATTAGACTTTCGTTTGACCGCAATCTCACCTGATGTAAAGCGAAGATGCGGCCGACGATGTATCACGAAGGTCTAGAAGATGGCTACTCCAATATCCAGTATCGAACAAAACCCTCGATACCTTACAGAACTAGGGTCACGTCACGACTCAAAAGAGAGCAAATGCGTTTATTGTTCACGCTTCTTTAATATTTTTGCCAATATTGCCGCCCCGCACCTGCCTTATAAACTATTTTAACTAAATTTTACCGTTTTTTTTCAGTATCGAATCAGAGATAAGCAACTACTAATAAAAGCTACGGTGTGCGTCAGTTTTGTGGTTGTTGTCTTCTTTCTACATGCCATTCCTGAATTACGTGAGTATACTTATATATTAAATAATCTTTCAGACATCAACAATCGTTTTATAGAGTCCAATTAAGTTCAAATACCATATTTGAGATAAATACATAAATAAACTACAAAAATGGCCTATACGGGTCGACAAGAGTGTACAATATATACGCTTCTGTCTAGTTCTCACAAGTTACATAAAAGCAATTAAATACCTACAAGTATATATAAATAAATAATGTGGGACAAATCACACAGGGTACCTAGCCCCAAGTTATGCAGAGCTTGTGTTATGGGTACTAGATAACTGATATACATATTACAATATACTACATAGATAGATATTTTTTTATTATACATAGAAAACATCCAGAACGCCCTGAAAAAGTTCCGAGGCGGGAATCGAACCCGCAACCTCCTGCGTCGCAGGCGGACCTTCGCCCACCGCGCCACAGAGGTCGTTAACAGTGTGTGAGTAATTGCAAAAATCATTTTTTTTAAATATTTATTTTACCTAACATTTTCACAGAGCGTCTCTCACTCGGTTGGACAGCCTTGCTGGGCGCACTACTGCTGCTCCTGCTGGCTGAACGAGAGGACCTGGAGCCAATCCTGGCGAGGGTGGAGTGGTCCACGCTGCTGTTCTTTGCAGCGCTGTTCGTCATGATGGAGGTACTACTGTGATATCTGTCAGAGCTGCTGTTCCACTGCTGGCTGCACTGCTGCTGCTGGTGGAACGAGAGGACCTGGAACCAATCTTGGCGAGGGTGGAGTGGTCCACGCTACTGTTCTTTGCAGCGCTGTTCGTCTTAATGGAGGTATTACTGTGATATCTGTCAGAGCTGCAGTTCCACTGAACTGAGCTGGTTAAACGAGAAGACCTAGAGCCGATGAAGGTACTTAATTCTGTGTTTCTTTTAGTTCTTCAGGAGTGACCGAACAACACGCGCAAATCTGTTCGAGTCTTTTAAACGTTAGTAAGAAGTCGTGTTCGTGACGTCTCTTTTTACATACAAAGTGAAAACGTGTCTGAACCACGTTACAGGACTTATGGTAAGCTGTGTGTGTGTGACGTGATGACATCGAATGGTGAAAATCGAGGTAAAGATTTAGGCATGTACTTACTTTTTCTAGGTTTTTAATCCTGATGTTATAAAACTAGAACATCTAACCTTGACGAACTCTGTGGCGCGGCGGGTGAAGGTCCGCCTGCGACGCAGGTTCGATTCCCGCCTGGGGACAAATGATATTTGTTCTGGATGTTTGTTATTACTAATAATAAATATCTATCTCTATCGCTTCTCGGCCTTTTGGCTATGATCAAAGTGTAGTAGCAAATATCTATCTATGTAGTGTAGGATTATTAGTTATCTAGTACATATAACACAAGCTCTGCTTAGCTTGGGGCTAGATAATGCTGTGTGAATTATCCAGCATTATTGAAGTATTTTTTAAGAACCATACAGCGGTGTTGCATTTCCGAAGGCTTTTGAGTGACGTCAGGTATTTTATACATTCTAGGCATATATAGGGATAGGTGTATAGGCAGTAGGTATTTGCAAATGCATTTTCTAGGTTGATAATCTGATGAGTATAGGAATAAAATAGCATTTGCATCATAAAGTTTTACGACCAAAAATACCATATCGTGTAACTATATCTATTGGGATTGCTGCTTCTGATAACAAGTACTGCAAATCTGAAATGAGCATTTTTTATGTAGGACAGGTATACAGATACCTATATATACTTCATCTGAGAGATATACCCATTATTCTCGGAAGACAAATACTATAAGTGTCATGTATGAATAATTATATTATATATATTTTCGACGCTCATATATATTATGTATATTTTAAAGCTTTTCTCGATGTTGGATAGTTAGTAGAGTTTATCATTATATTTACGGCAATGTTCCCTGATAAAGAACCTTTGATAACGGCACGCAAGCAAGGATCAATTATAAATAATACTAATGAAAATAATAATAATGATAAAATAATAGAAAAAAGCACCACAGATGTAGAGCATAAGAGAGTGTCTAGAAAAGATAATCACACGATTGAAATAAAAACACAAACAAACAAAGAAACTGAAGAACTGAAACACAAGGATGGCGTTCCCCAACAAAATAACACGATGCTAGTTACAAAGCAAATATTGAATGTTCTAGGCCAAAACAATACGAAAAATAATGGTGACCTGAATTCTAGGGATGAAACTTTACAGCAAACTACGAAAAAAATTAAAAGGTTAAAAAGAAGTCGAAAGCAGCAAAATAATGTTCCAATGCGCGCAACGAATAATATGAAAAATAACGAAACTTTTCAAGAATTTAAGAACAGAATGAAAATGCTTAAAATGAAAAAATATAAGATTACAAAAGCAAAAAATAAAAAAATGAAAAACGAAGGAAATGAAACTTTGCAAGAATTCAGGAAGAGAATGAAAAAACTGAAGCAACGTTATAATATTCCAATCCAACAGAACTCTACTGTTAAGAAAGCTGAAATATTAAAACAGTTTAGAAAGAGAATGAAAATGTTTAAAATGAATCTGAGGAAGCAAAAAAAGATTCCAAGCCAGAAAGACCATCTTAATGTTAGAACTCAAAAGCGTATAAATGAAACTATACACCAATTTAAAGAAAGAATGAAACTGCTAAAAAATAATCTTAATCAACAAAATAAAGCTCCAAAGAAAAGGTTTTTTTAAAAGAATATATTCACTACAGACAAAAACACAGCGAAAGGAAAAATATCCAGCGGAATTATAACAATAACTGGCAATCGCCTTCCGCACTTCCTAGGAAAAAACTGGAAACTTCTTTAGATTTATGCCAGTTGCTGCCGCTGTTAGACCTAATACACCCTTTATTAAGGTTACAGAGGGCGCAGCCAACCGGCATCCGCTATAAAGCGAATCGAAAACAATTGAAAGATTCGCAGGGAAAAATTCGACACAGATCACGTGACATATCTATGGCTTATTAAATATGTCAAACCCATATACTTTTCTACTATAGCTTTCGATACCAATGAAACAATCGACAAATGATAATATGACAAATGATTCATACAATACTTGTGTTTATTAGCAATAAAAATAAATTCCGATATTTTAACGAGTTGTTTTGTTTACACGTCACCAAGAACATGTGTCTTACCCATTGATTTATTAAAAACGAAGATGAGGCACTGGTTGCTCAAAAGTGGCAACCTCAATTTGTGTAAAATTGTGTTCTCCCACATCAGTCACCGTCTGACCGGCGGCACGGGCGGTCGTGATTCGCGTGAAATATTGTTGTCTCAGTCTCACTTCGGTCCTAGATACGTCTTTCGGTCTTTGTTCTTCTTTGTATTGCACAGGACTGGAAATATAACTGTGAGCGTATGTGTTTGCGTGTAGTTGTAACACATGCCAATTTTTGAGTAAGCGCTGGGAGAACGTTACCTATCATTCCTTTTTAAATCAATCGAGGTTTTACCATAACAACCTCAGAGGCAGGCGTAGCGTAGAGGCTCTGAAGCCTGCCTGCAACATAGCAGGTTGTAGGTTCGATTCCCGCCTCGGTAGAAATGTTTGTACGATCTGCAGATCTTTAAGGGCAACACTTTACACGATGAAAAACCATTTTAAAATTATTTCCTCTTTACTAGTCTATATCGTAATCTACTTTCACGTAATTCGGTGACCGCGGCGCGATGGGCGAAAGTCCGCCTGCGACGCAGGTGGTTGCGGGTTCGATTCCCGCCTCGGGACAGATGTGAGTACGATCGGCAGATATCTGTTCAGGGTGTTCTGGAAGTTTTCTATGTATAATAAAAAATATCTATCTCTGTATTGTATTATGTAAGTATATCAGTTATCTAGTACCCATAACACAAGCTCTGCTTAGCTTGGGGCTAGATAATACTGTGTGAATTGTCCAGCATATTATTATTATTATAATTATAAAGGTGACACGAAAAAAGCCAATTAGGGTTATTCTGGATATCGAGAAGGTCAACGATTTTTTCGCACATTCTTTAACTATTTTGGGAAAAACAACAGACGTTATTCTTCAGATTCGTGTTATTTTACGTTTATTCTTATAATTTTTATTATTCATTGCGATTTTCATATTTTTAACCGACTTCAAAAAAAAGGAGGAATATCGTTTTTCGTAGATTTTCATGGATCCCAATGTCAGAACTACACTAAATTCAAATGGGACCACACGAGAAGCACCAGCTTTCATATAAAAATCATAAAAAACGGAAAACCCAGTCAAAAGTTTTGAGGCAAAAAAAAAAAAACAAAAAAAAACATCACGTTCTAGACATTTTTATACCTCATTTTTCCTTATAGACCTAAGTTGCCAAAAGGAATCGAATTCACCTCTTTAAAGTCGGTTAAAAAAAACAACCTTATTTTTAGTAAAAAATAAACAAAACGTAATATTTGAAATTAACTGTAGCACGTACAATAGGTTTTTCTTTATGTAATACAGGAACATTATTTCAGACGCTGTCTAAACTGGGGCTGATACAGTGGATCGGTAACGTCACAGAGACGCTGATACTCCGAGTGGAACCGGAGTCGAGGCTGGCTGTGGCGCTCATGCTGGTCTTATGGGTAATAAACTTACTTCATTTTCCTTTTGTCATGCGTTATTATAAACGCGAAAGTTTGTAAATGTACCTACCTATGTAAGTATGTTTGTTGCTCTTTCACGCACCTCCTTTTTTTTTTAGTATTTAAGTTTGTGTTTTTTTATAATGAATAAAATATCTTATCTTATCTTATCTTATCAGTACCTATCGATTTAACCCCCTTGTATGTTACGCGATATTCACTGGTTCAAAAGTTATTTTGACTTATGTAAAATTTTGGTCAAAATCAGATTTCAGACTGAATTACGCAATTGCAGCTAAAATATTACGTCTGCGACTTTGCCTGCTTTTATTTTAAACAAGGTCGATAGTGGGCCTTTGGTATCCCTTTACCAATCAGAGTCTAATATTTATAAAAAATAAACAAAATTGAAGCCAATTTTTTTTCAAAATCTAATTACAGGAATAAACCCTGAAAATTCATTATCTAGGATAAAAGCATTATGTTGAATAATGAACTTAAAGATAGCCGGTGCCAAAAATACGTAATTTTTAAAAAGTGAAGAGTCGTCGTGACGTTACAGTGAACTAACACTTTTAGTCGTACCTACTGCAATGACAGAGCAGTGTTGTCAACGCAACAAAAGTTGTCAATTGGCATGGCACACGCGCGCCCTCCATTCCCACAACTTTTCTCTTTTTGCACATACTCTAGCTGTCACGCCCAAACGCACAAAAAGCTAAGCCTATTTGTTTCAGTTACTTAGTTATTTGGAACGCAACGTTCTTATCTAGACAATTTTTTAGATTTTTTGTCGTATAAACAATAAACTCGTTTTTTCAGTTATCCGGGATAGCATCAGCGTTCGTAGACAATATCCCTCTATCCACGATGATGATACGAGTGGTGGTGTCCCTATCTGCGCCGGGCGGGCTAGGGTTGCCGCTCGCGCCGCTGGCCTGGGCGCTCAGCTTCGGTGCTTGTTTGGGAGGTTGGTCACTATACCGTGTCCATTTTGAATGAGGCATAAACGTAAATAAACTGCCCATACTTAACCTGAAATTCACTTTGTTGGCTCGTCCTTTTATACGTAGTTTACATTACTTGTCGATTTTAGATCTTCCCGTCAATAAAAATTGCTTACAATTATATCTGAAACTCGACGCCAAGCAAGTGAGATTTTGTTATTTGTGTCGTATTTTGTTTACTAACATGCTCCATTCAACGCGGACAAACCATAGAATACGATAGCCCATTCACGGCCAGGCTAGTGAAAGTGTTAGCCTAGTCCTTCGTAGAGAACATCCCACTGTCCACGATGATGGTGCGAATGGTGGTGCCTTACTCGGCGCCGTGCGGCCAGGGCTGCCGCTCTTGCCAGCCTGGGCGCTCAGCTTCGGCGCTTGTTTGGGAGGTAGGTAACTAGAATACGCTATCCCATTCACTGCCAGGCTAGTGAAACTCTTAGTCTAGTCCTTCGTAGAGAAACGATGATAGTGCGAGTTGTAGTGTCTTACTCGGCGCCGTGCGGCCAGGGCTGCCGCTCGTGCCAGCCTGGGCGCTCAGCTTCGGCGCTTGTTTGGGAGGTAGGTACCTAGAATACGATAGCCCATTCACTGCCAGGCTAGTGAAACTCTTAGTCTAGTCCTTCGTAGAAAAACGATGATAGTGCGAGTTGTAGTGTCTTTCTCGGCGCCGTGCCGTGCGGGCTAGGGCTGCCGCTCGTGCCAGCCTGGGCGCTCAGCTTCGGCGCTTGTTTGGGAGGTAGGTACCTACCTAGGATAGGCTAGCCCATTCACTGCCATGGTAAGGGCGGGATAGGACTACCGTTGGCCTGGCCTGGGCGCTCAACTTCGGCGCTTGTTTGGGAGGTAAGTAAATAGGATACGCTAGCCGAGCTGCGATTTCCTCCCCGCATGCCCAGCGTGGGTCTAAAGCACCGCTGAGAAGAGCCACTTACCAGGGACCTAAAACTAGCAGGGAGTGGCAAAGGCTCTAGATATTTATTCCTTCATAAACCTTTCCTTCTCTTCACATAGATTTCGATATTGTGACGTAGGTATATCTTTATACACTTACAATATCATGACGCAACTTTCGTTCGATATCGTAAAAAATTTCGATAACACGTGAGAGGTATTCTTACAATATCGGGAAAAAGAACATCCCTCTGTCCACGATGATGCTGGTGCCTTACTCGGCGCCGAGCGGGTTAGGGTTGCCGAACGCGCCAGCCTGGGCGCTCAGAACGTTAAAAAAACCGACGACGTTACGAAAAAGAAATACAGTGGGGTCTCGATAATCCGCAACCAAGCTAATCCGATTACCTCTATAATCCGAACGAACCGCGCGTTCAGTTCATGGAAGAGAGAAAACATGGAAGATTTAGATCTTGAAGATGACTAACAAATTATGCATTTTTCGCAATAGAGGCATCTCAGAATCAGAGATTAATACTTGGCAAGCAATGACGATATTGACTGTCAAGAGCCCTTCGCTAAATACTAACCGTCAATGTACTACTATATTAGAATTCTTCAACAAAATATAAATGTAATTAATAGCATTTAATGTAATAGCAAATAAAGAAATGGAAAAGCCCCCGGTGAGGACGGCATAACATAACAGAGCTTTTAAAAGCCGGAGGAGCCCCTGTTATACAGGAACTACAGAAACTCTTCAACGCCGTCTTTCACAGTGGGAGAACTCCAAAGGCGTGGAGCGGGAGTTTGGTGGTGCTCTTTTTTAAGAAGGGAGATAAAACCCTCCTTAAAAACTACAGACCCATCTCACTCCTGAGCCACGTCTATAAGCTGTTCTCACGAGTGATCACGAACCGTCTCGCCAGGAGACTCGACGAGTTCCAGCCACCGGAACAGGCCGGGTTTCGCGGAGGATATGGCACCATAGACCACATACACACAGTTAGGCAGATTATACAGAAGTCCGAAGAGTATAATCAGCCCCTGTGTCTGGCCTTTGTGGACTATGAGAAGGCCTTTGACTCTGTCGAAACCTGGGCTGTTCTGGAATCCTTACAGCGATGCCAAGTAGACTATCGTTATATCGAGGTGCTGAGATGTCTCTACGACGCCGCGACCATGAGTGTCCAAGTACAGGACCAGCAGTCCAAACCCATCCAACTGCGCAGAGGAGTGAGGCAGGGGGATGTTATATCCCCGAAACTGTTCACGAGTGCCTTGGAAGATATGTTTAAGACACTGGACTGGAAAGGTAAGGGCATCAACATAAACGGCGATTACATCTCACTCCTTCGATTCGCTGATGACATAGTCGTAATGGCGGAGTCGTTGGAGGAGCTAAACCAGATGCTGGACGGCCTAGCTTTAGCCTCACGATGCATCGGTCTCGGCATGAATTTGGATAAAACCAAAATCATGATCAATGGCCTCATTGATCCGGGACCGGTCGTCGTACATGGCCACCCTCTCGAAATTGTTTCCGAGTACACTTACCTTGGACAAATTCTGCAGTTGGGTAAAAACAATTTTGAGAAGGAGGCCAAGAGGAGGATTCAGCTAGGCTGGGCAGCGTTTGGAAAGCTACGTCGAGTCTTCTCGTCATCCATACCGCAATGCTTGAAAACGAAAGTTTTCAATCAGTGCGTCCTACCCGTCATGACCTACGGAGCTGAGACGTGGACACTCACGATAGGGCTGGTCCACCAGTTTAAAGTCGCTCAGCGAGCTATGGAAAGAGCTATGCTCGGAGTCTCTCTGAAGGATAGGATTCGTAACGAATACATCCGACAGAGAACCAAAGTTATCGACATAGCTCAAAGAATTAGCAAACTGAAGTGGCAGTGGGCCGGCCATATCTCGCGAAGAACCGATAACCGCTGGGGTAAACGAGTTCTTGAATGGAGACCGCGACTCGGCAAACGTAGTGTAGGACGCCCTCCGGCCAGGTGGGATGACGATCTGCGAAAGACTGCAGGCAGATGCTGGATGCGTCAAGCTGAAGACAGGGCGCTATGGCGCTCATTAGGGGAGGCCTATGTCCAGCAGTGGACTAATATAGGCTGATGATGATGATGATGATGATGATGAATGTAATAGCATTATCCTATAATTATATTGTACCATTTTCTAATGATTAAAACATAGTTTTCATACTAAATGTTTGCATACCATAATCCGAATGCTGCGTCCATCCGAACAGGGTATAAATTTTAGACGTTCGGATTAACGAGGCCCTACTTACTGTACTCATAAAATTACCTCTTTTTTACAGGAAACGGCACACTAATCGGTGCAAGCGCAAACGTGGTCTGCGCAGGAGTTGCAGAACAGCACGGTTACAGATTCACATTCCTACAGTTCCTGAAAATAGGGTTCCCTATTATGATAGGGAACCTCATCGTCGCGTCGGTTTATTTACTGTTTTGCCATTGTGTTTTTGAATGGCATTGATAGTCCATACCTTCTTACGTAGATAACGAAGAGTACACAAACTCATTCTTGCTACGGTATTAAGATGCCTTAATTAAACACTAGCGAGCGATTTCAAAGTAGCGTTTGTTACCTTATATGTAGCCGATCGCAAATCTCCAGTGTATTGTCATACTGATAACTGATAGATAAGGCTTTAAGGCACGTATTATAAAATTATGCTCAGTCATCGATCTGAGCTTGAGTAACGCTTCTGCCATAGAAAATCGTTACTCAGGCATAGCTAGATGACTGAGCAAACTTTTTATAATACAAGGTGATAACAAACCCGTAATTAAATCAATAAACTTACTAATGTTATAATCATCACAGTTTTTTAAGAATAATCGAATAGTTATTTTAATAAAATTATTTCATTAAACGTTGAAATAAAAGTCTGATTATAAGTGATAAATGCGTTAAACGTGAATTAACACTATTTAATTCATTAAGTTATGATAGGTATACTTAGATACTGCTGTATAAGTAAGAATAGATAGGTACTACTATATAAGTGTAGTTAAATATAAAATACTAATAAACAACCTTTAAATATTGTACAAAGCTTGTACCTACTCTGAGTGCCACAACATTAAATGTATCCAGTCTATTATAATAATAATAATAATAAATGATTATTTTTTATAATTTCAAAAGTTTTTATTTTGTAATTTTACTCCGCATTTCTCTACCTATAGCGCTATAGCTAGGATATAATATATTCTAGTTATAGCGCTATATATCTTATATTATATGAGCATACATTTAAGATTCTATCTGATACGCAAAAAAGTTCACTTCTGATTGTACCGCTCGATAGGTAGGTACACAAGAATGGTACATGTTTCTACTCCAATTTCTCCAAGTATAACTCAAAAAATAGTTTTAGTATTTAGTATTTATTTAAAAACATTACATCTATCTTTACAGGTAAGACCTAATACAATAGAGTAGTCATCCAAAAACTGTTTAAGTAATTCAACATGCAAAATAATAATAATAAAATACTTGAGCACAATAATTGAGTACAATAATAAAAAGGCAAACAATCAAATACATATGTCAAAAATCAAAATAATTAAGTAAAATAATAGTCAAATAATTAAATGCATTATGTCAATGAGCACAAAATAGTAGTCACAATCTTTCAATTCCATAAATAGTCATAATCTTATTTTTTGATACTTACATACAAAATAATGTTAATTTAAGTTGAACTGTATAGGAACCTATTTGGACTAAAAATTGCAATAAATTAAATCATGTTTTTTTTAAATAAAACAGGAGTAATAAAAAAACGATTCCTACCATAAAATCGATACCAGATTATAATCTAACACTATTTATTATTTATTTCTGCTATCCTAGGATACCCGGTACCAGGATAGCGAAAACGATGAAGACGTATTTCATTGTACATTACACATTCTAATAGAAATTGGCCGACTAAATTTCGGCCAATTATTACCTCAACCTCAACCTCGACAACCTATATTGGTCCACTGCTGGACGCAGGCCTCCCCCCGATAAGCGCCTTTATTGGCTGATATCGCAGGGGGGGTAGTGCCCATAATCCCCACGCTGGGCATGCGGGTTGGGGATCGCAGTTTGGCGACAAAATTATGCTGCATGAGGCGCTGCTGCCCGCCCACCGGTAGATTATGCCTTAGTCGCTTCTTACGACACTTGCGGGAAGAGTTGGGGTGGTGTATATTCTATGCCGCCGGCACCACACGGTGAAAACAAAAAATAATTAAATTGGCCGACATTTAGTCGGCCAATTTATATTAGAATGTGTAATGTGAACGTCTACGGCGACCGACTCGCACACAGTATCAGTCGCTGACAACTATGACATAATATATGGCCTATTGTTGTCAGAAACAAGTACATTTTGTCCCAAGGCGGGAATCGAACCCGCAACTTCACCACATCGGTCGTCAAGACTATAATAGTTTAAGGAAATTTGAGTAAAAACAATAATGATTTCATAGACATTTATTTCAATTCAACATTGCTATATACAACTCTAGTATTGCTATAAGTACCTAAACCGTGTCCATTTTGAATGAAGCATGTTAGTAAACAAACCGCCGATACTTAACAGAAAAATCACTTTGTTGGTCCTTTTATAAGTAATTTACATTACATGTCGATTTTAGATCCAGTGAGATTTTGTTATTTGTGTCGTAGTTTGTTTACCTTCATTCAAATTCAAAATGGATAAACCATAGTTCATGACATCTTCCTGCAGAATTATACAGGGTGATTGGTGCAAATATTCGAGAAGCTAGAATAGACTTCATTAGTATAATGCTCCGTAGCAGTACCAAGGTCTGAATGAATAGTTTTTTATACATAATTTCGAACCTAAAACGTAAAAAAAAATTTTTTACGTTTTAGGTTCGAAATGCACAGGACTCATTTTCTATGAAAACTTGACGTACAGCATCAGATATTTGGTTTACCACAGTACCTATTTCGAACAAAAATTTACAGTTAACAGTCATCTCCTGGCGTGACCAGTTTTTTGGGTACAAGCTAAAACCTGATACACTGCACTCCCTAGCAGTGTACCAAACCGACTTTCTTGTTTGGTAGGAAAACTTGTAGTAGCTATTTTTTTTTAAAGTCTTAATAAAAAAAATTAAAGTTCCCTAGCAGTGTACCAAACCGACTTTGCTCCCTAGTAATGTACCAAACCGACTTTCTAGTTTGGTATGAAACCTTGAAGTAGGTAAGTACCTATTTTTTTTAAGTTTAAACAAAAAAAATAATAAATGTACGTAACCGGTGTACCAAACCGACTTTCTAGTTAGTCAGAGTCAGAGTCAGAGTCAGAGTCAGAGTCAGAGTCAGAGTCAGAGTCATTTTTTTATGTTTGTTGCCTCTCAACTTTTTACTGGGTGGTGCGATTTTCATGATTATTTTTTAATGAAAAAGGATTTTTTTTTTGATAAAAAATGAATATTCAATTATTGTGTACATAATTTAACCAAATAGTCCCATTTTTAATTTTGTTTAGTTCTGACAACGGGATCCATGAAAATTCATGAAAAAACTATAAAAATTTAAGTCAGTTTATAGTTTTTGAAAACAAAATTAATTATCAAATTAACGCGTCGTTTTGTTACATAGCAAGAAGATCATAGAAATGATAGAAAAAAGATCATAAAAATTTATTGATTTAGTTCGAAATATAAAGAGATTTTGTAGAGAACTCGTTAACCTTGAATTATAGAGATGTTAGAATTATCGCAGGTTTGAATTAACGAGAGTCGACTGTAGTATAATATATTCTAGCTTTTCCTTGAAGCTGTGCACCCAGCTAGCAATCACCCTGTATAAGTTATATCACTTAAGCCGAGCGTCCATCGGTTCAGAATCGGAGCGAATGCATCGAAGGATTAGTTGCTTTGTTTACCTAGTTCTGTCTAATTTTGTAACTCTTTTAGTACCTACCTATGTAATCAATCACACTAAAACTTATATTAAGCTATTATTTTTGTCAAACCTATCTGATAGGTAGCTATTCGGCTGACTCGCTAATAGCATTGTTTCACAAACCTCTGTGGTTTACCTAGAGTTATTATTAGTTTTCTATGTAATGTTATTTTAATTTGATAAATAAATATTTTTAGACGCACAAAACATAAAATAATCACATAATATACAAGGGTTATAAAATATAGGTTAAGAACTTGATCATTTCACAAATTATATGTGCATACAGAGAGTCATGCGAACAAAACATGTAGGGGAGAGTAAAAAAAATAAAATATAAATTTAAAACAGAATAAAGGGATACCTACTACTAACTTATCTATGTAAGCCAGTACGTACCCGTGATCAGCTTAGATTGTCTGTAGGCATGCATATATACTAATGTATTTATGCATGCCGTATTTATGCATGCCTACACACAACCATGCTAACCAATGCTTTGTTTTCATTTCTTTGGATATAATAAAGCTTGCACTAGATCGGCATATTTGCTGATACCAATGGCATAGGCTGGTATGTATCTCTTTCGATAACAATGAATGACACAGACAGGTATTTCTGTCGATAACAATGACACTATTTCTGGTATTTCCGGCGATAGAGGCTGTTCAAAAAGAAAAGAGTTGTTGGAAGTGACTGCGCTCGTGTGCCAATTAACAACTTTTGTTGCGTTGACAAAACTGCTCTGTCATTGCAGTACGACTAGAATTGTGTCAAACCATGACACAGCAGAGCCAAAAATAAAAAGAAGAAGAAGAAGTGTTAGTTCACCGGAACGCCACGACTCTTCTCTTTTTGAACAGACTCTACCAATATTACAGATGACGACATCGGCATATTGTAAATACTTTACTCTGCGAACGCTTCGATTCTGATGCAGTTTCCTTTTCCCTGCAAGGCCCGGATTCTGTTACAGACCTATAGCTCAATTCTGTGATCCAAAGTCAAGAACTTACTGTCTTTAAAATAATAATCAAATCAATTCTTTATAACTGCACAACCTAGCTTCTATAAATACAATAACTTGCCTCTATATTTAAAGCCTTACTATTCCATAGCATTTTGTACATGACACTTTTTTTTTTGTTACATTATTGCGAATTTTGTTATGTTTGTATATCATGATATCATGAATCTACAGTATCGTATTCAAAAACTATGAGTAAAAACACTACCGAGGTATTTATTTACTAATTTTTTAGATACGTAATGAATACAAAAACGTAACATCGAACGTTCTGTTAACGCAACATAACTTGCGTTAAGTGGACCCGGTAACGTTATGTTACGTTAGTAACGTTAACGAATAGATAAAATAAGTTTGTTATGTCTGCTCCTTAAAACAAAACCACCGTTACACAATTTGATCACTGCCGAATATATCAGTGCTTATAATTTAAGACTTCCAACACAGTAAAGTAATGTTAAGATAGAAATAAGTACTTAAAACAAATAAATATAAAAATTTCAAAATTACGTTACTATTCTACATTATTATTTTTGATGTTCCTAAATTGTATTTGATACAGAATAAATATTTTATTTAAGAATCAAAAAGACTAAGAAATAGCCAAAAACATTAAAACAAAGTAAGTTCATTAGAGACTATATTATTATATTTAGTGAAAAAAGCAGGTAACCCTTGTTCGTTTTTCGTCAAATCAAATATCTTCGGAAACTGCATTTCGATATTAGTATGTTTAAATTACTTTCTACATGTTTTTACGTAGCTACCTAGGGTACCTAATTGGTGAACAAAACACTATGCGTAACTCTACTAGGCTAGGTAGGTAGGAACACCTAAGCTATGTCGGTAGGTATGAATACCCAAGTTAATTAGGTAGGTATGAATACCTAGGTTAATTACGAAGATAGGAATACCTAGCTTATTATTTAGGTACTCCTACCTAGGCTAAGAAGGTAAGTATAAAAACCTAGGCTAATAGGTAGGTATCTACTTCTTCCTAGGCTAAATAGTTAGGTACTCCTATCTAGGCTAAGTAGGTAGGTAGGTATGAATACCCAGGCTAAGTAGGTAGGTACTCCTACCTAGGCTAGGTAGGTAGGTACTCCTATCTAGACTAAGTAGTAAGAAGTACCTGGGCTAAGTTGGTAGGTACACATATCTAGGCTAAGTAGGTAGGTAGGAACACCTAAGCTAGGTAGGTAGGTATGAATACCTAGGCTAAGTAGGTAGGTACTCCTACCTAGGCTAGGTAGGTAGGTACTCCTATCTAGACTAAGTAGTAAGAAGTACCTGGGCTAAGTTGGTGGGTACACATATCTAGGCTAAGTAGGTAGGTAGGAACACCTAAGCTAGGTAGGTAGGTATGAATACCTAGGCTAAGTAGGTAGGTACTCCTACCTAGGCTAGGTAGGTAGGTACTCCTATCTAGACTAAGTAGTAAGAAGTACCTGGGCTAAGTTGGTGGGTACACATATCTAGGCTAAGTAGGTAGGTAGGAACACCTAAGCTAGGTAGGTAGGTATGAATACCTAGGCTAAGTAGGTAGGTACTCCTACCTAGGCTAGGTAGGTAGGTACTCCTATCTAGACTAAGTAGTAAGAAGTACCTGGGCTAAGTTGGTGGGTACACATATCTAGGCTAAGTAGGTAGGTAGGAACACCTAAGCTATGTAGTCAGGTATGAATACCGAGGCTAAGTTGGTAGGTACTCCTACCTAAGCTAAGTAGTAAGGAGTACCTATGCTAAGTAGGAGTAAGTATCGAGCGCATGTGGCGCCCTCTCCAGGTACTGTTTGTCGATCAACGCCTCGATGCACTTCTTTATCATGGCAACAGAGGGCGCGAAGGCGCTCTTGGCTTGAGATACCACTTCTTG
Organism: Eupithecia tripunctaria; assembly: GCA_955876795.1. Lineage (NCBI taxonomy): Eukaryota > Metazoa > Arthropoda > Insecta > Lepidoptera > Geometridae > Eupithecia > Eupithecia tripunctaria. The sequence continues at coordinate 5,542,486 of OY041627.1, forward strand.
AACCAGCTCTGTGTGGCGGAGGATCTGTGGAAAGCAGGATTTAGTGTTAATTTAATTGATTTATTAACGCATTCACTGTCCAGTGCCAATATGCGTCTTAGGCCATGAAAGTGATGATGTAGGGCTGCCTGTACACACATGCGTGTCGTGGGCAATCAACATAATATCGGATACCGCGTCAACTGAAATTCTCTGGGAGTTTGTACGGATCAAAGCGCCGTTACCTCCACCTACCCGGAAACATCCCGAATCCAAAACCGAAAATTTTGGGATTTTATTTTCATTTCGAAATTACGCAGAGTGAGAGAGAGAGAGGTTTACGCACTATAATAACATTAACAAGGCAGCAATATTTTATCCTGCTTTTTTAACCGACTTCAAAAAAAGGAGGGGGTTCTCAATTCAACTGTATTCTTTCTGTTTTTTTTGTTTATTTGTTTGTTACCTCATAACTTTTTACTGGGTAGGATTTTCATGTTTATTTTTTTTATATGAAATCTGGTGCTTCCCGCGTAGTCGCAATGGTAATTTCGTCCAATTCTGACACTGGGGTCTATGCAAAATCGCATGAAAAAACTACAAAAATTTAAGTCAGTTTATAGTTTTTTTAACAAAATTAATTATTTTAGAAGTTATTTGACGCTACTCCATCTGGTTCAATGTAAATACAGTCAGACGTACCTTCCTCTGCTTCATGATGCGTACGATGGCGGCCTGTAGATACATCTTCCTGTCATCATCACAGTGCGTGGACTCCGAGCCTTCAGGTCCCGCGGAGCCCGAAGCACCCGGGGCTCCTGAGAGACAAGGTCACGTTTTAGTTTCATTCATTTATTTCTCTTAGAGCCTGTTTCACAATGTAGATTGTATTAGTTGATAAGCGATAAACTTGCTAGTGGTTTCTTTTTCACTTCTTCCGCTAGTGGACCAAAAATTGAAGTGAATTAGAGTCAATTGTACCTTATTTCTTATTTAAATAAATAAATAATGCTGGACAATTCACACAGCATTATCTACCCCCAAACTAAGCAGAGCTTGTGTTATGGGTACTAGATAACTGATATACATAATACAATACACTACATAGATAGATATTTTTATTATACATAGAAAACATCCAGAACGCCCTGAACAAATATCTGCAGATCGTACAAATATTTGTCCCGAGGCGGGAATCGAACCCGCAACCACCTGCGTCGCAGGCGGACCTTCGCCCACCGCGCCACAGAGGTCGTCAATAGAATAAAATATTATTTTAGTTAAAACTTCAATCAACAAAAACAAACATAGCTTAACATATAAGACAAAGCATCTGTCGATTAGAGTCACAAAACGGTCTCTGTCTCAGCATGAGCTGGTTGTAAACACGTCACAATCAACGCTGGTCTTCCGACAGAGCCGTTTGGTGACGTCACTGATGATAACACGTATCTACTTATGTCTGGATATGCCTCAAGTAAACTATTTGTTACTTAAAAGCGGCTACTCACACCCTTGAAGGGGCAATCTAGAAAGTAGTCTCTACGCACGCCTCATCATCATCAGCCTATACTAGTCCACTGCTGGACATAGGCCTCCCCCAATGAGCACCATAGCGCCCTGTCTTCAGCTTGACGCATCCAGCATCTGCCTGCAGTCTTTCGCAGATCGTCATCCCACCTGGCCAGAGGGCGTCCTACACTAGGTTTGCCGAGTCGCGGTCTCCACTCAAGAACTCGTTTACCTCAGCGGTTGTCGGTTTTTCGCGAGATATGACCGGCCCACTGCCACTCTAGCTAATTCTTTGAGCTATATCGATAACTTTGGTTCTCTGTCGGATGTATTCGTTACGAATCCTATCCTTCAGAGAGACTCCAAGCATAGCTCTTTCCATAGCTCGCTGAGCGACTTTAAACTGGTGGACCAGCCCTATCGTGAGTGTCCACGTCTCAGCTCCGTAGGTCATGACGGGTAGGACGCACTGATAGAAAACTTTGGTTTTCTAATTGCGGTATGGATGACGAGTAGACTCGACGTAGTTTTCCAAACGCTGCATATTGTATGTTAAATTCAAAAGATATAAATACTACACAAATTACCTTTGTTATTTTTATCGAAAATGCCCGGAGGTTCCACTAAAGAAAATGTAATTCATCTTAATAATATATAACTTGGTCCTACCTACTTTCTAAGGCATAAACGTCACTCAAGCATGGATCTATGACTGAGCAAGCTTTCAAGAATTTATTTCATCTGAGAATTCTGCGTGACGATTCTGCCACGTTACCACTGTCATTGTGAATCGATTGTTTTACGGGTACTTTTATTGTGTTTAAATTTATTGTATTATACTAAAATAAATGAAAATATTCTATATAACATAATGGTCTTAATACTGAGATACTACATAAGTATTTTAAAGAAAAAATATCGTTATTAACCGACTTCAAAAAAGGACGAGGTTCTCAATTCGACTGTTTTTTTATGTTTGTTACCTCAGAACTTTTAACTGGGTGGTCCGATTTTCATTATTCTTTTTTTATATGAAAACTGGTGCTTCCCATGTGGTGGTAATTTGATCCAGTTCTGACAATGGGGTCTATGAAAATCCATGAAAAAACTACAAAATTTGAAGTCGGTTTATAGTATACACACCTGACTGTGTCGGCATAGTGGCGCACATAAGTCGTACTTTGGTTCTTTTGCATGAGAAGTTCAGGTTAAGGTGTAAAGTACCATCGCAGCCCGATTCATCAGACTCTGAAATAAACGACAACGGAAAAGAGATTAAAACTTTTAAATAAGAATAAGAGTTTATTCGTAGCCACACACCTTATACTAATAATAAAGGAAATACAAATTATACGTAACTGTTTTGTGATCCATCAACTGTTATTCTATTAAGTACCGTTATTTATAACTAGATGGCGCTACTAAAATTGACCCAGGGCTAGATCGCGCTGACGAGAACGCACGGGTTCTAATGACTAGTTTAAGGTGATTTTGGGTTCGTAGTAGTTATGGGCGTTATCGTTGATTTTCGATAACGATGCGCATGATGCGCATCGTTGTTTTTAAAATGACATCCGTTGTTAACAACGATGTTGTCATGTCAACAACGATGTCAGGGCTACCATACCAACTAACTGGCACTGATTTCGCCGTAGTAGATAACTTGACAACTACGGTTGGTACTTCAACCATAATGTATTGTAGGACCTACAACGTTTTTTTATAACGACAAACGATAGGTCGTTCGTCCTAGCATCCTACTATTGGTATTGATTGATTGTATTGTATCTATTGTAAGTATGTGCGTTAAGTCAAGGTTGCCTGGGAGCTGGGTCGCTCTCAGTGATATGATAGTGTTTATAATGTACATTATATATAAAATGTTTATTTCGATGGTTTTTATTTATGTTCATTATTAGTAAAGTAAAGTGCGAGTTCATTAATTCCTTAATTCATTTATTCATAAGGTCATTAGCAAATTTCAAACCAACAACGAGACAACTTTTTTTCTTCTATTTATGCAAGGTCTAAGTCTAGCTCGCTTCTCTTTATGGGCCGTTGGCCAGGTGTTAAATTTGCCGCATAGTTTTTTTGTTACAATATGTCCGATTTTTGGATCGGCAAAGAATGGATGCTCGTGAAAGCAAGCCTTCGTTGTTCGTCATCCGATGCCGCCGCCGTCGCGCTGGTGTGGAAGTTCGATGTCGTTGGAGATCGGCATTAGTCGGCAAATTTCGTGTGCTCAGTCTCGGTGTCGTTGGCATCCGTTGTTCTCCTATTCGCCATCCGTTGTCAACAACGTACACTGACATCGTTGGTCAACAATGATGTTAGTAAAAACGACCACCTCTAGTTCGTAGAGAGCCTGCTCGGTTATAAGACGGTAAAGTGTCTTTGACTTTCCTATAAAGTAACTTTGTGAATTTCAAAGCGCCGTTTTATTTGTGGTCTCATCAGTAACTAAGAAAAATATATCCCTTTGGAAAATATATCCCGTCGAAACCTATTCTAAGCGTGTAGTAGTCGAGTCCCAAGGGTATAAATAATTGGTTTTTCCCTATCTATGTGCTCGGCTAATCAGGTCCAGCCTCAGCTTGATGTCATTATCCACCGAAGTCGATAACGAAGCTGGTTTTCAGTCAGGAAAATCCATCATGGTAATTAATACTAAAGTTATTTACAATTGGATACAAGATACAAGATTTTATTGGTAAATTTTAAATTTACATGTCAAATACAAATATAATTAAATTACATTTTTACTCCTTATTTAATAGATTACATTATTGTTAACTTACATATATTCAAATTACATTGTTTTATTAATTAATATTATTATTTCATTTAAATTAATTATTATTTACTATGATTTGATTTTTGAGCTTTCCAATATTTCGGCACAGTTTATCATGTTGTTATTATTGTAAATATCCCGTTGTAAATAACTTTAGTGGGAAAAGAGAGTATACAGGGTGGGGCAAATTTTTGGCCCCTTAAGGGTAGCTACCGTTTTTTTTGTAGTTAGAAGGTTTTGTTCTTAGGAACCTTCTGTTTTATTTTGAAGAAAAAAATATTGGCATTATTAGTTTTTTGAAAAAATGTTCGGGTCGCCCAAAAAATTACATTTGTCAAAAAAAAACAAGTTGGTCTTAATCGACTCTATTTCCAACCAGGAACACTTTTCCCAAAGTAACATACCAAATCAAATCGTAAGTTTTGGCAATAATTAAAAAAAACAATTCCCATACATTTTCTATGAAAACACGAGTAAGTGAAAACAACAATGTCACTCATTCAATGGTTCTTAACTTAAACTCCTATGTAACTACTTTTTTAAGTTGGTAGGCTAATTTTTAAGTCATATCAGGAATTAAATTATTACTTTTTTTTTATTAAAAATTAAGTAGGCCTGCGTCCAGAAGTGGACCAAAATAGGCTGTAGAGGTAGTAGTTTAAGTAAGCTTTAACGTCTCTCAGTACGACGCTTAGTTATTTAACTTACCGATTAAGGTTGCCTGGAAGAGATCGCTTCTAAGCTATAAGGCCGCCCATTGTACTTTTGTTTTATGTAATTTTCTTTTGTACTGTATTTTTGTTGGTGTGCAATAAAGTATTTTGTATTGTATTATATTGTATTACCGGTGCTCTCAGGTGTAACGTCGATTCCCACATCCCCAGTAGCAGTGATGAGTCCCACGTCCAGCAGTGGGCGTAGGTGACGCGGCCACGCCTCGCCGCTGAGCTGCAGCGTGTCGCGAATTTCGCGGGCAGGCGCAGAATCCACAGTTTCAAAACATAAGAGAAGTGCGCACTAGGAATTTAAATAAAAATTAAGTTTAGTATTAGGAAGTTAATCACTTCACACTCATATTATAAATGCGAAAGTTTGTATGGATGTACGGATGGATGGATGTTTGTTAGCTTCTTTACGCCTAAACTACTGGACGGGTCTGGGTTAAATTTGGCAAACAGGTAATAATATGTTTGATTTCAGGATTAGAAGCTAAGCAGAGTTTGTGAAATGGGTACTAGATAACTAATATACATAATACAATACACTACACTTCAAAGAAAGATATTTTTTTTATCTGCAGATCGTACACACATTTGTCGAGTCGGGAATCGAACCCGCAGAACCGCCTGCGTCGCAGGCGGACCTTCGCCCACCGCGCCACAGAGGTCGTCACAGATGCGGTGCGACCTGAAGGACCACACCGCCGCTCTATCTGCTTCCAATAATATTGAGTGAATACTTATCAATGAATGTTATTATATTAAGCTGTGTGGGGCTTAGAATTTGCACCACCCCTATCAATGGTAGGTACAATTTGTAGGAATAAACGTCGGTGTTCCTCAAGGGTGTATGCTTTGACCTTTCCTCTACATAGCGTATATAAATGACATAGATATTTCAATATAGAGACGGTACTTCACCTGATGCGTAGTAGCACTTATATGGTATGTCCTCGTCGTGTACCGCGTCCTTAGGTCTCCGGTGCAGAGGTGGTGCAGCCAGGCGAGGCGGCGGCCGCTGAAGGCACGCCGGTAGAATGACTCGAAGAGACGCGCGGGCTTCTCTAGCTGTAGAGGAGCGCCCAGGGGTGCCATTGCACCGCCTAGAGGCCATGCGCCTGCTTGTAGCACCTAAGAGACGACAGCATTTGTTGATCATCTGATAATGGTGTCTACCAGGAATGCATAAGTTGATTGGAGATATAGAGTTGATTAGAGATTCACTGATGAAATCCACAAATTTCCTTCATGTTTATGCTAACCTAGTAGTCGTAAATTTTGTGATGTTAAATGGTACTATGATAGCACTATTTTGATGGTAGGGTATCGTCCCGGCCTACCACCAGCGGTAGGTTTGGTGGTAGGCCGGGCGTCAATTTTGATAGCACAAAATTAAACTCAACTAATTTGATAGCACCAAATATGAAGCCGAACGCTTTTTTTCAAAAGAATGCTTAAGATATCCTATGTGGATGAGTTAAACTGAAAATGGAATCGATAGGAACAACGAAAATTTATGAAAAATTGCAAACGTTTTTTGATTTTCCTTTTGTTTCTGAATGTACCTGCGCGTAAAATCCAATGTTGTCCTAGAGTTATGACGAGGCCGCGTCCAAAAACATTAATATCCTCAATTTCAACTTTAAATCGTTATTTTCATTCGCTCAATTTCGTAATTGTAACTTTTTATACGCCTTAAGCTTTAACTGTGTCGAATTATTTGTTACATCATCATTAAAAGCCAAATAATTTATACTTTTTATACGCCACTGTTACTTTAACGTTTCGTTAATAGCACCTATTTTTCACTAGCTATTTTCCCGTTCATCACCTGTACTTGAAACCCAGCGTTAGTAAACAGGTAACTTTCCCTCAAATGCATTTATAATGTACACTTTGATACACGTGCCACTGTTAAATTAACACACAGATTACCCCCAATAGATTCCGCATGAAAGACGACGACCGCGCACCACGCATCAATGCAAATGCACAGATGTAAATCACCGCTTCGAAGTACGGCTTCAGTTTCGACCAAGTGTCAGACCCCTACGTTTCTGTGCTCTAACGCTTGTCAAAATTGGTTTTGTGATAGAAAATTGGATAAAATGACTTCATGTGCACTGAAATCGTGTGGAAAATCATCTAGAAATTCAAACTACCAAAAGGACGGAATAACATTTCATCGGTAAGTAAAATAATTACAATTTTATCATTTATAGAACAGGTCAGCTTATAATGGCTAATGGTACGTAAGGACGGTCACTTGTCTCTTTTCCGCATTGCTGTTTTTGTACTCGTTGTCCTTTTCGGCGAAAGCACGTGTTACGCTAGTGTTGTGAATTTCACTTATTTCTAGTCTAGTCGATATCGTTAAAAATGGTGGATGACGTAGATGAGCGGGACTCTCGGTAGGTATTATTGTATTAACTAGTACGGAGGACAGTCACTCGACTACGGGTAACAACACCTACAGAGACTGTGATAAATACAAAAATTTCTATAACCTACTACATTTGTAACTCTTAACTTTAAATAGTGCTATTTTATTATTGAAATAAACTTTTAATTTACTTTTCTTTACTTTATAATTGAATTCAAAAATCATTATTGTGTAATGTGTACAATTTTTTTTATTTTATTTAATTAAATAGTAGTAGTGTTTTTGTCATTTACTTAGGTTTAAAATATTAGTTTTAATGTCTGTATAAATTCATGATCCTATAGAAAATTAATTGTTTATTTTCTTTTAATACGAAATTTACAAACTAATTATCGATGAATTCTAATTTGGTGTTCGACTTTCCCAACCCTACGTTGAGTATACCCATAGTTCAATATTAGTGCGACCTTGAAATAGCCAATCACAACGCCTTTGTTTCAGTCCCCGCAACCCGCGCCTTCCGCCAATTTTGGTGCGCTAGCATCCGAACAAAAGTATCGTAATGCGGTATCTATTGGGGGTAATCTGTGCATTAACATTACGTTAATAGCAGCTACTTTTCACCTGCTATTTTCTCGTTACTCACCTGTACTTGAAATCCAGCGTTAGTAGACAGATTGTTCTCCCTCAAATGTTGCTGAAATTTAGCGTTGAGATCCGCTGAGACTGCTACGTCAGTGAACATTCGATGTAGTTTGTTCGTGAATTCGTAACCGCAGGCGGCTTTCAGACGGTTTATCATTGCTTCTTCCTGGAAAATAACGTGATTAATCACCATTTTGATAGCTGAATAAATAGATATTGTTCTTTCTTTTACTAGCGCATTGCGATCCCATACGGGTAAAGCGTAAGCGTTCTCCAACAAAAGAGTTATCTATCTACTATTGAACGAGCTATCTAACGATATTCCACACTATGGGGTAGACGAGAAAAAAAATCATTCCCCACTTTAGGCACAGGAGAGAAACCCAATTTCTCTTCATGTTTTTATTTTGGCTATTTGTCAGTGCTTCTCCATGACAGATTCTCAGCTCAAAAATTGAAGTGAATTGCACCTTATTTCTTATTTGATATTAATTACTATTTATCAAGCTGTTTATATAGTAAAAATTTGACTTATCTAACTGCTTATTTTAAAAGTCTTAAGAAATAAACAGTTTGACTCTGACTCTGACTCTCAGCTGCTTTGATAAAAGATGATAAAGATAAAGATAAAGATAAAGATAAAGATAAAGATAAAGATAAAGATAAAGATAAAGATAAAGATAAAGATAAAGATAAAGATAAAGATAAAGATAAAGATAAAGATAAAGATAAAGATAAAGATAAAGATAAAGATAAAGATAAAGATAAAGATAAAGATAAAGATAAAGATAAAGATAAAGATAAAGATAAAGATAAAGATAAAGATAAAGATAAAGATAAAGATAAAGATAAAGATAAAGATAAAGATAAAGATAAAGATAAAGATAAAGATAAAGATAAAGATAAAGATAAAGATAAAGATAAAGATAAAGATAAAGATAAAGATAAAGATAAAGATAAAGATAAAGATAAAGATAAAGATAAAGATAAAGATAAAGATAAAGATAAAGATAAAGATAAAGATAAAGATAAAGATAAAGATAAAGATAAAGATAAAGATAAAGATAAAGATAAAGATAAAGATAAAGATAAAGATAAAGATAAAGATAAAGATAAAGATAAAGATAAAGATAAAGATAAAGATAAAGATAAAGATAAAGATAAAGATAAAGATAAAGATAAAGATAAAGATAAAGATAAAGATAAAGATAAAGATAAAGATAAAGATAAAGATAAAGATAAAGATAAAGATAAAGATAAAGATAAAGATAAAGATAAAGATAAAGATAAAGATAAAGATAAAGATAAAGATAAAGATAAAGATAAAGATAAAGATAAAGATAAAGATAAAGATAAAGATAAAGATAAAGATAAAGATAAAGATAAAGATAAAGATAAAGATAAAGATAAAGATAAAGATAAAGATAAAGATAAAGATAAAGATAAAGATAAAGATAAAGATAAAGATAAAGATAAAGATACAAAAATAAAGGTAAAGATAAAAAAAATATCTTTATCTTTGTGCATACAACTAAAGTACCTGCTCCATAGACTGCGACAGCTGGTGTATGAGACGCCTCGCCAGCGCGCGCGCATAGAACTTCTGGAAGACATCCTTATCGTCCACGTATTTGAACACCACTATGGCGGCTGATAGGCGTTCCTCCGTGTCTGATTCTCCGCTACTCTGTGAAGGAGTAAAACCTTTTTATATATAAATACACAGCTATACTGGCCACTGTAGCCGAAATTCGGCTGGGAGGACATCATGTGTACTGATGAGGAACTTACCTTCTTCCTTAGCAGAGTATCGCAGTATCTAGCCAGTAGCTCGGGTGCACGCGCGCTGCTTTCGCCGCCGCGCCGGGCGTTAACGACCTCGCTGCAAGCCTGTGAAAAATAACAGGTGAAATGTCGCAGCTACTTTTTAACAACACGATGCATGCCTGTGAAAAATAACAGGTGAAATGTAGCAGCTTCTTTTTAACAACACGCTGCATGCCTGTGAAAAATAACAGGTGAAATGTAGCAGCTACTTTTTAACGACCTCGCTGCAAGCCTGTGAAAAATAACAGGTGAAATGTAGCAGATAGTGTTTAACGACGCGCTTTATGCCTGTGAAAAATAACAGGTGAAATGTAGCAGCGACTTTTTAACGACACGCTGACTGCATGTCTGTGAAAAATAACAGGTGAAATGTCGCAGCTACTTTTTAACAACACGCTGCATGCCTGTGAAAAATAACAGGTGAAATGTAGCAGCGACTTTTTAATGACGCGCTTTATGCCTGTGAAAATAACAGGTTTTAACGACCTCACTGCCAGCCTGTCAAAAATAACAGATGAAATGTAGCACCTTTTTTTAACGATTTCACTTAATGCCTATGAAAATAACAGGTGAAATGTAGCAGCTACTCACCTTCAATATTCGATTTTTAAACCATAATGTCCTTTGAGATTATTTATGCAAGATGCTGTATAGATTGTCCAGCATTATTTATTTACTTTTAACCCACAGTGAACCGTTGTCTGTCAACATACCTTATCCAAAGCACCCATAAACGTCTGAGCACCGTTGAAAACCTCAACGAAAAGTTGCTGGTACTTCCGATGTAGAGACAACATCGAGTTTACGAAGTGGATGTGAGCCTGAAATGAGTTTAGAAACAAATAAATGTTAAAATCTTAAGGTGGAACTAGTCGATCATTTTTTCATACAAATGCGGAAGGGTAACTACAAGGCTGTTTGATGTTGACCATCAAAAACTAAGGATGAAATCAATTTATACCGTCATAAACTATGTTTGTATACAACTAAAACAGTAAAAAAGTATACGTTTGAAAAATAATAGCTCCTAAACTTTCTTATTTCAACACGAATTTTAGCTTATCTTTGGGCGAAATTAATAACAGACGGGGAAAGAATACTCTAAAATGAAGGGTTTACCGACATAATTTAGTTATTAATAAGTTAAAATAAATTTATTTTGAGGAGATTTATGATTACCTATATGTCAATAGAAGACAGAGCGAGATTTAGAAGGGTGCTAAGTTAGCAGACTCCCTCCATAAGATTGACGCTAAAAAGGCGTTTATCAGGGCGAGGCCTGCGTCCAGCAGTGGACCAATACAGGCTGTTGAGTTGAGTATGCTTATACTTTATTATAGTACTCACATCTTCCTTGTTATGGTCGTGGTTGAGTAGACCGTGTCCCTCGCTCGCGGCCTGCGCGTGCGCAGCCTCTATGAGCGGGCGCAGCGCGTTCGCGCCGAGCGGTTTCAGGAGTATGTACATTCGACGAAGGTCCAGCCGAGCTTCGGTCTGGAAACAGAGCAAGGAATGGTTAGTTTAAAGCTTTAAAAGTATTTATTTACTAGCTTTTGCCCGCGGCTTCGCACGCTCTATTCAAGTAGCTATGTCCGTCCCCGGGATACCGTTTACCTCCCTGCCAAATTTCATGAAGATTAGTTCAGCCGGGAATGAAATAAAAACTATCCTATATCCGTTGCCTGGTTCTAAGCTACCTCCCTACAAATTTTCAGCCAAGTCGCTTCAGCCGTTCTTGAGTTATAAATAGTGTAACGAACACGACTTTCTTTTTATATATATATATATATATAGGTTTAAGATTTATTTAGACGCACAAAATACAAAATAATCAGGTAGTAAACAAAGCTTAAATAATATAGGTTTAAAACTTGATCACAAATAGGGTATATGCATGTGATTTCAAAATGGCTATAAAAATATATACGTATTCTCTATTGATATAGAAACATATCTGCATATTTATTTTTGCGTTTTGAGATGTTTTTATTGTAGAATTTAACCATTGAAAAATTGATATTTTAAATCTCAATCGCAAAATTTCGAAACGCTACTCACATTGACTAGAGCGGACGTGACATCACTGTACGCATTTCTTCTTTTTTTATTCTGCTTGCTGCACCTTGATTTGACACTATTCTGCCCACTTGACATTTCGTATTGTCGATTATTTTCAGTTTTTTCGGAAAACCTCTTTCCTGAGATGATCACTACCGAGGTCGTCACCAAAGGTTTTAATCAAGTGCGTACGTCGACGTCACATAAACACGGCGCCAATATGGCAGCGTTTTTATCACCCGAAAATGATTGTAGTTTTGATTTGTTTTTTTTACCTTGTTAATGCGAAATTCAGTGAGCGTCTTATCATTCCTGGGTTAAATAAAGACCTAAAGAATCGATTAAAACAATAAAAAAAATCGATGCATATACCCTATTATGTGCATACAGAGACAGTCACACTAACACACTATCTATTTCTGGCTGACTATACTTGAAACTTTACATGGTACTCTAACATAATAACATGTTAGGGTTTTCTGTTGGTGTCTTTACTTTGGTCAATTAATATTTTTTGTTTGTTTGTTTGTTTAGTTAGAGAATCATACGAACAAAACATGTAGAGCAGCAATTTTTTTTTTAATCTACTTTCCTTTAAACAGCGTAAAGCTGAGACTGAGCCTTTTGGGCGCACCACGGCAGCGCATAAATGCGTGGATATCCCTCGCCCTGGGCGGGCGGTGACTACCCACCCACCTGTTGATAAGGCGAGTGCACTGTTAGTTGGTGGGTACCTATTATACCTCTTGGTTTTGTTTTTACATTCTTCTTTTTACCTACTCATGTTCACTAGGTACCTAACTACCTGCTTACCTGTATCTACTTAATATGTGTGCCTTTGATATTTGTTATTGTCCTTTTTTGTTGATTTTCCTGTGATGTTTGTTCTTGTATCCATTAAAGAGTATATCTATCTATCTAAAAGTAAAGTAAAGTAAAAGTAAAAATTTCTTTATTGACATAATTATAAGTTTACATTCAGTTATGAGTCCATAGGCTCCTGAACTAGTTAGAAACTGTGTTTTAGGAGCCAGTGGCTTCTCCAGTTTATAATAAACAGTTAATTATGTTACACTACACTAAATAATAACTAACCTTGATTTTGATTTATTCATGAGTGAATACAAATTGGGAATAACTACAAATAAACATGCAAAAATTACGATATGGAGTTACACGAAGATACTTCCAAAACTACATTACAATGTACTTGATTAATAAACATATCTATTACAATAAGTAAATTAAAACAAAATAAGAAACTAGACAAGGAAATGCTATGCAAAATTACACTATTTACTTAATTATTCTAATGCTTGTATTAGGTAATCTAATAATACAATATATTATAAATTATACTATAAGCTAGTATGAGGATATGGTGTCTTGTATAAGAAAATTGTTTTACATATTAAGGGTACTTATGAACAACCTTAACTTCTATTCATCTAACTTATAACTTCATTAACTTCTATTATCTGTTCAACTTCATCATACTCAAGTTCATTTAACCACTTTTTAATTTTGTGTTTTATGTCTCTATTACTAAGTTCTATCTATCTACTTCATCCGGCTCCGTCACGTGCGCGTGTAAAGGCAGTAAGTGGAGTGTATAGATTCAAACTTACTTCATCCGGCTCCGGCGCCGCTCCGCTCCCGGCACCGGGGGCGGCGCGGCGCGCGCCAGCAGCTCCATCACGTGCACGTGTAAAGTCAGTACGTAGAGTGTATAGATTCAAACTTACTTCATCCGGCTCCGGCGCCGCTCCGCTCCCGGCACCGGGCGGCGCGGCGCGCGCCAACAGCTCCGGCACGTGCGCGTGTAAAGGCAGTAAGTGGAGTGTATAGATTCAAACTTACTTCATCCGGCTCCGGCACCGCTCCGCTCCCGGCACCGGGCGGCGCGGCGCGCGCCAACAGCTCCGTCACGTGCGCGTGTAAAGGCAGTAAGTGGAGTGTATAGATTCAAACTTACTTCATCCGGCTCCGGCGCCGCTCCGCTCCCGGCACCGGGCGGCGCGGCGCGCGCCAGCAGCTCCGTCACGTGCGCGTGTAAAGGCAGTAAGTGGAGTGTATAGATTCAAACTTACTTCATCCGGCTCCGGCGCCGCTCCGCTCCCGGCACCGGGCGGCGCGGCGCGCGCTAGCAGCTCCGGCACGTGCGCGTGTAAAGGCAGCAGGTGCGCAGCTAATGCTGCCTGCTCGAAGCAGCTGCGTGCTGTACAGCGCGATGTTGCATGGAGGTATTTGCAGACGAGACTTTCTTCTCTTTGTAGACCTGGGGGGAAAGAATTCATATTTTGAATCTAGCAACTAAGCTCCCTATTCGTAAATTTAACTGTATATAAAACGAAATCTTATCAAGAAAGCCTATTACTCCATAGATGATTAAAATTTTGCAACTAAGCTCCCTATTCGTAAATTTAAACTGTACATAAAATATAACGATATCTTATCAAGAAAGCCTATTACTCCATAGATGATTTAAATTTTGCAACTAAGCTCCCTATTCGTAAATTTAAACTGTACATAAAATATAACGATATCTTATCAAGAAAGCCTATTACTCCATAGATGATTTAAATTTTGCAACTAAGCTCCCTATTCGTAAATTTAAACTGTACATAAAATATAACGATATCTTATCAAGAAAGCCTATTACTCCATAGATGATTTAAATTTTGCAACTAAGCTCCCTATTCGTAAATTTAACTGTATATAAAACGAAATCTTATCAAGAAAGTCTATTACTCCATAGATGATTTAAATTTTGCAACTAAGCTCCCTATTCGTAAATTTAAACTGTACATATAATATAACGATATCTTATCAAGAAAGCCTATTACTCCATAGATGATTTAAATTTTGCAACTAAGCTCCCTATTCGTAAATTTAAACTGTACATAAAATATAACGATATCTTATCAAGAAAGCCTATTACTCCATAGATGATTTAAATTTTGCAACTAAGCTCCCTATTCGTAAATTTAACCTGTATATAAAACGAAATCTTATCAAGAAAGCCTATTACTCCATAGATGACTTAAATTTTGCAACTAAGCTCCCTATTCATAAATATAAACTGTATATAAAACGCAATCTTATCAAGAAAGCCTATTACTCCATAGATGATTTAAATTTTGCAACTAAGCTCCTTATTCGTAAATTTTAACTGCGCATAAAACGAAATCTTATCAAGAATATTGAATATTAATATATGATGATTATATTAATGATGTTAGTGCTTGGTTAAGTTAAGCACGCAGGTTATATTCCGCGAGATTAAAATTCACGCTGTGAGATTCCGCAGTGCGTATATTAACAAGCCGTTGACTATCCATTCAATGTGACAAGCGTTCGAGAAACCGTCTGTTAGTATACGAATATTGTATCCTACAACTATGAGTAGAATCAAAATAGAGAGTCAGACAATCTTAAAGGATGTAGTTATATAGTAGTGTGTATAGTAATAAATAATTGTATCATCATCATCATCATCATCAGCCTATACTAGTCCACTGCTGGACATAGGCCTCCCCTAATGAGCGCCATAGCGCCCTGTCTTCAGCTTGACGCATCCAGCATCTGCCTGCAGTCTTTCGCAGATCGTCATCCCACCTGGCCGGAGGGCGTCCTACACTACGTTTTCCGAGTCGCGGTCTCCACTCAAGAACTCGTTTACCCCAGCGGTTATCGGTTCTTCGCGAAATATGGCCGGCCCACTGCCACTTCAGCTTGCTAATTCTTTGAGCTATATCGATAACTTTGGTTCTCTGTCGGATGTGTTCGTTACGAATTCTATCCTTCAGAGAGACTCCGAGCATAGCTCTTTCCATAGCTCGCTGAGCGAATAATTGTATAGTAGTGTATATATAGTGTAGGTATTATATTGTTATCTATAGTCTGATATTTATTCTACATATGTAGTATTTACTTGCTCCTGTTTTTATGTATTTATAATTTTATCAATATTTATTTAAGAAATATTTGGTTACCCCTGCCTTTCTTAAATTCTTAAAATACTATCCATCCCAAGGTTGCCTGGAGGAGATCGCTTCTAAACGATAAGGCCGCCCATTGTACTTTTGTTTTATGTAATTTTCTTTGTACTGTATTTTTGTTTGCAATAAAGTATTTTGTATTGTATTGTAATATATAAAAGTTGTTATAAAAATATCATAACTCAGCATTAATGCTTGCTAGGCTCCCGGAAGAGTTCTAGCCAGCGCTGGTCTTCCGTTAGAGCCCGAAAAGTATGTACCTTCCAGCACCCGCTGCATGTAGTTAGGACCTTTTTATAAGACCTTTTATACAACTACATCCTATAAGATTGTCTGGCATTAATGCTTGCTAGGCTCCCGAAAGAGTTCTAGCCAGCGCTGGTCTTCCGTTAGCGCCCAAAAAAAGGATGTACCTTCCAGCACCCGCTGCATGTAGTTGGAGACGCTGGTCTGGTTCAGCAGGTGTGAGGAGCACTGCGCGTGGTGCGCCTGCGCAGCCTCCAGGTACGGATCTAGTACCAACTCCTGGTAAAGGGCTAGTGGCGCGCGCAGGCGGAACGCGCGGACCTGTGAAACAATACAATAGAATAGATCTTATACCTTTAAACGAGCAATTCTTGTATATCACTAAACTTATATTATAAATGGGACAGTTTGGATGGATGTATGGATGTTTGTTACCTCTTCACGCCAAAACTACCGAACGGATCGAGCTGAAATTTTGCATACAGATCATTCTAATCCTGACATAGGCTACTTTTTATCCGATAAATCAGTTCCCGTGGGATAGAAATCACCTTTAAACGTTTTTTCACGCAACGCGTGCGAAGCCGCGGGGCGTAGCTACGCGTTTCCGAGATTTAGATTATATAATATACAGGGTGTGGCAAATTTTTGGCCCCTTAAGTTACATACGAGTTTAAATTAAGAACCATTGAATGAGTGACATTGTTGTTTTCATTTACTCGTTTTTTCATAGAAAATGTATGGGAATTGTTTTTTTTAATTATTGCTAAAACTTACGATTTGATTTGGTATGTTCCTTTGGGAAAAGTGTTCCTGGTTGGAAATAGAGTCGATTAAGACCAACTTGTTTTTTTTGACAAATGTCATTTATTGGGCGAACCGTACTTTTTTTAAAAAAACTAAAATTGGCAATATTTTTTTCTTCAAAATAAAACAGAAAATTCCTTAGAACAAAACCTTCTAACTATAAAAGAAACGGTAGCTAAGGGGCCAAAAATTTGCCACACCCTGTATATTATATAATCTGAATCTCGGAAACGGCTCTAACAATTTTCATGAAATTTACTTAATACATGGGGTTTCGGGGGCGATAAATCGATCTAGCTAGGATTCATTTAAGAAAATGTTGTTTTATGCATGTTTTCAATAAACTTTCATCAACTTCATCGTCATCTATTGACTCTTCCTTTTGGCGAATACTAATACTATTTTATTCGTGTTTTCAATAATTAACTTTATCCTAAAAAATTTAAGCATTAAACTAAAAAATATTAGTTTTCCTGACATCTATTGGCGAATAATAATAAATAAAAAAATAAAATAAAATAAAATATAGAATAATAATACTATGATTTAAAAAAAACTAAATTGACCAAAAAAAAAACGAGCGAAAAACTAAAAAATATCAGTTTTCCTGACATCTATTCCTAAAAAACCAAATTTACCAAACAAAAACCGGTCATCCAGGTACTGCCTTTTATTTCGACCTAGAGTACATAAGTAAAGAAAAAAAAACATAAAACTAAAACAAAGAACAAGGAGGTCGGTACTAAATTAAGCATACTATGCTGGGCGTCAAATCAAGTAAAAGACAAGGTAGTATTAGAAATTTCAAAAATAAATGAATCAGAGTTCACGGTAATGTCAGCGTGGCGAAGGTGTAAAAACAATCGTCACTATAAGGGGATCATGTATGGGGGTGAGAAATGATCGTACTAAGAGAATGGGGGGTTCAGAAGCGGTTGTTATTAGAGCAAGGAGGTTCAAAATCAGTCGTTTTAATGACGAAGAGGTCGCATATGGTCGTTATAGCGACAAAAGGGGTAACACACAGTTGTTTAGTCACTATATTTAACAAAATAGAGAGGTGAGAACCAGTCCTTATTAGGCGGGAAGTGTCAAAGCAGACGTTTTAATAGAGTTGGTAGCCAAACGCTTGTCCATCACAATAAAAAAGGGGGGGTCGCA
The DNA here is from genome assembly GCA_955876795.1 of Eupithecia tripunctaria. NCBI lineage: Eukaryota > Metazoa > Arthropoda > Insecta > Lepidoptera > Geometridae > Eupithecia > Eupithecia tripunctaria. The sequence continues at coordinate 5,560,618 of OY041627.1, forward strand.
AGTAGTGGTTTTAGTGACCAGGGGGAACCAATTGTTGCCAAGGAGGCCACGAGCAGTCGTTTGAGTGACCAGGGGGACCTTTTGTAACCGGGGGGCTACTTACATCTACAGTGCTCTGGATGGCCACGCAGACTGTCTCCGAGAGCATGGTGTCCAAGGAGCCACTGCGAGCCAAGGCGAGGGCGCAGACGATGCGAGCCGACAGCGCTTTCCCCACGTTTCCTACGAGGACCCGCTCCCAGATTTCAAGGCCTAGTTCGCCCACCTGGAAATATTTTATTTATTTTTATTTATTTGGGAATCAAAAAGCTGACACTATTTAAATAACAGTAATAATAATAAATAATGCGGGACAATTCACAGCATTATCTAGCCTAAGCAGAGCTTGTGTTATGGGTACTATATAAATAATATACTTAATACAATACACTACATAGGTAGATATTTTTTGTTATACATACATACATCCAGAACGCCCTGAACAATTATCTGCAGATCATACAAACAATAAATAGATAAAGAACAAATCAAATTAAACAGTTTTCGCTCATAGTAAATATAAGGGAATAGTTATAACACCGTGAAACAGAGGGGCGAGTCTATATACCTCTGTAGCGCAGCGGGCGAAGGTCCGGCTGCAACGCAAGAGGTTGCAGCTTCGATTTCCGTCTCAAACAAACGTTTGTATGAAATTGTTTGTGCGTTTGTACGCAGCTATTTGTTCAGGGCGTTCTGGATGTTTTCTTTTAAATAATTCAACATTTTCTGAAACCAAAATATATCAACATTCTGGGAAATTATACATTTGTGATTTCAACACAATGCAAAGTCAACGGAACGGTTCGTACGTATCAAACAACAAAATTGGTGCAATAGATCCCGAGAAATGAACGAAAACTTGGTGGCGGCCATCTTTGTGACGTCACAGCTATGCGTGTCTCCACTTTCTCTTAAAACCGGCAGTTTTGTGTTGCATAGAGCTCAAGGAACACATGCCAGTTTTAAGAATATAGAAGAGTCTCCAATAATTGTGAAGGTTAAATATATAATAATTGTAAGGAGTTTTTCAAGATTTTGCTCTGACTATATAAATGTTTCCAAGGAAAAAAAAGCCGGCGAAGCCGCAGTCGGAAACTAGTTAGTAAATAAAAATAATCGAATTACTTACTTCCAGCTGTCTAGAATCATTTTCAGGGCTCGCAGTGGTCGCTGCTGAGCCGTAGATTATTTCAGCATCTGAAACCTGAAAGTATAGACGTGTCACGTCAAGGATTCATACCGGTACCATAATACCTGTACTATATCGGTGATAACTGATAACGATAATATTTTATTTTCGATAAATTATGTATCGGGGAGTATACTTTATATACCGGTAAGTACCGGTATTTTAGCTTTGTCTATCAGGGGTATACGCATGTGACTTCAAAAAAGCTAATAATATTTTTACGTATACTCTATTTATATAGAAAAATAATTATATATCCATATTTGTATTTTTTTATGTTTTTAATGTGAAATTTAATAATTGAAAAGTAGATATTTTAAATCTCAATCGCAAAATATATTAATGCAAAGCTATTGGCAGTCGAATCGTGTACACTGAACATTTTGTATTGTCATGAAGCTTTGGCGAACGAAAAACAAACGCACTTTGAGTAGACAAATGTGAACCGTGCGTGACGTCAGAACACAATGGCCAACATGGCACCCGAAACTGAATGCAGTTTTACTTTCTGTTTTATTCCGTAATAATTTTAAATTTTGTGGGTATTCTATTTTTTCGGTTATGTATCACACTAATATTATAAATGCGAAAGCTTCTATGCATGGATGTTTGTTACCTCTTCACGCCAAAACTACTGATCGGTTGAAATGCTGAAATTTTGCAAACAGGTGATTATAATCCTGGAATCAAACATAGGCTACTTTTTATCATATAAATCAGTTCCTGTGGGATAAAAATCACCTTTAAACGTTTCCATAGGAACAACGCGTGCGAAGCCGCGGGGCGCAGTTAATAATATATAATTGTTGCACTATTCTGATAACCCGTGAAATCTTCGTTAAGCTTATTTATCAGGTATTTATCGATTTGTATACAAAAGCATCTGATTTTCTTTATAATAAATAAATAAACAGCGATCCCCAACCCGCGTAGGGATTATGGGCATTATCCCCATGAGATAAAAGCTAATAAGGCACTTATCAGGGGGAGGCAGCAGCGGTTCATTATAGGTACACTGTTAAGGTGGGCGGTTGTTAAGGCCCCTCCCGATCTCACTATTGTCAACGCGAGCGTGATTGAAAAGCTTGTTGTTTCATCCAGCGCAATGTTAGAAAAGGAGGCCAGATCGCTCGGTTGACACTCTGTTATTTTCCCCGCTCACTCGCGGGTAGTCGGCCTTAGGAAGAATAGTGAGCGGAAATTTCATAATACTTGTTCCAGGTGATACGTGTTTTTCAGTAAGCCTTACAAGTTTGTGAAATAATACTTTGTCGTTTAGAATCTCTGTTACAATTGCAAGGTTTCTATCTTACTATTTTCTTTGCTTTTACAATATATGATTACATTAAGAACGTCCAAAGTTCAAGTAAAATTTGTGCACAAAAGCCGATTTTTGGAGGCTTATACTGAATTTGATTCTCCAAATTTTGATTTTTTATTATGATAAAACTGGTTTATCCATTTTGAATGAAGCATGTTAGTAAACAAAGTACGACATAAATAACAAAATCTTACTTGCTTGGCGTCGAGTTTCAGATATAATTGTAAGCAATGTTTATTGAAGGGAGGATCTAAAATCGACAAGTAATGTAAATTACGTATAAAAGGACGCGCCAACAAAGTGAATTTTAGGTTAAGTATGGGCGGTTTGTTTACGTTTATGCTCCATTCAAAATGGATACGATATAGATATAGTGCACAAGATGCCTATTAGGTCAAAGTTTCAAACAAAAGATCTGTTACAACGCCATAATCACGTAAGAGCGTTTGTATGAAAAGAAGGACGGCTTGGCCGCTCTTAAGGTGGAACTAGTTGCTTATTTTTTTATACAAACGTGGAAGGGTAACTACAAGGCTGTTTGATGTTGACCAAAACTAAGGATGAAATCACTTTATACCGTCATAAACTATGTTTGTAGACAACTAAAATAGTAAAAAAAGTATACGTTTGAAAAATACAAGCTTCTAAACTTTCGTATTTCAACACGCATTTTAGCTTAGTGCTTAGTGTATAACGCATTCACTGCCCAGCTCTGCGTTGCGACCCGCAGGGGCGCGCCGCAGCTCCACGCAGATAGAGACTGGCACCTGCGTCTTGGGCCATGAAGGTGTTAGTGTATAACTTAAATAATACACGGTTAAAGAACACTCTAAAATGGAGGGTTTATCGACATAGTTATTAATAAGTTAAAATAAATCTATTTTGAAGAGATACCTTCAATAGTTTTTCTATGATAACCCTTGTGCTTAAGTCTGTTCGGCGGCATAAATCATTGTGCACTTCATTCTATCGCGCGGGTATGTCTATAATGACAGGTGAGATAGCATGCATTTAGGACGCGCTCACTGATGACAAACAGTGTACTCTTAAGAAGGCTACGAAACTCTCCCAAATTTCAGCGGTCGGCCCGAGCGAATTTGTTGTTGTTTCACGTAGAATCGCATCGTGTTGGCCATTCCGCGGCATTCGCCTTATTTTGGAATAGTGCTCCCTGTGTCGCATTTCCCCCGCGTTTGATCGAGCGGTTGCAGAAATTTGAAGGAATTTCTCATTTTTTTATATTTTATCGTACTTTGCGATTCATTTTGAATAAACGACTGATTTCAGAAATATTTTTGTTTATTTCTAATGGTAAATATATTTAGGATGTTTGCAGTGTGACAGATTTTCGAATAAAGGTGTCTAACATGCATAAAAAATAGCTTGAAAATGACTCGATTTGGTTTTCAAAATAATATGGCAAATTAGTTTCACTCTCATTCAAAGATCATAAAGTTTTTAAAAAAACTAAAACACTACAAACATAGCTATTTGTCATCCGATTATGTATGGAAAATTTCAATACAATCGAAAACGTAGTTTCCAAATGAAGCGGAAAGTACGTTTGTATGGGGGGTAAGGTATCCGTTCTGTTCTTAAGGATAAACCGCCACAGCCTTTAAAAACTTGATTAAAATACTGACCTTCTGTCTCTTAACGTGCTGTAGGTTAAGATATGAGTAGAGACAGTTAAGATACGCGACGCCTTGGCTGTACTCCAACCAAGCTGAAACATATCTGCAAGGAAAATACCATGGAAATAATTAATGGATACAAAATTACAATAATTCATTTTCATTACGGATGTAAGCGGGGTAGCTACGAACCTTATTTGTGTTGGAAGAACACCAACGTTTCATCCCTTAACGTTGAAAAAATCTTATCGTTCGTGTTCTTCCAACACAAATAAGGTTCGTAGTTAACCCGCTTACATTCGTAATGAATTCGTCAAACTACGATAGTTTTTATAAAAAATAATTTATTTTGTTGTTTTAATATAGAAACTTTCGTAGTTTGACGAATTCATTATGAATATAAGCCCTGAAGATGTCCCTCGTTAAGAGATGAAATGTTGGTGTTCTTCCAACACTAACAAGGTTCGTAGTTAATCCGCTTATATTCATGACTAGCTGCGCGCGTTGTTCCTATGGAAACGTTTAATGGTGATTTTTATCCCACGGGAACAGATTTACGGGATAAAAAGTAGCCTATCTTTTATTCCAGTATTAGAATTACCTGTATCCAAAATTTCAGCCAGATCCGTTCAGTAGTTTTGGCGTGAAGAGGTAACAAACATCCATCCATCCATACATCCATCCACTAATATTATAAATGCGAAAGTTTGTATGGATGTATGTGATGTTCCCGTGGGATTAAAATGACCTTAAAACGTTTCCATAGGAACCACGCGTGCAAAGCCGCGGGGCGCAGCTAGTAGTGTGATGTATTTCTAAAAAAAAAACACTATAAACTGACTTAAATTATATAGTTTTTTTCATGGATCCCACTGCCAGAGTTGGACCAAATTAAAATGGGACGCACCAGCTTTCAAAAAAAAAGAGAATCGGACCACCCAGTCAAAAGTTCTGACGTAACAAATACAAAAAAATAATAAGTACAATCGAATTGAGAACCTCCTCCTTTTTTTTAAGTCGGTTATAAAAGCAATAGCCTTCTTCATATTGTTTTCAATAGGCTTGACTGTTTCAATAGGCCTCAACCTCAAAACCTCAAACTCAACAGCCTGTATTAGTCCGCAGCAATACATACGTGTCGAAGTAGGGGTTAGTGACGTCATGGCTAAGTAAAATGTGGCACACTTTTTACTGAACCGTGACGTCACGCGGAACGTTAACTGGCTACATCTTTATAATGTTTTGTTTATTCGACAAATAAAAATTGTGTCGCTTATCAGGGGGAGGCCTGCGTCCAGCAGTGGACCAATACAGGCTGTTGAGGTCTAGGAGGCTGCAGTACCGAGACCCGTATAAAATATCAGCAGACCATACAAAACTCTGTCCCGCGGCGGGAATAAAACCCGCATACGTCAGTCAACTGTTTTAAGTAGTACCTGGTCAGAAGTCCATCGTTGGGTGCGTTACTTTCAAGCGGAGTATTTCCTTGCACACGATGTAGGAGTCCTGAGACGTGTTCTTCAAGGAACGCCCTGGAATGGAATAACATTGTATAGTACATTGTATAGTACATTGTATAGTACATTGTATAGTACATTTTATAGTACATTGTATAGTACATTGTATAGTATATTGTACACCGAGTTGAGAAAAGTCAAAAGTCAAAGTCAAAATCATTTATTGCCAGTATGTACATTGATAGGTAGCTTAAGTTCTAATTACAGCTAAAGTTGGAACATACACCATGTTAGATTGGTATTGCAATGTCTTAGTGTCTATCATCTTACACTATAATAATATCTTAAGAAAAAGAAGAGAAAGGGCCTAATTCCTTTCGAGTATGTCATTTGAGGCATGACGTGCAGCCGAAGGCCTTAAAACGAGGTAGGAATCGCACTTTCTACCGAGTGATACATCGAAGAAAATCATCGGTTAGAATCTTCAAAATCACCAGATTAAATTCTCAAATGTAACAATAAATATGCGCGTACGCGTTTGTTGTAGAAGCGTACACATTGCCCTAAATATACCTACATTAGTTTTATGAAGCCTAGTTGTGGGTACAGCGTGCAGCACTACGTAGTAGTACAGTCTAACAATGTACAATTTGTTTATTATGTTTTATTGTTGAATAGTTTTTATTTATTTTGCAATTAAAAAGGGCAAGTATCCGTATCAAAAAGGATAGTCGCCCTAGTTACTTTTGCGGATAGTCGCCTTAGGGCAACTATCCCCAACCATGAATTCTTTAATTAGCGAAGACAATTTTGTTTCTCTTGGCGTTTTTAGGGTTTAGTTCGGGCACGAAACCCTTATGGTCTCGCTATGTCCATCCTTTTTTTAAGGTTCCGTAGGTACCCAAAAGGTGAAAACCTGACCCTATTTATACCTATTTCCTCTTGAATACCTATCTCAGCAAGTACTGAGCTATTAATTTGTTTTTTTACAAAAAATGAGAAATGAAAATTTTCGGTACTAATTGTGATGTCAAAATTTTATAAGGGACAAAGGTCAAATGGGGTATCGAATGGTATTTTACTTGTACATTTTAAAACGTCTTTGGAAAAAATTCTAGTTTTCATAATTATTTAATATAATTTGCAAAAAGTCAGAAAATACATCCATCTGAAATTTACATTGAAAGACGGTATTGAATTAATTTCAGCTGAATTAAACTATATTTTCTAATGCTGTTATGCATGGTAATTGATGGCGTCGGCGTACGCCATCAAATAGCATCTGAGAAAATGTTGACAGCATTAGAAAATATATCTTAATTCGGCTGAAATCATTTCATATAGTCTTTACCCTGCGGCCGATATTACCCCAACGTACCAATTTATATTTTGATAGTTTTTAAGTATAATTGATAATGTTAATTAGTTATTAATAAAAGATTGCAGCATATATCTAATAAAGACTGATTACTTTAATCGATATAACTTGTTTTTATTTAAGAAATCTTAAGTTAGGCATCTATCCCCGCACGAGGCAAGTATCCTCCGAAGCATTTTTGTTGATAGGCTACTATCCGCTAGAGTAGGCAACTATCCCTTTGTTTAGAGGTCAATTAAAACAGGATTTACTGAAAACCATGATTAAATATGTTTAAGAAAATAGGCTAATATAATAGATCAAGGACCAATGTTTTGGTATACATCTTGCATTATTCTAATTAAGTACATATTTCTTCGTAAAAGAGCTTTTTTGAAAAGTGAGGCAACTATCCTGATCTTACCCTACATCACGACTACAGGACAAAAAAAAACGTTACTATCGGGGTATTCAAAATGGCAGATTCTTTGAATAAATGCCTATTTCGCTATGTTTTTTTTGTGCTTTCACACATTTGACATGTCGTTAAAATGGTAATGAACTGTAAAAGTTTTTACAGCATTCACTGCCTGCCTAGCCTCTGCAGTGCGACCCGCAGAGGCGCTCCGCAGCTACACGGTGACGGACATCTGCGTCTTGTTGGGCCATGTATTAAACGAGTTTTAAGATCACAGGCATGCTAAGTTTTTTTAATGCAATTCAAAGAACTCATTTTTCTTTTTTTTTCTTTTCTACACTTTGCATGCATTTAGCGGCTTTATTTACCAAGATCTCACGTATGTAATTATTGATTTTATTAGTAAGGGCTAATATTGGGTATGCACTGTATAATAAATAAGTAGGTCTTTATGTAGCTTCTTCGATTAAAACAATAAAAAATAACAAAAAAAATCTTTGCACTGCACTGCACACTACTAGGAATATACTGTTCTGTCTACTGCACACTGCACACAGACACACTCGCACTCACTATCTTCCATTTTTGTTTTAGAGTTTTCATAAAAAAAATTATCTCTAGCTAAAATCTCACAATTCCAAAATTGACCTTTTGTGTAGAAATACGGGTACAATTTGTTTGTCTATGCCTAAGTATTGTTTTCATTTTTGGGAATAAAAATGCGTTAAATGATTACATTTTGTTCAATTTGATGCGTTTAATTCATTTGCGAAAGATATTCGATATTTTTTTACTGATGATCGTACGACAAGTCGAAAATTGCCAAAAAGTTGCCATTTGAGCTTGGTTGCCATTTGGTTGCCACGAAGGGTCAAATGTTGCCAAAATGGCAACCAAAGTTGCCAAATGGCAACGCTGAATGTACAGTACCAATCTACCTAAATGATTCACACAGCGCAAACACATCGGAGAAGCGTCGGTTCCTAAATAGCGTTCCTGAGTCCTTTGGCAGAGCTCACAAACCATCAATGACGATCTAACTTACTTTGTCTCGTCATACAGCCTGTCGGCGAGTGGGTCCGGATGCGCGACACATAATGCGTACACGTCAGAGAAGCGTAGGTTCCATACTGAGCGGTCTACTGTTTGTAGGCAGACAACTCCAGCTACCTGAAATGTGAAAGACGTAGATAAATAAATAAATAAATAAATAATGAATAATTAAATAATGCTGGACAATTCTCAGAGCATTATCTAGCCTAGCTTGGGCTAGATAATGCTGTGTGAATTGTCCAGCAGAGCTTGTGTTATGGGTACTAGATAACTGATATACATAATACAATACACTACATAGATAGATATTTTTTATTATACATAGAAAACATCCAGAACGCCCTGAACAAATATCTGAAGATCGTACAAATATTTGTCCCGAGGCGGGAATCGAACCCGCAACCTCCTGCGTCGCAGGCGGACCTTCGCCCACGGCGACAGAGGTCGTCAAGATGTACTTCTAATTCTAATTGGGTTAACTGGGATCTGCACTGACATCTCTCATTCATGATAGTGTTTTGTCCTTGTCCCCCAGCCTAAACAGGCTAACCTAACTAGCCCAGCTCCTTGAACTACCGGAGCAGGACTTTTGGTGACTGACAGCTTCTGTGGGTGTAGATGGGGTTGATGCCTTGATGAGACTCTTCAGTCCCGTTTTGGGTCTGGCCTCCTCTGTGATTCATTATGTACTTAATTAGATTAAAAAAATAAATAAAGGCGCTCAATAAGCGCCGAAAGACAAAGGCTATGCCCTGCCTTATCAAGAGCCCGCGGTACCACTATCTAATTCCGAGCCGCGGGTTTGGGCGGGCTTCGCTAGGAGTAAGTTAATGTTGAGGTAACCTAGAGCGGAGAACAAAAGCCTACGTACTGTCACCTTCCACGTCATTATGGTGAAGTACTGAAGCCGCGGGGACATACTGATGGTTCAATGGTTCCTTTTTTGGTAAAAAATATCATTACACGTCAAATAGTACAAAGCACACCTTAAAATATACTAAAGTATATTGATGGTAGGTACATTCAATTATACATTTCAATAAAAAATAGTAAGTTAATCAATTTGTTACATTAAAACAAAAATAATCAATTGAAATTATAAATAAATCTATGAGAATTATAAATAATTCAAATAAAATATTTATATATCTGAAGTAGCATTTCCATTTATGCTTCCGGGCCCCAGGCTTGTAAGGTACCACATTGCCCCAGATTGGTTAGTGTCAACCCGAGCCCTTTCGGACCAGTCTGACCCTGGCAAAATAGGTCAAAGAATATGCAAGTTAAGGTGTCAGAAGACCACAAACTGCAGTCATATTAAGAGAATTTCTCACCGTCTCTTTCAGGTTAGCCCATGTCTCCTGAAAATCCACATTACGTGGTTTAAGGGACATCATTGTAGTCCTTTATTAAATCTGAAACAAAATTAAACATCATTTTTTGAAATTTTCCAAGACTATTTACGTTTTTGACTACCTCTGTGGGGCGGTGGGCGAAGATCCACCTACGACGCAGGAGATTGTGGGTTCGATTCCCGCCTCGGGAAAAATGCGTGTACGATTTGCAGACATTTGTTCAGGGCTTTCTGGATGTTATCTTTGTACGCACTGTGCGCTCGATTGCTTCACACCATACAGAACTATATAAACTCTATGCTTCACACATTTTCGAGTTAAAAAAATACAGGTAATTTTTTTTTTACAGTCTCTGTGACCGCTTATAGGTTACGTAATTTCAAGGCGCTATTCGCCGCATACTAAAGATGGACCAAGAGCCTAGCACATCCTCAAACTATAATATTGGAAAGTTTGAAATCAGGAAGACTTGCTCAACATGTGAGTGTTCGCAAAAGATGTGCATAAATTGGCGTCAAAAATTTTAATTCTTGACCCATTGTAATTTTATAGAAAAATTGATTGGATTGTGCCATTAATAGTTTTATATAGTAGGTTACACATTAAAGTACTAAAAATAAAAATATTTTATTAGGTTTCACTTAATGTTACTTGTCAGATCTCAGATGTTTATAATGCCTAGATTTTGTACTCAAACTGTTTAAGTTAATTATAAGCGTTGATTATTATTATGTAGGTATAAGTTTATTTTTCAAAGTTTAATAATGTAATAAATTTAAAAAAATAAAGGTTACAATCTGTCTTTTATTTTTGTCATCAATATTATTATTTAATAAATAAAAATTTAAAATAAAAAGCAGTCACCATGACCGTGGTTAAGTGGCAGTGTAACTCAAAAACATGTTAGGTGGCTAAGGGTTAATAAAGAAGTATACCCTGGCCATGTATAAGTATAATAAGTGGCTCGGAAACCAGTCGAGTCTTTTAAGAAGACAGATATCCTCATAAATCATGGAAAATGTTAGCATTCTATGAAGCAACATTATGTCTTGTCTAATTAAGGGTTTAAAATTATTAAAAAGTACTGCTCTTGAAGGTTGAATCTGATTCCTGCAACTCATTAAATATAATTCATTTGTTTCAAATACAAACCAGGAAATCAGGGAAGGATAGACAAAGGTCAGGTCATGATGGGCCATGGTTAAGGTTTTAAATAGGAACCTCTTTTGCTAACAGCAAGCTGAGGTTTTAGCTGAATAATTGTAACATTTTTGGCTTTGTTTTGGCGGCGAAGCGAGTTGGCAGGGTTTCAAGATGCGAAGAATAGCGCTCACAGCGGTCGCTGCCTTCCTTACCCGAAATTACTCAGCAGTTCGCTAAACAAAAATAATTACAAATAACAGCTAGTACAGGCCAGTGATATGCTTACCGTTACACGTGTGATTCTCAAATATTACTGTGGGTTTATGGTTTACACGAGAAATATTTGCACCTTGTTTTGGCAAATTATTATGGAATTAGATCGCACAAGTAAACGCAAAATGATTCTCAGTTTCTCGTAGCAAAATCACACACACATCAACATCAACCTCTTCTTTTGCTCTGCTGCGTCAAACTTCGATTTTTTGACATTGACTTATCCAAATAAAATGACGTTGCTAATTGACGTCAAACTGACATTAACGATTAGCCAGTAAAAAAAATTTTCGTTCTGCTAATAAATTAAATTTATTTTCGGATTTTTTAAGTAGGTAGTACCTATAACCTTATAACCTTATTTTGAAAACGCAATGCGTTTTTCAACGCACAGCATCATCCAGCCCCCAGCTAAGCAGAGCTTGTATTATGAGTACTGGGTAACAGATAGAATATAGTAGTAATAGTATAATAGTATAATAATATAATAGTAGAATACAATCAGATATTTTTGCATGAGACATTGAAAACGCCCTGATCTGCCGATCGTAGGTAGGTATCCTCTGACGAAATATGTAGATTATTTATTTCGTCTAAGATAACATACAAAAATCTCAGACGGGAATCGAATCGCAACCTCCTGCGCCACGCCGCCGCCGCGCCGCCGCCGCCGCCGCAGTATTCGGCCAACGCGCCGCTGCTGAGGTCGTCATGATGTTAAAGCAGCTTAGTAGTTATTGGATTTTAATGCAAGATATTTTAAGAATTTATGTGTGAGATTCTAATATGTACCTACCACAGAACAATATACTGTACCTAACGGGCGAGGTACTTACCCAGCCATGTTGGATGTGTGTGTGCGTGCGTACCTCCCATGTAAATAAATTACCAACTTACAAATACCAGTCAGATCATCAGATGTAAAGTAATGTGTAGGTCATTGATTTATTTTTAAATCAATGGTGTAGGTAGGTTCATTTTGTATAAAACATTATACATAGGTAGGTATACATTTTGTTCATAATTCGATTGTATTTTTTTATGTTTGTTACCTCAGAACTTTTGACTGGGTGGTCCGATTTTCATGATTATTTTTATATATGAAATCTGGTGCTTCCCTTGCTGAGATCTGCAGATATATGTTCAGGGTGTTCTGGATGTTTTCTATGTATAATAAAAAATATCTATCTATGTAGTGTATTGTATTGTATTATGTATATCAGTTATCTAGTACTCATAACACAAGCTCTGCTTAGCTTGGGGTTAGATAATGCTGTGTGAATTGTCCAACATTATTTATTTATTTATATATTATTAGAAATTAAACTCGCATCGGGTGCGATTTTGCGGGCCAACTAGTTATTGAGTTGAATCCACTAGATGCGCAAGACTTGGCCCGCAAGAACTAAAAATAATTGCATTTGAGAGGAGCCATTTTTTAATCTCAACAAAACTCTCACACAAACGGTCCATGGTGGAGAAATATTTTATTTAGAAAATATGGCTCAAACAAAACTCAATACCTACATAAAAACACCCGGATCGCCCTCTATCAACTATTTCCTATTTAATAATACGAAATAAAGTAAGTTCATCTCAAGACCACCAGAAGTAGAAGTACATCGAAAGTAGTAGGTAGGTACCTATTATAATATCTGTGATCGAAAATAATGAAATTTAAAAATGTAGGTAGGTATTATGTATTACGGTATTGAAATTCATAAATATCTTGATAATTTACACAAACCTCGATGAATACATAAGTGATTACAAGAGACACTTCAAAAATTACAAGAGATGGCGTTAGCTGCAAAAACTTTTCTATGGAATTGCTAAGACTATGACCCCATGCTATTACTAAGACTCCGCTGTCCGTCTGTCCGTCTGTTACCACGTTACCAGCCCCAGGCTGTATCTCATGAACCGTCAACCGTGATAGCTAGACAGTTGAAATTTTCACAGAAGATGTATTTCTGTTGCCGCTATAAAAACAAATAATAAAAGTTAAATAATCTTAACAATTAAGGATATGGAGAACGTTACCCACGTTGTTATCACCCTGTCACCCTTGAGAACCGATCACCGGGGTTAAGCAACGTCGGGCGCGGTCCTTACTTGGATGGGTGACCGCGTCACGTTGACTTTTTGTTTTTTTACGAGGAAAGATATGGTATTTTTAAGCTATTGCATAGCTTCTATCGCGGGCCTTGAGCGCGGGGACCGAATCCAGAAATTCCGTAACGTAAAAAACCTCACGCTCCCCACTCCGACCGGAACAGCGGTGATACTTTTTAGTTTTGCCATCTATCGATGAATAGTAGAACTTTTAGTGACTTGTTGAAATACGACGTTTGTCTCTTTAGTTCAGCAACTCGCCTCTAGATGGCATTGCAATAGCTTTACCGCGGCAGTCCCCGAGTGCCACACGTATTTTTTTTTTTTTTTATCGATAATGGTTCGGATCTTTTCGTGCGCGACTACGACTCGCACTTGTCGGTTTTATATTCTGTACCTACTAGCTACGGCCCGCGGCGGCGGTGATTTATATACCACAGGGACTGATTTATGGGATAAAAACTAGCCTATGTTTGATTCCAGGATTAGGATTAAAATTTCAGCCTGATCTGTTCAGTAGTTTTGGCGTGAAGGGGTTACAAACATCCATCCATACATACCTACGAATTTTCGCATTTATTATTAGCCTATGTTTGATTCCAGGATTAGGATTAAAATTTCAGCCTGATCTGTTCAGTAGTTTTGGCGTGAAGGGGTTACAAACATCCATCCATACATACCTACGAATTTTCGCATTTATTATATCATAGTGTGATTTTTCTGTTAAGAGTCCTTTAATAAATAAATAACACTCGGATTTAAGCATGACTTGTCACAACACAATTTATAGAGTTTTCAATGAAAATCAGACTTGAGTGAGACATGCTTAATTCAGAGTCAGAATCAGAGTCAAATCATTTATTTCTTTAGACTTACAAAATAAGTACTTAGACAAGTCAAATTTTTACTATATAAACAGCTTGATAAATAGTTATTACTATCAAACAAGAAATAAGGTGCAATTGACTCTAATTCACTTCAATTTTTTGTAATTCTGAGTTGCTTTTGTACCTATTCAGGGTAAAAAGATCTATCCTGCTAGTTGATACAAGTTTGAAAATGCTTGTGTGGGAAACATGAGCTGTTTTGAATCATTGATAATTTTAATATTAATATTTTAAGTAAATCTTTATTGAAAAAGAAAAATACAATCGCAAATAGAAATAGTAATAAATTTAAACTAGTACCTATTTACAATTATTGAATAATTGATATAACTGCAGACTGTAGCAAACAATCTACAGGTAGCTTAACTGATCCATATCAATACCAGTGGGAATTGTACCCAAGATGCTGGCTGCATTGCCCCGTTGTATGGCAATGCTGATGCGCTGTGCCAGATACTCACCAGCTCTCGGGTTTCGCATCATCAATATTATAGTAAGCATTAGTAATATTATTAGTATTTACCTTTATTTCCTACACCCAAAGAAATGACAGAGAAGTTAATGATATAAAATTTTATTCAAGAGGTAAAAAGTTAATTACACTAAGTTTTATGAAACCAGGGTCTCTAACAACGGACCAACTTACTTACAAATAACCTAACTTAAGTAGGTATAAGTCATGTAGTTTGAAAATGGGGTTTAGAACAACAGCAACTGCAGCTGTTCCACAAATATTAAATAATAAATTTTGAAACTTATGATAAACTGCAACTTCTGAGCAAACTATAATTTAGCTTAGCCTCATACTTTGCTTAGGATATGCTCTTGAAGTGATGAACAAATGTTTTGGCTCTCCTGTAAAATCTCCATCCCATTCTCTAACTAGAGTCTGTTCAAAAAGGGAAGATAGGTTACGATCTCCCAGCGCTTACTTAAAAATTGGCATGTGTTACAACTACACGCAAACACATACACTCACAGTTATATTTCCATTCCTGTGCAATACAAAGAAGAACAAAGATGGAAAGACGTATCTAGGACCGAAGTGAGACTGAGACAACAATATTTCACACGAATCACGACCGCCCGTGCCGCCGGTCAGACGGTGACTGATGTGGGAGAACACAATTTTACACAATTTGAGGTTGCCACTTTCGAGCAACCAGTACCTCATCTTCGTTTTTAATAAATCAATGGTGCCAATTGACAATTTTTGTCACTCTGTCATTGCAGTATTACTAAAAGTGTTAGTTCAATGTAATACCACAACTCTTTTCTTTTTGAACAGACTTTACACAAAAGTGTTTATTATTATACTAAGTCACGCATTTAAATTAGGAATACCCGTATGAACACCAAAACTCACTTCTATGTATTTTATTAGTCTTCGCGCCAGAGATAAAGCTCCTGTATCATTATTTACATCTGCTGTGATAATATCTACATTGAAATCACTTCCCAAGTTCCACAAGTCCTCAATACTCTCAGCCATAGCATAAGCAGGTATACCACCAGCATTCACAAGGATAACACGACGACTTCTCAAGTCCGGATGGACCTGAAGCAATACATTTTTCGACCAATCCAAACATAATCTGCTGGTATCCATAGCAATGACAACAAAATCTATGGCGAGCCTTCCAGTTAGTGCAGTCTGTCTTTCTAATTCTTCTAAAGAAAACGAGCGCAGCACTATCAGTTTCCATGTGTAGTCTCCGTTTTTATGAGTTTGGCTTAGAGCTTCGGATATTTTTTCAATGATTTCTACCGTTTGGGATACGACGACCACACTCAAATTGTTTTTGCTGCTTTGTGGTCCAACCCATTGCACGGGAATCACATCCTCTTTACAGGTGGACATTTCTTGTTTGTATCGTAGATGTAAAGGAGATATTTCTTGTTTTTAAGAAAACCAAACAAATACAAATAAACAAAATAACAATTGCTCAGCTTGACGGATGATAGATGGCAGTTATTTTTAATTTTATTTTGACTTTGACATGACAAATGATCATGCTCTATATGTCTATAGACGCTCGCACTGACGATCCACGTCCACAAAACACTATGGTTTATCCATTTTGAATGAAGCAGGTTAGTAAACAAAGTACAATACAAATAAAAAAATCTCAATTGCTTGGCGTCGAGTTACAGATATAATTGTAAGCATTTTTTATTGAAGGGAATCCTCCCTTCAAACCATAGTGTTTTGTGAAAATAAAATCGACAAGTAATGTAAATTACGTATAAAAGGACGCGCCAATTAAGTGAATTAGGTTAAGTATGGGCGGTTTGTTTACGTTTATGCTCCATTCAAAATGGATACGATATAAAAAATATCCTAACCGTCTGCGAGAAATTCAAAATCTTTTCCAGATTTTTTATATTTTATGCGATCGACAACTGACAAGTTATAATAATTATATCCGGCTAGAACTTATTTAACTCCTATCATTCACATTAGCCCTTTGACAATGTGAATGATATAAACCTATGCTAAAAAAACTCGGAATCTATGCGAAAGATGTTCATAACTATTATTAACTATTGGTTTTTAGTGGTCGCAAAATTTCGATCAGGTATTTCGCGGCCAGGCGAAAACTTTGATCAATGTCGCAAAAAAAAATTCTGTAGTTACCTACTTATTACTTTCCCGCGCAACCGCACTGGTGACGTTATTTTGTTATCTCGAAAATACTAAATCTTGCCTAATTAATAATATTATAACGACACTACTTTTATTTTCCCTGCATCATTTTCGAAATGCTTTCGAAAATAGGTGAATCTTGCGCAACAATACGTGCCATAAACAATGCCTCATTGATAAGAATTAGAATATAGGGCAGAGTTCAGCTGCCAAGTGAGAGTACTACACTAGACTTCAAAATGAAAGCTGTCGTGATTATTTGTGTTGTTGCATTCTGGCAGGTGAGAATTATTCTTTATTTTATTTCAAAAAATGTGAAACTTTATTGCCCCACAGACAGAAAAGTTTTTTGAGTCTCCCCCCCTTGGACCCCTTCCCCTGAACCCACTTATTGGCCTTATTGGTTTTTCTTTCATGAGGGTAATATTCATAGAGTTTATATAGATCTCAATGGTAATATTCATCCACGCTGGGCATACAGTTTGGGGATCGCAGTTCACTGGTAGAATTATTGTGCATTGTGCCTCCGGTGGATATACTTTGATGAATATGGGTGGTGCAAATTCTAAGCCGGCACCCACAGCTGTGGCTCCTTAAGCAGGATTGTTAAAAATTCCATAAGTCTCCACGGACTAAATACCTATTACCTTATAATCTATTCTTAAGGTATTATGCCTCACTTACATAGCTCATCATTAGACAATGACGACCTCTGTGGCGCGGTGGGCGAAGGTCCGCCTGCGACGCACGAGGTTGCGGGTTCGATTCCCGCCTCGGGACAAATGTGTGTAAGATCTGCAGGTATTTGTTCAGGGCGTTCTGTATATTTTCTAAAAATATTCTATCTATGTGGTGTATTGTATTAGGTATGTATATCAGTTATCTAGTACCCATAACACAAGCTCTGCTTAGTTTGGGGCTAGTTGCTGTGTGAATTTTCCAGCATTATTAAATGAGGATAGTGCAGAGTTAGAACGGTTTGTTCCTAAGGAAAGAAAATCTAGAGAGGATTTCTTTTACAGGTTCCTCTCAACAAATTCCCAATTCTAGAGAATCGTAATTCTACAGATTCCTAAAATGCCTTACAAAAACACTAAACTTTATTCAAATAATTTTCCTTTCAGGCTGCCAGCGCACAGTATGCGTACTTACCCGCACCCCCGTGCGCCTGCGCCGCTCCTGCCCCTTGTGCCCCCTTGATTTTCCCCGCCCCTGCCCCCTGCGCCCCCGCTCCTTTATATTTACCCGCACCCGCCCCCTGCGCCCCCGCTCCTTTATATTTACCTGCACCCGCCCCTTGCGCCCCAGCACCCCTTATTTTACCTGCTCCAGCCCCTTGCGCCCCAGCCCCCTTAATCCTACCCGCTCCAGCATTGAAGTGCGCCCCTGCACCCTTAGTGTTGCCCGCTCCAGCACCTCTCCCCGCATGTGGGCTTGGTCCTGCTCTGGGAGCACTCGGCCCTGCGTTACCCGTGTTAGCACCGGTCCTTGCTGCTAGTCTGTCGCAGTCAATCTCTGCTACTCTTCCACCATTGCTGGAGGCTGCGCTGCCTACAGTGCTGACGTCAGCGTTGTCGGCTGCTGGGCCGTTGCTGACAGCAACGTTGCCATGCGGTTGCACTGCCCCAGCTCTACCTCTGCCTTTAACTTTGTTGTAATTTTGCAAATCGTTCTTTCCTGCCCTTCCTAATAAATGCTCTGAAATTAACTCTCTATTTTTATTGTATTGCCTCTGTAGCAGTATGTAAGTTGAGTTGAAAGTATTATTATTAGGTATAAGGCTGGCCTGAAACCAAATAAAACAAGACCGCTACGGTAGAACTCACAAACAAATAGATAGTGTGCATCAGAATGGCGGGTGTAATGTTAATAACTTACATTATTGCTGTAGTTTTTTTTATATATATTTTTACGGCCTCCTCGTCATTGGAAAATTGTGAAGATATTATATTCAATTAGTTGAAAAGTTTCATTTAGTATCAAAGATACAAAACATGTAAGATGTAGGCATGTATAGCCCGATTGCTATTACTAAATGGCCAGGAGCTTTAGAGCGCCTAGCAGATTTTAGCAGCCGGTAAGCAATTTTTATTTTCAAATTACTCTAAAGCCAAACCTTATGTTTAATTTCCGACTGTGGTATTGTGAGGTGATAAACAGGTAGATTTATATGACAATGAATCCATAGATAAACAATTGGTTTTTCATTGAGAAACAGAAATACACCCGCCATCCTGACGATAGGGTTGGCGGCTCACTTTATTTTTGTTATCTCTGTATTCAGACGTATTTTTATTTTCATTATTGGTAGATTTAGATAGATTCGACCCACATTTTTTCTATGCTGATTCGCAACATTACACCCGCCATTCTGATGCACACAACAAATAAGCATTAAATTTTAGGCTTTACCTCATCTTTAATCATAATAGTCCCCTCCATCTTCGTACTTTTTAAAATGGTCTAATCTAAACCCTAAAGGTCGTCGCAGATCAGGACTGCGCCGCTGCCGCACAACACAAAAATGTGCATTTAAATGCGGCACTTTTACTCGTAATAATAAGGTGCATTTTATATTGACGGCATCAGATAACAGGGAGTTCATCCAGTCGTTTAAAGCTTGTTGAATGCCATTTCGCCATTGTAAATTTTACCTAGGTAGGTACCTACGAAGAAGTTATGTAGGTACATTTACCCCCTTAAATAGGTACATTTACCTTTACCTACCTACTACTCTATCTACTCTTAACTTTTCAAATAAACTGCAAACATACATTTCTAAAGTCGGTAGGTACCTACCTAACTAAACTAGGTTACCTAATTATAAAATCGTAGGGTAGGTAATGTACTTCACAGAATTACTATGAAAAAGTCAAAACACAGAATAATAATAGAAATCATTTAATAAACCTTTGGTTAGAGAATTTAAACAGGTTTAAATTCTAAACAGCTTTGATCGACGAGCAGCCATTTTGTGCATTTTGAAAGTCAACAAAATGGAAATGGCTGCAACGTCGCACCCACAACCTTATTACTAATGGCTCTCTGTATTTAAAGTGAACAATATCGTAATATTAATAAAACAAACAATAACAAAAATATAAGATAGATTTTTAAGTTGAATTAACAAGACGTTGATGTCATTTACTCACATTATTGAATATTAATTGAAATAATGAGAGGATTGTTAAAATAATCGTCGTAGATTTAGGACCTATCCAGATAAAAAAAACATATTTTTTCATCTTCTTTTTATCAACGCCAAAGGTAGCCTATTAGAGAAGTAGGTATGTACTTCTTATTCAATAGGTAATTCAAGTAATGGCCGATGTAGGTATTTTAATTAAGTATGTAAACAATTTATCTTACTTTGAGTACAGAAGAGCCCTAACAAAAACAAACAACTAAACTAAAGATATGCATGGCTTATCTTAATGATAACTCGAATTGAACAAATTATGCACTGAACGAATTGAAAATCTCTGAGTAATGAACTCTTACTCAGTAATTTGATTACCTTAACTTCATGACCTTTACGTATTGAACGGAAAAAACAAAATATTATGATTATGTTTTTTTAGTAGAGACATCACTCTTTGACAAAATTCTTAGCATCCCAAGGGATGATCAACTTTGGGATTTCCCTTTTTCAGAATTCAATGTCATTGTCATCATTTTATTTGTCTAAAGTGCACACATCTGTATGTAAGAACTCAAATAAATGATTATAATAACAGTTACTCATCCTTACTCATTTTTTCAATAAAAAAATTGTTATTTTTCGTATTGCGTTCAATTCAAATTTATCAATACCACAGCTTGAAAAACGGTACAGTCGACAACACAAGTTTCGCTGCAAACATTCTGACTAGATTAGAGTGGCCAGCTTTTACTGTAAAAGTTTTTAGAAAAGTACTTTAGTAAGTAACATCATACTAACCTAAAAACAAGTAGTAGTAAACATGTTAAAATAATATGTAAATACTAATTTGAGTTTAATTTTACGAGATTCTAAATAGTATCCCAGATCAATAATTAACAATAATATACATTTTGTAAAAATATCTAATTAAAAACTTAATATTCTTAACAGTTTTTCACTTTGGCCATTTATTTGGTTAAAATATTTAGGATATAATATAATTTCTAGTAGTGATATAAGATTTGATACCATGATCTGAGACTTTTAAAATCCAGTAAAATATTAAATAGTAGCGATTTTTAAAGTATTGTTACTAAATTAACTATCAGTCTTTTTGTAGCTACATAACAAGAACAAAAAAATAAAACAACCTTTACTATAAATAAGGTAAGAAAATTGTGTTTTTATCTTAAAAAGCTGTGAATTGATTTTAATAATATAATTATGGTGTACACCTATCTTATTCTTTTTCTTTAAAAAATATAAAAGTTTATTATAAGTACCTAGCTACAACTATTTGAGATAACATTTCAAAATACTTATTTAATTTTTGGTTTAATACACGAGTTTGTTTTCTAAACAAAAAAAACTGATAGTAATTTAAGAACAACCGAAAACAACACCGCAAAATGTTCTTATAATAATATGTATCTACATTTTACTTAGTTAGCACTTGTGTTTGTGAATGTCCATCAGAATGAATGAGGTCAAACTGTGGCATTGAGTTTTTTTAATTATAATTTTATTATAAGTAATATTTATTATAATAATCTAATACTAATTTGGCCGAATTATTGCACTAACTACTATATTCTAATAAATGGCTTCACTATGACACTTTCACCTTACCGCCAAGATACACAATTTTACTGAAACAGATTTTTTACGATTTTTTTTTATTGCTTATTTTCAACATTTCACATAAAGACATTAAAGTTTTGTGACTTGCTTAAAGCCGTTTTTGTGCAAAAATTTTTACCGAAAAACTTTATAAAAAGTGGGATTTGGATTTTCAATTGTTCTAAGACTATTACTAAAAGTAGTCTTGACAATATAGCTTTCACATGAAAATAAAATACAGTTAAAATAATCTTTGCAACCAACAAAAATTACAAACTCCGTTTTAATGTAAAATTGGGGTCTCGTTTTTTTTGTTAATAAGGCACTGGCTAATGGTTTTATCATTGAAATAAATTTTAAATACACTCTTCTTTTTGCCAGAAGCACCATCCAAGTAAATTTTATTTTTATCTTATCCTCAATTTTACGCTAAAACATTTTCTTTTTCATCCCACTTTTTAATAATCCCTAAAGTACTACTCTCATAAAATTCATTATTTGCAAAACAAATACAGAACAGGAAAATTTCAATGGTCAAGTCCACTGCTGGGCATAGGCATCCACGAATGAACGCTATAAAGCCCTGTCTTCAGCTTGGACTAATATACCTCTATTGTACAAAAAAATCTTTTTAGTCCATTCATCCTTATCAAAATCTAAAGGATTTTTTTACCGACAAATAAATCTCTGATCTATGAGAATCTTCTAAGATAACGTTTACAAGCTGATGATGATTATAAAGCATTTGTTTCTTTTGCATTTTTTTTTTCAATTTTATAAACAACAATTAATTTCAACTTTTTGGTCCAGCCATTTTTTTGCAAATTTTATAAAATATTTCTTCTTTCATTTATCTAGTACGTTCCCACAACACAAGCTCTGTCAATTTGGAGCTAGATCATGTTGTGTGGATTATCCGGCATTATTTATTTATATACTTTATAAGAGTAGCACTCCACGGGCTCCAACCTACCACATTACCAAATCACCCCGGTGGCCATCCCATCTGTCGTCCACCCAGCACATGCAGATGTAGGTGGTACACAGACTGCGCTCCTTCTCTTCCATTGTTCACCACCAACCGCCAGCCTGAAGGCGCTCTGGCGGCGCCTAGGGAACGCGCTACCAGCATCAGGTGGCCTAGAAGCTGAGACAAAAAACAATAATCATTACAACAAACAGTAACAAATTAACTATAAATGACATAACTATATTGAAAAGCTCCTTGGCAAAAAGTGTTTAGTCAAAATTATGTACACCTTTAAGTACTCATTACAGATGTAAGCGGATTAACTACAAACCCTATTTGTGTTGACCTTTAGGGACCTCAATGTTTTTGAAAAATCTAGTTTTAGCTATATTTTGTAGATTGTACATTTTTTATTATGTTTTAAAAAGAAACGTTAATAAATGGAATAGGAATAAGATTGACAAATCTCTTGATTTTTTTGTATCAGGGTAATTTTTGGATTGACTGTACTTTTATGTTGTCGCTCTCGTTGCTTTTCCTGTTATCACCGAGGGACATGAACGAAGCGCGCCAAATTCAAACGCTAGAAGCGCACGCCGAGTCTCCGACCGTCCGTCCGACCAAGCCAACCGAGCCTCGCACCGAGAATCGAACCTGCGATCGTGCCGACCCAGCCCAGCCCGAGCCATCGAGTCGAGCAAGCGATGAGAACACGGCACTTTGCTCCTGACCGCGTACAGTAAACTCCTAGTTACTAATACCCAGTCCCGGGATTATTCTAGATTATTATAGAGTAAAGTATATATATATATATATATATATGTACATAGCTTATTATTAATGCCCTTGTGATTTAATGTTATTACCTTATAAGATTATACGATTTATTGTCTAACCTTCATGTTTCTTTTATATACTTGTTTCAAAACCATTACATATTATTTTCTCCATCACCTAGGTAAGCATTAGGCTGACTGTAGAAAATTTTCTGTCAAATAAACATTTCCTCCACCTGCTGAAAAAACCTCTTAATCAAAACAAACGAAATGATTTTTAAATTCTTTGATGGGTTTCATACACGGCACGGCAGCTATAAGTAAGGTAAAGATTTACATTATAACATGATAGTCCGGCCAGGTGAGATGCTGATCTGCTAAAAAAACTGCAGGCAGATGCTGGATGTGTCAAGCTGAAGACAGGCCGCTATGCTATGGCGCTCATTAGGGGAGGCCTTTGTGCAGCAGTGGACTAAAGGCTGATGATGACCCATTTATGAAAATACCCTAATACTCAATTTTAAACATTCATTATGGAAGTCTGAGAACTTTTTGTATTTATCCTTATTGAAGGCTTTTCAGAACCAAACAGCGGGTGAATGCAGGCTGAACATCTTTTCATAGAAATTGTCAGGAGACCAAACGCTATGATGTATATTTTTACATGTACGAAATATGAGGGTAATAATAATAAATAATGTTGGACAATTCACACAGCATTATCTAGCCCAAAGCTAAGCAGAGCTTGTGTTCTCACCCTCCTCATGAAAAAAACTAAAAATAATAAGTTGTGCTCACAGCGGAAGCACGTCCTCTCGCTTAACGTGCACCTCTGCAACATCCGAGGACTGCACTCAAATCTCGACTCAGTCCATCACCACCTAGAGACTGCGAAGCCCCACTTATTGTTTCTCACGGAGACGCAGATTCGTATCTGCGTCTCCGTGAGAAACAATAAGCCTCCAGATGTTGCATACCTCACATACCCAGGGTACACCCTGGAGCACAATTTTAAACCCAAGGCCGGAACGTGTGTGTATGCTCGGGACGACATTTGCTGTCTGCGCCTCCGTGACCTTGAAGAACCCGGTTTTTCGCTGATATGGATTTTGGTGGACACTGGTCTAGATAAAATCATCTATGCCAGTCTTTATCGGTCACATACTGGAGATGTTGAGACAACCAGGCTGTTCGATTACATCTGCAATACGGCTGATGTGGTTCAGCGACGCTACCCTGCTGCCAAACTGGTACTGTTAGGAGACTTTAACGCTCACCACCGCGACTGGCTCTTTCCGTACCAGAACACCGATCATGCTGGTCGAGAGGCTTACAAACTCGCTTTGACACTTAACCTCTCCCAGCTCGTGCTAGAGGCGACCAGGATTCCTGACGTTGAAAGCCACACAGCCAATTGCTTGGACCTTCTGCTGACCAATGACCCAGACCGAAATTCTGTGTCTGTGCTACCACCTTTAGGAAACTCAGATCACTGCATGGTTAGGTCAGTATCGTCGTATTCACCTCCAGATCTTACCCCTAAGGGTAACAGACGAATATGGCGTTACAAGTCAGCAGACTGGGATGAGATGCGTCATTTCTTCGCTTCACATCCTTGGCGGCAAACGTGCTTCACTTCCTGTGATCCATCTGTCTGTGCTGATGCTGTAACGAGGGTGATTAAAAGTGCAATGGAATATTTTATTCCATTCACTGATACTTCACCCTCTGACAGGACTCCCCCGTGGTTTAACTCCTCGTGTGCCAGTGCTGCGGTGCTAAAACACAGGGCTTATCTTGCGTGGGTCGACGCCCGGAACAGTAAAGCAACAGATACATCACTTAGGAAGTCAGCCTATAACAAAGCCGCCAAGTCCCTCAAGAAGACGCTAAGGAAGGCTCGCTTTCAGCGGATTGGACGACTGGGATCTAGACTTGCCTCATTTCCAGCGGGGAGTAAGGCCTTCTGGTCGTTAGCCAAATCCGTCGAAGCCAACTTTAGCCGTCCTTCACTTCCCCCATTGCTGAACCCGGATGGATCGCTGGCCCACACTGCGAATGAGAAAGCTAATTTATTTGTGACTCAATTCGCAGAGGCCTCACGTCTTGAGCCCACAAATGTTTCACCACCCAGCCTTCCTCGATGTAGCACTAACATGCCTGAGATACGCATACATCAAAAGGAAGTGCTCAAAACTTTGCGTGGTCGCGACGTGAATAAGGCTAGTGGTCCGGACGGAATCGCGGCTGTGGTGCTGAAGTCATGCGCTCCTGAGTTGTCTCCCATCCTTACCCGACTCTTTCGCCTGTCCTTGAAATCTGGTAAAGTCCCCAAGTCATGGAAGCTTGCTAATGTGCAGCCTGTGCCCAAGAAAGGTAGTCGAGCTGATCCCACAAACTATCGCCCCATTTCAGTCACCTCCCTGCTCTGTAGGTTTATGGAGCGTGTCCTGAATGGCAAGCTCCTGGCATATCTCGAAGACAATGACCTCCTTAGTGACCGTCAATACGGCTTTCGCCGAAAACGATCTACAGGAGATCTTCTTGTGTATGCCACCCACATATGGAGCGAGGCCATCGAGAAGCACGGTGAAGCCATTGCGGTTTCACTTGACGTATCTAAAGCCTTCGATAGGGTATGGCACGACAGCCTTATTAACAAGCTTCCAGCATACGGACTTCCAGACCTCTTCTGCAACTGGCTTCGCGACTTTCTGAGGGAAAGATCCATTCGTGTAGTCGTTGATGGCTGCTCGTCTGATCAATTGGCGATCAACGCCGGGGTACCTCAGGGGTCAGTACTCTCTGCCACGTTGTTCCTGCTGCACATTAATGACCTGCTGGTACCCGGTATCATTGGGTACGCAGACGACAGCACCGTGGTTGAGAGGTACCTATCCAACGGGAAAGCCAGCCGAAATGACGTACAGGTGCAGAGAGAAGACATGTTGCAGCGCTTGAACTTAACTCTTAAGGCAGTCTCAGACTGGGGCAAAGCCAATCGGGTTAACTTCAATGCCTCTAAAACGCAAGCATGTCTCTTCTCTGCAAAAAAGAGTCCGCTTGTCCAGCTTCCCGTTTTCCGCAATGTACCGGTACCTATAAAGGATCAACTGGAGCTCCTCGGTGTCACTCTCACACCAACTTTGAACTTTGGCACATTCATCGAGTCGAAGGCCAAAACAGCAGCCATGAAGCTAGGGATCCTAAATAAGGTTAAGCGATACTCACACCAGGACAGCTTCTATCCCTTTATCAAGCACAGGTCCGGTCTGGTTTGGAGTATTGCTGTCATGTTTGGGACGGCTTGGCCAAGTACCAGCTTGCAGCCTTAGACTCGATCGAACGAAGAGCTTTCAGACTCATTGACGAGCAGTACCTTGCAGAGACTAAGGTTCAAAGTCTCGACCACCGCCGCAAGGTTGCTTGTCTCTCGATCTTTTATAGGATACATTTTGGAGAATGCTCACTTGAATTACATGACCTGATCCCACCATCCCCCTTCCACTCCAGGACAAGCAGACGCACAGCGCAATACCATCCATACTTGGTGGACGTACCCTCCACTCGCACTAAGCGGTTTTCCTCCACCTTTATTATTCGCACCGCAAATGAATGGAACTCGCTCCCTGCCTCTGTTTTTCCGGCCAATTACAACCTGGGTCTCTTCAAGACAAGGGTGAATAGGTATCTTCTAGACCTTCGTGATACACCGTCGGCCGCATCTTCACTTTCCATCAGGTGAGATCGCGGTCAAACAAAGGTCTACTTACCGTAAAAAAAAAAAAAAAAAAAAAAAAAAAGTTATTGTGTTATGGGTACTAGATAACTGGATTACACATTATACAATACACTACATAGATAGATATTTTTTATAATACATAAAAAAACAAATATCTGCAGTTTGTACACACATTTGTCCAGGGCCATAAGGCGGGAATCGAACCCACAACCTCCTGCACCGCAGGAGAACCTTCGCCCACCGCACCACAAAGGTCGTATACATTATAGCTGCCATGTGTGAAGCCAAGAAGTGCGGCCTCAGATAACAATCAAAATAGCAAACAAAATAGTAATTTAATCAAACAAAGCTATCTGCAGACCAACTTTTGGCTGATAACAATATCATAAATTGTAATTGTTGACAAATTTCTTTGGAATGTAGATAAGGCGGAAATTACTTGGAATTTTCTGAATGTTATTTCATGTTGGTATTCAAAAGTTTGTAAGACATGTCTGGTGTAAGGGTCCTTTGAAATAAAATACCTAAAAAACACTGCGTAATGCGCAATCTCAGCTCATGTTAGTTACATGTATGATACAATTTTATACAAAAAATAATTGCTACTAAGCATGTTAAGTATAAACATGTACCTTAACATAAGTATTAACAGGTTCAAATTAGCTTGTAAGACTGTCGCTTACCATGAGCATTCACCTGTAATTTAACATTCCAGCATTACACTGATAATTCAACTACAGCAGAATTCTCAAAATCAAATGTTATTGCATTGTTATGTGTTGTTAAGTGGCCATAGAGAAAGGAATTTATAGATCTCAAGAATGAATCTCAAGTGTTACAATTAGAGTTGCTGTAAATAAGCAGACAATGACAATAGAGGTATTCCTCAAAATCTATAAAACTTATATTAGACCTTTGTTGGAATATGGCTTTCAAATTTGGAGCCCCTAGTTAAAAAAGGACAAACTTACTGGAGAGTGTACAAAAAAAAGCAACAAAAATTTCCATAAGCCTTCGCTGGATGTCTTATCCAGAGAGACTAGATGCCCTACTCCTCACTACTCTGGAGAACAGACGCCTTCGTGGTGATCCAATAGAGACCTTCAAAATCCTATCACACACTTATAACCTGCCTGACATACACTGAAGGTACCATTTAAAACAGCTGGAGGCCACAGTGTCAGAATAGCCCGTTCATCATCTAACACCAATGTGGGCAACATTGCAACATCACTTCCTAAGTAACCAAGTGGTGCACAACTAGAACCGGCTTCCTGAAGAAGTTGTAACAGCTCCCTCAGTGAACAGCTTTAAAAACAGACTCGACCACTGTTCTCGGCAACTCTAGTTACAATATAGACGAATGCATATAAATATCGGTGAGGGTGTTGCCACTCACTCATAGATATACTAGCAATGTATGGATATTTTCTTATTTATCTTAGAATGGCCTGTTTAGATATTACAAATGTTTCCACTCATAAAACTAAGAGGTATAGTTAGAGTTAAAGCTCAGAGTACAGAATATGGATCGTCACCCAATTGGCTGCACATGGCTCCGTGCAAATAGCACTGCACTCGTTACCTGGAGTAATCTATTAATTGAGTCTGAGAGGTAAATGCTCCTATCTCCTTTTCATTCTTTCTACCTAAAGTTTTCTTCTGTTTCCTGGTTGCTGGCCAGCTACAAAAGTTTCTTAACTTCACATAACTATAAGGTTCAATTTCACGGTCATTTTAACCGCATACCAATGAAAAGTATATGTAAATCGGCCGTATAGTCTCACCTCGGCATCGTCGGAGACAGCATCTTGAAGCCGCGCAATGCGTCGTTTAGGAATCACCAGGAAATGGACCGGGGCCTGCGGCGAGACGTCATTGAAGGCAATACACAGATCATCTTCGTAAATAATATCAGCTTTGATTTCTTTCGATATAATCTTGTCGAATATAGTAGGTCCCGGCGAAGCTACGCTTTGGGTTTGCGCTCGTTTGACCTCGTCGCAATAAGGCCGCCGTATCGCTATTGCCGAGCCACGTGATATATCATAGATGTTTGTAGGATAGTTCTTTTTCAGGCGGAACTTCAGGGCACGTTGGAGCACTTTGTTAAACATTTTTCTAGGTGAAAACAGCGGTTATCATTTTTACGTTTGCGAATTGCGTCTTTTGACGTTTTGATTCGGGGTTTTGTTTGACAGATTTCGTTTCCATTTCCATTCCAGTTTGATGACAGCTGATTAGAATGTTGCCACAACTAATTTATCAAGCTACCTACCAGGTTTTTCAAATCATTCTGAACCTTTTTAACCGACTTCAAAAAAAGAAGTAGGTTCTCAATCCGACTGTATTTTTTTTGTTACCTCAGAACTTTTCACTGAGTGGTCCGATTTTCATGATTCTTTTTTATATGAAAGCTGGTGCTGTGGTCCCATATAAATTTTGTTCAGTTTTGACCAATGAAAATTTATAAAAAAACTATAAAAATTGAAGTCGGTTTATAGTTTTTTATAGCAAAATTAATTATTAATACCTTCCATTATTACAGAATATACTACTGAAACAGGCGCTAATTTTAGAGTGCGACAGTGTCGCGCGATTTCGCGATATTTGTTTATAGTACATTTTGTACTATAACGCATAAGTCCGAGGTGTTTCCGCGTCCTGCGGTTTTGCTTTTTTTTTAAGCTCTATACATCTCAATAGATGGCGTAGCTGTCTTCGGATGGCTAAGAGCCCGGCCACACACTCTGTCTTACCTTCGAGTATACCTGCACCATAATCCATTCTGCGGGAAAGTGCAAACGGTGAAATTCCGGCTTGTGCAATCGTTAGCAAGCTAAAGATTGGACTGCACAGTTGGATTGCCCAGGCAAGACGGAGCCTGTGGCCGGGCTTTACCTATGACTATCTGTTCTGTCAAATGAAGGTCCACTGATAATGTGTATGTACTAAGCAATTCGAATTTTTATGACATGACGTGTTTATACAGCGTCCTTTATTGAGTTTAGGCAAAATAAAGTTTCTGTTTAGGTACTATGAAAACGCCTCATTCCTGTATAGATAAGCCAGGTCGAACATAAGCTGTATATTTATCCAGAATAAAATACTTGCGAAGGCTAAGCCGAGAAGTACCTAAATTAAATATCCTACCTCCATTCATGCAAATTCTATAAAATAGGAAATTTTCACTTTATTTTACTGGTGGAACCTGTCTATGTAACTATTGCAGTCTAACTATTTGCAGTCTATGTAAGTATGAGCAGAAGCGACATAATGTTAACTGTATCAAATAGGATATCATAGGTTGTATAAAATGAATAAAATTTCCACATGAATAATTATATTTTGATCACTTCATTTTAAATCCAATCCTAAAAATAAAATACGAAAGTAGATTGGTATGAATAGGTAAATAAGTAGTCACCTATTCCATTACCTACAAAATATTTTTCTTTGTGACAGTCGTTATTAAGGCTTAATTTAAATTAACAGGATAAAATACAGTAGAACTTATTTTCTAACTTAAAATATTGGTAAAATAAAATAAATAAAAATCACAATAATACCTACACCTATTTTGTAAATATTGAGTTCCTCAAAATCGGGTATTAACTTATAGACTTTATTATAAAACAATCACATGATCTTAAAATTATTGAAATAGATATTTCCATTTATCCATTACTGATTTTACTTGTCTTAAATCAATCACATCCAAATTAGGTACAAATAATTGAGCAAATCTATCTGATTAAAACCGCTATCTGCAGAAGATATCAGCATTTCATTCATATTCATCTCAAAATACAACATACATCATACAAACTTTAAAACTATGAAGCTATACTAGCGGTAGCTGATGAAATCACTGTGAAGATTCCAAAAAGTAATCTGAAGGACCCGTACACAACGCTGCGCACAATTGGATTGTGGAGAGCTATGCGACACAGAAGCAGAATCACGAAGAATACCACGCTGTTGTGCAGGAGCTTCATCCTAAGAAAACAAAAGTTATCCGTTAAAAAAATTCTAGAGTTATCTTTTGTATTTGGACCAGAAATTAATTATTAAATAGATATTTTCAGCAAAACTGAATTGTTATTTTTTTTTATAAGTTGTTAATTGATAATTTTTAATTTGATTTTAATTTAATTTATAATTGACCTATGTATTGTAATTTAATGTGTTTTAATTTAATTTCATGGTTAGTATTTAATTAGATTTGATTATTATGTAATTAGATTTATTGTTGTTTAATGTGTCTTTTAATTTCATGGTAGTTATTTAATTCAATTTGATAAAATGTTATTTTATCATATTAATTTAATGTTATATGATTTAATCTAATGTTGTCACTGTCGCACTCTAAATTTTATTATATTTTATAAATAACTTTTATAAGTCACTACCATTTAATATAAGAAACTGTACTAACAAACTATGGATTAATTTATCTGCAATAAAAAGAAAAAAGAATTACTTTTTCATGTGTTGTCTGGCCTTTCCGATATTTTCGTCCTTTTCTTTGAGAAGATACTTCCTTGTTCCTTTTACGAAGTTAACGTAATGCTCGTCCCAGCTGTAAATTTTAAACACATTATAATAATATATATATATAATAAATAACACCTGTGCCCTACCATGTTTAAAGTAACTTAAGGTGCATAGAACAAGCATTTAATCGTGCCGTAACGTGACGTAGGTACACCTCTAAAGCTCTATTTTCTCTGAGGTTGAAAAAAACTTACTTGATAGAATGAGGGTCTAAGTTGTAAATAGCGGCATCTTGCGGTGAAAGTTTAGCTTTTAGTTTCTGCACGTTGTCTGTCTTGAATCGCCACTCGCGAAGGGAGAAGAAACGCAAAACTTCGTTCATAGCAACCAGTCGTTGACTAACAGTTATTAAGCTCAACCTAGAAATAAAGTTTCACGTAAGTAATTGGTAAAAGAAGAATTTAAAAATTGCTACGTCAATGAATACAACAAAAAAAGTTTTCTTAAGAAAATACCGCTACAAAATAATTCTGCCATTATATAAGTCTTCAGTCGTAGCGGGGAACACTTATTTTCTTACGTTCCGATCGACGCATAATGTAGAATCGCCGATTTAAAACGATTGAAATATAGCTAATTATATAGCCATCGAGTTCTAAATCCTAACTCGATGTCATCGATCAAAAATTTCGCGGCCTGGCGAAATTTTTGATCGATGCTCGATGTATATAACCAAACCAAATAATTTATTCGATATACGAGCTAATAAATTGAGCAAGCAACTCACTTGGTTTTGATACCCAGAGCTCGTGCCGCGTACTCGGCTAAATGAAGTGGCAATGTTTGCACCAAAAATTCCATGGTCTTTTGCGCAAATCTGAAAAAGAGAATAAACTTAGTACCCATTTGAGTCGCTCATTGATCCGTGTTTATTTAAATTATATTCAGGACTTCTGGTCACTATCAGAGTACGCCCACAATCTCCACGTTGGACATACGGGTTGGGGATCGCAGTTAGGTAAAATAATTGTTCTGCAGGGGCGCCCCCCGTTGGATATCCCTTCGTCGCCTCTTACGACACCCACGGGAAGAGTTGGTTACCAAAACTGTTATCCAATCCATACTCATAATTATAAAGAGAAAAGATTTGGATTTTTGTGTGTAACGAATAAAGTCAGAAACTACTGAACCGATTTCAAAAATTATTTTACCATTAAAATGCTGCATTATCCCTGAGTAACATCCTACTAATATTATAAACGCCAAAGTTTGTCAACATGTCTTTAGGTACCTACCTATGTTTATTGCTCTTTCACGCAAAAACTACTGAACTGATCGGGCTGACATTTTGCATACAGGTATTTCGAGGCCTGTAATAATGTATAGGCAACTTTTTATCCCATAAATCAGTTCCCGTGGGATAGGCGTGCGAAGCCGCGGGGCGCAGTTAGTAAGCTATATTTAAATGTTTAAAAAAAATATACATCCGAAGCCGGTACGGACCGCTAGTAACCTTATAAAAAGGTCATCTTTCTTCCTTTCTATTGGGTAACTAACCTGTTCTTGATCGAAGACCCCCAAGGGTACCAGAAAGTATCATCCAGAGGGTGTGAGCGGAGGGAATTACGGAGCGCGATTTCAAAGTCGCTCCACGTTGTTCCGTTCTCATACGTGCTGCAGTTGTACACTTTTATTTCTGGTGCGCTGAAAAAATAAATAAATAATAAATAAATTTGGACTTGTATTTCGATTCCCGCTTTGGCACAAATATTTGTACAATCTGAAGATATTCCGGGTTGTTGATATGTTCTGGGTATTTTCATAAAAAAATAATCGGAAGTCGGGACAAATAATTATCTGTGTCGTTATTATAGAGAATTTAACCGACTGGCAACATTAAGAGTGTGCTATAAA
This sequence comes from Eupithecia tripunctaria, assembly GCA_955876795.1. Taxonomy (NCBI): domain Eukaryota; kingdom Metazoa; phylum Arthropoda; class Insecta; order Lepidoptera; family Geometridae; genus Eupithecia; species Eupithecia tripunctaria. The sequence continues at coordinate 5,594,167 of OY041627.1, forward strand.
AAAAGTGCGCAGTTTCTAAAATAAATAGCAAAATGTGTGCAAAACATTTATTTAAAAAAAAAGACGTGTGGCACTCGGGGACTGCCGTGGTAAAGCTGTTGCATAGCATTTTGTATCAACTTATGCAATTATAATTTTATTTATTTATTTTATTCATGCAGTATTGCTTTTTCTTTGATAATAATTCAAGTTACACTTTTTGAGCGTGGTGACCGATAAGAATTTTACAAGTACCTACAGCTATTCACTGTTGTACATAAATACCTATAGGTGTAATAGGTACACCTATATACTTTCTCATAAACAGCTGCTTATGTATTCGTCCGATTTCGGAGCAGCTCGTCTCGATTCGTGCGAGTTTCGTAGAGTCGTACAATACGTCTAATCGGTAGTTTTCACCGATTCTGAGATAAATAACGAAGTACGACATTGCTTATTTTATCTTATTACGAATTGCTCATCGCTTTATAGAAGGCGCTACACGCTTTTACCCACACGGTTTGGGTGTTGGTGTTATTACACCATAAATCTTGGCAGAGCGTTACGGGACGAGAATCATTAGTATGGATAGTATAATAATATGGATAGTCAGTCATTTGTATGGAATAAAATTCGCTTCCAGATGACACGATCAACCATGTAATCTAGATTAACCTTTGTGAGAGGAAATAATTATTTTTATTATAATCATTGCATTCCTTTATTCAGTCAAAGAAAATAAATGTCTGGATGCAGTAATACGTAGGTTTTTTGGGTACCTAGCAGGCTTCCAAGACAGTAGGCGAGAACATGATTCACTCGATCGTTCTAAGAATCAATGACGGAAGACACCTACTATCTTTTCTTATCTTGTTGGCGATAGATTATCTAAGTACCTATCTAGGGCACCGTTACAATGTTACTAATATTTTAAAGGCATTTAGACATATTACATATTTACTACAGTAGGTACAAGGTGTCACATAATCAGTGTGGTTATTAATGATCTGTGGAGGAAGGAGGGGTAGGTAGGCACCTATTTTACTTTTTTATTTAAAACCTTATGAATGAAGCGCAAAGGGTGGGCATAATGCCGATGCATTTTCTATTTTGTGCATTTTATGTCGATTTATGAATTACTCAAACTCAACTCAAACTCAAATGCTACCTACTACCTGCTGCCTTCTAGAAGTTAATTAAAAACTATGTTAAGTTTATTTCTTCTTATTATTTGCTTTCTATTTTGTAATCATTGTTTTGATCTTTGAGTTGTAGGTACAATTTGCCAATTGTTAGTTGTTAACTTTATCATGACATGTATTAACTGCACTTCTACGTATAGGATGCCCTCCGGTGCGAAAGACTGCTTGATGCTAGATGCGTCAAGTTGAAGACAGGGCGCTATGGCGCTCATATAGGGAGGCCTAGGTCCGGCAGTGGACTAATATAGGCTGATGATGATGATGATGAAAGTATAGGTAAGTACTGTTTATTTAATTTTGTTTTGAAAAACTATAAACCGACTTGAATTTTAGTTTTTTATGGATTTTCATGGATCCTATTGTCAGAACTGAACCAAATTAAAATGGGAACACACGGGAGCCACCAGCTTTCATAAAAAAAAGAATCATGAAAATCGAACCACCTAACAAACATAAAAAAGAACTTTATCTCAATTGCTTATGGTTCATTTTGACTAAAACGTTAGATAAAGATAGATAAAAATCATTTATTTTACCCAAAGACAAAAAATAGTAGGTACAAATGGTACATACAATAATAAAAACTAATAGGTTTTTTTTCGTTACGGAAATTCTGGATTCGGTCTCCACACTCCACGCTCAAGGCCCGCGATAGAAGCTATGCAATAGCTTAACAGTCGAATTGAGAACCTCCTCCTTTTTGTAGTCGGTTAAAAACAACTTACTTGACAGTAGCAGTCTCCCACCCCACGGCCAGCAGTGTATCTATGGCTATATCGACGGGCAGCAGGTCGGCTCTGGCGTCTTCACGACAGCAGAACACGTGGAGTAGACCCTTCCCAGCGCCCACCACTACGCCACTGGGGCCGTTTAGGTTCTCTATCCAACCGGGGTATGGGTGCTGGAGAGCTGATATTACTGGGGAGAAGAAAATAAATAAATCGTTATAATTTTCCTACGTAGGTACCTAAGCAGCTTTGGTGTTTTTGTGGCTAGAGTTTACACCACCCCTTGCTTACTTCCTTTCTTCTTTTAATGGCGTCTACGTCTGGGTTGACATAATTTCGCCAATGTCCGTAATATTAGAGTAAAATAAAAATAGAAGCAACGCTGTTCGGTAATAAAGATAGATAAAGGAAGTGAATTCTTCGATAAAATGTTAATCAAAAAGATATAAGAAAATTACAAAATTATGGGCAACGTTGTACGGTAAGGTTTGATCCGAAGATCCGAAGTTTACACCTCGGAATAGCCCGGTTATCTTCAGAGAATACAAAAACTCTTGCACCACCCCAATTCTTACCATGGGTGGCGTAAGAAGACAGTTACAAAGATTTTGAACCTGACGTATCGTGCAGAGGTGTCGTGATTGACCTTTATGCCCGATTTGCCACTCTCAAAACTAGCTTCAGTTCAAGTTCAAGTGGCCAGTGAAATAGTCAGTAAAGAGGAACATAAGGATAAAGGAGTTTTCATTTAGTTTCATAACAAATATGAATTTTAGGCAAAACGCGATTTAGACATATTATGAACTCTAATTTGACTAACGGCTAATTAGTATCAATGCTTAATGAAAATTAGGTTTAGTCTAACTAAACGCAATATAGTCTCACTACGAACTAGGCACATAAAGATGAAGCGCAAATTTTGTACCATTTAGCGACCTTTTGGTTTTAAAGTAATGTTTATTTATGAACCTATTTTTTTTTCACAGATACACACATTTATACAGCTACATTTATTTAGCACATAGGTAGGTACGTACAAAGAATTCATCTTACATTACAAAGAGGAAAGATTTTATTGGTTGTTTGTTTGTATTGAATCGGCTACGAAACTACAAGACCGATTTAAATAATTCTTTCACCATTAAAAAGCTTACTATTCAGGGAGTGAGATAGGCTTATATTTTATCAGAGAATTCCCACAGGAACGGGAACTACGCGGGTGAAACCGCGAGGCGCTGTAAGTTATTTATTATATAACGACCACATACCGAAACACAACAGAGTTGCTTCACGGACTGGCCCAGTCCGGTGGGTGGTGACAAGCCACGGCCGAGGCCTACCACCAGAGGGTTACCGCTCTTAGCACCACCCAGAGGACACAAATTTAAACTGTATATAAAACGAAATCTTATCAAGAAAGCCTATTACTCCGTAGAGTCTACATCAATGATTTTAATGCTTGGCCGGATGTAACCCAGTTCCACACAGACAATAGTATGTAAGACCAGTTAGACTCAGTTATCCTAAGATTGTATTAGTTGATAAGCGATAAACTTGCAAGTGGTTTCTTTTTCACTTCTTCCGCTAGTGGACAAAAAATTGAAGTGAATTAGAGTCAATTGCACCTTATTTCTTGTTTGATAGTAATAACTATTTATCAAGCTGTTTTTATAGTAAAAATTTGACTTGTCTAAGTACTTATTTTGTAAGTCTAAAGAAATAAACGATTTGACTCTGACTCTGACACGTGTAGGGTATCAGAGGGTCAATACGTCTTTCCGTCTTTGTTCTTCTTTGTATTGCACTGCACAGGACTGGAAATATAACTGTGAGCGTATGTGTTTGCGTGTAGTTGTAACACATGCCAATTTTAGAGTAAGCGTTGGGAGAACGTAACCTGTGTTCCCTTTTTAATAAATCAATGGACGTGAGCGATACTGTCCCTCAGTATAATAGTAGTTGACTTACCTATCGTTGGTCTGAATATAGCGACGGGGTAGGTTCTGTTGGTATGTTCTTCAACTGCGTTCTCTGCTAAAGCCTTCGTAAAGGTGTATGTATTTGGTTTCGGGGCTATGTAGCTGAGGACAAGGAAATAACCACTCAATCACACCTCACACAAATATTATAAAGGCGAAAGTTTGTATGGATGTATTGATGGATGGATGGATGGATGGATGGATGGATGGATAGATGTTTGTTACTTCTTCACGCCAAAACTACTAGACGGATCTGGCCGAAATTTTGCATACAGGTAATTCTAATCCTGAAATAAAACATAGGCTACTTTTTATTCCATAAATCTGTTACCGTGGGATGAAAATCACCTTTTAATGTTATATATATATCTACTTAGGAGGTCAGTAGGTAGATTGCTAATAGGCACCTATACAAAATTACATTGCATTAAAAATAAGGAACATTGAAAATAATAATAAATAAATAAATAAATAATGCTGGACAATTCACACAGCATTATCTAGCCCCAAGTTAAGCAGAGCTTGTGTTATGCGATATTTTGACGCAAAATATATCTTATCTTATACCTATAGACGAGCAATTCTTGTATTTAAGTATATATTATCTGTATCTCGGAAACGGCTCCAACGATTTCCATGAAATTTAGTATACAGTGGGTATCGGGGGCGATAAATCGATCTAGCTAGGATTCATTTTTAGAAAATTTTGTTTTATTCGTTGTTTCAATAATTTTTCATCAACTTTATCGTAATCAATTGACTCTTCCTGACATCTATTGGCGAATAGTAGTACTATTTTATTCGTGTTTTCAATAATCAACTTTATTCACATCAACTTAAAGACTAAACTGATAAATATGACTTTTTCTGACATCTATTGACGAATTATATCATCTACTTAAATTTCTAAAAAACTTAATTTACCAATAAAATAACCTCGGTCATCCAGGTACTGTATAAGTATTATAATTTTACTAATGCAAGTAACTGTAGCTGAATTGAAGCAATGATTAACCGACGAGGAAAGGTAGCTCAAAAATAAATATTACATGTTATTATGTGAGCAGAATGATCGATTTGGGTAATATGTTGCTGTTTTCCTTAATGGCGAGAGGTTAATGCCAGGGAAAGAACCTTCAGAATATTTATTAAAACTTGTTTTTTTATTACGTTAAAAATCAGCACACCCATTTAAACGCGTTTAGTAGTCTAAACCTATAAAAAATTAGAACGAGTTTGTGATTATGGTTTGATGAATACATTTTATCACTAATATAAATGTAAGCAATAAGATTTTAAAAATACAAGGCGCCACAGAATATGTGTACTAAAGATTGGTAATTTCAGAAAACACGCTCTTTCCGAACTTAACTTACATTGAATTACTTAATTAATTTATAGAAATCCAATTATTTATTAGAATGAAGAATTCACTACCATGAAAAATTCATAAAAACGCAATTTTTTGGCGGCTCGCTGCGCTCGTCAATGACTATCAATTGCTTTGTGGTTGGTTCGGGCTTCACTAATCAAAAACACCAGTACTAGCAAAACATATGTATGTATATAAGTGTATCCTCTGTTGCTAACAACAGAGGCTAAAAAAAAAGTATAACAAAATTAAGTATTTGGTACCGAAGTACCAAATACTTAATTTTGTTATACTTTTTTTTTAAACTACTTATATATAAACCGACTTAAATTTTTATAGTTTTTTCATGAATTTTCATGGATCCCTTTGTCAGAACTGAACAAAATTAAAATGGGACCACACGGGAAGCACCTGCTTTCATATAAAAAAGACTCATGAAAATCGGACCACACAGTCAAGCTTCTGAAGTATCAAACATAAAATAAAAATATACAATCGAATTGAGACCCTCCTCTTTTTTGAAGTCGGTTAAATATAAAAGGATAGATAGACTTACCCAGGGGTGAACTCAGTGAGCATTTCCCTTGGGACAGCAGACGCCAGTGCCAGGGCCCGGTCAAGGGGTGCGTGAGGGGGTGCGGGGTACACCCGTTCCTCTACCACATCCAGCTCCGCGTTGCAGTAGCCAGTAGAGATGTGGATGAAAGCCTGGGAATTAAAAATAATGAAATGAAACTCTTACCGCATTCTGCCGAAGTCCCTAAGTATTTGTATTTCTATATGAATCATAATTAACTTTGTTTTAAAAAACTATAAGCCGACTTAAATGTTTATAGTTTTTTCATGAATTTTCATGGATCCCAGTGTCAGAACTGAACCAAATTACAATGGGACCACACGGGAAGCACCAGCTTGCATATAAAAAAGAATCATCAAAATCGGACCTCCCAGTCAAAAGTTCTGAGGTAACAAACATAATAATTAATTTTGTTTTAAAAAACTATAAACCGACTTCAATTTTTACAGTTTTTCCATGAATTTTCATGGATCCCATTGTCAGACGTAAATAAAAATAAAATAGGACCACATGGGAAGCACCAGCTTTTATATAAAAAAGAATCATGCAAATCGGACCACCTAGTCAAAAGTTCTCTAACAAATACAGAGCTGGTAACAAACATAAAAAAACAGACGAATTGAGAACCTCCTCCTTTTATGATGTCGGTTAAATAAATAAATAAATAAATAAAAATAATACAGTCGACGAATTGAGAACCTCCTCCTTGTTTGAAGTCGGTTAAAAACTTAATTCAATCATGATACTTTAAATTAAACCAAGGTCGGCCAAATCCGCGGACCACGAAGTGTCCCGCCTAGGCATTCGAATTTGCCCGTTGAATCTTAGGAAAAAAGTTTCTACTGAACATTTTCCAACATTGCGCAACCTTGCTATGCAAATTTTAAGCAGGTCTGGTTCTACGTGTCTTAGAATAAAAATATCACTCTATCATACATCAAAAATAAATATAACAGATCCCTCACTGCGAAACACATTCGATTTCATTGTACCAACCTACCTCTACTTTAAACATAAGATTTAAAACCAAATATCAAAACATTACTATCCGGAAAACCTCTTCACAGCTAACATTTGATATATATAAGAATATATATTATGTGTTATTTCATTTCATTTACAAATTATTAAATAAAAAACACAAAACTCACATCCATGTTAGGCAGTTTATCACAAATGTCCATCAGCCTCATAACGGATCTGACATTCTGATCCATGGCTACGTCCAGAGACTCATCGAACTTGAGGGTAGCAGCTGAGTGGAACACTATTGACACCTGCAAGAAAAATATACACATAACCATTGATTTATTAAAAAGGGAAGATGAGGTACTGGTTTCTCGAAAGTGAAAGTCTCAAATTGTTGTAAAATTGTGTGCTACCACTTCAGTCACCGTCTGACCGGTGGCATGGGCGGTCGTACTAGCGAGAAATATTGTTGTCTCGGTCTTACTTCGGTCTTAGGTACGTCTTTCCGTCTTTATTCTTCTTTGTATTGCACAGGACTGGAAATATAACTGTGAGCGTATGTGTTTGCGTGTAGTTGTAACACATGCCAATTTTTGAGTAAGCGCTGGGAGAACGTAACCTATCTTCCCTTCAATGCACATAACATTAAAATTAATTCTATTCCAGTCACACAAAATATCAATTGAAATATTTTAGCCAATATCAAAGGTCCTACGTCAGTATAAACACTTGACGACCTCTGTGGCGCGGTGGACGAAGGTCCGCCTGCGACGAGGAGTTTGTACGATCTACAGATCAAACCTTATGTTCAGGATGTTTTTCTTTGTATATAAAAAATATATATCTACTTAATATGTGGTTGTATTAAAATAAGTATCTAAGTATAAGTTATCTAGTGCCTGTAACACAAGCTCTATTTAGCTTGGGATACCTTTATAATAAATTGCTGTGAATTGTCCATCATTATTTATTTATTATATATTTGATTTTATATAGGTATTTGAAACCATTTGTCAGTTATGTGTGTGTCAGACCAAATGTCAGTTCAAATTTGGTTGTCTAGACTGCCCCTACAAAAACTACAAAATACAAATCCACCATTTTGAATTAATATTTTGCTCCTTACTAGTTAACCCCTTCATGGCCCAAGACGCAGGTGCCATTCTCCACCACGTGTGGCTGAGAGGCTGGGCAGTGAGTACGTTAATCCAAGTCTTATCAAAACCTAAAAATGTTGTACTCGTAATGGCGTGGGCCGCTAAAATTTCATTTGAAAACTTTTGAAAACAGGTTGTCTAGACTGGCCCCTAGAAAAACTACAAAATACATTATATTTTGATCTTGACTTGTTATGTATACCGGCCTTGATTTGAAGATGATTTATTTGCAGGATATGAGACAATATTTATTTTATTGTGGTGAGTAGTAGGTATACATTTGGATCATAACGATATTAAAATAAATAATAATGAATAATGCTTGACACAATAAAAAGCATAATTTTTTTAACTTAAACTTGGCTATAACGACAGATTTGCGTTTTCACGACTATACTCGTATAATTGGCTGAACGAATCTCAATTAAAATTGGCAGGGAGGTAGATGGTATCCCGGAGGACTTGTGCTACTTTTTATCCTGGTTTTCCAGGATGTGCGAAGCCGTAGGCAGAAGCTAGGAACTTATGTCAATTTTACCGCTTACCATTACTCACCTCACATCTACACACACATCAAACACCTACAAACACAACTTCCTAACCTTTATGGGAAGGACTGAGCAAGCTCTACGGGCCGACTTCTAAGCGGCAATTGTATCTGGTTTGACACTTTTCTGCCAATGTCGAGTTCATGGAAATTTCTATGTGATACTCCCCAGCCAAGGCCACTCCCTCTTCTCCTTCTTTTTTTTCTTTTTCTTAATATAAGAGTAAAATAAAAATAAAGGCAACGTTGTTCGGTAATAAAGATAGATAAAGGAAGTGAATTCTTCAATAAAATGCTAATCAAAATGATATAGGAAAATAACAAAATTGTACGCGGTAAGGTTCTGTGACTTCTGTCTCTTCTATCTTCCTACAAACACAACTTCCTAACCAAGGAGATTTTAAAGGTCTTTTAGATTTGATAGATCCTACGTATTATTACTGTCATTTATTTTCAGCCAGGACTTTCTGGTACAGCATAGCTTGTGTTATGTCGCGCCTTCGACTGGAATTTATATGGATCAGTTGAGCTAACACTATAATATACGAGTAGTTAGCTCAACAGTTTTAAATGTAAAAATACAAGTTCTAATTTAGTTCTATTCTTTTTGAAAAAGAAAATTATAATCAAATAATAGAAATTGTTTAAATAGTAGGTATATTGTTACCCAACTTACAACTTACGAGTATTATGTCCTGAGACGGGGTTTGGCGCCCGACCGTAGCTAGGGCGCTTATTGTTTTAAGAACTCAATAAGTTACTTTCACCCGAGTTAAAACACTGTAAAATCATCCATATCTGAAATAATACCAGTCAGAAGCGTAAACAATCTACTGATAGATAGCTCAAATGATTCATAACAATACCAATTGGAAGCGTAAACAATCTACAGGTAGCTCAACTGATCCATATCAATACTCGATACCAGTCGTCGCGTCTACAAGACGCTGGCTGCATTGCCCCGCTGTATGGCAATGCTGATGCGCTGCGCCAGATACTCACCAGCTCGCGGGTCACGCGTCGCAGCGACCAGACGTTCAATAATTTTTTGACCCGAACAAAACCCGAAGAGCAGTACAGAGAGTACCTAGGGTCTCGACTCCAAGAGCAGCAAATATATTTCTATTCTTTGATTGTATTTCGTTTATGGGAACATTCAAGCTTACCTCACGTAGTTGGTTGAGACAGTGCATGTCCATGCCAAGGTTTGGCTTCGAGGTGTCTCCAGCAATTGTCTGCAGTTTGTCCAGCTGATGAGGGCAGTGTTCTCTCACGACGTCGAAAACCTAAACACCACAATTATTTTAAAGAAGATAAATTAGCAAACAATGATATTGTATCTAGAAATAGTAATAAATGACTGGGTCTAATGCTCAGTGCCAGACATTAGCCAGATGAATACATCAATCCCTTACATATATATACTAGGCTATAACTAAACGCCTGGAAGAAATCGATTCTAAGCTAAAAGGCCACCCATTGTACTAATGTTTTGTCTTTGTCTGTTAGCAATGTATTTTAGTTGGTGTACAAAAACTCTTGTTTTCTTCTCATCGCTCACATTCAGACATAACGTGGAAAACGGTGACTGAGAGTAATTTAATCTTCTTCTTCTTCTCTATCTTGTAAAAATCTTCGGTAAAACTGTCAGATAAAAATACCCCCTGAAATCTTCCTGATACTGACCTGCGATTCCTTCAGTTTAGCCAATCTTTTCTCTGGCAAAACATCTCTCTTCTCTCTCATGAGCAAAAACAGGCGACCGACATCCGGACATGTCCAAAGAAGGCGCTCGATCAACACCTAAAACAACAAAACAAACATGTTTACAGATTCCTCAAAAGCGTTTGATTTGCATGTGCAATCAAAGTCAGTACATATCTCAAGGGCATTCGATTGGTCCTTTTCTTTTCCGGCTATTTTTGTCTGATGTTAGGCTTTATGAATGCCAAACGAAGTTGTTTGTATTGTACCTGTCGCTAAAATTAGGCATCTTTAATGGGTTACGCAGGGGTCGACGCGCGACCCATTATTGTTCAGAACTGTCTTGATGGCCCTTGAGGTAATATTCCACTGCTTATGGCATGATTACTATGATTAGTATGTGTGTGCTGTTTACATACATTATTAGAGTCGTCTTCATCCGCAGAATACACTTTGCAAAGGGCACAAAGTGGCGAATAGGTGACACTGGTACGTTATTTGAGTTTGAATGATGAATGATTATTATCTTATTGCTTTGATCTTTTGTAATTATTTCGTGATTAATACTAGGTATTATTTGTCACCCCTCAGTTCAAAGTTTCCCTAGGTTTTTTTAAATCATTTTTATCGTTAACATTTACTTTACTTTACAAAGCAGAAAGAACATTTCTATTATAATCTAAACTTATCAATAACAAACAAACAAAACGATTAAATTATTCATAGCAGTCAAGTTGTACCTAATCAAAGGAAGTCAATGATGCATTAAAAAATTAAACAATGAAATGATTGCTACTGAATTAGGTTCCGCTAAAATAGATAAAACGCTATTTAGAGATTGTTTAAATAAATTATTTTTAATATCATTCAAATCATACATTAACATTTTGGAATGAACCACTGCTAGTGTCTTCTTTTCGCTTTTAATTTTATCTTTTCCGTTTCACTTTTGTATTAGAATACTGAACTAAGAACTAGAAATATATAGTAAAGGTTCATATTTCCCCACCTTGCCCATAAATCCTGTAGCTCCAGTAATGAGTATACTCCTCCCCGCGTAGAACTGAGGAATAAGGGGCGCATCGGGGGACGGACAGACTGGTCGAGGGACCATTTTGACAGCTGTGAACAAATAGAGGAATAAATTATATAGTGTCGGACATTACACAAATTATTCAGCCCCACATTTAGCATTAGCAGAGGTTGTGTCTTATGTAAACCTACGCTTAGATAAATAACAATATGCTTTTGTTTCTTGTGATCCATAAAATAACATACATCATCAATTTCGCCACCCTAAGCTTTTATACGTACCGATCCTATCCATCCAAAGGTTGCCTGGTAAATTTAGCGGTAAGGTCGCCGATTGTGCCACACTAGATTATAGTTAGCAATAACTTCTATTTAATTCTTTTTTTGTATTGATGGTTCAATAAAGACATAATCTATCTATCTACATTTTAAAAATTAAATATAATATCTAGTCAGACACACAATATTATGTATTTAAAAAATACCGAATACCGATGAGCTCAAGATGCTAATTCCATCCACGGTGCACCGTTTAAATACAGTCTGTATCAATCAATCTGCCAGACTACATTATATTATTAAAAATATTTTTATTAGTATTATTGAACTGGCATTTATCGTATTTATTTACATTCATAAATACTAATAGTAATGTGTTCAGATAAGTCTGAAAATATTTACTATTAAAAATATATAAGTAAAGCCAGGTTTACACTGCGAAATGGTAATGAGCGGGAAATGAGAGATCAGTGCGAGAGTTCATTCTAAAGCTTTCTGCTTTCTCATTCCTCACTCAATAATTTGTTGGTGGCAATACAAGTTACTATGCGATTGACTCTTGCCAGTTAAACGGAGTCCTGAATAGGTCTGCTCCGCTCCCGGTGTAAACCAACATCTAATTCTAATTCTAATTCTAAGTGGGGGGACTAAGATCTGCACGGACGTCTCGCATAGGTAGGAGTGTATTGTGCATTATCCCCCTGCCTAAGCAGGCCTGTAAACCAACATTATTTTATAGTTAATTTCTTTAATTAATCTCTAATACTGCTCTTTCATAATGCTGTGTACGTTTTTAACCGAGTTTAAAAAAGGAGGAGGTAATCAATTCGACTGTTTTTTTTGTTACTTCAGAACTTTTGATTGGGTGGTCCGATTGTCATGATTCTTTTTTTATATGAAAGCTGGTGCTTCCCGTGTCCCTTTTACATATTCAGTTCTGACAATGACATGTTCATGAAAATTCATGAAAAAACTATAAAATTTAAAGACGGTTTATAGTTTTTTAAAACGAAATTGATTATTATTGTTGTGTTATGTATTTGTATAAATCTTTATTGTATTCTGTTTTGTGTGCCTAATAAATAAATAAAGTAAACCCGGCTTTACTTCGCCACAGAGGTTGTCAAACAATGACTACGTCTTTGACATATATCATAATTTTCCCTCTACTTTTATGATGTTCCTATATCATCACTATATGAAAACACGTGTCTCCCACAACATATGTATTTTAATATTTAGTATAAATTAATAGAATAATATAAATGCATTTTCGGTGTAGTACTTTACGTAAACGGGAACTAATGGAAGCAATTTTGATTTTATTACAGTTTTTATAGAAAAAAACAATGACAATAAATTAAGTTAGAGTCCATATAAAAAATTACTCTTTTCTTCATTGTGTATATTGTGTGTAACAAATCCTTGAGCATTTCGTTTTGTACCTATTGAATTTTGCTAAAAAAAAATTGCTATATACAAACTTTGTTATCTGTATAATCTGTAAGTTTTAATTCTGTGTTGTTATGTTATATTGATATAGGTACCTAAACTCTTACACTGTTTTACTTTTATTATTTCTGTAATGTTACTTAAATATACGTATAATTCAACGTATAATTCAAAGGTAAACTTTAATAGTACAGAACCATCTACATACTATGATTAATTATAAATCAAATAATGGTGTGTGATTAAGCTCTTTAAATAAAGATTTAAAAAAAAATGGTGTCTATTCAGATGTTGCCAAAACTAGACTAAACTAATTTGTCAGGACTGAAAATGATGCCATCCTTATTATTTTGTTCGTTATGACAGGGACAGCGACATTTTTAGTACTGTCAAACTAGTTTAGTCTATTTTTGGCGACAAATGAATAGGCACCAATATCCCAAAAATCTATGATTATTTGTTACCATAAACTATTAAGGCCCATACACCACTGAAAGTGGCGCCCCCAATTATTTTATCTTACTATTACGTTAAACGCAGCAAGGTTTAAAAATCCTACGTTCAGTTTGTGGTATCTATTACAAGTTATTTGTTAATGCCTCTGTAATAGTTTCATTTTGTAAAGCTTAGGCAGAGATACGAAGTTGCGCTTTTTGGCCACCAAACTCTATTTTCGCATCTCCTCCTAAACTATATGAGATAAAATTATGAAAGAGGTATTAAAAAATAGCTTATAATAGATACCACAAACTGAACGTAGGATTTTTAAAAATTCCGATGATAAACGTAAAAATATGATAAAATAGGTAACGCTGTCAGATTGGCTCGGGTATGCGCCTTAAACTATTATCTACTTACCCAGTCGATTACGGAATACATCAACTAAGCAAGCACATAATTTAATAGCTACTAGTAGTACTTCACACATACGTTATGTGTCATTGTTGAGGTAAGTCACTGTAAGTCCGTAAATAAGTGAACAAAAGCCCATTACATAGAGCGAAGGGTACTTGTTATAATATTCAGTGGGCGTTACATACCCATTTAGTTTAGTTTAGTCACATCATCATGTCATCATCATCATCATCAGTAACAATATAAACATTGAAACGAGTTAGAAGAACTTTTGAATCCACCACATTTAGTGTTAGTAACACACCTAAATTCATTTACAACTGCATATTAACCATGATTTGAGTTTTTAACTTTCCAATATTTCGGCACAGTTTCATGTTTCAGTTATTCCGTGATCATGGCGCATGAAACTGTGCCGATAAATTGGAAAGATCAAAACTCTTCATCATGGTAAATATCCCGTTGTAAATGACTTTAAGTTAAAAGAATCACACTCGGACTAAGAAAACAAACGTAACAAAAAAAAAAATACAGTCGAACTGAGAACCTCCTCGTTTTTTAACCGACTTCAAAAAAAGGAGGAGTTTAAATAATTAATAATAATTCAGCAGTTTTTTTTTGTGTTTGTTTCTCCCAGTAATTATAACAATAATAATCATCAATCAAAGAACAATAATCATGAAAATTGATCGATTTTCATGATCATTTTTTATATGAAAGCTGGTGCTTCCCGTGTGGTCCCATTTTGATTTGGTTCTGTTCTGACAACGGGATCCATAAAAATTCATGAAAAAACTATAAAAATTGAAGTCGGTTTATAGTTTTTTTTAAACAAAATTAATTATTTTAATTCGTTTAAAAATTGGCAGCATAGGTGTGCGAGTCCAAAGTCAAAGTTTTTTTTAATAATTAAATTATCCAGCCAGTGTTTTATTATTTGTTATTGCGACAAACAAGTCCACTCATTCATGCATGAGTCATATTTCACATAGCAATGCATAATAAAATTAATTTGTAAAACTTTCCATGGAATTTAGATCGTGTATCAACCTTGCCCTTTTTATTTTTTATCTCGATCTTTTCGCATCACGAGACCTCCGCTTCATCAACAGGTTTTTGAGAAAAAGGGGTTTTATTTTTAGTTCTTAGGTCGGTAGCCCCTATGGGTTGAATCAAAAAAGATTACATAATATGTGGTGAGCCGATAACCTTTTTAAATTACTGTACTGTATTCAAAGAACGAGGAAGTTTCCTTTTCCGCTGTATGTTTATTTTCAATTGTTAATAATTGATTTATCTGATAAATTATGGTTCTTTTGTCGTTTTTTAAGATAGACAATGATCTCGAGAGGTGGTCCCTTAAATGTTTTATTCAGGAGATTTTAGGTACCTCCTACTACCTACTGCTGATTAATTATGAATGCGACGGGGTACCAACTTCTTTATTCCAATAAAAACAGGGTTCTTAGTTAACCCGCTTACATTCAATGCATTCTTTAAAGTATTAAAATTTTTATAGTAAAATACCTAGAGAAAGTGCGCTAATTATGGACTGGGGTTGCATTATGGACCACCGACGTTTCTCAAAGAACGTTCTTTGTACCGAGCCGTCTGTCGCGCGCTTATTCACTGGAGCCGAACCTCCTCTTTTTTTGAAGTCGGTTAAAAATAATATGACTGTCAAATATTTATTTTAGAAAAATATTCAGCTAATGCAATTATTCGATTTTGAAGAAAAACTTGACTACTTATATTAACCTTCTTATTTGGATTTTTAGAAATTTAGGAATTTAGTTGTTATGGGGGTGCATAAGGCTCACTATTGAGCTTACCTAAAATAAAAAGACAGGGTCGTAAACTTAATAGTTTTACTGCAATTACGAAGTTCAGACAGAAATCGGATTTTGACTAAAACTTTACCAAAGTCCAAATAAATTTTACACCGCCAAATATCACAGAACACATGGGGGTTAAATCGATCGATACCAAGGTCCCCCAACCAACGCCCCGCCGCCACCGATGATCCACGTAACGTGTTACACCCTGTATAGTAGTGCTGTGACTGTCTCGTTGGTCTAGCGGTAAGCATGTTCAACCGCTGTTTAAGAGGTCCTGGGTTCAAATCCCGAGTCGAGCCAATAGTTGTTATCAGGGTTTTTATAGCAAGAAAAATTTACATGAGCCCGAAGTCAGGAAGTTAGCGGTGTTACACCCCCGTGCCTCGGAAAGCACGTTAAGCTGTTGGTCCTGCGCCTAACCTGTCCCCAGTCGTGTCGGTCTGCCGTCCCATCGGATTATGAGAGTGATGGAAAAGAGAGTGCGTTTGTGCGCGTACACTTGTGTTCTATAGTATGTCCTGCGCACCTGGCTAGTTTTCGTTGAGACTGGTCGCCATGGCCGAAATTCGGGTTCGGGCATTTGTAGTGACGTGAATGCTGAGATGACGTCAGATGGAAGTGAATGGTCTTCCATTCACCCTGAACGTGAACCTGTTGGGTCTCCTCACTGATTAAAGGGCAAGAGAAGGGCATTGTTAAAATAAACCAGTAGAATTCCAGACGCTCGTCGGTCTCGTAATAGAGTCTGTTAAAAGAAAAAGAGTCGTGGGAAGTGAGGGCGCTCGTGTGCCAATTGGAAACTTTTATTGCGTTGACAATACTGCTCTGTCATTGCTCGTTACTATGCAAGCTGCACAGGAGTACCAACACCATCCTGAATGCATTCTACAATAAATGGGATTGCACGGGAGTACCAACACCATCCTGAATGCATTCTCCAATGAATGGGATTGCACGGGTGTACCAACACCATCCTGAATGCATTCTACAATGAATGGGATTGCACGGGTGTACCAACACCATCCTGAATGCATTCTACAATGAATGGGATTGCACGGGTGTACCAACACCATCCTGAATGCATTCTACAATAAATGGAATTGCACGGGAGTACCAACACCATCCTGAATGCATTCTACAATGAATGGGATTGCACGGGAGTACCAACACCATCCTGAATGCATTCTGCAATAAATGGGATTGCACGGGAGTACCAACACCATCCTGAATGCATTCTACAATGAATGGGATTGCACGGGAGTACCAACACCATCCTGAATGCATTCTACAATGAATGGGATTGCACGGGAGTACCAACACCATCCTGAATGCATTCTGCAATAAATGGGATTGCACGGTGTCCCGCCTTAGAAAACTGCTGTCCGGTCTTAGGTAAAAGTCCTGTTAGTAACTGTCCGGTCTTGGGGAACCTTCCGGTTTTAGGGACTCGGGAAGCTACGGACTACTAAACCTACCAGACAACCTACCAATCATATTGTGTAAAATTGTGTGCCTCAGTCACCGTCGGACCGGCGGCATGGGCGGTCGTGATTCGCGTTAATGTTGTCTCGGTCTCACTTCGGTCCTAGATACGTCTTTCCGTCTTTGTTCTTCTTTGTATTGCACAGGACTGGAAATATAACTGTGAGCGTATGTGTTTGCGTGTAGTTGTAACGCATGCCAATTTTTAAGTAAGCGCTGGGAGAACGTAACCTATCTTCCCTTTTTAATTAATCAATGCCTCAACCTCATCGTCAACAGCCTGTATTGGTATTGGTCTACTGCTGGACGCAGGCCTCCCCCTGATAAGCGACTTACTGGCATTTGTCTCAGGCATGCGGGTTGGGGATCGCAGTTCGGTGGTACAATTGGCGCTGCGGTCCCCCGGTGGATATCCCTTAGTCGCCTCTTACGACACCCACGGGAAGAGATGGGGTGGTGCAAATTCTAAGCCAGCACCGCTGTTAACAGCTATAATTAGGTACATCGCAGTTCAAATAAGGAAATATATTTCACGTGTTGGTGGCCGTGTTCGCTAATAGAAAAGTAAATAAAACAGTGCAAAAACGGAATTAATATCTCACGAGTTTTAACGTTCCGTTTCCTAGTAGAGTCCATTTTGTAAATATTTGTATTGATAGTTTGCGTTTTGACAAATTGTCTTGGGGTTCCGATTAGATTAAAAAAAACCAGCTAAGTGCGAGCTGAACTCGGGCGCGAAGGGTTCCGTACCAATCTCTAAAAAAATGACAAATAATGTCTGTTCTATTTATTTATTTTACTCTATTTTTAGTGCCTATTTGTTGTGATAGCGGCAAAATTAAGTAAATAAAGATACCTGTATACAATAAATTCATAAAATAATACTAAGTCGACAATCCACTCAGCACTAACTAGCTCCAAGCTAAGCAATGCTTGTGTTATAGGTACATAGGTACTAGATAACTGATATACCTACATAATAGAATACATTACACAAATAGGTATTTTTTATTCATACATAGAAAACGACCAGAACACCCTTAACAAATATTTGCAGATCGTACAAACATTTGTCCCGAGTCGGGAATTGAACCACCAACCATTCCGGGATAGAATATAGCCTATGTCACTCCCTGAAAAGTAAGCTTTAAAATGATAAAATAATTTTTTGAATCGGTCCAGTGGTTTCGGAGCCTGTTCAATACAAACAACCAAATATGTCCTTATTTTAATATTAGTACATTTATGTAGTACAGTTATATATATTGTATTTAATAATTGAGCTAACTGCTGGTTACAGTGGCAGTTACCTGTAACCAGTAGTTAGTTGAGCAACTGATCCATATCAATAAAATTGGTTACGATTTATGAATCATTTTGATAACGAAAATCTGCGATAACGATTAACCAAGTGAGTCAGAATATTTTACCGAAATACTAACTTTGGCGGTTTCACTTGATAAGCTATTACCTATCTTATTTATTATCGAGCATTCGTTTGCTTCATTCACGCAACTTATTTTGCCGTCATGTGTGACATTTTACATTATTCTACTACCGAACTGCAATCCCCAACCCCAATGTGCAATGTGCCTCGGGACAAATGTGTGCACGATCTGCAGACATTTGTTCAGGGCGTTCTGGATGTTTTCTATGTATTATATAATAAAAAATATCTATCTATGTAGTGTATTGTATGAAGTATATCAGTTATCTAGTACCCATAACACAAGCTCTGCTTAGCTTGGGGCTAGATGATGCTGTGTGAATTGTCCAGCATTATTATTATTATTATAATTCCCAGCGTGGTGATTATGGGCATCTATCCATTACCCCTATGAAACAAAAGCCAATCAGGAGGCCTGCGTCCAGTAGGCCAATATAGGATGCTAAGGCCCGTATTATGAAAGCTTGCTCAGTCATCAATCTCTGCTTGAGTAACGCGTTTCTATAGCATAAACATCACTCAAGCATAGCTCGATGACTAAGCAAGCTTTCATAATACGGGCCTTAGGTTGAGGTTGAGGAATATTGATCTTAGGTATATTATTTAGATTTTTTTAAATCGACTTTAAATATACGGATTTCTTATGATGCCATTTTCAGGACTGGACCGGCACCATCTTTCAAATACAAAAAGAATCATCAAAATCGGTTAACCCAGTCGAAAGTTCTGCGGAAATAAACATAAAAATGGTATAATAATAATAATAATAATAATATAATAATAATGCTGGACAATTCACACAGCATTATCTAGCCCCAAGCTAAGCAGAGCTTGTGTTATGGGTACTAGATAACTGATATACATAATACAATACACTACATAGATAGATATTTTTTTATTATACATAGAAAACATCCAGAACGCCCTGAACAAATATCTGCAGATCGTACAAATATTTGTCCCGAAGCGGGAATCGAACCCGCAACCTCCTGCGTCGCAGGCGGACCTTCGCCCACCGCACCACAGAGATCGTCAAATATACATAATACAAAATGGTTGTCTCTAAAGTCGGTCTAGAAACGATAATTTACGTTTTCAATAGATCAATCTATTGAAAATATACCTCGTACATATATATAGTTTATATCAACGCTATCTATTAGATGAAATTAGAACTTTAATCTTTAGTGTTTCAGTCGTCATGACAACATCAACAACAACGTAACACTTTTTTGAACATGCTACCCATGTTCATCGATTTAATAGACGTTACCACGTCAAAAAAAACATCAAAATCAGTTCACCCAACCGAACGTTCTGAGGTAACAAATATAAAAATAGTAATAATAATAACACAACCGAATTGAGAAACTCCTACTTTTTTGAAGTCGGTTAAAAAAGGATCTCAATGACCCCCTGCTGTTTAAGTTTCCTTGAACCGGATGTAAACACTTAAATAAAGAGCTGAGCATGTCATAACGTAGTACCTAATGTATTGTACACAAAGTCACGTTTGTCTGTTTGTCTACTCAGCGTATTCGTGTAGTTGCTTGTATACCTAAACAATATAAATGTTCGTTAGAATTCATGCTACATTATATATGTATATATGATGAATACATTACTACATTATGTGTTTATGATGTAATAGCTGCGCCCCGCGGCTTCGCACACCCTTCCCACGGGAACTGATTTATGGGATAAATAGCCTATGTGTTATTCCAGGCATAGAACTACCTGTATGCAAAACTTCAGCACGATCCTTTCAGTAGATTTTGCATGAAAGAGCAACAAACATACATACAGACATATTTACGAACTATTACGTTTATAATGTTAAGTAGGATCTACGGGTTTTTTATATTTCAATTTTGTTATTACATTTTAGTAGCTGTTGTTGGAAAATTTAATAACTAACATATTTTGCGAAATATAATCCATCTTGCATTCTCATAAAATCGAATTTAATCAATTACTAGTAATAATTATACCATACCTATTTTCTCTTGCATGTATCATTTAAAGTTCATGAAATGTTAATAAAAACATTTCTTAATCAGTTTGTGCCTTAATTAGATAGATAAACTGGACTAAAACACCAAAAAGCGCAGTTTTAGTTTTTGAAAATTTTGCAAAACCCCAACAGTGCGGGTGCCCATATAGGGCCGCTCTGTTAACGCCATTTTGATAAATTCGACGTCACTGTTGAGTGGATATAAAAATGGCTCCAACGATTTCCATGAAAATTAATATACAGGTGGTTTCGGGGGCGATAAATCGATCTATAGCTAGGATTCATTTTTCGAAAATGTCGTTTTATTCGTGTTTTAATGTTTTCACTATAATTTCTAAAAAACAAAATTTACCGAAAAATAAAAATTGAGCGAAGCTCGGTAGACAGGTACTATTTATTTATATAAAGATTGGCCTAAACTGCAGCATAAAATCTACTAACCGGATGGATATTTATAATATTTATAATATTATGTACCAAATCGAAACAAATTATAATAATATGAATTAAATTAACATGTGCAAAAATCCATACTAAACTATTACTCTACGTAGTTTGAATTATACCTACCTATTAACATTTAAATTCGAATATTATTAATCAAATAAACTTGATATAGAACTTGAAACGATATTATACGAGTTTAGATGACGGGATAAAACTTACCAGAAATTTTTTGAACAAACCCGGAGTTAAAAAACCAGCTCAACAACTCAGGATACCTACTAAATCTATTGAAATTTATACAGACATTATGCAAACATTTTTTAATTTAGATTTTTACCTTAAAATCGGTAGAATGGTAACTAAAGTGTAACTACGTCAAAAGGTAGGCGGTTTTCCTTCATATAATTTGAATTTCAGAATTATTTAAACAATATAACTACCTGACAACTTAGCAACTACATAGATAATGAATATTATATTTGTCTAATTAACAATCTAACATTTTACCAAAAAAACAACTTCTAATAATTATAACGGTTTTCTAATGGATGCCATTATCAGGACTGGACCATAACTGAAATGGGACCAAATGGGAAGCACAGATTTCATTAAAAAAATCATCAAAATCGGTTCACCCAGTCGACAGTTCTGAGGTAACAAATATAAAAAAACCAGTCGAATTGAGGACGAAGTTGGTTAAAAATGATCTATACTAATATTATAATTTATAAAAGAGGTAATATTGAAATTTTGAAATTTTGAAAGTTTGTATTGAATAGACTCCAAAACTACTGGATCGATTAAAAAAAATCTTTCATATTAAAAAGCTTACTTATCAGGGAGTAACATAGGCTATATATAATCCCGGAATTCCTACGGGAACGGGAACTTCGCGGGTGAAACCTGCTAGTCTACTATAAAACTAATATAATTGTTTTGAAAAAATAGTTTTGTAAAATCTAAATACAAACTTAATTTTTTTTAAATTTTTGTCACCTTGTCAATATTTAATTATAGGCCTACTGTGTTATTATTATTACAATAATGTAAGAATTTGCCAAAACTGTTTTTTTTTAAATTTTATAATTATTATATCTTCTATCTATATATAAAAATGAAACCCGTTTTCCGTTGTCACGACATAACATGAAAACGGCTTGACCGATTTGGCTGATTTTTTTTTGTAGTTTTCTAATACTCTGTACAAGGTTCTTACGGAAAAAAATATAAAGAAAATCTCTCAGAAAGATTGAAAAATATACATACAAAAATCACCTTGTAACGTTTCCATGGGACCAACGCGTGCGAAGCCGCGGGGCGCAGCTAGTTATAATATAAAAAACAAACCTTCATAGGTTAGGTACGTGGGTACAACCGAACATTGGTACACAGAGCATCCTACGTTTTCGTTTGTATAATGTGCACATCATATCGTTGGATATTATTTTTTCAATTCTTTTATTTTTGTTTAAAGAAAAAAAACGGACAGTTCTCAACCTGCTTTTTGGAAGTCGGTTTAATAATTTAATTACTTTCAAATATAAAGCAATTTTCGTGACAAATTATTAGTCCTCGGGAATCAAAAAATAATGGGGCCACCTCGGTATAGGTACTACATACAAATCATGAAGGAATTTCATATATCAGTCCATAATAACGGAAAAATCGACGGAAATTCAGGGTGGGGCAAATTTTTGGACCCTTAACCGTACATTTTTTCAAAAAATAAAAATGGCCACATCTTTTTCTTCAAAATAAAATTGAAGGAACAAAACCTTCTCACTACAAAAGAAACCTGTTATAAATACAAAAAAAAGACGTGTGGCACTCGGGGACTGCCGCGGTAAAGCTATTGCATAGCATTTTTTATCAACTTATTCTCAATTATAGTTCTGCTATTCATCGATAGGTGGCAAAACTGAAAAGTATCACCGCTGTGCCGCCGGTCGGAGTGGGGGGTGGAATTTTTTATAAGCTTTGTAAAAAAACGTCATTGACCATTAAGGTGTATTAAAAATACATAGCATATATACATACCTACATACATACCTAATTGAAATGTTCCGTCAGCGAGTCAGCGAGTCTTTATCCAGGATTAATAAGACCTCGCTTCGCTCGGTCATCTTAATCTTATCTCGAGTACCTACTCAATAAAATGAACGACAAACATACATCAGCGAAGTCAATATTGACTGCTAATGCTATTATAGCCAGTTCAAGGTACCTACACTACTATTAAACTACTCTAACCTTAAGTCGCCTCAAATTCAACAGCCTATATTAGTCCACAGGTGGACACAGCCCTCCCCCTGATAGTGCCTGTTAAAGTGCCTATTTTTAGCTTCATCTTATGGGGGTAGTGCCCATAATCCTCATGCTGGGCATACGGGATGGGGAGACTAAGGGCCGTATTATACAAGCTTGCTCAGTCAGAGCTATGCTTGAGTGACGTTTATGCTATAAGTGTTGCTCAAGCATATATCGATGACTGAGGAAGCTTTCATAATACGGGCCTAAGACAAAAATGTAAGTAAATTCGAAAACAAGGAAACAAAACTGTGGAACGTAACTTTTAGTTTTTTGTTTGTTTATTTATTTATACACTCGCAAACTCGATATGGACTCTTTGTAACAAAACCTTAAAAATTCTTTTTTTTTTTTAATGAATTTTTATAACATTTTTTTTTTTTTTTTTTATTTTTTTTTTTTTTTTTTTTGAATAAAAAAAAATAAAACAATATTATGTCGATTTCTGATCTGATCCTCCTTTAAGCAAATATTGCGCAATACTACTACTTTTATCTTAAACTCGACGCCAAGCAAACGAGTTTTCTTTTTTGTTTCGCGATTTGTTTGCAAACATTACACTTCGATTTTGGCTAGTGTATAGATCAATACCTAAACTTTTAATTAGATGGCAATTTTCGAGAAAATCGGTAATAACCCGTCGACTTTTGCAACACCACTTAAATGGGAAACCGTCAACAACATCATTAAAATATACTTTCTCAAAGGTCAATCGCGAGGTCTCATGGTAAGGTCAGAATCCCTTTTTCGGTATAGCAAGGTCTAAGTTCGATCGATCTCGATCTCCTAAGGTAAATCCCAAATGTCAAAAGTTGACTTTGAAGACGAAATGGCACACATAAGGCAGTACAGTCAGCCAAAGAAGTATAGGTATATATTAATAGTATGTGTAGTATCTTATACATACTTTTTAAACTTTCGCGATTTGTTAACATAATTAAATGATTATTTATCGGGTATTTATGGTAGGTATGTAATGCGGTAGAAACGTAGGGGAAATAAAAACAAAGGTACGCGATAAATACCCGATAAAAAATCATTTAATTACTTATACATACTATTATTAAAAACTAGCTGCGCCCCGCGTTGTTCCTATGGAAACGTTTAAATAAAGGTGATTTTTTTCTCACGGGAACTGATTTATGGGATAAAAAGTAGCCTGTGTTTGATTCCAGGATTGGAATTTTATGCAAATTTCAGCCCGATCCGTTCAGTAGTTTTGGCGTGAGCATTAAAGTTTTGAACACAGGCAAAGATGCGCAGCGGTTTCAGTATCGTCAAGTAAATCATACATTTTTAGTATAATATATAACTTCTTAGTAGTATGAATATTGCCACACATTGTCTTTGTGTCTGTGACGGTGCCACCGCTGGAACGCTTCCAGACCGTTGCAGATAGTTTTTTTTAGATTTTTTTCTGAGTTGCCCCCCTGCCCCTCCACTTGTACCTGCGAGGTTATCCATTAATTATCGGACACCCTATATAAAGGCCTATAACCACGATAGATTTGCCTATAACCGGCTGAGAAATGGTTTTTCCAAGTTTTAAAATTCACATTACAGGCCTATGGAATTACAGAAGAAATGAATAAATTAGCAAACAAATGCTAAAATTTAAATTGATATAAGTACAGTCATATACAAAAATTTAGAATAGATAGTAGAAGTATAGTAAAAAAAAATAAGTATAGTATAGTAATAGAATTTTAGAAGTAGTAGATGAAGTACAGCGCAGTACGGTTCGTAAAAAATCCTCATAATTATATTCTTTAATAACTACGTGTACGATACGAGCTTAGGTGGACGAAAATAACTTGTTTTCAAAATAGAAATATATTTTAGTCAAAAGTTATTATACTTGGGAATAATAAGAATAATAAGAAGACTGACAAGTTAATTATAATTTTTGCACACAAAGGTACCTAAATAAAACGATGTGCAAAAAGATTACATTTAAAGTTTATTCAGGCAAGTATTTCAGTCAACACCAAAGATTATACATAGTAATGTATAATCTTTGGTGTTGCGCCCCGCGGCTTCGCACGCGTTGTTCCTATGGAAACATTAAAAGGTGATTTTCATCCCACAGGAACAGATTTATAAAAAGTAACCTATGTTTTATTCCAGGATTAGAATTACATGTATGCATAATTTCAGCCAGATCCGTCCAGTAGTTTCGGCGTGAAGAAGTAACAAACATCCATCCATCCATCCATCCATACATCGATACAAACTTTCGCCTTTATAATTTAATGTGATTTCATCGGTAAGTTATGAGAAATATACGTATCTATAGATAAGAGGCAAACATAACAGGTTTGTTTGTCAAACTAAACTAGGACTAGATCTCAAAACTAACGGGAAATCCGTTGTAAAAACTAAAATCACATAACATCATTCAACCTTAAACACGATTTAAAAAAAAAACAGGAAAATGTACTGTTACGCACATAATATCGTCGTTATTTCAGGAACCCTGCAGTGTATTGAAGTGAAAATGAGTTTTGTTTTAATTCATAGCTTGAAAAATAATGTAGGACAAATCACACAGCATTATTTAGCCCCAAGCATATCAGAGCTTGTGTTATGGGTACTAGTTAACTGATATACGTTCAGCAAAAATTGCGCCTTTACCACCACCAGGGTGATTTTCCTGTGAAGTGAATAGTGGCCACCCCCGGCTTGCTCGATTTCTATTGTTTTTAACGTATAGCGAAATAGTTTCAAACTGGAAGGGCATTCGGTTTGGCGATGATACATAATACAATACACTACATACATAGATATTTATTATATTTGTCATAGAAAACATCCAGAACGCCCTGAACAAATATCTGCAGATCGTACAAACATTTGTCCCGAGGCGCAATCTCCTGCGTCGCAGGCGGACCTTCGCCCACCGCGCCAGAGAGGTCGTCAAGCTCATTATTGAGTTTCTATAATATGTCAGTTTCTTAATTATTTGTGCAGTTTTCTTGTAGTAAACAGTAATATGATTTTTGCGCTTACGCTTTTATATAAAAACCTATAACCGGCTGAGAAATGGTTTTTCCAAGTTTTAAAATTCACATTACAGGCCTATGGAATATATTTACACAAAAATGAATAAATTAGCAAACAAATGCTAAAATAAAATTGAGTTAAGTACAATCAAATACAGAAATCGTAGTAATAGTGTAGAAGCACAGACAATGTTCTAAGATGCAAGGCCACGAGGGGAGGCGTTGTATTTTATTTATTTAATCATCAAATGTATGTAGTGCTTTTATATTTCAAGCCTAGACTTGCTAGTCCAGAGTCAACGTTATTGATTTTTACAGATTATTATTTAGTATTAATATCTTATTTTCATAATTAGATACCTAAATTGTAGCTGACTGTACCCACCTAACCCAGTTTATAATAAAAAAAAAACAAATTTGTTATAAAAAATATGTTTTATACTGGGTTTTACAAAGCTATTTTTTTTATTAGAAAAAAAAAGTTCGGTTAAAGCATAGGTACCATTAATGTAAAAAAGTAAAATTAAACAATTTTACAGCTAGGTCATTAATTGATTGGTTATTTTTACGTCACGAAATAATTTGTTTATTAAAATAATTTTAGTGAAGGCCTAAAACTTTCATCGATTAAATATAATTTAATGTTTTTTAAATAATTATATAAGTAATAAAAAAATCACTTACATTTTACAGTAAACACCAAAACAAATCACACTTCACTATTAACCAAATAACTGAACTTGAAATTGAATAACATAAAATATTTAAATGATTATTATTAATTATTATCGCCACGTCCTCTTCGTTTGTCAATCCAAGAGTTACTGAAGGTTTGATTCCGAAGAGAGTAAATGTCATGCCAAAAACGCGCGAAATAAATAAAGTTCGATTGACGTAAGAGCGAGCAGGTGTGAAAAAATTAGGTTGGCAGGTACATTTTTTATACTTTGAACGTAGATATTCTATTTCAGGAAAATAAACGTTTTATAATGTATTACGAAAATAATTTGATTAAAATGTTAACGTTCTTTAACAATAACCTTTATTGAATTATAATTATAGGTACAATCTAATAATAGAAACAAATTAGAACCAGTATTTATTTCCGTGTGGTGCTGGCTTAAATTTGCACCAGCCCAACTCTTCCGACGGGTGTCGTAAGCGGTTACTAAGGGATATCCACTGGGGGCGGGCAGCAGCGCCCTTACAGAACAATTCTACCACCGAACTACGATGGGCATCGGCCCAACCCGCATGCCTAGCGTGGGGATTATGGGCATTACCCCCCATGAAATAAACGCTAATTCGGCGCTTATCTGGGGAAGGATTGCGTCCAGTAAGAACAAACCAATACTGTTGTTTAATAATATGGTGGAAAACTAGTATTTTCAATTGAGACGATTGAGCTCACTGCAAACTGTTGCAAACAATCTACAGGTAGCTTTACTGATCCATATCAACACCAGTCGTCGCGTCTCCAAGACGCTGGCTGCATTCCCTCGCTGTATGGCAATGCTGATGCGCTGCGACAGATACTCACCAGCTCTCGGGACACGCGTCGCTTGGACCAGACGCAAAGATATTATCTTTAACATTCTTTCGATTGCTTAATCATAATCAACATCTAAAGTTCAGTAACATGGAATAAATGGAAATACCTCACTTAACGTAAGTACTTTAGTATTATTAATATGTATTGTATTGTCTGCTTAAGGAAACTTAAAGGGCTAATATTTTTTTAGTTCTTATTATGTGGATGGTTGTGGTTCAAACTGGCTCAGAGTCGTGATGAATAGAGGGGTTAGGGAGAGGTCTTTGCCCAACAGTGGGACGTTACAGGCTAATGGTACTGACGACTCAAATTTACTAATTAGTTCGTCATATTTTCAAAGAAATTGGACACGTTTATTTTCTTTTGTCAATTATACAAAAGATAACTAAAATAAAACGCGTGAAAGTTTGGGAGTGCCAAGTGCCAAAGTGTCACACTTTGGCGTGACGTCACGGGGAACTTTAACTGGCTACATCTTCATCATTTTTAAGCTATTGCATAGCTTCTATCGCGGGCCTTGAGCGCGGAGACCGTATCCAGAAATTCCGTAACGAAAATAACCTAACACCCCCCACTCCAACCGGCACAGCGGTGATATTTTTTAGTTTTGCCATCTATCGATGAATAGCAGAACTTTTAGCTTTACCGCGGCGGCAGTCCCCGAATGCCACACGTCTGACGGGACACTTCGAATTTCCAGGTTTTCAAACAACCGTATCTTTAATAAAATGAAAAATTTGGACGATATTTTCATGAATATTAAAATTAAACATATATTCTAGCATTTTGTGATGATAGAAACGTGAATAAGTTTACTCGATAAAAAGAATCATAACGATGACACTAAATCGAATTTAAAACAGTCGATACAAAGAGGTTACTTATTGAAATCATATCAAAGTTATATCAAAAGATAGGGATTTTTATTATATGTATGCAAAATTTCACCCGATCCGTTCTGTAGTTTTGGCGAGAAGAGGTAACAAACATCCATCCATCCATACATCCATACACACTTTCGCATTTCTAATATTAGTGTGATGTCATGTTGCTTTCGTTTTTATTTGCCAATAACTGCAATGCTGATACATGTGTGTAGCTTGTGAAGCTTAAGTCTTAGTTATGAGTGCAGCTTGCTTTGCTCGGCATTGTGTTGGCTTGGCTTGACAAGCTTTAAGTCAACCACCAAAAATTTACCGTAAAAAATCATTGATTAATTAAAAAGGGATGATGAGGTACTAGTTTCTCGAAAATGGCAACCTCATATTGTGTAAAATTGTGTGCTCCCTCAGTCACCGTCGGACCGGCGGCACGGGCGGTCGTGATTCGCGTGAAATATTGTTGTCTCGGTTTCACTTCGGTCTTAGATACGTCTTTCCGTCTTTGTTCTTTTTTGTATAATGTGTTTGCGTGTACTTGTAACACATGCCAATTTTTGAGTAAGCGGTGGGAGAACGTAACCTATCTTCCCTTTTTAATTAATCAATGTAAAAAATACGTAAATTCTGCTCGGCTCGCTCCGCTCGCCGTCAAAATTTGTACCTTTCTTTTGTTTGTGTTGAAGAATTTTTCTGCAGGGGTGCTGCTTCCAGCCCCCGGTGTATCTCTTAGTCGCCTCTGACGTCACCCACGGGGAAATACAGGTAGTTCTAGGCCTGGAAGAAAATATAGGTTACTTTTTATTCCATAAATCAGTTCCCGTGGGATAGGCGTGCGAAGCCGCGGGGCGCAGCTAGTACGGCATATTTCAACTCATTTGAACATGAAACGATCAACCTTAAAGGGTGTCTTTAGCAACAAAGATACATACATATAATACACAAACGGCAGTTTGGTGTAGCGCTGTTTCGCACCAAATTTTTGGGGGCAGAATACTTTTGTCTCTTTCTTTTACTTATCTTGATGGTTTTAGAGTATATTTATAATGTAAATAGTATATATAAGTATATGTTATGTGTGTTTTCCTTTTAAGGTAAATAAAAAAAAATTCTTTCTATTCTTTCTTTCTTTATATTTTTGTCGAGTTGACTACTGTCGAGCGTAAGAATATAAATTTTCGTTTTCGGTCCCCATTTTACCGTTTATTCATAGGAAACTTGGTCACCTGTTTATGTGTGGCCGAAAACGCCTACCATGTTTAGAATTGTGGTTGATTTTTCTTCCAGCTTTAATTTGTTCGAAGAAATGAGGTGGCCGGAATAGGGAAGGCCTTAAATCCCCTTTTACTTTACGGCCAATTCTTTCTATTTTTTTTGTTTTTTTTTTTATTGCTAATGGATTAACGTTTGGCTACCAACTCACTTTTAGAATGCAAAGATGTAGCCTAAGATGGAACACGCTTTTCCAGAAGGAACTTATTTACCCTAGATTTTAAGACTCCAAGATTGTACTCTAATAGGAAGACAGATGCAGGAAGGTCATTCCACTCTTTGGCTGTGGATATTATGAAAGTAGAGCAGAATTTTTTGGTTCGACACTGTGGTATGTCGACCAGGAATGGGTGGTATGAATGTGTGCGTCTGTTGGTCCTATGATAGAAGGGAGAAGACGGGATAAGGTCGTGCAATGCTTGCGCACAATCACCAAAGTGGTACTTGTAGAACACTGACAGTCTGGCAACGCGCCGCCCTTTCTTTTATTTAAGACGTACAGTCACTGTATAAGAGCTCTAAGCTACCAAATAAGCCTTGGCCTAGGTTCATCGCAGCTCTGGTCACATTACCTAACTAATTATAATTAGTATTATCTAGAGTGGTTGGCCTAGTGGCGGCGCGAAGGTCGCAGGATCGAATCCAGCTGCATTCATGATTATTCAATTGCTATTTATAACAGTTTACTTTTCTTTGAATACTTAATCTGTATTTTATCATAAGTTAGCAAAAAATTGAATTAAATAAATCCCATTTTTTTGAATTTAATGTAAAATGCAATTTCCAATTTTTTTAGTTAAAAAAATATATATTTCATTAAATTAGTTAATAATACTGTGTTTTAAATTTAAAGTTTGTAAATGATTTTTAAAGGTTTTTCTCGTGAATTATCGTTTTCGAATATTTAACTCGAAGGTGTTTGTTGATTTGGTTTTTACTTTTAAATTTACTCGTAGGAAAATCGTTTCTATAGTAAAGTAAGTAAGTAGGTAGGTAATAATATCTATTATATAAATAGGAAGGATATAACAAGGTACACCGTGTCCATTTTGAATGAAGCATGTTAGTAAACAAACCGCCCATACTTAACCTAAAATTCACTTTGTTGGCGCGTCCTTTTATAAGTAATTTACATTACTAGTCGATTTTAGAACTTCCTTCAATAAAAATTGCTTACAATTATATCTGAAACTCGACGACAAGCAAGTGAGATTTTGTTATTTGTGTCGTACTTTGTTTACTAACATGCTTCATTCAAATTGGATAAACCATAGGTAGTAATAGGTATTAAAAAGTAGATAGTAATAGGTAGATACAAATAGGTAGGTAAGTAGTTACGCATGAATGCGTAAATAGAAGATTGTCAAAAGTCAAAAATTCTTTATTTGCATAAACACAATACATAAATGTACAATGTACACTTCGAAAAGGTTAAGGTCTTAGAAAAACTCAATTTGTGTTAAATTACAATGTACTAAAATAATGTATTTAGGGCGCGAGCGATATTTTGATGCGAAGGTTTGTTATTGTATCATCATGACAATCCTTTCGCTTCCGAAGGATTGTTATTGTTTATTGTTTATATAATTAAAACGGTTATCAAAACCTCAACCTCAACAGCTTATAGATATTGGTCCACTGCTGGACGCAGGCCTCCCCCTGATAAGCGGCTTATTGGCTGTTATCTCATGGGGGGTGATGCCTATAATTTCCACGCTAGGCTTGAGGGTTAGGGATCGCAGTTTGGCGGTAGAATTGTCTGAAGGAGGCGCTGCTGCCGCCCCCGGTGGATATCCCTTAGTCGCCTCTTACGACACCCGCGGGAAGAGTTGGGGTGGTGCAAATTCTAATACGGTCCCAAACGGCATATCGTCGTTATCAAAACCAATTATATTAAGAGATAATTGAGTTGTTTTGAAAAACTATAAACCGACAATTATATAGTTTTATCATAGATCCTATTGCCAGAACTGGACCAAATTAACATGGGACCACACGGGAAGCACCAGCTTTTGAATAAACAAAGAATTATGAAAATCGGACCCAGTGAAAAGTTCTGAGGTAACAAACATAAAAAACCATCCAATTGAGAACCTCCTCCTTTTTTGAAGTCGGTTAAAAATATATAAAATCAAAAATGATTATTGCGCCCAGACAGGGTTTTTATGCATTGTGTACTCTACACTAAGAACAATACCTGTACCTACATATGCATAAAATCACAATAAATGATATGAACGGACCGTATATGTATATACGGTCCGAGTAACTGCATTCCCCAATTGTAGGTAAAACGAAAAAAAAATGCCTTTGTCTTTGAATGCATGCGTTAACAAAATAAAACGAAAAAAAATGCTATTGTCCAAAATGCCAAACGCACGCAGGCTATAATATAAGTAGTTATAAAAATTGTGTTTATGGCAATAAACCTTATTGTTGTTATCACACTAATATAATAATGCGAAAGTTTGTATGGATGGATGTATCACGCCAAAACTACTAAACGGATCTGGCTGAAATTTTGCATACAAGTAATCATGGAATCAACAGAGGCTACTTTGTATCACATAAATCAGTTCCTGTGGGATAAAAATCACCTTTAAACGTTTCCATATGAACAACGCGTGCGAAGCCGCGGGGCGCAGCTTACTTAGTTACTCAATATAGTTTACTAGCTTTTGCCCGTAGCTTCGCACGCTCTATTCAAGTAGGATCTTAGGACTACTTAGTTTCGGTTATTATAAATAGATAGATAGATAGATAGAAAATACTTTTATTGCACACATAAAACTAATAAACAATAATTTACAAGTGAAATAATTAAAACTAAGTGACAATGGTCTTATCGCTCAAGAGCGATCTCTGCTAGACAACCTGGTATGGATAGAAATGTCGGGTATATATGGGGTCGGTGTGCATGTAATAATTATGGTACTACATACTTAAAAATAAATAAGTACAAGTACTTACAAAAATACAATACCTACACCTATATATATAAATACATACATATCATATACCTACAAAAATATATTATGGAAACAAGGGCATAATTATATTCAGTAACAGTAGGACAAAAAGTGTTCCTTTACCATATTCCTGAAAATTGGTAGTGAATCTGCAGACCTTACATTGACCTTGACCGGCAATGCGTTCCATAGCTGGACGTCTCCGACAGTAAAAGAGTTGCCGTAGAAGGAAGCTGTGTGATGCTGGCTTAGAATTTGCACCACACCCCATCTCTTCCCGTGGGTGTCGTAAGAGGCGACTTAGGGATATCCATTGGAGGGCGGGCAGCAGCGCCCTCGGCAGAAAAATTATACCACCAAACTGCGATCCCCAACCCGTATGCCCAGCGTGGGAATTATAGGTATTACCCTTCAAAAGAATAACGCCAACTAGGCGCTTATTAGGGGGAGGCTTGCGTCCAACCAATACAGGCTGTCGAAGTTGAGTTTGAGGAAGTAGAGTGGTCAGGCATGAAGGGTTTCAGAGGTCCTCTCCTCAGAGAGAACGAGAGAGAAAGATGAAGAAAAATGAAACGTGTTTTAAGATTTCTGAGGAATTTAGTTTTTAGTAAAAAAGTTGGAGCGCGTTTAAGTCATTTATATGCACATGCTACGAATATGTTGGTACGCCGCCCGTTCCCGCGTAGCATCGTAGATCTAATTATTCTTCGAAGTTCTTCGATAAAATTGGGGAAAAAAGTAAGGAGGAGGCACTATAAGGCACTCCACACACCAAAGCCGGGTGCGATGGCTTTAAACATGGAGTTTATATGCTTCAAACATAGAGTTTATATATTTTACTATAATATCTCTATGGCTTCAAACAACTTAAAAAAACAAACCAGATAATCCGACGTTGACGTCCTTAATATTTACATTATTCAGAGGACCGGTGTTAAGGCGATTTTTGTGAAACATCAACTGTTTTAAGTACCATTATTTATAACTAGATGGTGCTACTAAAATTGACCCAGGGCTAGATCGCGCTAACGAGAACGCACGGGTTCTAACCACTAGTTTGAGGTGATTTTGGGCTCGTGGAGACTGCTTGCTTATAAGACGGTAAGGCTTTGACTTTCCAATAAAGTAAAGTAACTTTGTGAATTTCAAAGCGCCGTTTTATTTGTGGTCTCATCAACCGGAGAGAACGAGAGTGAGAAAGATGAAGAATATAGTGGAGCGTGTTTTAAGATTATATGACGAATTTAAAGTTGGAGCGCGTTTATGTCTTTTATATGCACATGCTACGATTATGATGCTACGCCGCCCGTTCCCGCGTAGCATCGATTCTTCGAAGTTCTTCGATAAAAAATACGGGGAAAAAAGTAAGGAGAAGGTACCATAAGGCCCTCCACACACCAAAGCCGGGTCAGATGGCTTCAAACAACTTAAAAAAAAACAAACCAGATGATTTTGCAAAAAAAGTAAAACCGACGACGTTGAGTTCCTTAATATTTACATTATTTTTTAAGTTTTGCGGTATAAATTCTAATCCATAAAAATGTAAAAATGTTATCCCCGAAGGACAACATGTATATGTTACTAATTCGGGATCATTCTCTATAAGCGAAATACATTTCTAAATCAGTTCATAAAATTGATAGAGAAATCGAGGAACATTTACATAAAAATACATACAGCCGACTATATTAGTTACATAGAACCTCCTTTGTGATTTTTGAAGTCGACTAAAAAGGTTGTGATTTTTGATGTCGATTAAAAAGAGGTTCTCAATTCATCTGTTTGTTTTTTGCGATTATCATTTGTTTAGCGGCCATCGACCCTAAGCCGCGCTGTGCGATTACGCAAAATCCAGCGAACATTGGAGTTCAGATGCATATTGCTAAAATAAACCGTCCGTTCCACGTTTATCCATTTTGAATGAAGCATGTTAGTAAACAAAGTACGACACAAATAACAAAATCTCGCTTGCTTGGCGTCGAGTTTCAGATATAATTGTAAGCAATTTTTATTGAAGGGAGTATCTAAAATTGATAGGTAATGTAAATTACGTATAAAAGGACGCGCCAACAAAGTGAATTTTAGGTTAAGTATGGGCGGTTTGTTTATGTTTGTGCTCCATTCAAAATGGATACGATATAGTTACATTGATGTAACCAGCTGGACAGTTTTATTCCAAGTAGTAACAGTGCTTTCTTTGGATGACTATTAAATGAGTAAACGCGCATACAGGAGCCAATATGACAGCGCCACCTATTTTATCATAATTATTATGTTTAAGATAGGACATTTTAAAAATCAATTCCACAGTTTGTGGTATCTACTATAAGCAATTTTTAATACCTCTGTAATAGTTTTATCTTATATAGTTTAGGAAGAGATGCGAAAATAGAGTTTGGTGGCCAAAAAGCGCAACTTCGTATCTCTGCCTA
Source organism: Eupithecia tripunctaria (assembly GCA_955876795.1). Taxonomy (NCBI): domain Eukaryota; kingdom Metazoa; phylum Arthropoda; class Insecta; order Lepidoptera; family Geometridae; genus Eupithecia; species Eupithecia tripunctaria. The sequence continues at coordinate 5,629,639 of OY041627.1, forward strand.
AGCTTTACAAAATGAAAATATTACAGAGGCATTAATAAATAACTTATAATAGATACCACAAACTGTACGATGGATTTTTAAAACTTCCTGTGTTTTACGTAATAATAAGATAAAATTGGTGGGGCGCCACTTTCACTGGGTATGCGCCTTAATGGGTTTACTTTTCACCCCTAGGAAAACGCGTGCGAAACCGCGGGAAGAAACTATTTTTTTTGCGAATTTGACCACAATCATCGATTGAATACAAGAGGACGGAGAATCCATATTGAATAAACCTTAACGTGATTTGTTATTTAATAACGAAATCCTTTTCCTTGTCTGTGGTTTGTTATAATTTATCATTTTTTCACTTCAAAAGAAAGATTGTTGTTTTTGCGTAAGTATTTTTTGTCTGCGTTCCGCAATGATTTATGATTTGCTGAAGATTACTTTCATGCAAAAATGCAGGTCTCGATAGAGTATACATATTTGATCCATTTGAAGTCGAGATCCAGGTCCGTGGGGTACAGAGGCTGTTCGGGTTTTCAAAACCAGACGCTCAGATAAGCATCTGGTCGAAGCGACGCGTGACCCGAGAGCTGGTGAGTATCTGGCGCAGCGCATCAGCATTGCCGTACAGCGGGGCAATGCAGCAAGCGTCTTGGGTACGCGACGACTGGTATTGATATGGATCAGTTGAGCTACCTGTAAATTGATAGTAACAGTCGGTAGTTAGCTGAATTGCTTCAATTGTAATACTAGTTATTATTTATTTCTATTATTTGATTGTAATTTTCTGTTTCACTGATCACTGTGCGAAATTTGTATGGATGGATGGAAGTTGTTACCTCTTCACGCCAAAGCTACTAAACGGATCGGGCTGAAATTTTGCTTACAGGTAATTCTAATCCTGGAATCAAACATAGGCTACTTTTTATCCCAAAAATCAGTTCCCGTGGGATAGAAGTCACCTTTAAACGTTTCCATAGGAACAACGAATTTTTTTTTTTTTTTTTTTTTTTTTTTTTTTTTTTTACGGTAAATAGACCTTTGTTTGACCGCAATCTCACCTGATGGAAAGCGAAGATGCGGTTGTCTTGAAGAGACCCAGGTTGTAATTGGCCGGAAAAACAGAGGCAGGGAGCGAGTTCCATTCCTTTGCGGTGCGAATAATAAAGGTGGAGGAAAACCGCTTAGTGCGAATGGAGGGTAGGTACATCCACCAAGTATGGATGGTAATGCGCTGTGCGTCTGCTTGTCCTGGAGTGGAAGGGGGATGGTGGGATCAGGTCATGTAGTTCGAGTGAGCATTCACCAAAATGTATCCTATAAAAGATCGAGAGACAAGCAACCTTGCGGCGGTGTTCGAGACTTTGAACTTTAGTCTCTGCAAGGTACTGCTCGTCAATGAGTCTAAAGGCTCTTCGTTCGATCGAGTCTAAGGCTGCAAGGTGGTACTTGGCCGAGCCGTCCCAAACATGGCAGCAATACTCCAAACCAGACCGGACCTGTGCTTGATAAAGGGATAGAAGCTGTTCCGGTGTGAAGTATCGCTTAACCTTGTTTAGGACCCCTAGCTTCATGGCTGCTGTTTTGGCCTTCGACTCGATGAATGTGCCAAAGTTCAAAGTTGGTGTGAGAGTGACACCGAGGAGCTCCAGTTGATCATTTATAGGTACCGGTACATTCCGGAAAACGGGAAGCTGGACAAGCGGACTCTTTTTAGCAGAGAAGAGACATGCTTGCGTTTTAGAGGCATTGAAGTTAACCCGATTGGCTTTGCCCCAGTCCGAGACTGCCTTAAGAGTTAAGTTCAAGCGCTGCAGCATGTCTTCTCTCTGCACCTGTACGTCATTCCGACTGGCTTTCCCGTTGGATAGGTACCTCTCAACCACGGTGCTGTCGTCTGCGTACCCAATGATACCGGGTACCAGCAGGTCATTAATGTGCAGCAGGAACAACGTGGCAGAGAGAACAGACCCCTGAGGTACCCCGGCGTTGATCGCCAATTGATCAGACGAGCAGCCATCAACGACTACACGAATGGATCTTTCCCTCAGAAAGTCGCGAAGCCAGTTGCAGAAGAGGTCTGGAAGTCCGTATGCTGGGAATACGAATCCGCGGGGCGCAGCAGCTACCTAGTACTTATTTCTCAACATTTTTTTTACAACGGTAAAGTAAAATAAATGGAAGAGTTTGAAGGACGCCTACGCCAGTCAACTGGTCGACGAAGGCAAGAAAGAAGAAAGAAAGAAAGATAATTCACCTTAACTTGAGTTTTGAGCTTTCCAATATTACAAATCATGGTTAATATCCCGTTATAAATGAGTTAAGTAACCATTATGGATTCAAAAGTTTCATTTCTAAAAACTATATGTACTTACTAGACTTTTGATCGAAGTGAAAGAAAATATAGGTCTTTAATTAAACCAACCGTAATTCGGTTTGTGGTGAGCCTATTAGACAGATATTTTTAACCGACTTCAAAAAAGGAGGAGGTTCTCAATTCGACTGTATTTTTTTGTTTGCTAGAACTTTTGACTGGTTGGTCCGATTTTCATTATTCTTTTTTATATGAAAACTGGTGCTTTCCATGTGGTCCCATTTTAATTTGGTTCTGTTCTGACAACGGGATCCATGAAAATCCATGAAAATCTATAAAAATTTAAGTCGGTTTATAGTTTGTTTAAGACTAAATTAATTATTTATTATTATAATACCTATCTACCCATAACACATACCCCACACAAGCTCTGCTTAGCTTGGGGCTAGATAATGCTGAGTGAATTGTCCGACTTTATTTATTTATTTACTATTCAAAACACTCGGAACAACCTGAATCATAATTTGCAGTTTTATTTATGTAGCTATTGAAAATCTTTGACGTCATTCGAAAATACCTAAGGCTTACTTGGAAATAAACGGGTTGCCTTGAATGGCAAATCTTGTTTGTAGATTTTGTCAACTAAAAACAGCTAAGCAGTCATGTTTTGTTTTTATCATTTTTGATGTCAATGAGTTCTAGGATTTTATGTAAATGAGTTAGCTCTGCTTAGCTTGGGGCTAGATAATGCTGTGTGAATTGTCCAACATTATGATATTATTATTATTATTTGCGTGGTAATTATTTATAAGTTTTTACCTATAAATAATTATCACGCAAATAATGAAAAAATATTTTTTCTGGTAAAAATAACAACTAAGTTATAGAAAAACTAAAATATATATATATAAAATAACCTAATACTGGACAATTCACACAGCACCACTTAGTCCTACGATAAGCAAAGCTTGTGTTGTGTTATATTAAGAAAAAAAGACACATTATCATTACTTTATTTTTTACAATATTGGAGGGTTTTCATATCATTTTGTTAATAGCAGTTTTCATTATCTTTGGCATTTGAAACACGGGACAAAGTTAAGCTAGATCTTCCTCCACTCGATCAAGTTACTAGACAAGCAGACAAGGTCTAGGTCTCTGGTTTACAAAGGATCCGTAAAAAATATCTGCAAAGAGATAACAACAATGTATTATACATTTTTGAAAGCTGGCGGGATCTTTTTAACCTTTTGTTTTTCGGTTAACTGGTTGTGTGACGTCAACGCGGCAGTATGAAAAAACAAGAAAAAACCGGCTAAGTACGAGTCGGACTAGACCAACGAAGGGTTCCGTACCATCACCATCACATCACACTAATATTATGAAGGCAAAAGTTTGTATGGATGTATTACCCTTACAATAAAACTTTATATTACTGAAGAGCGGAACCCTCTAACACAGGTACTTAAAAGAGGGTCCCAAACCCGTACATTGTAAATTAATTTAAGTTTACTTGAATAAATATTTTTATTTGTATTGTATTTGTATGGATGGATGGATGTTTGTTACTTCTCACGCCAAAACTAAGCGGACGGTCTCACGGATCTGGCTGAAATTTTGCATACTGGCTACTTTTTATACCATAAATCAGTTCCCGTGGGATGAAAATCACCTTTTAATGTTTCCATAGGAACAACGCGTGCGAAGCCGCGGGGCGCAGCTAGTTTATCTATAAAAACGGCGAAAAATCATGTCTGTTGTATGAGAGTTACTTTACCTTTACTCATCAAACGGTTATCGTTTCACACACACAGCTACGAGTAGGACATTGGAAAAAAATCGTCACTTAAGCCTCCTAACACTGAGAGCTAGACTCCGCGCCACAATATAATAATAATATAATTTTAATAATAAGAATAATAAAGGTGGAGGAAAACCGCTTAGTGCGAATGGAGGGGACATCCACCAAGTATGGATGGTATTGCGCTATGCGTCTGCTTGTCCTGGAGTGGAATGGTGGTGGTGGGATCAGGTATATAGTTCAAGTGAGCATTCTCCAAAATGTATCCTATAAAAGATCGAGAGACAAGCAACCTTGCGGCGGTGTTCGAGACTTTGAACCTTAGTCTCTGCAAGGTGCTGCTCGTCAATGAGTCTAAAAGCTCTTCGTTCGATCGAGTCTAAGGCTGCAAGCTGGTAGTTGGCCGAGCCGTCCCAAACATGGCAGACAATACTCCAAACCAGACCGATCCTGTGTTTAGTCTAGTTTTGGCAACATCTGAATAGACCACTATCAGCCCTTGTTAGCACCATGAACGAATTCTGCGTGTTGTTTTTTCTCTAATCCATACCAATAAGATAGATAGGTATTATTAAGAGAAAATATTTGATTGTTTGTATAGAATAGGCTCCGAAACTACTGGAGCGATTTTAAAAATTCTTTCTACATTAAAAAGCTTACTTTTCAGGGAGTGACATAGGCTATGTTTTATCCCCGATTACCCACGGGAACGGAAACTAAGCGGGTGAAACCGCGAGGCGCTGCTAGTTTCGTATAAATCTTGTAAAATATTTGCAAAATAGGTTTGTATGTAATTTTGTCTATTTTTTGTCTGCCCATAAAGTTATTGAATTGTTTCTTTTTATAACTCTGCTTTTTAATGGTCTTTATTTGTTTTACGGTTAAGTCAGTCCCATTATATAATGACAACCTTAAACCTTAGATACTTTTTTTTTATCTGAAATAGACTTTCGCTGACCGCAATCTCACCTGATGGAAAGCGAAGATGCGGCTGACGATATATCAGAAGGTCTAGAAGATGGCTACTCCGGACCACATTCCGAAATACAACAGAGTTCCTTCACGGACTGGCCCAGTCCGGAGGGTGGTGACAAGCCACGGCCGAAGCCTACCCACTGCCCACCAGAGGGTACCGCTCTTAGCACCCAGAAGACACGTGTGGGGTAACAGAGGGTCAATACCTACGGACGTGAGCGATACTGTTCCCAAAAGAAAAAACTTTTATCTAATAACATCGTATTACCTTTATACGTACAAAGACTTAGGCGATCTAATTGAAATTTGAATTATGGGACAGAAATAAAAGTCAAGTTAACATTAAGAGTTTGATTTATATTTATAAACATTTTAAATGCTTTTATCTAGGTACACATTCAGTAAAGACATTTTACAGATTTTTATAATATTTAGTTTAGATATTAATATAAAACCCTTTAAAGATAAATACATAGTCATACAAAATTGTTTTAAAAGTGGCAACATATAAAAACACAATACAATATTTAATCCCTATTATATTTAAGGATAACTTTTACTAGAATTACATTTATGACATACTAATTAAACACATAGGTACGGCCTTATCTAATATTTTTATACCTATATCTAAACAATTTACTAAGGTAGAGTCTGTTCAAAAAGAAAAGAGTCGTGTCGTTACGGTGAACTAACACTTTTAGTCGTACTGCAATGACAGAGCAGTGTTGTCAACGCAACAAAAGTTCTCAAATTGGCACACGAGCGCCCTCACTTCCAACTACTTTTCTCTTTCTAAACAGACTATTTTCTAATGATACACGCTGAAAAGTAAATACTATTTCGTATGTACCTTCAAGGTGAAAATAGTATGAGGTCTATATACTGACGGATACATCTGTATGTTTCGTGGGAATTGCCACCGACTGTCGTGTCTACCTACAAGATTAACGCTGTTTACGTTCCATTAACGCAATTTGTAGTAAACAGTAGGACAGTCGATAGCAGTTCTCACTTAGCATACAGATTGGGGAGTCTATTTAATGGTGGTAACGATAGATACGTGATCGTCAAGCCCAGTATTCATTGTAAACATTAGTTGAAAAACTGTTGCCCAACACCATTGTTTCTACATCAAAGTTACTGGCAACAATGTTTAAAACCATACTTCCCGTCCACATGCCAGTATGCAACTTCAATATTTTTTCATTGTTCTACGCTACCGCCATGTTTAAAACTGTTTATCGACATGTCCACAAACGTCAACATTTGTTGATAAACTGATGTTTTCACTCGCCAGGCGGCAACTCTGCAACATGTCGTGATCAACTCAGCAACACAAGTGTTGCCCGCAACATGTTTACAGCAACATGATTATTCAACCATGTTTATAAACAAATGTATACAATGGCTTGACGTTGCCATTTAGTATGGAAATTGCGTAGTTCCCTCACCACACGTTAGACGCGCTGCTGTACCAAATAGTACCTATGAAAATAGGATACGTCACTATCTATACTATTACTAACTTTAAATAGACTCGAATGTTATGTACGTGATGGTGGAAGGAAACACACAATTGTGACTCTTGACACGTGTGTGACGCATCAAAAGCATATCGGATGAATACATTTATTAATCAAACACATTATTACACCGAGACACAACACCATACACAGTAATAATGTAAGTATTTCTAACCATAAGAGTAATATGTGTAGGACATCGATGTAGATACTTGAGTCTTCCGTATGCTGAATGTGAAATGCCATACTGTTTACTTTAAAGTTTACGTTACTCTTTTTTCTATGAACTAGTGGGCTGGCTTACAATTTGTACCACCCAACTCTTCCCGTAGGTGTCGTAAGAGGCGACTAAGGGATATCCACCAAACTGCGATCCACAACCCGCATGCCCAACGTGGGGATTACGGGAATTACCCTCCATGAGATAAACGCCACTAAGGCGCTTATCAGGAGGAGGCCTGTGTCCAGCAGTGGACCAACACAGGCTGTTGAGGTTGAGGTTGAGGTATTTTATATGGAAATGTGACAGCGCTCCAAGCGGGAAGTTTACATAACTTTCATATTTCTATAGTAAATAGCCACTTTCACGGGTGTACGAAAACTTTGTACTTAACAGCATGGCAGTTCACACTCAGTGTACAGACAAGTTTACCACGACACAAAACAACACAAGACTATTTATTTATTTAAGGTTCTCGCAGATCGTAAGCGCATAACTGCCGCTGAGCAAACATTTGAGATCCTTTCTATAATAAATATTGTGAAATTATCTCTTTATCTCGACTCCAAGCGTGTGAATTTTAATTCGTGTTATTGGAATCTATTGACATAATTTGCAGCCTAAGCTACTTGACCTTGAAGAGTAAGGGCCCAGGTACCTTAGGTTATAGGTCGCGGGTCATTCGCTTGAACCTTACAGTAAACCATATTGTCACGGTAAAATGTATCCAAGCATATTTGACGGCATTTTTTTTGCTGTGCGACAGATGCTCTGTATGTATTTTGCGTCATTTTATGTATTCTAAACAATGAATTTAAATCGTCATAATACCTTAATACCTAAGTCACACTGCCTTAAAGATAATCACAATAATTTGGGATATGACATTTATTTTTAATACAGTTAAACATTGATTTCACATTATCCCTTTCGTAAGTCGAGTCTCCTTTGAGATTTTTTCTTAAAACGTATTATTTTCTAGAGGTACATATATCCCTACTCAATAAGAAAACACACAAATTAATTGAAAGGTATCACTACAATAATTATTCTTACAACATTTTTATTTTAAATTAATTTATATTTAGTTATATTATATATTTATCTATTTAAATTACTTTGCTAACTTAATTCTAAAAATTTGGTGTTTTGTTTCCTTTATGCCTAGTTAACCTACCTATTTATTTATACAAAAAATATTCTCTAAGTAGTCGAGTCACACATCAAAAAAGACAAAAGATATTATATACAACAGATATTTTTAAAGATTACCCATTTTCATATTTTAATACAATTCCAAAAGTCAGTATATTGATATACTTTTACTTTACATAGACACAGAAATACTACTTACGATCACACACAAGTAGGTAATTAGCGAAATAATTTTAGTTAGTTCTTATAACACGTTTACGCAAAAATAGTAATAAGTACAATAATTAAAAATAGATGGATAAGAATACTGTGAAAAATTTTTTATCTGCCTAATAAACTTTAACTCGAAATCCTTCTACAATAGCGAAAGAATCATTATCATGTATACATCGGTTCCTAATAGACGGAGCTATCTTTAAAAAAATATATCGATGAATATACATACAGCCGAAGTTGGACAAAAGTTTCTTGTCGATGAACATACATTAATAAAACCGGCCAAGTGCGGACTCTCGCACAAATGGTTCCGTATGTATCACATTATATATAATAACGGCAAAATAATCATGTCTGTTGTGTGGAAGCCCCTTTAAATATTTATTGGTCGTTGTTATAGCGACAGCAGAAATACATCATCTGTGAAAATTTCAATTGTCACGCTTCATGAGATTCAGCCTGATGGATGACAGACGGAACTTATCTTGCTGTGTCATAAACGGGTCGATATTTAAGACTGATTAACTTTAAGAACTGGTCTCAATCAAAGATTTAAATCGTTTGATAGGCCCTTTCTGTAGTAAGACCGCGCCGTGTTTGTTGCCAAGCGAAGTTTGTGAGCTCACAAACTTGTCTTTGTCATTTAGAATCAGTGAATTATGTGTTTTTGTGGTGTGCTTGTTTATTAAAGTTTGTGCAATGTGATTGCACAATAAATGGTAATAATAACGGTTAAGTTTATTGAGAAAAACATTACAGAGATTTGTTAAAAAAACTAGGCTTAGGTCTCAGTAATCTCGGGATCCCCGTGGTAAAACACAAGATCACAAAAATTTCAAAAAAAAATCTTCGGTTCCTTGGTTTGTAAAAATACGATTCATTAAAAAAATTGCGATAAAAAAAATCATCAAAGTTCACTGTTTTGCACCTAATTTGGTCTAGATCTCAGGAACCCCGCGGTGAATAGAAAAGATTTTCGTTTTGATTCGTAGGTCATTACTAATTCTTTGGTTCCTCAGTTAGGTTTTTTCATAAGTGGTGTAGTTTTCTTCTAAATATACAAAAACAACATTTATGCCCCTACGCTGGTCTTAAAACGTATGCTCTGTCCCGCTCCTATGAACGCCAGATCCTATGACTATCCTTTTCACAAAATGGACGCAATAAAGAATTTGAATCTATCGCCCGGACAATGTGAAACGCACTAGCCCTGGAACCACATTAATTCAACTCAGGCGCAGTCGATTGAGAGGCGATGTCTTGAATGAATTACAATCGGTCCAGATAAGGCTATGGAAGGTCCCGATACCTACCGATGAGAAATATGTAGGTACCTATTTAGACTATCCCCACTCGCATTTGCCGACTTGCAAAGACATATTATACTCTTTTTAACGGACTTCAAAAAAAGGAGGAGGTTCTCAATTCAACTGGATTTGGTTATAGTTTTTTTATACAAAATTAATTATTGTCCACTAGCGAATGAAGGGAAAAAGAAGACAGACAGAAAGACGAAGAGTTAGGTACTATCACATTTATGACGAAATCGCGGGCAACAGCTAGTCTATAACTAGCTGTTGCCCGCGATTTCGTCCGTGTGGAGTGCTGTTAGAGGTGGTCCTGTCATTAAAGTAGACCAAGATTAAGTAGACAATTTCTGAACCTAGTGGTTTGAATTGTGTTTAAATTACACCAAAAAAATTATGTAGTGAGATAAAACAACACGTTATATTAAATTACCTATATTAAATTAGGTACCTATATTAAATTAACAAACATAAAACAAGTACAAAAAATTATTGTCTTTACTAAGTCCATTTACAGTATTCCCCTCTGGAGCGAGTACAAAAAATTATCGGCTCTACTGACTCGGAAGCATGCTACATTAGTATTATAAATATTTACTTATACTTACCTATCGCCGTGTGGTGTCGGCAGCATAGAATTTGCACCACCCCCACTCATCCTGCGAGTGTCGTAAAAGGCGACTTAGGGATATTTACCGGGGGGGGGGGATGAGCTAACAGCGAATAAAAACGCTTATCAGGGGGAGGCCTGCGTCCAGCAATGGACCAATTATAGGCTGTTGAAGTAGAAGTGTACGTACCTAAGTATAAATGGTTTTTTTTAATTTAATGCTGGACCATTCACCCGATTTGGTATGCATGATCTCTATCTAAAAATTCTACCCTAGGTATTTATGGTATTTATAGCTGTACATAACTAGTAGGGTTGCCAGTTGCCACATACCATTTCTTGCTTAGGGCAGCTACGGAAAAAATACTGACTGGCTTTTAACTTTTACGGAAAAACCAAACAAATCTACTAATCACAGCTAGTTTTTTTAGCGGAAGCGATTCGATCCGACAACCTAGAGCTTTCCACCCACTGGGCCCAGACGGCCTTTTTATTATTCTCGCAGTATTTGCATTAGTTTAGCGATAACCATATAAGTTATAAGTGGCCTACAAAAAACCGCAGTCAGAAATAAACTTATTAAAATAAGACACTAAAAACAAGATAATTCATTCAACGTGACATTTTAATATTTTAGGTACTATTCTTTGCCTAAGGCATATATCTCTATAGTGGGACGATGCAGGGTGAAAAAAAAACCAGCCAAGCGCGAGTAGGCCTTGCGCACGAAGGTTTCCGTACCGTTATCTATAAAAACGGCAAAAAAAACATGTCTGTAGAAGTAGGAGCCTCCTTTAATATTTTTTTTATTCTGTTTCAAATGATTTGTTGATAAAGCGGCAACAAAAATACATCTGTGAAAATGTCAACTGTCTAACTGTGACGGTTTACGAGATAGAGTGGTGACAGACGGACAGCGAAGTCTTCTTAGAAGGGTTCCGTTTAACCTTTTTTTTATTGGGTTCTTCCCAAGTACAGAACCCCTAAAAATAGCGCTGGACAATCCACCCTCGCAGATCATGCAAGTCTGTTCTTCGGCCGGAATCGAACCCACGAAACCGTCCAGTGCATCGTCCTGCGTCTTAATTTAGGACTTTATTATTATTATTATTCGATAATATACGAGCAGCTAAAAGCTGGTATGTCTATATCATAGTGAATTTTCTAAATTTTTCATTAAAGTTTGTCTCTTATAGTCAGATTGTGTGTACGTGTTATTGACATTATTTTCGACCTAGGCAAGGTACATGTCAGTGATCTTAAAAACGTGAAATATTATGGCTATGTTAATCAAATTGTCACCAATTTTTAGTTGACTTGGCCTAACAAACAATAAAACCAACCTCTGTGGCGCAGTAGTCAAAAGTCCACCTGCGACGCAGGGGGTTGCGGGTTCGATTACTGTCTCGGGACCAATTTTGTACGATCTGTCATAAATATATATCTATATAGTAAAGCATGATAATTATTGTTAGCACCTATGTATGTATGTAGTACTCGTAAAGTCCGATCAAAAAAAAGCGTCGTCGTGACGTTACGGTGAACTAACACTTTTAGTCGTACTGCAATGACAGAGCAGTGTTGTCAACGCAACAAAAGTTGTCAATTGGCACACGAGCGCCCTCAATTCCCACGACGACGTTTCTCTATTTGAACTGACTCTAACACAAGCTGAGCTAGTTCTATTTATTTATTACTAGCTGCGCCCTGCAGCTTCACCTCCGTGGATTTTTTTATGTCAGGTCCCACGAGAACTGGATCCTACATATGTCCCTCCCACACAACCCACCGTTGGTTGGTAGTCGGTTAATAATCGTTTTTTTTCCAAATCGTAGTAGACACCTACTATGAATGTTTATTAGACCGTTAACTGTCGCATGTCGCTTGATAAATTCCGTAACAGGTTTTTTTATGGTTTGTAAAAGCGTTGCTAATAAAATATTTTGTTTATTAAGTATTTCTAATAATAATTCCTACGTCGGGGTTATTTCAATTCAAGCAAGGTATGACGCACCATTCCAGTTATTCTGACAAAATTTAAAGGGTTTCGAAGAATCTTTATCGGTGGAAAGCTTCCAGCCCAACGTAATTTCTTAAAGTGGGGTCCTACATACGTCAGTGGTTGATTTTATTATAATTGTGTGCAAACCGCAGAAAAGGTTTTTTATCGATATAGACCTTATTTTGACCACAATCTCACCTGACGGTAAGTGACGATGTGATTGATGTATTCTGTATCACGAAGGTCTAAAAGATACATAAGTATGCAACTTTTGTCATGTAAAAACCCAGGTTGGAGGCTAGAGTTTACCTTTCCTTTCATCGTAACAAGAGCTCGCGTTTTTCGGTGGTATTCTGTTCTTGTAAGAGTTAATAGAATTGACACGTTCACTGCTCACTTGCATCGTAGTAGCTGGGCAGTGAATAGGTTAATTTAGTACATTTTAATTTACATTAACGTTTGGAATAGGTAGTAGTTTTAATTATTATCCATTCACGCGTTTTTATTTGTTGGGAGTGAATAAAATACCTAATGCAATATTCTATAGATTGTAATTTTTTTAAATAAGTCATGCGAATCTTTGTCTTTGGATAATGATTCACTTAGAGAAGATAGATTAGAAATTGGGGTTTTTCCCCATTTCGATCCCCACTCCGCATGCCCAGAGTGGAGATTATGGGTATAACCCAATGAGGCGCTTATCAGCCTGAGTCCAGGTTTTTTTTGCAAGAAAAATTCACAATAGCAGCCCGGAGTTAGGAAGTTGGCAGTGTTGCACCCCCATGCCTCGGAAATAGTCAGAGAGCACGTTCAAATACAAATACAAAATCGTTTGTATTCAAAAATATTGGTACAAATAAGGTTAGAGCTATGTCCCTGTGGTAGCTACAATTGAGCTGTGATACAAGAGAGCAACCTCGTTGTCCTATCATCATAATTTTTTCACGGTTAAACAACTGAACATCTTGACAAAGGGTACCGACACCTACGGAAGTTTAGAATACCTATTAGCTCATTATTCTGAGTACGGAACGTTCGGAAAGGATAATATTGTGATTTGAACTATAGAAAGGTAGAAAACCCGCGTTGTTTTGCAACCTGGTGCAAAACGGCGTAAAGCTGAGACTGATCCGTTTTGGCCACCTCAAGAGCACTGGCACACCTACCTGTTATGAGTAGGTAGATTAGTCTATGTTCTAAGATAGGTAGGTAGTAATATTTCGCAAAGGCCTGAATCTGTTATATAAAATAGGTATATAAGTATATATATATATATATATATATATACCTATTTTACCTATCTATCGTAGGGCAAGATATAAGGTACTTGTTGTCTCTGAAAAACGCACGCAGTCGCTAGTTGTTGTCGCTTGTTTTCGCATATAATAAAGATGGTCATTGCTCTATTCCAAACCAAACATTGCGAGTTTGTGAGTTCATTACGGACGTCGCACAGATGTGTAAAAACATCAATTTGCAGAGTAAATATACCTTCGTACGTAGACATCCTGATTAAACTAAGTACCTACCTACCTTGTTATTTATAAAATAATTGTGGTTAGCTGAGATTACTCATTTTGCCAATAACATGACTGGAAAATGCATGAGGACAGGCACCTCAGGACCTCGGAGTTCAGTAACTGTAACCTTCATGGGTTTAGAGGTAGGTCTGCTTCGAGAATTCATAAGAAATTATCGCCGTAAGTACCTAATGAATTAATGAGAAAACGCTGACTAACGGTTCTCGGCGGCGACCGCGAACTAACGCAGAATGGATTTTACGGAGTGTTGGGAGTTAGGGAGAACATCTGCCTGATGGACCGACGACCAAAGATTTAAATCGTCCGACAATGTAGCGGTTAGTCTCAGTTCAGTTTTTCTTTATTAATAACGTTTCGGGTTAAAGGTCCTATTCAATTAAAATTACAATAAAATTGTATAGTAGGTAAAATATTTATTTCATAAATAGGTATTGTAAAAAAAGTCGCAAGAAGTCGATGGAGGCTCAGGAACGTTATTTGTGGTGTTATAATGGGAAAGGGCTATGACGTTTTTGGCTGATAGGTACAACGACTTAATGATAGGAAGGCAAAGCTGTCTTGAGTTTTGAGAACAGCCACCATGAAGACCAGTTTTCGAGCAGAAGACATTTTAATATTCGACTCTGTGGAATCGAATATTTCTTCCGAACGAGAACCAGTTTTGCTTGATATTAATAAATCAAGGAACTAAATTAGCTCTAACTTCATAATTTCAGAACATCATAGGAACATGGGGTGGCGGTAGCGGGGCGTAAGAATCGATCCTTCCTAAATAACCTGGGTGTGGATGTCATTGGAGTTAATTCAGGGAACCCCGCAGGCAGCAGAGCTAATGCAGTAGCGTCCGCTTCTTCGCTTCTTCGCAATTAGCCTGTTACAAAACCCCCCCCCATTTGTTCATGGTTGTCTTATGCTGATGAGAAGACATTAATCATTTCATTTACAACATCCCAAAACAATCGACGCGGCAATGTCAAGTTAAAAAAGTTAAAGTTGAGGAACATTGTAAGGTTTCAAGGTGGACAATATGAACTTCCTGGTATAAGTTCCAAAAATCCCTGAATATTGGATGATTGTTAACGTACTTTTGGGTATTACTCAGCTGTTGATCACCTTCGAATAATTTTAATTAGGTTAGGTAGCTGCGAAACTAAGGTCGGCCATGTTGTTATAAAAATTATGCGTTAATAATTTGATCTACATATTCATTATCCAGTTTCTGTCGGCCATTTTGCTAAGAGACGATTTTATTTACAAATTTTCATTACCTACAAAAATCGGGGCTTGAATCGGAATTTGAGTATTCGGCCGTTAAATACTAAAGTCAATTTCACAGTTTGCTACCAAAAAAAGATCAACAAAACTTTGTAGTTTTGTACAAAACTTTGTAGTTACTACTTAGTAATTGAATCATTTGAATTTTGATCCTTGTAAAAAAAAAAAAAAATACGCAAAATATATCCGTTAAAACCATTGATTAATTAATAAGGGAAGATAGGTTATGTTCTCCCAGCTCTTACTCAAAAATTGGGATGTGTTACAACTACACGCAAACACATACGCTCACAGTTATATTTCCAGTCCTGTGCAATACCAAGAAGAACAAAGACGGAAAGACGTATCTAAGACCGAAGTGAGACCGAGACAACAATATTTCGCGCGAATCACGACCGCCCGTGCCGCCGGTCCGACGGTGACTGAGGTGGGAGCACACAATTTTACACAATTTGAGGTTGCCAGGCCACTTTCGAGAAACCAGTACCTTGCCTTTTTAACAAATCAATGGTTAAAACCCATCTATGTCGAGACTGCATGCCCAGCTCTCGGGTCACGCGTCTATAAAAATAAGTTGAGCTTAATCGAGTTCAAGTTTGTACCCAATAGGTACCTATTTTGTGACATGACAGCTCTTAAGCTCTTTAGCGCTTGAGCCGGATCAACTGCAAATCGGTTAAAAGTGGACAAAACGTACCTACTTACCAATCATAAATCAGAGTTTAAAAATACATCAGTGAACGAATTTTCAGAATCGGGCTTCTTTTTTTCCTAGATTCTTGAATAATATGAAACTCCATAAAATGCTAATTTAACCTGTTTATACTCGTAATATTAGTCTGGGTAGACAATCTAAAAATAACAAAATGCTATTAACAATATGCAAATTTTATGCGTATTTTGAAACTGGAATTTTGTTGTAAGGTAACTCGGACCATTATTTAAAATTGACTACGAACTTTATTGAATAACTCTTCACCAATAATTCAGTTATTTTGAAAGTACCTACTAAGTATTTTTGTCAATCAGATGTTGCTATAACTAAATTAATATGAGTACTATATAAACTCTATGGCTCAGAGGGATAGGAAGCGACCTAAAACGCACTCGCCCTGAAGATGTCGGTGTTCTTCCAACTCAAATAAGGTTCGTAGTTAACCCGCTTACATCCGTAATTTATTCGATAAATTATTTTTTTAAATAATTCGACATTGCTATTTCATTACGATGGAAATTAAAATGACGGACAGCATCATTTCTACAAAAATTAGTTTAGCGTAAGTGACTTTGAATTGAGACCAATGTTAGTGGTAGTTAATAATAGTTAAAATTTTATTTTATGATTTGATTGTAATTTTCTTTGTTAGTAAGGAGCATACTTAAGCAAAACACTATAAAAACTACCACAGAAAAAACAAAAAGAAACAAAAATATTGTACTATAGTTTATATTTCACATCATAAAATATATTAAAAACCATATTAATACTTAACACACATTATTCTATACAAAATTCATTTTAAATGCTTGACTATAACGTAATTAAAAACTTGCACAACGAAAAACAAGAAATAAATATATTTCCTTTATCTAACACACAAATAATTTACTTATTTCTAAACAAAACTATTCTAAAATATACACTTAGTCAACTTAGTAAAATAAAAGATTGTGCGAAATATAAAAGCAAAACTTTGATTTAAAAAAAAACTTATACCTACTACAATGATTGACATTATTTGACATCTTTTTAAAATTTTGCTACTTAGAAACTCAGATATTTGACACTGTCTAGATTTATCTAAATACGA
The DNA here is from genome assembly GCA_955876795.1 of Eupithecia tripunctaria. NCBI lineage: Eukaryota > Metazoa > Arthropoda > Insecta > Lepidoptera > Geometridae > Eupithecia > Eupithecia tripunctaria. The sequence goes on from OY041627.1 coordinate 5,646,380, forward strand.
TTTTTCGACTAATAGTCTTTTTGAAATTAGTAATAATATAATTCTACAATTCACACATTATCTTCCAACTCCAAAGTACTAAAGTCCTGTGTTACTAGATGACTGAGAAACATTTTATAAGTTTATTAAAATCCAATAAACACCCACCCTATGTACCGGGGTTTACAAATACCAGGTACAAATATGTTCAAAACATAATTAACTAGAAATAAATTAGGTTATCAATTCGACTCTATTACCTCAGAACTTTTGACTGGGTGGTCCGATTATCATGATTATTGTTTTATATGAAAGCTGGTGATTCCTTCCCGTGTTAATTGTTTAGTTCTGACAACGGAATCCATGAAAATTTATGAAAAAAACTATAAAAAATTAAGTCGATTTATAGTTTTTTTAAAACAAAATTAATTATCATCCATTGCACTAGATTTACATCTAGAAACGGAAATCAGTTTTGAGCAAGTCTCAAATCGCGACTATTTTAGTATGAAATTGCAATGAAAATCTGTCAACAACTCTTCATTTATGACGCGCTGAGTGCTGATATCTTGACTAATTTTCAACTTTCATCAGCCGGTAGGTAGTTTATTTTTTTCAAAGATTCAGTATCAGTATTAAAGATTTAGTTAAATGATATCGGTTCATATGCGTCCAGTCTTGGTGTTTTTACAAATTTACCGCTCATATTTCTTTTATATCTTCCAACTTCAACTTGTGAAATGGCTTCTGTGTTTGGTTTGACGTAATTTATAGAGCTTAATCATACTGCGATTCTGACACTCCACTTAAATAACAGTAACAACGCATTCCGTGACTTTCAAATCTCCATGACCATGAAGATACTGGTAGAAAAGTGGCATATATGTACAGAGGTAGGCTGTGCTTTGGGGCTTAGGAAATTGATGTCCAGCATTATTTATTAATGTTTATGGTACTTTCCGTTACAACAGGGTAATATAGCAGACGCGGGCATCTTGGGGACGCTTTCGATTGCTATTGATTTGGATTAGTTTAGCTAGTTTAGATTGATTGCAGTACAGTACAGTCTGCGTATAACTGAACACTGTTTTATGATTATTCTGTAAAGTTATTTACCTATATGTCGTGATTTTCCATCAGTTTGCGAGTTATGATATTAGACTGTATTTTGCTATTGACAAAGGTCAAGGCGCGAATGTTATTCAAATTAATATGAGATTGAATTTTGATACAGATTGTGTAATCCCGATCTCACTTTAACCTTCCAGTATATTTTATAATGTCAGTAGACTGAATTTCTGCAATACTATACCTTTATATATACATATATATAATTTATATTGTGTTATATACTGACATTATAAATATAAGAAATGTGATTTCAGCTTGTAACAGGAAGAAAACAAAGACGTAACTGCGTATAATTTACTAGGGTTTTACGTTGTACGATTTTTTAAAGATGAGAACTACATACCTACATTGTATTTGTTTTGTTTGTTTGGTTCAATACGATCTTAGCTTCCGTGTACTTAGACCTTTTAAACGTCGCATAAAACGACTATTTTCCTGCCAACAATAATAGCACGCTAAGTAATGGTAAAACAAAAACCATTGAATTAGCAATTTGCACGTTTTATAGCAAAAAAACATGTTTGCTTTGCGATCTGCAAAGTTCAATTAACATATGAAGCTGAAATCCGTATTTTAGAGAAACAGTACAAAATATTTATTAAAATTACGTAATTATAGTTTGTAATGGAAATTTACGGTTCCTGAATCGAACTTATAGAGGTGTAATCAATTTTGAATTTCATTCTCAAATCTTAAGCAACCCCATCATTTACACACTAAATATTAGTGAATCATCATCATCATCATCATCAGCCTATATTAGTCCACTGCTGGACATAGGCCTCCCCTAATGAGCGCCATAGCGCCCTGTCTTCAGCTTGACGCATCCAGCATCTGCCTGCAGTCTTTCGCAGATCGTCATCCCACCTGGCCGGAGGGCGTCCTACACTACGTTTGTTAGTGAACTAGAGACTAATTCAGCAAATCAATGGTTTCACTACGACAATAGTATACGCACAATCGTATTTAAATTTCACAACATTTTACAGACTTTAATTATGACTGCTGGCAATATTTTCTTTAGATACTCGTGAAACTAAGTCTCAAAGTATCGGAATCTGCGATGATGTTAGTTTTCCGAGTACTTCACGCAGCCTGAATCGGCTTTTATAAGACTTTGGTAGGAGGTTGTCTGTGCTCCGATGTTGATTTTGACCCCCATCATTTACTACACTAAATATCAATGAACTGAAGCCTAATTCTGCAAACCAATGGCTTCACGACGACAATGGCATCGCCACAGAATCGTTACGTCGAATAAAACTCCAGATAGTGCGTGCGGTGGTATGTACCATTGCCAAACGTAACGCCTATCCAGTTTAAAACTATTTTGCTTTCCGTTAAAAACAAAATATATTGAACAAGCCGGGGTTGGCAACTATTCATTTCACAGAAAAATCCCCCTAGCGGTGGTAGGGGATTTTAGCTGACTATACATGGGGATCGAGACGCCTCATGCACGCCCGCGAGGCAGGCCACGTAAAAGATGGTGCGACGACTTAGTACAGGTTGCTACAACAACATGGACCCGTCTGGCGAAAGATCGCAATGGGTGGAAATACATGGAAGAGGCCTACACCCAATCCTGGGTGTCCGATTAAACATTTATTATAGAAATTTAATACTATAATAGATGATATAATGTGAGAATTGTAAAGTGCAAATATGTTAAAAATATAGAAATTGGAAATAAAGGCTTTATTTATTTATTTATTTATTCATTTATACATGGGGATAGATAGGATGGTATCAACCTTGACATGACAATAACTTTCACTTTTGATGGGCGTCCCTCCATCTGTAATACCTTGCATCTCTAAGGTAGAATACAAAATCGTGTCTTGCGAGGATAGACTTAGCTTATGCGTTTTTTTTTTACTGGAAAAAAGACTTTCGTTTTACCGCAATCTCACCTGATGGAAAGCGAAGAGATGGCCGATGTATCACCAAGGTCTAGAAGACACCGTGTTTATAAATAAAGAGACTAGAGAAGGTAAGATGTCAGAAAATTTAAGAAAACTGTCTTTCATTAGTTACTGAAATAACGGCTATAGATTATGGGATGACCAGAACAAGAAGATTGTACCTATATTTAGAGATGTAATGACATAGTGAAACGATTCGTATAGCAGAATAGGGCCTCTGAAGTAGCGGTAATAGCTCCAAGCATGCTAACTCTTCATCACTCTGAAGCGGTGGACGCCAAATAGCAACTGAGAAATTTTTAGACCATTTTACAGATATATGTCTATTTGGCAATATTTTGTTTAGGTACCTACCTAGACCTACTCGTGAATCTGAGTATAAAAGTATCGAAATCTGCGATTCTGATCTGCGAAGTATCGAACCTTCGTTTTCCCCCGAATACTTAGGCCCGTATTATGAAAGCTTTATCAGTCTTCAATCTCTGCTTGAGTAACGCTTTTCTATAGTGTATATGTTGCTCAAGCATAGCTCGATGACTGAGCAAGCTTTCATAATACGGGCCGTAAACGCAACTCGGCACGTCTCCAGTAACGAATTATTTGACAGTTTTCAAAGAAAATTTGTCAAAATTTCGTCGGTTTAAATCAGAGTTCCGTTAGAGTATTAAACGATTGTGGAAAAACTAAATTTAGCTTTTCCACGAGGTTTTTGGCTTCCAATAAGCAGAAGTTTTGTATAAATAAACAAATATAATGTCAAGCAATATTGTGTCAAGCATACAAGACATCGCTACATACCTGTATTCATTTATTGGATTTTTTACACTTGGGTATTCGTGAAATAGGGAAAACTATTATATTTTATTTACTCTGAAAATTTACTGTATTTCTATGTCAGACCAGAATTTTAACCAGCTCTAAGTAAGATAAACAACCATCACAACATTTATATTCAATATTCTAGTGGGTTTTTTACATTTCCTTAAATAGGAAGACAAAATTTTTGAAATTTACTTTCAAAATGTATGTTCCACAATTGAGTCCAGAATTTTGTCCAGCTATAAGCTAGGTAAACAAGCCTGTTCATACAAACACAGAACCTTATGTATAAGTTCATACTGCTCAGAATTCTGTACCATGCCCCCTCTATTTAGCCTCATATTACAAACTATACCTAGTACATCAACTTTACTCTCCGTCGTCAACTGTTTTATACCATTGAGGACACCTATGAGGCATCCAGTTCGACCAATACCAGCTGAGCAGTGAACTATAGTAGGGGGAGATGCCGTTTCTATAGACATATCTAAAGGACTTGAAGCACTTACTTTTATCTCGCATGGTACGGGAGTTTCCAGCGGTGGAAACACGAATTTGGATTCTGCCTTTGGACTGTCAGATTTGAAGAGCTCTGTCTCGTCTTCGCTCGGACGGTCAAAGTCGCATTCACTGTTTTTAAGCACGTCTAAACTTAAATTTAATAGTGCGTTCACGTCTTTAGGACATTTGTGGTCCGCCCAGTTGTGGAACCAGTAGTGGTAAACGATAACATTACTTTTAACACTTGTGTTTTGAGCGTCCGTATCACTTTCGCCGGTGTCTGTATCACTTTTGCCGGAGTCCGGTGCACTTTTACCAGAGTCCGGTTCACTTTTACCAGAATCGGATTCGTTACCTGATTCCGATTCACTTTTGTCTTTGCCAGCGCTCCGGCCATCACTTTCATCTTTTATATCACTATCACTGTACCTTATAATCAATTTCCTTATAGTATAACCAGCTTTCTTGATCAGACCCAAATTTTTAATAATAAAGTATTCTTTTTCCGTGCTATCTACATTAGGGAAGGATATTTCGTCATCAACATCCAGAGGGAAGTATTTCTCGCATTTTTGTCTATTGTTTTCTATGAAATTTGTCAGCATAACCACTTTCTGGACACCAGAGTCCGGTATTGCGTCATTTTGTGGTAAACTGCTCCGGTGGCTCATGCAGTTTTGGTATACCATAAGCCAGAAGTCATACAACGTGTTTTGTAGAGGCCCTTGCGTCGCTATATAGCTGTTTTTCGTGTATTCATGCCCCTGAAAAAGAATGAGAATGTCTTTAGCTACGGATAAAAATTAAAATATAAATGAGACCTTAAATCAAATTCAATTTCGCTTTAGTAAATTGCTTCTCATTCAGATAACATTCATGGTCTTTCTATATAAGGCATAGCAAAAAGGGCCTTACACCACCGTCGAGAGTCCGACAAATTTAAAGGAATAATTGCCACGATCACCATCTTATAAACGTCCATATCGCAATGATTTGACACAAAACACCGGCGATACAGTCGCTCTTGGACACAATTCCTTATAAGAACCAAGAAAAAGCTATCGAAATGTATAATTACCTTTATAAAATTGGCATTGATATATCCATCCGTCGTTCCAGGACCAGCTTTCAGCAAGAACCTTGAATGCTCATTAGGGAGAACAGACCTATATCTATTCTTCGTATGCGACCCAGTGACTAGCGGCTTCTCTTGATAATTCGAGGGCATATCCCAAAATTCCTGATGCAGATTTCTCAACAGCATCTTCTGGTATTCAGAGCAAGGTTGAGAAGTTATTTCTGGCAGTACCATCTGCGGATTTTCGGTGTTTTCTTCGACGGTGCCTGTGCAACAATGTTGACCTTCGGAACTGCTGTGGCATTTGACCTTTGAGTAGCCATTTTGGAAGACATTGTTCAGATCTTTCAACTGTTGTCGGGTTAGGACGCTTGTTGCGTTTTGTAAGTGTTGCATGTTAGCTAAGTAAAGTCTGAAATCCTCTGACGTTGATTGAGGGCTCAAAGGTTTAGTCGTTATGTTTCTGGTGAATCCTTGCTGGTAGTTTGCGTCCTCTTGTCTCCCAAACGCGTATATAATCTCGTTTTCTTGATCTCCGCCAACGTATGTTAGATTTTGAGGACAGTCTTGTTCGGCGTAGGAGTGGGACCATAAGTTATCGTGCGAACCGAATCCAATTCCCTGATCGGTAGATCCTGAACGCAGTCTTAATCTGCTTTTATAAGACTTTGGTAGGAGGTTTTCTGTGCTGAGGGATTTCCGATGTTGATTTTTGGGTGGCAGGTCTGTCAGATTTTCATCTAGAAGCGTTTCATCGATCTCTACTTCTCTAGGTTCCTGGGGTATGTTAAGAGTGAGGGATGTATTTGAAGCCCTTCGCTCCAGTATTCCCTTTTTGGGTTCTGCAGCATCCATGCTATGGTTGCTGTTGTACCGACTCAAATTGCAGGAAGATCCATTGAGGTTGTAGTTAGACACGCTCAAGCCAACGTTTAATGAAAGCTGCGGATTGGAATTGTTGATGTTTAAGGTGAGTGATGTATTTGAGCTTCGTCGTTCGAGTAATCCTTTCTTTTGGCTTTTAGCTTCTCTGTTTAGGGAGCTATTGCTGCAGCTGCTGTGTCGACTTAGATTTGATGAACAAATGTTTAATGTGAGACTGTTATTTGAGCCACGGCGTTGTAACAGACAGTTCTTCGATCCCTCACCTGATAAACTAGCGTTCGAAGAGCACATAACCCTTGTAGCAGGGGCTAGATGTTCTGTACTCATCACAGTTGAATCTCGTCTGTCGAGAGACATCTTCTTCCGATCGTTCAGATTGTAGTTGGATATGCTAGTCCTGACTGTAGCTATGTTATGGCAAGATGCACCGCTACTAAGAGAACAATTAGAGCTTTGAAGACTGTGAGTGCCAAGCATTAGACTCTGGTTTGAATTCCTTCTATGCAACTTCTTGACCACCTTCTCGTCTTCCGCGCTAGGTTCAAAATCGTCTGACGGCACGCCTTCGGGTAGAGTCTTCAAGTTAGTGCTAGATACGCTTAAGTTCTGCTTGTAGTTAAGCAAATTTGAACCTAACGACTGCCCAAATTGGTTATCGTATCCCGTTCTGTTATCAGCGCCGCATATGTTGATTTCTGGGGGGCTATCATAATCCGTTGTGTTTTCATCGAACGATCCCATGGTTCTGGATCCCATACGGGACGTCCCGGGTTGGTAAAGCATGAGATTCGCGTGGTGTTCACGTAGGTAAATCCCGCTACTGTCTTGGCCTTTCATTAGCAACCGTCGTTGCTCCGCGTTGAACCCTGACTTTGCAACGCAGAAATCATGTTTCACGTTCTTTTGCGCTAATATTCTCTTCAGTTGTCTTTTAGGAGTGTTTGGTACGGATACCGAATTTTGTGGGACATCGTGAGGCTTTGACTGGGGAAGAGAAAGATTGACGGTCTCTGATGAGTCAAGAGAAGTGGCTTTGACTTTTGATAATGTTGGCGTTTTGACCTTCTTCTCTTCAGCGTTAGTGTAAAGTTTCTCGAATTCTAGAAGTTCCTTTTCTAAGTCGCTATCTCGTTTTGTTAGATCGATTGTTAAGTTTCGTAGGTTCTTTGTCTTCGGTTTTTGCGTTTCAACTGGGACAGTTGCACCTTCTTCGGTTGTGACTGTAATTTCGAATTCTTTAGGAGAGAACCTCGGCATGTCTATAAAAGCTTGTGTATCCGAGCTTTGTCTCAAAGTTTTCTTTTGAATTCCCGGAGATTCTGGTTCGATTTCAGTCTCGTTCGGTTTTGTTTCGTCGTCGAATTTGAAGCATGGTTTTTCGTTTACTGGTGTCTTTTGATGCCGATCAATGCTTTCACAAGACGTGCTTTCGTTTTTGTATGCCTCGTTCATTTGATCTTTCATCTGCTTTGCGATGGGCAATCCTAGATTCTGTTCTATGATCTTAGCGTTATCAGAATCTAGGGATATAGACTTTAGTCTCTGTCGCCTGAAATGTGCAGAGTTCGGGTTCAGTTCGTTTAATTTCTCCTCTTTGCTTTCGATATCGATTGAGTCCATTTTCACGCAGCAATCTACAACATCAGCGTCGGCTTTTTTGTTGTCTTCTAACCCTGAGATGTTTACTTCTACGTTTTTGTATGTGTCGCAGCTGTGATGCCTTCTGTACTTTCTTACATCTTTATCGGCGGGTGGTGTGAAACGCTCCCGCTCGATAGAGTTTCTTCCTCCATATTTTTTTGGTCTAGGAGACGATCTTGGCGTAGTTGGATCTTCAGTGCATTGATCAAAAGTAAAGTAGTTCTCCTTATTATAGCTTAGGAGTTTCGGACTAGGTTTAGCACTAAGAATTCTCGGGGAGCTTGGTTTTTCCAATCCATTTCTATTTACATCTCCTAGCGTTCTAGGACTAGGCGGTAATTCGCTGTCTCTAGGAGTTTCAGGGAAGAATTTCGGAGATCTTACACTGTCGTAATACACCGATCTTGGAGAGGGTTCATTGAAGAACATTGGGGAAACCATTTCGGGGGGAGTAAAGAATCTAGGCGAGGCCATTGTGTCTAAGAATTTGGGTGAGAAGTCAAATTTGGGAATAGAAGACTTCTCTTTCGCTGAACTACATTCCAAAAGTCTTGGTGAAGATTGCAGTTCTAGTTTCTCAGTGTTATCAACAACACACATGTGTAGTTTTGTGCTGACAGATCGAAACCTTCTGAGATTGCCAGGAGAAGATTCCTGGCTGTTGTCAGCGGATTCCTTTGGCGTCATCATTGTTTCGTCTTTTTCGCTCAGTCGTCTCACTACCTCCTGATCAAAACCGAACACCTCTTTATCCTTATCGGATTTCGCGCTGTTTAAAAACGGAGATTTATCGTCTTTTTCAAGACTAGGGGATCGAGTGGCAGAATATTTTTTAGATCTAGTTTCCTGGTTCAGATCAGCACCTAAATCAGTTCTCAGCTGTGCTAACGGCCGAGGTATTGTCGTGTAGATATAGTCGATTGGTCGTTTGTGCAGCCACTGTTGTTCAGGCAGTGGTAACTTCGGCAGACTCTGGCTAGTGCTGGGGCTGTCAGAGGAATCTGCGTTTTGTGCCGATGGTTTTTGGGTCGTGTTTCGGTCTATGACGATAGTCGGAGGAGGGTCGTCGGCTGGTTTGCCAGTTAGCGCGGCGAGGATGCGTCGCGGGGTGAGGAACTTGCGCGGGGGAAGTCGGGAGGGGCGGGGGGCGGAGCGCGGAGGGCGGGGAACGCGCCCAGTGGGATTGTCGCGGACAATGTGCACCTGGAAAGAGAAAATAATCAAGTTAGCCATCATTAATACTCGGTGACTATAATGTAGTGAATAATGTCAGCAAGTATGACAGCCTGGCTGGCTAAATAGGGTGGATATTCTGGCGCAGCCGGTTGAAGGCTAAGTGGATAGGTAGATATAGTGGAGTCAGCTCGGTGACTTTTCTGGCGCAACCGCCGCATCTAGTAGGCTAGTTAAATATTATGGAGTCGGCTCTGTACTCACTTCTGGCGCAGCAGCCAGCTTGCAGGCTGGCTAAGTATGGAATCGGCATTTATATCTTGTACTTACTAGATTATTCGCATTGTTCTTCCTATTCTGGTGCGCAAGGAGCTTGGCGCACGCCGACAGACCTAGCAGCAGCACAAGAGCAGAAACCAACTCACTTATGCTAAACAAGTAAGAGACTACATACTATGGAGTTGGTGAATCGACTGGCGCAGTCGGTGGGATGGCTAAATAGTATGGAATCGGCATCCTGTACTTACTAGAGCGTTTGCCTTGTTCTTCCTATTCTGGCGCGCTTGGAGCCTGGCGCGCGCCGACAGAGCCAGCAGCAGCGCGGCCGCGGCCAGCGCGCCGCACCACCACCCCGCCGCGCCCCACATGCCACGCCCCTCACATCTGGAATGAAAACGAAGGTTCTAGAATAATTTGATACATGGACAAGAATGATTTCCAGGCTGCATTCTGTCGAAACTAATTGAGTTTGTTTTAAAAAACTATATACCTACCGACTTCAATTATATGGTTTTATCATGGATGCTATTGTCAGAACAGGCAGGAGCAAATTGAAATGGGACAAAACGGATCCCGTTTTGTCCCATTTCAATTTGCTCCTGCCTCCAGCTTTGAAATAAAAAATAATCATTAAAATCGGATCACCCAGTCTGACTGAGGTAACAAACATAAAAAAACATCCGAATTGAGAACCTCCTCCTTTTTTTGAAGTCAGTTTAATCGTTACCAACAAAAGAAAAAATATATAAGTTATTATTTTCATAAAAGTTTTTACACACACAGCAAACACAAATCATGTAAAGTAAAGATTTTTAATTTAATAATAATAAAAAATGTACTCTGTCTATAAATTGATGTTTCTTATTTAAATAATGCAAAATTCTCGGGGTACCTATTACTATTTTGTTCCTCAAAAATTTAAAACAGTGTAAATATAAAGGTAACTTCAAAGAAAACTGTTTTCAGTTTTTTCAAAACGATCACTTGTAATGTACTAACCTAACACAACACCTAATAGAGAAAATAAAAGGGAAAAGCAAGTAATGGTCAAATACGTCAGACTATTAAATCCTTTACATTACAGCCCCATTATATACTCAGAATTTGACATATCACCACGCCTACAAAGTCTATTTTCGAATGGCATTTTCAAAACTTTGCCTACACACCGTATGAAAATAGATGTTTACGTGTCAACGGATAACGTACCTTTGAAGTGTATTCGTCATGGCTACGTCATCAGAGCGTAGGTCAGTGATGACGTCACGTAGTCAATGACCTTTTATTAATGTAGACATGTGACCAGAATTTAAATTTAAGTACCTACCTACACTAAAGTTTGAAGCACTTGCTTTAAAAAATAAATTCAATGATTTTCTTTTGTTTTGTTGTTACTGAATAAGTTTAAATGGGACCTTATTATTATTACTAATACTGCTATTAAGAAATAAGCCGCGTCAGTCTTAATGACCGTCTGTCCGTTATAGGTCTTTCATAATAATGCTTTTCACAAAAGTTTTTTTAATAATTTGATAGTAGGCATCTGTAGGACATGTTTTTAACATTAAATTATTACAGACTAGCTGCGCCCCGGCTTCGCACGCGTTGTTCCTATGGAAACGTTTAAAGGTGATTTTTATCCCACGGGAACAGATTTACGGGATATAAAATTAGCCTATGTTTTATTCCAGTATTAGAAAATTATGCAAATTTCAGCCAGATCCGTTCAGTAGTTTTGGCGTGAAGAGTTAACAACCATCCATCCATCCATCCATCCATACATCCATACAAACTTTCGCAGTTACAATATTAGTGTGATTGCGGTTTCTCCAATATGTATTAGGGTGAATCAACTATTTTACCCACACTTTGGACAGTGTAGAAATATTTTTTTGAAAAATAAAAACATTAATATTCTTTTATTCTAATTTGATTAGGGCATTAGAAATTTCATCTACTTTAACAACCTAGAAGGGCACGGACGTTTATTCATATTTTAGCTATTTTTTACAAGAAACTACAACACAGACCCTCAAAATCTGTCACCTGAGTGACCGCCACTTAATCTTACATAAATGCTGAATGAAACTCGAAACCACAACTCATTTTCATTTATTTTATCCTGCATGCATAATCAAATATTTTGGTAAAATCAGTCTCCATATAATACTTAAATTTTAGTAGAAAACTAACTGCTATTGGTCTTTTGCGTTACCCTTATCCAAAAAATTATAGCTATTTCTACATTAAACTAAATATAAAAGTATTACAAATAAAAATGAATTATTTAAGGAAGCTCACTAATTGTTAAAATAAGGTACTGGCAATTTAAAGATAAAATGGAAAGAAATACGCATTTTACGATCGGATATATAATGTTTATTTTTGGGACATCAAGTAACTCCAGAGACAAATTTTGGTAACGCTTAAGACATACTAGAAAAATATTGGTTGAATAAATAAACCGCTTGGAACATTGAATAAACTTAAATCGATAATTTATGATACAAAATCAAAAAACAAACAATAAATCAACAACAGACAAAGAAAATTACAAATTTACAATCAATAATATAAATAAATTAAGCCAAGTATTTGCAATTGAGCTAAATGCAAACTGTTGCATCCAATCTAAAGGTAACTCAACTGATCCATATCAATACCAGTCGGAAGCGTCCGACTGGTATTGATATGGAGCCCAAGACACTGGCTGCATTGCCCCGCTGTATGGCAATGCTGAAGTGCTGCGCCAGATCACTTCGACCAGAATCTCAGATTTTTTTTTACATCCGAAGAGTTTCGGTACCCAACGGACTTAGCGTCTCATGTGTAGGCTCTGTCGCGATCTGCATAATTGCGCCTTTTGAGATCCTCGGCCAAATCTGCCTCTCACGGTTGTTCTTGATAAATGGGAAGACGGAAGTGTGTCGACGCATGTACCATACCCACAATGGGCCTCCCCAACTCCTATGGGACTAGTGTCATACTCGCGAGCCTCATACCATTATCACGCAACAGACCATTCGGGTCGAAAATAGCTGGTACCTACGTTAGCGGTGGCCAAAACCCGCCGGTTGATATCGTTACGGCTGGCATGGCGAGATAAACCGACCGGCGGGGCTGCTAGTATTCAATAACCCATGATGACCCAGCTGTTTGACAGCAGTAGGTACTAAGGTCTGCATAGAAAGGAAAGAGAGTCGATCCTGCCCAGGCATCATAAACGCAGACAGACTACCCAAGGTAAGAGCAAGACCAACTCCAACACAACAAGATCTCTTGAAGTTTCTTGAACCCACCCACAACAGAAGTCAAAAACAGATTAAAACTTCTCTCAACACTCTGAAAAAGAACACCAAAAGCTATGGGAGCTTCGGACAGACTGCAAGCATACTAAATCAATATTCCCCTCCAAAGAAAGGAAAAACACCAACACAATGCTCAAAATGAGCCGAGAGGACCTAATAACGATGGTGGGCATCATCACAGGTCACGAATAAATTGAACTATTATCTTTTCAACACTGGAACCACAGACAGCAGCTTATGTCATGGCTGCTTACAAGAAGAAGAGAATGTGGTACACGTTGTTGTGGTACACTGCACGGCCACACAGAAGTCCAGACACAGAACGGGGCTGAAGTGTCTCATTGAGGCATCAACCAAATCCACACCCACAGAAAAGCTGAAACGAAGCTGTCAGTCACCTAAAGTCCTGATCCGATAATTCAAGAAGCTGGGTTGGTTAGGGCCTGCTTAGGTAGGGGGATAATTCACAATATACTTCTATGCGAGACGTCCGTGCAGATCTTAGTTTCCCAACTTAGAATTAGAATTAGCAGTTGTTACTAGGTATGTCTTGGGTTGGGTGCAAGGTGATTGCACCTTTAACGCAAACGGAAAGTTACAGGATCCATTAGAGTGGAAGGAAATACTTGCAACCAATGTCCTGACTTCCATTTAGTAATAGCCAGGATCCGCAGAGCACGTTTGTAACATAAAAAAACAAATTCCATGTCAACGAGCAAAAGTTACGTTGGAGACCAGCTTCAGGGCAAGCATTGTGCCAAGCCATTGGAACTCGCCATATTGCTTCTTTACTCAGTCTTTTCTTACCTTCTTTCGGCCAAGTTCTTGGGAATGCTATGGATGCCGGACATGCTAGTGGTGATCCGTTGTAGTCATTGAGTTCACTTGCCTGGGAATTTGTTGGTGTTACATTCAAGGTCAATTGTAAATTCTTCGTCTTCATTCTGTACCTATTCTGTGTCTCAAATTCCTTTCCATTATTTAAAATAATGTTAAATCTTTTGCAAGCCGTTTAATTTTGGAAGTGCTCACGGGAGTTACCATTATTTTACAATTTATATTTGCCGGTATTTATTTACTATAACTACTTACTCGTTTTACAGAAAGCCAATTTACAATAAATTTAAGCCGACTAAGAAAAAGTAGAAGTAGCAAAAAATTATAAAAATCTAAATTAGGTATACACAAAAAAATATTTGTACGTAAGGAACAAATTTAAAAACAAAATAAATCCCAAACAAATAATCATTGAATGTTTTAAAACTAAAATATATAATAAAAGTTCATTTTACTCAAGGTATTACTCATTAAGTACGTGAATGTCTTAGGAGTTACCAAGAATGTCTCTGGAGTTACCGCCAAAGTAACTCAGTATACAAGTAACTCAACAGACAAAATGGTGTATTTTCATGAAAAGAGCACATTATCATTTGACTATAGTACCAACACAAACTTTAATCGAAAACATATGTTAGGTACTCCAAAAATATCTGATAATATTAACTAAATAATAAACCTACATCGAGATATCGCGGTCACTCAGCAGACGACACAAAGAGGCACGCACTCCCTTCGAACGTTCTGCGCGGCCTGGCGGCTCGACGGCATCTTCTAGGGACACCGCCGCTCCATGCGAGCTTAAGGAAACACAAACGAAGCTACCCATGGCAAACAGTACCATCTATATGTTTCTAGGTAAAATTTACGACGGTAACTCAGCATACAAGGGTAAAATCATTTTTGCCAGGGACAAAATTTCAAGATTTTTTTTTGAAAAAGTGGTTAAGTCTATTTTTATTTTGATATGCACACGATAAACTTTAACATACTGACTTGTTGTGTAATCAGAATCAACCAAAAGCAAGAAGTTTAGGTTCATTTAAATTAAAGTTTTACATAGAGAATGCGGTCTTCGGACAGGCATATTTTGTATGGAGCGAATTTTTCGTATACTGAGTTACCATAAAATTTCATGGAAATTAAAGATTTTCGAGAACATAATTTAACTTTCTTTGGCGCCTATTAATCATAGATGCTATTGCCATATTGATTATGTGTGTTACTATAACCAATAAACGTACTTTAATAAAAAATGGTCGGGGACAGCAAAGTGTGGGTAAAATAGTTGATTCACCCATTAACAAAAAAATACTGGGTAATTTAGCATCATCAAGCCCTAAGCTAAGCAGAGCTTGTGTTATGGGTACTAGATAACTGATTTATGTATACATTATATTTGGAACACAATTATTTTGTACATTGATAACAACAACTTGAACAAATATTTGCCGATCCTACAATCCAACTAATGTCTAAAAAGTTTTAGAAAAAACAACACAGGTTTATGTAGAACTTACGTACAATACCTTAATTAAGAGTGTGCCATAAGCAATTTACTTCATTATTTTACTACTTAAACTTCGATCTTTTATCTTGAATTAAGTACCAACGTGTTTTAAAAACACGTTTGGTGAAGTTTTCTCGTTTTTTTTAAATAGATGTTTTGCACACATTTTGCTATTTATCTCAGGAACAGTATACTTTTTTTCTTCGGTTTTTGTTTTGGTAAGTAACCTAGAAGAGAGAACCTCTTTAGTCGATTGTTTGTTTGTTGTTTCATTAACTTGACAAAACCATTATCATGTCATCCCGCTCAAAATCCATCTCGGAGCGACGTTATTGCAAACTCTTAAACCAATAAATTGCTGTTTAATATTATACTACATGGTACGGAACCTTATACGCGCGAGCACGATTAGCATTGAGCCGGCTTATCGATTTAATTAATATAAATTATAGTTATATTTATCTGATATTTTATCTCAAGTGCCTTTTGTTCTCAACTCATATAAATACATACAATGACACTCTGCCACAGTGACTATAAACACTACGAAATGGCACAATGTTTATGACATCACTTTATAAGTCACCTTATCACGTATAAGTACAAAGCTGGGTTTGCAACGCGCAAGTCATTGTACACAGCCTGTCATGTTGAAATTGGCATTGATATTGGTCCGTGAACTCATATTTTACTGTGTGGTGCAACTAGGACAACCAATCCCGGAAACGCAGGATCCCGCACTATTCTTGAAGGATTGAAAATTTCGCAGATTTTATTATTTTTAGCTGTGGTGCTTAGAATTTGCGCCCCCCCAACTCTTCCCGTGGGTTTCGTTTCGTAAAAGGCAACTAAGGTATATCCGACAGGGCAAGCAACGCCCCCTCAGAACAATTATTCCATCAAACTGCGATCCCCAACGCGCATTCCCAGCATGGTGTTTATGGGCATTACCCTCCATTAGATAAACGGTTAATAAGGCGCTTATCAGGGGGAGGTCTGCATCCAACAGTGGACCAATACAGTCTGTTGAGGTTGAGGTTGAGTCGGCAACTATCGTCGTCGTCTGCAATCGACGTCCGTGTTCCTATATGAGATGAGACGTGCAGTCCTTATGTAAGAACCCTCAAGTTACTCTTGAGGGTACACTGTTTGTCATCAGTAAGCGCGGCCTTAATGTATGCTAGGTATATCACCTGTCATTATAGACATACCCGCGCGCGCGATAGAATGAAATGCACAATGATTTATGCCGCCGCCGAACAGACTTTCGCAAAAGTGTTTTCATAGAAAAACTATTGAATGTATCTCTTCAAAATAAACTTATTTTAAATTGTTAACTAAACTATGTCGGTAAACCCTTCATTTTAGAATGTGCTTTCCCCGTGTGTTATTTATTTTCACCCAAAGTTAAGCTAAAATTCGTGTTGAAATACAAAAGTTTAGAAGCTTGTATTTTCTATATTGGTGCCAATTCAAGCAAAACTAAACTACTGACAGCACTAAAATGTTGCCATGCCAGCGTTGTCATAAAGACCGAAATAAAAGGATGGGATCATTTTTAGTCCCCTCAAATCAGTTTGGTTTAGTTTTGGGGACAGTTTAATTGACGCCGATAGTTCACAGCTGGGCATAATTCCACACCTAATGCGCGATAAAGTGCCTTACCCTCACCTTGTCCCTAAGATTGTCATGTGTGTATAATTTTGTATGATTTTGTTTAAAAAGAACTATAAACTGACTTCAATTATATGGATCCCATTGTCAGAATTAGACCAAATTAAAATGGGACCACACGAGAAGCACCAGCTTTCAAACAAAAAAAGAATCATAAAAATCGGACCACACAGTCAAAAGTTCCGAGGTAACAAACTTAAAGAGTCAAATTGAGAATAAAAATGTTCATTTTTCATTTTTCATTTTTAATTCTAGACACAACAGCTCCGTGAACACAGCGCTCACTAATCTTCTATAGAGATAGCAGTGTGACTGATAAAATAAATTAGTATACAAAATAAGATTGTATACCTACATAATATGATAAATCACAATATCATTAAGACATAATTTTTTACAATGATTTGCAAAGTTACTCTAAGAATCCATGGAATGGGTCATGCTGGGTACCCATCTCATAGACCGAATGCCAAATGTTGAAATTCGATGTAGCACCAAGGTCGAATTGAAGATGTAACCGATTGTGAGGCTTAAGCGAGAGATGATCTTCGATAGACCAAAGAATTCGCCAAATGGTGGCCTAGTGATATGCGGCAGCCTCAAGGCAGACCACCTGCACCATGGTCAGATGACACTGTGGGGGCTGTAGGGAATAAATGGAGCAGGCTGGCACAAGACTGTCAGGGGTGGCAAGATAAAGAAGAGGCCTATACAGCAGTGGGTGTTACCGGCTGTTAGATAGGGTAACCCACTGTCGAGAATGTGTCGCCAGTATAATGAGCTATCTAAGGTGAATATAGAGCTGGACATGTTTTGTCCTAGTTTAAATAAGTATGTTAAAATTATTAAAGACATCCTCCACTTTAACTGCAGGGGCGATGATGCTCTTGAGAGCAACATAGCCACTAAAAAACTATTATGATTTTGATATAAGTACGTAGTAGTTGGCATTGTTGTTTTTATTTATAGATTTAGTTTATTTCCTTACGAAAGTTATTTTTTTTTTAAATGTCTGCTTAACATGTATAATTATTTGTTGTGTGCACATAAGTTATGTTATGTCTCAAGCCAGTTTGTATTTAATTTTAATTTGTTGTGATGTACTATAATTGCTTGTAATGTGTTTTGTGTACATAATAAACATAAAAAAAAAATTGATAGATAGATGATGATTTGCAGTTTATTTCTTGCCATGATGAGTGCATTAACCATAAACAATTTGATAGTATGGAATAAACGACATGGAATCCCTTATTTTTAAATTGTTTTCAAGTTTTCCACTACAAATACTCATCACTCAGAAAGATTTTTAGGGTTCCATACCCAAAGGATAAAACGGGACCCTATTACTAGTTTGTATTGCATTTGTATTTATTTTATTAAGCAACTAACACAATAAAATTATTAATTACATTAGTTACTTATTATAATTAAAACTTTAATAGAATAAAATTATAATTAATGTTACAAGTTTAAATAAGATTCTGCTGTCCATCTGTTCATCTGTCACCAGGCTGTATCTCAATAACCATTAATTTGACATATCCAAGCCAAAGCATTCCTCTTTTCAGTCTGATCAAATAAAAATAGTTTGATTCTCTAATGTTGTTTAGTTTATCTAACAAAACTAATATTAGAAACTACACTAATATTATAAAAGGAAAGATTTGTATTTTTGTATGTTTGTAATGAATAAACTCAAAAACTATGAGACCGATAAAAAAAATTGTACTTTTAGAATGCTACATTATCCCTGAGTCACTTAAGCTCTATTTATACAAACTACATACAATAAAAAGAAGTGTGGCACTCGGGGACTGCCGCGGTAAAGCTGTTGCATAGCATTTTTTATCATCTTAGGCAAAACTAAAAAGTATCACCACTTCATTATGAATGTAAGCGGGTTAACTACGAACCTTGTTTGTGTTGGAAGAACACCAACGTTTCATCCCTTAACGAGGGACATCTTCAGGGCAAATGTGGTCCTAGACACGCGCATTCCACATTCACCCAGAAGATGGGGGCCCTCGTTAAGGGATGAAAAGTTGGTGTTCTTCCAACACAAACAAGGTTCATAATTAACGTGCTTACATTCATAATAAATACGCGAAACTAGGAAAGTTTCTTTAGTAAAAATGTATCACCACTGTGCCGGTCTACATAAGGGTGTTTTAATCTAACAACCAATTTTGAAGCTTAAACATATTATTATTATGGGACCCTAAGGATATCTCAAACAGATATCTCCAATCTTCGATCAAAACGCAAACTGCAAACCGCAGATTACCAATCATACAAACAATACCTACTTTGGGCAGATAATTGGCAATACACAAATACTCAAAGATAACGCATCCGATATAAAATATAGAAAACATACGTCTATTTTAAGCACTGACACATTCAGCAAAACACACGAATTTCCGCAATATTTTAATAATAACTCGGTTATTATAAATGTAAAATGTTATTTATACAGAGTTTACATCAATGACGACCTCGGTAAAGGCTTCAGCAAGGTTAAAATTACTCAAATGCACGGATTTAATACTAATCAGACCTTCAAAATACAGGACATTATAAGTACGAATTACAGTCAACAGAAGGAAGTTATGCGTCGAAAATTAAGTTTAGAGTAACGCGGATACATTGAATAGCATGAGTAAGGTTTATTTCGGGTATGAAATAGCCAATTTACCTGTAAATACAAGCTCAAAATACACACCTTTCATCTAAATTGCAGAAGTGAGTTTAGTCCGATTTTATCGTCGTACATGAGATTCCACTGCACTAAATCACCACAATACTATTTGGAAGTTACTGTAACACGTCACCAACACTGAATATGCTCTATAATCGCTGATTTCCGCGAATTATTACACGTTTTCAGTGTATTTAGTCGCCCTGCAAGTTTTGACATTACGTGCCTTCGCCATTTTTGTTTCTGGGACAACAAAAGAAGGGAGTGTTGCCATCATAGGAGAAAAATCTCCCCAGAAATGATAGTCGTCACTTGATTTTTGTAAAATGTGTCCTCACCTTATAATTACAAGGATATCCTTATCAACTTGTGTTATCACTAGATAAAATAAAGACTTCGAAAACTTGTATTTGTATATAGAATGCGTGATTAGCATAAACACGGCCCCGCAAGCACTTTGCTGCAAGTAAAATGATTCATCGTTATTGCTCACAGTTGCTTTTATATTTTCACAAACTTGTTGAAATCGTTATCTGACGTTTGACGAACCGCCTGTGCATTTAGTGGCAGCAACGCAATATGTTACAAGAATGTTAGTTTAGAATATGTAAGGTTTTAGTAAGGTTGACTTGACTGTACTTCGTAACCCCTTTATTTATTGGCGAGAAGATAGAACCTTAGTTTTTTCTCTTGATATGAGAATTACTGTTAATTCAGGAAGGAGGGCAGGAACTATGTCAACTTGGAGCAATGGCTAAGCAATTTTTTCATAGGTACGTCGATAGAAGAAAACAAACGTCTAAAAGTTATTACCACCCATCATCATCATCAGCCTACTAATATTAGTACACAGCTGGACACAGGCGCCATAGCACCCTGTCTTCAGCTTGCCGCATCCAGCATCTGCCAGGAGTCTTTCGCAAATCGACATACCACCTGGCTAGATGACGTCTTACACTACGTTTGCAGGGCCGCACTCAGCACTCAAAAACACGTTTGAAAGTTAAAAGTTATCTAGCAACTGTTTACGGCTTAAGCTGACCCGCAATTGTGGTGCAAACCGAAAGAGACACTATTCGACATGTGCGTTAACGTGGCCACTGAAGGTGTTAAAATAATCTCCAGCCCCGTTTTTCCCAAAAAGCCAGCAGATCCAAAACCCGCCCTATTCCACCCCTCCACTACGCAGGCGCACCCCCGCGACGCGACCCCGTATCTAGGGCACTAGGGCATCGACTGAAACACCCTGTATACAAACTTAAGGCTACATTCAACTGTGGCGCTAGCGGTGAGCTATTATATGAATCTATGGGTAATTTCGAAGTCCCAGTTTTAGTTCCAATTTTGTCCGTTGGAGTACCATAAGTTGGTCACATGCTACGCCTAGGTCAATCTGCTAGGTCGTGCAGTATAATGAATGACTTTGCTAACAGGTTGAAGTGATCGCTGGATTTTTCTGGGTCACTTGTTTTATGTACTTCGCCATGGAACAAACCAGCCTAAGCTATGTTTGGAAACGAAGTTCAGTAGAGACTGAATCTTGTTTATTTTACCATCGTTCCCTTAGTAAAACAACATCTTACCACTAAAGGATACTCCTGCGAGTTGTCTTCACCGATCCGAGACAATAAACGAGTTTATTGTACTCAGACTTGAAATTAACTTTTAATAAAAAACCGTAGACCGAGAATCTATGCTTCTCAGTCTATGTAAAAAATCTATTACCTAAATAAAAAACAACAGGTTTGCGTCAGCTAAAATCTGTGTAGGTACCTACCTAACTACTAAAAAACACGAAACACTAACATACAAGATAAAATTTAATAAATATCGTTTTTTTTATTCTGTGATGGTTGGGTGTGGTGCACCTATTTTATTACAAGTTATCTGGTTACAGACACACCCTGTAAAAAGATGACATTTTAGACAAGATACCTATCTACCTATGCAAGGTAAGGTACCTAGGTACTTTATGTCCAATTTTACCGTTGCAATCAATTATTTTTTTATACATTTAATATCATTGGTTGCAATAGGGTAAGTATACGGTATACCTATGCATGTGACTTCAAACGTCGTCGTACTACGTACCTATATTCTATTGATAGAGAAATATATCTGCATATTTATTTTTGTATTATTTGATGTTTTTATTGTGTAATTTAACCATTGAAAAGAAGATTTATAAAATCTCAACCTCACCTTTCTAAACGTAACGCTATTGACAGCCGAACCGTGACGTCACACTTGTACCTTTTGGTATGGTCATGAAACTTTGACTTTGCGTTGACATGGGTGATACGATGAACCGTGACGTCATAAAATGCAAGGACGAAACTGAGGGTAAATTACTTTTTGTTTTTACCTTAACATTTTTACATAACACCTTAACACAAATGTTGTGGATGTTATATTTTTTTAGTTATGTATTAATCTAAATAATCAATAAAAATAATTCAAAAAAAACTATGCGTACATCTCATTGAACGCGTTGAATATAATAGGTAAGATAAACCGACTCTAAGAGCTATCATGTCACACAATAGTTATTACGAATTTTAACTCCATAAAGTTACCAAGTCTTACCTACATAGTTTAGTTGATCTTAGTTTTGGCAGAAAACGGCGAAATTCGATGAGTCTACATCTATTCTAATATATGTCATGTTGAGATGACCTGTGGGTGTCAAAAAAACTATTTAGACTGTTGAATAATTTATTTTTTAGTGGAATATAAAATAAGAAAGTAAACATACGACTACTTAGATATAGATAATAGCTTCTTACTAAAACTAACATAGCATCCGTAATCAATAAGTTTTTTTTTATTAATTTTGTATGTACAATGACTGGTATCAGCAAACATTTTAATCTTTGGGATTGAATGAAGTTAGCTTTTGTTTTAAAATTTGTGGGCAAGTTGGTAAATGAAACCTATAGCCATAGTTTATTTAGACTCAACATTAAAAATAGGTAAATATAGTTTATTAAGACTAAACATACCACATAAAAACTTTTTCTAATCTGAACTAAACTGAAAAAAATATAAACAGATCAGCAACCAAAACAATTCTAATTCTTACGCTATTTTTAAAAGATAAAAGGCCTTATTTTAAAATCACAGCCTTATATATAAGATAACAATAAATAGTTATACGAGAAAAATTGCGTTAAAAACTATACTTACATTTGTCCCAAATCAGTTTAACATAAAGATTTCTATTTCTAAAATCTTAGGGAAATAAATAAGTCTTTAACAAACTACAAAGACATAAAAAAAGAAATAGTGCAAGAAAAACAACACCACGAAAAGATGTCAATAAATGTGGAAGAATTCACAGAGCACAACAGTTATTGTTTTAATAGAAAGACACTAAATTAAAATAGACCAAAGAGAGCATTTAAATACAATCAGATGCTTGGGAAAACATTGAACTAATCAATTACAAATAAACTATTTTATATCATAGAAACGTAGGTCTAATAAGGTATGTATTGACTGACCACGCTTATTCAAACAATTTAATTACTTAGTGTTTTGTGTTGTCCATTGATTTGGGACAAACATTGTGTGCTTAATTATATAGATAATAAACCTATAAAATTACCAAATTTTTCATTTTAGTAAGCAGACCTTGTGTATGGGAACTATTAATAAAATACATTAGTTTTTGTTAATAATTGCTAATCTTACAAAGTATATAAAAAAAACATTAAGTCAACAATGCCAGCTGCAGCTGTTAAATAGTATAATATATCTTATTAACAGTAATATATAATACATTAAACCAATAATTAGGTGGAACATAATATTATATATATTTAGTCTGCTAACTTAAAGAAAAAGATGTACTGCCTTTTCTCATCATCATCAGCCTTTATTAGTCCACTGCTGGATATAGGCCCACACCTTATGAGCGCTGTCTTTAGCTTCTTACACTTTTAACTTTTTTTCTTGTTTTGCTTACTTTGATTAGTACCTACATCCATACATTCTACTAGGCACATCATTAATGACCACAAATAAGAATTAAATGATACATAATTAAGGAGCACCAATATTTAGAGTTATAAAATTTAGTACACTTAAATCTTTTTGATATAAAAAACATCAGCCTCCTATGGCGTAGATTCGAGCAGTACCTGTAAAAGAAAATTTAATATTAATTTATAGTTAACCTAATGTTACCTACAACGCCTGCCAAAGTTTACCTTACTAAACAATGTGTTACAGGGTAATATTTTTTTTACTAGCGGGCAACCCTTTTTAGCACCTTTTGTTATACAGGGTTATTAATAATAAAATCGTCCACCCACCATAGCAAAAGTTGCTATGGTGGGTGGGCGATTATTTTATAAAAGATTATTTTCTTTGTAATTTCGATACTTAAAAATGTTACCTATTGATTTTAAAACTGATTTATTCAAATGTAGGTATATCGGAAAAAATATTGTTTTGTAAAATGCTTCTACCAAAAATATAGATATTATAATGAGCAAGTCCACTCAAGCCATTCTCAAGGTATAATTTGGGTAAACAGCTTACAACACCAAAATCCAAAATTCTATTTTAGTCGCAGAGTTTTAAAAAATAATGGCAGCCTAGTATACAATCATTGAATCTTGAGCTTGGGTTGGCTGAGCCTTTGCTTGAGCCGGAATATAGATGCCTTCCCTGCATTCCGTTACGACAACGGTTAGAGCTAAACCCAGAGTTTCACAGAACATTTTCATTTTGAGAAATGTTACATTTGAAAAGTGGTTAGTTATGGGATTCCGGGCTCTACCTGAAAACCAGTGTAGCTTTGGGATTAGCCGAATGCAACACAATGCTGAAGTGAAATCGACACTCTTTTTTACCCTACTTTTGTGTTGTTTTCATATACCTTTAATTTAAGATAAGGACTAGGTTACAGACACCTATAATCGTTTAAATGTTTACGAACATCAATAGTTTTTACTTTCTACTTCCTTGGAAAATGGGACACTTGCCTACCTAAAACGCAGATAATGTCATATTTTTAGTACCCACCTAGTCTGTAAGTTTGTATGTTTATGCTCAATATTATAAATGCATGCTATGCAAAAATATTATAAACCTATTTTTTATTTATTCCTTTCTTTCATTCTTCTTTGAAAACTGACACACTTACCTAGAACGTAGATATGTCAGCACGTCTAGTATGCGTGAGCGCGTCATCCAGCGTCAGTAATATGTTGAATGACAGGAACATGGCGGCGGCGGACGCGGCGTGCCACGCATCGTGAGAGTCTAGCAGCTGGAGGATTGAACATTCCGCGTTGCGGCGGCGGGACAGTGCTGGGGTTTCCTGCGAAATCACACTAATATTATAAACTAGCTGCGCCCCGTGACTTTGCACGCGATGTTCCTATGGAAACATTAAAAGGTCATTTTCATTAGAATTACCTGTATGCAAAATTTCAGCCCGATCCGTCCAGTAGTTTTGGCGTGAAGAGGTAACAAACATCCATCCATACATCCATACATCCATACAAACTTTCACATTTATATTAGTGTGACTAGCTGCGCACCGCGGCTTTGCACGCGTTTTTCCTATGGAAACGTTTAAAGGTGATATTTATCCTACGGGAATCAAACATAGGCTACTTTTTATCCCATAAATCAGTTTCCGTGGGATATAAATCAACTTTAAACCTGTCCATAGGATCAACGCGTGCGAAGGGCGCAGCTTGTTATAAATAATGCTGGAAATTCTGATATCATCCTCAAGCTGCGAGATGATGCCATAAACATCATCGAGGTCCGGCCAATTACTAGCTCGATCTCTTCGAAACAAGATTATGGTAGATACATCGTCGGCCACATCGTCAATTACCATAAGGTGAGATTGTGGCCAAACGAAATTCTATCTAATAATTATTTAAGTATACAAAAAACTAATAGCGGTTAGATGATGTAGGTAAAACGTGTAAAAATGTGCCACATAAAATTTTTCTTTATGCCATCATAAACTAACATGATCAATTGATCATAGCCGACAAAGTTGAAGCAAGTCTTTTTATTAAAAGTTTTTTTTAATCCGACTAAAAAAGTATCATGAACCGTAAAATATACCCCATAGGCAAAAGAACAACGCATTAATATTATTAATTTTAAATTACATTGAAATCCGCAGTGTCAGACCGGCTGTTTTGCTACTGAGATTTTTGGTCGCGTCAAGAATTGAACCCACACTCACTGCTGAGACGCAGATATTTGTCCACAGCGCCAAAGAGGTCACGTTGGACAATTTTCGATTATCAGATAATGATAATTCGATTATAAATATCAATATCAAATAACCCTGTATAAACTTTTCAAGTCTGCCACTGAAGTCAGTTGAAGATTTAACTTTCACTACATTGATATAAGTATTAAGTTGCGTTGACTCACCGACCATCGAGTGTTGCCATTTACAAACTGGTGAAGAGCCGCGAACCAAGCCACGTGAGCTAGCACGAAATATACCTGAAAAGTATATTAGATTAGTTTAATACTTTATAAAAAATAATTAATTTTTCAAAATAATATTTTTTTTAAACTGTAATAGTTAATTCTATGGCGGTCGAAAAATTAATAAATAGTGTAGTAATATATAAAGATGAAAATATTTAGTAAAATTCCGCGCAAGTAATTAGTCAGCAATAGCCAATTCTATGGGGAAGGTTGAAAAACTACGTGACTTACTGAAACTGCAAAAACATCGAGAAAACCGAGTAAGTAATAGGTTTTTGTTACAAACCTTTATTTAACTAAGCATTTAATGACAAATAGTTATTTGTTCAACAAGAAAACAAAACCATTTTTAACCAAATTAAAAAAAACTGGTTCTCAATTCGACTGTTTTTTTATGTTTGTTACCGCAGAACTTTTGACTGGGTGGTTCGATTTTGATGATGCTGCTTCCTGGTGCTTCCCATGAGTCTCATTTGAATTTAGCCCAGTTCTGCAAGGGTATTTTAATTTATTCGATTCGTTTCCGAAGCGAAAACATCACATTCTAATTTGAATTCTATTCTGACGGATCTTTAGAACGCTATTTTGATTTGTAAAAACTTTTCGATATCGAAGCCGACGGCCTTTTGATAAATTAAAATACCCCTGCTGACAATGGCATCCATGAGAAAACCATGTGAAGTTTATAGTTTTTAAGCTATTGCATAGCTTCTATCGCGGGCCTTGAGCGCGGGGACCGAATCCAGAAATTCCGTAACGAAAAAACCTCACGCTCCCCACTCCGCCGGGCAAGTTGGTGTGGCTTGAAGGCCGTGCATCGTCTAACGTCGTTTCAGTTCGGCAGACTTCGACACGGCGTTGTGTGCGTGCGATTAGACGTATTGTACAACTCTACGAAACTCGCACGAATCGAGACGAGCTGCTCCGAAATCGGACGAATACATAAGCAGCTGTTTATGAGAAAGTATATAGGTGTATAGGGTCACCACGCTCAAAAAGTGTAACTTGAATTAATATCAAAGAAAAAAGAAAATACTGCATGAATAAAATAAATAAATAAAATTATAATTGCATTAGTTAATACAAAATGCTATGCAATAGCTTTACCGCGGCAGTCCCCGAGTGCCACACGTCTTTTATTTTTAAACAAACTCAATAATTCTTACCCATGTATGAATCAATATCCGCTCGCGATGTATTAACTTCATGCAGATATAGAACATTGTGTATAGAATAGCATTGCCCATGAGAATGGCTAGAAGCTGGCGTGCGAAATCTTCATTACGTTCGGTGACACTGGAAAATAAATGAATAAATTCTTAATTTTGACACTTTTTGGGTTTCCGTACCTAAAGGGTAAAACGGGACCCCATTACTAAGCCTCCGCTCAGCGAGGCTTAGTAATAGGGTCCCGTTTCACAGGACGTACGTTTACGTTTTACGCCTGGTGACAGACGGACAGACAGACAGCGGAGTCAGCTGTCTCTGTCATACGTATTCTTAGCAGTAAATTCACATTCAAATCACGCCTTAAGTCTTTACTTTTACAGAAACAATCTGAAGGAATCCCTAAACACTTCGTCTGCCAACTATAGCAAGCATTGCTCTACTACTTCTACCTGTATAGTCGTCTTTTGCTTTTGCTGTTGCGCCTAGCGCCGATCTGTAGGTAGGTTAATACAAGGAACACGTTAAGCTTAAATAATGTTCTTCTTAATCGTAATCTTGTTATTATTATTTTCCTTTTTATATTTCATTTAATTAATTTAGACACATCATTACTCGTTAGTATCTCGTTTTTCGGGTCACCTTAGAGGGTATTACTGAAAATCAGTGTTTGCTCCTAGAGCAAAACTATTCGCTGAGTTGATGCCTTTCTGCTGTGCTGCAGCACACACCGTGCCTATTTGTAAACTCTTTTAATATGTGCTATTTTTATAGGCTGTGCCTTTTGTTACATCAATTATTAGTTTTCTCTTGTTAGCTTTATTTTATATTTATTTTTGTCAAATGTGTATAATTGATGATGATCAAATGTATGTACTTACCTATAATTACCACTTAAGTACTGTGTGTTGCAGAAGCAAATAAATGTTTATCTATCTATCTATCTGTCTGTCTGTCCGTCTGTCACCAGGCTGTATCTCATGAACCGTGATAGCTAGACAGTTGAAATTTTCACAAATGATGTATTTCTGTTGCCGCTATAAAAACAAATTACAACAATAAAAGTTAAATAATTTTTATAATTAAGGGGGGATCGTCCTTATCACCATAAGAACCGATCACCGGGGTTAAGCAACGTTGGGCGCGATCAGTACTTGGATGGTTGACCGTGTCACGTTGACTTTTCGTTCTTTTACGAGGTAAGATTTGTATTTTCAGATTTTTATAGGTACGGAACCCTTTCTGCGCGCTCCACTTGCACTTGGCCGGTTTTTTTTTTAGACGCATAAAACATAAAATAATCACATAATATACAAGGCTTATAAAATATAGGTTAAAGAACTTGATCATTTCACAAATTATGTGCATACAGAGATTCATGCGAACAAAACATGTAGGGGAGAGTAAAAAAATACTAAAATTTAAATTTAAAACAGAATAAAGGGATACCTACCTAGATCTGCATTGCAAGGACGCACCAACTTATCTATGTAAGCCAGTACGTACCCGTGATTGTAAAGTATGTTATTAACAAAGAAAATTACATTCAATTTTTGCATAGATGTAGTTCTAGATCGGGATTAACATAGCAGCTACTTTTATCTAGGAAAAAATCATGCGTAGTCTGTTCAAAAAGAGAAGAGTCGTGTCGTTACGGTGAACTAACTCTTTTAGTCGTACTGCAATGACAGAGCAGTGTTGTCAACGCAACAAAAGTTGTCGATTGGCACACGAGCGCCCGCAATTCCCACGACTCTTCATTTTATGGAGTCTAACGGGTAAATGCGAGTAATTAATAAATTCATACAAATAAAATATTTATTTCCATTAATTTACAGAGCAGACCTTTTGAATTAAAATGAGTAGACACAGACAAACATAAATAGCATAATGGATTTTTGTAATTATTAATCTTCGGATAAAAAAGTAACGGTAGGTACCTGTAAATAGCGAAAGTCCAGTTGGCAACATTTGCAAGGGCCAGCAGAATCGCACGCGCCCTGTGCGTAGGAATAAGGGTCTGTCGGCCGTGCGTCCGGCAAATGCCCCATGCCCGTTTTACTACCCCGCGATCTAAAAACGACAAAGTTAAAAAAATATAAGCAGAGCATAGCCTGAGAATTTATAATAATAATACCAATGTATAGTGTGTAGTGTCCTCGCCCCCCACCTACGGAGCTTCCTCACCCCGCCTGATTTGACTGATGTAATGTACAATATATTATTTGTTAAGTCAGGCAGGAAAACCACCAACACGATTCTCAAGATGAGCCGGGAGGACCTCAGAACGATGGTGGGCATCATCACAGGTCACTGTGAATTGAACCATCATCTTTTCAAGACCGGAGCCAGAGACAGCAGCTTATGTCGTGTCTGCTTCCAAGAAGAAGAGACTGTGGAACACGTCGTGGTACACTGCACGGCCACAGAGGAGGCCAGACACAAAACAGGGCTGAAGTGCCTCATTGAGGAATCAACCCCATTCACACCCACAGAAAAACTGAAACGAAGCTGTCAGTCACCTAAAGTCCTGCTCCGATACTTCAAGGAGCTGGGCTGGTTAGGGCCTGCTTAGGCAGGGGGATAATGCACAATACACTCCTATGCGAGATGTCCGTGCAGATCTTAGTTCCCCCACTTAGAATTAGAATTAGTCATGGGCATACAATATTTTTTGTTTTTAGGTTTAATTTTACCTTTTAGTGAGAGGAAAATCTAAATTCTAATAAAATACTTAGTCTGAGCGTTTATTGGAGTCACGACAGTTTTAAGACAGTATTTTTTTTTTCAACTTTCACAAAGTGGTTACAAAGTTGAACTAATCGGAAAAATAATTCCAAATAGAGGGTATTTCCTCCTTTGAAGTTTGCGCGTCATCATAATTTTTGTAAAGCAATAGGGTATATGCATCGATTTTTTTTATTGTTTTAATCGATTCTTTAGGTCATTATTTAACCGAGAAATTATAAGACGCTCACTGAATTTCGCATTAACAAGGTAAAAAAAACAAATCAAAACTACAATCATTTTCGGGTGATAAAAACGCTGCCATATTGGCGCCATGTTTATTTGACGTCGTCGTTCACACTCTATTAAAACCTTTTGTGACGACCTCGGTAGTGATCATCTCAGGAAAGAGGTTTCGAAAAAGCTGAAAATAACCGACAATGCGAAATGTGAAGTGGGCAGAATAGTGTCAAATCATGGTGCAGCAAGCAGAATAAAAAAAAAGAAATGTGAACAGCGAGGTCGCGTCCGCTCTAGTCAATGGCGTACCGTTTTGAAATTTTGCGATTGTGATTTAAAATATCAGTTTTTCAATGGTTAAATTCTACAATAAAAACCTCCCAAAATGCAAAAATAAATATGCAGATATGTTTCTATATCAATACAGAATACGTATATATTTTTTTAGCCATTTTGAAAACACATGCATATACCCTATAGTCTGTCTTAAAACTATCGCGACTCAAATTTGCGCTCAGCCATAGTAATTCCTAAAAAAACATACAAATTTAAAACTTTAGCGATTTGTTAACTTAATTAATTAATGTATCGGGGTACCTATTTATCGCGTACCTTCTGTTATAAAGATAAAATCTATCTTACAAAAAAATTGCTAATCACACAAAAAATCTTTTCTCAAATACTTTGTAATAATGTTTTGTACAATTTTAGCAACGAATACTTTCCTTTCATCAAACTATTGAAACTGTAACTCACCTAGTTTCAAACTGCCAGCGTAGTAAATCTTCACGGTAAGTACCAGACAGGTAGTTATGTGCACTATTGTGAATATCACTGAAAAACCAACGCTCGGGAATAATATACCGAATAAACCTGGAACAAAATAAATAAACAATCAATAGCCTTCGCCACACACTCGCAAATTACAAAGGCAATTCAAAGGGCTTCCAAATGTCAATTTGGGATGGGTGGTCATAGCGTAATTCCACAGCTGGACTTGCCATATTACACAGCATAATATAGCCCAAAGTAAGTAGAGCTTGTGTAACATATACAAGGTAATAAAGGGTGTTCGATTTGCATATTAATGAAGAATTTTTTTTTTACTAAATATCTCGATCGATGGCAAGGCCATTGGCAATTTGAGTATATCAATGTCAAATGAAAGGAAAACAAAAACAACAAACAATTAAGCTAAATTGACAACACAAACTAGAAACTTGAAAAGTTGTTTTTCCTTTCATTTCACATTGATAATATACTTTGCGAATTGAGACACTGCCATTGAGGAATATACAGGATGGGGAAAAATTTTGGCCCCTTCAGGTTAGCTACCGTTTCTTTTGTAGTAAGAAGGTTTTGTTCTAAGGAACCTTCTGTTTTATTTTGAAGAAAAAAATATAGACGTTTTTAGTTTTTTGAAAAAGCCTACCAACTTAGAAAAGTAGTTACATACGAATTTTAATTAAGACCATTGAATGAGTGACATTATTGTTTTCACTTACTCGTTTTTTCATAGAAAATATATGGAAACTGTTTTTTTTAATTATTGCCAAAACTTACGATTGGATTTGGTATGTTACTCTGGGAAAAGTGTTGCTGGTTGGAAATAAAGTCGATTAAGAGCAACTTGTTTTTTGACAAATGTCATTTTTTGGGCGAACCGTACTTTTTTCAAAAAACTAAAAATGACAATGTTTTTTTCTTCAAAATAAAACAGAAGGTTCCTTAGAACAAAACCTTCTAACTACAAAAGAAACGGTAGCTACCCTGAAGAGGCCAAAAATTTGCCCCACCTGTATATCAAATTTTTATTAATATCCCTCATTGGTAATTAAGATCTGGTTGGCTGTCTTCACTTCACGTCTGACTGTCTGATAACCTTGTATAAAACCTTTTCTGAGTAAAAATTATTATGCACACTTGTGTCTATAAAAATAAGCATTAGAAAAAATAAAAATATAAATAAATAAAGTTGGACAATTCACACAGCATTATCTAGCCCCAAGCTAAGTAGAGCCTTTATGTAAAATCTTTTCTGGGTTAAAATAAGGTATAAAATTATATTAAAACACCTTTACCATTGGTCTTCTCCCATAAAATGGGGTAAATTATAAATGTGATGATGACACAGTGTATTTTAAAACTGTACCTAGCGACTTTGAATTTTACCTAATACACCATCGAAAATAAGTTCTTGGAAGTAAATAATTCAATTCAAGAGTTAATTCAGAAGCATTTTATGGCAAGGTATGATTTTTAGAAATTGTGTTTTAGTCGTTTAGTTTTTTTTGCGATAAGATAAATTACAATAATTTGTTAAAAACCTAATAAGTACCTTCCTAAATCGATTAAATTATTTTATTTATTGACTAATAGATACAAATTAGAACTGTTATTTACAATTTAATAAATAGAGCTAACTGCAGACTGTTGCAAACAATCTACAGGTAGCTCAACAGTAAAATTAAATACATACCTATGCTCATGATCAGAGCTAGAAGCATGAACGTGGAATGCGCGCTGGGAATCAGATCGGAATGTCTGTTCTGGTAGAGTTTTATCATAACTAGTACAGCTATCACGTACATGAATGATGAGTCTGAAAATATAAGGAAACAAAAGATTTTTAGGTTAAACGTAGGTTTATATTTTCATTATCAACATGGATGGACCCATGATTGTCCGAAATAAAGAGATTTTATGTCTTTATTTATTGACTCAACCTCAACAGCCTGTATTGGTCGACTGCTGAACGCACGCCTCCCCCTGATAAGGCGCCTTATTGCGTTTATCTCATGGGGGCTAATCCCCATAATCCCCGCGCTGGGCATGCGGGTTAGGAATCGCAGTTCGGTGGTAGAATTGTTCTGCAGGGGGCGCTGCTGCCCGCCTCCCGGTGGATATCCCGTAGTCGCCTCTAGGACGGGAAGAGTTGGGGAGAATTTAAGCCATAGTCAAAGTCAATCTTAAGTCGAAGTCATAGTAAAGTCGAAATCAAAGTCAAAGTCAAGTCGAAGTCATAGCAAGTGGAAGTCATAGTCAAGTGGAAATCATGGTCAAGTCGAATCATAGTCAAGCGGAAATTATGGTCAAGTCGAATCATAGTCAAGTGGAAATCATGGTCAAGTCGAATCATAGTCAAGTGGAAATCATGGTCAAGTCGAATCATAGTCAAGTGGAAATCATGGTCAAGTCGAATGATAGTCAAGTGGAAATCATGGTCAAGTCGAATCATAGTCAAGTGGAAATCATGGTCAAGTCGAATCATAGTCAAGTGGACATCATGGTCAAGTCGAATCATAGTCAAGTGGAAATCATGGTCAAGTCGAATCATAGTCAAGTGGAAATCATAGTCAAGTCGAATCATAGTCAAGTGGAAATCATGGTCAAGTCGAATCATAGTCAAGTGGAAATCATAGTCAAGTCGAAGTCATAGTCAAATGGAAATCATAGTCAAGTCGAATCATTGTCAAGTCGAAGTCATAGTCAAGACGGAATCATAGTCAATTCAAAGTAAAGTTTAGTAGGTATACACTTACCAAACTGGAAGTTCATCTTGTTTGGACAAAGATGGTAGCACGCCGACAGAAACCCTTCCATACACAATCCAAGCCCCATCGAGTATAGAAGACCATAGTGCTGTGGTATACCCATATCCTGCAAAAATAGAGAGTTTATACTATTTTTTTTTTAAATAAAAAAATAGGTATATTTTTTCTTCACAAAGGTTCTCATACAAGATATAGCCATCTAATTTAGTAGGTATAGTAGTGTGAACCTGTATTGTGAAGACTGGTGCCTGATGTAGGTTTAAAGAAAACCTGTATTACAGGTCGCCAGGGGCCTGATTCCACTAACACAATCGCCTCACTATGACAATATTATCGCTTCATTATCGCGTTACAATCACCGCCATTGACACCTTTTGGTATTCTACTAACACGATCTTTTTTTGTTTATGCCATATCTATGACTATTACGATTATGATTATATGCCCCACCACATCATTGACACGATATTATAAGTGATAGAGATAGTAATCGTATGGTATTGGAATACCAAATACATTTACGACTAAATCACTATCTTAATCGTATGGCGCCATTATAGCATTTTGTCTAAAAAATAGTGGAATAAGGCCCCTGGGCTTCACTCCACGGACAGGTACCACTGTTTTCAGTAGGTACCTGTCTTGGTAGACTTGTCTTATGGTATTCGAGATACAGGTTAAATGAGGGTAGTAAAACTTTTATGAAATTAGAACTAGGTGTACAATAGAAGATGCCTTATAGTATAGACATAATATACGAGTAGGTAGGTACTTAAAAATAAAAAATGGAATATAAAACTAAGGAACCCATTTTAGTTATCATTTTATTTAATTTGTTTTTTATTAAAGCAGGATTAACCTAGTTTTATGTAATGTAATAAAAGTAAAAATCAGTGGGTGTTAATACAAAAATCTTACACAACATTGTAATAAAGTCAAGTGGGCTGTGAAAACCAAGTGAAGACTGATGTTTACGAGGTTTGAATCAATTCAAGGAGTGCTTGACGTCAGATATGTAGCATGATATCGCTAGCTCATTCTATTCTACGTCATAGGTATATTAATGAAAAGAGAGAAAAACAACAAGGAATTTATGGTTAACGGTAAACACAGCTGCTAAATTTCTGCCCGCCACGGGCGCGTGGCAATCATAGTCCATTTTTTTTACCCGTGGCGGGCAGACTGGCACCTTAAAGGTTAATATTATAATAATTAATTACGAGTGTGAGTGGGTTCACTACGATTAACTTCTATTCACTCGTCACACAGATCAAAGGCTGTAAAGGGGCGAAACGTAAGTGTTCTTCGAACACCAATAAGGTTCGTAGTTAGCCCACTTACAGCCGTAATTAATTCATCGATAGTTCTTATTTTATACCATATGTTGCTTCAATTGTAAATACTAGTTTTAATTTATTACTATTAGTTGATTGTAATTTTCGTTTTCAATAAAGTAATTAAGTATATGAAATAGGCTGGTGTTACAAAAAAATTAAGTCATCATCATCATCATCATCATCAGCCTATTTATTAGTCCACTGCTGGACATAGGCCTCCCCTAATGAGCGCCATAGCGCCCAGTCTTCAGCTTGACGCATCCAGCATCTGCCTGCAGTCTTTCGCAGATCATCATCCCACCTGGCCGGAGGGCGTCCTACACTACGTTTGCCGAGTCGCGGTCTCCACTCAAGAACTCGTTTACCCCAGCGGTTATCGGTTCTTCGCGAGACATGGCCGGCTGACTGCCATTTCAGTTTGCTAATTCTTTGACCTATGTCGATAACTTTGGTTCTCTGTCGGATGTATTCGTTACGAACTCTATCCTTCAGAGAGACTCCAAGCATAGCTCTTTCCATAGCTCGCTGAGCGACTTTAAACTGGTGGACCAGCCCTTTCGTGAGTGTCCACGTCTCAGCTCCGTAGGTCATGAAAAAAATTAAGTGCGTCAATTTAATTAATCAGAAGGTACTGGATAGTTGTTTTTTTCATTTATCGATTAAACAAATATTATGAAAATAGTAGCTGCGCCCCGCGGCTTCGCACGCGTTGTTCCTATGGT
This sequence comes from Eupithecia tripunctaria, assembly GCA_955876795.1. NCBI lineage: Eukaryota > Metazoa > Arthropoda > Insecta > Lepidoptera > Geometridae > Eupithecia > Eupithecia tripunctaria. The sequence goes on from OY041627.1 coordinate 5,682,045, forward strand.
AACGTTTAAAGGTGATTTTTATCCCACGGGAACAGATTTACAGGATAAAAAGTAGCCTGCGTTTTATTCCAGTATTAGAATTATCTGTATGCAAAATTTCAGCCCGATCGGTTCAGTAGTTTTGGCGTGAAGAGGTAACAAACATCCATCCATACATCCATCCAAACTTTCGCATTTATAATATTATAGTGTGATCGCCAGTTAAAGTTCTGCGTGACGTCACACCCTGCGACACTAATTAACAAGGAGACGTCACTAGCCCCCCACACCCAAACTGCTATCTCTTACTTACATTCCCCTGGAGCCGTTTATTCTGTCTCGCTCGCACTTGAAATATAAACACGACGCCTATAATAGCTAGAGTACACGTATACAATATCTTATAGGACGAACCATATTATATTATTATATTATATTATATAATTATAATTATATTATTATATTATAATGCTGGACAATTCACACAGCATTATCTAGCCCCAAGCTAAGCAGAGCTTGTGTTATGGGTACTAGATAACTGATATACATAATACAATACACTACATAGATAGATATTTTTTATTATACATAGAAAAACATCCAGAACGCCCTGAACAAATTTCTGCAGATCGTACACAAATTTGTCCCGAGGCGGGAATCGAACCCGCAACCTCCTGCGTCGCAGGCAGACCTTCGCCCACCGCGCCACAGAGGTCGCATATTGGATGTACTATTGCCATCTCTTACTTACATTCCCCTGGAGCCGTTTATTCTGTCTCGCTCGCACTTGAAATATGAACACGACGCCCAAGAATACGTATCCAATATTAGAGTACACGTGGTTAAAATCTGACAGGAACCACAGTGGATGGGCGCAGAGGAAGTTGTAGTAGCAAAGGTCTTGGTTGCCGGTCGCGAAAACCATCTGTGGAGGATATAATATAATAATTTATTCAAATGCATAAAAAAAATATTACTTAAAAAGAAAACAAATTAAAATTGTATAAATTTGTAAGTGTTGACATCATTGATAAAATCGACAATATTATATGTCGATTCTTGCAGTGATAAACTATAATAAATTTATTATATTGCATTGAATTTACTAGTTTATACCTACAGTAGGTATATATGTATATATAGTATATATACATATTTTTATATTGTATATTATATAGTATTATAAATAAATAAATAAATAAATAATACTGGACAATTCACACAGCATTATCTAGCCCCAAGCTAAGCAGAGCTTGTGTTATGGGTACTAGATAACTGATATACATAATACAATACACTACATAGATAGATATTTTGTATTATACTAATAAACATCCAGAACGCCCTGAACAAATGTCTGCAGATCGTACACACATTTGTCCCGAGGCGGGAATCGAACCCGCAACCTCCTGCGTCGCAGGTAGACCTTTGCCCACCGCGCCACAGAGGTCGTATTGTATATAGTATATATACATATTTTTACCGATTAACGGTCAAGCATGTAGATCCATATAATTTATTTACTTGTCATCATCATCAACCAATACTAGTCCACTGCTGGACTTAGACCTCCCCTAATGAGCGCCATAGCGCCCTTTCTTCAGCTTGACGAATCCAGCATCTGTCTGTCTGCAGTCTTTATTTACTTATACTTTGATGGATTCCAGCTCTAAATGTCACATTTTTAAGGTGGCCACGAACGTCTTCCAAATCTCAGCGGCCGGCCCATGCGGATTTGTTGTTGTTTCACGTCGAATGAAATGGGGCGCGCTATGATGAGTGAGAAAGCGCATCTAACCATCAAATACAAAGCTGTGGATGTGTGTGTGTGTGAGTGTGTGCGCTCGTGCCCAGTGACGGCACAGAATAGGTTCTAATTAGTACGTAGTCGGTTGATGCAATCATTTTCAAAATAGGTAGGTACCTATAATAGAATAGGCAAGTATACTGGTCTACCAACTACTAACTTTATTGTTGTGACATGTTTGAGACTTTTTGGCGGAAACTTGATGAGTAGGTATAGGTACCTAACCTATACCTACTCATCAAGCTTCCGCCAAGTTAAAAAGCACTCGTTAGGTAGGTAGGTAAGGTACCTACCTAACGTGTGCTTTTTATGTTATGAACAATATTCCAATTGTTTTTTTCATGTATTTTATACTTACCTAGGTACTTAGTTCCCACTCCCACCTACCACTACGTATCAAATCAATCAAGTGTAGGAAGGTAGAGATAAACCAGATGGGGCGTGCATTTTTACAAAAGTTTATCCGTAGGTAGGTACTACATACTAAATAAAGGTACCTAACCTAACCACCCTTACTTACCTACCCAGTGTTTTTGGTTCTTTTGGTTTTTTCCCTTCTGGCTGAAATTTTGCATACAGGTAATTCTAACGTCATCCGATTACGTATGAAAAATTTCAATACGATCGGGGACGTAGTTTCCAAATGGAGCGGGAAGTACGTTTGTATGGGGGCTAAGGTATCCGTTCTGTCCTTAAGCCAATATTTGAATGCTCATTTTCGTGTAGGGCGGCAGTGAGGTCGGATATGTGAGCAACCACCTTTAGATTTATAAAGGGGACAGTGGTTTAGTGGTAGATTACCTGTTGATAAGTAAATAGTAGTTGTACCACCGGCAAAGCATACACTACTGCCAAAGTCAACGCACCCCAAAAGTATCTGAAACAAATTATAATTACATTATTTTAGTTTTTATTTATTTGGTGTAACAAACAATAACACTCTTAGCCTAATTAATCAGCTACTTATTCTAAAACGATTAACCTATAAGTGCAATCAGCACCGTTACCCTCTAATATGTTTGTAAAAATAGACAGGGCAAAAGTTAAATGATCGCTCGCAAATACTTAGGCGTGATTACAATACAAACAACAGAATATGTAAAAAAAGTTGGTACCTTTTATGTCAAACTCCCACAACACCACCACGCAAGTTAATAGGTAGCCATGTACCGAGGTTATTTCCTCGGTACATACCTTCCTACAGATATCGCGCTGTTTGGGAATATGTGTATATATGAATATAATATTATGGGAATCTGGTATATAAGATAACAAAATGACACAACACAAAATATTACTATAGGTAATATTGTCCATGTCCATTTTGAATGAGGCATAAACGTATACATACCGCCCATACTTAACCTAAAATTCACTTTGTTGGCGCGTCCTTTTATACGTAATTTACATTACTTATCGATTTTAGATCCTCCCTTCAATAAAAATTGCTTATATCTGAAACTCGACGCCAAGGAAGTGAGTTTTTGTTATTTGTATCGTGGTTTATTTACTAACATGCTCCATGCTGGATGGATACGGTATAGCTATTTACTGTTTTGATCCCTTAATCCAATCATTTGATACATTGAGTTTTTTTGTATGGATAGATAGATTATTGTTCTCCGAGTTACTATGGAGGTAGAAAAGGGAGGATTTTAACTAGCAGAACATTATTTATTTATTTAGGATATAATAATATTTGGATAGATCGATAAATAACAAATTTATTTGTTACTATAGACACACGTACAAATAATATCACATCACACTAATATTATAAATGCGAAAGTTTGTATGGATGTATGGATGGATGTTTGTTACCTCTTCACGCCAAAACTACTGAACGGATCTGGCTGAAATTTTGCATACAGGTAATTCTAATACTGGAATAAAACATAGGCTACTTTTTATCCCGTAAATCTGTTCCCGTGGGATAAAAATCACCTTTAAACGTTTCCATAGGAACAACGCGTGCGAAGCCGCGGGGCGCAGCTAGTAAGATATAATTCAAACAAAAGTACAATAGGTTTTATAATTAATACAAGCACATAAAAAAGTAAAGTTTGTGTGTGTTGCAGCACATCAAATGGGCATGACTCAGCGAAACACTGATTTCAGGCGAGAGCGCACAGAACAAGTACAAACAGACAACCTAGCAGAGTTATTGTGGTTGTGTAGTAATAGTAAGTTAGTATCTGAGTTTATTTGTAAAGTGTGTAAAACTGTTTTTTCTCCAAATTAAGCAAATAAATAAATAATAAATTAATCATCATCATCATCAGCCTATATTAGTCCACTGCTGGACATAGGCCTCCCCTAATGAGCGCCATAGCGCCCTGTCTTCAGCTTGACGCATCCAGCATCTGCCTGCAGTCTTTCGCAGATCATCATCCCACCTGGCCGGAGGGCGTCCTACACTACGTTTGCCGAGTCGCGGTCTCCACTCAAGAACTCGTTTACCCCAGCGGTTATCGGTTCTTCGCGAGATATGGCCGGCCCACTGCCACTTCAGTTTGCTAATTCTTTGAGCTATATCGATAACTTTGGTTCTCTGTCGGATGTATTCGTTACGAACTCTATCCTTCAGAGAGACTCCAAGCATAGCTCTTTCCATAGCTCGCTGAGTGACTTTAAACTGGTGGACCATAAATAATATATAATATTTAATTGTTCTATAATATTGTTAATTCTTCATACCTGTGTGATCTTCTAGACAGAGTATCAGGGGGCGCTTGAGTGAGCTTGCTAACTGTTAGTCCGCGAGGGCTGGACCAGTATTCATCTGTAACCAAGGCAATACCAGCTGAGCTACCTCTAGATTGTTTGCAGTTAGCTTATCTGTTTCACACGTGAATACTAGTTCTAATCACACTTATATTAGAAACTTGCTGTGCCCCGCGACTTCGCACGCGTTGTTCCTATGGAAACATTTAAAGGTGTTTTCCCGGCAGTTATTCGATTTTTTCTCGCCGTAAAAACCATCCTTGAACTTCAACGAACATTTAAAAAATAGAATTGGCCAAATTGGTCCAGGCGTTATTGAGTTATGCGCTTACCAACACATTTAGCGATTCATTTTTATATTATAGAAGATGTAAAGTTTGGATGTTCAAATGTGTGTATCTAAAAAATAAGATATATAAATTAATTTAAATTATAATTCTGTTATTTTCAGATAACTGTGATGCACTGGGAGTCAGTTTGTTAGTACAAGTAGAAAACGAAAACAGAGTTTGGTGGCCACGAAGTGCAACTTTGCATCTCTTCCTAAACAATACAAAATAAAACTATTATAAAGAAATACTTATGGGTTTCTAAGCACAACAAAATCCGAAGAAAAAAGTGTGCTGTTCTTGAAATGAATCAGTAAATTGTGTTTTTTGTGCTGTGCTTGTTTACGAAAGTTCGGGCAATGTAGATGCACTATAAATGGCAATAATAACAGTTAAATTTATTGACAAACACAGTCATTTTATTAACTCATAGTGTGCGTGCGTCGGCATTATCTAAGGTAAGGGCGTATCTGACGGTTTAAATTTTTGAATCTGACGCTGATATTAGCAACAACCTGCGTAGGTACCTGTTTCAGTAATGATGGGTGCTTCGTCGTTGTTAATAGCGCCCTGGGACGTGCCCGGAGTGGGTTCCTCTTCCAACGACAGTTCATCTGAAAAATACTAAGATTGTACACCGAGTTGAGAAAGTGGCCAATTACTATCGAGTGTATGATTTAAGGCACGAGGCGCAGCAAAGCCTTAAAACACATGAGGTATCGCACTTTCTCCCGTCATGTCGAAGACTTTGGAAGCTGAAGAACGGTAAATTTTATCGACAAATCCTTATCCCTATTTTTTTTTCTTGCTCAATCATAAAATGGCAGCCATTTTGTTATCTCTCATAAGCACGGGTGCTTGTATTGTTTAGCTTGAATGATATTGACTACTAACCATAATACCTGTACCGGAACGGAATCGCCACTGTCAGTACAAAAGCCGCCACGAGCGCCGTTACGCAGAGTAGAACCAGAGCGCCTATGGCGTACTCTTTGTATGACACGGTTGGTATTATCTTAAATCTGAAAAAAATATAAATGAGTCAAAGTTGAATTAGATATGAGTCATAGTCAATGTGAAGATGAGTCAACGTTGAAGTAGTTATGAGACATATTCAAGGCCGGAGGTCGAAATGTAGATGAGCAACCTAAATATGAGTCGGGTGCTGTGCGGTTTTATGGCAATAAAGCACTTTAAATTTTGAGTGTAACTGTTGTTATTATTACGAATTAAATATATATATTTTTATGTTTCTATGTAAGTATATGCGTAGATAAATTTAACTTAATATGAGTCAATTTCGAAGTCTGCATGCGTCTAAATAATTATGATTTGACTTTAAAGTGTTACCGAGTTTAAGGAGACCAGTCAAAGTTTCCCCCAACCAGCGAGTGTGACAGCTTGTTCATAAATAATATTTAATTTTTTCAATAACCGATCAATAACTATAATGGAACGGACACTTATACATCTTAAAAATATTTATTAAATGTATTTTACATGATTCTCCAACATAATCTTGGGTTCCACAGATTATAATCAATAATATTATAATACTAGCTGCGCCCCGCGGCTTCTCACGCGTTGTTCCTATGGAAACGTTAAAAGATGATTTTCATCCCACGGGAACTGATTTATGGGATAAAAAAAGCCTATGTTTTATTCCAGACCTAGGACTATGTCTATTTTAATTTTCAGCCAGATCCGTTCAGTAGTTTTGGCGTGAAGAAGTAACAAACATCCATACATCCATACAAACTTTCGCATTTATAATATTAGTGTGATGTGATGTGATAAACTGAGGTAAAACCTCTTTGATTTATAGCCTGTCTCAAAGACATGCTATGGCATGATTTCTTTCTCGGGTAGAACCCAGAAAGTATGACCACGGTCTACTGGTTCTGGGGAAAATTTGTATGGCCAGCGATTGATCTCCTTTAATAATGCATCTCAGTAAACCATTTCGAATTGCTTCATCACCCTGATCAGCCTATATTAGTCCACTGCTGGACAAAGGCCTCCCCTAATGAGCGCCATAGCTCCCTGTCTTCAGCTTGATGCATCCAGCATCTGCCTGCAGTCTTTCGCAGATCGTCATCCCACCTGGTTGGAGGGCGTCCTACACTACCTTCGCCCATTTGCGTTTATTGGTCGAAGAATGAATGAATGAATGCTTACTTGAATGTCTTCAGCCGGCCACTAGTCCCGCGTTCTAGAGTTGTCTCGCTCTCACCCACGCATTCTCTATCGCTTTCTCTTACAACGAACACCACGTAGAAACCACGAGGGAACATGGATTGCTAGAATTAAATAAATGTAAATAAATTTATTATTCCACACACAATATATTATAAGAGAAACAAATTAATTGAATATTATTCACGAGCTATTTTCCTGACATAGGCTAGGTATTAATTAAGCCGCGGGCGCAGTTAAGGCGCATACACCAGTGAAAGTGGCACGCCCAACTTTTTTGAACCGACTTCCGAAAAAAAATACAGTTGAATTGAGAACCTCTTCCTTTCCGTTCTGTATTTTTTTTACCTCAGAACTTTTGACTGGGTGGTCCGATTTTCATAATTATTTTTACATGAAAGCTGGTGCTTCCCGTGTGGTCCCATTTTAATTTAGTTCAGTTCTGACATTGGGATCTAAGAAAATCCATGAATAAACTATAAAAATTAACGTCGGTTTATAGTTTTTTTAAACAATTTTCATCAAACAACAAGTTAATGACACTCTCGATAAAGTCACTGCCTTATGAGCACCCCTATGTCCACAGCTGACCATCCCTCCCCAAACATGGTGGTTTTGCCCTAATAGGGTATATGCATCGATTTTTTTTATTGTTTTAATCGATTCTTTAGGTCATTATTTAACCGAGGAATGATAAGACGCTCACTGAATTTCGCATTAACAAGGTAAAAAAAACAAATCAAAACTACAATCATTTTCGGGTGATAAAAACGCTGCCATATTGGCGCCATGTTTATGTGACGTCGACGTACACACTTGATTAAAACCTTTGGTGACGACCTCGGTAGTGATCATCTCAGGAAAGAGGTTTTCCGAAAAAACTGAAAATAATCGACAATACGAAATGTCAAGTGGGCAGAATAGTGTCAAATCAAGGTGCAGCAAGCAGAATAAAAAAAGAAGAAATGTGTACAGTGATGTCACGTCCGCTCTAGCCAATTGGCGTAGCGTTTTGCAATTTTGCGATTGAGATTTAAAATATCAATTTTTCAATGGTTAAATTCTACAATAAAAACATCTCAAAATGCAAAAAAAAATATGTAGGTATGTTTCTATATCAATAGAGAATACGTATATATTTTTTTAGCCATTTTGAAATCACATGCATATACCCTATTACCAATATCACCCATTTAAAATAATGTAGAAACAGACTGACAGCTGTCAAATTGACACTTGACTTATTTTGACAAGTCTCATTGAATATAATAAAATATTATCAAGTGAAAAGATTTTATTGTTTGTTTGTTTGTATTAAACAGGCTCCGAAACTACTAGACCGATGAAAAAAATTATTTTATCATTAAAAAGCTTACTTTTCAGGTAGTGACAAATATGTATAATATTATTTAGATTTAATAATGACATACAATGCCATTTTCCAGCAGCACCATTAATTATTTTTTGTACATGACTTTAACGACGCCCACTAACAGCTGATCTATTTATTCATATACCTTTTTTATATTTAAAAATTCTTAAGTAACTTGATTATTTTTCTGTCTTGTCTGTTTATGGCTTTAAATTTTAAATTATATTTTAAACAGCATTACATTTTATAATTGACGTCTGTGTGCCTTGTGTTCCTACGGCGAATAAATGAGTATGAGTAATAAAATAAAGTAATAAACCTGTTTAACCTTTTGCATTGATCATTGCCCAACTCTTTTTATTCCTTACTTAAGTACTTGTACCCCCCTTTATTTTGTGAGTGTTGTTACGTATCATCTGTGGACTGTTACTCGTGATGCGACGTCACCCAACTTAGGTCCTGACTGAAAACCAGCTTCGTTATCGACCTCGGTGGATAATGACATCAAGCTGAGGCTGGACCTGATTAGTCGCGCACATAGATAGGGAAAGACCAATTATTTATACCCTTGGGACTCGACTACTACACGCTTAGAATAGGTTTCGACATTTAAATCCAAAGGGATATATTTTTCTTAGTTACGTATATTTTGTACTAGCTGCGCCCCGCGGCTTCGCACGCGTTGTTCCTATGAAAACATTAAATGGTGATTTTCATCCCACGGGAACAGATTTATGGGATAAAAAGTAGCCTATGTTTTATTCCAGTATTAGAATTACCTGTATGCAAAATTTCAGCTAGATCCGTTCAGTAGTTTTGGCGTGAAGAGGTAACAAACATCCATACATCCATCCAAACTTTCGCCTTTATAATATTAGTGTGATTTCCTTTATTATTGGTATAAGGTGTGTGGCTACGAATAAATTCTTATTCTTATTCTTATAATAGGCTATATTTCATCCCGGAATTCCCACGGGAACGGGAACTGCGCGGAGTGGTGATCTAAGTGGTGTTAAAACTACACAGAAGAAAGCGGCTGCACTTCCTCTGGTAGTTTCCTTCATCAGCTCTTACTACTCCACGGGTGGAGTTGCGGGGTCGATTCTTACGCCACGACCGCCACAGATAAAAATACGTACCGTCAAAGTTATCCCTCCTTTACTAGTCATTGTCAGGTGGTATCCTTGGTACATTATTTCTTTCTCATTGTCGAAGACTGGACACTGAAAAAAATACATTAAATTTATGAAACTTGAAAATATACATAAAAGGTTATGTGAGCGAGACAGAAAACATTAAAAAAAAAGAAAGAATAATGAAGTTTATTTTAAAAAACTATAAACCGACTTCAATTATATGGTTTTCTCGTGGATGCCATTGTCGGAACTGGACCAAATTGAAATGGGACCACACGGGAAGCTCTAGCTTTCAAATAAAAAAAAATGAAAATAGGATCGCATCTATGTGTATTGTATTAAGTATATCAGTTATCTAGTACCCATAACACAAGCTCTTGGGGCTAGATAATGCTTTGTGAATTGTCCAGCATTATTTATTATTATTTATATATTGTACATCATTACATTATATCAGGCTGTCGTGTGTGAAATCCATTAGAGTTTTTTCGCTTATTTACTTACAGAATTGTTTTGTATAGAGACAGTGGCACAGTATTCGTCATTAGAGTCAATTATTAATATCACGCTCTTTGGAATGATGTAGTTGAATCTGAAATATAATTAGTATTAACTTAAAACCGGCCAAGTGGGAGTGGACACGTCCGAAGGGTTCCGTACCATCCTACTAATATTATAAGGGCGAAAGTTTGTTAACATGTCTGTATGTATGTATGCTCGCACGCAAAAACTTCGGAACGAATCGGGCTGAAATTGTGCATAAAGGTAGTTCAAGGCCTGCAATCCTACTTTTTACCCTATAAATAAGTTTTCATGGGATAGGCGTGTGAAGCCGCAGGGCGGAGTTATCTATAAAAACGGCAAAACAATAATGTCTGTTGTAGGGGAACCCTCTTAAATATTTATTTTATTTTGTATTTGTTGTTATAGCGGCAAAAGAAATACATAATCTGTGAAAATTTCAACCGTCTAACTATCACGGTTCATGATATACTTGCCATGCCTGGTGATAGACGGATAGACAGACAGACAGACAGACGGACGGACGGATAGCGGAGTCTTAGTAATAGGACCCGGTATTTCCCTTTCAAAATTAAAATCAAAAATACTTTATTTCAATAAATAAGTACATTAGAAAAGGTCAAATTATAAAATTAAGCACTAACAGAAAATAACGTGGTGTTTTTTATTTCTGCCGCTTCGGTACGTAGACTTAGTAAAATAAAGTAAAGAAGCGACGAAGAAACCTTTAGCCTGTTGGTTGTTATTTTCGAGTTAGAGCAAAACTCGTCCCAAGCTTTTTTATCCTCTAGAGTCTAGATAATCTGATAATATAAGCATTTGAAATTATATTTTTTTATTGATAATTTTTGCAAATCACTAGGAGTTTTGTTGTAGTATTTCGGGTACGGAACCCTAAAAAGTCGGTTATCAAGTAAGTTGACTTACATTGGAAGTCCTTTAAGCTTTCCATGTGGGTAGTTAGCTGGGTTTTGATCGAAAGAGAAATAGTAATATTTTGGAGTGCTCGGAGTCACATTAAACTGGATTTCCTGAAATAATACACAACATTAGTAATTGAGGAGAGTCGTGGGAAGTGAGGGCGCTGGTGTGCCGATTGTCAACTTTTGTTGCGTTCACAACACTGCTCTGTCATTGCAGTAACAAAAAAGAAAAATAAAATCAATTTAATAATAATCAATATCGCAGAACATACATAGGAGTTAAATCAATACGTCCTGAGGCCCACCCCCCAGCCACCGATGATCCACCCCTTATATTACAACCTGTATAATATGTTCAAGAAATAACCTTTAAACTTTATCATAGAAACATCGCGTGCGTAGCCGCGATCAGAAACAAGTTATAAACAAAAGTTACCTTATTCACTTCTAAATAGAAATCTTTCACCCGCTTCAGTTGTATGTTAACTGAAGTATTTGCTGGGTTTTCTGTAGATATGTGTATTGTCGGTTGATTCACTGTCTTCAAATCTGCAACAAAGGAGAGTTTTCTGGGAGATACCTCTTAAGAACGGTGCGGATACCTTAGCCCCCATGCGAACGTACTTTCCGCTTCATTTGGAAACTACGTCCCCGATCGTATTGAAAGTATCCATAGATAATCGGATGAAATATAGCTATGTTTGTATAGTTTTAGTTTATCAAAAAACTTTAAATGAGAGCGAAACTAACGAGCCATATTTTGACCACCAACTCAAGTCATTTTCAAGTTATTTTTTATGCATGATAGACACGTTTATTCGAAAATCTGTCGCGTTGCAAACATCCTAAATACATATTACATATATTAACCATTAGAAATAAACAAAACTATTTCTAAAATCAGTCGTTTAATCAAAACGAATCGGAAAGTACGAAAAACTATAAAAAAATGTGTGAAATTCTTTTTAGTTTCTGCAACCGCTCGCTCACACGCGGGGGGCGATACGACGCAGAACGCCGCCGAATTGATTGATTGATTGATTTATTTATTTATCAACTTAAAATAACATTACCTACATAGAAAACTAATGATAACACTAGGTAAACCACAGAAGGTTAATGAAACAGTGCTATTAGCGAGTCAGCCGAATATAGCTACCTATCAGATAGGTTTGACAAAAATAATAGCTTAATATATATGTTTTAGTGTGATTGATTAGGTACTAAAAGAATGACCAACACGATGCGTTTCTACGTGAAACAACAACAAATCCGCACGGGCCGGCCGAGATTTGGGAGAGCTTCGTAGCCTTCTTAAGTTTCTCTTAAACCTCTTTTAAGACGCGCGATGATACCTACCCGGGTAGTGACCGTCGTGCGTCGTTAGAGCTAATTGTACTCATAAGTTTTTTCGCCGTGAAATCTACGGTTTATTCGCCGTGCGTATGTAGGTACGATGTGTTACCGTTATTCCCGGACGCCGTGTTCCCGGACCAGGTAAACGACACGTCATAAATATTCTTTACCGTAGTCTTCCGTCCGGGGACAACCGGCAGTCTCAATAATCATGTGCCGTTGAGAGAGAAAGATATATATATATAATATATAATTTGCGCCGTTGCGCCTCTTGCAGAATAATTCTTCCACCAATCTGCGATCCCAACCCGCATGCCCAGCGTGGGGATTATAGGCACTACCCTCTACCTCGGCTGGAGGTAGAGGTCGAGTATATAGACAGTATAAAAGCGACGAAGAAACCTTTAGTTAGTTGTTTATTTTCGAATTGGAGCAACGCCCGTCCCAAGCTTTTTATCCTTTATGTCTAGATAATCTCATTTAATAATAAGCCTTTCTATGAAGCCTTTAACAATTCGTTTGAATTTACTAACTGATTATTTTCGCAATTCACTATACCGTCTCCATTTTGAATGAAGCATAAACGTAAACAAACCGCCCATACTTAACCTAAAATTCACTTTGTTGGCGCGTCCTTTTATACGTAATTTACATTACTTGTCGATTTTAGATCCTCCCTTCAATAAAAATTGCTTAGAATATTTGAAACTCGACGCCAAGCCAGTGAAATTTTGTTATTTGTGTCGTATTTTGTTTACTAACATGCTTCATTCAAAATGGATAAAGCATAGTACTAATAGAGGGGTCGATTCTTACATCACATTGATCAAGGTAAGGTTAAGCGATACTTCACACCGGGACAGCTTCTATCCCTTTATCAAGCACAGGTCCGGTCTGGTTTGGAGTATTGCAGTCATGTTTGGGACGGCTCCAAGTACCAGCTTGCAGCCTTAGACTCGATCGAACGAAGAGCTTTCAGACTCATTGACGAGCAGTACCTTGCAGAGACTAAGGTTCAAAGTCTCGACCACCGCCGCAAGGTTACTTGTTTCTCGATCTTTTATAGGATACATTTTTGGAGAATGCTCACTTGAACTACATGACCTGATCCCACCATCCCCCTTCCACTCCAGGACAAGCAGACGCACAGCGCATTACCATCCATACTTGGTGGATGTACCTACCCTCCATTCGCACTAAGCGGTTTTCCTCCACCTTTATTATTCGCACCGCAAAGGAATGGAACTCGCTCCCTGCCTCTGTTTTTCCGGCCAATTACAACCTGGGTCTCTTCAAGACAAGGGTGAATAGGTATCTTCTAGACCTTCGTGATACACCGTCGGCCGCATCTTCACTTTCCATCAGGTGAGATCGCGGTCAAACAAAGGTCTATTTACCGTAAAAAAAAAAAAAAAAATCAAATACCAGAAATAAAAAACGTATTTTGACGTTACCTGGCCCTGCGTCGTGCGGGCATAACGTTCGCGCCATGTTGTCGAACAGTAGCGCGTAGTTCTTTGTTTGCACTACAAGAGGTAGCTCCCAGGCGGACACACCTGAAATTAATTAGTTGATAAGCGATAAACTTGCTAGTGGTTTCTTTTTCACTTCTTCCGCTAGTAGACAAAAAATAGCAGTGAATTAGAGTCAATTGCACGTTATTTCTAATTGAATTACTATTTATCAAGCTGTTTTTATAGTAAAAATTTACTTGTCGTAGGCCCGTATTATGCAAGCTTACTCAGTCATAGAGCTATACTTGAGTGGCGTTTACGCCATAGAAAAGCGTTGCTCAAGCATAGATCGATGAGTGAGCAAGCTTTCATAATACGGGCCTAAGTGCTTATTTTGTAAGTCTAACAGCCAGTTTCTCGAACGCCTATTTTGACAAGTTCATAGCAAGGAATTTTATTCGTCTCTTGTAAGTCTAAGCCGGTTTCTCGAACGCTTATTAGTTTGACAAATTGTTGACAATTTGTCAGGCTGTACACGCACTGCTTTTATTACTCGCGTGGTTTTTTTGCAGAATTCTGTAACTTAATGGAAGTTCACTAGCGGAAAAATATGAATGTTTGGAGCACTATAAACTTGTAGGTACCTAAATAGCAAGGAATTTTATTCGTCGTACGTGTAAGTTAAGTTAAGTACGCAGGTTATATTCCGCGAGAATAAAATTCACGCTGTGAGATTCCGCAGTGCGTATATAACAAACCGTTGACTATCCAATTTCTATTCTATTTATGCTATCTATTCAATGTGACAACCGTTCGAGAAACCACTGTAAAGAAATAAAAGATTTGACTCTGACTCTGACTCCGAAATGTGGAATAATTGCTCGAGTTTAATTTACAGCTAAACTTAGATGATTATGGCACATAGATTACCTGATACCTGATGACTTACATGCGCCTTTACGCGCTTTGTTTCGATGGATACGGTTAAAGGTGATTTCTATCCCACAGGAACTGTCTATTTGATTCCATTATTAAAATTACCGGCATGTAAAATTTCAGCCCGATCCGTTCAGTAGTTTTGGCGTAAAGAAGACAACAAACATCCGTTCATCTATCCATCCATACATCTAAACATCCAAAATTTCGCATTTATAATTTTAGTGTGCTTATAAAGAGGAAAGATTTGTTTGTTTGTTTCAAAGTCAAAGTCAAAGTCAAATCGTTTATTTCTTTAGACTTACAAAATAAGTACTTAGACAAGTCAAATTTTTACTATATAAACAGCTTGATAAATAGTTATGGATATGGATATGGATGTTTGTATGGACGTTTGTATGGTATAGGCTCCGAAACTACTGGACCGATTAAAAAAATATTTCATCATTAAAAAGCTTGCTTTTCAGGGAGTGACATAGGCTATATTTTATCAACGGGAACTATGCGGGTTAAACCACGAGGCACTCCTCGTGGTTAAACCCGCATAGCTCTCGTTGATCTACAGACTAGCAGTGGCTAGTCACACTAATATTATAAAGGCGAAAGTTTGTATGGATGTATGGATGGATGGATGGATGTTTGTTACTTCTTCACGCCAAAACTACTTTTTATCCCATAAATCTGTTACTTTTTTTTATCCCACGGGAACTGATTTATGGCATAAAAAGTAGCCTATGTTTGATGCCGGGATTAGAATAACCTGTGTGCAAAATTTCAGCCAGATCCGTTCAGTAGTTTTGTCGTGAAGAGGTAACAAACATACATACTAAAAAACTAAAACAGAACCCAGGGTTACCTGCCACTTGCTTTGTAAATTTTATTATGAAATAAATGATTTGTATTTGTATACATCCATCCATCCATCCATCCATCCATCCATACGAACTTTCGCATTTATAATATTAGTGTGATAGTGTGAAGTGTGATAATAACATATCAATTTGAGCTCCTTCCTTGATCAGCAGGGATAATTTTAATTCATTCGATTCGTTTCTGAAGTGAAAACTGTCAGATTCGAATTTAAATTCTATTCCGACGGAACTTTAGCTAAATTCAACGCTATTTTGATCAAAATACCCTTGCTGAAGTTGGTTTTTAGTTTTTCCAAAACAATCAATTTATGTTTTACTAGCTTTTGCCCGCGGCTTCGCACGCTCTATTCAAGTAGCTATGTCCGTCCCCAGGATACCGTTTACCTGCCTGCCAAATTTCATCAAGATTCGTTCAGCCGGGATCGAAAAAAAATTATCCTATGTCCGTCTCCTGGTTCTAAGCTACCTCCTCACCAAATCGGTTCAGCCGTTCTTGAGTTATAAACAATGTTACCAACACGACTTTCTTTTATATACTCGTATATAGATAGATGTAAGTCTAAAAATCCCCGGCGGGCACGTCACGCGCTCATCGCGCGCTCGCGCGCAGTGCTCGAAGGGATGCTGAACGCGCGCGTCTAGAACCGCATTCGCCCTGAAGATGTCCCTCGTTAAGGGATGAAACGTTAGTGTTCTTCCAACACAAATAAGGTTCGTAGTTAACCCGCTTACAACCGTAATGAAGATGTAAGTCTTACCCTTTTGTTGCATAGCTGTTATAAACACAGGGTAGTTAAGAGGCACAGACTGATTGGAAGACACATGGATCCGTGTCGGATGGCTGGACCACAGATCACTGTCCTGGAACAAGTATCATCACCACATCATCATCAGCTGATTGACAACCACTGCTGGACATCATCATCAGGCTATATTAGTCTATTGCTGGACATAGGCCTTCCCTAATGAGCGCCATAGCGCCCTGTCTTCAACTTGACGCATCCAGCATCTGCCTGCAGTCTTTCGCAGATCGCCATCCCATCGCCCCGGAGGGCGCCCTACGCTACGTTTGCCGAGTCGCATTCTCCACCCAAGAGCTCGTTTACCCCATCGGTTGTCGGTTCTTCGCGCAATATTGCCGGCTATATTGCGCGAAGAACCGACAACCGATGGGGTAAACGAGACCTTGGGTGCCACTTCAGCTTGAATAATTCTTTGTGCTATGTCGATAACTTTGGTTCTCTGTCGGATGTATTTGTTACGAATCCAATCCTTGAGAGACTCCGAGCATAGCTCTTTCCATAGCTCGCTGAGCGACTTTGAGCTGGTGGACCAACCAGCTGGACATATGCCTTCTCTAAATATCTACACAATGACCAATGTTGTGCTGTCCGATCCAACGACTTCCCACAACCCTCAGTTATCATTGTGTGGGGCCACCAACATGTATATAGTATTGATGGATGTGGTTTCATTTAAGGTAACGGATAGTAGTCGCTTTACTACAAGTATAAAAGCCAAAGAGGGTAGCAGACTGATTTTGCTGTGAGTCATTGACATGCTCCCTAGAGTGCTTGTGGTATCGTTGCTTAAGTACCTTAGTGTGGTTCATTATCATCAGTCTACATTGGTCCACTACTGGACATAGGCATTCCCTATCAGCTAGTGGCTTAGTGTGCTTGAAATATTGAATTTCTCACTGTCTTGGTTAATTGATTCTCTTTTGTTTGAGTATAACACTTGTAGGTAATAAAAATGGTCTTTTAAATAAATTAGCCTTTGATTGCTAAAAGTATTATATTACTAAAGCTTGGCAGTGAATGTGTTTTATCATAATTTTCCTTACCTCGTAAAAGTCCATAATTTGTTCCGTCTCATTGTTGACATAAATATTTATTATCTTGTCAAAGGGATATCTGAAATAGATATGAATAACTTTTCAAATTTATGTTCAAACAGTATGTAACAAGTCACAGGTCGGTTGGACTCGACGTGTTCACATCTATACTTAATCCATAGAGCATGTATCATGTTAGTAAACAAACCGCCCATACCTAACCTGTAATTTACTTTAATGGTGCGCCATTTTATACGTACTTATTTGAAAGAAAGAAAGAAGAAAGAAAATAACTTTATTTTTAACTTCAAGAACAGAAATTCCTAGGTGATATTTTCAGACGAAATATTGATTTCATTGATTGATTTAGATTTGAGATCCTTCCTTCAATAAATATTGCTTACAATTACATCTGAAACTCGACGCCAAGCAAGTGAATTTTTGTCATTTGTGCAGTGGTTTGTTTACTAACATTCTACATGCTCGGTGGATACGGTATAGGTGACAGTAGGAGGCTTTTTGTTTTTCCCTTAAGGCGTCTCTCAACATTAACTTACTAACTAAGCCCGCCCAACCCCTGTAAAACGCGCGGGAGGAGCGGGTTTGTGGTGACTCTGTTTCTGAAAGGGGTGTGGTGCAGTTGGTATAGTTGCTCTGGATGCATCGGGCATCGGCCCATATAAGCCTGAGGCCTTCAACCTCAAGGTCACTGACCTTAGCCTTAGAAAGTAATAATATCACTTCTGGTCATCAATCCTAGCAAACACCAACATTTTCAAAAAAAGGTTGGTTACCTTGACGTAAAACTCATTGACCTTGGCCTCAGAACTTAATAACTTCACTGCCGGTCATCAACCCTAGCATAAACCATCGTTTTCGCAAAATAAGGTCAAGGTCACTGAACCTAAGGTCACGGTCACAGGTCATTGAACTTAAAAAAAATGATTTTTTCTTTGCGTCCAGTAAACTCCATAGCGACCCTCAGGTCTCAAGTTATAAATTTTAGTAGGTAGGTACCTATAATACATAGGTAGTTGGTATATATTTTATGAAAACCCTACGGAAAACCAGTACAGGCGAGTATCACGGGGCGATATGAAGCTGGCTATTGTTGTATTAAGTAGCAGAAAGCAAATAATGTTGAATTTCCAGGAAAGGAACAATAGATCTTTGATAGTTGAGTCGAAGCACTCGAGATAACTTACAAGTCGTAAAGGAAGTTCTTTTTCGGTGTATCCAGATCGCTGGCACTGACACAGAGCGCGGCTCCGAACAATGTTAATATCGTAGTAGTTTTTATCATTGTATTTATTTATACGTTTTTGGAAAAGTTTCATGGATAGTCAGAAAATTAGAAGAAAATCGGGAAAGAACCGAACAAATAAGATTTTGTTTTGTTATTGACTTATTTGACACTGACAGACAGCAGGGGCGATATTGTTTTCGTTCAGAAATATATAAAAATGACGAATTTGTAAAATGCTTAGATTTAAAACACGGCTTGATCGTTTGAAATTGTCTTAATTCTCTATGGTTTCTTTCCAAACTATAAAATTATCCAACCAAAATCAAGCAAAGACAACAAAGTAAATTGAAAATGGCGTCGTTTAGCCGACCAAATGAATCAAAGAATACATTTTTCTTCATCTAAATCCTTCTCGTGACTCTATTTCCTTTCGTTTCTATATAATTACTAAAACAACCCCTGTAAAGTTTTTATTTTATGTGGGCTTCGCGTCTGTCGTACTGTGCGTGATTCAGAAATGATTTTACATGTTGTGTTGGAGTAACCCAAGTGTTTACATGATTTCGACGAGGGTCTTGGAGCTAAAATGCTGCCGACAGTGGAGGAGACAAGAGGATATGACTTCCAGGATCCCGAAAACGCGGAAAAATGGAAAGGCCTCCTTGTAAACTCTCTCAAAAAGGTACCACATCAATGAACTTTGTGTACACACCTTGCGCATTTTCTTCAGAAATCATTCTCTTGTCTTGGTTTTACTTAGAAATTGTTACTTCACGACCAATTTTCCGATAATGCAATTATTCAAAACATGTTCTGCATTCAACCAAGACGATAAACAAAAGGTTAGCTGACAGGTATTTTATGTTTGCTACTTCAAAAATCATCATCCAGTTTGCTATCGTTATCATTAGAGATAAACAAAGTACTTACTTTGTCTTAAAGTACTATTCTGTAGTTTATAATAACAGTACCTGGCCCACAAGTCAGGTTTGAAAGTAAGCCTAAAACAGAATTATTCTACACAAGGTTTTGTCTGTGGAGCCCCTGGTTTTCCATGCCTACCAAGCTTACAAATATCATTAAGTTTTCTTCCAAATCTAGAACTAGAAAATGTAAAAAATCTGCCATACATCTAGTAGTTTTTATGTGAAGCTATAGGTAGATAACTACTTAAAATAAAAAATGCATCTAATTTTTAACTTTTCTATGAATAAAATAGTTTTACATGTAATTTTCAATTCACATTTAGAACTACATCAAGACAGAATTTCAGTCTTATCCCTTGAGTAATTAATTTAAAAAAAAGACTGTAAACTATAGACACGGTTGAGACACATGCCATAGGCAGCAGGCCCCTATTATCAAATAAATTATATTTATTCATTAATTAAGAACAATGAAATAATATTAACAGAATGAAACAATTACAACTAGTATTCACACTTAAAACTATTTCATAAAAATCAAATTCATAAAAAAATTGGTATCTACTGAACCTGCAAAAACATCTTGTTTGTAAACATAGGGCTTTTAAAAAAAAATATTAGACAAAAAGCTGGTGGATATGCATATGCTTTGGACTACTCAAAAGCAATTAGATTCAAACTGGTCTCTAGTCATGGTTCTTTGCATTTTCAAAGAATGTGTCATTTGAAAAACCCAGTAGTGTATTGGCAAAATGAGGGGGCAAAACCTGAAAATATAGCTAAAAACTATAGGAGTCCAGATGAATATTTTGATACCTCATTTATCAAGATTGCTTTAGCCTAGATGCTTGGTGGTAGTCTGCCATACAAATCCTCGAAAAACAACACTCTCCTTACGGATGGCTTATCAGGAGTGGCCTATTTCCGGCAGTAAACTATTTAAGCCTGATTCGGGGTGGTGGTGGTGGCGTACATTGATCAATATCTACACAAATCTGAGAGGACACTTCCTGAGGCTGCAATGCAAGCCAATTACCTGCAAACCCAAAGGGCATATACTGCCAAATCACATACACATAGAACTGACTGCCTCATTGGTCTAGCGGTCAACATGTTCAACTGCTGATAATGAGGTCCTGGGTTCAAATCCCAGTTGTAATTGGGATTTATCTAGCAAGAAAAATGTACAGTAGCAGCCCAGAGTCTGGATGTTGGCAGTGTCACACCTCCATGCCTCGGAAAGCATGTTAAGCTGTTGGTCCTGCGTGTAAGCACCCCTGGTCATGTTGGTCTGCTGTCCCATCGTATTATGAGAGTGAGGGAGTAGAGTGTGCATTTGTGTTTGCACACACACTTGTGCACTATAA
The DNA here is from genome assembly GCA_955876795.1 of Eupithecia tripunctaria. Taxonomy (NCBI): domain Eukaryota; kingdom Metazoa; phylum Arthropoda; class Insecta; order Lepidoptera; family Geometridae; genus Eupithecia; species Eupithecia tripunctaria. The sequence continues at coordinate 5,703,027 of OY041627.1, forward strand.
TATGTCCTGCGCACCTGGCTAGTCTTTGTTGAGACTGGCCGCCATTGCCGAAATTCAGCTATATTATTATTTATTATTATTATTATTATTACATAAAACTGATAACTGGAATCAGTGATCAGTGCAGTGCCCTTACAGTGAACTCTATAAAAAAATTGATGACAAACACTTAAGTGCATCTGTAATTATAGACATACCCACGCGATATAATGAAATGCACAATGATTTATGGCGCCGAACAGACTTTAAGACAAGGGTTATTTTATCATTATCATAGAAAAACTATTGAATGTATCTCTTCAAAATAAATTTATTTTAACTTATTAATAACTAAACTATGTCGGTAAACCCTTCATTTTAGAGTTTTCTTTCCCCATGTGTTATTTATTTTCGCCCAAAGTTAAGCTAAAATTCGTGTTGAAATACGAAAGTTTAGAAGCTTGTATATTTCAAACGTATACTTTTTTGACTGTTATAGATGTATACAAACATAGTTTATGATGGTATAAATTGATTTCATCCTTAGTTTTGGATGGTCAACGTCAAACAGCCTTGTATTTACCCTTCCATTGTTTGTATGAAAAAATGAGTGACTTAAGAGCTGCCTGTGTAACATCTATATCTTGTCTACTAGCAGTGCCTCGCGGTTTCACCCGCGTAGTTCCCGTTCCCGTTGGAATTCCGGGTTAAAATATAGCCTTTGTCACTCCCTGAAAAGTAAGCTATTTAATCAAAAAGACTTTTTTATTCAGTCCAGTTTCGTTTCGGAGCCTATTCAAAACAAACAAACAAACATACAATCATATCATTAAATGATTATTTATCGGGTATTTATCGCGTACCGTTGTTTTTATTTGTCCTACGGTAAAGGTACGCGATAAATACCCGATAAATAATCATTTAATTATGTTAACAAATCACGAAAGTTTAAAAAGTTTTAATACAATCATATCTTTCTTCTTTATGATATTAGTATAGAAGTATAGATTCTACTTTATTGTTTCTCATAAATCTGATTTATGTAGGTAGGTTGATCTAGCTCACATATTATTCTGTATACAGTACCCTCCCTTCTGCTACTCAGCACCCTAGCTGCGATACACATCTAAGGTCCATATTATAAAACCTTGCTCAGTCATAATTCTATGCTTGAGTGATGTTTATGTTGTCGAAAATCGTTACTCAAGCATAGATCTATGACTGAGCAAGCTCTCATAATAGGGGCCTGATATTCTGGGCATAAATGCCATGCCACCAACCACAACAGCCTGTGTAGGTCCACAAGGCCTCCCACTGATAAACGCCTCATTGGCGTTAATCCCATGGGGGGTACTGCCCATTATCCCCACGCTGGACATGCAGGTTCGGGATCGCAGTTCGGTGGTAGAATTGTTCTGCAGGGGGCGCTGCTGCCCGGCCCCCGGTGGATATCCTTTAGTCGCTTCTCCCACAGGAAGAGTTGGGGTGGTGCAAATTCACACCACACAGCTAACATAATAAAAATAATAATTATTATTTATATTCACAGGTGTTGGAGCAAGTCCACCCGTCGCTGAACGCAGAAGAAAGTGCCCTGGAATATGTGGAGTCTCTTTGTCTCCGACTCCTTGCTATGCTCTGTGCAGCTCCCTCACCACTCACTGTTCAGGTATGTCAAGTTTCCAAGAATATTAATAAATTAATAAATAATAAATAATGCTGGACAATTCACACAGCACTATCTGGCCCCAAGCTAAGCAGAGCTTGTGTTATGGGTACCAGATAACTGATATACATAATAGAATACACGACATAGATAGTTTTTTTTTTATTATACATAGAAAACATCCAGAACGCCCTGAACAAATATCTGCAGATGGTACAAATATGTATTTGTCCCGAGGCGGGAATCGAACCCGCAACCTCCTGCGTCGCAGGCGGACCTTCGCCCACCGCGCCACAGAGGTCGTCTGTCCGATAAATGCTTGGTATTTTGCTATAAAAAAATATCGTAGTTTGACAAATTCGTTATTAATGTAAGCAGATTAACTACAAACCTGGTATGTGTTGCAAGAACAATGGAAGCCGGTTAACTACAAACCTGGTTTATGTTAGAAGAACACTCTACTCGGGACAAGAGTGTTTGTCCCGAGAGGGAATCGAACCCGCAACCTCCGCAGCTCGCAGGCGGACCTTCACCCGCTGCGGCACAGAGGTCGTCAACAAACATCCATATTATTAGTGTGATGTGATGAGAGAAACCAAACCTTCCATTCCAGGATGTGGAAGAAAGAGTGGCTCGTACATTCCCGACCCCCCTAGACAAGTGGGCGCTACAAGACGCGCGCGACTCCACCGCTACACGCCGCCGCCGCTCTCTGCTCCCCGCTGATAGGATACACTGCATGCTACAGAAGGTAGGTCATCATTAAACTCATTTATCTTTAAACTTATATTAAGCACTGTGGGTGATAGACGTACGAGCAAGTACGCGTACTTATGGCTCGACGGCATTTTTCGCTTGTGTGTCACCGTAAGTACGCGTACTTTAAAACCGACGCGCAAAATCGCCAGCGATCCAACTGGTTTGAAATCTTGCTCGTAGCTCGTCTTGGCTCGTACGCGACATCGCAATATTCGCAATACAGAGTGAGTAAGCTTCACGTATGTGACTAACGTCGTCGAGCCGAGTAAGTACGCGATATTAAAAATCGCGTACTTTAAGTTCGTACGTCTATCACCCATTCCCATCACATGTCGAGAGATTTACATAAAATGTGTACAATGTATCTAATCGCTCATTTGTTCATACAAATGTGGAAGGGTAACTAACTACAAGGCTGTTTGATGTTGACCATCCAAAACTAAGGATGAAATCAATCAATATCGACATAAACTATGAACCCTTAAGAAATAATATTACATTAAAGTCAAACAATAGGGTATATGCATGTGATTTTAAAATGGCTAAAAAAATATATACGTATTCTCTATTGATAAAGAAACATATCTACATATTTATTTTAGCATTTTGAGATGTTTTTATTGTAGAATTTGAAAAATTGATATGTTAAATCTCAATCGCAAAATTTCAAAACGCTACGCCATTGGCAAGAGCGGACGTGACATCACTGTTCACATTTCTTCTTTTTTATGTTTGGCGCTGCATCATGATTTGACACTATTCTACCCACTTCAAATTTCGTATTGCCGGTTATTTTCTGATTTTTCAGAAAACCTCTTTCCTGAGATGATCACTACTGAGGTCGTCACAAAAGGTTTTAGTCGAGTGTGAACATCGACGTCAAATAAACAAGGCGCCAATATGGCAGCGTTTTTATCTCCCGAAAATGATTGTAGTTTTGATTTGGTTTTTTTACCTTGTTATTGCGAAATTCAGTAAGCGTCTTATAATTTTTCGGTTAAATAATGACCTAAAGAATCGATTAGAGCAAAAAAAAAAACAATGCATATACCCTATTATTACATGAAATTTAATAACATCATATTGAAACACTTAATTAAATAATAGCAATAGTTACATAATAGATTCAGGCGTTACTTTGCGGAAATCCATTGTAAATATAAGAATGTAGAATATTTAGTAACAATTCCGCGAAAAAAAAAACCCTTTGCGCTAAAATCTAACAAATTATACATTTATACAAAATGAAAGAACATTTATCAAAGTAAGTCGTCTAGACGACGACATCTAACAAATTATACATTTATACATAGTGAAAGAACATTTATCAAAGTAAGTCGTCTAGACGACGACGTAGACGTAGTTATTTTAAAAAAGTTTGTTATTTTAGAATAATTATTTTGTATTTTTTTTGTCTGTTATTATTATGTTTGTTAACCATATCCATCCTTTGTCCACAGGAAGTGCTAGTCTATAAAATAGACATGTCAGTATCCGTATTCATAACCGCTATCCTAGAATACGTGAGCGTGGATATCTTCAAGCTAGCCGGCAACTTTGTAAAGAAGATCTCACAGAAAAGCGGATACGAGACGGTTACGTGTCGGGATATCAAAACCGCTATGTGTGCTGATAAGGTAAGGGGATGACATGACTGTAGGAAATAAGAGAGGCGAGTCTATTTGATGTAGATGACGTAAATTTAAACTATGTATAAGGTAAGGGGATGACTGTAGGTAAACCAGAGAGGCGAGTCTATTTGATGTAGATGACGTAAATTTAACTATATATAAAGTAAGGGGATGACTGTAGGTAAACCAGAGAGGCGAGTCTATTTGATGTCGATGACGTAAATTTTAACTATATTTAAAGTAAGGGGATGACTGTAGGTAAACCAGAGATGCGAGTCTATTTGATGTAGATGACGTAAATTTTAACTATATATAAGGTAAGGGGATGACTGTAGGTAAACCACAGATGCGAATCTATTTGATGTAGATGACGTAAATTTTAACTATATATAAGGTAAGGGGATGACTGTAGGTAAACCAGTGAGGCGAGTCTATTTGATGTAGATGACGTAAATTTTAACTATATATAAGGTAAGGGGATGACTGTAGGTAAACCAGAGATGCGAGTCTATTTGATGTAGATGACGTAAACTTTAACTATATATAAGGAAGGGGATGACTGTAGGTAAACCAGTGAGGCGAGTCTATTTGATGTAGATGACGTAAATTTTAACTATATATAAGGTAAGGGGATGACTGTAGGTAAACCAGAGATGCGAGTCTATTTGATGTAGATGACGTAAATTTAAACTATATATAAGGTAAGGGGATGACTGTAGGTAAACCAGAGAGGCGAGTCTATTTGATGTAGACGACTTAAATTTAAACTATATATAAGGTAAGGGGATGACTGTAGGTAAACCAGAGAGGCGAGTCTATTTGATATAGATGACGTAAATTTAAACTATATATAAGGTAAGGGGATGACTGTAGGTAAACCAGAGAGGCGAGTCTATTTGATGTAGATGACGTAAATTTAAACTATATATAAGGTAAGGGGATGACTGTAGGTAAACCAGAGAGGCGAGTCTATTTGATGTAGACGACGTAAATTTAAACTATATATAAGGTAAGGGGATGACTGTAGGTAAACCAGAGAGGCGAGTCTATTTGATGTAGATGACGTAAATTTAAACTATATATAAGGTAAGGGGATGACTGTAGGTAAACCAGAGAGGCGAGTCTATTTGATGTAGACGACGTAAATTTAAACTATATATAAGGTAAGGGGATGACTGTAGGTAAACCAGAGAGGCGAGTCTATTTGATGTAGATGACGTAAATTTAAACTATATATAAGGTAAGGGGATGTAAACCAGAGAGGCGAGTCTATTTGATGTAGATGACGTAAATTTAAACTATATATAAAACGAAGAAAGCCTATTGATGATTACGTTAATGATGTTAATGCTTGGCCGGATGTCGCCCAGTTCCACACAGACAATAGTATGTAAGAACAGTTAGACTTAGTTACGCTAAGATTGTATTAGTTGATAAGCGATAAACTTGCTAGTGGTTTCTTTTTCACTTCTTCCGCTAGTGGACAAAAAATTGAATTGAATTAGAGTCAATTGCACCTTATTTCTCGTTTGATAGTAATAACTATTTATCAAGCTGTTTATATAGTAAAAATATGACTTGTCTAAGTGCTTATTTTGTAAGTCTAAAGAAATAAACGATTGACTCTGACTCTGACTCTGATGAACAAACGAGACGTGATCGTGACTTCTTTTTTTTGTATGGGATATATATCTCACATACACCTCTTTCGCACCCCTCGGGTAACTTAGTTCACTTTCGGCGAGTTTACAAGGTTACAATGAGATGTAAAGCCCGGCACTTACCGGTGTTACGGCGCGTAACATTCCATTCGTAGCGAACATCAAACGTTACGTTACGCCTTGTCCGTCTCATTAACACACACATAAAAAAAGATCTTATATTACCCAATTAATAACAGAGGAGGGTTTTGAGGTTGGCACCTTATGTTTGTTTGTATGTATGTATGTATAGAGTCGATTTTTATGTTACCATGCAGCGCTGAAACTACTCGTTCGATTTCAACAAATGAGGTATTGATCGATATGTCTCTGTACCCCGATGGTTATAGGGTATATGACTTTAGACGATATTGGGGGTCTAACGATATAGCGGGGTCTAAGTAAGGGTCGGAAATTTCATTGTTAAAATAATAAGCACAATCGAACGAACTCCGTAGTCTGGTTATAGTTTACTAGCTGCGTCCCGCGTTGTTCCTATGGAAACGTTTAAAGGGGATTTCTATCCCACAGGAACTGATTTATGGGATAAAAAGTAGCCTATGTTTGATTCCAGGATTAGAATTACCTGTATGCAAAATTTCAGCCGTTCAGTAGTTTTGGCGTGAACAGGTAACAAACATTCATCCATCCATGCATCCATACAAACTTTCTCATTTATAATATTAGTCTGATAGTGTGATTTTAGTAGTATTTTGTGGTTCCATGGAATCGTTTTAAGGATATTTATATCCCATGAGCAATGTTTTATGGGAGCAAAAGTGTAACTATATGTTTTCCAGGACCTACATCTACGCAAAATTTCACCTTGACCGTTCAGGAGTAGTCTTGATGATGTAACAAACATCCATTCATCCAGACTTTCGCATTCATATCAGTTTGACAGTAGTGTGATAGAGTCTGTTCAAAAAGAGAAGAGCCAACTTAACTTTTTATTTCATGGCTTGCTGTGTCTTTGCTGCCACTACTCTGCCAGTGTCCATGTCAAAAGAGTCATAAACTTTAGTAGAGAAAAAAAACCCATAAAAATATAATAATATATAAATGAAAAATATTCAATGATATAGATATTTTCAACATCAGTAAGCCGGGGTTCAAACGTGATGTTCTGCTAGTCTTGAATTATCTAGAGCAGGGCAAATGCGGGCGGGTAGACGGGGTAGAGTCAAACACAATTATTAAGTAGGGTTACACAAACATATAAACAAAGGTTGATGCGGTTTAAAGAATGGGCTTTGTATTTGGTATCTTAGTTTTTATTTCTGAAGTTAATTTGCAGCTTAAATTAATTTACTCAGAATTTTTAGTTTGTTATTTTAAGTTTTGTTAAGTTTTGTTAACATAAGTTCGGACAATTTATATTATGTGCTTTGTTTTTACTTTTATTTTCTTTATTCTATCCTAATATTTACTTCGTAATGGTCTTAACGTTCCTTAAACTGATTATAGTGATAGTCAATTTGTTATAAATTTTACATAAAGTAAATCCTGTATTGGCATTATGTTTAGTGAATAAGTATGTATGTCAATTTTAGTTCTTAAGGGCTGTGGATTTTGTTAAATAAATAAAATAAAATGAAAATAAAAGTACTGCAATGACTAGAGCAGTGTTGTCAACGCAACAAGAGTTGTCAAGTGGGACACGAGGGCCCTCAATTCCCACGACTCTTCTCTTTTTGAACAGACAGTACCAGAAAGATATCATGCAATTAAAAAGAAGTTATACAAAAGTAACCTTTATTCCCAGGTACTAATGGACATGTTCTACCAAGAATGGGAAGCGCCAGCCGAAGTAACCACCACTGGAACCGAACGGAGAGGTCGAAAAGGGTCACTTTCCTATGTAGAATTGGTCAGAGATCTATTGGCTGAGGAGAAACACTTTCTAAGAGATTTGAACCTTATCATCAGGGTTTTTAAAGATGAGTTGGAGACGATACTGGAATCTGATACAAGGGTAAGTGATTTGAGACTGATACTTTGAAACATTTCTGTGACATAAAGTAGGAAATAAAGTTAGAAAATAAAATAAATACGGTTTCGATTTTTGAGTCATTCATTTATGCAGTGTACAACTTTGACAAGTAAACGAGAATCTTTTTAGGGTTCCGTACCCAAAGGGTAAAACGGGACCCTATAATTAAGCCTCCGCTGTCCGTCTGTCCGTCTGTCAGCAGGCTGTATCTCATGAACCGTGATAGCTAGACAGTTGAAATTTTCACAGATGATGTATTTCTGTTGCTGCTATAACATATAATAAAAGTTAAATAATTTTAATAATTAAGGGGGGCAACGTCCTTATCACCTTCAGAACCGATCACCGAAGTTAATCAACGTCGGGAGCGGTCAGTACTTGGATGGGTGACCGCGTCACGTTGATTTTTTTTTACGAGGAAATATTTGTTTATTTTTTATTTTTATGTGTAGATAACTAGCTGCGCCCCGCGGCTTCGCACGCCTATCCCACGGGAAATGATTTATGGGATAAATAGTAGCCTATGTGTTATTCCAGACCTAGAACTACCTGCATGGAAAATTTCAGCCCGACCCGTTCAGTAGTTTTTGCATGAAAGAGCAACAAACATACATACAGACATGTTTACAAACTATCGCGTTTTTATTATTAGTAGGATGCTACGGAACCCTTCGTGCGCGTGTTCGACTCGAACTTTATTTACGTTTTGGTATTGTGCTAACGTTGATGGTTTTTTTTACTAGTAGCCTCTCTCATTATTTGTATAATTTGATCTATTAGATCATATTATAAAACTAAAGAGAGTGGCTACTATGGTTTATCCATTTTGAATGAAGCATGTTAGAAAACAAAGTACGACACAAACAACAAAATCTCACTTGCTTGGCGTCGAGTTTCAGATATAATTGTTAGCAATTTTTATTGAATGGAGGATCTAAAATCGACAAGTAATGTAAATTACGTATAAAAGGACGCGCCAACAAAGTGAATTATAGGTGAAGTATGGGCGGTTTGTTTACGTTTATGCTCCATTCAAAATGGATACGATATAGTATATATAGTTAGATATAGAATAGACACACTTGGAATAGTCTATTCCAAGTGTATGTTCTTCCGCTAGTGGGCAAAAAATTGAAGAGAATTAGAGTCAATTGCACCTTATTTCTTGTTTGATAGTAATAACTATTTATCAAGCTGTTTATATAGTAAAAAATTGACTTGTCTAAGTACTTATTTTGTAAGTCTAAAGAAATAAACGATTTGACTCTGACTCTGACTCTGTATCTATTCTAACTATCTATCTATTTTAACTATATTGTATTTATGGAAATAAACAGTTTTAATTTGAATCTGTTGTATTTCTGTTGTCTCGATTTAGACCAGCGGCCGTGGCCGAAATCCAGCTACGGACATAAATTGAAGTACCTACTTTGTTTCAGGCAATATCACTAATATTCGGTAACATAGTGGATATCTACGAGCTAACAGTAACTCTGTTGGGAAATCTAGAAGATGCTATGGAAATGTCGCAAGATTCCCCGACGCCGTACATTGGCAGTTGTTTTGAAGGTATGCTCTTATGGTATGGATTTAAGGTATGTTCTGGAAGTTTTCTATGTATTATAAAAATATCTATCTATGTAGTGTATTGTATTAAGTATATCGGATATCTAGTACCCATAACACAAGCTCTGCTTAGCTTGGGGCTAGATATTGCTGTGTGAATTATCCAGCATTATTTATAATTTATTTATCTAAACCTAGCGGACCGTCGTGCGTGGCTTCGCACGGATCGACATTTATTTTTTTATCGACTTCAAAAAAAGGAGGAGGTTCTCAATTCGACTGTATTTTTTTTGTTTTCACGTTTGTTACCTCAGAACTTTTGACCGGGTGGTCCGATTTTCATGGTTCTTTTTTTCTTAAAGCTGGTGCTTTCTGTGTGGTCCCATTTTAATTTAGTCCAGTTCGAACAAATGGATTCATGAAAAACTATATAATTGAAGTCGTTTTGTAGTTTTTAAAAACAAACACTACATAGATAGATAATTATTATTATACATAGAAAACATCCAGAAAACCCTGAACAAAATATCCTAACTAGTATTAGTTAGGACAATAAATGTACATTTATTGTATTTATGGAAATAAAGCATTTTTGAACTTAAGTTGTTTTCAGAAATGTTATGAACTGTTTATTTTTCAGAGCTAGCAGAGGTAGAAGAATTCCGAGCGTACGTTCGCTACGCTAACATCGTGACGACGAAGGAGTCTAGGGACGCGCTTCAGAACATTGTCGACGATCCAGTTGTAAGTCTTTATTTATATACTAGCAGATACTAGCAGCGCCCGGCGGCTTCGCCCACAAATCATACAAATTTCAGAAATTTTCTACACACCCTCTATGCGTAGTTTTGTAAAGTAGTTCTCAAGAACAAACTCCCAAAAGAATAGATGATTCATTATTTACTTTATAGTTTACTAGCTGCGCCCGAAATAAGGCGATCGCCGCCAAATGGCCAACACGATGCGATCTACGTGAAATCACAACATTCACGTAGAATCGTGATCACGCATCGTTTTGGCCATTCGGACTAGAAAGAATTTCACCATTTTTCGTTCTTTCCGATGCATTTTGAATAAACGACTGATTTCAGAAATATATTGGATTATTTCTAATGGTGAATATATTTAGGATGTTTGCAACCCGACAGATTTTCGAATAAAGGTGTCTATCATGCATAAAATATACAAACATGGCTATATTTCATCCGATTATCCCGATCGGGATATTACCATATTACCGATCGGGGACGTAGTGTCCAAAAGACTATTTATTTATATTTATTATATCTATTCGTTAAACAATATTAAGTAAAATGATAACTATAAAGATCAAATAATAAGTCATCTTTTTGTTCCAGCTCTCAGAACGCCTAGACACAGCCGGCCACGGTTTCCGCCTAGCCGTCAAGTACTACCTCCCTCGGTTACTACTAGCGCCAGTAGCTCACGTGTTTCTGTACCACAGCTATGTGCTGTCGCTGCTACAGATCGCAGAGGCCAATGACGACAGGGAGAGCTTCAAACAGGTATGTAGCTCATGTACTACCTCCCTCGGTTACTACTAGCGCCAGTAGCTCACGTGTTTCTGTACCATAGCTATGTGCTGTCGCTGCTACAGATCGCAGAGGCCAATGACGACAGGGAGAGCTTCAAACAGGTATGTAGCTCATGAACTACCTCCCTCGGTTACTACTAGCGCCAGTAGCTCACGTGTTTCTGTACCACAGCTATGTGCTGTCGCTGCTACAGATCGCAGAGGCCAATGACGACAGGGAGAGCTTCAAACAGGTATGTAGCTCAAGTACTACCTCCCTCGGTTACTACTAGCGCCAGTAGCTCACGTGTTTCTGTACCATAGCTATGTGCTGTCGCTGCTACAGATCGCAGAGGCCAATGACGACAGGGAGAGCTTCAAACAGGTATGTAGCTCATGTACTACCTCCCTCGGTTACTACTAGCGCCAGTAGCTCACGTGTTTCTGTACCACAGCTATGTGCTGTCGCTGCTACAGATCGCAGAGGCCAATGACGACAGGGAGAGCTTCAAACAGGTATGTAGCTCAAGTACTACCTCTCTCGGTTACTACTAGCGCCAGTAGCTCACGTGTTTCTGTACCACAGCTATGTGCTGTCGCTGCTACAGATCGCAGAGGCCAATGACGACAGGGAGAGCTTCAAACAGGTATGTAGCTCAAGTACTACCTCTCTCGGTTACTACTAGCGCCAGTAGCTCACGTGTTTCTATACCACAGCTATGTGCTGTCGCTGCTACAGATCGCAGAGGCCAATGACGACAGGGAGAGCTTCAAACAGGTATGTAGCTCAAGTACTACCTCTCTCGGTTACTACTAGCGCCAGTAGCTCACGTGTTTCTGTACCACAGCTATGTGCTGTCGCTGCTACAGATCGCAGAGGCCAATGACGACAGGGAGAGCTTCAAACAGGTATGTAGCTCAAGTACTACCTCTCTCGGTTACTACTAGCGCCAGTAGCTCACGTGTTTCTGTACCACAGCTATGTGCTGTCGCTGCTACAGATCGCAGAGGCCAATGACGACAGGGAGAGCTTCAAACAGGTATGTAGCTCAAGTACTACCTCCCTCGGTTACTACTAGCGCCAGTAGCTCACGTGTTTCTGTACCATAGCTATGTGCTGTCGCTGCTACAGATCGCAGAGGCCAATGACGACAGGGAGAGCTTCAAACAGGTATGTAGCTCAAGTACTACCTCCCTCGGTTACTACCAGCGCCAGTAGCTCACGTGTTTCTGTACCACAGCTATGTGCTGTCGCTGCTACAGATCGCAAAGGCCAATGACGACAGAGAGAGCTTCAAACAGGTATGTAGCTCAAGTACTACCTCTCTCGGTTACTACTAGCGCCAGTAGCTCACGTGTTTCTGTACCACAGCTATGTGCTGTCGCTGCTACAGATCGCAGAGGCCAATGACGACAGGGAGAGCTTCAAACAGGTATGTAGCTCAAGTACTACCTCTCTCGGTTACTACTAGCGCCAGTAGCTCACGTGTTTCTGTACCACAGCTATGTGCTGTCGCTGCTACAGATCGCAGAGGCCAATGACGACAGGGAGAGCTTCAAACAGGTATGTAGCTCAAGTACTACCTCTCTCGGTTACTACTAGCGCCAGTAGCTCACGTGTTTCTGTACCACAGCTATGTGCTGTCGCTGCTACAGATCGCAGAGGCCAATGACGACAGGGAGAGCTTCAAACAGGTATGTAGCTCAAGTACTATCTCTCTCGGTTACTACTAGCGCCAGTAGCTCACGTGTTTCTATACCACAGCTATGTGCTGTCGCTGCTACAGATCGCAGAGGCCAATGACGACAGGGAGAGCTTCAAACAGGTATGTAGCTCAAGTACTACCTCTCTCGGTTACTACTAGCGCCAGTAGCTCACGTGTTTCTGTACCATAGCTATGTGCTGTCGCTGCTACAGATCGCAGAGGCCAATGGCGACAGGGAGAGCTTCAAACAGGTATGTAGCTCATGTACTACCTCCCTCGGTTACTACTAGCGCCAGTAGCTCACGTGTTTCTACACCACAGCTATGTGCTGTCGCCAGGTCAACGTCAGAAGAAACGCACCATTAGTCCGTACTTAGGGACGATTGTCGTTTCGTATAGTAATTTGTTGCTTTATTGTTTCAGGTGGAATGCAATCTTCATCCTATCAAGAAACTACTAATAAAAACACTAGGAAACGGACCAAAAGTGTAAGTATCCAAGTAGACATAATCTAGTGTCATAATCATACCAACTTTCGCATTTATAAAACTAGCTGCGTCCCGCGGCTTCGCACTCGTTGTTCCTATGGAAACGTTTAAAGGTGATTTATATCCCACGGGAACTGATTTATGGGATAAAAAGTAGCCTTAGTTTGATTCCAGCATTAGAATTAAAAATTTCTGCCCGATCCGTGCAGTAGTTTTGGCGTGAAGGGGTAACAAACATCCATCCATCCATCCAATAATAGTGTGATTAGTGCTAAGTGTGATTACTGTGATTAGTGATTGACTACATTGACTCAAATTCTTATTTACCTGACTACCAACGTTATGTTTGTATGTATGTAGCCGATTTTTATGTTTCCACGTAGCACTGAAACTACTCGTTAGATTTCAACAAATGTGGTATTGATTGATTCGTCTCAATTTCCCGGTGGTTATAGGGTATATGACGTCAGACGATATTGGGGGTCTAACGATATAGAGTTGTCTAAGTAAGGGTAGATTTCATTATTAAAATAATAAGCACAGTAAACGCCGTAGCCGAGATTTAGTTTATTTTATAACTAGCTGCGCCCCGCGGCTTCGCACGCGTTGTTCCTATGGATACATTAAAAGGTGATTTTCATCCCACGGGAACAGATTTATGGGATAAAGAGTCTATGTTTTATTCCAGGATTAGAATTACCTGTATGTAAAATTTCAGCCAGATCCGTCCAGTAGTTCTGGCGTGAAGAAGTAACAAACATCCATCCATACAAACTTTCGCCTTTATAATATTAGTGTGATAGTGTGATTAGCCGTCAACAAACATGTACCTTCTGGTCTATCCAGGCATTTTCTACATTTTCAACTAAATTTTTGTAACCTAGCTGTAAGTTTCTCCAAAAAATTGAAAATCACACTAATATTATAAAGGCGAAAGTTTGAATGGATGTGTGTATGGTATGGATGTATGGATGTTTGTTACCTCTTGACGCCAAAACAACTGAACGGATCTGGCTGAAGTTTTGCATACAGGTAATTCTAATACTGGTTTAAAACATAGGCTACTTTTTATCCCCATAAATCTGTTCCCTTGGGATGAAAATCACCTTTTAATATTTTCATAGGAACAACGCGTGCGAAGCCGCGGGGCGCAGCTAGTAAATATTATATAAATAAAATATTTGATCTTGTTACAGAGATACTCTAAGAATGGCGATGCGAGCGCGCCGAGCTCTTGCAATGGAGAAGTGTTCAGAATTAGCACGCACCGTAGACAACTGGGATCCACGGCTAGTCGCGCATTGCTGCAACGAGTTTATACGAGGTTAAATACTATATAACCTATGGTTTATCCATTTTGAATGAAGCATGTTAGTAAACAAAGTACGACACAAATAACAAAATCTCGCTTAGTTGGCGTCGAGTTTCACATATAATTGTAAGCAATATTTATTGAAGGGATCCTCCCTTCAATAAATATTGCTCGCTAAACTCGACAAGTAATGTAAATTACGTATAAAAGGACGCGCCAACAAAGTGAATTTTATTTTAAGTATGGGCGGTTTGTTTACGTTTATGTTCCATTCAAAAGGGATTATCCGAACAAAATAAATAGGTGATCAATGTGTGCTGCAGTAGCAAAATGGCCTAGACTCAGCATAATGTTGTGACCAACTGTTGTGTACAGAAGGCGCTGTTATTCTGCCTAGACCAAATCTAGGAGTTATTTGTATAACGATCGAATATATTAGTGTGTTCTAAATTCAAACACCAAAATAGTGATTAAGGGGGCATTTTATTCACTGTTTTCAGTGAACAAAATAAGTTTTTCAGAAGGGGCTGGTATAAATTATCTCTGATCTTTTTTGTTACAGAGGATACGCTGTCAAAAATCGGCCCCGGCAAGCGGTTAGCTGAGAGAAGAGCGTATTTGTTCGATGGACTACTGCTGCTTTGCAAGCCTGTCACTAGCTTAGTAAGTAGTGGTTTTACTGGGCTACGAAGCTGTCCCAAAACTCAGCGCCCGTGCGGATTTGTTGTTGTTTCACGTAGAATCGCATCGTGTTGGCCATTCGGCGGTTTTCGCCTTATTTCGGAATTTTGCCCCCTGTGTCGCATCGGCCCCGCGTGTGAGCGAGTGGTTGCAGAAGGAATTTCACCATTTTTGATATTTTTTCGTACTTTCCGATTCATTTTGAATAAACGACTGATTTCGGAAGTATTTTTGTTGTTTTCTAATGGTGAATATATTTAGGATATTTGCAACGCGATAGATTTCGAATAAAGTATCAGAATATCATGCATAAAAAATAGCTTGAAGATTACTCTATTTGGTGGTAAAAATATGGCAAATTAGTTTCGCTCTTATTTAAAGATCACAATGTTTTTTAAAAAAACTAAAACAGTGCAAACATAGCTTTTTTTCATCTGATTATGTATAGAAAATTTCAATACGATCGGGGACGTAGTTTTCAAATAAAGCGGAAGTACGTTTGTATGGGGGCTAAGGTATTCGCACCGTTCTTAAGATGCTGTATGTCGAAGATTGCTCTTTAGCAAGCAAAAAAAAACTTTCAAACAAGCCACATCTCCAATTTTTATATAATTATATAGTGCGAGTCGTAAAGAGTGGGCAAGCATTTACCTACGGGTAGGGGCCATCAGAACTGTTCAGCAGTTAAAAAAATTACCTTAGTAAAAGTCTCAGGGTTTTCGACTTATTGGACACTAGCGGTGACACCCGCGTAGTTCCCATTCCCGTGGGAATTCCGGGATAAAATATAACCTGAGTCACTCCCTGAAAAGTAAGCCTTTTAGTGTATAATGGTGAGATAATTTTTTTAATCGGTCTATTACTTTCGGAGCCTATTAAATAATAACAAACACAAAATTCAATCTTTCCATAATATTAGTTTAGATATATTATTATAGTCCATTATTTTCGATGATTCAGCATTCTCAGATAACTGTGCTAACACACGCTATATACTAACTAGCTGCGCCCCGCGGCTTCGCACGCGTTTTTCCTATGAAAACATTAAAAGGTGATTTTCATCCCACGGGAACAGATTTATGGGATAAAAAGTAGCCTATGTTTTATTCCAGTATTAGAATTACCTGTATGCAAAATTTCAGCCAGATCCGTTCAGTAGTTTTGGCGTGAAGAGGTAACAAACATCCATCCATACATCCATCCAAACTTTCGCCTTTATAATATTAGTGTGATTGCTATTTGTGTGCCAAAAGCACACTTGTTCTTATAAAGTGTTTAAAATATTGTTATAATTTACAGGTAGGTGTCGGTAACAGCGGCAGTGGTAGCGGCCTATCCAGCGGTATGCAACAACTAAAGCTGAAAGAAAAACTGTATGTTCGGAAGATGGAGCTCGTTGACCGGCCCGATACGGACGGTAAGCTTTATTGATAAACTAGCTGCGCCCCGCGGCTTCGCACGCGTTATTCCTATGGAAACAATATAAGGTGATTTTCATCCCACGGGAACTGATTTATGGGTTTAAAAGTAGCCTATGTTTGATTCCAGAATTAGAATTACCTGTACGCAAAATTTCAGCCCGATCCGTTCACTAGTTTTGGCGTGAAGAGGTAACAAACATCCATCCATCCATCCATCCATACATTCTTACAAACTTTCGCATTTATATTATTAGTGTGATATTGATAAATAAATAATGCTGTACCATGAAGATAGATCAATAGATCTCATTTTCCTTTTGAAAGAAAAGAAAGAAAATGATTTATTAAACACTACACTACACTACAAATAAATAATAATAATAATAATAATAATAAATGTTTATTTCGATAACTTATAAAATTGTACATACAGGGTTTGGAGTCCCCCTTTAAGCAATATTTGCTTGTATTAGGGGACACCGCTCTTGCCGGATAGATAACAGTTTATAAGTTAAATGCACAAAATATTTATAAAGGAAAAAGTTTAGTAGGTAAATAAAAATTAAATCAAAACGATACAATAAAATAAGTGGAACGTAATAAACAAACATTCATTCAGCAATTTGTAGTAGGTATATTGTATGTAGAGTATGTAAGGTAGGTATTATACCTATGTATTTGTTTGCAGTACGAGTTAGGTTGTCTTTCTCCAATAACACCGGCCTCTTAAGAGTCGGGTACCAGAGTTGGACACCGTTGGTTTGCGTGTGTTGTGAGTTCTTTAGGCATTATAGCCGCATCCTTTGTACAATGGTCTCTATTTCATCATAGTTTTTAGTCATAATCCATTCAGTAAGAGATTTCTTGCATTGAAAATATGTCATCGAATATATTCCTAGATGTTTATTTAGTAAATTATAGATATAAGATGATTGCCAGACATATTGTCTCCTTGCAAATATAGTTTTAACTGCTGCTACGGGAATTGGGTCTTTCTTTCTACGACTAGAGACATTATCCTGCTCAGCGTCATAAGACAATGATTTATGGAGTCTAAGTAACAGCTTGAGTACGTAGAGTTTCCTTACTGTAAGGAACCCCGATTCAAGGTATAGACTTTCAGTAGAGAATCTATAGGGCTTGAAGAACATAACTTTTATTAAAGAACGTTGCGCTCTTTCTAGCTCCATAAATTTGACTTTAGTTGCCCCTCCCCAAATCGGTAAACAGTATCCGATAACAGACTGTGCTAGTGATATGTAAATTTCGCTAAGAAGATCTTTTGGTGTCACGTGACGCAGAATTTTGAAGGTCCATATTAGTTTTCTTATTCTATTCATTATAAGTTCCGTATGCATATGCCAAGAAAGTCTCTGATCAAGCATTACACCAAGATATTTTGTTTGTTTTACTCTATTTATTTTGGTGCAAGTACACACATCATTAGAGTCATAACATTTATGAACTATTAATTGAAAATCCTTTGAAGGTTGAGAAGAGTCATAAATGCTAAAGCATATGTAATTGGTTTTTAAGATATTCAAAGTTAGAAGGTTGGCGTCCAGCCAGGCAGTTATCTTTTTAAGACCAGTTTCCGCGGATTTTTTAACACAGTCCCACGTTTTCCCAGAGAATACTATGGCTGTGTCATCCGCGTACGACAAAACGTGCCCCTGGTCTATGCTCATGTTACTTAGACTATTTATATAAATGAGGAATAAAGTTGGTCCCAATACGCTTCCTTGGGGGACACCGAAGGTTATTGATTCGTCTGCACTAATAAGGTCACCTATTTTTATTCTTTGTTTACGATCAGACAGATAATCCTTGAATAACAAGAGCGGTGTGCCACGTATGCCTATCATTTCAAGTTTGTTAACAAGTATTGGAATGGAGACTGTGTCAAAAGCATTTTTGAGATCCAGAAAAGCTACAAGACACTTGCTTCCACTATCCAGTATGTGTGTTACAGAAGAAGTAAGTGCCAAGATGGCATCTTCTGTGGACATGCCCTGGCGAAAGCCGTACTGAGATGGTGATAGAAGATTAAATTTTTTAAGGAAACAAACCAATCGGGAATTTATAAGCTTTTCTAAAATTTTTGAAATGGACGAGAGAACTGAGATAGGTCTATAATTCACTAAAAGAGACCCGTCTCCGCCCTTGTGAACAGGCGTTATCAAGGCTTCCTTTAGGACGGTCGGAAAAACTCCTTGTTCAAAGCATAAGTTAGCTAGATGTGTGATTACAGGGACAAGTAGTACGTGAGATGCTTTTATAAAACTACCCTGTATTTTGTCAATCCCTGGAGCACTGATTTTAGGCTTAATATAACGGTTCTCACTTCATCTATATCCGTGTTAAAAAAAGCAAAAGAATTTGTAGCTTGGGTTTTGCTGAGATCAGCCTGAGTATTCTGTCCTGTTGTCACAGACACCGATGCTGTAATATTGTTTGCTAGGCGTTTACCAACTGAGCAGAAATATTCATTGGCTTTATTAATACTCAGTGTTGGGGTTCTGTCTATGTTCAGTAGTTCATTACTTTTTGTGTTTTTCAGTTTACGTTGAGTAATATAATTGATGGCATTCCACAATTTTTTAGGGTTTTTGTGTGCTTTTTGTAATTGGTCATAATCATATTTACGTTTTTGTTTTTTAATAATACCGTTGCAATAGTTTCGGTATCTCTTATAAGTAATCCTTAGTATTTCATTATAGGGATCTACTTTTAGTCTTTTTTGCATGTTATTTCTGTTCCATATACATCGTAGTATTCCAATAGTCATCCAAGGTTTAATTAGTCTTTCTTTCTGTGGTATGGGCTTAGTTATACTGTTTATTGTAATACATTGCTGTAGCCTACTTATCAAAACATCAGTTAATTCGTTTGGACAATTTAAATGTAGTAGTTCTGATAAGTTAATATCATGCATATATTTCAAAGCTCCTGTTAGGTTAAATATCGTTTTAGTTTTGATGTTTCTTTTAACATTTACACAGTTACTGAGTTTTAAGAAAATCATGTTGTGGTCGGTAATAGTAGTATCTAGAATAGCTATGCAAACTGACTTATGTTCAGGTTTAATTTTTACAATAAAATGATCTAGACAGTTATTGCCTCTCGTAGGTACCGTATGACCAGGTAACAAGCCATGCATAGCCAACATATTTAAGTAGTTTAATCTATTTGAACGCTCTAGTGTATTTTCATTCTGCCTGTAGATGAGATTTATATTAATGTCGCCTGTGATTATAATATTATTATACTGTGAAGAGATGGAAGTAAGATGCTGATTTAAACTATTCGTAAAATCATCGGTGTTCAATATTGACGGAGATCTATAAATACCTAGTATAATTGTATCCGGGTATACTTTCACTTGTAGACAAGATGCATGTCGTAATTTAATTTCACTAACCTTAACTTTATGTGTATTTTTAATGTAAGCTACCACTCCATCAGCTTTGTTTAAATGGTTTGTTGTCTGAAAGGATGAATAATTCATAATTTGTGGTATGTTTTTGTTTGAGTTTAACCTACATTCACTAAGTATAAGTAGGTCTATTCTTGACTTAAGGTTGGCTAGGTTTAATTGTAAGTCGTCGAAATTGGCATAAATACTTCTAATATTTTGTGATATTATAGTAAAATCAGAGTTCTTTACTTTCACTATATCCGGAAATTCACCCATAGTACAGCTGAGAACTTGAGCAATTTCCAAGTTGTCTATTTCTTGTATAGTGTTAAGTGTGTTATCCATTATTGAAAATTATTAAGAAGTAGAAGGCATTGACTATTTCGGGTTTTGTGTAGTATTTTTTGGAGAGTGTGTGATTGCAAGTGTTGAGATGCGAATGCTTTAGACTGGTAATTACCATTGCATGTGATGAAGGACGCGTAATTACGATTTATAAAATAAAATAAGACTACTTAGTAACACGAACAAATACACACAATTATTGGAAAGCTAAAACTAACACATGTAGGTAGGTACCTACCTAAGTACCTATTGGGTTGGTACCAAGTAGCCCCCTCAGCAGGCAAACGAGCGCGTGTGTGTAGGTTTAACAGGTCCTGACTCAGCTTGTTGCTCTACACAAAAACCTAGAGAAGGTAGAAAAGGAACCGTAAGGTTTCTTCGTCGTTTCTTTACTTTAGTCTACATAGCGAAGCGATCTAAATCAAAAATACCACTTTATTTCCGTGTCAGTGTATTTTTTAATATGATTTGACTTTTTCTAAGTGTACATTTATTGTATTTATGGAAATAAAGCATTTTTGAGTTTGAGTTTGAGTTTGTCTGTGTTGGTGTGATTGCTATGTTGCGTGTAACTCCTTTACGTTATGCGCTCCTGGTAGCTCTGTGAATTTACATAATTACTTTCTAATAAACCTACGCTATAAAATAATCTCAGTTAATGTTGTACCTGACTGTACAAAATCTACAAAATTTTGGGTTGAAACGTCGACAAAATATAATTATTTTGATGTGGGTTGAAACGCAGACAGTTTTTGGTGTGAAACGGCAAAAATGAATATGACATGAAAACCTGAAAACCTGTGGTCCGGAACAGCACTACACCGAGTCTACAGACAAACATAACAGGAAAAGTAATAAAACACCAGTACTTAAGTCATTTACAACGGGATCTTACCATAAGCTGCCATGTTAGCCCTTGCATTTTGTGACGTCACGGTTCATCGGATCCCCTATGTCAACTCAAAGTCAAAACTTCATGCCCATACAAAAATGTTCAAGTATGACGTCACGCTTCAGATGCCAATAGCGTTGCGTTTAGAAATTTGGGGTTTACTTTTAAAATATCTACTTTTCAACGATAAAATTTCATAATAAAAACATCATAAAATACAAAAATTAAAATACAGATATATTTCTATATCAATAGAGAATACGCTCAAAAAATATTATCTTTTTTGAAGTCATATGCATATACCCTATTGATGATTGTTTTATCCACTAGAATGGCGGCACGTAGTAGAGCTATGCCCGCGGATGGATGGCGCGCCCGTGGCGGTAGCGGTGGCGTGCGGCTCTTGTGCAGAGAAGCGAAACTGGATGTGTGACCTGGTTATGCTCAACACTAAACCAATGCTGGACCGCAGTCTGGACAGGTATGACACTAGTGTTATCAATAAATAAGGATTACCTGGGGGGTTATGCTCTATGACCAATTCAACGTCTTACACAGATACGACAAGATATCGGCGGGGAATGGGACAAAACTGTATTGGTTTTGTCCCATTCCCCGCCGATAATTTAGTTTTTAGAAATTATAGTATTATTGTTCATCAATAGATGTCAGGAAGAGTCATATTTTGTAGTTTAGTGATTAAGTTGATTAGGACAAGTTGATTATTGAAAACACGAATAAAATAGTATTATTATTCGCCAATAGATCTCAGGAAAAGTTAATTGAGTACGATAAAGTTGTGAAAGTTTATTGAAAACACGATTAAACGACATTTTCTAAAAATGAATCTTAACGAGATCTTTATCATTATATAATGTGACCATTGTATTTATTCCAAAATAAACAATTTATTTATTTATATTTCCAGTATACTACTAGACCTAGAAAAGCGACATCCCCTGCAGCTACCGCCTGCAGATTTGTACAGATTTGCTGTCCCCGATGGTCCAGATAACATCGTTTTAGAAGAACATAGCCCGCACAATGTGCCGCTTATAAAGGTAAATTACAGTAGAACTTTGATTGTTAATATAAGAATGAAAATATTCAGTAACAATTCCGCGAAAAAACCCTTCTGCGATAAAATCTAACAAATTATACAAAATGAAAGATTTTATCAAAGTAAGTCGTCAACTAGTTTCGTCTCTCCGCGAGACACAATCAGGATCACACCTCTCGTTCAAGATCGATTATGTACCTTGATTGTTAGAAAATGTTGAACACGTTTTTTCTTTTGTATCAAAGTAATTTTTCTGGAAATTCAGTCATTTGTGAATTTTAAGGGACCACCTCTGGATCTAAATACATTATTACTAAAATAAATAAAGAAAACTGCAGTCAAATGTAATAATTCTTCTTTTCATTTCATTGTTTTGTATACATACACAAATAAATCGTTGTCAATGTTTCTCTTCGACATGTTTCCTTTTCTTTGTTCCTATTTTCTTTTCTCCGTGACGTCACGAAACGGCTTAGTCGGAAGACCAGCGTTGGTTGTACGTAATACAACCAACTGATGCTGAGACTGGGACCGTTTTATCACTCTTTTAAGCTGTCTTCTTTTCTATCTTTTAAATTGTATGTCTTTGAGTTAGAAATAAACGTTTCTAAATCTATAAATTCCAAACTCATTTGTTCCAGGGTGCAACACTCTTAAAACTAGTCGAACGTCTAACCTACCATATCTACGCGGACTTGAACCTCGTTCGAACATTCCTGACCACCTACCGTTCTTTCTGCTCCGCATCAGAGCTGCTAGACCTTCTCATCGAGAGATTCCACATTCCTGAACCAGGAGATGTTTATGATGCACCTAGACACGGTAAGAGATATTCCAGAAAAACTTTAATGGGCGGTATGTGAACGAAGAATAGGAACGGATCGAATGACGAGCCCTGATCTACTCCATATGAACTCTTGCTAACAAACTTGTCACGGTCACAGATAATGTATTACGTATTTATTACACGCTACAGTCAAATCCAGACTATATTTTACTTGTAAAGGTTACTCCCTGTTGAAATTATAGGCCACGTCAAGTTCTAAATTTCACTGTGTATTGAATTGACTTTAATTTCTCCAAATGTTCTTTTGCGCACGCCAGTACCAAGGATCAAGACACGTAAAAAGGATCATAGTCCCAACACTTCGTTACTCGAAATCGATTTAGGTAAAGTATTAAGATTAGCTTATTGCATGCAATGGTGTGCCGGCACAGAAATTGCACCATCCCAAATCTTCCGCCGGGGGTGGGCAGCAGCGCCCCTTGCAGAACAATAGGGTATATGCATGTGATTTCAAAATGGCTATAAAAATATATACGTATTCTCTATTGATATAGAAACATATCTGCATATTTATTTTTGCGTTTTGTGATGTTTTTATTGTAGAATTTAACCATTGAAAAATTTATATTTTAAATCTCAATCGCAAAATTTCGAAACGCTACTCACATTGACTAGAGCGGACGTGACATCACTGTACGCATTTCTTCTTTTTTTATTCTGCTTGCTGCACCTTGATTTGACACTATTCTGCCCACTTGACATTTCGTATTGTCGATTATTTTCAGTTTTTTCGGAAAACCTCTTTCCTGAGATGATCAATACCGAGGTCGTCACCAAAGGTTTTAATCAAGTGCGTACGTCGACGTCACATAAACATGGCGCCAATATGGCAGCGTTTTTATCACCCGAAAATGATTGTAGTTTTGATTTGTTTTTTTTACCTTGTTAATGCGAAATTCAGTGAGCGTCTTATCATTCCTGGGTTAAATAAAGACCTAAAGAATCGATTAAAACAACAAAAAAAATCGATGCATATACCCTATTCTACCACCGAACTATGATCCCTAACCCTCATTTCTAGCGTGGGGGTGTATGGACATAACTCATGAATCATGAGTTATGTCCATACGCCCCCACGCCTTATCATGATACAAGCCAATAAGGCGCTTTGCAAGGGGAGGCTTGCGTCTAGCAGTGTACCAATATAGGCTGTAGATGCAATGTCTATTCGAAACTCTTAAAGACAAAGGTTTTCATTTTCAGAGATCCATCCATGTGCAAATTTTCTGTTATTATTCTTTGATTGTGTGAATTTGAAGTAGATACTTATTTTTATTAAAGTAGTGCTAAAATAAATTCAGTCATTCATGAAATGATTTTGAAATCAGTTGAAACCTAAAGTATCTTAACTTATCAAGCCACTGGCTGGATTCTACTACTTCCATAGAAGGTAATAAAAGTATGTTTAAAGTAAATCTTGAAGTCGTAACTACTTGCATTGTTTACCCAAAGAAAACTCAAGTCCTATATTTTTATGCTTCTGCCATCGATTAAAAATTTCGAGGGGGGCCGGCGAATTTTTGATCGATGGCTTCTGCACATCTTTTATATATAAAGCTTTTCTAATAACTTATTAAAAAATATCTTAACTAAATTATTAAATAATATACAATGTTTTATTCACAGCAGAAAGTATAGAAACGGTAGCAAGCAGCGATGCAGAGAAACTAAGTAAAAACACGGCGAGAGAAGACTGGAAGCGGTATAGGAAAGAATTCCAACAGCCGGTAAAATTTAGGTAAGTTTGTGCTTCCGTATATCTCTATATATAAAAGAAAGTTGTGTTAGTTACACTATTTATAACTCAAGAACGGCAACGGTTTGGCGCATCTGAAAAGCGGGGTGGTAGCTTAGAACCAGGAGACGGACATAGGAATCTTTTTATCCCGTTCCCGTGGGATGTGACATACAAATGTCTACGGGAGCGAAGCCGCGGGGCGCAGCTAGTACTGTATACTTCTAAATAAAGACATTAATGTATGAAAATTTACCAAAAACGTTGTCAGAAAATAACTAGGTTACAGCAAGGGATAACTGATAACTCTTAAAATGGAACGGAGTGTGCGAAGACCTCCCACTCGATGGACTGACGACATTGTAGCGGTTCGCAGAAACTTCCTACCTCACGGGATCATCATGAGATAAATATCACAAATAAATAAATAAACATTTAAAAAAAACCTCGTAAAAGAAAAAAACATAAAGTGCATAAAACGAATAAATATAGCTAAGTATAACAATTTAGCCTGAACTAGGTAATCCTGTTTTTCAGGCTTATTAGTGCTAATAGGGTATATGCATCGATTTTTTTTATTGTTTTAATCGATTCTTTAGGTCATTATTTAACCGAGGAATGATAAGACGCTCACTGAATTTCGCATTAACAAGGTAAAAAAAACAAATCAAAACTACAATCATTTTCGGGTGATAAAAACGCTGCCATATTGGCGCCATGTTTATGTGACGTCGACGTACGCACTTGATTAAAACCTTTGGTGACGACCTCGGTAGTGATCATCTCAGGAAAGAGGTTTTCCGAAAAAACTGAAAATAATCGACAATACGAAATGTCAAGTGCGCAGAATAGTGTCAAATCAAGGTGCAGCAAGCAGAATAAAAAAAGAAGAAATGCGTACAGTGATGTCACGTCCGCTCTAGTCAATGTGAGTAGCGTTTCGAAATTTTGCGATTGAGATTTAAAATATCAATTTTTCAATGGTTAAATTCTACAATAAAAACATCACAAAACGCAAAAATAAATATGCAGATATGTTTCTATATCAATAGAGAATACGTATATATTTTTATAGTTATTTTGAAATCACATGCATATACCCTATTATGAAATACAATAGTCACTTACTATGACGATAAAGGCATTTAGTTTAACAATGTTGTTTACAAACAATTTTTTTTATATGTACTTGCACTGTGTAAAACTGGGTTATTCACTATTCTAACTATATAAAATATAAATATATCGAGTCAGACCAAACACTCCTTTCTACACACTTATCGAAATAAATAAAGCCTTCGATAAATATCAAATTGCAGATTTTGAGAATACGCTGGTTTGCTCGATATTTTGACAGTATCTACCAGAATATTATATCATCTATGCCTCTACTCCCGGTTGCCTTTAGAAGATATTTTATATAGATAGAATATAGATTATAGATTTAAGCGATAAGGCCGCCGATTGTGCCATATTAGATTTAATTAGTAGACTGTAAGTTAAAGTTTTGTAAACTTACGCGATCATAACACATTGTTATAAGTATTCACAGGCATTTCGACGACCTCTGTGGCGCGGTGGGCGAAGGTCCGCCTGCTACGCAGGAGGTTGCGGGTTCGATTCCCGCCTCGGGACAAATGTGTGTACGATCTGCAGGTAGTTGTTCAGGGCGTTCTGGATGTTTTCTATGTATAATAAAAAATATCTATCTATGTAGTGTATTGTATTATGTATATCAGTTATCTAGTACCCATAATACAAGCTCTGCTTAGCTTGGGGCTAGATAATGCGGTGTGAATTGTCCAGCATTATTTATTATTATTATTTATTTATCACGTTTATTGAATGATAAATAACGTGATAATCGTTATTAATTTACCGATAAATACCCGTGAATATTTATAATAGACTAAGTTTGTTATAAATTTTTGATGTTACAATAAAGACGTTATCTATCTATCTCTATTTAATTATTAACTTAAGTTATAAGTGTTATAACTGTACGAAAACTATTCTCTGAACTATAATTTGGTTATATTATAACTGTAGGAAACTATTCTCTGAACTATAATTTGGTTATATTATAACTGTAGGAAACTATTCTCTGAACTATAATTTGGTTATATTATAACTGTAGGAAACTATTCTCTGAACTATAATTTGGTTATATTATAACTGTAGGAAACTATTCTCTGAACTATAATTTGGTTATATTATAACTGTAGGAAACTATTCTCTGAACTATAATTTGGTTATATTATAACTGTAGGAAACTATTCTCTGAACTATAATTTGGTTATATTATAACTGTAGGAAACTATTCTCTGAACTATAATTTTATCCGCAGGGTAATAAACGTAATTCGACATTGGGTCGACCAGCATTTCTACGACTTCGAGCGAGAGCCGACGTTACTCGAACGGCTTCGGGAGTTCCTAGAGTCGGTCGACGGAAAGCCTATGAGGAAGTGGGTTCAGAGCGTGCTCAAGACATTGCAGAGAAAGGTAAGTTAAACAGAGCACTGCCTGCGGAATTGCATACGTATTTTAGATATGATAAGTAGTCATGCGCTGTGTGGTGCTTGCTAAGAATTTGCACCGGCTCAACTCTCCCGTGGGTGTCGTAAGAGGCGACTAAGGGATATCCAAGGGGGTCAGGGCAGCACTGCCTCCTGCAGAATAAACTACGATTCCTAACCCGCATGCCAATCGTGGGGATTATGGGCAATACCCCCATGAGTTAAACACCAATAAGGCGTTCATCAGGATGAGGCCTGCGTCCAGCAGTGGACCGATACAGGCTGTTGAGGTTGAGGTGGTTGTCGAGACCTGCATCACACTATCACTCTATGTATATGGATGTATAGATGTATGGATGGATGGATGTTTGTTACCTCTGCACGCCAAACCACTGAACGGATCTGGCTAAAATTTTGCATACTGGTAATTCTTATCCTAGAATCAAACATAGGCATACTTTTTATCCCATAAATCAGTTCCCGTGGGATAAAAATCACCTTTTAACGATTCCACAGGAACAACGCGTGCAAGGCCGCGGGGCGCAGCTAGTATTTATATAACTTTAATCTTTCAGAGTTTGGAAGCGGAAAGCGGCGCAGGCGCCGGTGTTGCCCACGTTTTCGACCGCGCACCCCCGCTAGTCATCCGCCACGTCGCTGACCCCGACAAATATAGTTGGCACCCCCTATCGTTGCACCCATTGGAACTGGCGAGACAGCTGACTTTATTGGAATTTCAGCTCTATAGACAGGTATGTTAAACTATGGAACGAATTGCCAGTCTCAGTAAGGCGTGCAAAGTCGCTGCCAATCTTTAAATTCATGGTAAAGGAGCACTACTTGTCCTGTCATCACTGAACGCATACCTAAGTCCCTTTGTTTATATATATATTAAGTAATTTAATATATATATAAACAAAGGGAATTATATGTAAACTAGTATATGTAAATATATTTAACGATAAGTATGTATTTATGTCTATGTATTATATTATAATATTAGTTCTTTATTTTTATAACATTTTAAAACTTACAGAAGCACACATATCCCCGTGTAATGACCCATGATCCTATCCATCCATGGTTGTCTGGTAGAGATCTCGCTCTTGAGCGATAAGACCGCCAATTGTCGCTTAGTTTTAACTTTTCTGGTTGTAAATAAATAGTTCCTTTTAGATTTAAGTGTGCAATTCCTGCGTCTAAGAAATTACCGCGCACCATTTCACTTGCAACATTTTGGTTCGCAATTGGAACCTATTGTCAGTAGACGTAATATGTCATGCCAGACCAAGCGAGTGCGCGCAAGCAAAGGCTAAAGGTGATATCAGTCGGTTCACTCGAGTGATTATTCTCTCAATGACTCGAGACTTCCTTTCATTCTATGTTCACACGGCGTTGAGGGAATGATATAGAAAAGAATATTCACTGTTCTTTTCTTTGAATATGTCATCGAGTGATTATTCTCTCAATGACTCGAGACTTCCTTTCATTCTATGTTCACACGGCGTTGAGGGAATGATATAGAAAAGAATATTCACTGTTCTTTTCTTTGAATATGTCATCGAGTGATTATTCTCTCAATGACTCGAGACTTCCTTTCATTCTATTTTCACACGGCGTTGAGGGAATGATATAGAAAAGAATATTCACTGTTCTTTTCTTTGAATATGTCATCGAGTGATTATTCTCTCAATGACTCGAGACTTCCTTTCATTCTATGTTCACACGGCGTTGAGGGAATGATATAGAAAAGAATATTCACTGTTCTTTTCTTTGAATATGTCATCGAGTGATTATTCTCTCAATGACTCGAGACTTCCTTTCATTCTATTTTCACACGGCGTTGAGGGAATGATATAGAAAAGAATATTCACTGTTCTTTTCTTTGAATATGTCATCGAGTGATTATTCTCTCAATGACTCGAGACTTCCTTTCATTCTATTTTCACACGGCGTTGAGGGAATGATATAGAAAAGAATATTCACTGTTCTTTTCTTTGAATATGTCATCGAGTGATTATTCTCTCAATGACTCGAGACTTCCTTTCATTCTATGTTCACACGGCGTTGAGGGAATGATATAGAAAAGAATATTCACTGTTCTTTTCTTTCAATATGTCATCGAATAAAGTCCGTGTTGGAATTACTTTAATTTGTGATCATTTAATCAAAGAGTTGACAAACCAGCTTTCATATAAAAAAAAATCCTGGGGTAACAAACATAAAAAAAATACAGTCGACTTGAGAACCTCCTCCTTTTTTTATGTTTGCTACCTCAGAACTTTTGACTGGGTGGTCCGATTTTCATGTTTTTTTTTATATGAAAGCTGGTGCTTCCCTTGTGGTCCCATTTTAATTTGATTCAGTTTTGACAGCGGGATCCATGATAATTCATGAAAAAACTATAAAAATTGAAGTCGGTTTATAGTTCTTTAAAACAAAATTAATTAAACTTTTTAAACTTTCGCGATTTGTTAACATAATTAAATGATTATTTATCGGGTAATTATCGCGTACCTTTGTTTTTATTTCCCCTACGTTTCTACCGCATTACAGCGATCAGTCGCACCGTGACCACGATCGCTGTAATGTGGTAGAAACGTAGGGGAAATAAAAACAAAGGTACCTACGCGATAAATAATCATTTAAAAATTAATTATTTACAATGAATTGTTTGTTATTTTAGGTAAAACCTTCAGAGCTAGTGGGAGCGGTTTGGACCAAAAAAGACAAAGAGAAAACCAGTCCCAATCTATTGAAGATCATCAAACATACAACTAATGTGAGTGAAACATTTTTAGTGATTCTCTGTTTGGTGAAATAGGCTTCAGCTGTATCCTGAGTTTGGGCGCTGGGAGGTGCAACACAGTTTTTAACTTATACGCTTTCCAGTGTTCCAATGTCTTTTAACTACATTATGTATTTGTTCATGTATAAATAAATTTTAAAAAATTATTTAAAAAAATATTCGGCTCAGCGGGCGAAGGTCCGCCTGCGACACGGGTTCGATCCCCGCCTGGGGCAAATGTTGGTACGATGACGATGTGCAGATATTGAAATGATTTATTCTGGGTGTTTTTGTATAATACAAAAGAAATAATGCAAATGCTTTCAATATACTTAAGTAATAGCTACGCTCTTTTCATGTAGTCTATGTCCGTTCTCAGGTTACCATTTACTAATTTGATTAAAACGATTGTAAAAAACAATTACAGTAATTAATAATATGATTTCTGCCAAATGTCATGAAGATCGTGCAGCCGTTTAGCCGTTAAAAGGTAATAGACAGACAGAGATGCTTTCGAATTTATAAAATTAGTATGGATAAATTAGTAGTTATCTTAAACACCCCCGAACTCTTCTTGCTTTGGGCTAACCTTTATACTATTTAAATAAAATTTATGTAAATATTTAAAAAAAAACATATAATAAATCTAAATAAATAAATCTTAAAATTATTTATTTGATAAATAGAATAAAAAATAGAATATTTTTTTATAATATTAAATAAACCTATGTAGTTTATCCAGCATCATTTATGTTACTTGTTTCTGGGCTGGTTTAGGCAACTAGGCCACAGGTGGGCCCTTTTTGCGTGTCGGGTGGGGGGCTGTTAATCTAATCTAACCGCCCATCATTTACGTATCAAGTCTTCATGATCCTAACATAATCTTGACTCCCACAGTTCACCCGATGGATGGAGAAATGGATAGTCGAAAGCGAGAACTTAGAAGAAAGAGCCGGCTGCGTCTGTCGTCTGCTAGAAGTGGGACTAGCTCTCAACTCTCTGAACAATTTCAATGGAGTGCTGGCCGTCAGTGCGGCGTGCGGCAGCGCGGCCGTGCACCGACTTAGGCAGACTTTCCAGGTCAGTTCAGTTCAGTTCAGTTCTTTATTTACTCGCACGCGTTGTTTCTATGAAAACATTAAAAGGTGATTTTCATCCCACGGGAACAGATTTATGGGATAAAAAGTAGCCTATGTTTTATTCCAGTATTAGAATTACCTGTATGCAAATTTTCAGCCAGATCCTTTCAGTAGTTTTGGCGTGAAGAGGTAACAAACATCCATACATCCATCCAAACTTTGGCCTTTATAATATTAGTGTGATGTGATTTATTACACAAAATCCACAGCTCTCTTAAATAAAAGTAACTTAACTTAAGAACTGAGAGTTTTTGCAATAGATCACGCTTAAATGATACTATATATATGATATTATAACTAGCTGTGCCCCGCGGCTTTGCACGCGTTGATCATATGGATCAGTACAGGTAATTCACCTGTATGATTGTCTGGTAGATATCGCTCTTGAGCGATAAGACCGCCAATTGTCGCTTAGTTTTAACTTTTCTTGTTGTAAATAGTTCCTTTTAGATTTAAGTGTGCAATAAAGTAATAGCTATCTATCTATGCAACATTTCAGCACGATCCGTTCAGTAGTTTTTGCGTGAAGAGGTAACAAACATATGGATGTTTGTTACCTCTTCACGCATCACATCATAAAGGCGAAAGTTTGTATGAATGTATGTCCATACATTCATACAAACTTTCGCCTTTATGATGTGATGGAACGTAGCATTACAGGTCACAACATTTTGTCAACTTTATAACTTCATTAGGCTATGCTAGTACACGGCTGGACATCCTTCTTCCTTGTGACGTCATCAGACTAGTCCACGGCTGGACATCCACCTTCCTTCTCATCTTTAAGGTTGAACTAGTCGCTCATTTTTTCATACAAACGTGGAAGGGTAACTAACTAGGGTGTTAGATGTTGACCATCCAAAACTAAGGATGAAATCAATTTATACCGTCATAAACTATGTTTGTATACAACTAAAACCGTAAAAAAAGTATACGTTTGAAAAAAAAAGCTTCTAAACTTTCGTATTTCAACACGAATTTTAGTTTTTTTCGTTTTTTCTTTGGGCGAAATTAAATATCACATGGGGAAAGAACACTCTAAAATAAAGGGTTTAGCGACATAGTTTAGTTATTAATAAGTTAAAATAAATTTATTTTGAAGAGATACATTCAATAGTTTTTCTATGATAACCCTTATGCTAAAGTCTGTTCGGCGGCATAAATCATTGTACATTAAATTCTATCGCGCGGGTATGTATATAATATATATACATATATATATAGGGTGTGGTAAATTTTTGGCCCCTTCAGGGTAGCTACCGTTTCTTTTGTAGTTAGAAGGTTTTGTTCTAAGGAACCTTCTGTTTTATTTCGATGAAAAAAATATTGTCACTTTTAGTTTTTTGAAAAAAAGTACGGTTCGCCCAAAAAATGCCATATGTCAAAATAAACAAGTTGGTCTTAATCGACTCTATTTCCAACCAGAAACACTTTTCCCAAAGTAACATACCAAATCAAATCGTAAGTTTTGGCAATAATAATAAAAAACAATTCCCATACATTTTCTATGAAAAAACGAGTAAGTGAA
Organism: Eupithecia tripunctaria; assembly: GCA_955876795.1. NCBI lineage: Eukaryota > Metazoa > Arthropoda > Insecta > Lepidoptera > Geometridae > Eupithecia > Eupithecia tripunctaria. The sequence goes on from OY041627.1 coordinate 5,735,733, forward strand.
TACAACAATGTCCCTCATTCAAGAGTTCTTAATTTAAACTCGTATGTAACTACTTTTTTAAGTTGGTAGGCTAATTTTAAAGGCATCTCAGGATTTTTTTTTTTTTCATTAATAATAAAGGTTACTACAAAATATTTTTATTTATTTAAACATTAAAAATGACGTTTGTCAAAAAGGTAGTTAGGTAGATATGTTTCTTATTTTGGTCTGGAGACATTTTTACGTATAAACCATCGTCGTTAGAGCGAATATAGCTAGGGGTCTTCAAAATTAGCCTTCTTGATTTTTATTAAAAAAAATAAGTAAAAATTTAATTCCTGAGCTGCCTTCAAAATTAAACCGTACTTTTTTTCAAAAAACTAAAAATGACAATATTTTTTTCATCGAAATAAAACAGAAGGTTCCTTAGAACAAAACTTTCTAACTACAAAAGAAACGGTAGCTACCCTGAAGGGGCCAAAAATTTGCCACACCCTGTATATAATGACAGGTGAGATAGCATGCATTTAGGCCGCGCTCACTGATGACAAACAGTATACCCTTATGGAGACTAAAATGCTGACGTTGCCAAAATTCATCAGAAGTCACCTTGCAGAGTTCCCGATGTACTACTCCATTCGACATCGTCACCGGTTAAAGCTACCCAAAATAAGATTGACGAAAGCAATTAAAAAATTGACAATATAGGGGTTGGTTGGTTGGTTGGTAGAAGTACTCCTATTTCCGCATTTGGACTCTCACTAGGTCCATTATGCGTTCCGCTAGCATAGCCAGCCTAACTCCGTCCAGAAGCGCAGAATCTTCCTGGGATCTTCACAGGCCTCGCGGAGTGACCTCGGCAAGTTGAGGATTTCTGTTCGTTGCGCTGTTACTCCCTCGCATTCCAGGACTACGTGGGCAGCCGATTCGTCGTCGCTGAGGCACCCTCTACAGAGAGGGCTATCCGTTGCTCCGATGGTGAATAAATGTTTGTTAAGAGGGCAGTGACCTGTTAAAGTTCCTACCAGGATACGCAGGTCTGTTCTATTTAGGTTGAGTAGGTGTTTCGTAAGCCTGGGTGAGGTTGATGGAAGCGCCGCTTTGGCTTGTCTGCACTCTAGTAGGCGTGACCATCGTTCGTTGTGTAATTTGCTGGTTCTTTGCCGTATCCATGACTGGAGTAGTGAGAATGGCAGGGGCAGGAAAGGTGCGGGACCTTCTATGGTTGTTTCCGATCCCCTCCGTGCCAGTTCGTCGGCGGCGTCGTTTCCTAGTGATCCGCTATGTCCCCTGATCCATTGAAGAATGATCCGATTAGCAGTGGATATTCTCTCTAGTGCCAGGTGACATTCGTGTACTAGCCTGGAGTTACAGCTGTTGCTCTCCAGGGCTTTGAGTGTGGCAGCGCTGTCAGAGAGAATGCGTACATGTTGGCCATTTATGTCTCTCTTGTGTATTGCTGTAGCTGCGTGGGTTATTGCTGCGCATTCGCATTGGAATATGGAGCTGTGTTTTCCTAGCGTTATCGATATGTTTATGTTGAGGTCCATTGAGTGAACCCCGGCGCCCGTACCGGTGTCTGTTTTAGAACCGTCTGTATAGATTCTTACTTCGTGGGCGCCTGATTGGTCTTTCTTATCCTCATAGAGTTGTATCTGATAGTGTTTATCTGATATTGGTTTACTGGTCATTCTGTCGCATGGAGCAGCTATGAGAGGCTCATATGATATAGCCCTGTCTAGTATCTGAGCATGTGGGCTGCTTGTGACTCCCCAGAGCCCCATGGTGTGCAGTCTTAGCGCCGACATTGTCGCCTCTTGTTGTATGTACAGGTCTAATGGTGCTAGGTCTAGAATTATATTGAGGGCTGGACCGGGTGTGGTTCTCATGCAACCTGTAATCGCTGAGCATGCCATTCTTTGGAAGCGTTGTAGTTTGGTTATCACGGTGTTTAGCTCCGTTCTAGTCCACCAGACTATCGCTCCATATGTTAAGGTTGGTCTTATGATAGCAGTGTAGAGCCACATGGATATTTTTGGAGAAAGTCCCCATGTCTTTCCTAGCATTCTGCTGCATTGGTAGAAGGTAGCGGTGGCACGCTGTAGTTTGTAGTCAAGGTGTTTATTCCATAGCAATTTACTGTCTAGTATGACCCCTAGGTACTTGACTTCAGTTTTCAGTTTGATCTCTGTGTTGAACAATTTTGGTAGTGCTAGGTTCCCAAGATGTCGCTTATTTGTGAACATTATTAGTTCTGTTTTTGTTGGGTTGACTGTGAGTTCGTGATCGTTGCACCATGTTTCAATGATTTTGAAGGCTAGCTTGATCTGGTCGCATAGTGTATTCTCGAAACATCCAGTCGCTAGGATAGCGAGGTCATCCGCATATCCTACTGTAATCAGTCCGCGGCCGTTTAGCTTGCGGATTAGTTCGTCTACAACTATGTTCCAGAGTAGGGGCGAAAGGACACCGCCTTGGGGGCAGCCCCTGACTACTACGCCTCTTGTGGTTTCATTGATGGTGACTTGTATTGCTCTATTCTTGAGCATGTTGTTTATCCACTCAGCCAGGGTCGGCGTGACCCCATATCTGGTGAGTGCTCTGTGTATGCTGTTGAATCTGGTTTTGTCAAAAGCTCCTTCGATGTCTATAAAGGCCGCCAGTGTCGGCTGTTTCGCCGTTAGTCCGCCTCCGATTCGTGAGACTACGCTGTGCAGGGCGGATTCGGTTGATTTGCCTTTGCTGTAGGCATGTTGTTGGGGATGTAGTGGATTGTGAGAGAGTGTATTGTCTCTTATTTCTCTGTCACAAAGTCTTTCTAGTGTTTTTAGAAGAAATGATGTCAGACTTATGGGTCTGAAGGATTTTGGTTGTGTGTAGTCACTTCTTCCTGGTTTTGGTATAAATACAACCTTCACTTCCCTCCATTTGTGCGGTATGTATTTGTTGGCGATGCACGCTCTGAAAATTCTGACAAGGTGTTCGGCCAGTATGTTGCTGCACCATCTGAGCATGCCTGGAAATATTCTATCCAGTCCTGGTGATTTGAAGGGAAGGAAGCTGTTGATTGCCCATAGAACCTTCTCGCGGTTTATCATACTTTGGGCTGCTGTCCAGTCTAGGTTGGTAGGCGTTTGCTCTAATACTTCCTCCCAAGAGTCAGTGTCTGTTACTAGGCACCCTGGGAAGTGTGTGTTGAGTAGTACTTCGCTGGTTTCTGAGTCAGATTTGGTGTAGGTGTTGTCAGGTTTTATGAGGCACCCGATAGTGCTTTCAGGCACATTTGCTAATAAAGTTTTTATGCGGGCTGCCTGATTGTTGTTTTCAATGTTGGTGCAGAACCTTTCCCAACATTCAGTTTTTCTTAAGCGAATTTTCTTTTTGTAGGTTCTTTTCGCATTGTAGTATTCCTCCCAGTCTTTGTCTTGTCTGGTGTTCATGGCTCTGTTGAACAATTTCCTTACTTTGCGTCGGAGCCTTTGCAGTTCAGGGCCCCACCATTGGCCTTTCGCCCCGATTTTGGGCGAGACCAGTGGGCAGGATTGTTCATAGCTGTTGGTAAGAATTTGTGTTAGTTGGTTTATGTAGTAGTCTATGTCACCTACTGCTAAGTGGTCTGGTGGGTTGAAATTGCTGGTTAGTTCCGATTTTACCAATTTTAAAAATTTGGTTTTATCGGTCTTACGTGGGATGCGCCTTGGTTGTGGTTTCGATATTGTCAGATCCAAGCCAAACCTGATCCATCTGTGGTCCGAGCATGAGGCCTCGTTTGAGACATGCCAGTCCTTGACGGAGTGAGAGACTTGTGAGGTAGACAGTGTTAAATCGACAATATAGGGGTAGAAATTACAATAATCTGCCAGACTTTATAACTAGTGCCGCGTCGACGGCTATATTCACGAACGAACTGATGAGAATCCTAATGGACAGGGCATATTACACCTTAGAAGAATGAATGAATGAATGAACACTTTTATTGTCATACGAAATAAAAAAAAACTTATATCTATAAAAAAATACGTACAATAGACGGCCTTATTGCTTAAATAACAAATTTGATGACAATCGCTCAACCACTTTGACTTTGTGGCGAGCGCAGCGAGACACACAGCGTAGATAATAAGCGGGTTTATATTATTCTATTTATATATTTGTGACCTTTACTCAATTAAAACGTTACATATTTCCAGATGGTCCCACTCCGCCTAATCCGAGCCTTAGAAGAATTCCGCGAGTTAAATTCGGACCACTTCCGTCGCTACCAGGAGCGCCTGCGCAGCATCAACCCGCCCTGCGTACCTTTCTTCGGGATGTATCTCACCAACATACTGCATATAGAGGAAGGCAACCTAGGTCAGTGATAGATACAGACTAGCCCCCTTATTCAGAATAGTCTGCTAACTTAGCACACTGCTAAATCTCGCTCTGTTTTCTTCTATTGACATAAGTCAGACTGAGAAATAACACTACTTAGCAGCCGTTTTATGTTAGCAGACCATTATTAATAAAGGGGTAGATTTATACCTAGGTACTATAGGAGAGTGAGTTAAATTCGGACCACTTCGTCCGACCACAATCTCACCTGATGGTCAGTGAAGATGTACCTACGATGTATCACGAATGTCTTGAAGTTATTTATTCACTCTTGTCACAGTCTTGAAGATAAAGGCTGAATCAGGAATGCAATTTCAGGAATACGAAAAATTTACTATTTTCTATGTGCTACAGAGCGACAAGGCTACGCTCGACTCTCTAGCTCAACGTGCATGTTGAAAGTTGATATACACAGCAGAGATGTAACGGAGCTTCAATTCCGGTTCCGTTAAGTCGGAACTTCCGATTATTATTACACTTTCGGTTCCGATTTCGTTTCTGATACTTTTATATCGGAAGTTATTCGGAAGTCGGACGAAACGGTGGCGCGCGACAAATTTGTTGTAATGAAAAGTATGCTAAGCGAGTACAATAAAGAAAAACGTATAAGTATTAGTGATGTTATTGTGGTGGAAAGTAAATGGAAATACATACAAACTTCCAGCCCCTCAAATCAATTGCCCGCCAATATTTGTCATGTCCACCGGGCTCGTTAGCGAGCGAAAATCTTTTTAGTGGTGCTGGCCTAATTTACGACTCCTTAAGAAATAGATTGGATGGGGACAAGGCTTCAAAGCTTTTGTTCATAAAGTACAATACATTACTTGTGGAGTCAATTTTGATTTAATTTGCTTTTGTACATTTATTGTAATGTAACCAAATGTAAAACTCGCTGATTTGGGTTTTAATTTTAATTAAACTTTAAATTCATTACTCTTTTGTTTATTTGGAATTATGATTATATTATAAAATTGACTATAAATCATGTTTTATTCGTCCTTAAACAAACTGAGCCTGCCTCCGATTCCGGTTCCGATTTCGATTCCGATTCCGATAAATCAAATTTGAAAACTCCGATTCCGATTTCGGTTCCGATAAAACGACCTCCGTTACATCCCTGATACACAGCGCGGCTTGCTTCGTTCGTCACGCTGCAATATAAATTTAGCTAGAGTACAAACTACAGAGCGCACTACCGAATAATAGCTTTATATCCATGAATTTTAATCAAACTAAAACTATTTACTATAAAAACTATCTTAGTTTGACGAATCCATTACAGAGTTCACTGAGTATGGTGTTCGTCCAATACAAATAAGGTTCGTAGTTTGCCCGCTTACATCCGTAATTGAAACTACAATTTGTTTCAATTGTAAATACTAGTTCTAATATATTTATATTATTTGATTGTAATATTCTCTTTCAATAATTTAATTTTAAATATATTGTTCACAGATTACCTACCAAATTCAGAACTAATAAATCTATCGAAGCGAAGAAAAGTCGCTGAGATTACGGGAGAGATTCAACAGTACCAAAATCAACCTTATTGTCTCACCGTTGAACCCAAAACTAGGGTAAGATATAACCGTATGAAAGCTATACTTAGTTCTAGAACCTAAGATATATTTAGAAATATATTTAGGTAAACAAAAACGTGAATGACTGAAAACTAACTTATGATAAAGAGCTAGGTCCCTTTTTACCCAATGTATAAGAAATTTTTAGATTTAAGTACTTATTAGTTTTTATTATTGTATGTACCATTTGTACCTACTATTTTTTGTCTTTGGGTAAAATAAATGATTTTTATCTTTATCTTTATAAAGGCAGAAAACAGCAAGATAGCCACTAAAAACAACACCGATTCCCGTTATCCCAAAACAGAAAAGGTTTTAAAAGTTTAAAATACCGATTAATAGGTATCTCAGAAACAATAAAAATACAATTGGAGGCTCAATGAGTAATCATCAGAGTACTTTATTGCTAAATTTGCTAAACACATTTTGATAATTGACCTTAGATGTCTTATCGAAGTGTTTTACTCACACGCGCCTTAGGCTGAGTCAAAATGACCGTTATTTTTTGGGTTTTGCGTCGCCTAAAAAGCTTAGATACTTAGAGAAGACAACATTCCTTTGATCTAAGTCTAAAACTCTTGATCAATCTCAACAAACTAACAACAAAAGTTCCTAGAACAAGCTTATTTAATAATTTTGTTATTCCACAGGCCTTCCTAGAATCTCTAGAACCGTTCCCGGGCAAAGACGACAACGAGATAACCAACTATCTGTACGCGAGGAGTCTGGAGATAGAGCCGCGACCGCCAGTCAAACAGACACCCAAATTTGTATGTATATACTTGTTATAAATGTTAGTAAATCATAGTGCAACTAGCGTATAACGACCGGTGTAAAGTTAGCCGCAGGAACATGGGTATACATACGACAACGACATAACCAACGAGGAGTTTGAAGATCGTGCCATGCTTTCTGTAATTTTAGGTTCATTTAAATGTTACTATCTCACTAAAAATAACCTAAAATTACAGAGATAATCAAACGTTCGTTGCAATTACCACACTAAATAATATTGAACAATAAAGCAGCCAATTTATATGGTGGTTTTAATTTTGATCATAAATATTGGTAATCATATTATTTGTGTTGTTTCTAATAAATACTATTTAGATCATTACATATTTATTTAGTACAATTCCTAAAGTATTCATACATAATACTTGTACACTACGTTTTTAAAGAGATAAAGTTTATAATACATACTTGCCAATAATAATTGAAAACTATAAACCGACTACAATTTTTATAGTTTTTTCATGGATTTTCATGGATCTCATTATCAGAACTGGACCAAATTAAAATGGGACCATACGGGACCAGCTTTCATATAAAAAATTATGATGAAAATCGGAGTCAAAAGTTCTGAGGTAAAAATACAGTCGAATTGAGAACCTCCTCCTTTTTTGAAGTCGGTTAAAATTTAAGAGGAAAATCCATAAATGCATACAATCTTTTTTTTTTTTTTTTTTTCGTTTGGTCGGATGAATCGACTATAGCGCAACAAGTACAAAAAAAACCAAACTTAACTTCATTCTTTTGTTGCAGCCCCGAAAGTACCCAGATTTGTCTCTAAAGCAAGTGAAATCATCAAGAAGACATCACGATTCCGGACACCATAATAACAACGATGATACACTCAGTAAGTACTAAGAAGTTTATCATTCTTTTCATTATGTATACAACGTGTATCATATATATATATATATATATATATATAAATATATAAATATGTGTGGACTACCCCGAAGGGGAAGGTTTTAGATCACAATGGTGATTAGTTGGGGGGGGAGATACCTAAAAATTGCTATTTTCAGTTTCCCATACAAAAAATAATAGTTTCCTAGTGCCTAAATAAAGTGACAACCCTGTGCCTGCCTTTGACGAAATGCAAGTATCAAAGATTTCAGATTCCTTCTGTGTATTACCTATACCTTTTCTTCGATCACCAATCCCCTGCCAAGTGATTATGGCAGGGGAAGGCCGCCAGATTCAAAGCTCTGTTCAGTAGTGGACACATGGACAGTGTAGTCAGTCAGTAGGTTATTAGATCAACACACAACAAACAGTTGGAAAAGACATGAATGTGTACAAACAGCGTAAAGTTTATTTCGTATGTTTATGTCACTCCACATCTGTGACCATACTGAGGTCATTGTCCCAAGTGCAAGGAACAGCTGACTTTAGGGTTGTCACTTTGTAAATCAGCTGTCGATGTTGAAACGTTGTTGCAGTTTTTTTCAGAGATTTCAATCGAAATTCGAAAAGTCGTTTAACAAAAGTTTTTCCCCGGGGTGTGGAAAATCCTCCCTTTTCGCATAGTACACATATTTTGCGTTGTATAGAGGTTTTTTACGAGCTAAAGGTGCTCGCATAAAGAATTTAATAAATGAATGAATTATATATTACCTCGACTTTGCATACGTTTCTATAGAATCATTTTAAGGTTTTATTCCATCTCATAGGACATTATATTATATATGAATAAGAAAGTTGTTGCCTATGTTTTATTCGAGCAACATATTTCAAAGGTTTTGTTATTATTATTATAATGCGTCATCCCTCACACACCGGGTAATTTATAAGAAATCAAACAAAATCTCAAAAAAAATCGGCTTCGACGGGACCCACGCCGTCGCCTCAGTATGTAACATTATTATTGTAACAGTAGTTTTGGCGTAAAAATGTAACAAACATCGCATATTTGATGATGAATGGAAGGAATTTATTAGTGAATGATAGATAGATAGATAGATAGATAGACTCTTTATTGGGTACACATACAAACAGCACAGGAAAATAACAAAAAAGAACAGCAACAAACATCAAAGGCATACATAATTAAGTACACAGGTACAGGTAAGCAGGTAGGTAGGTACCTAGCGAACATGAGGTAAAACAAACAAAACCAACCACTACCTAACAGTGCACTCGCCTTATCAACAGGTGGGTAGGTAGTCACCCAGCGCCCAGGGCGAGGGATATCTATCTACGCGTGTCTGCGCTGCCGTGGTGCGCCCAAAAGGCTCAGTCTCAGCTTTATGCTGTCTTAGACCAGGATAGGCATAAAACAGCGCTGGTTTTGCGCTGGAATGCATGAGATTTTGTGAGATTGACGGATGAACGTGGCTGTGTGACACTTTTGACATTAATTTATTGACATGTTTTAGTTATATTATTCGTGTTTAGATTATTTGATTGTATTACCCATAGACATATTTGATTGTACTTTTATGTGTGTTTTTACCCTATTTTTGATCTCAAACTAAACATTATTTTAAATTGTAGATATTATTTAAAACTGCTTAATTATTATTAATTTTTATTGTAAATTTGTATAGTTATTTGTACTATTTAATTTTAATTAGTTAGTGTAAGTGGTTTTATGTGACCGTTCTAATTAAATAAATAAATTGAAATTGAATTGAAATTTAAAATGTTTGCTACCTTTTCACGCCAAAACTACTGAACGGATCGGGCTAAAATTATGTTGCTATTTAAATATCATACATCTAAACACCCAAACTTTCACATTTTTTAATTATTTGTGTGACTAGTGTGAGTTGTCCCCAATCTGCATGCCCAGCGTGGGGATTATGGGCATTACCCCCCAGCTAATAAAGACTCTTATCAGGGGGGGCCTGCGTCCAGCATTGGACCTATATAAGCTGTTGAGGTTGAGCTAGTGTGATTAGAGCCATACAACCTCTCATTTATACATTAACAGAATCTAACACCTAAATATTTTCCAGGTGTATCCCAGCTTTCTCCTACAGGCAGCTCGTGGGACGGACAGTCAGTCGCGAGCTTACCCATACATACGCACCATGACGACCATAGAGGTAATTACCGAGTGCACGTAGTGAACGAAGGTTCTCCGTTTCAACATTCTCGCTATCTTGTTAGTATGTCCGTCGGTACTACAGGTCGTATTTTACAACCGATATTTACTAAATCGTGTACAGATTCTATGATTTTATAGATTTTTTTTGTTGCTTTATTCATAACTCAAATGCCTTTCTTGTCACAACAGGTAGCATATCAGAAAGAAGTTCTGTGGTCAGCCCTCGCTTAGAACGAAGCTCTCTTAGTCAACTCAGCCTCTTCGACAAAGGATTAGCTCTCTTCGACAAAAACAAACCACAAACCAAGTGAGTACAATACAATTTGACGACCTCTCTGGCTGGAGGTTGCGGTTTCGATTCCCGCCTCGGGACAAAGAACGGAGAACAATACATGAGGGAAGAACCGATACCTCAACCTCAACCTCAACCTCAACAGCCTGTATTGGTCTACAGCTGGACGCAGGCCTCCTCCTGATAAGATATGTGGTGGAAAAAATCTATGGGCCCTGGAGGGAAACTACCTTAAATCCTTCAGTTAGCTCATTTTACTGAAAGGAAACATTCCTTTATTTTTAAAAAGAAACAAAATCGCATTCAAAGATTTCGTAAAAATTGCTTGTCTTACCTGGGAATCGAACCAACTAAAAATTAAAAAAAGAAACCCTCTCTATTTTATTATGCGAATCGTAAGATAATTTTTGGATAATTTGGTCGAATTAAAATTGTTTAATAAAAATTTGGTCTTAGAAATAAAAGAGGGAAAATTAATAACAGTTTTATTTTATCATCAACACAAAAGAAAACAACATGATTTTTTAAAATAAGTAGACAGATATTAAGCAGAGAATGTATCAGTAAAATTATTAAGACTCCTAATACTTTAACTCAATTTAATTAATTTAATTTAACTTGAAATCTTCAACAAGGTACTAAGAGATAAATAACATTAGTAAGCCTGTACTTCATACTATGTTTTTGGATGTTAGAGATAAGAAAATTATTACTTGTCATTTCAACCTCAACCTCAATAGGCTGTATCTATCCACTGCTGGACGTAGGCCTCCCCCTGGTAAACGCCTTATTGGCGTTTAACTTATGGAGGGGTAGTGCCCATAATCCCCACGCTGGGTATGCGGGTTGGGGATCGCAGTTTGGTGGAAGATTTGTTCTAATAGAGAGGGTTTCTTTTTTTAATTTTTAGTTGGTTCGATTCCCAGGTAAGACAAGCCATTTATAGAAAATCTTTGAATGCGATTTTTTTTCTTTTTAAAAATAAAGGAATGTTTCCTTTCAGTAAAATGAGTTAACTAAAGGATTTAAGGTAGTTTCCCTCCAGGGCCCATAGATTTTTTCCACCCTGTATAATTTTAATAGATACCACAAACTGTACGATAGATTGTTAATTTCCTGTGTTGAACGCAATAATAAAATAGGTGGCGCTGGCATATTGGCGCCACTTTCACTCGTGTATGCGCCTTAAAGATATTAGTTATCTATAATAATAACAATAATAATATTGGACAATTCACACAACATTATCTAGCCCCAAGCTAAGCAGAGCTTGTGTTATGGGTACTAGATAACTGATATACATAATACAATATACTATATAGTACCCATAACACATGCTCTACTCACGCTCTTACTTTGAGGATATATGATGCTGTGTAAACTGTCCAGCATTAATTCTTTCTTTCTATAGTTCGTAGATTTAGTTCGTTTATAATAACACGTTCTGGTAGTGATAACATTCGTAGCAAAAGACTGAAAAAGAGGGTAGATCAATATATCTGCCCATAATAACTCAAACTCGCAAGACATTCAGTTATTCATCATGGCGAATGAAACTGTGCCGAAATATTGGAAAGCTCAAAACACAAATCATAGTAAATATCCCGTAGTAAATAACTTTAGTATTAATAACCATGATGGATTTAAAAGTTTTAACACGTTCTTGTTACAGAAATTGTACAAAGGACGAACCTCCATCACCACGCGACAGACATTCCCCAAGGCATGACAGGTAAGACTATAAAATCACACCAATATTATAAACCAACTTCTGCCTGCGGCTTCGCACTCCTTTTCCCAGGATTAAAAGTAGCGTATATGTTATCAGATCAGATGTCATAAATCAGATGTTATACCAGAGTCAAAATCAGATGTTATACCTGAGTCAAAGTCAGATGTTTTATCAGAGTCAAAGTCAGATGTTTTACCAGAGTCAGAGTCAAATCGTTTATTTCTTAAGACTTACAAAATAAGCACTCATACAAGTAAATTTTTAAATATATAAACAGCTTGATAAATAGTAATTACTATCAAATAAAAAATAAGGTGCAATTGACTCTAATTCACTTAATTTTTGTCCACTAGCAGGAAGAAGTGAAAAAGAAACCACTAGCAACTTAATCGCTTATCAACTAATTACAATCTTTGCATATTGTATTAGTTCATAAGAACACATCTAATTTATGTTCTTACATACTATTGTCGGTGTGGAACTGGGCAATATCCGGCCAAGCATTAACAGCATTAATGTAATCTATGAAGTAATAGGCTTTCTTGTTAAGATTTCGTTTTATGTACAGTTTAAATTTACTGAATATTTTCATTTATATATGTTCTTTGTATTAACAGATCATCTACGTTAGAGCGAAAGCCAGCGTTATCACCTCGAGGGGCAATCGTCGACGCAGAGCTGTTCTACTCTAGAAGCAACGACCATCTAGCTAACAACAAGTCGAAGGAGTCGCAACAGGTACCTATAAGCACTTACGTCCACTGATGGACATGCCTCCTCCAAACACGGGGGATTTTTTATTATAATTCATGACAAAATACTGTTTATGCTGAAAAAACCAGCATAAATAAATTCTGAAATATTTTGTAATCACACTTCACACTAATTATAAATGCGAAAGTTTGTATGTATGTATGGATGTTTGTTACTTTTTCACGCCAAAACTACTGAACGGATCTGGCTGAAATTTAAAATAGACCTAGTCCTAGGTCTGGAATAAAACATACGCTACTTTTATCCCATAAATCAGTTCCCGTGGGATGAAAATCATCTTATAACGTTTCCATAGGAACAACGCGTGCGAAGCCGCGGGGCGCAGCTAGTGCAAAATAATGCAAGGGAGCAAAAAATTCAATTTATAAAATCGTTACCACAACTTGATTTCCTCGGGTCCAGAATGTTTCGGCTTAGCTGTTGTTGTTATACTATGAGTAATAAGTCCTCAACAGTTAATTCGCAACAGATTTATTTATTAGATTTAAGTTAACATGAAACTATGATACGGAAGATAGAAGTCACGGTTGATACGTGACACATTCCTCACGTAGATATTGGTAAGCTGTAATAACATAGGAAGTTGATGGCATGCATAGCCTGAAGACACATTGTCAGCAATAATTGCGCCTTACCACCACTAGGGTGATTTTTCTGTGAAGTGAATAGTTGCCAACCCCGGCTTGCTCGATATCATTTGTTTTTAACGCAAAGCAAAATAGTTTCAAACTGGATAGGCATTTCGTTAGGCGATGGTACCTTATACATCTTGGCCTCTAGAAAAAGGAAAAATCATGTAATGTGTAAGAACTGTGTAACACAAGAAAGAGAATCCAGATACAGGATTCTTCCCTAATACTGAACATTACATTGTACTTCGTACAGTTGTTGTTGTTGATTTTATGACAGAATGCTTTGGCCTTGTATTAAAAACTAACTTAAATCATTTATTCCAGCCACAAGAGAGGGTGCCCCCACTACTACCTAGAAACAGTACAAATTGTGCTACATTGAACAAGTCTATGGAAGACAAACCGCCTGTGTTACCGCGGCGACCAAACTCACCGCACCACGCATGTATGTATCCACTCTCTCCTCCGTAGACCGAGACACGTTCTCGGTGACCCCGTTGACCGACTCACCGCCGCGAGGTGACGTCAACCGATTCGTTGCCGCACATTACACTGCCGACCAAAAACCGACCCCGCCGGAAGCGAACTCGAAGAATTCCCTCCTTCCGCCCGCAGGTGCATTCGTGCACCTAAGACGTAACCTCCAGGCCCTCTCGTAGCATCTGGCGACAGCCCAAGCCGAGGCTCGCACCTAAGTGGTGGCCCTTATGCGTGTCGCCCAACCTAATTTTACCGGCGAGGCGCCATCTGCGCTCGCCAAAAGTCCGGTAACGCTGTCGTGGCCATCTGCGGTCAACAGCATTTTAGTCCATTTGAAAAAAAATGAATGTATCCACTTTTGGCTGCGTTTCTATGTACAATCGTTTCCCAAGTTCCCGTTCAATAGTTTCCCAAAAAATAGCGATATATAAAGCATGTCCGTCCCTGGATAAAGTGCAACCCCGAATAAAGTGGAACTAGATCAAAAATTATGGACAAAAAAAATTAAAAAAAACTTAAAATCTAGTATATAGGTACTCACTAATATTATAAAGAGTTAAATATTTGTTTGTTTATATTGAATATGCTCCGAAAATACGCTATATTTTATCACAGAATATCCACGGGAACGAGAACTACGCGGGTGAAACCGCGTGGCGCTGCTAGTTACTACATATTCGTTAATACCACCTAATCACATCACATCACATCACACTTCATCACATCACACTTCACACTAATATTATAAAGGCGAAAGTCTGTATGGATGTATGGATGGATGTTTGTTACTTCTTCACGCCAAAACTACTGGACGGATCTGGCTGGAATTTTGCATACAGGTAATTCGAATCCTGGAATAAAACATAGGCTACCTTTTTATCCCATAAATCTGTTCCCGTGGGATGAAAATCACCTTTTAATGTTTCCATAGGAACAACGCGTGCGAAGCCGCGGGGCGCAGCTAGTCCTTAATAATAGTACCTATTCTTTAATAATACTACTTAGTCTAATATCCAGTTATTGTTACAGCTTCCTCGTCGATAAGCGAACCGCCTCCAGAACCCCCGGACAGGCCGCTGCCTAGCCCCAAGCATGATTTTTACAGGTAAATAACATCATCACATATAACACTTATCTGATACAACAACCGACAATAGTAAGAAACATAAATTACTTATGTAAAATAAAAATACTAAATTGCTAAATTACAAAAAAAAATAGCATTTAATTTATTTTCATGTCATGTTAGATTTAAGTGCTTAATAAGTTACTACTGCCTACTTATTATGTAATTTATATTAAGCTTGTAGTGGCCTAACCGGGTCCATGTTTGGAAATATTTAGTATTTACTTCTTGATCAACCAAGATACAACATGGTATCAATAAACATTATGAATTTAAATATGAGTTTGTGTTAGACTTAGATATGCAAATATAGTATTAGTTGATAAGCGATAAACTTGCTAGTGGTTTCTTTTTCACTTCTTCCGCGAGTGGACAACAAATTTGAGTGAATTGGAGTAAATTGCACTTTATTTCTTATTTGATAGTAATTACTATTTATCAAGCTGTTTATATAGTAAAAAAATTACTTTTCTAGGTGCTTATTTTGTAAGTCTAAAGAAATAAACGATTTGACTCTGTTCATTATGAATGTAAGCGGGTTAACTACGAACCTTGTTTGTGTTGGAAGAACACCAACGTTTGACTCTGACTCTGACTCAACAACTATCTATAGTTTATAGAATTCATCGGATGTAAGCAAGTCAACTACGAACCTTATTTGGGTTGGAGGAATAATTATAAATAAAATAAATGAAAAAATAAATTATTTCAGACAGCACAAAAAATCAATTTAGGTCCATATACCAACGTTTTAACTAATTCAGAGTAAGTACGGTTCCATTTAAGTTTTAGGAGGGATTCCCTACGCGCGCTTTTAAAACCGCACTCACCCTGATAAAGAAGTTGATAAAGGATTAAACGTTGGTGTTTCAACGTATATTATACTGCTTCTAGAAACCTGGATATATTTTTGTAAACAAAGGGTTACATTATTAACCAATGAAATATTATATTATTGGTGGAAAATATGTAATAAATGTATGACTCGGGTATAATCGGAACAAATTGTAGAAGTACTAAACAACGTTTGATTTATCTTAATTTTTATATAATTATTTCGTTTCACTGCATGCTTTTTACTGTACCTTTTTATACATTTACTTTTGTGATACATTTTATATACATTTTGCTAGTGTACCGCTCTCTGTGTAATGGCAATTCAATCATTGTTCACTCGGTCTCCGCGACCACAGGCCCTCGCCTAGTGCGGGGATCATAGGAAATGTTCTCACATTAAACCATAAAAATGCAACAACTACTCACATAATCCCCACGCTGGGCATGCGGGTTGGGGATTGCTGTTCGGTGGTAGAATAAAATTGTTCTGCAGCTGCTGGCCGCCCCCCGGTGGATATCTCTTACGACACCCACGGGAAGAGATGGGGTGGTGCAACTTCTAAGCCAGCACCACACAGCTGCAGATTTAATCTATTTGTTTGTTTATGTAGGTCACATCTTGTAATCCTAATATCAAACAAATTATTTTGTATTTTTGTATTTGTATTTGGAAATCTTTCATTCATTATTTCATTCATCTGACGTCCGTTTTCGAACTTAAATTTGATCATATTACGCTCGTGTGCAATCAATTAAGTGTTGTTGAAAGTTGAAGGTTTTGTTTATACTTTGCTTAATTAATACCTACATTGATGCACTGCGTTTCATAAAGCGTTTTGTAACCGAACCTTATCAAAAGCATTATTATTTTTATCTATTAACATAACAGTTTTAGCACATACTTATCGTATAAAATGACATAATTATCTGAGCCATGTGTTGTAATATAATAATTATGAAATATGTTATTTATTACATTGAACTGGATGTCTGTCTTTTGTGTTTTGACTTTAGCCGTGAGTGGTGGTATATCTTTTAGGTAAATATTACAATTAAATTAAATACACATTATTAAAACTGATTTACTTATAGCGTTAGAAGGGGCAATACCTTTCATTTTGTGAAAATGATAGTCATTGGATTCGTCATCATAGGAACGGATCAGAGCATACGTTTTTGGAACGTCATAATCGCAAAAATCAAGTTTTTGTTTATTTACAAGAAAACTACAAAACTTATAAAGAAACTGTTTCAAGGATTTAGAATAATGTATATAAAGAAGCACTGCAAGTCCTTTATTTTCTCGATAAGGCCACTAGTTCTATTGCTGTTCTGTATTTCCTTTGTTTAAATATGTACATTTCTATTTTGTTAAGGTGATAAATAAAAAATTATCTACCTATATGGATCAAACTGAAAACCAGCGCTGATCCGCGCACACGAGTGGTTCAACACAGAGCTGAGTTTGACCCTTTTTGGCCAACAGAGGCAGCACAGTCGCCAATTTTACATCTGTATGCACCTATCTATGTATAGCCTACCTTCATTATAGCTATTGTACCTATGTAGTCACCTGTTTTGGCCAAATAAATGTATCTTTATCTTTATCTATATTTAGGAGCATAATTTACTTATTCGTTACAGGATGCCAGCAATATCTCCTAAACGGTCGCCGGCGCCGCAACCGCCGAGCCCTGCAGTACATTCCGAGAGGTAAAATTATTAATATAATATAACACTAACCCTACTTCGAAAAAAAGAGCAGGTGCTATGTTCTGCTGTATGTATATTTTTTGTTTGTTCGTCGTATTCTCCGTCAATTTTCAACGGAATTCATTTACAACGGTATATTTACCATGATTTGATATGGTAAATATCATCATGATGTATTTAATTTTTTTACTCTGGACCGTTTTAGCAAATTCTTTCGCTATTGTATAGAGACTAAGGCCCGTATTACAAAAGCTAGCTCAGTCATAGATCTATGTTTGAGTGACGTTTGTGCCATAGAAAATCATAACTCAAGCATAGATAGATGACTGACAAAGTTTTCATAATACGAGCCTAAGCCCGAGAAGCTTTCATAAAAAAAATATTCCGAAGGGATTATTATTTGTCCCGCAAAACTTAAAAACAGTGTAAAATTCAGAGATTGAAGTTGTTTCATAGTATGTATATATCTTGAAACAAGAATGAAAGAATGAATTAATGAACACTTTCATTGTACATAAAAAACAAAATAACTTATATCTAAATAAAACAAATGAAAAACAACGTACAATAGGCGGCCTTATTGCTTAAAGCAATTTCTTCCAGGCAACCTTACTAAACAATAGATATGAGTAGGTAAGTAAAGAGTTGTTAGCACAGGAGTAAACAGTATAAAATTTTTATCATTAAATTACTTATGTAGATAGATAGATAGATAGATTATGTCTTTATTGCACCATCAATACAAAAAAGAATTAAAATAGGACTTATTGCTAACTATAATCTAGTGTGGCACAATCGGCGGCCTTATCGCTAAATATATATATATATATAGGTATATACAATACAAACATAACGAGAAAGTTTTACAAAAACATCATACCTAAAGAAAGAAGATTTTTTTAATATTATTTATCTTGAAACAAGTTTTTTAATATTATGTCTCTTGAAACAAGTGATATGTATGTGTTTCAGGACGTTAGCGTTTAGTTTCCCGGCGCGAGGGGCGCCAACGCCGTCGCCGCCCGCGCCGCCTTCTACGCCCTCACTCAGTAAGTACCACATTTATCTGATATGTTTAATAATATTACAATAATTTACGACCACATACTCATCCTGGAGACTGGCCGTACCGCCGTGGCCGAAATTCGGATAGGAAGACATTATCATTATACTCGAATAAATTGCTGGCAATAAAAGGTACTACGTTTTGAAATATATGCTACAAAAACAAGAGCTATCAATCACACTAATATTATAAATGCGAAAGTTTGTATGGATGTATAGATAGATGGATGGATGTTTGTTACTTCTTCACGCCAAAACTACTGAACGAATCTGTCTGAATTTGCATACAGGTAATTCTAATACTGGAATAAAACATAGGCTACTTTTTATCCCGTAAATCTGTTCTCGTGGGATAAAAATCACCTTTAAACGTTTCCATAGGAACAACGCGTGCAAAACCGCGGGGCGCAGCTAGTTACAATTAATCCTAAATACTGCGGTAAAATATGGTTCAATATTTTGCATCAATACAAAACTTTTTCAACAACTCGATCAGTTATTTTTTTTGTTCATAAAATGCTTTAATTTCCTTTTACAACATCCAAAAACTGAGTAGTAGTTGCCTGTTTAAAGCCGGAACGCCGCCGCGGCGTTTACTTACCCCCGGTTTCTCGAACGCTTGTCACATTGAATGGATAGTCAACGGCTTGTTATATACGTACTGCGGAATCTGACAGCGTGAATTTTAATCTCACGGAATATATATAACCTGCGTGCTTAACGTAACTTACACGCACGACGAATAAAATTCCTTGCTATTTTAGCTACCTAAAACTTTATAGTGCTCCAAACATTCATATTTTTCCGCTTGTGAACTTCCCATTAAGTTACAGAATTCTGCAAAAAAAACCACGCGAGTAATAAAAGCAGTGCGTGTACAGCCTGACAAATTGTCAACAATTTGTCAAAATAATAAGGCCGTCCGCACATGGAGCTACTCAAAAATGACGGAACTAATCAGTAATTGTAATTACAAACTAGTTAGAAACTGTACCTCGCACACGACGCTACTCAAGTTGCAAGGTTTCAGTCAGTTTAATTTTTGCTCGTTCATTTTTCACAACAAAAAAAAAGAAAAGTCGGTAACTAGTAGCGCGGCAACCAGCACGACGCGTCACGCGTGATCAGTTGCTAACGCGTTATTAACTGGTTTTTGACTAGTAGCGTCGTGTGCGAACCTGTGCGAGAATGTATGGGCGGTGACGCTCAAGTAACTCCTTAGTAATTTGAGTTTGTAACTAGTTGTTTTTGAGTAGCTCCATGTGCGGACGGCCTAAGCGTTCGAGAAACCGGGGGTTAGTGTAATATAATTAAATTAACAAATAATATCGCATTGTATGTTTTTTAGCTAGTTCAGTTTGCGGTACGCCGCCACCGCTGCCACCGAGAAGAAGAAGAGATTCCACCGCGCCGCAAACACCTCTACACCTGAATGTAAGTTTACAAATGTTTCTGAATATGCATAAATTAAAGTAGCGACGCTTGGGTTTCCCAGAGAAAAACCGATTTTGATAATATTAATTAAGTTCTGCAAAGGTTTTACTAAAGTATCTAACTATTCTAATATATTGACTCGACGACCTCTGTGGCGCGGTGGTCGAAGGTCCGCCTGCGACGCAGGAGGTTGCGGGCTCGATTGCCGCCTCGGGACAAATATTTGTACATTTTGTACGATCTGCAGATATTTGTTTAGGGCGTTCTGGATGTTTTCTATGTATAATAAAAAATATCTATCTATGTAGTGTATTGTATTATGTATATCAGTTATCTAGTACCCATATCACAAGCTCTGCTTAGCTTGGGGCTAGATAATGCTGTGTGAATTGTCCAACATTATTTATTATTATTGACTGGTTCGATGCGTGAACCGAAGTGTCGAAGATGTAGCTCTCGGGCAAGGCTGCGCGTCTTGTCGCTATCTCGCGATGTCAGCGGATTCCGTAGATGCCCAATGTGGGTCGTCGGAAGGTCAGCGATTGGGGATGACCGATAGGTATAACATAAATACATACTTGCTGACTCGGAATCGCAGAGATATCTGCGTGATTAGTCAGTTTCGGCGACTGACAGTGCGATAGCCAATTAGAGACTAAAAAAACGCTGTGTTTATATCTGTTACCAATTGAGTGCTTCCACGTTTTAAGTACTTAGAGATAATTTCAGATTTCAGTATCTAAGTGTGCAAGCCGGCTGCAGTGCTATAATCTGCCAAAATTGAGTAAAAACTAGACTTACCGAGCGTGACATTTTACCTTATCACAAAGAAGTTATAAAAGAACTATCTATGTAATGTATTGTTACATTTTTGAAAATAAATCTTCTTTATTTGTATTGTATTAAGTAATATCAGTCGGTTATCTAGTACTCGCAACCCAAGCTCTGCTTAGCTTCGGGCTAGATACTGTGTGAATAGGGTACATGCATCGATTTTTAATCGATTATTTAGGTTTATACATAAACGAAAAAAAATATAACAACCAAATAAAATTAAATTATTGAGGTAAAAAACTAAAAGTAAAACTACACTCAGTTTCGGGTGATAAAAACACTGCCTTGTTAGCCATTGCATTATATGACGTCACGGATCATCGAGTTCCCAAAGTCAAAACTTCATGCCCATACAAAAATGTTCAAGTATAGTAGACGTCACGCTTCACATGCCAATAGCGTTGCGTTTAGAGATTTTGCTGTTGAGATTTAAAATATCAATTTGTCAATGGTTAAATTCTACAATAAAAACATCTCAAAATGCTAAAATAAATATGTAGATTTACTTCTATATCACTAGAGATTACGTAAAAAAAAAATCCGCTTTTTTGAAGTCACATGCATATACCCTATTGTCTAACATTATTTAGATTTACATAATTTGTATATCTGCGAGCTGCGAGCCAGATAGTTCAAGGCATGTTTGTCCACAGCCAACTTCAACAGCGGCCACCCCCTCGCCCACCCCGGTGGGCTCCGCGCCGCCCCTGCCCCCGCGCCCCACCCCCGCCCCCGCGCTGCTCTGGCCGGCACACTCCGCTATACTGCAGAGGCGGCATCACTCTAACAACAACACGTGAGTATACAAATTTGTAGGCCTAGCACGGGGATTTATTTATTTATTGAACCACCAACAGTTAATACACAGCAAAGTTACACAATGGAATAGAGTAAGGTTTAGAGCGCTTGTGCTCAACTAATTATAGGATTGTTGTCTAGGATAGAATAGAAAAAAATTACGTCACTTTGTCATCGAATGCGTAAAATGTTTGAAATTAATTCCTTCAACCGCAACAATATACGCAATGTATGACGATGCGATGCTATTTTTAACCGACTTCAAAAAAGGAGGAGGTTCTCAATTGGTCTGTAATTTTTTTTTTTTTTTTTTATGTTTGTTACCTCAGAACTTTTGACTGGGTGGTCAGATTTTCATGATTCTTCTTTTATATGAAAGCTGGTGCTTCCCGTGTGGTCCCATTTTAATTTTGTTCAGTTCTGACAATGGGATCCATGAAAATTCATGAAAAAACTGTAAAAATTGAATTCGTTTATAGTTTTTTAAAACAAAATCAATTATTCTCTAATCTACCCTAGACATAAATCCCCGTGCTTGGCTGGCAGAAATCAATAACTTTTATGACCTACAAAATAAGCTCTAAGACCAGTAAAATGTAAACTAAAAATTAGAAATAAAATGTTAATTATAAAACTTTTGAATCCATCTTGGTTAAAAATTAAATGAAACAATGATAAAAATATAAGTAAATATTGGTTTAACGCTGAAAACTCTCAATTTAATTTAATTTATTTTCGAAATTTCGGAGAAATTTACAGCTAGGTAAATGTAAAACGTGCCCACTTAAGGAATACAGAAATACTTCAAAAGCTACAAGAATTGCGTTAAATAGGTAACTAAGTGGTTATAGTTATAGTACATAGTAAGCTACACTTGAAAAAATAGATCTCTAAGTAAGCGTCTAAGCTTGTTGGGTCAAGATACCTTAAAATAGTAATTGATTTTCTCGATGTCTACTATACGACATACGAATGTGAATTATGTCGCGTTTCGTTTTTTGAGCCAGTCCAAAAATGTGTCATGATAGTCGCAGAAATACATCGCGCGCGACATTCTCTCATGGGTCACATTAAGATGTTATCGGCTACCCTTACAATGGCATATTGTTTCAAATAAATAAGTTTCCCTTAACTAACTAACGATAATATGAATACCTCGGTGGCGCAGCAGGGTCCGCCTGCGACGCAGGAGGTGGCGGGTTCGATTCAAATGTTTGTACGATCTGCAGATATTAGTTCAGGGCGTTCTGGATGTTATCGATGTAGGTATAATAAAAAAAATCTATCTGTTTAGTGTATTGTATTAAAAGTATATCAGCTATCTAGTACCCATAACACAAGCTCTGCTTAGCTTGGGGCTAGATGCTGTGTGAATTGTCCAACATTATTTATTTATTTTTCCCCAGGTCCGTAGCCCCCCGCCTCCCTCCGAAGCCCCCGCCCGTCTCTCCCCGGCCCTAGAGACGGGCGCGATGCGTCATCCGCGCCACACCAATAGATGACTGCACCATAGACATTTACTACACTAGTAACATGCTCTGACAAAGATAAACAATTGTTTATATGTCGGATGAAACAGTGCGGCAATGGCAGTTAGAACAAGTGTTAATTGTGCTGCGTTCGTTCATAACGTCATCTCAGTGTTTCTATGTCCGATGAAACAGTGGGGAAAAATGAGTTGAATAGTCACGTGTATTAAACTAGCGACTTGCCGATTAGTAGTGTTTTTCAGTTGAAACTGTATGTAAACGAGTGTCATTTGTGCTACGCTACTCAAGCTATATACTCCTGCGTGGATATGTCAGTTGAAACATTTGTGCCTACACTAGCTTTTATGCGACTGGGTGATCATGTTAGTTGAAACATATATCCTCAGGTTTAATGCTCCATAGCTCTAAAGCCTATCAGTTTTATATTAAATAATATGTTCTACGCCCGTATCAACATCATTAATCATTTTCATCAATTACTACACTGGCGACATCCTCTGACGAACAAGTTTGTGTAATGTCAGTTGAAACAATGCGGGTAAGGCTGAAACAAATGTTATTTGTTTCTGCGCCCGTGAATTTTTATATCGGTTCTACTTTACTGAGATGCTCTGGCGAGCAATATGTCCTTTGAAACATCGAATAAATCGGTTGGAACAATTTGAAAAAATCAGTTGAAAAAAACAGTTCGTAATAAATGGAAATTGAGACTCGCCAAAATAACAACATTGCGTAATTACAAATGACATGCTTAAATAATATGCCTTTTGAAACATCTACAAACTCAAATAAAATGAGTTCAATTATGATTATAATGTTTATACATACAAGGTGGATTTTTTGACAGGGCCATAGGGGCCTTTACAATTGTAGCTACAAGAAAATGATCTCAAGAGACTATTTATCATAAAAAATAAACACAATAAGTAATAAAATGGGCATATTACAAGAAATCTGCCGAAAGATGCCAATCGATCCTATTTTCTATACTGTTCTCCTCTTCTATCAAAAACTATTATAAAGGTCCAACTTAAGTTGTACAACTAGAGCATCACAGATCTCGTAAAAAACTTCCCATTCTTATAGTTGGTAATCAGTACAGCTTCGAAAACTTTGTGAAATTGAATTGTAAAATTACAGTTAAAGTACCTTTTATTGCCCCGTCCGAAAATCCACCCTGTTTTACAATCACATCCACATCCACATCCACAGCCTGTATCGGTCCACTGCTGGACGCAGGCCTCCCCCTGATAAACGCCTTTTTGGTGTTTAACTCATGGGGGGGTAGTGCCCATAATCCCCACGCTTGGCATGCGGGTTGGGGATCGCAGTTTGGTGGAAGATTTGTTCTGTTTTACAATAAAAGATGTTAATATCCCTGTTTGTCTTTATTGCTCAACGTCCAGTAAGCGTGTGAACTAAACAGATAATTATAAAATTTATGTAAAATGGGCGCTGAGCGATAGATCTTCGCTTAATAGTTGTAAATTGTTAGATAAATTGTCAATAAAGTTGATTAAGTAATTTTGTAAATAAATGTGCAGTGCCAATAAATTTGTAATGTAATTACGCTGTAATAAATATAATATAGAAATAAAAATAATGCATTTAATGTAAATATAATAGTTTAAGTAAAGGACTCGACGTACAAAAAATGATCTTCCAATTATTTTTGAAACACCACAAAGGCTTATGTTAAAACCTGCTTTGGCCTAACCGTATATTGTCATGTAGGATTATAAATGTTGCAAAATATAAGTATAATTAGTTTTAATGTATAAATAAATGTTACAATTCATACAATATTTATTGTTGACTAAAGTATTTTTATGGCCGTTGTTCTCATTACCTGAATATACTAATGCCTGGGTTCCACCAAAGCGAATAAATAAATGATTAATGCTGGACCTTCAAGATTAAATAAATAAATAATGCTTGACAATTCACGCAGCATTATCTAGCCCCAAGCTAAGCAGAGCGTGTGTTATGGGTACTGATAACTGATATACTTTTAATACAAAACACTAAATGGATAGATTTTTTTATGATACATAGAAAACATCCAGACCACCCTGGACAAATATCTGCAGATCGTTCAAATATTTTTGTCCATCTATGTAATGTCAAAATAAGTATATCAGTTAACTAGTACCCATAACACAAGCTCTGCTTTTTGTGGGGCGAGATAATGTTCTGAGTATTCATCCCAGCTTAATCCACCTGATAAACGCCTAATATCATGGGGATAATGATCATAATCCCCACCCTGGGCATGCGGGGATCGCGGTGAGGTGCTAAAATTATTTTGCAGGAGACGCTGCTGCCCGCCCCCGGTGGATTTCCCTTAGTCGCCTCATACAACACCCGCGGAAGGGTTGGGGTGGTGCAACTTCGACGCCGGCACCACACGAGGCTGTGTGTATTGTCCAGCATTATTTATCTATTAATACGTTATTTTCACTCCAAGCTGTTTGTTATTTTTACATATTTCGCTTTGAAGATCATATCGTTATTCTATTGGTGGCTTTGGTGGAACGGCGTCAAGGGCCTGGCTCAACCAATATATTGATAAAAGATTGGCATAGACTTTCCTAATATTTAATTTAGTAAACCAGAACGAATGCAATGACATCATCATTTTAAAGCTAATGGATTGTGATTGAAAAACACACTTTTATAACATATGATACATAAGTACTACAGATATTTTAATAGCAAATTATTGAATACCAAAATATTACTATAAAACGACACATCAAGTTTTTTACTGAAGTAATTTCTGGGCCCATGTCTAATTTGTAAAAGAAACCCCGATAAGTAATAGCTAGAGATTTAATTGGATTACAATAATGCACAGGGATTTTGTTGAGCGGTTTTATAGCGTGTCCACATGCTCCGTCTTGCCTGCGCAGTCCAAACAATACAATACAATATATTTATTGGTAACACCAAGTTACATGTCAAGTACTAAAGTACAATAGTAGCTATTATTTAATCAAATAATGGTACTTAAAATCATAATTATAAATTCAGAATATAAAAATTTAATGAAATTCGTTATTTTACAAATTATAATTGTTAAGAACCATTAAATGAGTGACATTGTTGTTTTCACTTACTCGTTTTTTCCTAGAAAATGTATGGGGATTGTTTTTTTAATTATTGCTAAAACTTACGATTTGATTTGGTTTGTTACTTTGGGAAAAGTGTTCCTGGATGGAAGTATTTATAGAGTCGATTAAGACCACCTTTTTTTGACAAATTATATTTTTTGGGCGAGCCGTAAGGTAGGGTCGCCAAATATCGTCCCTTTTTTGTAAAACAAAGCTAAAAAAATAAATAAAAATACCACAGTAATAAATGAAACGTCAAAAATTAGGTTCAATATTCCTTTATTCTTAAAAATAATCAAGAACGCGTTAAAATTGTTAGAAAAAGTTATAAAATAGCTTTAACAAAAATACTCAAATTATGAAAATATATTTTTGGGCTCCTAATTACGTCCCGGGGACGATATTGAGATCACAATAATCAATACGTGAACTAGCATTGTAAGGTACAAGTAGGTAATTCTAATTCTCCAAACAACTAGTGCAGACAAATTTTGGTCCTGGATTTTCAACGCAATCTTCGTGCATCCATTGGAAACATTGAATGCATCTTATCCATTTTTCTCCCTTTTTGTCTTGAGAATAGGTTTTATGACAAACAGGGAATTCAGCGTCATCATTCTCGCTATCTTCTTCGTCAGTGGAAACCAAAACGGGGTCATCATCATCAGATGATTCTTCCTCAGAAGACTGTGCTTTTCGTCGCTTTTTGGTTTTATCTTTATTGATTCCAGCAGATTTTTTTGGTGTCTTTTTTACGTTTTCCTTTTTTTTTCATCCCGCTACTCTTTCATTCTTCTCTGTCTGCTTCCATTATTTCTTGTTTATGTGGTGAGGTCGTGACTACCATCGCTTTCCCTCGTCTTGTTGAGGTTGAAGGTTGTTCAATTACCGGAACTGGATGCACATCTGATGGAACTATAAATGGAGATGAAGGAGTTATATCCGGTTGTGATAATGGAGTTGTTGGTCTTTCCATTATGGAATGCGAAGAGGACGACGCAGCATTTACAACGGTGCTGGGTTGTTTGCATCGGTCAAAGAAGGAGCATTAGGAGAGTCGTCAAAAATGTTTTCGTTAAGTGGAAATATTTCAGTTTTTCGAAATCCGTTCATTGCTGTATCAATTTTACAAGCTTTTGAATAAACTTAAATAAGCCAGCTCATCTTCCAATTCTACCGGCAGAACTGGTTTTCTTCCCAATTTTCCAGACACCAATGTTTCTAGAGATTTTTCAGTATTTTTGAAAGTAGCTCTTGGAACTTCAAATAATTTTGCTGCCTTTTTATAGCCCATTTCATTCGCTCGTACGGCTTCAACAACTTTTTTCATTGCTCCAGCATCCCACAGTTTTCGTATCGGCATCTAAGAAATAAAAAAAAAACATTCTAAAGTTACATGTAAAATAAAGTGACATGACCCTTGTGTTCACCATACGAGATCCGAATACCGTCCCGGGGACGATATAAGGTTCACGTAAGGGGACGATATTAGGAAATTTATATTTATTTTCCGAATCCATTTAAACAAAAAACGTGTCATAACATAACCTGTAAATTTTACTTAATCGATTAAAATCAGAGATATTAATAGTTAGTTTGACAAAAAAATTGCATCAATAAGTCAGGTATCTTAATATTTTATGGAATCCGAGAATATTTCAATGAAAAACTCACCTCGAACACTTTTTTTTATTTTCGAATATCTGCCTGTACGAACGTCGTGGCGCACTCACTCTTACACAATGGCCGACTGACGCAACTAGCTTTCGGTTCGCGTCACTGATAATAGATGGCGGTTTTTAAAACAGTAGATATTGAAGGGGACGAAATTAGGTTTGGGGACGA
Organism: Eupithecia tripunctaria; assembly: GCA_955876795.1. Classification (NCBI taxonomy): domain Eukaryota; kingdom Metazoa; phylum Arthropoda; class Insecta; order Lepidoptera; family Geometridae; genus Eupithecia; species Eupithecia tripunctaria. Next base: position 5,763,672 of record OY041627.1, read on the forward strand.
TATTTGGCGACCCTACCTTACTGTTTTTCAAAAAACTATAAATATCAATATTTTTTCTTCAAAATAAAACAGAAGGTTCCTTAGAACAAAACCTTCTAACTAAAAGATAAACGGTAGCTGCCCTGAAAGGGCCAAAATTTTTCTCAATTTACTCAAATCCGAGTAAGATCCGAAAGTAAGTTGCAAACTGTACTTTAATATGTATTATTGGCTAGTTTCGATGAATAAAATAACTCGTAAGATCCAGTTCACTATTTAGATTCATCGTGCAGGCATGCTTGCAGGTAAGTCGGAGCGTGTGGCCGGGCTATTAGCGTGAGAGAGAGTTGCCTAAATCAAGCCTCGAACGTGATAGATAGATTAGATTAGTAACAAAATCGTTCAACGAAGTGATGCGATGTCGTCCCGCAATAATGCTTTATTTGATCAGTGAGAGCAGTAGGCTAAGATCCGCCTGCGACGTAGGAGATAGCGGGTTCGATTCCCGGGGCAAATGTTTGTACGAGAGCAGATTTTGTTATGAATAAATCAGGTTATCTAGGTACCTAGCACCCATAACAAGCTCTGCTGTACTGAGGGTAGAATACAATACACTTTATTGTACAAATCCACCGAACTGCGATCTCCAACCCGCATGCCCAGCGTGTGGATTATAGGCATTACCCCCAATGAGATAAACGCCAATCAGGCGGTTATTAGGGGGTCCAGCAGTGGACCAATACCTACTAGGCTGTTGAGGTTGAGGTATAAATATGCTTGGGCGAGCATAATGCTAGATCAGCATTATAATAATAATAATAATAATGCTGGACTATTCACACAGCATTATCTAGCCCCAAGCTAAGCAGAGCTTGTGTTATGGGTACTAGATAACTGATATACATAATACAATACACTACATGGATCGATATTTTTTTTTATATATAGAGAACACCCAGAACGCCCTGAACAAATACCTGCAGATCGTACAAATATTTATCCCGAGGCGGGAATCGAACCCGCAACCTCCTGCGTCGCAGGCGGACCTTCGCCCACCGCGCCACAGGGGTCGTCGAAATTATCTACGGCTACTAAAAATTATCTACATGCTTACCTTGGGTAGTGTGGACAACAATTTAGTAGGTAGTGCTCGATTACAAAATTTACAGAAAAACAGACAGATGGTTCCAGCATTTATTTTATTTAATTCAAGATTCGTTTGTTGCGGGATGAAATCGCAAATCAGGGCGCAAACGTGGACACTTTTGTGTCTTTTGTCTGATACAAACTACCTATATGCCGATGAATATTTGATTTCTGTAGAATTAGTATGAAATCATCTACTCCCTGTGCATACGTAAACATTTCTTGTGACCAGTTGGTGTGCAGTATCGGGAACAAAAAGTGTTTACGGTTGCGCAGCGCCTTAGAATTAAATTAAGAAGAAAGCTTTATATATTTTGATACAGAAATATTATTCACTGTACTAATATGTGTTATTATTATCATAGATTTTAATTGTTAGATAGGCCCCGGCACCGAAAACTGTGGCAATGTATTTGAATGTGTAGGTACCTGTGATTATTATTATACATCATCTCTTTTTCTCCCACATTAGTTGCAAACACTACTTATTTTAGACAATGCGGAAGAAATGAATGTTACACCTCTGGCTAGAATCGTTGTTGCACTTTCGAAAGGCACACGATGTCATTTTGTTACACTACACTGCTCGCAAACGTCATTTAAAATACGTCCGGCTAACTCTGTTTTTAGATGTACCTACCTACCCTACACTGAGTCCATGTTTGTGAATTCACAAGGTTCGACTTGGGAACAACACGGCGCGGCGCGGCGCGGTCTGACTGCGGTAAGAGCCTATCTAACGATTTAAATCTATGTGTATTATTATCAAACTCAGAAGAACACCTAGATAATAAAAGAAAAATCGTAAAGAACGCTTAATAATAAATAATACAAACTTCTTATTAACTGTACCTACTAATAATACATAATTATGTTGGACAATTCACACAGCATTATCTAGCCCAAGCTAAGCAGAACTTGTGTTATGGGTATAACTGATAAACTTAATACAATACACTCCATAGATAATTATATTTTTTTATTATACCTACATATAGATCATCCTGAACGCCCTGAACAAATACCTGCAGATCGACACTCATTTGTCTCGAAGCGGGAGTCGAACCCGCAACCTCCTGCGTCGCAGGCGGAATATCGCCCACCGCGCCACGAAGTCGTCATTATATTGAAATTTTTTAAAAAAAGGTAGGTCAGTTTAGGCTTTCAAATATAAAAAACTCCGACAAGTTTGAACTTTCTCATAATCTGTAATATTTTCTACCCTTTTAGTAGAAAATACTTTGTAGATATTAGAATAACCACAGAACAGAGAATAACTTATTATATTACACAGAAAATAAACTCATACATAACTACATAGCTTCGCCTTGCCCGCGTGGAAATTTATGTTATCAACTTTCTTAATTTTTTCTTTCTTCAAAACCTTCTCGTGGCAATAACCAAATAAGCAAAAAAGAATTAGCGAAATTGGTCCAGCCGCGTGATGCCGTGACTAAGGTTAATTAGGGATTATAAAAAAATAAATAAACTTTCATTGATTCTGTGTGGATTGTCCAGTTATTTATTTATATATCGGCCAATCAATAGTCTAGTCTCCAAAAAGACTGAGCAAAAAAAACCTACCACATCAATTGTTATAAATAACAAAGTAAGGAAATTCGAATTACCTATAGTACTAAAGTAAATGAAATACATAATAGTAACTGTTTGTTGATGTTATATTGCTAGCAACTTATTTGTTGCCAGAGAGTATTTTATAAGAATCAAAGCGATATTTTGAGTATATTGTCAACAATTAATAAATTATATTGAGTATATGTTATATAAAATTAAACGGCCATAAATTTAGATAGGATATTGTCCAGCATCAGCGATTGTCCATAATTAAACTTAGCTGGGTAATCAGTGAAATGCATGAAGCTTTATTCTATTAGGTTCATGGTGAAATTGGCGAAACGTGTCTAATAAAGCCAATACGTTCGCATTTAAAATAGATAAAATAATCATATTCTATCTCTGACAGTTTGTGGGTTAGCATTTTTTCGCAAATAAATAAAATAATTATGATCGAGCAAGTTCGACACATTAGGTGTAACAGTTAACAATACTTATTACCAGTTATTATATTACACTAGCTGCGCTGCGCGGCATCGCCCGCGTGGAAAATTATGTTTAAAACTTTCTTTATTTTTTTCTCAAGAACTTTCTCCTGACCATAACAAACACAACAAAAAATATATGCCAAATTTGGTCTATTCGTTCACGGTGACGCCGTGACCAAGGCAAATGGGGAATCATTTTATAGGTACATCTATTATTTATATATACATAGACTAAATGCCAAAAATAAAACTCATTATTTTTAGGACTTACACTTGTATTAGTTTATAGATTGAGACAATCACTATGCTGAACAAAATATGGCCTAAACAGAAAAGTTTACATTGTAAAAAGACCATCAAAAAGTAGCTAGAGTTCTCACCAAGATATCAGAATCGCTGTAAACGCTGCGATCATACTATATTGTCGGTTGTCGCACATCTTGACCGCACCACTGCCAAACAGCACAAATTTATATTCAAATAGGGCTTAAACTCGTAACTTTTGTACATTTTCCAGTGACTAAATGGCTTCCCACAAGCTGTTTGTCAATAATGCTGCCGTCAACAATAAATGTCAACATAAAATGCATAAGCCCACATTTTAATGCACATTTATGTGCTGTATCGCAGCGGTGCCGCAGATCTGAAATCTGCGCCAACATTTAAACACAGATATCTCGGTGGGACTGTAATGGTCGGACGTAGTGCAAATAATATGTAGTTTTAAGCCATGTGACCACCTGTGTATTATAATAGTTTTTAATGTAAATATATTGCCGAAATATAAGGATATTCATATTTACGAGTTTTGATGTTTTATTTGCTAGTGTTACCTAACACTCTGTCGTCGACACTGTTGACGAATGGGAAATAAAATAAAAAGTTGCACTCGTTCACAGTGTTGCCGAACGCAAATTTTATTTACTGATCGTATCCATATAATACAAGAGTCAAGATGTGTACCTAGATGTTTTTCAAATTCTTAAAAATTCTCTTTCGGAATTTTGCCCCCTGTCGCATCGTCCCCCGTTTGTGAGCGAGCGGTTGCAGAACTTATGGAATTTCACCATTTTTGATATTTTTTATTTATGATGATTTTATTTGAAACTTACCTACTTAAACTTAACTTTTTATTTTATCGGCCACAGGGGGAAGCATCTTCCCGTGTGGTCCGATTTGGTTTAGTTCTGACAATGGCATCCAAAAGAAAACCATTATAATTGAAGAATACCATATAAATGAACTGCAATACCTACTTAATATAGGTCTACTAAATAAGTACCTGTGTATTGCAAAACTAAAATCATACTAATATTTATACACGCGAAAATTTGTAAACATGTACCTATGTTTGTTGCTCCTTCACGCAAAAACTACTGAACGGATCGAGCTGAAATTTTGCATACAGGTAGCTATAAGCCTAAAATAACACATAGGCTTTTTATCCCACACCATTAGTTCCCGTAGGATAGTCGTGAGAGGCCGCGGGTCGCATCTAGAAGTATAATTTAGTGTGGGTTTTTTATTTGGAGTAGTTTCGTCTCGCCCTTTATTGGGTCCAAACGACACTACCAAAAATGACTGGCGTCGTTTCGCCCTTTGAGGCACATTTTCACAATACATTGCTGGTTATGAAAAATTCAAAATTTGTGCTATTCTCATAAGATCTTAAAATGTTGATGTTTTCACTTCCCACTCTCTGGTGCGACTTGCAGGGCGCAGGCAATAATATTATACCTATGAGGTAAAACTGGTAAAACATCATTGTGGCCAAATAGGTACTAGGTACAAAACAAAAAAAAAAACAAAACAAACAAAAGGGCATTTATTACTTAAGATAAGAAAAATGAATTAACACATTCGACTCCTTCACACTTTTCTCTCTGCTCTATCGCCAAACCACCATACATCGTACCACAGAGCCCTCCACGGGGGTCACCGGCATTACACATGCGCCATAGGTGAACCCACGCAGCGGGTTCTCGGCATTAGGTATGTGGTTGTGACATTAAATTGCATTTTTCTCAACAATAAGACACTTCAGGAGTTCATGTATAGTTTTTTGTGATTTATGACTTAAATATTACTACTCGTTGTGCATTTTAGTCTAGAAAACTGTGTAGTTTAGGAAAATGGGAAAGTCTATGACATTGGTGTGCAACATTTTTAAGTTTTTTAAAATTATGAGAACTTTGGAAGGAGATTTTAAATGTTTATGAAAAGTTTTCTGATAAATTTATTTTATTTTAAATACACTAGCAAAAGATCTAGTTTTTTATGTAAACTACCTTCAACTATGGGTCAGAATTAGGAAGCGTCGTGATTTGCACACATTATGCCTGTTATTTAAAACTCTTTCTGACCCACGGTCGCCAAGCCATCGACCGAACTGTTTTCGCCACTTTACACCTCTGGACGCACCGCAAGACACTCAAAACGACTGCAGCTTAGAACACCAGATCACTGTACTGTGGGTTACCATAAAACCTTTGCCGTCCAGGCCACTCGTTTATGGAACAGTCTTCCAATGGAATACCGCGAGGTATCCTCTGTAAATATCTTCAGATCTAGATCTCACTTTCTCTCATCTCATAAATCTCATAAATCACTTTCTCTCTCAGGAATAATTCGGTACGTTATATACTTATTATTTATATATTACAGGTATTTTAAGTATTTATGCGAGTAGGAAATACATATATATAATATGTATATATATATATATATATATATATATATATACATATATATATATTTATGTGTATTTATTTATGTTAGTGTTACGATTATTATTAGCTTTCTTCTTTGTTCTGTTTATAGCACTACCTACTAAATTGTTGTTCACACTACCCAAAGGTTAGCAGGTAGAGAATGCTATCTAGCATTATGTTCGCCTATGTACAACTGTTGTGCAATAAAGTATATTCTATCTATCTATCTAACTATATGAGTCATATTAAAAAAAAAATATGACACGTTGTGACGTGAGAACCCCCTGTGGGTTCTCACGTCACAACGTGTTACAATCAGGGTTGTAAAAAAAAACTGTTTTTTTTTAATATTTTTTAAATCAAACTGTTCAAAATGTTTAACACTACTGTTTTTTTTAGTTTGTTTTTACTATTTACCTTTAGGGATCAATTTCAAATCAATTATAGCGAATAATAAAATAATCCATTTCTAAACTATTTCCTAATTCACATTAGTAAATATTAACATAACGATAAATATTTACTTTTTGTTGCGTATCTCAGTAACTATTTTCAAATTATTAAAAAATATTGTTATTATTAATCAATATAAAACAGTTTACATACACCTTGTATGTCGTGTAGTGTAGGTAGGTAGAGAACTAGAGAAAAAGCAGGGAATACCCACTAATCCAGTGAAGTACTTTTTCTGAAAGCCGACATAAGGACTTTCCACTTGAAAAAATATTTTAAGCTATTGGGAGCCCTACATTTTATTCGTTTGGAATTATTTCCATTCATTTTCAATTAAGGGTTTTAAACCCTGTTTTTTCTTCATGTTTTAAACATTGTCCCCTTTAAAACTTTTTTAAAAGTTTTTAACTTCTAAACACTTTCAAACGTGTTTTAAAAGAACTTGTTTTATTCATGCCAACCCCGGGTACAATATAATAAACTAACATACAATAAAATGAACTCTCATCCAAATGTTTGCTACTCCTGAAAGATGACCCACGACGTGGGTCCTTGGCATGGCAGAAGAAGTAGAAATTCAATTCAAATTTAAACATTGTAAAACTAAAAACCAACACCCATACAAGGAAAAGGCTCTTTGAAATAGTACTCTCATTTATTTTCATAATAAACTATGGCGTATTGGGAAAGAAAAACCTGGTTAAAAAATGAGCCCGCGTCGTGGGCTCCCGGCTCCTCGAGTGTGACAGAGTTGAGCCCTCGTCGTGGGTCACTGGCATCGAATGTGTTAAACAGATTACTTGTGGTCCCCGCACTAGGTTCAGAACCTGTATCGCGGGAGGCCGGAATACAATAAGTGTGTACCAACAGAAGGCAGAGCAGCAGTCCAATCGTGGCAATAACACAATAAGTATTATGATAAGCTCTAAAAATCTAAAACTAACACAATAAAAAACATCTAAAACTTAAAATAATATGATGAACAAAAAAAATGTTTTTAAGAGAAGTTAGGCACGTGTCGAGAATACCTACATTTACTTATTTTACACCACAATTAATTATTTATAGCTGTTTAATAAGTACCTACAATGCAAAGTACAAACATAAAATACAACACGCGTGGGGGGGGGGGGGATATGGGAAATGGAAAGCATGGATGGGACGGTGGGGATGGGAAGAGTTGGGATGAAAAACTGTAAGTAACATGAAAACTGCAATTTATCTTTGAATCGAAAGAAGTCTTTCGGTAGCGTCATAATCTAACGTAAGAAGCCACCTTCGAACCTTCTCCTTGACTCCGAACAGGGAGCATGAAAGAAGCTCACATTGCATTAAGATGCGACGATATATGAACGGAAAGGAGAAAGACCGAAAGCGCCTCGCGAACGCAGACTTGACGGCAGGGACTTTAATTTTAGTTCGACGATGACTAAACTTAGATTTTTCGTCACATAATGATTTAGCATTTGCCTTGTGGAACGAAGTAGTAACTCTGAGCATGTAGAGCTGTCTAACTGTTAAAATTTCAGACTCGGAATAGAGCAAAACTGAGGGATACCTGAAGGGCTTACGGAACATGACTTTAAGAACGGCTCTGTGGGCTCTTTCGAGAGATATCATGAAAGTTTTTGCCGCACTGCCCCATGCCGTTATGCAGTACCCTACAATGGACTGGCAGAGAGCTGAGTAAGCAATCATCAGTGTCTCACGGTCAGCGCCATCTCTTAGAAGTTGTAAATCAGTTTTCGAGTGCGTTTTGCGAGGTACACCAAATAGGTGACCTTTTAGTAAAATGCGGCGCGGTTAGGTTCGCGGGGTTGCATAGACGTGCAGTCCGTGTACGGTGCTCTGTGTGGTGCCGATTTAGAATTTGCACCACCCCAAACCTTCCCGCGCTGAGTCGTGCGTGAACAAATTTTAACATAAAGTTGGTCATCTACTACATACTGGTCAATCAAAGGTAGGTCTCATAGTATCATGCATGAGTTTTCCCAATTTAAACTCGCTAGCCACTGTAGATAAAAAAATGTATGGAAAGGAAACTTCTAAAGCGCCTATTGCGGATAGTTGGGTACTAAAATGCGCAGTCGCGTAGATAAGATAAATATCTGCGTATTGACGACCTCTGTGGCGCGGTGGGCGAAGGTCTGCCTGCGACGCAGGAGGTTGCGGGTTCAATTCCCGCCTCGGGACAAATGTGTGTAACGATCTGCAGACATTTGTTCAGGGTGTTCTGGATGTTTATTAGTATAATAAAAAATATCTATTTATGTAGTGTATTGTATTATGTATATCAGTTATCTAGTACCCATAACACAAGCTCTGCTTAGCTTGGGGCTAGATAATGCTGTGTGAATTGTCCAGCATTATTATTATTATTATTATTATTATTTTCTTAATACACTGTACTAACGTCAGGCGATTTAACTGAGACAACGCATGGTAGACACGTAGACACGTAGACACACACATATCGAGTTTGGCTAGTATGTATAAACTCTATGTACACACTGAGATTTTCAAAGAGACTTCAAAATTCAAAATACCAACTTAAAAAAGTAGTTACCTACATACGAGTTTAAATTAAGAACCATTGAGTGAGTGACAGTTGTTTTTTTCACTTACTCGATTTTTCATAGAAAATGTATGGCAATTGTTTTTTTTTTAATTATAGCCTAAACTTACGATTGGATTTGGTATGTTACTTTGAGAAAAGTTTTCCTGTGTGTTTACCATGAGTTGTCACAGTTAAATTGCCTGACGTTACTACAGTAGTTACGTAAATACGCATATAGTTATCCACAGCGCATTTTAGTACCCAACTATCCGCTAGAGGCGCTTTAGAATTTTCCATACATTTTGTAACTACAGTCGCTAGCGAGTATAGATTGTCAAAACTCGTGGTAGATATGTCGCAGCCGGAACGTAGAATTAGCCCGTTTGTAAAACGGCTAGGCCGTTTACAAAACGGCGCCATTCAGCTAAATGGCTAGGCCAATTGTAAAACGCTCAACGTTCAACGATTTGGCTGACTCAAACCTAGCCCGATTGTAAAACGGCTATATCTTTTTATACCATGGATTACTAATTAGTAGTAATGGCGCGCGGTTTTGCTTGTGCGAGAAATACCTGCCTAAATATTTCCTAACCAAACTTCAGAACACTGAAATTTAAGTACTAAAGAAATGTATTTTATGGGATTAAAGTAAAAAATATTCTATTAGAATCCCATAGTAGTGTCACAGTGCCTCAGATTATTAATAATATTATATAATAATCAAACCAGTGCATAAAATTTAGCTTCTGTAAAATTTAATCTTTAATATACCTCAATAAAATTGAAGTAGGTAGGTAATGTAATAATGTGGCCGTGTGTTGCTGGCTTAGAATTTGCACCACCCCAAGGGATATCCACCGAGGGTTTGCAGCAGCGCCCCTGCTGAACAATTTTCCACCGAACTGCAATCCCTAATCCCTATGCCAAGCGTGGAGCACAGACGTGAAGTTTATGGTCACTACCCCTCATGGTACAAACGCCAATAAGGAGCTAATCAGGGGAAGTCTGCGTCTAGCAGTACAAGTTGTTGAGGTTGAGGATGTAGTAAAGATAAAGTAACAGCTGTTTAAATGCATGTTATGGTATGCACGGTAGGAACCAAACGACCAACTTTTAAAATTGTGTTCTACTGTAGGTAGTTAGGTATCGCTGTCTCTGTTTGAGCTAACCTCCGAACCCAATTTTTAAGCAAATTTCCTTGGCAGATAATTGATTTCATAGCCGGTAATAAAATATAATATGTAGGTAACTGTAGATTCTGCGCAGACGGAGCCTCGTACACAGAAACAGTTATCTTCATTTGACGATGGCCTAAGCACGGTGAACTGCCTAGCCATTCCCTAAACGGGCTAATTCAGATGATCAGCCATATTGTAGAACGTTGATTTCACCGATCGTTCTACAATCGGCCTAGGCATTTAGCTGAATGGCGCCGTTTTGTAAACGGCCTAGCCGTTTTACAAACGGGCTAATTCTACGTTCCGGCTGCGACAGATACACAGGTTAGAAATAGAGTCGATTAAGACCAACTTGTTTTTTTGACAAATGTAATTTTTTGACCGAACCGTACTTTTTTCATAAACGACAATATTTTTTAGAAAACAGAAGGTTCCTAAGAAAAAAACTATCTAACTACAAAAGAAACGATAGCTACCCTTAGGGGGCCAAAAACCTGTGTAGTACCTATATACATACGAGTATAAATTAATTGCAGTATGTGAACAATTGGAGCTCTTCAATTCTTAAACAAATCATCAAATCAATTATTATTGACTAATTGGTAAATTTTTTCATATTTCGTTATGCAGCAAGGTATGTAGTTTGATAGGCAAATAATTATTATTGTGACACAATTAAATGCCAACAATTTATTTACGAACTTTACTGCATGCAAAAATTAAAAAATCATAGTCGATCAATAATAATTCATTTGTATTTGTATAATTAATTATTGAAGAATATCCATTTTGATTGTCATATAGAACCTACCCCATCGTGAAAAGGAGTCGAACGCTAATATTAACAATCGTGTCGTGAGTCATCATGATCGAGGAAAGAATGTGTCCGTTTCCGTGCGTAATTTCGTCTTCATGTAGTTGTCTATTCATTTTATATTATTAAATGAATAGACAACTATTGTTTCCAAAAGCATAATTTTCTTCAACCAGCGAGCGAGTGTGAGTTTTTTTTCCCTCTGCCTGTCCATGTGAATCCGCAATAGAATAAAAATTGCCAGTTCGGATGGGGAATTTATAGTATATTTTGCGGATTTTACAAGCCTATTCAGCCTATTTTTCGTATTTGCGTGTCGATACGAGATACAACTGCAACAACGACAGTACCTGTTTCCCGCGTTTTATGTCTGTACTCTGTACGAGTGTAAGACCCGTCGCGTCGCAGCGTTGACAAGTGTCCGCTGAATGGTGTGCTTATAGCAGGGATTCCCAGCATTTGATACATTCTCGTGCGTCTGAGAAGCTACGAACTTTCGAACATGGTGCAACAAATCTAAATCATTTCGAATTTTTACGGAGAGACCTAATAAATTATTTATTCAAAAACTCGACAGTTTTTTAAGCTATTGCATAGCTTCTATCGCGGGCTTTGAGCGTGGAGACCGAATCCAGAAATTCCGTAACGAAAATAACCTAACACCCCCCACTCCGACCGGCACAGCGGTGATACTTTTTAGTTTTCAATAAAAAATGCTATGCAATAGCTTTACCGCGGCAGTCCCCGAGTGCCACAGGTCTTTTTTTTTCATTTTATTTGGAAAATAATTTGGGTCGAGGGGGCCTCCGCTCCTTTGTTGCCCCGAGGCCTCTGGACCTCTAAATCCGGCCCTGCTAAAACGTATACGTTGACGCACACTGCCGCTATTATGTCGCCGCGACTCGGCTTGTCCAAGGCGTTTCGGCATCCTGCGATTTTGCTTCTTTTGAAACTGAGATTTAGCTTATTTATAAGCTGCAATTAGCTTTTTTTGAAGCTGCGTCTTGCGTGTGGCAGCGAGTGGTGGCGGGACGGTCTTTGTCGTCGCGCAGCCGATAAGGCGAGGAGGGGGCGGCGAGGCGGGGGTACGCGGCCATGCCACCGAAAACGCACTGTGTGTAAGGAATCGCGCTAGAAAATCGCCGAAATCAAGTTTCACAAGTAATTAATTAGCGTATGTGTGCTGAGGGCTTTAATAATAGAATTATATCGCTGAACTGATCGTCTCCATACTAGCTTGATGGTTAACTGTGCACATGCTTGACGCTTCAACGCGCATTTTGCTGTCACAGCGCTATTAAAATGTCGCTGTCATGTAAATGAATCTGTCAAACAAAGTGTTCAAAAGCAAAACAAAACGAAAACGCGATTTTCGATCGCGTGCTTCGCGTTGTCGTTGTTGCATCGCAAGGGCGCGTTTGATATTGCTATGAAAATAACAAAAAATAAAATAAATATGAAGGTTCCGCAAAAGGGAAAAAATAAAAAGCATAAAGTGATAAAAAAGGGTAAAGTTTCCAAAGCGGAACCCCGCCCGGTCAGTAAAGAACGGGTGTTAGTGGTAGCTCAAGGAATCAAGTACGCTAGATTATTATCGGGAAATGAGAAGAAATCCCGCGACAAGGTTCTAAAAACCCTGAAAAAGTGGATTACAAACTGTTTCGAGAAGGGTTACAGTACGTACAAGTATTATTTTCACCATATATGCCATAAGTTTACAATACCGTCTCTTCAAATTAACACGAGATAACCTCAAAAAATACATTAAAATTAAGATTTTATGTAGTTTTTCTGTTAATAATTATATTCCGACCAAGCTTGTTTTATATCACAATTTTCTCTAACCTCATTTCATAAAATCAGAAAGCATCTCATATGATCATAATTAAAATTGATTTTACACATATTCTGCACAGAATTTAAAGAAGAAGACTTCACACGTGTATGGAAGGGTCTGTTTTATGCGGTTTGGTTGTCTGACAAGTCACTTGTTCAGGTAAGAAATAATTTATTAAGGTTTTATATATTTACTTGAAATAAGAATATTATTTATTGAGCACAGTTTTCCTTTCCATTACCTGTCTTTCAAGACCCTTTTTCTCAATGCAAGAAAGTATTATGTTGAAATAAACAAATTTTCAAATCCCTACATCGAATCTCTTTGGAGATGTGAAAAAATATTTAAGCTATCTGCAAACACAAGTAATACTTGCAAGGAAATCACATGCACTCGCAAGCCTGTAGGATACTTCCTGTTGGTTCTAGAATTATGAAATTTTGCTAGAAGCATGTCTTTTTCACAAATCAAGGGAATAATCCAATAAAATTGCCTTTTATGAAAAGCTGCTAAGGGTTTATTTATTTATTATAGATGAGCAGCCTATGGCTGATGCATATATATCACACAGCACAGACTTTAGTCATCCTGTCACTTAATTAGTTTGTTGTGTGTAATTAGTTTTCCGGTGTAATAACCATTTTGTCTAAGCATGGCTAAAAAACTTTCAAATTTGTGCTACCCCAACTTTTCCCGCTGGGGATATCCACAATTCTATAACCGAAATGTGATGGGCATTACCCCCATGTTACAAAGCCAATATGCTGTTTATCAGGATAGGTCTGCTTATAGCAGTAGATCAGTATGGGCTGTAGATGATGTTGATGATCGAAGTGAAGTCTACATTGGAAACAAAATATTTCTACAGGAGGAGCTATGCGACAACATTGCTGGTATCCTGGACCTGTTCCCTGAAGAGCAGCTGAAGACAGCTTTATTGATGGTGAAGGCAGGGTTTAAAATGCTGGCCACAGAGTGGTATGGCATCGACCAGCATCGGATGGACAAGTTCCTCATGGTTAGTGCCTTCCTTTGTGAGTCTCTAAATCTAATATAAGTGGGGGAACTAAGAACTGCATGGACGTCTCGCATAGGAGTGTATTGTGCATTATCCCCATGCCTAAGCAGGCCCAACCAGCCCAGCTCCTTGAAGTATCGGAGCAGGACCTTGGGGTGACTGACAGCTTCGTTTCAGCTTTTTTGTGGGTGTGGATGGGGTTGATTCCTCAAAGAGGCATTTCAGCCCTGTTTTGTGTCTGGCCTTCTCTGTGGCTGTACAGTGTACCACGACGTGTTCCACAGTCTCTTCTTCTTGGAAGCAGCCACGACATAAGCTCCGTCTGTTGCTCCGGTCTTGAAAAGATGATGGTTCAGTTCACAGTGCCCTGTGATGATGCCCACCATCGTTCTGAGGTCCTCCTGGCTCATCTTTGTGAGTCTCATTACATTACAGACAAATTTTTTTGGATATGATTTCCATACCTTTGTATGTATGGAAGCATGCATTCCCTAAAGCTAATGAAAAATTTTCTACCCCAATCCACTAGAAAGACACTAGTTAACGCGCTACTTTTCCCTATCCTGGATTATGCAGATGTGTGTTATCCCGACATCACAGAAGAGCTGCTGAACAAGCTGGAAAGATTACAAAATCTTTGCATCCTCTTCATCTTTGGACTGCGGAAGTATGATCACGTGTCCGTCTTCCGCACTCAACTGAAGTGGGTCAGAATTAGGAAGCGTCGTGATTTGCACACATTATGCCTCTTATTTAAAACTCTTTCTGACCCACGGTCGCCAAGCTATCTGACCGAACTGTTTTCGCCACTTTACACCTCTGGACGCACCGCAAGACACTCAAAACGACTGCAGCTTAGAACACCAGATCACTGTACTGTGGGTTACCATAAAACCTTTGCCGTCCAGGCCACTCGTTTATGGAACAGTCTTCCAATGGAATACCGCGAGGTATCCTCTGTAAATATCTTCAGATCTAGAGTCATAAATCACTTTCTCTCAGGAATAATTCGGTACGTTATATACTTATTATTTATATATTACAGGTATTTTAAGTATTTATGCGAGTACGGAATACATATATATATAATATGTATATATATATTTTTATGTATATTTATTTATGTTAGTGTTACGATTATTATGAGCTTTCTTCTTTGTTCTGTTTATAGCACTACCTACTAAATTGTTGTTCACACTACCCAAAGGTTAGCAGGTAGAGAATGCTACCTAGCATTATGTTCGCCTATGTACAACTGTTGTGCAATAAAGTATATTCTATCTATCTATCCCTAAAAAACGAATCATCAAAATCAGATCACCCAGTCAAAAGTACTGAGGTACAATTTCGACATAAGTTTTTATAACAATTTTATTATTTTTTTACAGTTGGTTCGTCGCTACCTCCGCGGTAGTCTGCGATGCCTGAGCCGTTGTGACTGGAGTGTTGAATCCTGCGAGAAATATGCAAAGATGCTTTATGCTAATGATGGTGAGTGAGATTTACTGTTTTGGTTTGCTATAAAAACAGGCTACTGCATAAGAGGATTATAGAAATGTTCGGTTTGCTGATTCTCCATTAACTGTGAGCCAATTTTGATGATTCTTTTGGTTGTGTAATCATTAATTAATAATAATCATTTATTTCATACATTACAAGAAAAAAACGTCATTATTGTATCTATATAAAGAAAAACACTACATTTGAGTAGTAATCATAAATTAAAAACTTCTGCATATAAATAAATCAAAATTATGTAACAGTTAGATAATTGCCATAATCTACAAACAGATACTAATGATTAATCACTACAGGCTAAGAACTCGTCGTAGCTGTAAAAGCAGTATGTAGGAAATGATACCAGGGTAATCCCTTGGAAATAAAATTTGTATGGTCTGAGAGCCAGTACCCACCCAGAGATTACTTAAATCCCACCAAACTTTAAAAAGTGGCAATCTAAAGACTGTTTTTGTAGAATCACACTAATATAATAAATGCGAAAGTTTGTATGGATGTATGGATGGATGGATGTTTGTTACCTCTTCACGCCAAAACTACTGAACGGATCGGGCTGAAATTTCGCATACAGAATTTCATATGGAATCAAACATAGGTTACTTTTTATCCCATAAATCAGTTACCGTCGGATAAAAATCACCTTTAAACGTTTCCATAGGAACAACGCATGCGAAGCCGCGTGGCAGCTAGTATCTATTAAGATACTGTTGATAGATTTGTAAAGACCTGAGTCCTGTTTAAAGAAAGACCTTTATCATTTCAGGACAGCTTTTGCGTAATTACAGCTAAAAATAAATATATAATTGAAACAAATATGAAAAATATAGTGTTTTAAAAAAACTATAAACCGACCTCAATTATATGGGTTTCTCATGGATGCCACTGTGTGAACTCAACCAAATTGAAATGGGACCACACGGGAAGCAGCAGCTTTCAAATAAAAATAGAAACATCCAAATCGGATCACCCAGTGAAAGTACTTACTGAGGTAATAATTGACGACCTCTGTGGCGTGGTGGACGTAGGTCCGCCTGGGACGCAGGAGGTTGCGGGTTCGGTTCCCGCCTCGGGACAAATGTTTGTGTTATCTGTAGGTACAAATATCTACAGATCACACAAACATTTGTCAGAGTGTTTTGGTCGTTTTCTATGTACATATAATAAAAAATATCTATCTATGTAATGTATTGTATTATGTATAATTATCAGTTATCTAGTACGCATAACACAAGCTCTGCTTAGCTTGGGGCTAGATGATGCTGTGTGGATTGTCCAGTATTATTTATTTATTTATTTAATAATAATAAGCCTTTAATCGGACAAGACACTGTTTCTTTGTTGTTCATATATTTCTCTTTTGTTCCATTTTGTATGTCCGTTTGCCAGGTGGCAAAGGCCTCCTCCAATCTTCTCCATTCTGGCCTTTCTATGGAAAGTACTGAGGTAACAAACATAAAAAACAGTCGAATTGAGAACCTCCTTCGTTTTTTGAAGTGGGTTAAAAATAAATCAAGTTTGCAGAAGGCCCAGAGCCCATACTCAAAGATAAAAAATTAAAAAGAAAAAAAATTATTCCGCAGGTCTTTTTGCATCGGAGACACCACACTACGCTCGGAATGCGCTATCCATGCAAATGCACATCGTAGATTGTTTTCTAGAAGAGTTGGCTAAGGTAAGTTTTATTTATTTATTTGAACCACCAACGGCTATTATCAAAAAAGTTACTGGAAGAAGGTTAACGTAATAGGGTATTGCAATTATTAGCTTTCTGTGACTATTTTAATTTCTATTGTAGCTGATAAGTTGATGGCAATCCGAATAAAATAAATAAATTTCTTAAAAGTGTCTTAATCAGATTTTATTGTGCTAATAAACCACGAGAAAAATACACAAAAAATTATTTAATCGATAAGTGCCCATAAAAATGCATAAAAATTTTACTTTTTCAAATTTCGCGTTTGATTTGACGACACACTAGACGCAGTGACGCCATTATTATTACTCCGATCATGACGTCAGTTGGCTGTGTAAACGACGTCGATAACGTAATGTGGTCCGGAGTAGCCATCTTCTAGACCTTCGTACATCGTCGGCCGCATCTTCGCTTTCCATCATGTGAGAATTGTGAGAGTGCGGTCAAACGAACGACTATTTCTGATAAAAAAAAAAAAAAAAACAAATGCGCTGCCTGTAGGTGCTATGTATGTTTTGACACTTTTTGCTTACACAGCCTAATGACGTAATAACATGGCGGCTACTATTTCACAATGTTAGAATACAGATTAAAAATACTGAAAACTTTGAATTGGATTAAAAAAATATGCTGTTTTTTTTTTAAGAATTAAAGCTAACATTATCCGACTGCTTTAAGCGTCTTTTATCTCAATATATTTGTAGATTTTTACTCGGTTGGAGTAAAATACCTCATTGCTTTAGGCATTTCTACTGGATTACATTCTCAATTGATCGTTTCGAAATTAACGCATTCACTGCCCAGCTTTTGCCGCCGCGCCGCCGTCGTCGTCGCACCACTGAGCACATCTGCGTTTTGAGCCACGAAAGTGTTAAAGAAGAAGGAATTTGTATTTTTGCTTTTTATCAATACCACCATAATAAAGTAGTAAATTGTAAATCCTTCCTCGTCCTCCTCCACAGCCTATATTGGTCCACTGCTGGACGCAGGCCTCCCCCTGATAAGCGCCTTATTGGTTTTGTGTCATTGGGGGTGTTACCCATAATCCCCACGCCTGGGTAGGGTATGCGGGTTGTCTAATCTATAGCGAATTTTTCATATCGGGATTTATATTGCATATTGAACTCTCTTATTCTTTTTCACTTCTTCCGCTAGTGGACAATAATTTAAGTGAATTAGGGTCAATTGCATCTTATTTCTTATTTGATAGTAATTACTATCTATCAAGCTTTTTATATAGTAAAAATGTGTATAAGTGCTTATTTTGTAAGTCTAAAGAAATAAACGATTTGACTATGGCTCTATTATTGATACTACCTTTCTATCTTTCTCTCACAGGTATCGGAAGGCGAACTACCCCCAGAATCAGTAGCAGCTCTCCTACGGCCCTTCATACTATACACATGTTCCGGCACACTACCCGCGCTATGCGGCGCGTCCAGGCGCTTGCTCACGGCCTTACTGCGGCAGAGCGAGCCCGGGCTGCAGTATAGAGACAAGACACGCGCTTGGCAGAAGGTACCTAGTGTATAGAGTAGTTACACACTATACACATGTTCCGGCACACTACCCGCGCTATGCGGCGCGTCCAGGCGCTTGCTCACGGCGTGAGTGTTTAGACTCCATTATAAGATTAATCAACACAGTAGAATGTCTAAAAAAGTTGAGTACTAAAAATAGATGTCGCTTCTTTCTGTTGGTGTCTTCTAGACTATCGAACGGAAGTCTATAGACTTTAAATAATTTGTCGTGTTTTAAAAAAACTATATACCGACTTAAAATATGCTAATTAGACAACATTGAAAATATACTACTAAAAATGATATTTTTAAAGTTTTACGGGATAAGTGCCAATCCCTCGGGATGCCCAAAAATTTATGGGACTACCTCCACTTTTGGGACCGCTGCGGGATCATCTATACTAATATTATATAGAGAAAAGATTAAATTGTTTGTTTGTGTTGAATAGGCTCCGAAACTAATGGATCAATTGAAAAAAATATTTCATCATTAAAAAGCTTACTTTTCAGGGAACTGACAAAGCCTATATTTTATCCCGGAATTCCTTCGGGAACGGGAACTACGCGCAGCTAGTTTTCTATACAATAGTGAAAGAATCAGCAAAATCGGTTAACCATGGGCGGAGATATAAAGTAACATAGGTACATACATTAAAAAAATACAGTCACATTGAGAACCTGCTCCTTATTTAAAGTCGGTTCAAAAAAGAACTCGATAGCACGTAAATGACCTTGTCGCTCCACCATCCACTATGACTATGTTATATTCTAAACTAAAACAATATTTATGGGCGGAGATATAAAGTATCATACATACATTAAAAAAATACAGACACATTGAGAACCTGCTCCTTATTTAAAGTCGGTTCAAAAAAGAACTCGATAGCACGTAAATGACCTTGTCGCTCCACCACCCACTATGACTATGTTATAATCTAAACTTAAACAATATTTATGGGCGGAGATATAAAGTAACATACATACATTAAAAAAATACAGACACATTGAGAACCTGCTCCTTATTTAAAGTCGGTTCAAAAAAGAACTCGATAGCACGTAAATGACCTTGTCGCTCCACCATCCACTATGACTATGTTATAATCTAAACTTAAACAATATTTATGGGCGGAGATATAAAGTAACATACATACATTAAAAAAATACAGACACATTGAGAACCTGCTCCTTATTTAAAGTCGGTTCAAAAAAGAACTAGATAGCACGTATGACCTTGTCGCTCCATCATCCACTATGACTATGTTATAATCTAAACTTAAACAATATAATATTTGACAGATGGGATGTCCGAAAGGCGGTCCTGACGCGCTGGAACTGGTGTCTGATGATGAAGCGGATCCTGAGGAGTTGGAAAATGGAGACGTTAGTGACGAAGATATTGGAAACGGGTACCTAAACATAACTTTTAATTTCTACGAACTTTTTCTAAACTTTTCTAGCCTATCAACAGATTATTATGACATAACATTCAATTCCTCGCATGCAAAATATCAGCGTAGGTTTAGATGACTTATTAAAGTAAACGACTTAACAAAGTACAGAACTCTGTAATATTTGTAATGAAATATTGAACGGTTACTGAAAAAAAAGTTACTGACATAGCGCTAATTCACAAGCTGAAGTGGCAATGAGCCGATTTTATCTCTCAAAGTATCGACAAGCGCTGGGTTAACGTGTTCTGGAGTGGAGACTACGACTCAGCAAATGTAGTGAAGGACGCCATACGGACAGGTGGGATGACGAACCAGCGAAAACTGCCGGCTAAAATACTGGATGCGGCAAGCTATGGTTTGTCCACGTTGAATGAAGCGTGTTAGTAAACAAAATACGACACTAATAACGAAATCTCACTTGCTTGGCGTCGAGTTTCAGATATAATTGTAAGCAATTTTTATTGAAGTGAGGATCTAAAATCGACAAGTAATGTTAATTACCTATAAAAGGACGCGCCAACAAAGTGAATTTTAGGTTAAGTATGGGCGGTTTGTTTACGTTTATGCCTCATTCAAAATGGACACGATATAGGCGTTAGAGACCTATGTCCATCAGTAGACTAACATATGTTGATGATGATGATTTAAGTAAAGTAAATTTTTAGTTTTAGTTTCCTTTTCTCAATCAAACAAAAATTTACAAAAGTAAAGAGCGTCAAAGTTTAGGAGGGGGGCTAGTGACGTCACGGCTAAGTTAACTTTAACTGGCTATATCTTCATCTTTTTTTGTTTAATCGACAAATGAAAAAATACGTGTCGAATATCTTCTGATAATCTATGATTTTTTAGTCGTCAGGCCTATTTTTGACAGAAATCATGGAAAAGTGAAAAAAAATCGCAACTTAAGATTGCATCTAACGTTTTAATATTCGGAGGTTAAGGTGGTCGCTCATTTTTTCATACAAACGTGGAAGGGTAACTACAACGCTGTTTGATGTTGACCATCCAAAACTAAGGATGAAATCAATTTATACCGTCATAAACTATGTTTGTATACAACTAAAACAGAAAAAAGTATACGTTTGAAAAAAACAAGCTTCTAAACTTTCGTATTTCAACACGAATTTTAGCTTAACTTTGGGCGAAAATAAATAACACACGAGGAAAGAACACTCTCAAATGAAGGGTTTACCGACATAGTTTAGTTATTAATAAGTTAAAATAAACTTATTTTAAAGAGATACATTCAATAGTTTTTCTATGATAAATAACCCTTGTGCTAAAGTCTGTTCGGCGGCATAAATAATTGTGCATTTCATTCTATCGCGCGGGTATGTCTTTAATGAATGGAGGACAGGAGAGCATGCATTTAGGCCGCGCTCACTGATTGATTACAAACAGTGTACTCTTAATGGACAAGATCCATAACGATTTTGTTGTAGTTAATCAAAGTTTGTAGCATAAGTATGTTAAAACTATTAAAGACCTCCTCTATTTTTAACCGACTTCAAAAAAAGGAGTAGATTGAGAATCTCCTCCTTTTTTTGAATACGTCTGTTTTTTTTTTGTTTTTTTTTTTTTATATTTGTTACCTCAGAACTTTTGACTGGGTGGTCCGATTTGCATGATTCTTTTTTATATGAAAGCTGGTGCTTCCCTGACCATGAAAATTCATGAAAAAACAGTAAAACTTGAAGTCGGTTTATAGTTTTTTAAAACAAAATTAATCATAACTGTTAGGGCGATGATGCTCGTGAGATAAACATAGCCACTAACAAACTATTATGAATTGTACATAAGTACATAAGCAGTAGTTGGCATTGTTGTTTTTATTTATAGATTTAGCTTATTATGTTAAAAAAAAAAGACGTGTGGCACTCGGGGACTGCCGCGGTAAAGCTATTGCAATGCCATCTAGAGGCGAGTTGCTGAACTAAAGAGACAAACGTCATATTTCAAAAAGTCATTAAAAGTTCTACTATTCATCGATAGATGGCAAAACTAAAAAGTATCACCGCTGTTCCGGTCGGAGTGGGGAGCGTAAGGTTTTTTCGTTACGGAATTTCTGGATTCCGTCCCCGCGCTCAAGGCCCGCGATAGAAGCTATGCAATAGCTTAAAAATTGTTAAAATGTTTTTAAACTTTCGCGATTTGTTAACATATTTAAATGATTATTTATCGGGTATTAATAGTTTTATTAAGTAGTTATTACACGTAGTATTACGTAGTATTACAAAGGTACGCGATAAATACCCGATAAATAATCATTTAATTATTGTTAAAATGTCTGCTTAACATATAAAATTATTTGTTGCGCGCACATAAGTAACGTGTCAAGCCATCGTATGTAATTTTAATTTGTTTTGATGTACTATAAAATTGCTTGTTTTGTGTACCTAATAAACATGAATAAATAAGTAATTGTTATGTTCCAGAGACAAGCCTTTGGACCCTCGAGCGGGGCGAGTAGACGTGGTACTTCCGCTCCTGCCCGTCCCCGCCAGCATACTGGCCAGCACTCTGCGCGACCTGCTGGGCAAGAGCACTTCTAAAGCACACAAGCGGATCAAGATCTGTATGGAACGGTGAGTGGACATGGCGTTCCCTCTCCTGTAGAAATAGCGTTACCTCTCCTACCCGTCCCTGCCAGCATATTAAAGGAACTATTCGTTATTCAATATTTTTTTGGAATATTCAGTTGTTCTGGAGAAAACCCTGCATTAACAAAGAAAGAAACTTACAAATCGTCCTCCTATCACACTAATATTATAAATGCGAAAGTTAGTATGGATGTATGGATGGATGTTTGTTACCTCTTCACGCCAAAACTACTGAACGGTTCTGGCTGAAATTTAGCATACAGGTAATTCTAATACTGGAATAAAACATAGGCTACTATTTGTTTTATCCGTTTCCAAATCTGTTCCCGTGGGATAAAAATCACCTTAAAACGTATCCATAGGAACAACACGTGCGAAGCCGCGGGGCGCAGCTACTACTAATATCTATATATATTTACCAAAATGCATTTTATAATACCTAATCATGATTTGTTCCAGCTTCGAAACCCTAGCGGCAGGACAGTACCCGTTGCAAGAATCGGACCCGACCGTAGATGATGGGCCTACCACGAAGTCGAAGCAGTCCATACGAGCGCTGCGGGCTTTGGAGGCGCAGATTAAAGTGGACACGGACGAACTCAAGTTACGAGGTAATAACAGAATCTAAAGCCCCGTATTCATTGTAAACATTTGTTGCACAACTGTATTGTATATATTATATTGATTTATTAAAAAGGGAAGATAGGTTACGTTCTCCCAGCGCTTACTCAAAAATTGGCATGTGTTACAACTACACGCAATCGCGTATGTGTTTGCGTGTAGTTGTAATCACAGTTATATTTCCAGTCCTGTGCAATACAAAGAACAACAAAGACGGAAAGACGTACCTAAGACCGAAGTGAGACCGAGACAACAATATTTCTCGCTCGTACGACCGCCCATGCCGCCGGTCAGACGGTGACTGAGGTGGGAGCACACAATTTTACACAATTTGAGGTTGCCACTTTCGAGAAACCAGTACCTCATCTTCCCTTTTTAATAAATCAATGGCTCAACACCATTGTTTGTCAACATCAAAGTTACTGGCAACAATGTTTAAAGCCATACTTTAAATTTATCTTAGAAATTAGATAACATGGTTTAGAGTTCACTGAAATTAGAAGCATTAGGCGTTATTAAAAACCCATCGAATAAAACAAAAAACTAAGCATTGGGTACCTACCTAGTTAAATAGGTAAAGGCGCTGCAGGTATTCGAGGCAACCGTACACGATGTGCCGTGAAGCCGAATAAAGCAAAGAGAGAAGAAAATAAAACAACAAACAAAGCATATTCTATACCATATCCATAGAGCTTGTAGGATGTTAGTAAACAAACCGTCCATACAAAACCTAAAATTCATTTTGTCGGCGCGTCCTTTTTTTTCGTAATTTACATTACTTGTCGATTTAAGACCCTTCCGGCAATAAATATTTCTTACAATTACATCTGAAACTTTACGCTAAGAAAGTGAGTTTTTAACCGACTTCAAAAAAGGAGGAGGCTCTTAATTCGACTGTATTTTTATTTTTATGTTTGGTCGTCCGATCTTCATGATTCTTTTTTTATATGAAAACTGGTGATTCCCTTGTCCCATTTAAATTTGGTTTAGTTCTAACAATGGGATCCATAAAAATCCACGAAAAAACTAAAAATTAGTATCGTGGTTTGTTTACTAACATTTCACAAGCTTGATGGATAAGGTATAGATGGGTTATTCGAATTCGATTTGCTTCGCTCACGACAACACGATCCCGCTTGTGCTACCACACAGTAGGGCTCGCTTCGCTCGCCTTGCTGTGTGGCATTTGTCGGATTAGGGTACGCTTCACTCACTGCAATCCGACCCACGCCCGCCGTCATCAAATTCTTTTTTTTCTACGGGGATCCCGTGAGCACTCACATCTAACCCTAGTTTAATAACCAAACCGCTTAGGTTCGACTCTTCAAGCTAGTATATCTTGTTTCAGGTCTGAGTAGGAAGCACAAGAAACGCTTGCTCAGGAAGACTCGACTCGGGCAGAGCATCGTTGAGGAGGTTCAAGCTACTCAGAAAGCAACCAAGAAAACTAAGGTAAGCTCGATGGAGAAGGTTCGAATAAAACTTTTATATCCATCAGCAAACGTGGAACTTAGACACAAGCTACCGATAAATATTTGATTGCTATAGAACCAGTAAAGAATAGAATAGAAAAAAAAAACATTTATTTGGACACAGGTACAAAAAGATAAACAAAAATAAACAAATGAAAAACAAAAACAGAATAACATGGAGGTAAGTGACATGAAAAGAAACAAAAACAAACAAATGAAAAACAAAAAGTCTTATATGGAGGTATGTGACATGAAAGGGTGGGTGGTAGTTTATATTAAATATATGGGTATGCATGCAGTATGAAATCATCCACTCCCTGCGCTTGTATTATGATGTATTACTTATTGACGATCAAAAAGTGTTCGGTGTCTGTAACTGGACACAAAAAGTGTCTACGTTTGCGCGGCGCATAGAATCAGGCAAGCGCGACGCGAACCGCACTCACCCTGATGAAATCCCTCGTTAAGGGAGTTCTTCCAACGCCAATAAGGTTCGTAGTTAACCCGCTTACATTAAAGTCATTTACAACGGGATATCAGGGTCAGTGTTGTGTGCATTGATCGAGTTGTTTTCAATAATGAAAGTGGTAGTAGAAGTAACATTTGTAGCAAGTCCAAAAAAGGGTAGATCGATCGAGCGAAGGCCTATGACCGGCTGTGGACAAGCATAATAATAATGTTCGACAATTCACAAAACATTATCTAGCCCCAAGCTAAGCAGAGCTTGTGTTATGGGTACTAGATAACTGATATACATAATTCAATACACTACACTACATAGATAGATATTTTTACTACAGATGGAAAATATCCAGAACGCCCTGAACAAATATCTGCAGATCGTACAAGTATTTGTCCCGAGGCGGGAATCGAACCCGCAACCTCTTGCGTCGCAGGTGGACCTTCGCCCACCGCGCCACAGAGGTCGTCAAGGATATGTCATGATGACTTGTTTTACATGAGAATGTCAATGTAGCAAACAAACGGAAGCCTGACTATTATTTAAGTTCAATATCAAAATTGTTTTACTTTTTTGATGATTCGCAGTTATGAGTACCTAGTACCAGATAAACACACAGCTACATTTGAACAAGCTAAAATATAACCCTCTGCGGGTAAAAGCGCAAAAAATGTTCCAATCGGGGTGTTTCAACAAAGTTTTTTTCCGCAAAGGTCTAAAGTTATCCACATAGCTCAAAGTATTAGCAAGCCGAAGTGGCAGTGGGCCGGCCCTATCTCGCGAAGAACCGACAACCACTGGGGTAAACATGTTCTTGAGTGGAGACCGAGATTCTGCAAACGTAGTGTAGGGCGCCCTCCGGTCAGGTGGGATGACGATCTGCGAAAGACTGCAGGCAGATGCTGGATGCGGCAAGCTGAAGGCAGGGCACTATGGCGCTCATTAAGGGAGGACTATGTCCAGCTGTGCACAACATAGGCTGATGATGATGATGTTATGTTTTTTTCCAGGTCCGGAATGCGTGGTTGGTGGAATCAATGAACACAGAATCAGAGAAAGACACATCAAATAAAGAAAACCAGAATAAAAAGAACGAAAAAAAGCAGAAGAGAAAACTAGAACCCCAATTAAATGGAGATGTAGCAGTCAAGAAGCAAAAACTCGAGAAAAAAACAAAAAAATCTAAAGATAGCCCCAAAAAAGTAAAGGAAGTTAAACCGGAAAATAAAATATCACTTAGAAATTCGAATACACAAAAAGTATCACCTAAAATCGCAAAGGTAGAAGACAAAAAACCTAAGAAAAAGGTAGAATCACCAAAACTAGTAATAAACAAACTGAAAAATTATTCCAAACAAATACAGAAAGATAAAAAATCCACACAAAAAGTTAAAACTGAGAAAGAACGGAAAAACTTCGAGAAGAAAACCGAGAATGTTTTTGACACGCCGAAAAAGGTGAAATTCGTGCTAAAGAATAATTCAATGCAGCAACCAATTGATTATTATAAAAGTGTACGACAAAGTCCAAGCATACCTTTCGATAGCTCGAAAAAACCAAGTAAGACAAACCTGAAACCATCAACACCTTCACCTATAAATCCATTTTTCAAGAAAAAACTAAAAAAACATTAGATTTATAAACCTATCTTATTGTATTTTGTAACTGAATACAAAGTTTTAGACCGCATTTGTCAGACAGCCAGAAAACTATTCAGTCAGTATATGAAAAAATATCCATCAACAGGTTTTTTGACCTGATATTTCATACAATCAATTTGAAAGATGCCATATCTCTTGTCGGGATGACAGGTTATGTCAAAAATGACAGTAAATGTCAAGTTAGCGTCGATAGATCTTGAAGCAGATTCGTCTATGGAGAGATAATTCGAGTCATAATTTCTTCATCATCATCATCATCATCAGCCTATATTAGTCCACTGCTGGACATAGGCCTCCCCTAATGAGCATATAGAAACCCATAATTTCTTACTTGCACGCAATTCAATGTAATATATTTTATCTATTTTAGTACTTCTATATAGTGTAGTAATGTAATGTGCTCATTTGAATCGCTATGTCTGTAATACATTTTTAAAATCTTTCTTAAATTATTATGTAGAAACAGTAATTACTCAACCAATATTCTAATTAATTAAATTATTTAGTATATATATCGCACATTGGCCCTTATTTCACCAAACATAAACATCAAAAATGGCATTCAAAGTTTTTAAACGACAATGACTTAACAACTCTGATGTTGATTAGGTTGGTATAAATCTAGAGTCGGGGATAACGAGTTAAGGCGCATACCCGAGCCAATCTGACAGCAATTCCTATTTTATCATATTTTTACGTTTATCATAGGAATTTTTAAAAATCCTACGTTCAGTTTGTGCTATCTATTATAAGCTATTTTTTAATACCTCTTTTATAATTTCATCTCATATAGTTTAGGAGGAGATACAAAAATAGAGTTTGGTGGCCAAAAAGTGCAACTTCGTATCTCTTCCTTAGCTTTACAAAATGAAACTATTACAGAGGCATTAAATAGCTTATAATAGATACCACAAACTGAACGTAGGATTTTTAATAATTCCTGCGTTCAACGTAATAATAAGATATAATAGTTGGGGGCGCCACTTTCGCTGGTGTATGGGCCTTAACGCAAATTCCTAGCATGCTATCCCGCCGTCATTTTTTATCCCACTTTTATGTACATGACTTGTACTAATTTGACATAACTAAAAATGAAGCTGTCCTTTTTTATTTCGATCGTAAAGAATGGGACGGCAAGTTTTTTGGACTGGCAAGAGTTTAGGAACTTCGATAGGCCTTCAGGGTTTGGTGAACGGGTTTTTCGTGAAAATTTCTAACCCGTAGCTTTTTCTATATGACTTGAACTAGGTAGTTTAGTACTCATAGTACATTGTTTTTTAAATTGTTTTGGAAAATGTTTGTGAAACGAAATCATTTTTGTTTTGGACGTTACTTCAATAGTACGCTAGCATTAAGTTTCTTAGGACAATTTGTTAAGTTTTACTTGAGTATTTGGTATTGATGAAATAAAATAATAAAGGATTAGTAGAAAATGTCTTATATTTTATAACACCTAAGCACAGATATAATAATAAAAACGTACTCTTTTCTTCTACATACAATGTGTCAAAACGGCGTGATTTAGATCCCAGGTACAGAATAACTATATGCCAGTCGAATTCAAACTATACAGTATTTTATTATACTCAAACTCAAATTCAAAAATGCTTTTTTTCCATAAATACAATAAATGTACACTTAGAAAAGGTCAAATCATTTTAAAAAATACACTGACACGGAAATAAAGTGGTATTTTTGATTTCGATCGCTTCGGTATGTAGACTAAAGTAAAGAAACGACGAAGAAACCTTTAGCCTGTTAGTTGTTATTTTTCGAGTTGGAGCAAAATCCGTCCCAGGCTTTTTTATCCTCTAGATAATCTGATATTTTATAGTAAGCCTTTTTGCATAATAAAGTTTTGACAGTTTGTTTGAATTTATTTACTGATAATTTTTGCAGCTCCGTAAGGGTTTTGTTGTAGAAGCGTATACATTGCCCTTTAAAAGATACATTAATTTTATCCAGCCTAGTTGTGGGTACAGCGAGTTTATGTTTATTTCTAGTATTTACATTATGTATATCGCTATTTTTTGGGAAACTATTGATATTTTTATGAGTATACAACAAGTTTTCATAAATATATTGACTTGGTACTGTCATTATATTTATTTCTTTGAATTTATCACGTAGGGATTCTCTGGGACCCATTCTATAGATGGCACGAACAGCCCGCTTCTGCAGCACAAATATGGTGTTAATATCTGCAGCGTTCCCCCAAAGCAGTATACCATAAGACATAATACTATGGAAGTAGCTGAAATAAACTAGTCTAGATGTGTCCACGTCTGTGAGATCACGGATTTTTTTGACTGCATATGCTGCAGAACTAAGTCTCTTCGATAGCTTATCTATGTGTGGGCCCCATTGAAGTTTATTATCTAAGGTGATTCCTAAGAATACGGTACTTACTATAATTTCTAACGTTTCTCCATTTACGTTTATACGATATTGACAACAAGCTGTATGCAAAATTTCAGCCCGATCCGTTTAGTAGTTTTTGCGTAAAAGAGCAACAAACAAACATACAGACATGTTTACAAACTTTCGTGTTTATATTATAAGTAGGATATAAAAAAAACGATGCCTACAAAGAATTTTATAACGCATCAGGACTTTGGTACCAGGATAGCTAGCAGTGACGATGGGAGAGGTATTTTATAGTAATCTGTAATTGGTCAATCTGTCTGTATACTGTTGATTTTAGTAAATTTAAAAGTACCTACAAAATAAATAATCAACATTGTATAATATTAAATAAAAAAATAAAAACGTTTTATTTCAGACAATTATAGTCCATAGGTTTACGAAAAAATATACATCAAAAATACGTTTGACACACAACCACAAAAATAGAAAAAGAGAAAATTACAGAAAAGAAAAGTAAACATAATAGAGAACCGTGACAGGCAACTGTGCTGTGATAAGGATAATCAATGCGGGAAGTATTTTCCTTCATTGATCACCCTCAATATTGCAGGTTGGTAGCTTTTAGTAGACTACTTGTTTTTTCGGCCTACCTTCTCCGTTTTTAACTTAACAAAGTACAGGCGTATACCCCATAGCTTATTACAAGTGGATAATAAATTCAGAGATATATAAAATCCTCAAACAGTTGTTTTACTAGAAAACATCCACCCATAATCTCCTATTATATACGAGATTACGTAATAAATATTCATTTCGTATCGATTGTAAAATAAGACCTGTAGAGGAGTACGGACATACTGACAAGCAGGGAGAATATTGAACCAAGGACCTTCGTTCACTAATTCACTCTGTAAAAAAAAAACAATCCAAAAAACAATTGAGAAGCTCCTCCTTTTATAAGATCGGTTAAAAATAAAACAATACATAATAAAGATTGCATTTAATAAATTCTTTACACTACAAAATATATCCAAATATAACAATTTTATTTATAGGCATCAACAATAGACCATTTTTTTATATTTACAAAATAATTTCGGCCAATAATCTCATTTTTACAATAAATGGAATGCATACAAAAAGCATAAGTAGTTTTTAAGGCAACTAGACACTCTTAACAAGCGCCTACTTTATTATAACTAATCTATATTTAAAAAAAGCATTATTTTGCGTTAATTATAATTATAATCAAATTCGCTTTTTAACATACAATTTATCTTCTATAAAAGTTATCTTACGAAAAACACAATGATTTATTTCACCGCCAGATCGCAGATTTAGCTCGTTTGTAAAATGACTAGGCGGATACGAAACGAACGCTGAATTGTTAAAAAAACATATTTAATTCAAGATGGCGAAATGAATTCACACAGCAGTCAGTTTTACAGACACGTTTTATCCAATACGTTTTTATTCGGCGATGGCGGAGTCGGCGGGCGCCTCGATGTAGTTTCAGAGTTCATACGCCTGTATCTAGCATAGTAACATGTGTTCACTGGGTCATACAACTACATCGCCGATAAAAACGGACTGCTGAGTAAACGTACCCTTAAGACGTTTTGACACGTTGTTGAATTTTGATCGTAAGAAATCGGCAATCGCATTTATCTGAAACATGCTGTTTTGTTATCCGCCTAGCCAGTCAACAAACACGCTCCGGCGGCGGCGACATGTTAACTGCCTGATTTATAAATTAATCTCTTAAAATAGTAAGGGACACTTTAACCCAGATGTTTCAGTTTGTCAGTAAAACTGATGTTTGTGTCAGTCCTTCAATCATTATCAAGCATTGATAATGGATCTTCGAAGGCGATTTCAGTAGTTTCCGATGATTTAGCGACGTTCTTCGGTCCTACTGGTTTTGAGGGTATTCTTGATGTTTCTATAAAAACAAATAAATCTCTTATTGCCGAGAAGTCTCATAAAAACATTCATATTGTATATGTACGTGTTAGCAATTGGTATTTTAGTTAAGAATCATTACGTTTATAAGAATAAAATTAATGTTTCCATAGGAACAACGCGTGCGAAGCCGCCGGGCGCAGCTAGTTATACATACATAAAAACTAGTATCACACTAATATTATATGGATGGATGGATGTTTGTTACCTCTTCACGCCAATACTACTGAACGGATTTGGCTTAAATTTTGCATACAGTTATATCAAATACTGGAATAAAACATAGGCTATTTTTTATCCCGTAAATCTATTCCCGTGGGATAAAAATCACCTCTATACGTTTCCATAGGAACAACGCGTGCGAAGCCGCGGGACGCAGCTAGTAAGGTTATAAACATACCTGCTTTGGCTGCAACTGCTTTAGTTTTGACTCCAAACAGATCGTCATCATCATCATCATCACCGAACAAAGACCCTTTAACTTTTGCTTTTACTTTATCTTTTACTTTGTTTTTCTTCCCACTGAATAAGTCATCTTCGCTATCTGAATCAAATAGTTTGGATTTAACTTCTACCTTTTTTTTGGTATTTTTTCCAAAGAGGTCTTCGTCATCATCATCGCTCAAATCGAATAATGATTTAGCTTTTGGCTGAACTGATTTTAATACATCTTTGCTCGTAGAAGTGATCTTTATTTCTTGGTTTGGCTTAGAATCAATTGCGCTTTCGATATTTGTTTCTCTTTTTGGTGAATGATCCTTTCTCTCCAAAATATCTTCATTTGTTTTTTCGTTACTCGATTCTTTTTTAGGTGAATTATCATTTGTTTTAAAAATATCTTCATCATTAAGAATGTATTTTAATTTTGTTGTACTTTTTGGACTCAACTGTGCAGCAGCAATTTTTTGAAGATTATCGTTTTTCTTTTCAATTTCTGTATTTGAATCTATTTCATCAGTACTTTTGTTTGACTTTAAGTCTCTCGTAATTTCATCGTGAATGTTTATTTTATCTTGTTTGAGCGTTGTTCTATTTACATTTTCTGATATATTTTGTCTTTTCGAATCTTCGGTTAAATCTTGTTCGGGTTTACTCAAGTTTTCTCCCTGCAATTTACCAATTACGTCAGTTTTCTCAACTATTTCTTGTTTATTGACGTTTTCTGTGCTTCTTGTATCGTTTACTATTTGGTCGATCGTTTTACTTTCATTATTGCTTGGTTTAGGATCATCAATAGAACTAGAATTATCGGTATCATCATCGATATTAATGACAGACTTTCTAACAGCTTCGTGCCTAGCTCGTCTGGTCGACGGGCGTCTTTTAACTTGGATTTTAGCTCTCTGTTTTGATAACTTATTGTCTAATACCCCTGATTCCGGTTTACTTTCAAAAGCTATAGATTTTACAACAACAGGCTGAGTATTGTCAACTTCTGTATATTCGTTGACGTTTGTTATAAATTCTTCTTTACTTGTATCATTTATATCAGCATTATCTTCGTTTGACCGTTCTTTAGCTACTTTCTTAGGCGATGCTCCAGGGACTAAAGCTTGGACGTTAATGTTAAAATTTTTGGTATTGATTTTACCGATTTTCTTTGTTTCTATCACTTCATTCGTTTTTACTATTTCATCGACTTGATCAATATCTTTAGTTGTTTCATTTCGACTAGTTTCAGGTACTTTAGGCGTGTTACTGAACAACTCTTCATCAGAATCTGGGATGTTAATATTATCGACAGCAGTAGACATTTTGAGAGCTGCAGGTTCTTTAACATTAGAAGCATTTGATGAACCAAAAATTTCGTCATCAACTTCAGCTAGAGTATTTTCAGGTTTTACGGTTTTTAGAGTTTTAACCTGCGGTATATTTTCGTCCCAGCTGCCTACTTCTGGTGGTTCGGTTCGGATTATTGCCGGTGTAGCCGCTTTAGGTACAGAACTGAATAAATCATTGTCATTATCATTCTTGTTTACTTTACAAGTAAAATCAACATCTAAATCCGGTGGTTCATCAGCAAATATACCAAAATCGGCACTGGGAGAGAAGATATCAGGTTTTTCATCAGAGACGATATCGTTTTTCTTGAAGAAGAGTGATTCGTCATCAGAATCATCTTCAAACAACGCATTCACATTAGTTGTTTTCTTGGATTCCTTAATTTTTTCAAATGCAGGCGGTTCACTGAATATGTCATCAAAGGCCGGTGAAAGAACAGGCGGCTTCTGTTCAGGGATTAAAGCTAGTTTTACTTTGGTGTGTTCACTTATTTGAGCTTCTTGTTCATCTATTTTACCTTGTTCTACTACTTCTGTCTCCGTTTTAAAGGATTCATTTTTATTTTGTTCTTTTTTGTCTTGATTTTCATAATAGGACTTTACTGTCACACCATTAGAACTACTATTGCCTTGCATATTAACTTCTTCTTGACTTGTTTCTATAATATCGTCTGTTGAAACGAGTTCTTCAGTTTTTTTAGATTCACTTGGTATTGTAAATAAATCTTCATCTAAATTATCAAAGGCAGATTCAGTCTCAACTTTACTTGATATTGATACATTAGGATCAATAATTTCTGGGTTTTGATTATTTACATTAGTATTTTCTTGAGGTATCTCAGAAATAAATTTATTGTCACCAAAATCTAGATCTTCTTTAGATACTTGTTTCAAATCAGGTAAATATTCAGGTACTTTTTCACCAATATTATCATTTACAAGCGTTTTTTCTCTCGCTTTATTAGCATTTATAAATAAATCATCAATTTCATCTTCTTCAAATAGCGATGGACTCTGGAAAACTTGTTTCTCATTGACTTTTAAGTTTTGTTTATGTTTTGTCTCTTTCTGTTCTTTGAAAAGAGCTTCAGTCTCTGAATTGACATTTATACTACTATAAGTTTCTTTCTTCGGTTCTGTCGCTATGGTTTTTACACTTGAAAATATGTCATCATCACTGTCTGAATCAAAAATGTTTTTCGATTTGACTTTAGGTTTCTCCTCTTTTCTTTCAGGGCTGGCAAACATTGGTTCTTTAACTTCAGGTTTCATATCTTTTGTCTTCTTATTGTTCTCTTTGTTTGTTTTATTTTGAGACTCTATTTTAGTTGTTTCTTTCGTATTGGATTCATTTGTAGTTTTTACATCACCAAATAGATCATCATCACTATCAAATATGCTTTTATTGTGGCTAGTACTAGCTTTACTATTAGTATTTATATTATTTACTACTTTTGCATCAGTTTTAGTAACATCCGCAAACAAATCATCGTCATCGAAGATAGATTTGGCATTTTTAATAGCTTCTTTGCTAGGTATTTTTATATCATTAAAAATGTCATCAATGTCATCAAAAATACTATCGCTGAATATATCATTGACTGGTTTAGGTTTTTCTTTGCTTGTTTGAGCCTTTTCTTTGACAGGTGGAGTTTTTTCCTTTACTGATTGAGCTTTTTCTTTAGGTTCAGGCTTATCTAATTTAGCTGGTTTCATTAATTTCTGTTCAGCCTGTTTAGCTTTTGCGAAGAGAGTATCAAAAATTGCGTTTGCGCTGTTAATCTCAGTGTCATCATCACTATTAAAGCTTTTTTCATCGGCTGCATCGTTTTTGATATTGTTTTTGGCTTCGTCGCTTTCGGAGGATGATGATTTTTGTCGGTTTCTTTGTAAAATAGCTGCTCCTATACTTTCTGTGCCTTTGTTTGAACCAAATAATGATATCCCACCAACAGGTTTCTGAAAAATATATTATAAATAAATAATAAATAAAGCTCGATAATTCACACAGCATTATCTAGCCCCAAGCTAAACAGAGCTGTGTTATGGGTACTAGATGACTGATATACATAATACAATACACTACATAGATATATATTTTTGTATTATACATAGAAAACCACCAGAACACCCGGAACAAATATCTGCAGACTGAACAACCATTTGTCCTGACGCGGGAATCGAACCTACAACCTCCTGCGTCGCAGGCGGACCTTCGACCGCTGCGCCACTGAGGTCATCAATTAGCAATCATCATCAATACTTTGGTTCTATAACCCCTCTGTTTACAAAAAACGTCTTGGATTCAAGAACTGCGCTATATAGAAATCATGCTTAGTTTTACTTACTTTACTGGTACTTTCATTATTTTCAATTCTACTTTGATTTTCCTTGGGTATGTTTTTCGGTTTCTCGACAAACAATTCTGGTTCCTCATCAAATAAAGTTGTTTTTTGCTTGGCACTTGTTTCAACCTGTGAAATAAAGTTTTTATGTAAGATTTGAGCCTTTATCATTTTTTGCGTCATTGCGCATTTATTGAGCCATAGTCACCCTTGCCAGGCGGCCTTAACACTGAGGTGTGTTCTCTGCTAGGAAACCTTTCAGTATTTTAGGTAGTCTGTTCAAAAAGAGAAGAGTCGTGGCGTTACTGTGGACTAACACTTAGTCGTACTGCAATGACAGAGCAGTGTTGTCAACGCACTAGTAATTTTCATAATTGATTTTGTTTTAAAAAAAACCGCGGTGGTCCGATTATCATGATTCTTTTTTTATTTTAACCAGCTATAAAATAAAAAAAGAAACCTATAAAATTGAAGTCGGTTTCTAGTTTTTTAAACGAACCCATTTATTTTGTACCCTGTAGTGGAAACCGAATTTGTCAAAACGCACTTTCCCCGGATGTGTTCCGATCATTAATGTAGGCGAATTAGCGTAATTACATTACACAGCTAATCGAGTTCGAATAGAGCCAGGGCTTAGAATACCGATATTTGAAAATACCGGTACCTATGGCCTTGAAGGTACTTCTTTGGTAAAAATACTGATTTTTTCAATGAGCAGACCAGTAGGTAAGTACATTATATTTACCAGTATTATGCACGTAAAATACCAGAATTATGCACGAAAAATACCGGGATCAACAATTAAATTTCAATACCTGTATTTGTAGGCAAAGTACAGAAATAGTACCGGTACCAATCCCTGAATAGAGCGATGTTGTCATTCACAATTCTATTCTTGAAGTACGCAAGTTTTAGACTCACCTTTCTTTTACTATAATCACTATACTCCTCGGTAATAGTACCAAATAGATCATCCACGTTATTTTGGCCTGTATGATTGTTGTTATAGGGTTGCTTTTTATTTATTTCTGCGAAAATGTCGTCTTCCTCTTGGCTGTCGGCTTCCGTGTATTGATCATCTATGGGCGGCGGTTCGTCGAAGAATATTGTACCTTAAAATAGAAGATATAGAGATTACAATACCACTTACATGTGTACACACTAATATTATAAACTGGACTGGACTGACTGGAACTCGAATTTTGCATGTATTTCTAAGCTAGGAATGAAACAAGTGCTATTCTATCCCAAAAATCAGTTCCCATGGGATGGAAATCACCATTAAACCATTCACGCAGAAAACTCCATTTAGCCACTCTACTATTTGGAGTGATTAAGTTTGGCGTGCCCTCTTATCTCTACGACAAACTGATTTGGTTAAAGAAGGAACAAGAAGACGGTGTTGTCCTATCCTGGCAACGCCTCAAAGTTCTTCCGCAGCTTTTATGGGTAGTTTTCGTTATGGAGCAACAAAATGCTGGAATAATATCCCCCCTCCCATTAGAGACATGAAAAACATCAACACGTTTAAATTAAAATTAAAAGGTTCCTTCTAATCGCCCAGAAAGAGGATGAAATTCTAAAAGATAATGATAGGTCTGTTATATAAGTACGTAGTTTTAGTTTTATAATGTTCCATTTGCGATTTGGTAATCAAGGGTCATGGTAACGCCCGTTCTGCCTCTATGAACTGACCAACTATCCGAACCACATACCCGATCGGACGACGGTGGCAGCCTAAACTATATTTATAATTTAATTGATTTTTTTGGATAATATGTCTAATATGTGTAATTCTGCTTTTCTATTATATTCCTGTACTTATTCATACGGGTATATTTATTTAGGTATAGTACTACCCCAGACGGTCGTGACGTAACAAGCCTATGGCCTTCACTGAAAACCAGCGCTGGGTAGACACACTAGTGTTCATCCAGCACAACGCTGAGTGGAGGCCATATTTGCCTTAGAAAGTTTATAGATTTAGCATAAGTTTTTTCTTTTGTGTGTATTTTTTCTTTATAAGGTGAATATAAATATTTTTCTTTCTTTCTTTCTTTCTTAAACATTTCCATAGAAAAAGCGTGCGAATCCGCGGGCAGAAACAAGTATTATAATGCGAAAGTTTGGATGTTTGGTCTTTTGGTACTTTTTTAATTCAAACGGCCTGGAATTGAGTGAAGATGAATAACACAGCGTTATCTCGCCGTAGATCCTACAAATATTTGTCCCGAGGCGGGAATCGAACCAGCAACCTCTAAAGCACGATTCACACTTACTTGTCACAGGCTTTTGTGGTCTGTACACAGTTTTGTTGGCAGGTGGCGGCGGCAAATCATCCGGTTCTTCGAAAACAGGCACCTAGAAATAAAAATAAGTTGATAACATATGACGGACCTATAACCGCTGGGGTAAACGTGTTATTGAGTGGAGACCACGACTCGGCAAGCGTAGTGTATTTTTTATTTTTATTTGTATCTCTTAGGGATAACAAACAATGTGTAGGACGTGCTCCAGCCAGGTGGGATGACTACCTGCGAAAGACTGCAGGCAGATGCTGGATGCATCACGCTGAAGACAGAGCGCTATGGCGCTCATTAGGAGGCCTTTGTCCAGCAGTGGTTTTTTTAAACAAATAAATAAATAATGTTGGACAAGCCACACAGCATTATCTAGCCCCAACTAAGCAGAGCTTGTGTTATGGGTACTAGATGACTGATGCACTTAACACATTACATAGATATATTTTTTTATTATACTTAGAAAGCGACCAGAACACCCTAAACAAATACCTGCAGATCGTACAAACATTTGTCCTGAGGCGGGAACGACCCCGCAACTTTCTGCGTCGCAGTCAGACCTTCGCCCACCGCGCCACAGAGACCGTCGTTATAATATTAATACTAATAATAATGTTAGACAATTCACACAGCATTATCTAGTCCCAAGCTAAGCAGAGCTTGTGTTATGAGTACTATATTTGTTATTACAAGCAGGCCTCCTGATCAGGCAGTAGGTACTTACCGGTGGCGGTGCGTTTCCGAGCCGAGCCTGTAGTTCGGCAGCCACTGCCGCTGGGGTCTTCTTCTCCGGGGGGTCCTTGGGGGTGGAATGGAGGGAGGAACTGCTGTTTGATATCTGTGGATAGACAGTAATTTAACTAATATTAAATGTATTCTAGTTATCCATACATATTAGTGCTGTATCTGCCTAATGCTTGAAAACTACGTTATATCATACGTTAATGCCTGAAAACAACGCTATATTATACGTTCATGTTTGAAAACTACGCTATATGAAACGTTAATGCGTGAAAACTACGCTATATCAAACGTTAATGATTAAAAACTACGCTATAACATACGTTAATGCTTGCAAACTACGCTATCTCACATGTTCATGCTAGAAAACGAAATTTTCAACGTAATTAAATAATTACCTACAGATTGTCTATTGATCTATTGATTATAATACAGAGTGTTCCATGCAGGGTTTGGAATACCGGTACCAATGACCTTGGAAGTAGTACCGATACTTCTTTAATACCGGTATATTTAGAGTACCGGTACTTTAAATAAGTACCGGGATATTAACCGCTATTATGCACAAAAAATACCGGTATCGGAATATTTTTTTTGTTACAAGATGTACAGTTAATTTCTGAAATTTCCGCGCGGGCGAAGCCGTTGGGCGTAAGTTAAATAGAAGCACACTTACATTAGTACTCAAGTTGTGAGGCATGAGCCTGTCTGTATGTATATCTTCATCCGACTCCGAGTATTGTTCTATATTAATGTCTTGTCTGGATGTTGAGCTGTCTGTATCGCTGTCTTCTATTACTAGACCTGGAATATAAAATAAATTAACCCCCGAAAGTAAGCTTTATTATGGTGAAAGATTTTTTTTAATCGGTCCATTATTTTCGGAGCTTATTCAATAAAAACAAACAAAAAATCATATTTTTCCTCTTTATAATATTAGTTGGTATGCATATGGTATGTTGGCAGACGGAAATCTTTCTTGTCAAGAGCCATTCATCTATAATCTACAGTCTATTTCAGCCCACTGCTGGACGCAGGCCTCGCTCTGATAAGCGCCTTATTGGCTTTTATCAGGGGCGTAATGCCCATACTCCACACGCAGGGCAGGCAGGTTGGTAATTTCAGTCATTTTCATCATGAAGAAATCAGGAAGAGAAAGAGTTTAGGTGGTGCAAATTCGAAGGCACCACACGGTCAGAAATATGCGTTAAAAGTTAAATACATACCAGCATGCCATTTGTTCTTCCAAGACTGAGATCCAATGACGTATGGCAGCGGCCGATGCGCGTACGCATCTATTGGCTTCAAAACGATACTGAAACAAATATTATGGGAATTTACTATAAATACTACTTATATTTTAAACGCGAACGTTTGTATGTATGTATGGATATTTGTTACTCTTTACGCCAAAACTATTGAACGGAAAATCTTGAAACAAAAAACTAAAATGCTTTATTTCCATAAATACAATGAATGTACACTTATAATAGGTCAAATTATAATGGTATTTTTGATTTCGCTTCGGTATGTAGACTTAAGTAAAGAAACGACGAGGAAACCTTTAGCCTGTTAGTTGTTGTTCTTCGTGCTGGAGCAAAATCACAGGCTAGCCTTTTATCCCATATTTCAGTTCCCATGGGATATAAAACGCTTTTATAGACACAACGCGTGCAAAGCCGCGGAGATTAACTAGAGTCTTATACATGATGTTAAATTAGTACTAAGACAAACGCACAGGCATGCATACTGGTAATTCTAATCCTGGACTGAATGAATCACAGGGTTCTTCGTATCCCTTAAATCAGTTCCCGTGCAATAGAAATCACCTCTAACACCTTCATGGCCCAAGACGCAGGTGCCAGTCTCTATCTGCGTGGAGCTGCGGCGCGCCCCTGCGGGTCGCACCGCAGAGCTGGGCAGTGAATGCGTTAAGGCACATACACCAGTGAAAGTGACGCCCCCACCTATTTTATCCTATTATTACGATAAACACAGGAAGATTAACAAATCTATCGTACAGTTTGTGGTATTTATTTATTATAACTATAAGTTATTTATTAATGCCTCTGTAATAGTTTCATTTTGTAAAGCTTAGCAGAGATACGAAGTTGCGCTTTTTGGCCACCAAATACCATTTTCGCATCTCTTCCTAAACTATATATGATAAAACTGTTATAGAGGTATCAAAAAATCGCTTATAACAGATATCACAAACCGTACGATAGATTTTTAAAATTTCCTATGTCAAACGTAATAATATGATAAAATAGCTGTCATAATGGCTCGGGTATTGGGGCTTTTTCGGGACTTTGGAGTGGACTCTTAGGACATTCGAAGTCTCTTTTACACTTAAATAAATAAATAATGCTGGACAATTCACACAGCATTATCTAGCCCCAAGCTAATCAGAGCTTGTGTTATGGGTACTAGATAACTGATATACATAATACAATACACTACATAGATAGATATTTTTTATTATACTAATAAACATCCAGAACGCCCTGAACAAATGTCTGCAGATCGTACACACATTTGTCCCGAGGCGGGAATCGAACCCGCAACCTCCTGCGTCGCAGGCAGACCTTCGCCTACCGCGCCACAGAGGTCGCCTTAGACTTCTTCCGCTAGTGGACAAAAAAATAAAGTAAATTAGAGTCAATTGCACCTTATTTCTTATTTGATAGTTATTACTATTTATCAAGCTGTTTATGTAGTAAAAATTTAATGTCTAAGTGCTTATTTTGTAAGTCTAAAGAAATAAACGATTTGACTCTGACTCTGACCAAATAATCCAGTTTCATCATCATCTCACCTGATCTCAACATCACTGTCATCAGATTCGCTCTCGTCTATTATTTCTGCCGTTTCGTGAGCATTGTCGAGCACGCTTAGACTCTGCTTCAGTAACGTCAGCTGGTCCACTGGTGGCGGTTCTGGTGGGGGCTGTAATTTATTTATTTATGTAAGGAAAACTAGCAGCACATACAAAAAAAACAAAATTCAAAAGATAGAATCAGAAGGTTATTAAGGCGCATACCCGAGCCAATATGAAAGCGATACCTATTTTATCATATTTTTACGTTTATCATAGGAATTTTTAAAAATCCTACGTTCAGTTTGTGGTATCTATTAAGATCTATTTTTTAATACCTCATTTATAATTTTATCTCTTATAGTTAAGGAGGAGATACAAAAATAGAGTTTGGTGGCCAAAAAGCGCAACTTCGTATCTCTTCCTAAGCTTTACAAAATGAAACTATTACAGAGGCGTTAATAAATAACTTATAATAGATACCACAAACTGAACGTAGGATTTTTAAAACTTGATAAAATAGTTGGGGGCGCCACTTTCGCTGGTGTATGGGCCTTAAGAGGTTTTCACGACTAAGAAGAATATTAGATACATAAGTGTGAACAAGCAAAGTAAACAGATATCCTACAACATAACAATTAACAAAATAGTGTAATGTTATACATAGAGGTAAGAATGAATGAATAAATAAATAAATAAATAATGTTGGGTAATTCGCACATCATTATCTAGCCCCAAGTTAAGCAGAGCTTGTGTTATGGGTACTAAGTACTAGATGACTGATACACTTAATACAATACTACTTACTACTTATATTTATCGTTTTTTTATTATGCATAGAATACTTCCAGAACACCCTGAATCTGCAGATCGCATATACACATTTGTTTTGAGGCAGGAATCGAACCCGCAGCCTCCTGCGTCGCAGGCGGACCTTCGCCTCAGAATAGAGGTAGAATAATAGGTGAAATATAAAAAATAATATAAATATTCTATACAACATAAATTCTAATAATTGGTGTTTTTAAGCTATAGCTTCTATCGCGGGCCTTGAGCGTGGAGACCGAATCCAGAAATTCCGTAACGAAAATAATAACCTAACACCCTCCACTCCGACCGGCACAGCGGTGATACTTTTTAGTTTTGCCATCTATCGATGAATAGCAGAACTTTTAATGACATTTTCAAATATCACGCTTGTCTCTTTAGTTCAGCAACTCGCCTCTAGGTGGCATCGGGATAAAAATGCTATGCAATAGCTTTACCGCGGCAGTCCCCGAGTGCCACACGTCTTTTTTATATACATATAAACTAAAAGCCAATACTGAATATATTTTCATTGTTTTTAGTTTTTCGAGACGTGGTGATTTTTTCACCAGCCCGGGATCATTAATTTTCTATACTAAAAGTATCATCAAAATCGATTCACGATTGATGGAGTACTCAGCAAAAATGTATGAAAAACAACAAAAATCCAGCCGAACATAGAAACTTCTCCTATTTTTCTAAGTCAATTATATATTTATTTATTTATTTATTGCATACATGTCCATTAAAAGTCCATCTCAGGGTTGCCTGGAAGAGATCGCCCAAAGCGATAATGCTGCCCTTTGTACTTCCTTCATTCACTACATTTCTTTCTGTATTGTATTTTCATTTTGTTTTTAAGTTTGGGTGGTGTGGAATTATCTATCTATCTAAAAACATATTTTGCGCAACGGAAGTCGAACCCGCAATTTGCTGCGTCTATCATCAGACCTTTGATGCATGTAATATAATCTAACTAATGGAAAGTTGAAAAACGGGTACAGTTGCCCGTTTACCGCAGCAGCCCTACTGCGGTTTTCTTTGGTTTCTGTGTCACGTCGCCGCCGCTGGATCTTTGAACAGTCAATTTGTAAAACAGCTGGACCATTTAGAAAAGGGCGCCTTTAAGGTGGAACTAGTCGCTCATTTTTTCATACAGTGGAAGGGTAACTACAAGGCTGTTTGATGTTGACCATCCAAAAATAAGGATGAATTCAATTTATACTGTCATAAATTATGTTTTTATACAACTAAAAAAGTAAACTTTCGTATTTTAAAACGAATTTTAGCTTAACTTTGGGCGAAAATAAATAACACACGAGGAAAGAACACTTTAAAATGAATGTGATTCCTACCTCGTGTGTTTTAAGGCCCTCGGCTGCGCCTCAAGTGACACAATCTATAGGAATTGGCGCTTTCTCAACTCAGTGAACAATCTACTATTATTGACTCGAAAAGATAAAGAGCTAATTACTTTGATTCAAGTGAATAAACTCTAGAATTAATTTATTTACCTGAACAGGTTTTTCTTCATAATTATCCAAATCACCATCATCATCATAAACTCGACTCTCTATGAACTGTCTGCTGCTCAGTGCCATGAATCTGAAAAATCACATCACACTAATCACACTAATCTTATAAATGCGAAAGTTTGTATGGATGGATGTTTGTTACGTCTCCACGCCAAAACTACCGAACAGATCGAGCTGAAATTTTGCATACAGGTAATTCTAATCCTGGAATCAAACAGGAATATACTTTTTATCCCATAAATCAATTCCTGTGGGATAGAAATCACCTTTAAATGCTTACA
This sequence comes from Eupithecia tripunctaria, assembly GCA_955876795.1. Lineage (NCBI taxonomy): Eukaryota > Metazoa > Arthropoda > Insecta > Lepidoptera > Geometridae > Eupithecia > Eupithecia tripunctaria. The sequence continues at coordinate 5,807,361 of OY041627.1, forward strand.
TAGTAACAACGCGTGCGAAGCCGCGGAGGGCAGCTAGTATACTTAAATACAGTCCATGCTCTGTTTAAGAGATAGTAGCTGTGTGGTGCTGGCTTAGAATTGGCACCACCACAACTCTTCTCTCAGGTGTCTTAAGAGGCGACTAAGGGATATCCACCGTTGGGCAGCATCACCTAGACTAGACAACTAATAAGTTCTAATTAGTCCATCAGTAAGATTATCAGATGATATTATACACATGTTTTTTTATTGTCAATACAAAAAAGAATAACAAAAGTAAAGCGCGTCATAGCATTTAACTATTTCTTACTTGTTGTTGACATTCTGCAGCTTAATACTAGCATCATCTAGCGCTGACACCATTTCCTCCATTTTTGTGTTTATTTCTTGGCATTTTGATACTATTTTCTGAAACATTTATAAATAAATGATATCAACTCTTTGCATGGGTGTTGTCAGAGGCGATTTAATCTGAGTACTTGCATATGGTCTTAGTCTATTGAGCAAAAACATACAGTAATAACATTGAATTTTTTGCAAAAACTATGGACATTAAAGTGAAGTATGCAACAATAAAGTGTTGCATACTTCACCAAAGAACATTGGCATGCAAAATGAAGTATCGTTCTGGCTCTACATACATACACATATTCAGCATGAACATTCACATTCATCACACAGAAATTATATTTATTGAATTACATTGTGCCTCAATGCAAGCCTTCAAGTTGTGGGTTTTGAGGACACTGATTTTAACTGATTTTAGAGTAAAACTATTAAGTAAAACTGTATGAGAATGCCCAGCTTATGGGATCAACACTACACACTACATCAAAAAATAAACAGTACAATGAGAAGTTCTCTTCAGTTGGTAGGATGTGAGTCACATACCTGGTGTGTGGTTTTCAAGACATTCAGAAGACTCTCGTCTCCAGCCAGGCTCCAGTCGGTAGCCAGAGCTCGTATGGAGTCTGTGGTACCTTCCATCATGTACCATTACCATCTGAAATAAATAAATTGCAACAATTCTTGTTTTGATTGCATTAAATGTTATTTATTTACTAGTTATTGTTTCACAAGCAAGAGGATGCCTGATAATATTAGTAGTTTAGCGAGTCATAAAATAAGAGACAAAAGATAGAATTTTACTTTATCCGAAAAACAACAAAAAATCTTGTTGCAACGCACAGTTGATTTATCAAACACATTGTAATTGCAAAATACCTACATAGCATGAGGCGTAAACCACGGACATCCACTAGAGATAAGTACTACTCATATCCGAACATAGACCTACTCAAATTATTCAATAAAACTTCGAGATTCAATGACAAAATTATTTACATACATATTACTCTCGGGTATTTCATCACTATACTCACTTGTTAACTGCGCTTTCAAGACGCCTGCATCGCAATTAAGAAGGTAATTAGTCGTAGAAACTATTTAGATGCGTAATTTCACTAAAATGAAAGTTTTTTCAACTTTTATTCACTAAAAATCGCCGTTCGTCTTCGTCGTCGCACACATCAACAAAAACTGTTTTGACGTTTTGTTGATTTGACATAACTGCAACGTCATGTTGCAGAGAGTGTTGTCATGCTGACATTGACATTATTATTATATTAACCACAATTTCTACTTTCAAGGATTTATAAAAACTACTTTCTTCACAGCAGCGATTACATAAAAAAACACGAGAATAAAACTCACTTTATTATTACGATATACTAAGTTCATATAATGTATACATTGTAGGGATATTTTATATACTTACCTAAATATTTTGATGTTTGTTTTAACCAAAGAAGTTTCTTTTTTTACGATTTGTTATGTGTTTCATGTTGTGTAAATAGTTTTCTTATATTAAATAGATAGGTATATATATCCGCGCGCAGCTTGGTTCTCTGTGGTTTATATGTAATTTTATTTTCACTAGCAACTAAGTAGATGTTCCAGATGTAGAGTACCTACCTATACATTTTATCCTCTGACTGAGCCTTGAAAAGGTTCCACTACTCTTACAAGCTACACCTACGAAGTAGGTAAAACGGTAGTTTACTACCTAGACTTTTTTGTATGAGATATACCAAACTGTAGGTACCTACCTACTAGGGTACAACTCAAGTCTTACGGCAAAAGAGGTACAACTACATAATTCCGATCACAATCGTGAAATAATGGATACCTACGAGCGATTTTGACCCGTGAAATGTCCGGAATAAGACCTTTCTTGATATTCAAATTTTTTAAACCTTCCCTAAACCTCCACGAACATTTCAAGACTAAGATAAAATAGGTTAATCCGTTCAGCCGTTCTCGAGTTTTAGCGAGACTAACGAACAGCAATTCATTTTTATATAGGTACCTATTTAAAGAAGATAAAAACAAAATATTTGTTTTATTTACTATCCACTCAACAGTGACATCGAATTTACCAAAATGGCGTTAACAGTGCGGCCCTAAATGGGCTTCCCGCACTGTTGGGGTTTTGCAAGATTTTCAAAAACTAGAACTGCGTTTTTTGGTGTTTTAGTCCAGTTTATCTATCTAATTTAGGCACAAACGGATTAAGAAATGTTTTTATTAACATTTCATGAACTTTAAATGATAGGTACATGCAAGAGAAAAATAGCAGCGCGCCCTGGCGCGGTCTTCTAACTATGGGAATGGAAGGTAGAGCTATGACGAGGTAAACCACCTATAAATTAAGTAAGTAGGTACCTACCTCTACAACAAGATGATAAAGGCAAGATGGTCACGCGCATACATGACCATCACGACTGGATGTTATCCCACGGTTACCACAATGGTGAATGGTTTGTGCAGTTTTTGGATGTTGGTACAAGTCTCTAGAGATAGAGACACATTCCACCCGTAGAACTTGTTCAATGGTTTATTTATTGATAAAAATAAAGATTTTACAGGTCAAATATTAGGTACATACTTATATACATACTTAGTACACCTTAAAATATTATATAGGTACTAATGTAGGTATATATTTTATACAAAATGATACTAAATTAGCTAACGTGTATAAAAATATATTACTTTAGTGTTGATGCGTAAGTAAAGCGTTAACCAATAAGAGGTGTTATTTTGATATTCAAAGAAAAATGCCATTTATATATAGCTGGATTACCACTGACTGACTGATTGACAGAATTTTTTATATATAAATGATCGGATGTTTATTTCATTACAATTTACTATTATTATATTACAGGAACGAATTACGTAAGTAAGTAAGTCCATAAGTAGATCTATAAGTAGGTCCCTAAATAGTCTTTATTTATTTGAACCACCAACAGTTAAATAAATACACTGCAAAGTTACACAATAGAATAGAGTAAAATTGGCTTAGAGCGCTTGGGCTTAACTAATTATAGGCGGTCACATGGAGAAACATTATTCAAATACAGTTGACATGGATAGTCATATAGTAATAGAATTAATGTATTAATGTAATACAGTTGACATGGATAGTCATATAATATAATCAATTTAATATAAAAAACACATCAAACAATAAAATTATTTAATAAATTCAATTCAAATATTTTACAAAAAACGGTGATAAATAATTCGATACCAAGTTGGACAGTGTATTTTACCAAGCTGACCTGACGACGGCTGGAGCGAAAATGTGTCAGAGACAGCAAGAGCGCTGCTTTTATAGAAATGTTGCCGTCATGAATTTTAAAATAATGTTTCCCGCTGATTATATATACATAGTAATAGAATTAATGCATTTTTAAGTAGATACCTACCTATTCAGATTGAGGTATATTAACAAAATCGCTACCGCTTATCCCTTCCCCCACACTTCCTGAAGCCAGCCGGAGAAAGTTGCTTATTATAAATTTACCAATAACTCGTAATCACTTTTTAAATACCTACACTTCGGAGAAAGGTATTTTCTAATTTACCTACTTTTGTTCAATAAGTTTGCTTGCACAAGTTGTAAAATGTAATTATTAAGCTCTTGATGGTTTTGCAAATCATAGTTCGGAATTTATATCAGACAGAAGTAGCTGGTGACTTGCGTTTTGACAAGATTTTCGCAAAAAAAGTCAAAGTAGTATTTCACCAGCAGCGCATTGAATAAATTAACAGATTGCATAATACAGTAACTTGATTATTTTTCTTTCTTGTGGCTGTTTTTAACCGACTTCAAAAAAGGAGGAGGTTCTGAATTGGACTGTATTTTATGTTTGTTACCTCAGATATTTTTACTGGGTGGTCCGATTTGCATGATTCTTTTTTTATTTGAAAGCTGGTGCTCCCTTGTGGTCTTATTTTAATTTTGTTCAGTTCCGACAATGGGATCCATGAAAATTCATTAAAAACTATAAAAATTGAAGTCGGTTTATAGTTTTTTATAAATATAGATTTATAGTTTTTTTATATTAAAATCGGACCACGCAGTCAAAAGTTCTGAGGTAACAAACATAAAACAAATATACAGTCGAATTGAGAACCTCCTCCTTTTTTGAAGTCGGATAAAAAACGATATCGCCAGCATTCTAAGTTTACCTTACACCTAAAAGCATAGCCCAATTTCTTTCACGCATGCTAATACCCCACTTATTTGCAGTTGTGTAAACCATAGAGGCATAATTTCTTTTGCTTTTTAAATTACAACAGCGTCTTCTTTATTAATTCGGTGTTGCTAGATCTATGCGCTGTGCTATGTAGGTAAACTACTTAGTACCAAAGATTTAAATAGTTAGATAGAGATAGGCCCCTTTTCGTAGTGAGCCCCGCCGTGTTTGTCGCAAAACGAAGTTTGTGAGCTCACAAACTTGTCTCTGTCATTTGGAATCAGTGAACTGTGTGTTTTTGTGGTGTGGTTGTTCACAAAATTTCGTGCTTTGTGATTGCAAAATGTACATTATAAAGCAATTGTAATAGTTAACAAAACACATAGACAAAAAATTTAAGTTAATTATAGTCAATTGCACCTTATTTCTTATTTGATAGTAATTACATAATATCTATGGTAATTACTATTTATAAAGTCGTTTTTATAGTTAAATTTGACATGTCTTATTTTTTTATTTTTTGAAGTTCCTATTTTGTAAGTGTAGAGAAATAAATGATTTGACTCTGACACTTAGGTTTATTGACAAAAACACTAATTTTATCTACTTAAAATTTTGTTAACGCACGCATTCAAAGAAAATGTTACATATTTTGGGCGTATCTAACGAATCAATCTTTGCTTAGTATGTAGGTACAAGGTAAATTTATACTAAGTAGTATACTTACCTACTTAGTACCTTACCTTACCTACCATTCAGTGACGATCAGTCGGGCACAGCGGACGAAGGTCCGACAGCGACGCAAGATGCTGCGAGTTTGATTCCAACCCAGGGACAAATGATTTAACCATCATCTAGCCAGAAAATTGATCTAGGTACTTTCTTACTTAATACATTGTACACTCCACTTTTCTTCCGGGTCAGTGTACAAATAAATAGTAATTGAAACCTATAACCAAGCGGTTCATATTCATGCAAAACAATAGCAGGTTCGATTCCCATGTCGATCACTTTCACATGTCGATGTAAGAAGTGTTGCCGTTATTTCATCATCGGAGCATTGTGTTCCCATTGACGACCTCTGTGGCATAGTGGACGGAGGCGGAGATCAGATCAAACTGATTAAGTTGATGTAAATAAATGCTAAAATTCGGATGTTTGGATGGATGTTTGTTACCTCTTCACGCCACAAGACGTCTTAAATTTTACATCAGTGTAGCTTGGAATCAAACATTACCTATTACTTAGCCTATTAACACTTTTATAAAGTACCTATCCGTAAAGGAGTTTATTCTTATTTATTACTAAGACTCCGCTGTCTGTCTGTATGTCTGTCTGTCCGTCCGTCTGTCACCAGGCTGTATCTCATGAACCGTGATACATAAACTTTTCACAGATGATGTATTTCTGTTGCCGCTATAACTACAAATAGGTACTAATAATTAATTTTGTTTTAATAAACTATAAACCGACTTAAATTCTTATAGTTTTTTCATGAATTTTCATGGATCCTATTGTTAGAACTAAACAAAATTAAAATGGGACCACATGGGAAGCACCAGCTTTCATATAAAACAAGTATCAGGAAAATCTGACCACCCAGTCAAAAGTTCTGAGGAGAAAACATAAAAAAACAGTCGAATTGAGAACCTCCTCCTTTTTATGAAGTCGGTTAAAAATTACGGTTTCTGAATAACAGTTAAACCTATATCTATGCCTTAGAAGTCCTTAGGCTTTATTTACGGGAAAACGGGGCGGGCAGCGGCGCGTGGAGCGGCCCCGTCATCGCTCGCGTAAACACAAACATATCGCAATGTACGGTGATGTTTATGGAGCGGCGGGGCCGCGTGCGACGCGTCAAATAAAACAAACGCGTGTAAAATCGTTTCTTAATAAACACAGTCCACCAACGCCATAGTATTAAGTATGTTTGAATTTGAAAAACTATCCATCTCGAAAAATAACTACTAACAGGCTAAAGGTTTCTACGTAGTTTCTTTACTTTAGTCTACACCACATACCGAAGCGATCGAAATTGGAGACCGAATCCAGAAATTCCGTAACGAAAATAACCTTTAGCGAAATAAACCCCGCTTTACCGCGGCAGTCCCCGAGTGCCACACGTCTTTTTTTAATATGATTTGACTTTTTCTAAGTGTACATTTATTTTATTTATGGAAATAAAGCAGGTAGGTGTGTTGCATACCTACCTGTAGGTATGTAACACACCTGTCTACCTACTACTACACACGTACATATAAAGCCTTTGAGGAGGCCAGACACAAAACAGGGCTGAAATGCCTCTTTGAGGAATCAACCCCATCCACACCCACAGAAAAACTGAAACGAAGCTGTCAGTCACCTAAAGTCCTGCTCCAATACTTCAAGGAGCTGGGCTGATTAGGGCCTGCTTAGGCAGGGGGATAATGCACAATACACTCCTATTTGAGATTTCCGTGCAGATCTTAGCTAGGTAATTTTGGAATTTCAATTTGTTGCCGGCGCCGCCGCTGGACGCCCCAGCGGCCGGCGCGGCGCGGCGCGGCATGAACAGAATTCAAATTCAAATTAAAAAATTACCTACTACCATAGACTTATTAGTCTATGCTACTACATACCGTATGTACCTACCTTGTTTATTCTCTTTAAATCGAGGACACTGAGAAAGTATGATTCAGCGAGGAAGTAAAATGCTGGTTTTGCAACATGGAGCTGAATCTTCGTTTTATTAATAGACCGCAATGTTTCCATCAAGGTTGTCTTTGTTTCCGCTTTGATTTTGAAATGTCAAGCTCATTTTTACACCGACTTAAAAAAAGAGGAGGTTCTTAATTCGAATGTATTTTTTTAATTAATATTTTTATGTTTGTTACCTCAGAACTTTTGACTGGGTGATGCGATTTTCATGTTTTTTTTTAAGAAGGTGTTGCTTCTCGTGTGGTCCCATTTTAATTTTGATCAGTTCTGACAGTGGGATCCATGAAAATTCATGAAAAAGCTATAAAAATGTAAGTCGGTTTGTAGTTTCATAAAACATAATTATATTTGTTTTAAAAAACAGACGAATTGAGAACCTCCTCCTTTTTTGAAGTCGGTTAAAAATGAATTATTTTTATACATATACTTTTGATTGGGTGATCCGATTTTCATGATTCCTTTTTTATTTGAAAGCTGGTGCTTCCTGTGTGGTCCAATTTGGTCCAGTTCTGACAATGGGATGGATGAAAAAACTATATAGTTAATTGAAGTCGGTTTATAGTTTTTTAAAACAAAAAAGAATAGTCCGACGTCAAATTTAATATTCTAAATTGTTTTAATTAGATTGCTTACCTACCTACTAGGCAAACATAGCCTAGCCTAGTCAACAAAAATATTTATACAGGTTCTACCTCTAGTTAGGTATATAATAAATTTTGAATGAACTTAACATTACATTACATTACAAGTTACAACTAACAGGCTAAAGGTTTCTTCGTCGTTTCTTTACTTTAGTCTACATACCGAAGCGACCGAAATAAAAAATACCTACCACTTTATTTCCGTGTCAGTGTGTTTTAATATGATTTAACCTTTTCTAAGTGTACATTTATTGTATTTATGGAAATAAATACAAAAAAAGCATTTTTGAGTTTGAGTTTGATTAAATTAAAATAAATAATTTTATTGTGTTATTGGCATTATTTGCTTTATGATGGCACCGGAACACTTAACGTGCAAGTCCGACTTGCAATTTACTGTTTTTTTTTTTCATTTAATCTAATACAAAGCTGAGACTATCTATAGTAGATTGCACCAACTACCAAACTATCGCCATATTAAAGAATTACGTTCTTAAAAAAGACATTAAAATAGCCGAAGACCTCTGTGGCGCGTGTATTTATTGTATTTATGGAAATAAAGCATTTTTGAGTTTGAGTTTGTCAGTATAATCTATATTAATATTATGAAGAGTTTGTTTGTTTGTATTGAATCAAATCTTTCCTCTTTTTAATAATATATATAATAACTAACAGCGCCTCGCGGTATCACCCGCGTAGTTTCCGTTCCCGTAGGAATTCCGGGATAAAATATTGTCTATGTCACTGCATGAAAATATTTTTTTAAATCGATCCAGTAGTTTCGGAGCTTATTCAATACAAATATAATCATACAAACAATCAAATCTTATCCTCTTTATGATATTTGTATAAATTTGCCCTTTCTAGGCATTGATTTAAAAATAAATCAATGTTTCTAGGTAGGTGTACATTTATTGTCTCTATGGAAATAAAGAAACTTTGATTTTGTTTTTCGGTTAAAACTTTATGGAGTTAGGTACGTAAGGTTAGGTAAGGTACATAAGTAGGTACTAAAAACTTAAGTAGGTTCAAAAGTTGTGGAATTTTGGCTTAGTTAGGTACTAGGTAGGTAGATTAATTTATATTATAAATTCCGACTCCTAATCAAAAAGTGCCAAAGCAGTGTTAAAGTTTTTGAAGCAGTCATTGACAAGAAATGCTTCGGTACACTTTTTTTGTTTTAGTTGGTAGGTACCTTGGTATTAAGTACTATTACCATCGATTATAGACGAAAAAAGATGTTAGTCTATTCTATGCTATCACAAGGTACCCTACCTAACCTACCTACGTTATCTACAAATATTAGGTCCTTACATATGAAATTGGCGTTTTGTATGGGAGTAACAAAAAGTCGAATATTTTTTAATATAATATATTTAATTAATCAAAGTATGAACCATTATTTTCTATGCACTTTTGCCATCTTATAGGTAGTTCATTGATCCCTTTACTAAAAAAACCAGTCGGACGGGAATCAATAAAATCTTTGAAGGCGATTTGGACTGCCCCATCGGAGTTGAATTTTTTCCCTTGCAAGAAGTTATCCAAATTTCGAAAAAAATGGTAATCTGTTGGAGCAAGGTCCGGGGAGTACGGAGGATGTCTTAGACTTTCCAATTGAAGCTCTTCTAATTTAGTAGCCGTCTGTTGCGCAGTGTGTGGTCTAGCGCTGTCGTGAAGCAGCAGTGGCGTGGAGCGATTGACCAGCCTAGGTTGTTTAGCCGCTAGCTTTTCCATCATGGTTTGCAATTGCTGACAATAGACATCAGCCGTAATAGTCTGGCCAGATTTGAGAAAACTGTAATGAACAATACCGGCACTAGTCCACCAAACGCTTACAAGTAACTTTTTTGGGGTTAATTTTCGCTTGGGGCAGGATTTGGCTGGCTGGCCAGGATCCAACCATTGCGCTGAGCGCTTCCGATTATCGTAAAGAACCCATTTTTCATCACAGGTAATGATTCGGTTTAAAATACCTTCATTATTGTGCCGGTTTAGTAATGTAACGCAGCAGTCGACGCGCGTTTGCCGGTTTGCTTCAGTCAATTCGTGAGGTACCCACCTTTCAAGCTTTTTAATCTTCCCAATTTGCTTCAAGTGAATTAAAACAGTTTTATCACTAACATCGCAGCCTGCAGCTAACTCGGACGTGGTTTGCGATGGATCCGCTTCCACAATAGCCTTCAACTCTTCATTATCAACTTGAGTCTCAGGCCGTCCACGGGGCTTGTTCTGCAGGTCGAAATTTCCAGAACGAAAACGTTGGAACCAAAAACGAACTGTGTTTTCTTTTGCAACACGACCGCCATACACATCATTCACCCTTCGAGTTGTTTCCGCAGCACTAGTGCCACGGCGGAACTCGTACTCGTAAATAATGCGATATTTTAAGTTTTCCATTTTGTAAAATGAGTGACGCAAACAGAAAAAAACAAAAGAAAAAAAAACAAATGAATGACGATCATCGAAGCACAAATACATGAGTCTATAGCTGTACAAATTTGAATTTGGAATTCCTTACCAAAGAGGAGAAATTTGTGATTAAAGTGGCCAGTACGAAATACGCCAATTTCATATGTAAGGACCTAATAATTTAAAATCTCTAATTTCACTGAGATAATTCAATCCAGCTAGGCTTTGTAACATTATCACAAACATTGTTTACGTGTAAAAAAACATGGAATTTCGAACTTTAAAAGGTCTATGCCACAAAAAAGAGTTTTTCCTTTCTTTTAACCGTTTTTATGAATCCGTGAACCGTATCGTGACAGCAACATACTCCGTTGTATTCTATTGCACGACGGAAATGGCCGAGTGCGCGCGAACTCGTCCGAAAGAGGTTTGAAAGTTGTTTACTGGGGTTGCCAGACGAGTGAATGGTGTCGAATATGGCTATGTTTTGCCATGATTTCTAAATTTCGCTGGATACTAGGTGTAGGGCCAAATATTGTCCAAATTTTTCCATCTCCATTGTGTTTATATATCCAAGCTGTCACATTTGTTGTGTTTTGGTGTGAAGAGGTAAAAAGAACCTCCAAATTTACTTATATTAATTATAAAATATGAGTGTGATTCGAATGATAAAATCGGTAACCTCTCTCATCTTATAATTTATATTATTATTTAATTGATAAAATGTGTGTCTTATTAGTTTTAAAAGGTACCTAGATAGTTCCTAAAAATCTCGTGTATCGAGCATTAGATCAGGACTTAATCTTGGTTTGTTTTAAATGTAGGTATGATAAGAAGATAGTTGGTGAACCTTTAATAATATAAGAACAATAAACACGACTTGATACCAGCTACCTAATACTATAGCGCTCCGACTTGATTCTCTAGTCGAATTAGATCCTAAATATTTTTATGTAAAAAGGCATCGCAAAACATATATATATATATATATATCGCTGGTTAAATTCCAAACGGCCACAAGGCGAAAACGGTAAATTTCACAGGAGAGCCCATCAAACTTTTCATCGTGATATTTTTACTTTTTTTACAAATGTATAAATGCTACATTTATGAATTATATATCATTCGATGCGTATTTTAAAACTTTATTTATTTATTAATAAGGAATTGCCGCAGCTGTTATCCACGAAATATAAATATCACATGAGTCCCTTTTGCATATAAAAATGACTGTTGAATCTGTCTACTCTACTAAATAAAACGCCACATATCGAAAAATAATTAATGTTTATTGAATGTTTTTCTTGAAAAAACTATGACAATCAACCTTAATTAAACACAAAAAGCATATTATGATATTGGGATATAAATAAAGATAACAGAAAATGATCCTTTCAATAAATGCTACAGAAAATAACGTGTTGATAAACTACTACATACTCGTAACTAATAAACAAGCAACAAAATACTTAAAAAGTTAAAACTCTAAACCTTATTACGGATCGTTATAATTAAATATCTGTCTTACAGATAAGGCAACACCACAATTATAATATTTTTAGCAATCAAAGGCTAATTTATTTAAAAGAAACACTATTTTCATAACCTACAAGGGTTATACTTGAAAGACTCGACTCAATTAACCAAGACAGTGACAAATTCAATACTTCAACCACACTAAGCCACTAGCTAATAGGGGTTGCCTATGTCCAGCAGTGAACCAATGTAGGCTGATGATAATGAACCACACTAAGGTACTTAAGCAACGATACCACAAGCACTCAAGGGTGCACGTCCGTACAGCACGACGATCGCAGCAAAATCAGTCCACTTCCCTCACACCTTTGGCTTTTATAGTAAAGCGACTACTATACGTTACCTCAAATAAAACCACATCCATCACGGTCACTCCTGATACCCTGGCCGTTCCGACCAGGTTTACCATGTCGTACCTTTTACCATAACCACCAAGTACTTTCATTTTTACCATCACCATGTACTTTCGTACATTTTTACCAAAACATTTTTACCTTTGCTGTTTGGGGACCAACCAGCACTACCAAATAAAAATCTCTCAAAGGTCTGTTTGGGTCCAACTAGCTGCAGCAAATAAATACCTGTCGAAGAGCTGCTTGGGCCAAACCAGCACCATCACCATCAGTTACCAAAATACCTACAGATGGGCTCTTCGGTTCAAAAGAGCACCATCGATTATCAAAATACCTTTCGATGAGCTCTTCGGTTCAAATGAGCACCATCGATTACCATGATACCTTTCAATGGGCTGTTCGGGTCAAACAAGCACCATCGATTACCAAAATATTAAACACGATACCAAATACCTCTGGTAATCAACCAGCACCATCAGCTGCTGTAACCCGTGACAAAAGTTATACACGTTAGTGTGTTATGTTTCAAAATGTACTACTCCTAGTACACAAACAGATGAATATTCTAGTACTTTCTAAACAAAAATTCATCGTTGAATCTCAAAGTATAAAGACAACATATTCAGCTGCATAACAACCACAACCATAGCCAACGTGCTAAATTAAGCACACTGCGAACTTACGGTACACAGCGACTGATCGGTTTGCAAAGCCGACCAGCATCCAGGGCCTCAGACACGTTGCACCTCAAGGGCCATCGTGTCATACCACAAGGGCCAACAGCACCACACCTCAAGGGCCAACTGCGCTACACCTCAAGGGTCAACTGCACCACACATTAAGGGCCACACGCACCAGGGACACGTCGTCGACGAGGCAGGACCACCAGCAGTGCGCAGGCCACAGTTCGATCATGTAAACAAAAATCCACACATGAGGAGACATTCTACGCGCTGGTACACCCTAGTAAGCGCAAACCGCGTAAGACATGCCAGACAGCACGCAAGCCACGATGGGAAGCGCAGGCTGCGTAGACAGAATACAAGCCACGAAAGAGCGCGCAGTTCTCGCCAGAGAGCGTGCAGGCCGCTCTGAACAACGCGCAAGGCGTGCCGGAGAGCGTGCAAGCCGCGCTGCGAGGCACCAGCCGCGCCAACACGCGAAGGTCGTGCAGAGAGCGCGCAGGTTGCGCTGCGAGGCACCAGCCGCGCCACCACGCGCAGGCCGCGCTGAGAGCACTCTGGTCGCACTGATATGCGCCGGCCGCTTCGCATCAGTTTGTTCTTTTTCAAAACTCTGGATGGGCTCTTCTTTTTCGAGACTTTCTTGGCAATTCAATACCGGAAGCTTCAACATTAGGTGGCTCTGTTACAACGCTAGGTGGATCTATATCTTCATCAGAGTAAGCTTCAGGTTCGTCGATTTTAAAATCGGGATCTTTAACGCTATCATGAGCAGAAAAATCTGAGCATGTTGATGAGACATCGCTAGAGCTAGAGTCACTATCTGAGTCCCTGTCGGCGGAGGTACTTTCGTTAACGATGAAATTCGGTCTTGTTTTAGGACTTTCAAAATCAGATTAAGAAAGATCAAGGTTCAGTTGGCTGTCTCGTATGGAATTCGTATCAAAAGAGTCGTTCATTGATTGATTATCTTGTTCGCTATCCAGCTTGTTTGTAGTGCTCAGTTGGATATCATTAGACACTAATGACGGTGGACGGTGAGCAAAATTCTTGATCAGCAATGTTTGGAGTTGAGTTAATGCTAGATGAACTATTGAAGTTGTTTGAAGATTTTCAGTTTTGGTTATTACCATACTTATATTTTTTTGTGCCTAGCTATCCATTCTATAAACAAAGAAAATTCACGTTAACTTATGATGTTAACATAAAAATAAGACATTAAAAAACTTAGGCACTATTATACCGCCTAATTTGTTATTAAATTTATTTTTCAAGGAAGGCGGCCTACAGCTCATATAAATACAAAATAAGTTATATGAATCTAGCAACAAAAAGCCAATGAATGAATGGACTTCACGGCTAAATAACAATGTTAGTATCGACATTGTACATTTCACAATGCAAGTATTAGTTTCTTACTCATGCGGAGCGCGCGAGTAGAGCATGTTGTGTGCTTTCGTATTTATTTTCATGCCTACAGGCCAACCTTTACAAATATCAATAAAGCCATAAAAGAAACGAGTCTGATTTGTTTTAAGAAATACCATCGTATTCACCTTTTTCTTGTATACAAAACAGAAGCAAAACAAGAATTGCACTTTTGTCTTAAAAAATAAATCATAATCTCATAGTATTTAAATGCAAAGTGGACACATTCTTTATTGTGGCACTTTAGCATACAAAATAATGTTGTACTTACGTGATATTTATATTCCACACAGCCGCATTCCAACATATGGTACTTTAGTCTATAAAATTTTACTGCAACTCAGACTTATTCCGCAATATGGCCCTTTTTCACATAAATTACGTGCACTTACGCTGACGACAAGGACTCAACTGACAAGATGGCCCTTTTGCCCTGAAGTTGGTCACCAAAGTGTCAGAATGCGAAAGGGGCGGTTGTCTGATTGGTCCATTTTTAACGCTATAATCATGGGTGTCTTTTTCGAATATGAAAATTTAGACGATTTAGATACAATTTTTGGAATAAAAAGGATTTTGTTTTTTTTTGCATTGTGGCCCTTTGGAATTTAATCAGCGATATGTTCATAAACGAAAGAAATGTTAGAAGAAAATAATTTACGTTTGAAAAGCTTCACTCATCATTCCATTCAAAAATCAGTTTTTGTTTAGTTCATTCATCATTTGACTTAAAACATCTTGGATACCTGAACCAAGTTTTTAATGTGAAGCAAGTTTATGATTAGTAGTTAACTTCTGGTGAGTGAAAATAATATTTATAGTTTAACAAAGAACATCTCATAATCCTAATGACATTAATATAATAACCAACCATTGTATCTTTAAACGGCTAAAGCACTTATCGAAATCGAAATAAATTCATATGTAGCAACTTTCGTTGCTGCCTCTACCTATTCCAAGTTACCTACTAACCTCACAAAACTAAAATAAATAAGAACAAAAAAATATCGTACCACCATAATACCTACCTTAGAATTTCCAAATTGTATTAATAAGCAGTAGGATAGATGAACGCATTTCGTCTGCAGTTCACTCAATTGTTTCAATTATAAATAAAAGTTTTTATTTATTTCTATTGTTTAATTGTAAGTTTCTTATTCATTTAAAACATAACCAAATAAATAATTAAAAATTCTCGTAAATCCGTCCAAATTTTTCATCTACATCAGGCAACACTATCTTACTTTTTTTTCTACCCAGCCAGTCCGTTGTTACCGCTCAAAGTGAGGGGCCGTGCGTCGCGTTCTATCCGGTACTTTACGAGTCCTTTTGAAAACCGGTCCGAAGTTGGAAAGTGTACGAGGCGCGGCGTAGGCGGTATTGTCCCGCGGTCAACCGTAAAAACACTCTTGTTACACTTTACAGTGCATAAAACTTGGTAATAGACATAGTAAAAGTGCGTGAGTGGACTGCAATCTTGGAATCGAGGTAAGTAAGTTACTTACCTATTGATAACAAAAACTGTTTTGTTATCTTTTTTTAGCGGGCGACACGACAGGTGCCGAAAAAGGCGGGTGTTTCGTCTACCTGCTTGGTTTTTTTTGTAACCGACCGATAGGGTTTGATCGGTTTTTGAAGTCCCAACTCTTTTTCTTTTTTTAAATGTTTTTCGGAGCTTGTAGTCTTGTTAGATTTCATCTAGAAATTAAATTAACCTAGATAGCATAACTTATTATATTACTTACATTATTTAGATCTGATATTGGTCTAAGTCCCTACCTAGGTCCGTTTCTTTCTACCCACTGGGTCGGTAGGTATAGTAGGTACGTCCGTCTTTGTTTAATCCAAAAAGATTGATGACTGAATTCTGTGATGGGATGACAGTTACCTACCTAAGTTTGTTTCTTGGTAGGTAGATTGAGCGTGCTTCTTGTCTTTAAAATTAATAAACCGGTAGGTACTTATTAAAGTTTTGACAATGTCTAAATCACAATATAAAACTTTTTTTAAGTGTAACACTTTACATTGCTGCAATATATTATATATTGATCAATGTATTACTTGTACATGGTTATTGATAATTTACTGCAACCTTTTTTTTAGTTTTTGTAATTCACTTCTGATATTATGTTGGTAGGTACTTAGTACATATACGTTTTTTTTACATAAATATGTACATACCTTTAGTAGCTACATATTCATGAAACAAAAACGCTTGTCAAGACACTGCTAGACGCCTAGGTGTTTAAATATACCTGGCGTGTCCATCAGGTAAACCCACCCTTGCTTTCACAATGCAATTTAACAAGCTAACGGCATTTAATTCGTGGAAAATTATGACTCAACGGAGGGCGTGCCTGCTTTCCATTAAAACCTTCATGGCTTCGTTAACCAGTCTAGAAGAAAGTAAGATTTAAGTGGCAGCTCGGGTAGCTAGATCTTAGCTGTTTCTTTTATAGCTATAGCTACTTCCCAACGGTAACGATAAAAGTGGTATAATTGGTAACCGTAACGGTTGAGGTGTAGGTAGATACGTACCTATACCTACCATGGATCGTGAGCGTGAGAGCTCATTGGACATGCATTTCTCTTGAGGTTTTAAATTCAATCGACGATAATATTTTTGCTTGCAATTTATTTGTGTTGGTTTTATAAGTAAATAAATAATGTTCTTCCAACACAAATAAGGTTCGGAGTTCACCCGTTGTACACATACACACACGCAATTACACATTAGGCCCCAAAGTACCTACCCACCTACCTTGTCGGAGCTGGTGTTAACATAATTATAATATTAGGTAGTTAACTACCTAGATATTATTTTAAGGTTTATTTATTTAAAATACGTCCAACCTACCTTAAATCCTTAAATCCTATCGGGAAAGTAGGCACGTTTTTTTCGATTATTTTTACTAAATCAATAGTATCTGACAGCTTTCAGAACATCACTATTTCTACAGTACCGGTACTTAACTACTTTACCTGAATCACCAAATGTTGCCAACACAAAGAACAAAGTTACCCAAAGGCCGCGTTTACGACCCCCTTACAAAGTTCAATCGCTTGATGACTAACTTCTTGCACAACCTGCAATGCCTTTCAAAAGAACCGCAAGCCGTATTCGTGTGTTACATTCAACATTTCAACCACATCAAATGGTGGAGATTAGATCAAACATTATGTGTTTTTAATGGATGGGCTTTTTTTGGCGTTTTCCTTTCCCTATAATAAAAGAGTTTGAACTTAGGGTGACTTGGCTTAACATAAAAACAGAATGAATAGATAAATATATAAAAAATTGGATTCTGACCTGCATTGTGATGTGTGCTTCATTGTGGTTACCTAATCCTGACGCTGTTTTTTTATTATTGCTAGCTAGGTCAATCTTCCGTCAAATGTTTGTTGTAATTGCAAAAAATCGAGCATCGATTTATGTACTTTATCTAAGAGTAACAGCGCCTAAGTTTCAATAAAAAATACTAAAGAAATCAATATATTAATTTTACTTGACATAAGTTTTTTTTTTCCAAAAACTTCTGTCCTATTTTTTTATTGAGAACGTGTGGCGGGCCTAAGCCTAACTGAAAATATTGTGTGCAACTTTTCAGAAATTTTTGTTTGTATTTTTGTTTCTTGTATCGTTTCCTTGTTTTTTTTTGCTTAAAAGTTTTTAATGTTATAGTGCGCTAAAACCTCACACCAAGGGTAATCTTTTAAAAAATTTAGTTCTTAACATCCCAAATAAATTTTCGTCTTAGGCGGGACCCTCAGTACGGGAATGAGCTAACCAACAGCACGAGGTCAAGTCTCGTCGAATTCAGTTTTTTTGTTTTTATTAGATTTACTTCTTATTTCAAACTGGATGTTGTACAGGGTTCTTCTCAAGATCTCATTTTCGAACGAAAGATACAATGATGTAACAAACTATCCTTTTAGAACCGGTCCATCCACTCGACTGGTTTTTTATTTTTACTCCTAGAACAGGAAGAGTGGGTTTTCTGTCTCGTTCTTTCTTTTGTAAGATTGCTATTGCTATCTTGCTCATCAGATTATAAGATTACGGTGGATTGAGTGACCGTCAGATGAATGTATCATTCCTTGAATTCAAATCTCGAATGAATTTTTATTGTTCTGATTTTAAATTTTTAACGTTTCTCTTTGTCATGTTTTGGAATTTGTTAATGAAATAATTAAAGGGCATACCAGTGTATTACATGTATGGGGATACTTAATTCATTAGAATCAAAGTATGTGTACTCTAAATAGAAAAAAAATTCCAACTTTAACTTCTTTCACGTCCTGAGACTCTTTGAATAAAACGTACCCTACAACATTTAGATAAGTACTTGTTAAATAAAATAAAATATAATTTATTTCTGTAACAGTTTAATAATAATTGTAGCCGTAGTAGAGACCTTCATTCTTCACTTGTTTATAATGTACTTAATTTACCTTATAGTAAAATATTACAATACTAGCTGCGCCCTGCGGCTTCGCATGCGTTGTTCCTAAGAAAATATTTAAAGGTGATTATTATCCCACGGGAACTGATTTATGGGATAAAAAGTAGCCTATGTTTGATTCCAGGATTAGAATAACCTGTATGCAAATTTTCAGCCCAATCCGTTCAGTAGTTTTGGCGTGAAGAGGTAACAAACATCCATCCATACGATACATCCATACAAACTTTCGCATTTATAATATTAGTGTGAAGTGTGATAACTAGATGTTCCGGAGACTGCCCATTTTTTTCAATTCAATTCACTTACTATAAACCAGAACTAACATTACAAAGTATACTCCGAGGTGATATCTAAGATCATTAATCACCCGCATTAAACACATAAAAAGTTGACCCTGTATACCGTTTATTGTCTGTATCTTTAGGTACTTTACCTAGTAAAGTTACAGACCGATACAAGACAGATATTGTTTATTTTTTTTTTTATTTTTTTTATTTATAAATAATGCTGGACAATTCACACAGCATTACCTAGCCCCAAGTTAAGCAGAGCTTGTGTTATGGGCACTAGATAACTGATATACATAATACAATACATTACATAGATAGATATTTTTTATTATACATAGAAAAACACCCAGAACGCCCTGAACAAATGTCTGCAGATCGTACACACATTAGTCCCGAGGCGGGAATCGAACCCGCAACCTCCTGCGTCGCAGGCAGACCTTCGCCCACCTCGCCACAGAGGTCGTCTGTCGATAATATCTTACTATATTATAGTACAAGCTAATAGTACCCGTAACGTAATATATATGATGAGTAAAGTACCCGTAACGTAATAGTTCTGATGAGTACTGTAATATGTAGATAGCAAACCATAAAACAAGCTTGTTGGCAAAATATGTCAAACTCGATCACCCTGTTTTGGATACAAATGAGGCGTGAACCGTGCAGCTATAAAAACGAATACAGTAAATATGTTTATATCGAGAACGTGCCCAAAACGGGGTAAGACTAAGTTTACTTTACGAACTAGTAAAGTAAAAACCAGAGACGTGTTGGTAACACTTAGGTAAATGGGTCCTAAGACCTTGGTGGAAGGAATACTGTCTGGCGTTTTATTAATTTGCATAAATTGTTAAATATTATGTACCAAATCGGGCTTATCGGGGGAGTCCTGCAGAAAACCAATATATGTATGCTGTTGAGTGATACTCTGCAACTCTCAGAAATACGTCTGGATCAACCTAAAATCGTTAGACAGCACTGAGTCCGTACTCCTAAAAACGAAATCGAATTTTCTGATTCGTTTTCATGCAAAAGCTGATCTTAAGCCAGTGACATATCTCACATGCCTATACCTTGTACAGTGGACAAAAATTTAAGTGAATTACAATCAATTGCACCTTATTTATTATTTGATATAAGCTGTTTAGATAGTAAAAAAAATGACTGGTCCGAGTGCTTATTTGGTAAGTCTAAAGAAGTAGACTCTGACTCTGACTCTACTAAACCATCTTCCCATAAAAAGAAGCGAACCGATACAGTTTTATAAGGGGTTTTCCTCAATATCTAATCAATTTCGCCTCAATCCACGGTAAGAGTTGGTTTTACAGGACAACGAAAACGAAACAGATTTTTTTCCATTTCCGAGTAGGCCCTGGAAAAAGTATTTGAACCTCTTCGACTAGAACTAATAAAATCCTTCGACTAAGCGAAATATCCATTTAGTCAGACAATTTGTTTACGTCATCGTAGGAGGGGTAGCCTAATGAACTTTAACTCGTCTAGACTAGTGTTAATTGGTAGGAATGTAAGAAAATTTACTGACAACGTTACGCCAATTTATTTTTTAGTCCAGCGACTAACTTTAAGTGCGTCACGAATATTGCATGAGATTAAATTATCTTGAAGGTCAAATTTTTCATAGATATTAGATCATAAATACTTTTATTGCACACTTGAAGCAATTAAAAAGATACAAGATAAATGACTTGGCGGTCTTATCGCTAAAAGCTCTCTCACAAAGCGAGAAAATTAACAGTAATAAAAAATAGTAGGTAACTATGTCATATTTTTTTTTACTATTTACTGGCAATAAATAAATAAAATAAATTAGTAAATAATGTTGGACAATTCACACAGCATTTTCTACCCTCAAGCTAAGCATAGCTTGTGTTATGGGTACTAGATAACTTATATACATAATACAAATATACTACATAGATACATTTATTTTTATTATTCATAGAAAACATCGAGAACGCCCTGCCAATATAGTATGCCTAGTTGTTAGATCTACTACTTTTTATCTTTGCAAAACGCAAAACCGCGGGCAGAAACAAGTAGTTTCAAAAATGGCAGACTCTATAGAAAGAAACCACAGAAATGTTTCTAGCAGAAACCTTTTAGATTCTAGATTTACCCTAAAGGAAGCCTTATTTCAGAAACTTTGTATGTGTTTTGGATTGAATCGTAGATAGGCATTATCATTTATGCACTAATGTTCTTATTATAGCATATTTATCTATTGACCATTACTAGTATACATAAATAAATAGGTACTAGTCAAATGTCTGACTAAGCGGTGTGTGGGCAGTAGAACATCCTTTATAGATACCTAAACAACCTAGCCACGAGAAAAACAAGTTATTTACGCCGGTTATTTAAGTAGAAAGAAAAGAAAAACGCAAGGAAAACAATTGATACATTATTAATTTACTATCTATTGTTTGCTTAATTCTTTTGAAAGTCTAAATAGAAATCTCTTTATTAATATTAATATTTTTAATAATTGATTTCTATTAAGACCAATTTAATTGGTCTTAATAGAAATCAACATTATATTTTTATTAATTGATTTATATTAAGACCAATTTAATTGGAACCTAATAGATGGCCTTGTACGCAAGGCCTGTGTTAGGAAAATATATGACTTTTAAAGAAAGTGGTAGAATACGCAACAATAATATAAACTCTACAAAAGTTAATTTTAACTCTAATGTACGTGTAACGAAATTATTACATATCAGTTCCTATTGAATAACACATTTCACGTGTCCAAAACTACAACCGTTAAATTATAATTACTACAAAAATTACATAAAACGACAATAGAGCGGAACGCCTGGTTCATCTAATCACTTTCCATGCATCATGTATTTTACCGACTTTGTGGGAAACTTCCATTGTCTGGCAACACTAGTGCTTTTGGCGGGGGAATTTATGGTTTTTTGTCATTGACATTTTCTATTTTATTGCTTTTGGGTTTTTATTCTGCATTGTTAGTGAGAGTTAGTGGCACTGTTGGCAGCCCCGTCCTACTGCATTGTTGATGCATTTTCTGCGTAAAAGTTTCAATAAAATAAGTTTTTATTAGCTTTTCCATGACCTTATTCTTCCTGCTGTTTTACATAATCACGAAACGTTTATAGTACACATTAAAAAGTATTTACCTAAATAGGTCACTCACTACTCGGTAGTTCCTACATTTACATTTATGAGTTTAGTATAATTAAATTTAAAAGAAGAAAACACTGACTGGCTTTTATTTTGTTTGAAGTTTTCGGTATCTTTTTTTTTTAAATCTTTATTTAATGAGCTTAATCACATTGCGATTATGTCGCTCGGTATCTTGAAGTTTAAAGGAACCAACTTTTTAAGTAAGTAAGCTCTTATCTGTAATTTGTTTATGAAATTTAATAGGGACCATCGTTTTGGCTTCTGTAATCTGTTAGGCATAAAATTACTACTACTAGCGTACTGCTGTTAGGTTATGTAGATACTTTTGCCACTTACTGGTTCAGTTTTTAGCTTTTGTTTTTTTTTCTTGTTGAAAATACGGCAATTAGCTGTACGATACACTCACGAATTCACGTAGAACAAGCAAATTGCGGTCAAATTTGGAATATTCTTAACAAGGCATACTTCCGTATTTCAGAAGTTCCATTCCAAGGTTGCCTGGAAGAGATCGCTTCTAAGCGATAAGGCCGACCATTGTACTTTTGTTTTATGTAATTTTCTTTTGTACTGTAGTTTTGTTGGTGTGCAATAAAGTATTTTGTATTGTATTGTATTGTAAGTTCTGGAACGACCTTTATACCTACGTCATCATCTACATAATATATTCGTCCACGGCTGGACATAGGCCTCCCGTTATAAGCGCAGTAGCGCCTTGTCTTCAGCTGTCCGCATCCAGCATGTGTCTGCAGTCTTTCGCAGATCGTCATCCCATCTGGCTGTATGGCGTCCTACTCTACGTTTGCCAAGTCGCGGTCTCCACTCAAGAACCCGTTTACCCTCACGGTTGTCAGTTTTTCCTGCAATATGGCCGGCCCACTGCCACTTCAGCTTGCTAATTCTTTTGCTTTTATTTTATTTTTTATACCTACCTAATCTTAAATCATTGACCTGTATAACGGTTCACTAAAAAAAGATTTCTGAGACAACACTGAGAGACCGTCTCCGAAATTGGCTTTCTTTATTTATTTTCCTTCCGGAACACCCGTAAAAATACTATCACCATAAAAGTTTTGCCGCGCAAATAAATGTCACTGTCGTAAACTTTTTTAAAATGCTTCCAACTGGGTCAAGCTTGTCAACCATTCTGCCGCTGTCCCAGAGATACCTATCTGTAAAATGGCCGAAAAGAAACTACATTCGACTCTGCGGTTGCTATTGGTATGTAATGTCCATCGCAACAGATAAGTGAAGAGTAAGTATGATAGGAGTGAGCGTCGATTTCGAGAAAATAATAAGCAGGGTTAGAGCCGTATAGAAAGACAGTCGTCAGAGTCAAACCGTTTATTTCTTTAGACTTACAAAATAAACACTTAGACGAGTCTAATGTTTACTATATAAACAGCTTGATAAATAGTAATTACTATAAAAAAAAAAAAAAAATGTATTATGTATATCAGTTATCTAGTACCCATAACACAAGCTCTGCTTAGCTTGGGGCTAGATGACGCTGTATGATTTGTCCAGCATTTTTATTATAATAATAGTAGTACTTACGTAGAGTAAGTATTGTTTTATCTGTGGTAATTTAATGAAGAAAAATGGTGACAGTCAGTTGGACCAATTTTAGTCGCAAGATTTGGGCCAGATCTTTTTGATTAGATTTAATTGGCTTACGTTGGGGGCATCTCAGAAATTAAGGATCTAATGGATCTGATGTAAGAGGTTTTTATTTAACGAATAATGGCTCGAAGGACTAATAAAAGATTGGTTAATACAATTATGTTATTTAAATGCTCCCGTACTGAGGTCAAATAAATACAATTAGGTATGTTGTCAAAATTATCCCGTACTTAGGTCAACTAAAGCTAAAAAGGTTTAATTTAAAGGTGTTCATGTTAATCGAATCTTGTCGTATGTAAGCAATGCACGAAATAAACAATCAACTATGTTAGTGTATTTTGACATGTGCACCTAAACGTTATTGGGTCTGTTCAGCCATTTTTGACGCATGCACGGCATGCACCTTAAATAAAACGCCTTTGCAAAAGTAAAAGACAGGGTGTTCTCGGAAAATGAATATCGAAATTTCGTTTTCGTTGACGTGTAGAATCAACTTTTATGACGCTTGTATAAAATTAACGTTTGCTCGAAAACTAATCAGAAACTTCGATTTCGTTTTTTTAAAGTAGGTGCTCTTCGGCCAGGGTTCTGTCTAATACAAAGCTAATGTTGCATTGATTTGAAAGAAGGCAAAGAAAGTTGGCAACACACGAACACAGACCACATAGCGAGGTTTATGTTACCTACTAAGTAGACCACCTAAGTTCGATTGCCTTGTACTCACGGAAGTCATTATTCTATGACTGCATCTATTATTTTGTCATATCATATTCTAGGTCTTACTGACGTAGATAATAATAGTGTAGGCAGGTAATCTAAAATAATAGGCATACTAAAATAATAAGACATACTATACAGGGCTATTGGTAAAAGGTTGCCAACCCGTGAAGATGAGGTTGACCCATGATAACCCGTATACTACACAATAATTAGGGTTGCCATACCGTGCCAATAAAATGATGGTAGATATAATTAAAAATTCGTAGGTACCTTCAGATTTTGTTTGGGTTAGTACTTGTATAAAGGCTACCTAAATAATTTAGTTGCAAAACCGTCAAAACTTAGGTACTTCGCACTAAACCCCTCGTGAAAACAAAACTAATTAACATCGTAGCCACGCAGATTTCGCGTCAGCGTCAGCCACACCCTGGACGCATAAAAAAGTTTTTTGACAGCACCTTTGACATTACACCTTTTTAATTAAAACTGGCAAGGCAAGGCAGGCTATTCCGCCATGTTGCGAACGGGCTACGCATTTCGCTTTATTACCAGTCAACACGCAAAGCAACAGTGCCATCAAGTTATCTGTTCGAAGCTTAGAACTGCTGGATCATGGGAAGGATTTTTCGCAGATTAATATCGTCTATCTATGCGGTATGAAGTGAACATTTTTAAAATAATTAGTAGACATTTATTTACCACAGTATCACCCAGTGAACAGTGACGATGTGGGTCACGATGTACTATAATATGAAGGTCTAGAAGACACCTATTCATTCTTGTTTTGAAGAGCCTCATCAATTTCTTGAAATTTTAGCCAAGGGTAAAGTAAACACAAATTGTACACAGGTACCATAATATTCTCAATGCAATACTCAAGACAATGTTACACAAACAGTGCATATAAATAACCAAGTTACTAACACGAACTTACTTTTTTACTGTTTTTCGAAAAAAAATTGTAATATTATAAGAAATGCTACATATTTTTCGAATAAGTACTACTTAGTAAAAATGCAATGGTTACCTTTTCTTTTATAAAATTAATAACAATATTGTATGTAGGTTGTTGCCATATCTTTGAACGTACAGGTTAGTGAAGAGTTAGTTCAACCGATGTGGTAAGAGCTATGCCGTTTACAGATATCTGGGTAGCGTTGTATCGCAGTATTGTTGAATGACACGCGATGTTAGGTGCGTAGACTGCGAATTGAAATAAACATTATGTTTTGTGCTAATAGCTTGCCTTCATGTAGGAAATAGGCTTACGTGACTAAGTCTACCTTCTTGGTGGGCACAACCATCTATACTCCTTGCTTGATTTAGGGTTGCCATTGGTGATCCAGTGATTAAAATAGTTGGGAGTCTCTGAAGGATAGGATTTGTAACGAATACATCTGACAGAGAACCAAAGCTATCGACATAGCTCAAAGAATTAGTAAGCTGAAGTGGTAGTGTCAAAATTGATCCACGTGATGGGGCCAGCGGTCTACAATCGCCTCCCAACAACGATTACGAGCGCTAAGTCAACGCAATCCTTTAAACATAAATTAAAGAACTGGCTGATCGACCAATCCTTCTACAGGATTGATGAATTTGTGCAATAAGATCTATAATTGTATTATTCCAATGACATAATTATTATTGATTAATCTTAATTGATTTATTTATAATTTTAATTGATTTATTAAATATTTTATTTGACTTATTTATAATTTTCATCGATTTATTTATTATTTCAATTGATTATTTTTGTTTTATGTAACAAATTGATTTACTTACTATTTTTATTTGAAATGTATAATTGAATGTACTTACCATTGATATACTTTAGTATATTTTAAGGTGTGATTTCTACTATTTGACGTGTAATGATATTTTTTACCAATAAATGAACCATTGAACCATTGAACCATAGTGGGCCGACCATGGCGAAGAAGCAATAACCGCTGGGGTAAACGTGTTCTTGAGTCTAAACCACGACTCGGCAAGCATAGTGTAGGACGCCCTCCAACAAGGTGACCAGCGAAAGACTGCAGGCAGATACTGAATGCGTCAAGCTGAAGAAAGGACGCTATGGCGCTCATTAGGGGAGGCCTATGGCCAGTGGACTAACATAGGTGGATGAAAAAGACCACCCTAGCATGGCCACATTGATCCAAATCGATAAAATAGGTGCATATGCCGTTATATTTCTTAAAACAATCTAAACGTAAGCAACGCTTCTAAGCCGTTGATGTAGATGACATCTGAACGATTGACAGAGATTTTTAAATACAAATTGATTGATAGACCACTCTAAGTACCTATCGTAGTGAGCTGGCAACTCTGAGATAGGTAGGTACTAGGTACTTTGGGGGCAATTAGTAAATAACCTAGATGCCACGTATAAAAAAAATATAAAAGTTTAAAAAATTCATACAAAAAACTTTATTTTGGAGTCCATAATCACCCTTTTTCTCTTTATAAGGTACTTGTCTCTGTCGGCTTCGCATGCGATGCGTTGTTTTTATGGAAACGTTTTCTATCCCATGGGACTATTTATATATATGGGATAAAAGTAGTGTTTGATTCCAGGATAATTATCTGTAAGTATGCAAAATTTCACCTGGTGCTGGCTTAGAATTTGAACTACCCCAACTATTCCCGCGGGTGTCGTAAGAGGCGACTAAGGGATATCCACTGGGGAGCGGGCAGCGGCGCTTATCAGGGGCAGGCTTGCGTCCAGATTTTCAGGAAGTGATATTTTATCCCGGAATAGGGTATATGCATGTGACTTCAAAAAAACGAATATTTTTTTGTCTAGATGGCGATGTCTAGATGGCGCTGCTGTCATGTTTACATCGGCTCTAAGTTAATTTAATTTAATAAAATAACTAAAGTCTACCTATCTTAATAAATACTATACAACATCATTAGTAATCACATAAAGTTCATGTGACAGTGTTTTCTCACAAAATTTACTCAGATCTGAAGAGAAAAGTGAAGAATAGTGCAGAAGTGATTGAACTCTTGCAAGAGTCAAACTCAGTGAAAAATACTCTCAATTGTTGTGAATTATTATCAGAGGCACTGTGTATCCGTGCATTACCAAGACTATCTCGCAGTAATCCAGTGAGTAAACAACAAATACTACTCTTGTTTACAATTCTCAAAACTGACGGTGCTCCGAAAAAATCTATGACTCATTGAACTGCACAATTTAACGAACTTTTTACTATAACTTGACACCCCTGATACGAAGCGTAATTTTGACTGAGCTGTTATAGTCATATTGGCCTAGCGGTTATACGAAGCGGACCACACGAAGACATCACCGGGATCGAATCCGTCTCGAGCAGAATTTTTTTTGCAAAAATTATTATTATTATTTTTTTTTTTTTTTTTGCATGCCATCTAGTAAGAAGAAGCATAGATATAAGTAATCATGGACCAGGAAAACAATATAACTTTCAGACGAGCAAACACGCAGTTAGCGATTTCGATCAACAATGATACAAATAATATGAGCATTGATACGCTAGATGTCACTGCCGGTAGCTTGCCAGATATATCCTGCGACATTAATACCGAACGAGTAAAAGTTCTCCTAGAAAAAATTGAAGAACTACAGATACAGCTGAACAGCGCCGACGCCGAAATAGAACGATTATCACTTGAGAACAGACAATTATCAAAACATAATCAAGATTTGACCAAAAAGAATGTTCTTTACAAAAAACTTGGGAATAGCCCTGCTAAGTTCATGTCGTCAACATTATCTACGCCTAAAAACGCAAAGAGCGAATCTAAATCTAAATTACGACTACACAAAATTACACAAACTAATGAAATAGAGGAAAAATTACCCGAAAAAACAAACAGAGGAACGCAAACATCTACTGAAATCATTAAAACATGTACCCAAACAACAGACAAAGAATCACAAACTAATATAACTACTGTAAAACATGGAATACAATCAAAAAATAAAATACAAACTAAGAAGTCGATCTCTGGCTTGGCGAAATCCCAACAATCCTCAACACAGGCCAAAACAGCTATAAGAAAACCAAAACTATGTATAATCAGTGACAACAAAAACAATAAGGTCCTATCAATTGCTCAAGATACCACAAGAAACAGTTTCGAAGCCTGTCACTACCTGACCCCCAATTGTTCTACTAAACATCTTCTGAACGGACTGAAAAATAAAATTCAGGACTACACAATGGCTGACTACTGCATTATACTAATAGGTGACCTAGACTATCAAGAAAATAATAATAATCTAGAACTAATAAAATACGTTAGAGGAATTCTTCAAGAAATAACGCACACTAATATTATATTGTGTACACCAATCTATCAATGTGGACTGAGCAAAGATTATATAAATAAAACAATTCAAAACTTTAACAACCTCCTGCTACGAGACAATAATAAACACAAATACGCCTTCCTAGTTGACTCAAATAGCAACCTAAATTATGACTATAGCATGTTTTATAAGGCGTCAGGAAGAATAAATAACTATGGATTACGTACGATATTTCAAGACCTTATGTCCTTCATTGGAACCATTCAGAACCACACATCACATAGAGACTTGTATGGAGTGGAGCTGATTAATGAAGAATTTATGGAAAAATCAGTCGAAAATCAGCTTTTTCTTGTCTAAAAAACAGTTAACTATTTTACACCAAAACATTGCCGGTCTCCTAAATAAATCGGATCAGCTCTCTATCTGTCTAAATGAGCTTAAGGAAAAGAATAATGATATCGACGTGATATGCATTACGGAACACTTTATGATGCAGGGCTATGAACAATATGTGATGATCCCGAACTACACGCTAGCCTCATGCTTCTGTAGGAGTGATAGCAAGAGAGGAGGAGCTTGTATTCTGATCCGCAATGAGCACAAATGGATAGATCTCAAGAAAATAGCGGCTCTATCTGTGAAAGGATTGTTCGAATGTTGTGCTGTAGAATTAAACCAACATAACATTGCTATCTTATGTGTATATAGAGTACCTAAAGCTACTAATTTCGACATTTTTATGACTAAATTTCAACAGGCATTACATGAAATTTCTAAAAAACCTTATGATAATATTATTGTAGCAGGTGATTTCAATATTGACATCTTAAAGAAAACGAACGTGTCTCTTGATTTTCAGTGCCTACTTTTAAATTTCAATCTCAAACTTGCTCTAAAACAACCAACACGGCTGAAGAGTCAAACATGCATTGATAATTTTGCCCATAACTTCAAAAAACCGTGTGCAACTGAAGTTCTAGAATTCGCATTATCCGATCACACGGCCCAACTTATTAAACTTCCTATCAAAAACTCTTCCCTACTTAAATATTGGCGGGTAAAAAAACGAGATTACTCAATTGAAAATGTAAATAAATTTTCGAATGTTCTTGCAGACATATCTTTTTCCGAAGTATACAGTGAAAATGACCCTAACTTAGCTTATAACATATTTTTTGACATTTTTAAACTGCTCTATGACTTATGTTTTCCTTTCAAAATTGTTACTATTAGGACCACTAAGCCAGTGCGCTGGATATCTCGCGGCATTCGGTTATGCTGTAAAAATAAAAGAAAACTTCTATGGGAACACAGAAAAAAACCTTCGGAAAAAAGTAGAGATGACTTTAAAAAATACTCTAAAGTTCTCAATAAAATTATAAAACTGACGCAAAAAGCACAAAATAACCATAAAATAAGGACATCTAAAAACCAATCAAAAACTACATGGCGAATTATAAACAATTCAAAACGAAATTTACCTTCAGATATAATACAAAAAAATTTGTACAAATGACTCTATAATAATACATAAACCTACTGACATCGCAAATGCATTCAATGACTTCTTTATAGATAAAATAGTACCAATCCAATCGTCAGGTATAAACGTAACTTCAAAACTAACTAGCCAAAGAGACTCTATGTTCCTGCAGCCTTGCATACCTACTGATGTCCTTAAAATAATATTGTCCCTTAATAACACAAACAGTGTAGGGTATGACGATATATCCACGAAGATTCTAAAATCAGTAGCTGGAACTATATGTAAGCCTATTAGCTATATTATAAATGTAAGTATTAGCACGGGTGTATTCCCAGACTTATTAAAAATATCAATTATTAAACCCGTACATAAAAAACAAAACAAAGAATGCATGGGTAACTATAGACCCATATCTTTGATACCAGTTATTTCTAAAATATTTGAAAAACATATATATAAATCGCTTTATAAGTACTTGGAATCGAATCAAGTTCTATGCAGTGAACAGAAAGGATTCAGAGAAAATAAAACAATTAACATGGCTATTTACGATTTTCTACATCCTGTCACAAGAAATGTTGATATGAAAACCCCCGTCTGTTCAATTTTTTGTGATATGACACAAGCTTTTGATTATGTCAGACATGACATTCTACTCTCCAAACTTGAAGTGTACGGAGTAAGAGGTAATACTCTACAACTGATCAAGTCATACTTAGAGAATAGGAAACAGTTTACAAAAATTACCAATATTAACGCTAAAACAAAAACTGAAGAAAGCCACCTCTCACGTGAACGGATTGTTAAATATGGCGTCCCCCAGGGGAGTGTGCTAGGGCCTCTACTATTTATTATTTATATAAATGATCTACCAAGAGCGACCACACACCCAATATCGCTCTTCGCCGATGATAGTACGGTTACTGTAGCTTGTAAGAACACCGACACTTATAAATATGACATTAATGTAGCTTTGACATCAATTATAGACTGGTTAAATAATAATAACCTTAAAATAAATTTAAATAAGACAAAGATCATACATTTTAGACAACGCGATAATGCTGCTGAAAAAACAACTGACATTTATTACAACAATAACATTATCGAAGAGGTAGAGAGTACAAAATTTCTGGGGGTAAATATTGATAGAAAACTAAATTGGAAATCGCACATAGAAGCTCTATGTAAAAAAATCAACAGTTCAGCATATGTCCTATACAAATTAGCACCAATAGTGGACATAGATACCTTACTTATTGCGTATCATGGTATAATTGCATCTAATATAAGGTATGCAATAATGTTCTGGGGAAATTCGACAGATACTTTAAAAGTTTTTAAATATCAGAAGCGATGCATTAGAACCATGTTTCACCTAAAAGTAACCGACACTTGTAAACCCTTTTTTCTTAGGTATAAAATTTTAACTCTACCATCACTGTATATTCTAGAGACAGCTATGTTTGTCAAGAATAATCGAAATCTCTTCGGTCGACCGTCGGATTTTGTGATCCGTAATAGGCGTGACAACAATAAAGTCTGCAATATAAGCAGAAAAACTACCATGATGAGTAAAAGCATCTTTGCTATGGCACCCTCCATATATAATAAATTACCACAGTCTATAAGACTTCTGCCGAGTATGGAGTTTCAGAGAAAGTTGAAAATAATTCTTTCGAATAAATGTTATTATTCTATAAATGATTACTTAACTGACAAAGATTTTTCTGCTTCATGAATGACATTCGTTATTTTTAAGTTGTTTTAATTCAGCTTAGTTTTGTTTAATTTTATTGTAACCCAAATATAACTTCAGTTTTGATTATTAATACTTGTAAACAGACATTGCACACCGTAAAACCGGTAGGAATACATTGAATCATATAATATAGACCTAAAAACACCTGTACCTACATGTATTTCATGCAATAATTGATACTTTACTTTACTTTACTTTACTTTACTTTTACGTATTCTCTATTGATATAGAAATATATCTGTATATTTATTTTTGTATTTTATGATGTTTTTATTGTGAAATTTAATCATTGAAAAGTAGATATTTTAAGTCTCAACAGCAAAATGTCTAAACGCAACGCTATTGGTATGTGAAGCGTGACGTCATACTTGAACATTTTTGTATGGGCATGATGTTTTGACTTTCAGTTTACATAGGGGACTCGATGATCCGTGACGTCATAAAATGCAATGGCTAACATGGCAGCGTTTTTATCACCCGAAACTGAGTGTAGTTTTACTTTTAGTTTTTTGTTTTTTACTACAACTTAATTTTTTTGGGTTTTATATTTTTTTTTGTTTATGTATTAACCTAAATAATCGATTAAAAAAATTAAAAAAATCCATGCATATAGGTACCCTATTCCGAAGGGAACGGGAACTACGCGGGTGCAATCACGTGGCATTGCTAGAAAGGTATACATTAACAAAGATAAAAACCATCGATTACAAACAAAGGACCTACTTTTACCACCAGCTCCAAACATAACCTACAAAAACTTGGAAGATCATTAAACCAAAATGACCCTTAGTCCTTTACAATAAGCGTTGAATGCGAAATAATTGAGGTCTTTAACCTAGTAGCAAGAATACCGTTAGGGAAAGCCAAGGCAGCCTTGGTTGTATGATGAGGCAATGGTTAGCCATAGAGCCAATCTAAGATAGGAAAGTAAAAAACTTGATAGGTTTCCTTCGTTGTGCTTATAAATAAATAGGTACGTATATACTCACAATGATGTTGAAACGTGATTTGGTTCATGTTTTGTTCATTTGAACGGTCTATGGTAACATTTTTTTAGGTACGATTAAAGCGGCTTTTCCTAACGTATATTTCTTTATCTTAATGTGCTGACATAATATAGATTTAAATGCTTCACCGAGGTATATAAATTAGTTATGGTAGATATAGTAATGAATAAAATAATAATACTCCACAGAATCATCTATCCCCAAGTCGCATATAAATATAGCCCGGTTTCTATGTTTAATAAAACCGGCCAAGTGCGTGCAGTTTTTATTAAAGGCCCGGTTTTATTAAACTCAGAAATACCCAGAAGAAATATAAATAAAACCAAAAGTATAATAAGTAAGTAATCTAAATAAGACAGAGCTCTGCAGTGCACAATTTGATCATGTAGAAAGTTGGTCCAGTTTGTTTGCCGCTACAAGCGAGTTTCATGTCGGCTGCAAGTTTTGAAATATTACATCGAGGGTAGTTCTATATTGTAGGCAGGGCTTGGTACCGGTACTATTTAGGTATTACCGGTATTTTCTTTTCCGTAATTTCGAGTACCGGTATTTTTCCTAAAAATGTGGGTATTAAAATTTAATAACTTTGAACTTATTGGTTCCTATTTGAATTGTTGTTACCGGTACTTTGAAGTACCGGTAGGATGGTGGTTTTATAATGTTTGATTATGGAAAAAATGAGTAGGTAGGTGGTCATCTCATCCGCTTAATTTCATCCAGCTTAAACGAGTCGGTCAATCCAAAAAGTTTAGTGGTCAACTCATCCAAATATTTATAAAACAGTTTTTTTACCAGTATTTTCAATGAGTAACATTAACCAGAAAAGTGTTCCGTGATATAAAAATATTTTGTACTAGCTGCGCCCCGCGGCTTCGCCCGCGTTTTTTTAATGGAAACGTTTAAAGGTGATTTCTATCCCATGACAACTGATTTATGGGATAGCCAGATTAGTAGATATTACAATCCCGTAGTAGATATTATAATAACCCGCTTACATCCGTAATGAATGTACCTACCTGTAGATTGTTTGTTAGCTCAATTAATTCAGTCGTAAATAAGTAGTACTAGTTTAAATAGATTTCATTTACTTGATTGTAATTTCATTTTCCAATAAAAGAAATCTTCTTTAATATAGATAATAAGAATAAAATAGCCTTATAATTTTCTTATTGTTAAGAAAACATAAGTTTCTAATTTACTTTTACTATTATTTGATAGTAGTAATCTTATTCAATAAAAATATTTATTTATATTTGTTAAAAGGTAAACATAGTGTTGGCACGTAATTAATTATCTTGTTATTAATATTTAATATACGTGGCCTTTACTCAGCGTTTGATTACCCCTTTTCTATGTATGGTACAAACTTTCACAGACATGATTAATACCAAAGATTTAAATCGTTAGATATGCCCATTCCGTAGTGAGACCGCGCTGTGTTTATCGCCAAACGAAGTGAGTGAGCTCACTCATTTCGAATCAGTGAATTGTGTGTTTTTGTAGTGTGCTTTTTCACAAAAATTTGTGCAAAGTAATTGTACAATAAATGACAATAATAACTGTTAGGTTTATTGACAAAAACAATAATTGTATCTACTTATAGTGTGCGTACGTCGTCGGCATTTTGCGAAATCGATATTCAAAGGCAATGGCACAGTTTTTGGGCGTAAGGGCGTATCTAACGATTTAATTTGTATTTATTTATTACCTACTAGCTGCGCCCGCGGCTTCGCACGCGTTATTCCTGTGGAAACGTTAAAAGTAGATTTTAATCCCATGGGAACTGATTTATGGGATCAAAAGTAGCCTATGTTTGATTCCAGAATTAGAATTACCTGTATGCACAATTTCAGCCAGATCCGTCCAGTAGTTTTGGCATGAAGAAGTAACAAACATCCATCCATACATCGATACAAACTTTTGCATTTATAATATTAGTGTGATTTATTGACCCCCATTAGATAAGCGCCAATTAGTCGCTTCATCAGGGGGAGGCCTGCGTCCAGCAGTGGACCAATACAGGCTATTGAGGTTGAGGTTTGATGAGGTTAATAACTATTTTTTTTTCCAACAGTTTTCTATTTCTAATTAATTTTCATTCTAATTCCACAAACACCAATCACACAGGTTGATTAAGCTATGCACGTATCGAATATCGAATTATTCGAATTCCGAAAACCACAATTCAAAATCAGTGTTGCCAGCGCTGTGTGATGTCCCCAATAATTGGGAAGCGACACGGGCACCGGTAGAAATGATACGATCAATGATAGGAAGGTTCGTTAATTAAAATCCGCGTTCGAATTTCGAATGAATGATTCGTTTGGTTTACTGGGAATGTTATGACATGTTATTTGTTTTTATGAAAGGATTGAAATTAAAACAGGTTTTGTAAATAATTGGCAGTTTCATTCTGTGTCCGATAGAATTTATATTATGTATACCTACTGCGATCCCCAACCGGCATGCCCAACGAGGGGATTATGAGTACTAGCCCCCATAAGATAAAAACCAATAAGCCTTTTTAAATTCGGCCATGTGCTAGTCGGACTAGCGCACGAAGGGTTCCGTACCATTATTATCTATGAAAATGTTCTGTTTTTTAGTATTTATTGTTATAGCGGTAACAGAAATACATCATCTATGAAAAAATTAAATTGTCTAACTATCACAGTTCATGAGATACAGCCTGGTGACAGACGGACAGATAGACAGACGGACGGACAGCGGAGACTTAGTAATAGGTCCCTTGGGCACGGAACCCTAAAAACGGTTATGTAGGTTAGGTAGTCTTAGCCTCCCAAATATATGCATTATTATGAAGAAAAAGTATACTGAGTAAGTAAGATATTTTGATTTATTTCTTAATAAGAAATAAACAGATGGGTACAAACCATAAAAGGCATGACCCATATAACAAAATAACAGCAAAAACTTATAAAATATTGATAGCATTAAAATCACATCGTCGAATATGGAGGAAAATCTGACAATATGATTAAATATAAATTAATTACGACCGGAAACTTAATTAAGGAACGGTATGATAACCGCGTGTCACCAAAAAATAATAAAAGTTGATTAATTGGTTCTAATTTTTGCAAAATGTTTAAATAAAATATGGCACTAGAAGCAGGCGACTCGGGAAACGTAGTGTAGGTCGCCCTACGGTCAGGTGAGATGGCGATCTGCTAAAGACTGCAGGCAGATGCTGGATGCGTCAAGATGGAGACAGGGCGCTATGGCGGTCATTAGGGGAGATCTATGTCCAGCAGTGGACTAAAACAGGCTGATGATGATGAGTGGAATAAATAAATGATATTGCTGCACATCGCTCAACCTTTTATGGACTTTGAATGAAACTGTCAAACCAAACAACCTAAAACTTCACACTTATTGAGGAGATAAAACTCTATGTAAAAAGGATTTATGACAGTTAACTTAATACAATTTGATTATTTAATAAATAATTTTGTTATAAAAAACTATAACCGACTTCAATTTTTATAGTTTTTTCATGGATTTTCATGGATCCATTATCAGAACTGAACACAATTAAAATTCCGGACCACACAGGAAGCATCAGCTTTCATATAAAAAAAGAGTCATGAAAATAGAACCACCCAGTCAAAAGATCTTAGTAACAAACTAAAAAAAATTACAGTCGAGTTGAGAAACTCCTCCTTATTTTTAAGTCGGTTAAAACCAAGAATATCGCTGTTCATGGAATAAAGGCTATCCTGCTTTTTATCTGAGGATTGAAAAATCGGCTCTTAAAGGAACATGAAAAATACTAGTGCTTATTTCAAAAGTTTAAACTTTCTCAAACTCACATTCAATGCCTAAGCTGTATTATAAAGGCTTATTACCACCACAATAAAACAAAACATTGCCAGCTCAAAACTTCCAACAATGCATTTATTCAGCAAAAATTCATTCAATTCCGGAGAGCTTCAAACTTTCGTAAACTCAATTTCCAGAAATAATAAGGAAATAGAAGATAAACAATTAATTTAAAAGGACCCCAGGGTATTAACTGGATAAGCGTGTTTCGGACTTTCAGCTCATGGTTCCGTAATCTAATTTGGTTAGGTAATCTAATGTTATTTTGGCCTTTTTGGCCAACAGGGGCAGCACAGTCGCCAATTTTACATCTGTATGCTATGCACCTATCTATCTATGTATATAACCTACGTAGTCACCTGTTTTGGCCAAATAAATGTATCTTTATCTTTATTTTTATTTAGCTAACTTTCAACGGTATTATCTCCACTATTAACTGTGCTCTGTCTGGCTGTTGAAGTTTCCAACCAATGGGCAAAAGCTTTTTGATCATACTCAACCTCAACATCCTGTATTGGTCCACTGCTGGACGCAAACCTCCCCCTCATAAGCGCCTTATTAGCGTTTATCTAATGAGGAAAGGAATGACCATAATTCCCACGCTGGGCATGCGGGTTGGAGATTGTATTTCGGTGTTAGAATTGTTTTACAGGAGGCGCTGCTGCCCGCCCCCGGTGGATATCCCTTAGTCGCCTCTTAGGATCGCAGTTCGGTGTTAGAATAGTTTTGCAGGAGGCGCTGCTGCCCACCCCCGCTGGATATCCCTTAGTCGCCTCTTACGACACCCGCGGGAAGAGATAGGATGGTGCAAATCCTAAGCCAGCACAACACAGCTAACCATCGATCATTTGACCATCGGGATAATGTTACTTCGGAAAATCAAGATCAAAAGTGCTTTATTCCCTTAAGACCTTACCAGGACTTTTGGACACGCCAAAATTTTCAAATGACATGTAAAACTAAGTTAGTACCTACTTATAATCGTGTTGGTTCAGTTGTTTTAGGAATCCTAACCTAAATTTTAAGATTTCTAAATTTTTTGAAAATAAATTTTGGTAGACCTGAAAATGAACCTGAATATGTACGTAGGATGAGTCTGAACGCACATTGATTTGACCTGAACGCTTCCGAAAGTGGAGTTGAAACAAAATGGATTCTGACTACCGAAGATTTCGACTCAACGATTTAAGTGTATTAATTCTGCTAAAACCTGAAAAACATCACCAAGTGGCCAGAAAATCCCACACTTTCGTCTTTATAATTGGCGTGATTAGCTCTTTACCACGCACAATTTACTTTACAAATCAATTACCTACCTAATCACTTACCGTTAGGAACAGTTCAAGATACTTACACCTTACTTCAAAAGGTCAGTGACTTTGTTGACAAAAGATAAACGAACAAAAGCTATCTAAATGAAGCATGAAACCTCATAAAAATGTAAAAAAATACGAGATGGTGTAAAAAAATGCGACAGGCAAGGTCCTTTTGAAGGAACCCTGAAAAAAAGATGGCGTCTCATTCAAAATGAATGAAAGAGTGTTGCTAGTTAAATAAATTTAATGAGGCAGTAAAAGAAGCTTTTCTTTAGTCTCTGCAATTTGTAAGAATACTGCAGAATACTAAGGCAGACGTGACTTCTTTGTTTCAGTTGGCACATTCGATTTTGTTCTTTCTTTTCTTTTATGTGTAACTAACAAGCTAATTTTGAATATCTAAGGGGCTTCAAAGTAATCGAAGAACTGCGATGTTTAACATTGACGTAAAATGTATGAAAATTCCGTTAAAAATATCCATTAACTTGTAGAAAATTCTAATTGTAATTTGTCTCTATTAGTTTCAATTTAATTAAAATAAATATAATCACACGTGAAAAAAGTTTATGTTGAGAATAATGTAAGTGTGTAAGTTTCTATTCAAAAAAAGTTTTTATTGTAATGTATAACATACATAGTTTGGGGCTAGATGATGCCGTGTGAATTGTTTAGTAATATTTATTTAATTATAATATGATTCAATATGATATCATTTATTTCCGTCTATAACACCCAGTACTAAATATGTTGGCGTATCGAAATCGACATCATATATGACATGACAACTTCATAAGTAACATCGTAGAAGAAAGACGAGAATCTAAGACCAAGAATTAGATATAGGAGTCCGAATAGGAACAAAACTAGTCAATTTTGGCATAATGCAAAATTCGATTGGCTTTTTTCTAAAAGTAAGGATTTTGAAAAAAAAGCTATGTAGGAACCTTGATAAACACTATTCGAATACAAATAATACATATACCTACTGCAAAAATGGTTGAATTAGAAATATTTTTAGAGCTAAAATTCGTGTTGAATTACGAAAGTTTAGAAGCTTGTATTTTTCAAACGTATACTTTTTTACTGTTTAGTTGTATACAATCATAGTTTATGACGGTATAAATTGATTTCATCCTTAGTTTTGGATGGTTAGCATCAAATATCCTTGTAGTTACCCTTCCACGTTTGTATGAAAAAATGAGCGACTAGTTTCACCTTAATGAGAAAGTCGCTGTCATGTCGTAGAAGTAAAAGACATTGCATTGGAGAGAGAAAAGTGGAGGAAATTGCATCATTACACCGACAAGAGCTATGCTCTTTATTTTATACCTAATAATCATAAAAAGCTAACTGACTAACGTAAACAGGTTAGGTAGGTCTGATCGGTGCGTTTGCTTGCCGAATTTAGTTCTTTGGCGACCATTTCGGTTTTTCTAATTTGAGTTGTACTCAAATTAGAAAAACTGAAATGGTCGCCGATTAGACCTACCTAACCAGTTTACGTTAGTCAGTTAGGTTTTTATGATTATTATAAATTAAAGAGCCTAAATTAAATTGGCGACTTTTAGTTTTTTTATATTGTAACTTCGCATCAAGCAGACCTTCTACAAATACTGGAAATAGACAGTTAGAACCTAAAGGATTTTTTTAATTTGACGACTGTTTTCATAGTGAGTAAACTGCCGTCGACAGCCAGCAATCAAATGCAGTCGGCAACTTGCCGTCGTCCGCATAGATTTCCTATGGTCGTCCGTGTACTCGTACCTATAAGTGAAACGATAATTCAAATTCTAAAACTATGTCACCTCCACATAAAATATTGGAATATCCATCACCTCAATTGGTCGCCATGTTGAAACATCTGTCAATGACGGCGGGAAATTTCTCCAGAGGTTCCTTTTTCGAATTCCTTCCGGTTGGAGTGACGTCAGCTGCGAGCGACGCGTGTGAACGGCTTTGTTTTAAATATGGAAGGACTTTCGTTTCGACAGACTATATTAAGATCGGTGCACGCGAGACAGTGACCCTGTTTCTTCTCTCAAATTGTATCGTAATCATATATATTTTACCATTTTTGATAGTGCGTGATACATCGTCGACCTCATCGTTACTTCTTCACGTGAAAGTGCTGTCAAACGTAGGACTAAATTTAAAAAAATAATGACTTTGTATAATTTCAGCCACAGTATAATTCTGTATAACTCGTTGAACTCGTTTGTGGCGAACCTGTATTAGATTTTTTTATTAAAAAGATAAACATACCCGCAGTACTTAACCTCAAATTCACTTTCCTGTTGACGATTTTTAAACATAATGGAAAGTACTTGCTGATTTGAAATCCTTTCTTAAATAAATATTGTTACAGTTGTGATATAGTTGTAACTTACAACTAGGTATATATTTATTTCGACTCGAAGAATATGAATTTATGTTATTGGGACCTGTTGACATAATTTAATTGGTTTTACAATAGATCATAGTTGATACCTTACCAGCCTCTCCGCTAAGAACTCGTTTGTGGCGATACTTTACC
The DNA here is from genome assembly GCA_955876795.1 of Eupithecia tripunctaria. Lineage (NCBI taxonomy): Eukaryota > Metazoa > Arthropoda > Insecta > Lepidoptera > Geometridae > Eupithecia > Eupithecia tripunctaria. The sequence goes on from OY041627.1 coordinate 5,848,172, forward strand.
AACCTTTTCGGTAGGAACTCGTTGGTGGTGAACCTATCTAGAAAAATTCAAACCGGCATTCGATAAAATTACACGGTAGAATAGTTTTTAATCGGGGAGGTTAAGGTTGGGTGTCCTTTGATGCGTGTAACAGCAGATGGCGAGCGAGTGACCACATTACCGGTAAAAAAAGAATTCGAAATTCAAAGCTTTAACGGTTTTCGTTGGTGGGCGCGACATTAATTCGTAAGGTTGTTTAAATAGTTATTCATGCAACAAGTGCACAAAACGATTGTTGTTTTTGAATGAAACCAAAGTATCACAATATACCTTTCAAATGAGACTTAACTTGATTTAATTGATTTTACTCCTCTTTGGACACCTTTGTCTACAAAAACCTCTGGTTGGATTTGGCTAGCATATTTCATGTATCTTCTTTCGACCTATCAATTTATACGCGAATTGGATCAATAGTTGAACAGTTATTATGATCCAATTGACTATTTTACCATACAGCCAATTCACCTTATCTGGCACTTAGAACTTCGTTCGCTGCGCTCACTTATTTCAATATAGGTACTTATAAATTTAATGCGACCCATTTCTCAACAAAATGTAAGTCTCTAATAAATATTTGATATGAATTTCCTTAGTTGGGTGTTGGGTGGAATACCGGATGCATAATTGTGCATGTGGCAGTAAGGGTAATCGTTGAAGCTAAATGAAAATGTTCTTTGGAAACTACCCATTCTTTTTATAAGAAATACCACCCCTATTCACAGATTTTCAAAAAAGTTACAGATTTCGTGAAAAATTTAAAATAGGTGATTTTCACAAAAAACTTTTTTTAGTATTGACACCAAAAAAAGACCCTCTTTCTTATACTGATCAAAAAGTTATTTGAGACCAATTAAGGTTTGAGTACAAGAAAAGTCAGGAAACACAAAAAACTTTTGCCATACACTTCGAAAAAAATCATTGCATACCTACTCGAAAACCCTGGTCAAAGAAAAATAAGAAATAAAACAGACAACCAACTGATTACGTTGAAATGTAGTAATTTACAGTAATTCAATCACACTCTTATTTTTTACAAAGCTCTCTGATTTTTCGTGAGACGATAAGAATAGGAAACGTCCCACGTTGGGAATAACTAGTACATTTTCGACCTATATTTTACTGCCTTGTCAAAATGTCCGCCCTGTAAAACCTTATAGCAGCCAAAGAACTGATAAAATAAGCATAAAGTACAGTATGCTACTTTTTCTTCAAATAGGTTCCTGCCATGTACGTGAACAAAGCCGTGGGCAATAGCTATACCGTATCCATCGAGCATGTAGAATGTTAGTGAACAAACCACGACACAAATAACAAAAACTCACTTGCTTGGCGTTGAGTTTCAGATTCAATTGTAAGCAATATTTATTGAAAGAACGGTCTAAAATCGACAAGTAATGTAAATCTACATGTTAATATTATAAACAGGAAAGTTTTTTTGTTTGTTTGTATTGAATAGGCTCGAAAATTAAAGGACCGATAAAAAAAAAGTCAGTAAAAAGCTTACTTTTCAGGGAGTGACATAGGCTCTTTTTTTTTCGGTATTCCCACGGGAACGGGAACTACGCGGGTGAAACCGCGAGGCGCTGCTAATTACGTATAAAAGGACACGCCAACAAAGTGAATGTTAGGTTAAGTATGGGCAGTTTGTTTACTAACATTCTACATCCTCGATGGATATGGTATAGATCGTAAAAGAGACCACAGCCCAGTATTTAGCATTAATTACATTAGTTTCTTTCCTTTATTCGTTTTTCCTAGTAATGAGCTTTCTTCAGTATTGCCAGTGTTTAGAGCAGTTAACGCAATTAGATCTCTTTGTTACAGTTCCTTTGTGTTGCCATGTACATTCTTACATTGTTGCGGGTAGTTTTTAATTTGTTGAAGCTGAGACAGAAAGTGCAAAGTGCTCTTTTAACGTCGTTGTGTTGCCATTTTCTAAAGTTTTCTTGTTGCAACTCCATTTGAGGTTTTTTGTTTGGGTTTCCATCAGGGTCTAGTAACTCGAGTGTTCCAAGATGTGTCAGATAGAAATTCCTATTTGCTTTTAAGGCCCATACACCAGCGAAAGTGGCGCCCCCAACTATTATATCTTATGAACGCAGGAATTTTTAAAAATCCTACGTTCAGTTTGTGGTATCTATTATAAGCTATTTATTAATGCCTCTGTAATAGTTTCATTTTGTAAAGCTTAGGAAGAGATACGAAGTTGCGCTTTTTGGCCACCAAACTCTATTTTTGCATCTCCTCCTAAACTATATGAGATAAAATTATAAAAAAGGTATTAAAAAATAGCTTATAATAGATACCACAAACTGAACGTAGGATTTTTAAAAATTCCTATGATAAACGTAAAAATATGATAAAATAGGAATTGCTGTCAGATTGGCTCGGGTATGCGCCTTAAGGGTTTCGTACGTAAAACGGAACCCCATTACGACTCTGCCGTCGTCTGTCCGTCTGTCACTAGGCTGTATCTCATGAATCGTGATAATTAGACAGTTTAGTATTTCTGTTACCGCTGACTGAAAATCTTAGGCCCGTATTATGAAAGCTTACTCAGTCGTAGAGCTATGCTTGAGTGACGTTTATGCTATAGAAAAGCGTTGCTCAAGCATATATCGATGACTAAGGAAGATTTCATAATACGGGCCTTAGAGATGAAGGAAATATAGAAAGGGAGCGAAGAGCGTTTATAGTGAGAGATAAAATGCTGGTCCGTAGGTTTGCTCGTTGTTCAGAAGAGGTAAAAATAACTCTATTCAAATCATTTTTAACCGACTTCAAAAAACGGAGGAGGTTCTCAATTAGTCTATATTTTTTTTATATATGTGTTTGTTACCTCAGAATTTTTGACTGCGGTCCGATTTTCATGATTCTATTTTTATATGAAAGCTGGTGCTTCCCGTGTGGTCCCATTTTAATTTTGTTCAGTTCCGACAATGGGATCCATGAAAATAAAAAGTTTAAGTCGGTTTATAGTTTTTGATAACAAAATTTATTATTTATCGATAACTAGCTGCGCCCTGCGGCTTCGCATGCGTTGTTCCTATGTTAACGTTAAAAGGTAATTTTCATCCCACGGGAACTGATTTATGGGGTAAAAGGTAGCCTATGTTTGATTCCAGGATAAGAACTACCTGTAACCAAATTTTCAGCCCGATCCGTTCAGTAGTTTTGGCGTGAAGAGGTAACAAACATCCATCCATCCATCCATAAAAACTTTCGCATTTTAATATTAGAAAAAAAAATCTGATTTATTAGATGATAGATTATTTCTCTTATTTGATTGTAATTTTCATATTCAATAAAGATTTTTGATGTAACTTAGGTACAAATAACTACGGGCAATTGTTGGTTCTAAAACCCATCGAAAAGAATTTGTTTTTGTTTTCTGAATTTTCAAATATTAACGGTATTAAAATTGCTTCAAGAAACAGAGAAAAGTAGGTTGAAATTCTCTCAGCAAAAGTTTTGCAATTTTGTTTTCTCGCAAGAATCATTTATCATGGTCGCTTCATTGGATCCAGGGTTGCTAGCGTAAAAAAAGATTATCTTCTATTTGAAACTAGTTTCTGTTCGCGGCCTGGCACGCATTTTTCTGTGGAAACGTTTAATTTCTTAAAAAGTTTACCAATTTTGTTTATATGGAACTGTTGAGCTATCTGTAGATTGTTTGCAACTGTCTGCAGTTAGCTCATTGTTTCAATTGTAACTACTAATTCTTATTTATTATGTTGATTTTGTCGTAGGATCGTTTGATTCATAATTATTACCAGAACTCGAGATCAAACGGTAATAATTTTAGATTTTTCGCTGTGAATTGTTTACAAACATTATACTTTAAGAATGGCTTGACTTTAGGTACTTGAAATACTTTAAAGAGCTCTAAATCTCTTTCATTCACTTGAGAATCGAAACGTTCAAGTGCACAAGTTTTCAAGTTAAACTTAACTAACAAATCCATAGACTTCATTCCACTGTGAACTAGGATCTCGCGATCTTTACATGAGCAGCGGTACGATTTAAGTTTACTAGATTTTGCGGGTGAGAAAAGTGAGACTGATACTTAGAGTTTATGTTATTATATATATATATTTTTCAAGCCTATATAAGATATTTAAGGTACGGTATAAGTAATCAGATTGTGAACAAATTAAAAACTTTATTAGTCTTTAAAAAAACCATTTTATTTAACGACTAGCAGCGCCTAGCAGTTTCACCCGCGTAGTTCCCGTTCCCGTGGGAATTCCGGGATAAAATATAGCCTATGTCACTCCCTGAAAAGTAAGCTTTTTAATAATGAAATATCTTCTAAATCGGTCGAGTAATTTCGGAGCCTATTCAATACAAACAAACAATCAAATCTTTACTCCTTATAATATATAATATAATATAATATTAAACGATGATGTATTAAGGTATTATTAATAATGAAAGCTCGATAATATTAAAAACTGCTTATCAATGCACATATTAAAGAAAAAATTAAACCATCATATTTATGACAAAATTTGTTATCAAACGGTACCAAATATGACGCTAAAATAAAAAAAAAATTAAAAAAAAATTAACCCTAAGCTACTTTATGCTATAACTACCTTATGTTTTATAATATACCTAACATTTATTAACTAGTTAAGATTATAAGCTTAAGAATAATGTATATTCATTCTCATTTAAGTGAACTGTGTTCTTTTAAGAAATAAAATTCTTTAAACTGAACTGAAAGCCTTTATTCGGATAATTTATTTTATTGACTTGACTATTATATATTAATTATATATAATTTATTATAATTTAATTATTAGCTTGACTAGCTTGTCATAATCTAAACTTTGTTCTATGCTATCCGTTTGCCCTAGTAGCATAGGCCTCTCCCAGCTTCATCCACAGTATTTTCTTACTCGAATTCTAATTCTCATTTTTACTTTCAGGTAAGCCCCCGAGATCCCGCTCCGCTCGATCCTCCAGCTCAGTAAGTTCATCTTACCGGATGTTCGAGTCGTTCAGTCACTAATTACTTTTAAACTCACCCATTCGTCTCTTCGGATAGTTAGGTAAAGTACTTCCAATATAAAGTTGTGCCTTTGGCGTGATGCATAGAGCCGGGTACGATTGCTGTTAATAAGTTTCTACTAAGGCGGAGCTGGGCGGAGTTGATAGGATAGGACCGTGAATTGGCCAATCACAGCGCTCGAAATCTCCTCCGCGTGAATGGGAACGGTGAAGTGGAGAGGAACGCAGCCGAGCGGACTTTCAAATACAGTATATGAACACGCGGCCCTGAGCCGTGTGGTGCTGGCTTAGAATTAGCACCAATCCGACTCTTCCCGCGTGTCGTAAAAGGTTACTAAGTGATATCCACTGGGGGCGGCTTCTTGTTTATGTTTTTTAATTATTGCTGCCTTCGAAAAAACTCATGGATAAGTGATTTACCGCCAATCTTAAAAAAATATTATGTCAAAACTCGCGCCAACACGAACAAACAACCTTATGTAGGAAGTGCTTTATTTTGCTGAAATAAAATTACGTGAGATTTACAGAGACTCCCTCTCCAACGTGAGATTGGGTGAGACTATCCAAGACTTCCCCCTCCAGAAGCATGACGTAATTAATAGATGCCAAAAGAACCTGCGCTTCGTTTCAATAGGAACACTTGTCACTTTTCACTGCTCATCTCCGCTCCACTCCGTCCAGGTCCGCGTCCGTGGAAAAGTACCCTTACCCGTAAAGTGCCATATGCAGTGAGCTTAATGATTTTAATTGTATTATTAAATTTCAGTCTTGCTTTTTATTTCCGATTTATCATTATTTCACTGTAGTGTTCGTTAATTATCTTTAATGTACCTTCTTAAATGAACTTATTATATACTTGCAGCGCCTCACGGATTCTTTTTAACCGACTTAAAAAAGGAGGTTCTCAATTCGACTGTATTTTTTTAATTTTTTATGTGTGTTACCTCAGAACTTTTACTGGGTGGTCCGATTGTCATAATTCTTTTTTATATGAAAGCTGGTGCTTCCCGTGTGGTCCCATTTTAGTTTTGTTCAGTTCTAACGATGGGATCTATGAAAATGCACGAAAAAACTATAAAATTTAAGTCGGTTTATAGAGTTTTAAAAGAAAATTAATTATTGATTCTAATATTATAAACAGGAAAGATTAGTTTGTTTGTTTGTATTGAATAAGTTCCGAAACTACTGGACCGATTTAAAAAAATCTTTCACCATTAGAAAGCTTACTTTTCAGGGAGTGACATATGCTATATTTTATCCCGGAATTCCCACGGGAACGGGAACCATGCGGGTGAAACCGCGAGGCGCTGCTAGTGTTAAAAAAAACATCATAATGTACAGCCTATTCAATCATGTCTATTGAATAGTTTAAAAAACTACATTTCTCAACGGAAGGCCTTCTGACCTTTGGAAAGCGTTTTTAAATAGTCGTGGCCAATTTTAAGTTATGTAACCGGTTTAGGCTAAGTTAGATCGTGTCTTGAATACCGAAGTTCATTCGATACCGAAGTACCAAAGTTATCATTATGATAATGATAAAGTGGTATATTTTGAGCTATTATTTTGTAGATGACTTATAATTATTGATTGCAAATCGTCTATATAAGCGGGCGAACATTAATTATGTGAGGATTTTAGAGGGGGGTGATAGGGTCTCGGCAAATATCACTCAATCTCACCCAATCTCACCTTTCTACATAAGGCTGTTCATTTCGCGTTGACGCGAAAACCACAAACGAAGAATCTCACACCAAACCGAAATGATCAATGAACTGTGTATTTTTTCACTGTGATTCTTTCATATGTGATGTTACAAATAATTGATATTGTTTTAAAAAACTATTAGCTGACTTCAACTAGGTATATAGTTTTTTCATGGATTGGATCTCATTGTCAGAACTGGATCAAATTAAAACGGGACCACACGGGAAGCACCAGCTTTTAAATAAAAAAAATAAACATGAAAATCGGACAACCCAGTCTAAAGTTCTGAGGTAACAAACATTTAAAAAACCATTTTTTTTCCATACTTAATTATTACATGCACACAGACCCCATGTACGAGTATATCCGACGTTTCTATCCATACCAGATTGTCTGGCAGAAATCGCTCTTGAGCGATAAGACCGCCAATGTCACGTAATTATTTCATTTGCTTCAATTATTTAATTTGTAAATTGTTAGAAAAAAATTGCTTAGTTTTAATAGCGATATTAATAAGCGTTGCTTAATTTTAAGTAAGCCCTTAAGTAACGCTTAACAAAATTTTGTATAAATCTAATCAACTGTTTAAACTGTTACTTAAATAGCTATCAAATTAAAGAACTTAGACACCTCTCTTAAATTCTTCAGCAACAAGATGGCGTCTAATACAACAGCAGATTTTCGAAGTCTGATTTTTGTAACGTCTTGTTTGTTTATAAAATTTTTAAAATTGAACTAGATTATCTTGTTTACGGTGACTATTTAGATAATTTTGAGGAGGATATAGCAGACCTGAACGAATTTTGGCAACCACGTACAAAAGTTTATCATCATCATCAGCCTATATTAGTCCACTGCTGGACATAGTCCTCCCCTAATGAGCGCCATAGCGCCCTGTCTTCAGCTTGACTTAATAGTTTATCAACCCAAGTTAAATCTGATGGTGGTATATTGATGAAGTCGAGTTTAGAAAAAAGTATAGGTTTTATAAGGAGAACATGAACAAAATAATAAATATGGTAAAAGATCCTGCGTCCAGCTGTGGACAAATACAGGCTGTTGCGATTGAGGTTGAGGATGGCTTATTCTGGTCACAGTCCGATGCTTATTTGCTCACCCAATTTCTCATCCCAAGGTTATGAGGTAGGTATTTTAATTACTTTGTTGCGATAATTGAAGGTGAGAACCGTAAAGATTTTTTTAACTACGTAAGAAGTATACCTACTACCAAACAGAAGGCGTTTATAGTGTTGACGAGTATGTACAAAAAATTGTATAATATTTTAATTATTAAGCTATTGCATAGCTTCTATCGCGGGCCTTGAGCGCGGGGACCGAATCCAGAAATTCCGTAACGAAAAAACCTTGACGTCTGTCTCTTTAGTTCAGCAACTCGCCTCTAGATGGCATTGCAATAGCTTTACCGCGGCAGTCCCCGAGTGCCACACGTCTTTTTTAATTGAATTATTAATTTATTTATTGATTATCATTTGAAATTGTAATTGTATTATTATACTTAGTTATAATAGTTATTTTCTGACTTGTAATATGTTTTTACCAATAAATTGATTTTTCTGATTATTCAGATCTTATTACAAAACCGTTGGATTCCCTACGTTTAATACTCTCATAGATAATTGATTTTGTTTTTTCATGAATTTTCATGGATCCCTTTATCAGAACTGAACTAAATTAAAATAGGACCCCACAAGGGAAGCACCAGTTTTCAAATAAAAAAAGAATTTTGAAATCGGACCACCCAGTCAAAAGTTCTGAGGTAACAAACATAAAAAACAGTCGAATTGAGAACCTCCTTTTTTGAAGTCGGTCAAAAAATGATGCCGTTATCCATATTATTTTGATCGCTATGACAGGACGGCGATGTTTTTAGTACTATCAAATTAGTTTAGTTTAGTTTTGGCGAGATCTCATTTGACTCCATTGTGATTTAAATATGGCAAATTTAAAAATGGCGGAAATTCGTTAAAAATCTGATGTCCGCGAGTTCAAAACAGAAGTTGGAATTCTATATCCATACAATTAACTTGACAACCTGAAATATAAATTGGTCGTTGAATTGAGTTTATAATTGAACACAAACGGTGGTTGAAATGGCTATGAGATGTAAACCACATTTAAAATTAATTACTAACTGCAACAGTGAACGGAAATAGTACATTTTACATCTAGGTGAGAAAGAGCCCAATTCCTATCTAGTGTGTCATTTGAGGCACGAGGAGCAGCCAAGGGCAATTGGTTCGCCTTCCTGAATAATATTCTGCATAACTAAACAATAAATTGGGTTTTCCCTTCGAAAGCTCGGTCTTATTTTCTTGTGAGTCGTCTATTTGAGTCGGGTGTTTACGGGCGTTAACAGTTTCACCCATGTGTCCTCAAGTCATCATTCTTCTTCCAGTCCTTATCTAACGCTAGGTGGGGTCGGCACAACCTGTCAGTTTCCTCCATGCTGCTCTATCAGCCGTCATTTCTGTACTTACACCTTTCTTAGCCATGTTCTCTTTCACACAATCCATGTTCCTGTAGTATATGATGTTTGAATGTGGAGGGATATAAGGATCCCTCCACATTCAAACATCATCTACTATGCTTGAACAACGCTTTCTCTCTATGGCAGAAACGTCACTCAAGCATAGCTTTATGACTGAGTAAGCTTTAATAATACGGGCCTTAGAAGAGTCTTGGGCCCGTATTATGAAAGCTTGCTCAGTCATCCTACTATGCTTGATCAACGCTTTTCTATGGCATAAGCTGATAAGCGTCACTCAAGCATAGTTCTATGACTGAGTAAGCTTTCATAATACCGGCCTAAGACTCTTCTGGTCACATGATATTCTTCCCTCCGCATAACATGTCCATACACGCTAACCTGTTACCCCTCATTTTTTCCATCATAGGCGCCACTTAGTTTGTTTTAAATACTTAAGTACTTTAATATTTTGTTCCGCAAGTTATTTTATTTATTTATTTATTTATTTATTATTATTGTCCTATTTCGTATATTGTTTAAGAATTTATAAACACCTAGGTACTTTACTACACAAACACAATAACTTTCACTATTACTACACAACCACAATAATTCTCTGCTAGGTACCTTATACACGTTGTCTGTTTGTACTCGTTCTGCTTGCTCTCTATCAGGTTTTGGCTGAAAATCAGTGTTTTTGCTTTTAAGCAAAAAATTTCGCTGAGCCATGGCCTATTTGATGTGCTGCAACACACACAAACTTTTCTACACTAAGAACTTACTTACCTACTTTAAAATTGCTTGTCTGAATTATTAAACCTGTTGTACTTTTGTTTGTATTGTATCTCTATATATGTGTGTGTGTCTGTAGTACCAAATATTTTTTTTATCTATATATCTATCTATCTATCCACTTTCAAACTTCCTCTGATGTACTCGTTATTTGTCTTATCCATCCTTGCCCGCGATTCCCGCCTCGGGACAAATGTGTGTACGATCTATAGATATTTGTTCAAGGCGTTCTGGATGTTTTATATGTATAATAAGAAATATATATCTATGTAGTGTATTGTATTATGTATATCAGTTATCTAGTACCCATAACACAAGCTCTGCTTAGCTTGGGGCTAGATAATGCTGTGTGAATTGTCCAAAATTATCAATTATCAATACCTTCATCCTTGTCACTCCACACATCCATCTCAACATTCGCATTTCCGATGCATTTACAGTTCCTTCATCCTTTCCTTTGTTGCCCAACTTTCAGATCCATACAGTACGACATGTACGGTCTTATCACGGTCTTGTAGATTTTTCCCTTCAGCTTAAGAACGGAACGGATACCTTAGCCGCCATACAAACGTACTTTCCGCTTCATTTGGAAACTACGTTTCGATCGTATTGAAATTTTCCATACATAATCGGATGACAAATAGCTATGTTTGTAGTGTTTTAGTTTTTTAAAAAACATTATGATCTTTGAATGAGAGTGAAACCAATTTGCCATATTTTGACCACCAAATCGAGTCATTTTCAACCTATTTTTTATGCATGTTAGACACCTTTATTCGAAAATCTGTTACACTGCAAACATCCTAAATATATTCACCATTAGAAATAAACAAAAATATTTCTGAAATCAGTCGTTTATTCAAAATGAATCGCAAAGCACGAAAAAATATAAAAAAAATGAGAAATTCCTGCAATGCGACACAGGGAGCACAATTCCAAAATAAGGCGAATGCCGCGGAATGGCCAACACAATGCGATTCTACGTGAAACAACAACAAATTCGCTCGGGCCGGCCGCTGAGATTTGGGAGAGGTTCGTAGCCTTCTTAAGGGGCATTCGCCGATCGCATATGGTGCCTCAAGTCATCATTCATCAAACGAAATGAATGATGATTGATGGATGACACATGGGTGAAACTGTTTACGCCCGTTGTCATGGAAACCATTCAGACTATTCAAAAAAACAAAGTCTGAAGAGAGTACCAGTGTCCCTAATAACTAAGAGATCGTTCTAGGTCAAAGTCAGATAACGGATAACATCTTATCTTATCAAGTTATCATTATGATAAAGTTATGTTTACAATAAAATTGCTAACCTAGTGATAATGACAGCTATTATTGAGTTATTGAAAAGAAAAGTTTATTTATAGATTTTTATTATTTCATATAAAAAAATAATCAAAAAAATCGGACCAACCAGTCAAAAGTTCTAGGTAAAAAACATAAAAAACAAAAAATAATGAAACATTCGAATTGAGTACCTCCTCCTTTGTTAAAGTCGGTTAAAAAAACTTACAAAAACACGAAAAATTAGGAACTGGCAGCGCGTCGCGGTTTCACCCGCGTAGTTCCCGTTCCCGTGGGAATTCCGGGATAAAATATAGCCTATGTCACTCCCTGAAAAGTGAGCTATTTAATGATAAAATAATTTTTGAAATCGGTACAATAGTTTCGGAGTCTTTTCAATACAAACAAACAATCAATTCTCTATATTTCCTCTTCATAATATTATTAAAGACTAGCTGCGCCCCGCGGCTTCGCACGCGTTGTTCCTATGGAAACATTAAAAGGTGATTTTCATCCCGCGGGAACAGATTTATGGGATAAAATGTAGCCTATGTTTTATTCCAGGATTAGAATTACCTGTATGCAAAATTTCAGCCAGATCCGTCCAGTAGTTTTGGCGTGAAGAAGTAACAAACACCCATCCATACATCCATCCAAACTTTCGCATTTATAATATTAGTGTGATGTGATGTGATGTGATGTGATGTGATTAGTGTGATTCCAAAAAACGTAGACGATGTCTCTTCTGGACATCACCACATTCTGTCTTCTAGAGAAAGGGTGTACTAAGCCGACAGGAGGTGACCCTTTTGACTTTGTATCGCAATGTCACCCTTTCCGATTCACCCTGTCTAAATTGCATGCACTGAAGTCGTTTGATTTTCTTCAAACCACAACTGACCTACATTAAGTTTATGATGCAAAACAATCGTAGAGTCATAATCGTAACTTATAATCTTTGTGGGTTAACCTGTAATATGTAACGTAACAGTAACTTAGCTACACATACCGACTTCAGAAAGGAGGAGGCTCTATCTATCTTCGGCTGTGTGTATTTTTTATATATTTTCGTTGAATTCTCCGCCAATTTTTTTATTTAGTTGCTTTCGATGAACGTCATTGTATACCTATCGAAATGTTCGAAAGTAATGAAATTTTAAAATATTTAAATGATATTCTATATTACGTATATTTTGCTAATTTACATAAACCTCGATGACTAAGAAATACACTTCAATAAAATTACAAGAGATGGCGTTACCAGCCTAAACTTTTCTATGGAATGAGACTCCATGCCTAGACGGAAGTCAGAATTAGGTACCCTGCCTAATGCAATGCAACCTTTTCTGATAGTCTTATCAAAATCCTATATATTTCCCAGTAACTGGGCTGATTCGATATCAACTTCTCGTTTCTTATCGTAACTTAATAACTGATAAGAAATAAAGCTTGGCTTCCTATTTCTTTCTAAGAAAGGAAGTTTTAAAGAGTTGCTAGAATTATTTACAACTTTTCGTAGTAAACAGGATAGGCGTTGTAACTGGAAAAAATGTAAGGAAATACTAGGTATTACCACAAAGTAACTAATGTTGAGTTTGGAAATACAAAAGCGATTCTGCGATTTTTCGCGCGCATTGTTGAAATATTTTAATCTAATGATTATTTTGGTTATAAATTATTTTCAAGTGTGCAATAAAGAATTGTCTATCTATCTATCTTTATTTTATTTAGCACCAAGGAAATTACAATAACAATAAAATAATTACAATAACTGATATACACTTATTTCTTAAAAAATCTAAGCCAGAAAAGCCTAAGTAAAAACCCAGAAAGCTGGCAACAATGCCACGTTGAACTGGATGGCAATACTAATTCGTTGACCGCAATAAAAGCCAGCGTTTGTCCGTCGTTATAAAAATAAATAAATAAATAAACTACCGCATGAGCGAAGCCACAATTGCAATCACAATCGGCAAACGTAGTGTAGGACGCCCTCCGGCCAGGTGGGATGACGATCTGCGAAAGACTGCAGGCAGATGCTGGATGCGACAAGCTGAAGACAGGGCGCTATGGCGCTCATTAAGGTGGAACTAGTCGCTTATTTTTTCATACAAACGTGGAAGGGTAACTACAGGGCCGTTTGATGTTGACCATCCAAAACTAAGGATGAAATCAATTTATACCGTCATAAACTATGTTTGTATACAACTAAAACAGTAAAAAAAGTATACGTTTCTAAACTTTCGTATATCAACACGAATTTTAGCTTAACTTTGGGCGAAAATAAATAACACACAGGGTAAGAACACTCTAAACTGAAGGGTTTACCGACATAGTTTAGTTAATAAATTTATTTTGAAGAGATACATTCGATATTTAGTGCACTACATTTCATTCTATCGCGCGGCTATATCTATAATGACAGGTGAGATAGCATACATTTAGGTCGCGCTCACTGATGACAAACAGTGTACTCTTAAGGGAGGCCTATGTCCAGCTGTGGACTAATATAGGCTGATGATGATGTGAGCGAAGTCACAGACACAAGCAAGTATAAATAAAGTAATGCAACAAAGTGTGTACTAGCTGGTTCTGTAGTAATCCGATCTGCCCTTCTGAGTGAAAGGCGGTCGGCGCGCGCGCATCCCAGGTAGATCGAGAGCTGGCGGCCGAATAAATACGCGCTCCAAACATTTTGTGCACTAAACAAACTGGATGTAGAATGTTTGTAGACTAACCACGATAATAAATAATAATAAATAAATAAAAAAAAAGTGTGGCACTCTGGGACTGCCGCGGTAAAACTATTGCATAGCATAAGTCATTAAAAGTTCTGCTATTCATCGATAGATAGCAAAACTAAAAATTATCATCGTTGTGCTGGTCGGAGTGGGGGGTGTTAGGTTATTTTCGTTACGGAATTTCTGGATTCGGTCTCCACGCTCAAGGGCCGAGATAGAAGCTATGTAATAGCTTAATAATTCTAGACAATTCACTCAGCATTATCTAGCCCCAAGCTAAGCAGAGCTTGTGTTATGGGTACTAGATAACTGATATACTTAATAACAATACACTATATAGATAGATATATGTTTTATTATACATAGAAAACATCCAGAACGCCCTGAACAAATATCTGCAGTTCATGCAAATATTTGTTCCGGGGCGGGAATCGAACCCGCAACCTCCTGCGGCGCAGGTGCACCTTCGCCCGCTGCGCCACAGATGTCGTCGAGTATAAATAACTAAAACTCACTTGCTGTACGTCGAGTTTCAGATAAAATAGCAAATAATATGTTCAAGGATGGATCTCAAATCGACAATGTAAATTAGGTAATAAAACACGCGGTAACAGAGTGATTTATTCATTATTTAGGCCCATTCCGTTGTAAGACCGAGCCGTGTTTGTCGCTGAACGAAGTGAGTGCGCTCACTCATTTGGAATCATTAAATTGTGTGTTTTTCTTATATTCTTTATTGCAGACACACAAGTCATGCATAAAAGTTACAAATACTGGACATTACAATGGCGAGCTTAACCCTGTGTATCCTTTAAATAATTAATTATACAAACTATAACCCGTTTTTTTACATAACTCCATCAACCTCAACCTCAACTACTTCCGAACTCTGTATAAACTATCGCCAATAACTATGGCCAAATTCAAAATGGCTGTTCCGTCGAAACAAATCAAAATTGTCACAGGTTGATAAACGTCCCACTCCGCTGAAATATAAAGATGATTTACGCAAACTAGAAAAATACATTATGTATGAATTGTCCTTCCAAACCGTAGAGCAAAAATAACATCTGACTCATGAATTTTGTTAGCATAATGGGTTTTTTATCTAAATAGAACGTTGAAGTGTCTCTATTTTGCAGGAAAAATGCAAAATACATTTTTCTTTATTATCCGCTAGATGAGAGCAAGTAAAGCGTGATATAATGACCTCTCCTCCGTAGACCGAGACACGTTCTCGGTGACCCCGTTGACCCACTCACCGCCGTCAACCGATTCGTTACCGCACACTTCACAGCCGACTAAAGGACCCCGAAGAATTCCCCGTCTCCGCTCACAGGTGCATTCGTGCACCTAAGGCGTTACCTCCATGCCCTCTGGCATCTGGCGACAGCGCAATCCGAGGCTCGCACCTAAGTGGTGGCCCTTGTGTGTGTCGCCCCACCTAATTTTACCGGCGGCGAGGCGCCCTCTGCGTCCGCTAAAAGTCCGGTAACGTTGTCATGGCCACCTGCGGTCGACGGCATTATATTCCATTCGAAAAAAATCGTTATAATGAAGATCAAACGTCCTTGCAGAGTAGTACCTTGCAGATACTGAGATCGAACGTTTCGAACACCGTCACAAGATTGCTTGTCTCTCGACCGTTTATAGAATATATTTTGGATAATACTCACAGGAACTACATGACCTGATCCCACCATCCCCCTTCCACTCCAGGACAAGCAGACGCACAGCGCAATACCATTAATGCTTGGAGGATTGGATAGGATACACCCTTCGCTCGCACTAAGCGGTTTATCTCCACTTTTATTATTTCGCATCGCTAAGGATTAACAAAAATAAAGCGCGTCAAAGTTTGGGAGGGGGGGCTAGTGACGGCACGGGTCAGTAAAAAGAGCGACACTTTTTACTGAACCGTGACGTCACGCGGAACTTTAACTGGCTACATCTTCATCATTTTTTGATTAATCGACAAAAGAAACAATACGTGTCCAATATCTTTGACAGACAAATTTTTTTTTAGTAGTCAGGCATTTACAACCTTGGTCTCTTCGAGACAAGAGTTTATAGGTGTCTTCTAGACCTTTGTGATACACCGTTGGCCACATATTCATTTTACTATAGTTATTTACAACGGGATATTTAACATGATTTGAGTTTTGAGCTTTCCAATATTTCGGCACAGTTTCATGCGCCATGTTCACGGAATGTCTTGCGAGTGACTTATTATTGGCAGATATATCGATCTACCCTCATTTTTAAAAGTTTTACATATTCACTTTGTTTGTAAACGCTAAATTTCGATGTTTATTTATTAGATTTTTATTGGTTTAAGTTAAGTAAAAAGTGTTTAAGTAAGTAACGATTTCACCATATTTTTAAAATACTTACGTTGGAATGTACATCCATACTATGTACATTATAAACCAGATAATTATACCTAACTTTAGAGTAAGAGATTGAGGCTGACGGACAAACCGAAGTGTGGTTTATGTCAGCTATAAACCAAATAAGTAATGTGTAAAAAATAAATTAAAAAAAAACATACCAGCGGGTGAGATTGCGGTCAAATCTTTTGAGTCCAGCGGTGGACTGTTGAGGGGTGTTATAATGATAGGCGGATAGGCTGTTGAGGATTTCGAAATAAATAAATTCTGTATGTATTTGTATATTCATAATTCTTGTTTCAGTTAGGTCATTAAGGTATTAAATGATGCACAAATCTGTAAACGATCTCCTGCTCTATTCGGCCATCTTGCCACAAGCTACAAAAAATAAAGCCTTACAAGACGTTGAACTTATCTCGAGGAACCTTTAAATAAAGACCACCTCGACAGACGATAGAGTACGTGGTCGTTGGTGTTCTTCCAACACAAATAAGGTTCGTAGTTAACCCGCTTACATCCGTAGTGAATTCGTCAAATTTCTCTCTAACTAATTTGTTGTTAGACCATAATTCGGTATCTGTAACCGACTTCAAAAAAGGGTATTTTTATTACTTTTTTATGTTTGTTATCACCAGAGTTTTCACACTCAGTCAAAAGTTTTGCGGTAACATAAAAAAAGTTATAAAAAATCAGTAAAGTTGAGAGAACCTCTTCCTTTTTTGAATTTTTGCTCCGATTTTCATATTTTTTTGACGACGCAGGTAGTTGCGGGTTCGATTCCCGCCTCGGGACAAATGTTTCTACGATCTGCAGGTATTTAGTTCAGGGTGTTCTGAATGTTTTCTATAGGTACATAATAAAAAAAACGATCTATGTAGTGTATTGTATTAAGTATGTATATCAGTTATCTAGTACCAATATGCTCACAAGCTACACAAGCTCTGCTTAGCTTGGGGCTAGATAATGCTGTGAGAATTATCCAACATTATTTATTCATTATTATCATCTTTTCAGTCTATTCTAACAATTTTTATAACAAAAATACCTCATTCCCTAGTAACAAAATAATTAATATACCATCCGCGGTCATAAAACATCAATAACTTCCACCATGACATCATTGTTGACAACACGTTGCTAGGCAACGGGTATTTACCCATTCCCACCCTTGGTTACTTACCCTAGTTATAATGGAAACGAAAGTTCTTTCCTACTTACCTAATAAATATAAGGATGAAAGTATTTCGTAACAATTCCGCGAAAAAACCTGCTGCGATAAAATCTAACAAATAATAAATTTATACAAAGTGAAAGAACATTTATCAAAGTAAGTCGTCAACTAGTTTCGTCTCTCCACGAGACATCATCAGGACCACACCACTCGATCTTGACACTGAGCGCCAAACAACGGCAGAGTCCCACCAGAGATGTTGCTACTCCGAGCTCCGCGCGTCAATTAAAAATAAATAAATAATGTTGGACAATTCACACAGCATTATCCCCATATTTTGCCCCAAGCTAAGCAGAGGTTGTGTTATGGATACTAGATAACTGATATACATAATACAATATATAGATAGGTTTTTTTTTAACTATATAATATAGAAAACATCCAGAACGCCCTGAACAAATATCTTCAGATCGTACATACATTTGTCCCAGTATTAGTATCTTTTTTTAATTGTTACTAAATATTTTCATGCTCAAAGATTTAAATCGTTAGATAGGCCCTTTCCGTAGTGAGACCGCGCCGTGTTTGTTGCCAAACGAAGTTTGTGAAATCACAAACTTGTTTAGTTTTACTGGAAAGTTTGGATGTGTGCCTTATTATTTAGAATTCTGTGCTGTCAGCTCTTCATATTAAAAGAACTGAAGTTCAGTAACTGAGCAGAATCACATCACACTAATATTATAAATGCGAAAGTATGGATGGATGGATGTTTGTTACCTCTTCACGCCAAAACTACTGAACATATCGGGCTGAAATGTTACATACAGGTAATTCTAATCCTGAAATCAAACATAGCCTACTTTTTATCCCATAAATCAGTTCCGTCGGATGAAAACCACCTTTATACCATTTCCATAGAAACAACGCGTGTGAAGCCGCGGGGCGCAGTTAGTAAAGCATAAAAACGGATTCGGTCTATCAAGTCTAATTTAAATGTTTACCCCCTTATTCATAATAGTCTGCTAACTTAGCACACTGCTAAATCTCGCTTTGTCTTCTTCTATTGACATAAGTCTGACTGAGAAATAACACGACTTAGCAGCCGTTTTATGTTAGCAGGCCATTATGAATGAGGGGGTTAATCCAAGAAAGTCTATTATCTGAGAGTCCATTTCCCATATCTTATTCTCCAAACGTCTATTTACCTGTACGTCTATTCTCCGAATGTCCTTCAGTGATATTTTCAATAACCTGATAGAATCTCTGGTTGGACGCAGTTGTCATTCGGTTTGGGACAAAGCGAGTTATTTTCGGATGTGAGCAGAGCGGATGCACGCACATCCATCCTTCAAGGTACGGATAACAAAACAAACTTAGTAAACTTTTTAAAATTTCGCTATTGTGTTTAACTGATTGACTAGTTATTGATTATTTATCACCAAGGAAAATAAAATCTATGGTACGCCATAAGCCATAAATACAAATCATTATTTTTGTTAAACTTAAATTTGACACTAAACACAAATAACTTAATTGATGATTAAAATTTAAATTTGAAATACACAATATTAATAAATAAAGAAAAAGCAAACAAATGCCCATAATCACTATGCTGGGCATGCGGGGCTCGCAGTTCGGTGTTAGATTTGTTCTGCAGGGGGCGCTGCTGCCCGCCTCCGGTAAATATCCCTTAGTCGCCTCTTACGATACTTACAGGAAGAGTGGTTCAAGGTGCCAGCTTTAGTGATAAACACAAATAATAATAATAGAAATAAATTAGAACTAGTTAGAACTAGTATATTCAATCGAATTATTGTATTTTTTACACAAACAAATTGAAAATTTATTCAAAACAAGAACATTTGAACCAAAGATGAGGGTAAAAGTAAATAGTATCAGTAATGCACTCACAGTGAATCATTTTTCTGCACTCCCAAAAAAAAAATGCTGAGTGCACTTCCTAAAACGTCATTTGAGTGGACTTATAAGTCCACTCAAATGACGTTGTCCAGATTTTTCTGCCAACGGTCCGATCCTCCCATCTGCGTGAGAACGAAGTTCGAGACGTACAAACAAACGAATAAGACGAGTACTTATAATAATAATACCTACTTGCTTCTGTATATACGCAGCGGTAGCGACGGAGTTAGCTTTGGTTCTTTTTGACGAACCATAAACCGACATCAATTTTTATAGTTTTTTCATGAATTTTCAAGGATCCCATTGTCAGAACTGAACAAAATTAAAATGGGACCACACGGGAAGCACCAGCTTTCATATAAAAAAGAATCATGAAGATCGGACCATCCAGTCAAAAGTTCTGAGGTAACAAACATTAAAAAAAAAACAAAAAAAATATATTCATAAATGTACACAGTATATGTATATATTTTATAATATACAGTCGAATTGATAAACTCCTCCTTTTTTGAAGTCGGTTAAGAAATACATATCTTTCCTCGTAAAAACAAAAAGTCAACGTGATGCGGTAACCAAAACAAAATAAACACAAAACATTTCACAAAATCCACCTTAACATTGTTTTACTCTAACTTTAAGTCCCATAACTTCGTCAAAAGAAGTTCAAAACTAGATTACAACTTAACAGCTGAGAAATAAAGTTTAAATTTATTCAGGGACATAAGCCCGCCCCTATATAGGTAACCATAATAGCTAAAGGAAGTGAAACTTAGAGGGACGAATCAGTATTATTTCGAAGACTAGAATAACATAATTGGCTACTTTTAACCGACTTCAAAAATAGGAAGAAGTTCTCAATTGGACTCGTTTTTTTTTAATGTTCGTTACCTCAGATCTTTTGACTGGGTGATCCGTTTCTGATGATTATAAAAATAGAGTTTGGTGGCCAAAAAGCGCAACTTCGTATCTCTGCCTGAGCTTTACAAAATAAAACTGTTACAGAGGCATTAATAAAAAACGTATAATAGATACCACAAACTGTACGACGGATTTTTAAAACATTCTGTATATGAGCGTACCACCTATTTTATCTTATATACGTTAAATAATAAGATAAAATACGTGTTACGCAAGTACATAGATTTAAATTCCTTCCTTTATTCCATTAATTGTTGCTTGAAATTCGACGTCAAACAAGCATTGATTTATTAAAAAGGGAAGATGAGGTATTGGTGTCTTGAAAGTGGCAACCTTAAATTATGTGCTCCCACCTCAGTCACCGTCTGACCGGCGGCATGGCCGGTCGTACTAACGAGAAATATTGTTGTCTCGGTCTCACTTCGGTCTTAGGTACGTCTTTCTGTCTTTGTTGTTCTTTGTATTGCACAGGACTGGAAACATAACTGAGCGTATGTGTTTGCGTGTTGTTGTAGCACATGCAAATTTTTGAGTAAGCGCTGGGAGAACGTAACCTATCTTCCCTTTTTAATAAATCAATGCAAACAAGTAAGTTTTTGTGTCGTTAACAAAAATAAAGAATATTTCGGTAAAACATAGCCTTTGTCACTCCCTGAGAAGTAAGCCATTCTATGTACATATGTACATAACACCCATATTAATAATGGTCAGCTAACATAAAACGTTGCTAAGTAGTGTTATTTCTCAGTCTGACTTATGTCAATAGAAGAAGACAGAGCGAGATTTAGCAGTGTGCTAAGTTAGCAGACTATTATGAATAAGGGGGTCATATAGAAGAAAGATTTGATTGTGTTTGTTTGTATTAAATAAGCTCCGAAACTACTGGGCCGATTTAAAAATTCATTCATTATTAAAAAGCTTACTTTTCAGGGAGTGTCATAGGTTATCATCATCATCATCATCAGCCTATATTAGTCCACTGCTGGACAAGGGTCAAGTTTTTAAGTAATGATCGATAGCCTGCCGTAGCCCGGGGATTCTTAGCACCCCCTGCCCCACCGTTACCCTATACCATGGCCGCTACCATGGCCAGGAATAACGAGGCGGCCGGGAACTGGGGGCCACTTTTTGGCGTGTGCAATCATTGGGGGGGTAGTGCCCATAATCCCCACGCTGGACATGCGGGTTGGGGATCGCAGTTCGGTGATATTATCGGTCTACGGGAGGCGCTGCTGCCCGCCCTCCGGTTTATGTCCCTTAGTCGCCTCTTACGACACCCACGGGAAGAAATGGGGTGGTGCTATTCTAGGCCGGCACCACACAGCCATATCCACACAGCCATCATAGGTTATATTTTATATGAATTGCCATGGAAACGGGAACTATGCGGGTGAAAACGTAAGGCGCTGCTATTGATATATTTTTTTAAATCGGTTTAGCATTTTTATTCAATACAAACAAACAAACGATCAAATGTTTCCTCTTTATAATATTACCTAGCACATATAGATGTATATCGTATCCATTTTGAATGGAGCATAAACGTAAACAAACCGCCCATATTTAACCTAAAATTCACTTTGTTGGCGCGTCCTTTTATACGTAATTTACATTACTTGTCGATTTTAGATCCGCCCTTCAATAAAAATTACTTACAATTATATCTGAAACTCGACGCCAAGCAGGTGAGATTTTGTTATTTGTGTCGTATTTTGTTTATTAACATGCTTCATTCAAAATGGATAAACCATAGGTATCTACATCTTTTTCTTGAAAATATTATTAGCTCTGAGCTAAAATAATGTTTTAATAAAAACAACTTAATATACAAATTCATCTTACGACCATTATTTTGATAGAAGATAATATTTTCACGGAATGAAGATTAACCTAAATTTTATAAGCCTCCATTTTATGTTGACTCCTACAAGGTGGTTCATTTTAACTTCCTGATTTCACTTATATAAGAGATTTTACTTTTTTATATAAAAAAGCAAAAGTCTCTATCTGATTACTACTTATTACAAGTGATGCTGTTTTATTTTGGGTTTTAAATAAATTAATGATGATCATAGGGTTACAAAACAAAAAAATAACCATCGCTTCCGTAGGTACTCTCTATTGGCCCCATAGTGGGTTTTTTTCACTGATTGAAAACAGATGTAAAGTATGTAGTTGGTTACATCTTTTGGTGTAGTTTTTTTACCACCGGTTTTTTATGGTTAGTGTAAAGTAGTAAGATTCAGTTTCATTTATTTACCCATAACGTTTCATTCCGCATCACGGCAAGTTTTTCAGTTACCTAAGTAGAAACGGTTTTTAAAGATTTTAAGTTAAAAAACACCTTTCCCTAATTGTTGGTGTAAAACTATTCTAGCTGCGGCTTTAGACGTAATAATGAAGAAACAGAGAGATATTCTGTTACACCTTATAAAGTTCCCCGGACCGAATTCCTACTAAATAATATTAAATCTAAAAAGGTCAAAAAATACTGGACGGAACACAACACCTTGGTCCTATAAAATAAAAGTAAAACTCAAATAGCTATGTTTTTTGTTACAGAGTGAAAGAGACGCCACAGGATACAGGATACCACAAGTGCGAGTGAGATAGACGAAACAGGATTGTGTTAAAAAGTTTTATAAACAATTTTGGTGGAATAGTATGCTGGTGTAGTGAAGTGTAGTGATTGAAAATTTCAAGATGGCTGCTCTTCCCGCTCTTTTTGGATTGCTTATGGCCGCTTTAGTGTCAGGTAAGACTTTTTTGTCATCTTATTTTGTTTTTATTTGGTATTATAAGTTTTTTTACAGGAAAAACCTTGTGTTTACAGAATTCAAAATGTTATCAATGGAATTTACTTACTCTACTATGAACTTATTTGAGTAAATTAAAAATATTTATATTATTATAGTGGCAACAGAAATGAGATTATTTTTTAAATAAATAGGTAGTTAGGTATAACATACTTATACATATATTAAATACGTCATTTGATCTATTTTCCAAATGATGACAAAATTTTTACCAAAGCAGAAAACTTACGGTATGAGTAATTCTGGGAACGGCCATTTTGAAATATAGCTAATTTATGATCTAACGGTAATTCGTCTTTTCCCAAAAATGTTTTCTCATAGTCTGTAACTATTAAAAAGCACACCCTCATTATAATATTCCTTTGAGGACTTGTTTCAATCTCCATCATTATCTGAACGTTTATATTTAGCTGGCTACAACGCTTCCCTCCAAAACGAGAGGTATCTGTCATCGATACTGTAAACATTTACGTTCCGTTATTCCCGCCTTTACTTATTTTGGGTTCCGTATTCCGGAATCTAACTTGTTTATGAACGCACTGTGCAAGTTTTTGTTGTGGTGTAAGGTTTTTTTTAATTTAAATTTGACTGCATAGGCAAAATTTTAACCTATTTTGATATCATTAGTTAGTATTAGAGTCAGAGTCAATTCGTTTATTTCTTTAGACTGTACAAAATATATTAATAATAATTTTTTACTATGTAATAAACGGCTTGATAAATAGTAATTACTATCAAATAAGAAATAAGGTGCAATTGACTCTAATTCACTTAATTTTTTTGTCCACTAGCGGAAGAAGTATCAATATGGATGTGAGCTAAACTACACAAAAAATCAACAAATTTTCTCGTTAAGGGATGATGTACATAGTTGAGTTTGTTTTAAAAAACTATAAACCGACTTCAATTATATAATTAGGATTTTCTCATGAATGCCATTGTCAGAACTTAAAATGGGTAGTAATTTATATAGTGATATAGTAACATCAGTACTTACTTTGAAAATATTCTATTTTTTATCAAAAATCAAGTACAAAAGTTGTTTTTCCGTTTTCTCGCAAACAAAACAAACAAAGTTGCAAAAATAGACAGCTTTGTGAGTGACATGTGTATTTGACAGTAAGAAAGAAAACTTGCGTTTCGTTACTTTGGTAGGATAATTACAAAGATAAAATACGTGATGATATTGCAAACAATGACAAAAATAATGCACTACACACCATAATAATGTTTTTACGGCTTAATAAATATAATGCTGTTATTACAACTAGTTATACAGCTAAATCACAAATGGTTCCAGTGGAACTAAATGTTACCCCACTGGCATTAACGAAACGCATGAAAGATCGAAAACTTGTGAAATGGGATTCACTTGGCTCATTCATTCCGAAGCCGAAGCCCAGTGAAATACCTTACACAATACCGATCACATTCAGACTGAGTCGCCAACTGGTAATGGGCTTGAAGTTCACTGGGAATGGACTTCAAATTACACAATAGAGCTGCTGGACCAAATTGTGCGGCTTTATCGTTAAGAAACGATTTCTTTTAGGCAACTATTGCTATTTTTTTTTTGAGAGCAGCATGTAAAGCCACACGCAGAAGCGAGTCTAAAACACGTAAATCTACGGAACCCTAATATTTAGACATCTCAGTTAAAGTAAACGTTTGCTTTAAAAACAAACACAGACAGGTTGTTATGTTATTCTATGGGTGTTTTGAAGTTCATGGCCTTTTACACGATGGATCTATTTTTGGTCAATAGATATTTTGTGTTCTTGATTGGAGACTGGAGACCACAACCCAGCTAACGTAGTGTAGGACGCCCTCCGGCAAGTTGGGATGACGATCTTCTAAAGACTGCAGGCAGATGCTGGGGGTAAGTTGAAGTCAGGGCGCTATGGCACTTATTAGGAGAGGCCTATGTCCAGCAGTGGACTATCATAGCCTGATGATGATGAGATATTTTGGATAACAGTTCAAACAAAAGTACAATAGATATAATACAAATATTTCAGTTCACAGATAATAATCACATCACACTAATATTATAAAGGCGAAAGTTTGTATGGATGTATGGATGGATGTTTGTTACTTCATCATGCCAAAAATACTGAACGGATCTGGCTGAAATTTTGCATACAGGTAATTCAAATCCTGGAATCAAACATAGGCTACTTTTCAACCCATAAATCACTTCCTATGGGATGAAAATCACCTTTTAATGTTTCCATAGGAACAACGCGTGCGAAGCCGCGGGGCGCAGCTAGTTATATATTTTCGGCACTGCAGTCACGCGGCATACAACAAACGAGTTGCGATTGGCTCAATTTTGCGGTGCGATAAATCCGGAGAGATGTGATTTTCATCAGACTCCATTGTTGAAGCTAGGGAGAGGATGTGTCGATAGATTTTACGATGAAAATTATATCTGGGTTAAAACAAGAGAAAAACAGATTTTCAAAGCCATAAAAAATTAATATATTATTTTATACATATAAAAATAATATATTAACCCGTCGACTTAAAAACGTCATAAGTACATATTTTTTGTTCAACGAAGAATTACTATGGCCATGACTTCGGACTCTTTATCCCCAGAAAATGATGGCAGCTCTAAAAAGTTTTTTTGTGAAACTTTAAACAATTACAATTAAGAATAACACTAATATTAACAAAAAGACCTAAACTAACTGCAGACAGTTACAAACAATCTAGGGTTGGCTTAAATTATCCATATAATGTTTGATAATCATTAATTTTGTTTTAAAAAACTATAAACTGACTTCAATTTTTATAGTTTTTTTATGAATTTTCATGGATCCCATTGTCAGCACTGCACCAAATTCAAATGGGGAAAAAATCCACACGGGAAGCTCCAGCTTTCATTTAAAAAAAGAACCATGAAAATTGGACCACCAATCCATTATGCCGATAATAAATGTTTGTTCCATTTTGCATCGGCAAATTTACGAAAAAGATTACTCCTCAGTCGTTGCTAAAAATAGTAGATATCAGTTAAAGGTTATACCTACTTTATTACCAAAAAAAATTGTAATAAAATAATATTAGTGTGATTCAGCCTCTGCATCACTGCAGTAAAAAAACTAAAACACCCGTTAGTATAATTTATTAGTGATCAATTTATTTGGATACCAATAAGCCAAATAGGCTGGTGTAAATATTGGTGTTGCCATGATTAACAGTTGTATTGACAAAACATTGTAATGTTCTATGAAAGGGTGAAGTTAGGTAGAAAGTGCTGAAATGGTAATAAACCTGGTAGTTGGTAGTTTGGAAGACAATTTGGCTTTAAATTTAAGTACCTACTGGGTACATTGTTATTCTCTGAGCCGAATGTTTAAATATTATACATAAGACAGATTTTACACAACATGTATTTTTTTCTACTCTCCTTTCTTACCCATTCTCACAAGCCATCTCCAAGTATTTTCTTCTTGTATCTTCATTGAAAACACTTACTTATAAAATACAACACTTAGATCTTGAATGTTTGTACTCTCACGCCAAAACACATAAATTGTCGATGAAGTGCTAAAATTGTGTATAAGTAAACGTAATCCAAGATCTTTTCGTAGAAAATATATTCGTGCGAAATGACGGGCTCAAGCTCTTCTACGCCATATCTTCCGCGCTAAGTGTTTCGTCCTCATTATCTAACAATAACAATCAGAAAAAAACACCATGACCCAGAAAAGCGAAAAACCTAACCTGTTCTTAAAATGTACTTTAATTTTAATTTTGGACTCACCAGACCTAATCGCTTCGTCATTGTTTTGTGACCGTTAGGTTGGTATAACACAAAAAATGCGGAAACTTGTTCATAACAATGGGATGGACGTTTGAATTGGTTTTGGCGGTTTAGAGAGGTCATTGAACTTGTTTAGGTATTTTAGAAGTAGGTGTTTAGGACGTGTTTAGGTAACCTATCGTAAATCTAGTCAGGATCTTTTTCTAAACTTCAAGAAAAAAATATTACTTACATGTTGGTTGCGATTTTTTTTTACACAATAAATGCGGAAACTTGTTCATAACAATGGGATGGACGTTTGAATTGGTTTTGGCGGTTTAGAGAGGTCATTGAACTTGTTTAGGTATTTTAGAAGTAGGTATTCAGCAAGTGTTTAGAACAGAACTTCCCCCATGAGCAATATTTGAAGATAAAGGGGGTATACTGTTCAACCAGTTCCAGCTCCATTTTCTACAATTCTTCTTGAAATTAATAATGTAAGTAACCTATCGTAAATCTAGTCAAGATTTTTTTAAAGCAGAGCTTGTGTTATGTCTACTTGATAACTGATATACATGATACAATACACATAGATTTTTTTTATAATACATAGAAAACATCCAGAACGCCTTGAACAAATCTGCAGATCGTACAAACATTTGTCCCGAGACGGGAATCGAAACAACATCTTGCTTCGCAGGCGGACGTTCGCCCACCGCGCCACAGAGGCAAAATATCGATAAAATCAAAATTCATCGACATTAATTATCCGAAACCAACCCCACCCCTACTAAAATTGTTCTACAAATTCGCTTAGAGAAATTTCTCAAGTTGCCGCCTGCTATTCAGTACTAGCTTAAACTTGGTCTAACTAATCGTTGCTTAAACTTGGTCCAACTATGAGAAGCTTAGAACTTCATGATTCAAATTCTGGATTGAATGCTTGAGCTCTAGCAAGATATTTAATCAAGTGGCGATGCTTGAGATGTGTGGAAGATTTGAGGAGGTACTTAACAATTTTAACTGTCTGTATCTTCATCATAATACAGTTTTTAACCTACTTCAAAAAAGGAGGAAGTTCTCAATTCAACTGTTTTATTTTTATTTTATGTTTTTTACCTCAGAACTTTCGACTGGGTGAACCCAATGCTCGATACTCAATCATTTATTGTAAGGTGTAAACCGATTATGATGATCCTTTTTTATTTAAAAAACGACTGCGCTTCCCGTATGGTCCCATTTCAATTTGGTCCAGATCTGACAATGGCATCCAAGAGAAAACCATATAATTGAAGTAGGTTTATATGTATTGTAAAAATTTGACATCTCGGAACAAATATCTATTCTAGACCTTCGTGATACATCGTCGGCCGCATCTTCGCTTTCCATCAGGTGAGATTGCGGTCAAAGGAAAGTCTATTTATGATAAAAAAAAAATCTTCAGATTGTTCAACCGCTAAGCTTTTCTGAAGATGAATAGATTCAGGGTGCGAAAATTTCAAAACAAACATTATAATGTTTTTAATACATTTCCACGTTTAGTTGAACATCTTAAAGTTATATTTAAAACACCTGGATCAAATATTTGCAGTTAATTTCATACTTCTGCCTTTTAGGCGGGTCTTTGTCATTATAACACCAAAGAATTTCGGCCCGCTTTTACATCGAACAAAAACGTTTTAAAAGCATCTCGGTACATTTCAGTCGGAAATGTTCTGGAAATTCGCTGAAATAAATAAAAACAAGTAAATTACAGTACTTTCCGAACAATTCGGTAGTTATTTAAAACAGCACCGATTTGTCTACGATCTAATGTAGTTTGTTTTCATTGTTGCACGACACGATATCGTTGCCAGAGTTATGCGATGCGATTTTACACGCGAGAGAGCGTCACGTAGCTGCGGTTAATGATTTTCAAGAGGTTTGTATCACTGGACTCAATCTTGGCCTCTATTAACTAACTGTAACTGTGTACCTACACTTGATTTGTTGATATCGCATCAATGACATTTTTATTTGTTTTTTTACTTCACCAAAATAAATATCTACAGTTCTTAACTACGGATCTTTTATTATTTATTTATCGAAAAAATATTTACAATTTAAAAGACAATGTTGCATTTTCGTTAGTAGTGCCCTAAATCCTATATTAGGTTTATCTATACACAGAGTTCTCACCTGCCCTAAATAGGAGGTAAATAAATTAATTAAAGGAGGTACTTATAAACTAAACTTTATAGTGTCGAAAAGCTTATCACACATGAGCTAACAATGCTTAGGTAGGTATAAACTAAACTTTATTATGGGTATGAAATTTTAATTATTTTTCCTGTCAAAAAAACAGCCACACCGCACCCAACAAAAAAGCATGGTTGCTGTTGCTAAAAATGAAAAATAGCCTTTATTCATCGTGAAGTATTATTGCTTATTGAAAGCAGCTTATTGTATAGGATAGGACAAGATCCGTGATTTTCCCGCACCGTGTTACAATGGACACGCACCCCTACGTGCTGAAACGCGAAATCATTACGTTCCGATACTCACGTTCTCTACGCTCCACTAAATAAAGGTTTTGAATAAAAAATCCGCACCAAAGATTTATTATTTGAAGCTGTTTTGGAGGGAAATTGGTGCAGGTTGATGTTGTAAAGGTTTGTTTTAAAAATCTGTAAACCGACTTCAATTTTATGGTTTTCTCGTGGATGTTTCTGTCAGAACTGGACCAAATTTGGATGGGACCACACGGGAAGCACCAGCTTTGAAACAAAAAAGAATCATCAAAATCGGATCACCCAGTCAAAAGTTCTGAGGTAACAAACATAAAATCCGTTAAATTAAAAACCTCATTTTTTGAAGTCGGTTAAAAATTGGGCACTTAACGCAGTTACTATACCGTGTCCATTTTGAATGAGGCATAAACGTAAATAAACCGCCCATACTTAACTTAAAATTCACTTTGTTGGTGCGTCCTTTTATACGTAATTTACTTACATTACTTGTCGATTTAAGATCCTCCCTTCAATAAAAATTGCTTACAATTATATCTGAAACTCGACGCCAAGCAAGTGAGATTTTGTTATTTGTGTCGTATTTTGTTTACTAACATGCTTCATTCAACGTGGACAAACCATAGTTACTTAGCCTGTCGTACGCTGCTAATCTTGGGCCATGAAAGTGTTAATCGAGTAGAATAGTTTGGATAATCTTTACTCCTGCCATCTTTTGAGTTCTAAGGTAAATAGGGGCTTTATATGTTTTGTAAAATGCTGTTTTTTTCTACCTCAACCTCAACAGCCTGTATCGGTCCACTGCTGGACGCAGGCCTCCCCCTGATAAGCACCTTGTTGGCGTTTATCTCATGGGGAGAAATGCGTATAATCCCCGCGCTGGGCATGCGGGTTGGGGTCTTGGGGATCGCAGTTCAGTGGTAGAGTTTTTTCCAGGGGGCGCTGTTGCCCACCCCCGGTGTATATCCCTTAGTGGCGAGACTCACGCGTGCGAAGCCGCGGGCGCAGCTAGTTCAAAATAATGAGTTTCATACAAACAAAGTACCTACATTTGCAAATTGCATTGACTCACTAAGGCTAGGATAAATCCTAGAGCAAAATGCAATTTGCTCTAGGACATTATCACTTAATACTACGTGAGTCAGAGTGACTCACGTAGTGACCAATAGAACCTGACTCATTGCTGTATCATTAAACTTATCAAATGATTCAGCATCGCATTGGTACTGGGTCAAGCGGTGATAAATCTGGGGTCGCATTATTAACCAGTGTTGTGGAAAAAACTGCTGTGTGGTGCTGGCTTAGTATTTGCACTATCCCAATTCATTCCGCGGGTGTCGTAAGAGGCGACAAAGAAATATCCACCGGGGGACGGGCAACAGCGCCCCCTGCAGAACAATTCTGTCACCGAAATGCGAACGCCAAAAAGGTGTTTATCAAGGGAGGCCACCGTCCAGCAGTGGACCAATACAGGCTGTTGAGGTTAAGGTTCTAATTTAAAGATCATAATGTTTTTTGAAAAAGTAAAACTATACAAACATAGCTATTTTTCATCCGATTATGTATGGAAAGTTTCAATACGATCGGGGACGCAGTTTCCAAATGAAGCGGAAAGTACGTACGTATGGGGGTAAGGTATCCGCACCGTTCTTAAGTCGCTTTATACTATTTAGACTTATACAGTATCCATTTTGAGTGAAGCAGTTAGTAAACAAACTACGACACAAATCACAAAATCTCACTTACTTGGCGTCGAGTTTCAGATATAGTTGTAAGCAATTTTTATTGAAGGGAGGATCTAAAATCGACAAGTAATGTAAATTACGTATAAAAGGACGCGCCAACAAAGTGAATTTTAGGTTAAGTATGGGCGGTTTGTTTACTAACATGCTTCATTCAAAATGGACATGGTATAGTTATGCAAAGATTGTATTAATTAATAAGCGATAAACCGATACTTAATAAACGATAGTGGTTTCTTTTACTTCTTCCGCTAGTGGTCAAAAAATTTAAGTGAATTAGAGTCAATTGCACCTAATTTCTTATTTGATAGTAATTACTATTTATCAAGCTGTTTATATAGTAAATTTGACTTGTCTAAGTGCTTGTCTAAGTCTAAAGAAATAAACGATTTGACTCTGACTCTAACTCTGGTTTAAGGAATAATTTTTGGTCCTGACTGTACATTGGTACAGTAGTGTGGTTTGTATTGACAAACCACAATTTATAAAATGCAATAAACATTTACAATACAAAATCTCAAGGACAAGGACGTAGCTTTATCTGCACCGATAATATCTGCATAATAACTGAAGGTCGCAGGTTCCAATTCCGATTATGCACTAACCGTTTGTCTCTATTTATGTTTTACTAGCAGCGCCTCGCGGTTTCATCCGTAGTTCCCGTTCTCATGTGAAATCCGGGATAAAATATAGCCTATGTCACTCCCTGAAAAGTAAGCTTTTTAATGATGAAAGCTTTTTTTCATCGGTTAAGTATTTCGGAACCTGTTCAATACAAACTATCTAATCTTTCTCTTGATAAAATTAGTATAGAAAATAATGTATCAACTAAGTATTTTGTATTTTTTCATTACTACCCCTGGGATTATGATAATGAATGAAAAAAAAAGACGTGTGGCACTCGGGGACTGCCGCGGTAAAGCTATTGCATAGCATTTTGTATCAAGATAAGCAATTATAATTTTATTTATTTATTTTATTCATGCAGTATTGCTTTTTCTTTGATATTAATTCAAGTTACACTTTTTGAGCGTGGTGACCCTATACACCTATATACTTTCTCATAAACAGCTGTTTATGTATTCGTCCGATTTCGGAGCAGCTCGTCTCGATTCGTGCGAGTTTCGTAGAGTCGTACAATACGTCTAATCGCACGCACACAACGCCGTGTCGAAGACTGCCGAACTGAAACGACGTTAGACGATGCACGGCCTTCAAGCCACACCTCCTTGCCCGGCGGAGTGGGGAGCGTAAGGTTTTTGCGTTACGGAATTTCTGGATTCGGTCCCCGCGCTCAAGGCCCGCGATAGAAGCTATGTAATAGCTTAATATTCCCTTGTTTGCAAGTTCACTCAAAACGTATTATATGAATATTCTTCTCCATTTCATACATGAATTCCTAGCGGGCGAAGCCGCGGCGCTTAGTTAGTTTATAATTAGTATAACAATGATTTATATTGAAGTTATCGACATAGCTCAAAGAATTAGGAAACTGAAGTGGCCGGCCGGCCATATCTTGCGCAGAACAACCGCTGGGGTAATCGAGTTCTTGAGTGGACACCGAGACTCGGCAAACGTAGTGTAGGACACCCTCCGGCCAGGTGGGATGACGATCTGCGAAAGACTGCAGGCATATGCTGGATGCGTCAAGCTGAAGACAGGGCGCTATGGCGCTCATTAGGGGAGACCTATGTCCAGCTGTGGACTAATATAGGCTGATGATGATGAGGATAACAATGTTTGTGATGACTGTACATTAATACAAAGCACATCAAGGTCTGTATGACTGTACTGCATACATAATATTGTATGATTCAAACTGCATTGCGGATTAAAGTGGATTTGACTCATCGACGGTTTACAAAGACAAGGGTTATTATCATAAATTCCTTAGGCACATTTTACATGCACAGCCTTGTGCATGTGCACAAAGATGTAAATCGTTAGATAGGCCCTTTTCGTATTAAGACCGTGCCGTGTTCGTTGCCAAACGAAGTTTGTGAGCTCACTTGTCTATGTCATTTAGAATCAGTGAATTGTGTGTTTTTGTGGTGTGCTCGTTCACAAAAGTTTATGATATGTGATTGCACAATAAAAAGCAATAAAAGGTAACAGTTAGGTTTATTGACAAAAACACTAAAACACACTCATAGTGTGTGTACGTCGGCATTTTGTAAACGCTCTCATTCAAAGAAAAAGCATTAGTTTTTGGGCGTGTGGCGTATCTAACGATTGAAATGTTTGCATGTGCAAATATAATTAATTTTGTTTCAAAAAACTATAAACCGACTTCAATTATTATAGTTTTTTCATGGATTTTTATGGAGCCCATTGTCAGAGCTGATCCAAATTAATATTGGACCACACGGGAAGCATCAGCTTTCATATAAAAAAATTAACCATTAAAGGTAGATATTATAAATCTCAACTGCAAAATTACTAAAGGCAACGCTATTGGCACCCGAACCGTGACGTCATACTTGAACATTTTTGTGTGGGCATGAGTTTTGACTTTGAGTTAACATAGGAGATCCGATGAACCGTGACGTCACAAAATGCAGGCACACAAATGCGGCTAACATGGCAGCGTAGCAAAAAGTAAAACTACACTCAGTTTCGGGCTGAAACTGAGTGTACTCGTAGTTTTACTTTTAGTGCGGCTTAATTAGGAACCTTCTTTCGTTATTTAGGGTGTTCTGTATTTTTTCTATGTATAATAAAAAATATCTATCCTTGTAGTGTATTGTATTAAGTATATCAGTTATCTAGTGCCCATAACACAGGCTCTGATTAGCTTGGGGCTAGATGATGCTGTGTGAATGGTTTAACATTATTTATAGATCTAAGTAAATGTCGGATACTATATTCCTTTAAGTTTAGAGAGGTAAACAAGTGAGGGATGTGTTAACTACGTAAAGTGATGCAACGGATGCAAGTTAGTTTAAAAATAGTTTAAAATAAACCAAGTTCAGTATTTGGTTTAACATAAACATACGTTCATGGTTAACTGGTTGTTTTGACCGAGACATTGAGGTAGGTCGTTATAATGTGGGCGGTAAACGGTTAGTTTCCTAGATTATACAAATACTTGCATACGATTTCCATTGTGTTGCAATCACACTAATATTATGATGGATGGATGTTTGGTACCTCTTCACGCCAAAACTACTGAACGGATCGGGCGGAAATTTTGCATACAGGTAATTCTAATCCTGGAATCAAACATAGCCTATTTTTTATCCCATAAATCAGTTCCCATGGGAAAAAAATATCACCTTTAAACGTGTCCATAGAAACAACGCGTGCGAAGCCGCGGGGCGCAGCTAGTTGCAATATAAGGACTCATGGACCCATTGGGAGTTCATGTATGAATATCTTATCTTTATCTTATAACTTTAAACGAACAATTCTTGTACATACTATATTGTGACGGCTCCAATGATTTTCATGATATTTAGTTTACAGGGGGTTTCGGGGCCGATAAATCGATCTAGCTTAATTTCTGATTAATTTTCATCAACTTTATCGTGTCATTTGACTCTTCCTGGCATCTATTGGCGAAAAATAATACTAAAATTTCTAAAAAACACAATTTATCAAAAAAACCGAGCGAAGCTCGATCTAGGTACTTACTAGTAAACTAACGACATCAAGTGTAAATTATTATCTGTACCTACGTTTTGTAATAAATAAAAACAAATACGAATAAACTTAGTAACCTTACTTAGTTATTGGGTTTTGACCTAAATCAGTTTATTGTCGGGACAAAGTTACCTACCTAAACCTCAACAGCCTGTATTGGTCCACTGCTGGACGCAGGCCTCCCCCTAATAAGCGCCCTGCTGACGTTTATCTAATAGGGGGTTATGCCCATAATCCCCACGCTGTGCTTGCGGGTTGGGGATCGCAGTTCAGTGGTAGAATTGTTCCGCAGGGGGCGCTGCTGCCCTCCCGCCCCCGGTGGATATCGCTTAGTCGTTTCTAACGACACCCACGGGAAGAGATGGCGTGGTGCAAATTCTAAGCCACCTAGCCATGTATTTGTGGGCATGTGTCTCAGAAAATCTTGGACAGTTTACAACTAAAGTTAGAAATTACAAATTTCTAACATAAATAACAATAAGTAAATTAATAAAATTTAGAATTGGTTTTAGTGCTACCACCGAAACCGAAAGTTACCTACCAAAAACCAGTTTATTGTCGGGACAAAGTTACCTACCAAAATCAGTTATTCCTGAATAGCACCACCAATTTGAGCGGACTACGCCACTACGGCGGTACGCAACACAGATACTTATACGTTACGTCACTGACGTGGTATGTGAGGCGTGTAGAGTGAAGCATGTGACAGCTAGGGCTGTCCCTCACTTTTGAGTACCGACGTTACTTCATAAATTATTTTGTCAACGGCTTAAGTACTCTCTAATAATTCAGATACCGAGCTATATCTTCAGTTTTTTCAAGTTTTCCTGTGCCAACATCTTCACATTCCCCGTGCTTAATTATAGTAAAAAAATTACCAGTTATTCAATCTCGATAAAATAAGACAATTAACAGTTATTTCATGAATCGAATAAACTCCTCTGATAATTCAGATTTCAAGCTATATCTTTAAATCGGTTCAGTATTTCTGATGTTTTCCTGTGCCAACATCTTCACATTCCCCTTGCTTCACAAATTTTCACTTTTTTAGCCGATTTAAATAAAAAGGACAAGGTTCTCAATTCGACTGTTTTTTTAATGTTAGTTAACTCAGAACTTTTGACTGGGTGGTCCGATGTTCATGATTCTATTTTTATTTGAGAGCTGGTGCATCCCGTGTGTGGTTCCATTTTAATTTGGTCAAGTTTTGACGATGAGATCTATGAAAAAACTATATAATTGAAGTCGGTTTATAGTTCTTCAAAACCAAATCAATTATTTATTTTAGTAAATTTTTGATACCATAAAATATGTATGTATTACAGTTATTTCACGAATCCTTATGCTAACCAAAACTTGTTATTCAATAATTTTACCACATAATTAAACAGACTACGCCACTACCGCGGTACGCAACACAGATGTACGTTACGTTACTGTGGTATGTCAGGCGTATCTGACAGCTAGGGCTGTCCGTCACTTTTAATTACTGACGTTATTTCATAAATAACTTACTCATGCTAGCGTATGACCGGAGGCACGTTTTTCAGGAAAAAGAAGTCTATAATTTATTTCACGTCCAGAAATTCATGCTTGTAAAATTTTTGCGCTTTTGAAGAACTGCAACAAACATTTTCACCAACTTAGTAGAAGATCTCTTCAAGCAATAAGGTCGTAATTGTACACTACCCTTTTGTGATTTTTCATTACTCATACTCGGAAAGTAGGTCGGAAGTTGCCTGGGAAGCATTACTTTTCGTCCCAAAGGACGCAAAGTAAAGACAAGTAGTAACAGCTGTCACCTCACATTTATATGGAACCATGCATTCAAACTTTCTATACAGCCAACTTCAACTTCTTGTGAGATAGCTTCTGCATCTGGTTTGACGCAATTCATACAGCCGGCCACTTAATTACAGCGTGATGTAAAATTGAAATAACTTATAAGTATAATAATAATATCGTACTATAAATTACTTTCAACAATTTCTTTAAAATAACATATTTTTCGGCAAAATATTTACCATTTTTAAATGATGAAATTAATGGTAGAATAGTTCTCGGTGTTCTACCATGTCTATTCTACTATGGTAGAAAAGCGAGAGCTACCGTGGCTATATTCTGCCATCTCTACAGAGGATTTTCTATGCCTAATAAAAAAGAGCGGAAAAACGTCAATCCTATCTTCATTCGATTTTTAGAGTTGTAGAGTCTTGTGTAATTATTACAATAAGTTCAGACATTGATATAAACTAAACATAGATTTAAAAATTTCATGGTCTTCCTTTTATTTAAGATGCTATATTACTTGGGTAAAAATAATCCTTACGATCATTGATTTAAAAAGGGAAGATAGGTTACGTTCTCCCAGCGCTTACTCAAAAATTGGCATGTGTTACAACTACACGCAAACACTCACAGTTATATTTCCAGTCCTGTGCAATACAAAGAAGAACAAAGACGGAAAGACGTATCTAGGCCCGAAGTGAGGCTGAGACAACTTGATGACTGATGTGGGAGAACACAATTTTACACAATTTGAGGTTGCCACTTTCGAGCAACCAGTACCTCATCTTCGTTTTTAATAAATCAATGCTTACGATTAAGTCTTTTGATCGGTATCGCTTTAGTAGTAGTATCGTTTTCTTAATTTGGCGGTTTTGATTCCCGTTTCAGACAGGCAATTATTCAAAAACCTTTGAATACTGTTTTTATTGTTTTTAAAATCAAAATAAAGTCGCTTCAATATTTAAGGTACTTTCCCTCCATGTGGCATGGCTGTGGGACGCCCTGTATAAACACGTGCTAAACCGTGTCGGCTTGATTATAATAATATTTGCTAGATGTGAGGTGTTTTTGACACACAATGTTTACTTACAGTATTCATGAATCCATAAGTACCTAAAGAATGTCAGCGACGTGGTATGTGAGGCGTATAGGAGCATATGACAGTTAGGGCTGCCTGTCAGTTTTCAACCGACTTCGAAAGTAAGGAGGTTCTCAATTCGTCTGTATTGTTTTTTATCCTTGTCTGAGGTATTAGACATAAGAAAAAAATACAGACGAATTGAGAACCCCCTCCTGATCCTGAACTTTTGACTGAGGGGTTCGATTTTCATGATTCTTTTTTTTTTGGAAGCTGAAAGCGGTTAATTTGGTCCAGTTCTGACAATGGGATCCATATAACTGAAGTCGGTTTATAGTTTTTTTTAAACAAAATCAATTAAGTATTTACCCGGCGTAAGATACAAAAAAATCGGGTAAAATGCAAAATATGGTTATTTTTTCTGTTACGTTTGGTTTTATGAAATTCTTTTCTTCCTGTTTCCCATAATTTTGAATTAAGTACTTTATTTAAAATCTTAGTAAGTACTTATGTAGCGTAGAAATCAAGTAGGTAGTACGAGTAATAGGGTCAACTTTAGGCACGGAACTTTCGAATTATGGAAATTTTGTTTTTTTCTGCGCAGTCAATACTCTCCATGTTACATTTTCAAAATCCCTTAACAATAGCTATGTCCCTTAACAGTACTTGGATCAGTTGAGCTACCTGCAGATTGTTTACAAGAGTCGCAGTTAACTCTGTAAATACTAGTTTTAATTATTTGATTGTAATTTTCTTTTCTATAAATGATTCCAATTTCTTTAATTAAAAAAAATATCTAACTAAGCCCTATCTTCATACATGAGCTTCCATCTGAAGTAAATGAGCTCCCTATTCGTAAATTCAAACTGTACATAAAACGAAATCTTATCAAGAAAGCGTATTACTCCTTAGATGATTACGTTAATGATGTTAATGCTTGGCCGGATGTCGCCCAGTTCCACACAGACAATAGTATGTAAGAACACTGTTCTTAGTTATGCTAAGATAGTATTAGTTGATAAGCGATAAACTTGCTAGTGGTTTCTTTTTCACTTCTTCCGCTAGTGGACAAAAAATTGAAGTGAATTAGAGTCAATTACACCTTATTTCTTGTTTGATAGTAATAACTATTTACCAAGCTGTTTATATAGTAAAAATTTGACTTGTAAGTGCTTATTTTGCAAGTCAAAAGAAATAAACGATTTGACTCTGACTCTGACTCTACATGAAGTAATGTCGTATAACATACTCTATCAGAAAATCAGCAGTGAAACATGGCAGCTCTAGGTAGAACCATAACACTCCTGTCATATCTGACAAACTAAAGTGACAACCCTACGAGAGTGCAGTAGCTGAGCTTGGGAATTCCCGTGTGAGTCAAACAGACATGCAGTGCATTTTCTATGTATCTGTCCAAAACAATGTACATAGCGTTGTGTCTTTGACTTACCACGTTTGTGACTGGTGACTACCTTAATTTTACCTTAATTTTTAACCGACTTAGTTAAGAGGATAAGGCATGATGAGGTTTTATGTTCTATACCGTGTCCATTTTGAATGAAGCATGTTAGTAAACAAACCGCCCATACTTAACCTTAAATTCACTTTGTTGGCGCGTCCTTTTATACGTAAGTTACATTACTTGTCGATTTTAGATCCTCCCTTCGATAAAAATTGCTTACATTTAATGCTGGACAGTTCATAATAAGCTTGAAATGCTTAATTCAAAATGGATAAACCATATAGGTATGTAGTCCTCAACCTCAACCTCAACAGCCTTTTTTGTCCACTTCTGGACGCAGGCCTGCCTCTGTTAAGCGCCTTATTTCGTTTATCTAATGGGGGTTATGCCACTAGTCCCCACGCTGGGCATGCGGGTTGGGGATCGCAGTTCGGTGGTTGAATTGTTCTGCAGGAGGCGCTGCTGCCCGCCCCCGGTGGATATCTCTAAGTCGCCTCTTACGACACCCACGGGAAGAGATGGGGTGGTGCAAATTCTAAGCTAGCACCACGACTTCACATGACTTCATCTAAATCGCTTTTTGTTAGTATGGTGCGTAAACAACAAGGCGTTTATCAGGGGGAGGCCTGCGTCCAGCAGTGGACCAATGCAAGCTGTTGAGGTTGACTTTGAGGATATAACAAATAACAATAATTCACACAAACTTTCCCATTTATAAAATTAGTTTAATAAAAGTACCGCTCATGTAAACCTACCCTTATAAATGACATGTTACAAAGATGCAATGACCTTGCAAAGGCGACCTTGAGAAGGCATTGAACTGCAGGTCATTCACCCCGCCAGACGATTTCTAATCTAATACCTATGTACATACAGACAGACAGAAGAGTTTTATTAATAAAGCTGGGGAATGCATTTAAATTTTAATCAAGAGAAGTTGAGGCGGTCTTTTACTCGACTGCGCAAGAAGGTTGGCGTTCTAAGGTTTTTGTTATTAAAGTTTACATTATGGGCACAGAACAAGAACTTATATAATACTACTTATGGGTACTTTGTAGGAAATCAAATAATATTGGGTTTAAGTCCCGTCGAGGATTATTATTTTTGGGAAATTGGACCGGGGAGATGTAAGGCGCAGGACCAACGGCTTGCTTTCCGGGGGAGTAACACCGCCAACTTCTGACTCCGGGCTTGTGTCTTCTTGTAATCTTGATATTGATAAATTGAAATAACAATTGGAAATAAAAAAAGACTTGAAAAAAAATGGATGCAATGAAAAATATCGGTCCGTTTCGGAAAAAGGTAACTCCAAAACGGTTTAATTCAAACATTCGAATCTATTGTTTGAATTTGGAACTAAGTGTCGATTCCATGTTTACACGCGCGCTGGCCGGCGTCCAACCAATATCGCTGCAATCCATTTTCAATTTTAAATACCGAACGAGCGTTCGGATTTCAATTTAGGCATTTTTCCGATACAAACAAAAACATAATACAAGCTGCAATACAAGCGCTAGCACAACAAATATCTAAAAAATGCCTTAAAATATTATAAAAATAATAATGGAGTAGGTATCTAAGTGTATCGAATTGCTAACGTGT
Organism: Eupithecia tripunctaria; assembly: GCA_955876795.1. Taxonomy (NCBI): domain Eukaryota; kingdom Metazoa; phylum Arthropoda; class Insecta; order Lepidoptera; family Geometridae; genus Eupithecia; species Eupithecia tripunctaria. The sequence goes on from OY041627.1 coordinate 5,889,025, forward strand.
GGTTATGGTGAAAGTTTTACCGTAAAAGAAAAGAACCAATAAAATTTCACACATAAAAAACAATCCATTACTTACTTACTGGTTTATTAATTGAGAAAATTGAATTTTAATTAATAGAAAAAGTAAAATAAAATACAATTGAAATAATTGAGCTGACTAGATACTATTACAATCTACAGGTAACTCAACGGATTCAACCAAATTAGTCGACGCGCTGTGTGGTGCTGGCTTAGAATTTGCACCACCGCAAACTATTCCCGCGGGTGTCATCAGAGGCGACTAAGGGATATCCCCCGACAACAATTATACCACCAAACTGTGATCCCCAACCCGCATGCCCAGCGTGGGGATTATGGGCATCACTCTCCATGAGATAAATGCCAATAAGGCGCTTATCGGGGGAGGCCTGCGTCCAGCAGTGGACCGATACAGGCTGTTTGGGTTGTGTCGTCGCGTCTCCAATACTCTGACTGCATTGTCCCGCTATATGGCAATGCTGTTGCGCTGAAATAATTAATTAAATTAATTTAAGTATAGAATATTTTAATTGCTAAAATAATAAAATATTACATGATGATTTCATCTTAATAAGTGATAATTAATTTTGTTTTAAAAAACTATAAACCGACTTAAATTTTTACAGTTTTTTTCACGAATTATCATGGACCCCATTGTCAGAACTGAACAAAATTTAAATGGGACCACACGGGAAGCACCAGCTTTCATATAAAAAAAGAATCATTCAAATCGGACAACCCAGTGAAAAGTTCTGAGGTAACAAATGTAAAAAAAAACCAGATGAATTCAGAACCTCCTACTTTTTTGAAGTCGGTTAAAAAGAAGAAAATTCATTGACTTTGTCGCCACTAAAATATTACATACTGATTGGCTACGCATTATTAGAAACTAGCAGCGCCTCGCGGTTTCAACCGCGTAGTTCCCGTTCCCGTGGGAATTCCGGGATAAAATATAGCTTATGTCACTCCCTGGAAAGTAAGCTTTTTAATGATGGAATATTTTTTTTAGTTGGTCCAGTAGTTTCGCAGCCTATTCCATACAAACGAACAATCAAATATTTTCTCTTGATAATATAATATTAGTATAGATTCATATACCCTTCTACTAACGACACTCGCGGGAAGAGATGGGGTGGTGCAAATTCGAAGCCAGCACCACACAGAAAATAACATATAATTTTATTTTATTTATTTTGCTTTATTTGGAGAACAAACAGTTTTACACAATTTAGGAATAAACTTAGATACTAACTATTAACAATTTATATGTCCTCGCATGTAGCATGTATATAAGCTACTTTAAATACCCGAAAACGCGTTCGAAGCCACGGGGTGATACTAGTTTTAAAATATTTGTCACTTTTCACATTAACCTCTCACTGTAAGTACACTGCACTAAAAAGCAGTACAGGGTGCACTAAAAAGCAATGTCTAAAAGCACTTAAACACTTCACAGTACTTTGGTCCTCGCTATGTCTGCTTCGAAGATAATGTACCTTGTGGGTATGAGCTTAGGAATGGCGCAAACGTACCATAATGGTGGCAATTATTCTTATTATTAATTTAATTTGATTATTTTTGAATATTTGAAAGCTGGTGCTTCCTATGTGGTACCAATTTTATTTGGTCCAGTTCTGACATTGGGATCTATGAAAAAACTATATAATTGAAGTCGGTTTATAGTTTTTTATTAAATCAATTATATTTACATACTTAAATTAAGTAAAAAAAATCTACAAAATTTAATTTAAATCAATTAAAATCAGTCCGTTTTACATGTAATTTTATTCTGGCACTAAACAGGCTACTTTTTATCCCATAAATGAGTTCCATAGAAACAAGGCGTGCGCGAAAAAAACCAGTATAAAATAATAACGCTTGACGAAACAACACAAAACTGCCATTTATTCAACCAATCACATAACTCACACCGGCTGTGTCCAACTTAATAAAGTTTTGCTCAGCTAATTATACGGAACAAGTAAAAATATTCCGGAACATGCTTCATGCATATTCTAACTTTGTTATGAACACAGCTGATTACATAATAAGGGGAATGACTTACTCCAGAAATCGCCTTAGAGAAATCCCCTTAAAATGGCTACAACCTTGAGAAAAGTTAAGTATTTTTTAGTTTTTAGTTTTTATTTATTTGGGGTAACAAACAATTACACTCTAAGCCTAATTAAACAGCTACTTATTCTAAAAGATTATCCTATAAGTGCAATCAGCACCGTTACCCTCTAATATGTATATAAAAATAGAACAGGGCAAAAGTTAAATGATCGCAAATACTTGGGCGTGATTACAATATAAAACAACAGAATATGTAAAAACAAAGTTTAGTTAAGTTTTAAACTACACAAAACTACGTTAGCGGTTTAACCAACGTTTCATCCCCTTCATTTTTAGTCAAGTTTATTCGTAAATATTTATCATCATAATACAATATTACAGTTTAACAAAACTAATGCGTTACATTACAACATGTACAGTACAAGTACCTACATATACCGTATCCATCGAACATATAGAATGTTAGTAAACAAACCACGACACAAATAACAAAATCTCACTTGCTTGGCGTGGAGTCTCAAATCGACAAGTATACATTACTTGTCGATTTGAGACTCCAATTAAGTATAAAAGGACGCGCCAACAAAGAATTATAATGAATTATAGATAAAACATAAAAAGATACAAATTTGTTTATTTTACCTAATACATAACAAAAAGAGTGGTACATAAAATAATTAACAGGATATATAAAACTAATAAGTAGGTACTTAAATCTAACAATACATTGGGTAAAAAGGGACTCTAGCTCAGCATTTTGCAGTATAAGGCATTTGCCCAATACTGCGATAATTTTCAGTGAGTGACGACAGTACAATACACAAAGATGACAACTACATACCTAACCATAGACAAAATATAATAAAATTTAATTAATACAATCAAAAACATCACAAGGAAAAATAACACAAACACAACGATTGTTATGTCAAATAAAAACTATCAATGTTTTAGGTTAAGTATGGGCAGTTTCATTACATCCAAAGGCTGCAACACAAGAGATGGTCCAAAATAAAAAAAGACGTGTGGCACTCGGGGACTGCCGCGGTAAAGCTATTGCAATGCCATCTAGAGGCGAGTTGCTGAACTAAAGAGACAAACATCAAGGTTTTTTCGTTACGGAATTTCTGGATTCGGTCCCCGCGCTCAAGGCCCGCGATAGAAGCTATGCAATAGCTTAATAATGAATTGGTATCCAATACACAGGAAAAGAAGAAGAAAATACCTGCAAAGCGATGGGATGATGACATTGTGAGACTTGCAGGGAAAACTTGGAGTAGAGTAGAGACCGAGTAAGATGAAAAGAGTTGGAGGAGGCCTTTACCGCAGACAAAGCCGTCCTCACATATTAAAAAAAAATACATACAATATACATGACGTTATTCAAATTTCCCTCCATTAAATCCCCTTTAAAAAGGGGACAGCTGTACCTTAAAAAAACAGTTTTCTCCCTTATGGGGATTTTAGAATTGTGTTTTAGATTAAGATTTGGGAAAACTAAAGATTGCCTGGAAGTGATCGCTGTTAGCGATAAAGCCGCCGATTGTGCCACTCTAGATTAGTTAGCAGTAATTTCTTTGTTCTTGTTTTGTATTAATGGAGCAATAAGTAAAAATATATATATCTATTTAAACTGGAATAACCCCATATTATGGGCCATAAAACTTAGTAGGTATCATCGCCAAACGTATTGCCTATCCAGTTTGAAACTATTTTGCTTTCCGTTAAAAACAAAAGACATCGAGCAAGCCGGGGTTGGCAACTATTCACTTCACAAAAAAATCACCCTGGTGGTGGTAAGGCGCAATTTTTACTGACTATACTTTGATTTAGAGATGGATCGCTCTTGAATTCACAACACATCTCGCTGTGTTTTAAACCTAACGTCGGAATAGGTAAAATACGTAAATATTCGGAGATATTCCGTCATTTGTGTACGGGCTGAGATAGCGAGGCTATTCTCATGCAAATGCAAAACGAATTGTGTGCTGCTGACAAAATGTGTGGCTATGAACACGCCTTTTGTTTAGAATAACACCTTTTATCACTATAATCCGGAGCCCTACTTCGCCCACTGCTGGGTATAGGCCTCCAAACTTATGTGCCAATCCACACGGTCCTGTATTAATCTCAAAAATACCCTCCTTCCTTTTATTCAGGCTGTAGTTAGCTCAATAGGGTATATGAGTGAGTATATGCATATATATATTTTTATTTATAATCGATTATATAGGATAATTAATAGTAACCGAAAATAAATATAATACTTACAAAATTTTAAATTATTGATGTAAAAAACAATAAGTAGTTTACTTAGTTTCGGGTGAAAACGCTGCCATGTTGGCCCTTGCATTCTTTGACGTCACGTTTCACCGATTCCGCTCTGTTAACTCAAAGTCAAGGCTTCATGACAATACAAAAATGTACAAGTATTACGTCACGGTTCGGCTGCCAAAAGCGTTGCGTTTAGTAGAAATTTTCGATTGACATTTAAAATAGCAACTTATCAATGATTAAATGTCACAAAAATATATATTATACAGATTTATATTTCTATATCAATACATAAAAAAGCATACGTAAAAAAATAATTAGCCATTTGAAGTCGCTTGCATATTTGTAAATACCTACCAGTTCTAATATTTTTCTACTTTCTTTGTATTTACAAATAAATAGTAAAATTTCACAGCCTTTAACTGAAAAACTCAGTCCCCCCAGTTATATACGATCGACAATGCAAGCTTACCGTGCCCGCTATTTCCATAGCCTCAATACAAGAACAATAGCTACCGCGCGTTGAATACCAAACAGCGATGTTGCCAAAACTCTGTGCACAAATAACGGGCATATTTAAACGATATTCCTTTTTTAAATTTATATAAAACTGAAAATATGCAGGTCTCGACAGACTACACATTTGTTCATGTCACGTCGAGACCCTAGGGTTCGTTGGGTACCAAGACTCTTCAGGTTTTCAAAAAATTATCAGAGCGTCTGGTCGAAGCGACGCGTGACCAGAGAGCTGGTTTCTACCTCAACCTTAACCTCAACAGCCTGTATCGGTCCACTGCTGGACACAGGCCTCCTCCTGATAAACGCCATATTGGCGCTTAACTAATGGGAGTAATGCCCATAATCCCCACGCTGGGCATGCGGATTGGGTATCGCAGTTTGGTGGAAGATTTGTTCTGCAGGGGGCGCTGCTGCCCGTTCCCGATGTATATCCCTTAGTTGCCGCTTACGACACCCACGGGAAGAATGGGGGTGGTGCAAATTCTAAGCCAGCTAACACACGGCTCACGCTTTACCTACTTACAAGTTAATGAAACAAACAATCGGAAAATTAAAAGACATAACTAAAGAAATACTTCTTGTTTTCTGATCAAACCAAAAACCTAAGGAAAAGAGTGTGTGAGATAAATACCAAAAAGAGAGATATTTAAAAAAATGTTATTTAGGAAAATTCGAAAAAGTAAATTTCAAACCAATCGTGTTTTTAAAACACGTAGTTAATCCAAGATAAAGGTACGAAGTATTATTTTTAGTATTTCCTTGAATATGAATCTGATAGCTTACACAGATTCTGAGATAAATAACGACTTCGAACTATATCGTATCCATTTTGAATGGAGCATAAACGTAAACAAACCGCCCATACTTAACCTAAAATTCACTTTGTTGTCGCGTTCTTTTGTATGTAATTTACATTACTTGTCGATTTTAGATCCTTCCTTCAATAAAAATTGCTTACAATTATATCCGAAACTCGACGCCAAGCAAGTGAGATTTTGTTATTTGTGTCGTATTTTGTTTATTAACATGCTTCATTCACAATGGATAAACCATAGGTACTTAATTATCACACATTAATGCAAACTTTTAAATCGAGTTACCCCTCGATTGTTTGAAACAGTGAGCTGAAGAGTTTTTCTGTACTGTGACGTGGTCCATTTTAAAACGAATATTGGGATTAATTAACCATTAATCCCAAAAACATGTTACGGAAACGAACATTACAATTTATACGACAAAATAAACAATACGTGGTTATTATAAACCCATTACAGATAATGGCGGAAGTGGCGATGGTTAACGGGTGGGCTTCACGCAACGTTACCCATCGCCATCGGTCAACAGGAACCGTGAACTGTCGTTTTGTAAGTTTTACTGGTACGAAGACAAAATGAATTATGAAATAGTAGGTACTTGTACATTGTTATTATTTAATACTTTATTGCACATTTACAAATGGTGGGCATAATGCCGATGGCATTTTCTATCTGCCAACCACACAAGGTCAAAAAACGACGTGCTTAAACTTGGACATAAACTTAAAATGATAAAAAAAACACATATGTACATATTTCTATTTATTTATTTCCCTGACAAAGGAAATTTAAATCTTATAATAGAAATTAATTAGAGAGTATTTTCAACTTAGATTTTTACTTGAAATGCCTTCTATTATTTTAGCTATAGTTTCTCTATAAGTAAATTTGTGTAATGTCTATACGATTTGACTCTGACTCTGACTCTAAAATCCACCGCGTCTCCCAGACGTAAGACAAACGTAGTTGCGTGCGATCGCTAGCTATGTTTATAATTGGCGTATGGTAGCGAAAGTAGGTTTCTATGGTCTAACGGTCTCCTTGGTCAGTAGGTAGGTATGTGAGAACTACGCGAGGTTGATTCGTGAGCTCGGAGTGGCAAGATCGAGTGGTGTGGTGTCAGGCTCATTCTATAAACTCATTTCGAACCTCACTCAGCTGAATCCGCGGTAAGATATTAGTTTGGTATTCTGTAAAACTCGATAATGCTTGTAGCGCCGTATGACGAGCGTGGTAATGAAATGAACTAAGTTGAGTGAGATTTTAACTTGCTCACTTCGACTTTTTATTGACATAATATTACGAAATACATAAATTTTCTTTCGTTTTATTGCATACAACCCAAAAAAAGATAAATCGATTTGTCGATTATAGCTGTAACGCGTAGGTTCAATCCCTAACTCATTTCGATACTCACTTCACTTCACTTGTTCATCTAAATATACACAGGAAAGGTACCATTTCAAGGTGAAGTGATTTTGCGTTCGAAGTGAGTTCGGTCACTTGAGTGAATTCGAGTTCAAAATCAGACCAGCTCATGCTGAGACAGAGACCGTTTTGTGACTCTAATCAACAGATGCTTTGTCTTTTATTTTAAGCCATATATGTTTTCTTTTGTTGATTAAGTTACAAATAAAATAATATTCTATTCTATTCTATTCTATTCTAATTCGAGATTTTTACAGAATGAGTCTACTGATGATGTCTCGAAACTAGTCGACCACTTATTTTGATAAATGGGTTTATTCTAGTATTCCCCCTTGGAAGGAAAACTTGGAGTTTATTTTTTGAATTCCAGTTTCCACTTCTCACCGATTTTTGGCGTTCCAGTTTTCCCCCTCAGGTGAATGATTCATGTATAATCAATGTATAATTTGTTAGATTTTATCACAGAAACCAAAACCTGTCGTGGAATTGTTACTAAATAATTTCATCCTTTATATTTACGATGGATTTCACAAAGTAAAGTTAAATGTATTATGTACGACATGAGGCATTGATGTACCAATGAATAATTTGAAGTTTTAACAGAAAGGAAAAATTGATTTTGAATGACACTATTAATATAAATGCCAAAGTTAGTATGTATGTAAGTTTGTTACCGACTTCAAAGGGTGGAGGTTCTCAATTCGACTGTTTTTTTTAATGTTTGTTACCTCAGAACTTTCGACTGAGTAAACCTGATTCTTTGTTTATTTGAAAGGTTCCCGTGTGGTCCTATTTCAATTTAGACCAGTTCTGGCGTTAGCTACCTCAAGAAAACCATATAATTGAACTCAGTTTTGTTTTTCTTATAATTTTATTATTTCAAACTTTCACATAAATCCCTCAATCGTACTCCAGTTCGTAGATATCTTGTGGTGACTGTACACACGATTTCGATCGTTTGTCGCACAGCAAGGTACAGTCAGCGCCAAAAAGCATTGAACAGAATACAAAACCAACTCATAAGTCGCTTTCATAAGATTTGCACGAAAACGAATCAAAAACTTCAATTTCGTGTATTCGTACGGGCCCTATTTTTCCCTTTTGCATCTATATCGGTGGATGGGGATGGATAATTTTGTAAAAAAACTAGAGACTCCCGCTCGTTCCACTAGTGAGACGAAGCCAGAGCGGGACGAACAGGATATTACCCATATTTTGTCGGTGACTGTACCGTAGTTTACTGTGCGCCTCGCGTCCGTAATTAGGATAACAAACAGACAAACAGAATTCTGGAGTAAACAGCCGCTAGACCTGATTAACATTGTCCCTAATTTAGTAGGGGAAAGAGACCTATGGTATGTTTCTTTGAGATAAATTGAACCTTATGAACAGGATAAGCGATTTTGATAAAATTACACTGATTTATAGATGCGAAAGTTTGGATGTAAGGATGAATGTTTGTGACCTCTTTACGCCAAAACTACTGAACTGATCGGGCTGAAATTTTGCATTCAGGTAATTCTAATCCTGGAACTAAAACATAGGTAACTTTTTTTATCCCATAAATCAGTTCGCATGGTATAGAAATCGCCTTTAAACGTTTTCAGAATAATAATAATGTTGGACAATTCACACAGCATTATCTAACCCCAAGCTAGGCAGAGTTTGTGTTATGGGTACTAGATAACAGATATAAGTACATAATACAATACACTACATAGATATATTTTTACTATACATAGAAAACATTCAAAACGCCCTGAACAAATATCTGCAGATCGTACACACATTTGTCCCGAGGCGGGAATTGAACCGCCGCAGAGGTCGTCATAGGAACAATGCGTCCGAAGCCGCGGGGCGCAGCTAATCACACTAATATTATAAAGGCGAAAGTTTGTATAGATGTATGGATGTTTGTTACTTCTTCACGCCAAAACTACTGGACGGATCTGGCTGAAATTTTGCATACAGGTAATTCTAATCCTGGAATAAAACATAGGTTACTTTTTATCCCATAAATCTGTTCCCGTGGGATGAAAATCACCTTTTTATGTTTCCATAGGAACAATGCGTGTGAAGCCGCGGGGCGCAGCTAGTAGTTCTATAAAGTTAAAAGCCAACAGGACTAGCTGGCTTAATCAAGCAGTAATGAGCAAAGTTTCATCTCTAAGTGAAAGTTTTATACTTTCATTATGTTTTATGGAATTTCCCTGGGCATTCATATTAGATAACGTATATGGGCGAAGGGTCTCGTCATAACAGTCTACAGTCCACTGCTGGACATTTGTCTCCCATATCATGATCAGCCCATCAGTCATCTGTTGGACATAAGCCTCCCCTCTGGGCATTCATATTCGATAATGTATAATTATAAATAAATAAATAATGCTGGACAATTCACACCGCATTATCTAGCCCCAAGCTAAGCAGAGCTTGTGTTATGGGTACTAGATAACTGATAATAATACAATACACTACATAGATAGATATTTTTTATTATACATAGAAAACATCCAGAACGCCCTGAACAAATATCTGCAGATCGTACATATATTTGTCCCGAGGCGGGAATCGCACCCGCAACCTCCTGCGTCGCGGACCTTCGCCCACCGCGCCACAGAGGTCGTCGTATATGGACGAAGGGTCTCGTCATATCAGTATAAAGTCCACTGCTGGACATAAGCCTCCCCTGAGTGACATAGCACCCTGTCTTCAGCTGTGTTTTATTCTAGGCCTGAAACTACCTGTATGTAAAATTTTAGCCTGATTCCTCCAGTATTTTTGGCGTGAACAAAAGACCATCCATCTATACAGCTAAATATCCAAACTTTGACATATTTATAACATTAGTTTTATGTGATTATAAGGTGTGATTAAGTTGAAAAAAGGAAGCGGGAGCGGGTTTTGATAAATTTTTAAGGAGTACGAAATTCAGTAAATTCTAAACTCAGATATACTCATATAATGTACCTTAATTAATAAAGACAGAATTATTTATAGAAAATTACAATGAAAACTTTTTTTTTTTTTAAATCAGTTTGTTGACATTTTTGTAAACATATGTTCCTTCTTTCACGCAATAACTACTGAACGGATCGGGCTGAATTTTTTGCATAGGCACAGGTAGTTATAGGCCTGGAATAACACAGGCTACTTTTTATCCCATAAATCAGTTCCCGTGGGATAGGCGTGTGAAGCTGCGGGGCGCAGCTAGTATAAAAAAAAACTCGTATTTACTACTGACAACAGTTGAGCTAACTGCAGACTGTTTAAATCTACAGGATCTACAGGTAGCTGAATTTTTAAAACAACATGGTAGCTAACTTTTATTACTTGTTTGGGAAAATCTGTATGTTAGCAACTAGTAAAAGATTATTTGTCTTTCTGTCTATTCAAAGATTCCCTGGAAGAGATCGCTCTTAGTGATAAGACCGCCCTGTTGCATAACTTATATTCTTTTATGTTATGTCTAGTTGGTTGTCCTTAGTAAATAAATACGTTTATTTACTAAGGAAAACTATATTATAAATAACTAACGACGAACTATATAATTTTATTAACATCTTGCTTTAACTATGCCGTTTTTTGTCCGGAAAATTACAAGAAAACTGAATTTTTTAGGTACAAGAGGTTTGTCCCTATCATATTAGTATGGAAAAACATCCAAATGGTTAAAACGTGACAAGACCGCCAAAAATCTATTAAACACCTCTCTTGCCGCAATGTTTGTCACCCTAATGAGGGTGGGTCGTACACGCCTACACTGCGTGTAGTGAGTCCTAATCTACATTCATTCTATATGGAAATGTCGCTTTGACTCGCAATTACTATTTTGATTAAGTGCGGGGCAGTGTAAATAGAGCTGCTGAATAAATTTAGGCGAAATGTGACGTTATTTAGGCAAAATGCGACAAAATTTAGGCAAAATGCGACATAATTTAGCAACATGGGACATTTTGAATGAGTTGAATAGAAGTGAATGCATCCAGCAGTACTAATTTAAGACATTTTGAATTGGACGATTCCTAGACATTTTGAATTGGATTATTCCCATTAGACCCATCGACTAGATCCATAATGGATCTATCGAGAACTTTATTTCTCAGTAGATCTTTGGTTTGGTACTTTTCCGAGCGTATTTTGAATATTCTAAACTAGCAGCGCCTCGAGGTTTCACCCGCGTAGTTCCCGTTCCCGTGAGAATTCCGGGATAAAATATTGCTTATGTCACTCCTTGAAAAGTAAGCTTTTTAATGATGAAAGATTTTTTTAAATCGGTCCAGCAGTTTCCGAGCCTATTCAATGAAAACTACCATCAAATCTTTCCTCTATATAATAACCGCTGCATGCAGATATACGACAAAAAAATATCTTTAGATCATGGCAAAACATTGATTGAAAAAGAAAATTACTATAAAATAATTTAAATTAGGTATTTACAATTGAACTACTAACCAACTTCAAAGAACTTTTGACCGGTGGTGATCGATTTAATGATTCATTTTATATGAAAGTTGATGCTTCCCGTGTTTCAATTTAGTCCAGTTGTGACAATGACAACCAAGAGTAACCATATAATTGAAGTCTTTTATAGTTTTTTTAAACAAACTCCATTATTATATTCCTTAACCTTATTCCAATTTCAAAAGACAGGGCGCTATGGCGCTCATTAGGGGAGGCCTATGTCCAGCTGTGGACTAATATAGGCTGATGATGTTGATGATGATTCCAATATCTATTACTTCGACAACGGCGTGCGTAACACACCTGGAGGTGACATTTAAGCTTTTATTTATAATTCCTAACTGATAAAATAACCTGAATTCACGTACCAAATACAAATTAAATGAATATGTATCAAGGAAGTGAGATTAAACGTTACAAATTAACGAAAGACCTGTATTTTATCATCGCCTTTCAGCAAATTGGTTAGTACTTACTTTTATTACAGACTTTCTTTTTTTCGAACCGGTTTCCAATGTTTTATTTTAATATTGTCACTTATTAGGTCGGTACTTACCATAACCTCCAAAACCTCAACAGCCTATATTGGTCCACTGCTGGACACAGGCCTCCCCCTGATAAGCGCCTTATTGGCTGTTATCTCATAGGCGGTAATGCTCATAATCCCTACGCTGGGCATGCGGGTGGCAGTGTCGCAGTTTGGTGGTAGAATTGTTTTGCAGGAGGAGCCGCTGCCTGCCCTCGGTAGATATCCCTTAGTCGCCTCTTACGACACCCACGGGAAGCGTTGGGTGGTACAAATACTAAGCCAGCAGCACCACACAGATTTTTGTTTATTTGTTTGTATTGAATAGGCACCGAAACAACTAGACCTATTAAAAAAAATATTTCATCATCAAAAAGCTTACTTTTCAGAGAGTGACATAGGCTATATTTTATCCCGGAATTCCCACGGGAACGAGAACTACGCGGGTGAAACCGCGAGGTTCTGCTAGTCATCAATAAAATAAAATCTCTGTGAAATGAAATCTACTTTATACTCAAACCTGTCAAAATAATTCATAAGTGCCACTTAACATCCCCTCAAGTTCGAATACATCAAAATTAACATAGCGACCCCTGACGGCACAAAAAAACAATTATTTTTACGAGGTGTCATAAACACAAGCGGTGCATAAAATTTCGTAAGTGCGTCATCTATTTTATGACCTTACTAACAAATAATGATTGCCGTTGAATTTTGACAGATTTAGGAAACCTCATTGGTTAAGTCTTGAGTGTCATGTCAAGTCTCCATGTCCATTGGAACCGTTCGTTCCCCTCGTATTAACCTATAAAAAGAACAATGCCTCCATCAATTAAGCAATCAACAAGCCATTGTTTAAGATTGTAAATAAATACCCTCTCTTGCAAACATGTGGTTAGGAATCACACTAATATTTTATATGCGAAAGTTTGTATGGGTGTATGGATGTATTGATGTATGGATGGATGTTTGTTACTCCTTCACGCCAAAACTACTGGACGGATCTGGCTGAAATTTTGCATGCGGGTAATTCTAATCCTGGATTCAAACATAGGCTTTTTATCCCATAAATCAGTTCCCGTGGGATGAAAATCATCTTTAAACGTTTCCATAGGAACAACGCGTGCGAAGCCGCGGCGTGCAGCTAGTGGTTAATAAATAAGACTGTCTTTGTTAAAAGACGATGTTGAGTCTCACCGCTGCTGGGCAGTGAATAGAATAGGAATAAGAATAAAGAATAAAATTTATTTATTTGTACCAACAACAGACCCTTTTACACTTTTGAACAAAATAATTCCTACTTAAAAAATAAAGTCCGGCGGCACAAAATGGTCTCAGCCTCAGCATTGGTTGGTTGCTAGCAAGCTGGCAGCCAACGCTGGTCTTCCGTCAGATCCATTTTGTTGGCGTTACGGATAATCTATCCAGTTATTGCAATATGAATATGAATGAGTTTATTGTGTGATTTATTTATTGTATTCATGTCAATTGAAGAAAGTTGTTAACAATTTCTAGGTAGAATCTACATGAACCCTGTAAGGGCGTCGCAAACGACGGCAAACGACGTGTTTTTGAGGAGTATATCTTACTTCAAAATCTTTATTTATTTCAGAATCTGTGAAAGCTACCACCTACATATTTGAGCAAAGGTTACTTCGATCTTTTATCTTGAACTACGTGTTTCAAAAACACGATTGGTGAAAGTTTTCTCGATCCTAATTTTTTGGAAAAATAAATATTTTGCTCACGTTTTGCTATTTATCTCAAGAACAGTAGGTATACATATTTTCTTCGGTTTATATCTTGCTATAAAACCTAATAGTATTTCTTTAGTTAATACGTCTTTTAATTTTTCGATTGGTAGCTTCATTAACTTGTAATTTTAGGTAAAAACAGTTTTTGCGCATAGAAAATTCGGTGCACGTCTCTGCTCTGTACTTCTCACTCGCGAGAAAACCATATCTTGTCATCCCGCTGGAAATCTCGTGGCTTTATTTTCAGTTTTAAAAGATCTTTATTTATAAAATTTAATAATAAAATGTAGTATAAATCCAGTATACATTTATCCTAGACAATATTGAACATAAAAATAAACACGTTTAAGAGCTGTATGAGCTTTTTTCTTCGCGGCGTTATTGCACACTCAACGAATCAAACCAAAATCTATTAAACTACTCAAATATTATAGTACAATAGAGTGATGTTCCTAAATTAGATTACAATGGTGGGGTGACTAAGTGACTTTAAGTAGGCGTATATTACGTAACACCCTCCTAACCGCGTTGATATAATTAAAATGAAATAAACTATGTTTAACCTCGTCGCTTTAACTGTGATTTATAATTTAAACCGACGGTTAAGGAAGTCGTCAAGTTGACCCGTATATCGTATAATAGCTACAGAATACAGTTACGTCCGATACTCAAAACATATATTAGTTAAAAGCACGTTTCAAGTGATGATTTTTTGACAGATTTCCATTGAAAATCTGATCGCCGGAGATTAAATTTGTTTTTCACAAATTTGATCCAGTTTGTTCGTTTTCAATTATAAAATTGGATCACACGGGAAGTACCAGCTTTCAAATAAAAAAGAATCAACAAAATCAGATCACCCAGTCTAAAATTCGGAGGTAAGGTAATAAACATAAAAAAAAAGACGTGTGGCACTCGGGGACTGCCGCGGTAAAGCTATTGCAATGCCATCTAGAGGCGAGTTGCTGAATTAAAGAGACAAAAGTCAAGGTTTTTTCATTACGGAATTTCTGGATTCGGTCCCCGCGCTCAAGGCCCGCGATAGAATCTATGCAATAGCTTAAAAAACCCAGTCGAATTGAGAACATCCTTCTTTATTGCAGTAGGTTAAAAGAAGTATATCTGCATTCACATTTAATTAAAAAAATCCTTTTTGTAATCAGACCAGTCCATCCAAAAAACACCTTGTATTTTTATAACACCAGACTATTATTAATCCAGTTTAACGCTGCGTCAATTTAATTTTATTACCTCAAGTTAAATTCCACAAATCCCGTAAATTACTATCAATATACATCCATGTCCAAAAATATGGGGTTGTTGGTAAAGGGGGAGGCTTTTTACCAACAACCCCATATTTTTATATCCCTCAATCCCCAAGCAGACGCCATAAAATGATTATTTGTACTTGCGTGATGCGAAATTGGTGTGCTTTGTAGACACGCTATGCATTCAGGGAATAGGGTTATTTGAATTCACAGTCCTTTGTCTAGACATTGTTTTAATGACGACCTGCGTGGCATAGTGGTGGAGAAAATTATATACCATAAAATATCAGATTATCTACTAGAGGATAAACAAGCTTCGGTCGGATTTTGCACCAACTCGAAAAATAACAACTAGCAAGGTTTCTTCGTCGTTTCTTTACTTTAGTCTACATACCGAAGCAATTGAAATCAAAAATACCACATTATTCCCATTTCAGTGTACTTTTTTTAATATGATTTGACCTTTTGTAAGTGTACATTTATTGTATTTATGTAAATAAAGCATTTTTGAATTTGAATTGAATTTTAATTTGAGTGGTGGAATCGCCGCTGCATCGAATCAGCTTGTTTGTAGAAGCTAGGCCGTTTGCAAATCGACTAGATAGATAAATAAATGCCTATGCTAATTATTTAACGATTAACGTTCAAAAATGTCATTATTTAACGGACTTCAAAAAAAGGGTTAAGGTTCTCAATAAGACTTTTTTTTTGTTACTTATATGTATTTGTTTGCCTATGCTAATTATTTAACGATTAACGTTCAAAAATGTCATTATTTAACGGACTTCAAAAAAAGGGTTAGGGTTCTCAATAAGACTTTTTTTTTGTTACTTATATGTATTTGTTTCCTTAAAACTTTCGACGGATCCGTCCCATTTTCAGGATTCTTTTTTTATTTGAAAGAAATTTGTGCTTCCCTTTTTAAATATGGGATCCATGAAAAAACTATTTTTGAAGTCGTTTTATAGTTTTTCTTACACAAAATCAATTATGTTCTTTGACATTTACTCTTTACATTCAGTTTTATTTAGTATTATTATTATTTATATCATGTGTGTAGAATATCTTCTATATCCATACCTATTAAAAGAGGAATTTTTTTAATGTTTGGAATAGGCTTCGAAACTACAGGACCGATAAAAAAAAATCTTCATTAAAAATATTACTTTTCACAATCAACAGCCGGAGCGCAAAATATGCGCGTAACGCCGATCAGTAACCCGCCTCAAGATATCCTAGTCGCAAAACGTCCTAAGCATAAAGTGCCTAAGAAGCATAATGTCGCAACTAAAGTGCAAAATGTCTATGGTGTAAAACATCTCAGTTAATTTGACCCGATTCCTTCGGCTTTATTTTCTCCCTCGGCGCTTTCGGCCTCAAAAAGTGTGCGTTCCTAAATGCTAAGGAACGAGTTAGTACATTATTTATTCATTCCGACATTCTGACAGTTGTCAAAAGAAATAACAGAAATATATGGTTTCGATGAAAAATCCAATATCCTAATGTAGTACAGTCGACGATAAAATTTTTGAGCTTATCCCTATCCCTAGACTTAGAAAGTGAAGTAACAGCGAAAAAAGCAAATGATAAACTCTTAAAAAATGGTAAGTATACGCTTTAAGTAGCCTATGTATCCCGAGGACGGTCCCGGGATAGCATACGTCCCTCCTAAATTTCATTGAGATCCGTTCAGCCGTGTCGACGTGACAATAGTAACAGACAGACAGAGTTTCTTTCGATTTTTAACCGATTTCAAAAAAGGAGGATGTTCTCAATTTGACTGTATTTTTTTATTTTTGTTACTAAGACTTTTGACTGGGTCCGATTTTCATGATTTTTATTTGAAAGCTGGTGGTTTCCGTGTGATGCCATTTTAATTTGGTCCAGTTCTGACATGAAAAAACTGTATAACTCAAGTCGGTTTATAGTTTCTTTTAAACAAAATCAATTATATATTGATAGATGATTATTGGTTGATGACTCTTCCCGCGGGTGTCGTAAGAGACGACTAAGAGATATCCACTGGGGGTAGCAGTAGCACCCTGCAGAACTATTCTACCACATCCGCATGCCCAGTGTTGAGATTATGGGCACTACCCCCCATGAGATAAAAGCTAATAAGGCGCTTATTATTAAGAGGCCTAGAAGAGCTGTGCCATTATAAACCATTGCGGATGAGGATGGGGATTGGATGATTCAAACATTTTACTCGCGTGGACTATTTTAAACCGTTGCGGATGAGGATGGGGATTGGATGATTCAAACATTTTACTCGCGTGGACTATTTTAAACCGTTGCGGATGAGGATGGGGATTGGATGATTCAAACATTTTACTCGCGTGGACTATTTTAAACCGTTGCGGATGAGGATGGGGATTGGATGATTTAAACCGTTTACTCGTGTGGACTATTATAAACCGTTGCGGATGAGGATGGGGTTTGGATGATTCAAACATTTTACTCGCGTGGACTATTTTAAACCGTTGCGGATGAGGATGGGGATTGGATGATTTAAACCGTTTACTCGTGTGGACTATTATAAACCGTTGCGGATGAGGATGGGGTTTGGATGTTTTAAACATTTTACTCGCGTGGACTATTTTAAACCGTTGCGGATGAGGATGGGGATTGAATGATTTAAACACTTTACTCGCTGACTATACCACATCTTGCTATGAAACATTACCTGAAAATATTCGTTACATACATATTCCTACATATTGTTCGTGTCTTGGCGGGGAAAGTTTCTGTAAGACGGTAGCCGCTATCTAACGGTGGTCATTTTAGACTATAAGAAATATTATACACTAGCCAAACTCGACGTTGAATGTTTAAAGAAACCACGACACAATTAACCACTCGTTCGGCGTTGAGTTTCAGTTATATTAAGTAAGTAGTAAGTAAAAACATTTATTGATCAAATCGACAAGTAATTTAAATTACATTAAAGATGCGACAACAAACATTCTACTTCGAGTTTGACTAGTGATAGTTTTAACCGACTTAAAAAAAGGAGGAGGTTCTCAATTCGACTGTTTGTTTTATGTTTGTTACCTCAGAACTTTTGCCTAATAATACTGAACTACCCCAGACTGAGTGGTCCGATTTTCATGTTCTTTTTTTGTATGAAAGCTGGTGCTTCCCGTGTGGTCCCATTTTCGTTTGGTTCAGTTCTAACAATGGGATCCATGAAAATTTATGAATAAACTATAAAAATTTAAGTCTGTTATAGTTTTTTAAAACAAAATTAAAATTTATAGTTTATTGTATTAACGATCAGATAATATTCTTTATTTTGTTCAATAGAATTGTAGTATTTAACATTACGTCTCAGATGATCTCAATGGCGCAGCGTAGATCCGCCTTCGACGCACGAGGTTGCCTGTTCGATTCCCATCTCAGGACAAATGTTTATACGATCTGCAGATATTTTGCTTTTAACAATGCACGCATGTTAAGATGCCACCGTAGAATGAATTGCCCATACAAACGTACTTAATACCAAAATTATTTCGAATTTAATCATATTTGCTGTATACTATTGTATTATTTGTATTCGAATAGTATTTATCTAGGTTCCTACGTATTTTTTTTTAAATCCTTACCTAAAACGAAATAAAGCCAATCGCATTTTGCTCATTTTTTTGCCAAAATTGACTTGTTTTCTTCCTATTTGTTTCGTATTAAAAACAATAATATCTTACGTGTTCTTAACGGTGGAACATACCTTATATTTTCTAGTTTCAGAATAACAATACTATGTGAAGAATATAAAAAGTTTTCAGTCATAATTTTTGGTATTACGGAACACAACCAGCGGCCGCCATAAAACGACCGTTATTTTAAGAACGCTAATAATATGATCAAGTTTACCGACTTCGCGCTCAGGGAGTGTTATGTTCGTCGTTCGAACATCTCCCTTGAGGTTGACAGCACTTTGTGAGAGAGTGTAGGTGTGCATGTGTTTTTTGCCACCTTGTAGTTTTAGCTGTGTTTTGGTTTGAAGAGAAAAGTTAAGACTCTTTCTTATATTTAAGAAAAAGTTACATTATTGATTTATTAAGAATTTAAGATTTTGTTGATTAGGTTTATTTCGAACCTTGTTGTATCGGAAGAACACCAACGTATCATACTTCCTCTGACTTCATCAGAGGTATTTTTCCAACGCAAACTAGGTTCGTAGTTAACCCGCTTACATTTATAATGAATTCGTCAAACTTTAAAAGTTTTTATACCAAAATTTATTTAAAAAATATTTTAATTCCTTTCTCTATTTTGTCATCGCGCAAAGGAAGGCTGAAAACGTAAAACTGGTTAAAATATTTTATAATAAAAATAAAAACTAATTATTAATTTTATTTGTTTCAGGTAAATCAATGAACTATACAAACTATACAAAATGGCGATCAAATTTGAAGGTATTGTAACGAACTGTACAATTTGATAGTTATCAAAGTTTACGGCATTATCTAATTCTAATTCTAATTCTAAGTGGGGGAACTAAGATCTGCACGGACGTCTCGCATAGGAGTGCATTGTGCATTATCCCCATGCCTATGTAGGCCCTAACCAGCCCAGCTCCTTGAAGTATCGGAGCAGGACCTTTGGTGACTGACAGCTTCGTTTCAGCTTTCCTGTGGGTGTGGATGGGGTTGATTCCTCAATGAGGCACTTCATCCCTGTTTTGTGTCTGGCCTCCTCTGTGGCCGTGCAGTGTACCACGACGTGTTCCACAGTCTCTTCTTCTTGAAAGCAGCCACGACATAGGCTGCTGTCTGTGGGTCCGGTCTTGAAAAGATGATGGTTCAATTCACAGTGGCCTGTGATGATAGGGCATTATCTATAAAAATAAAAAAAAATACCAATCTTCCCTCGTAAAAAACAAAAAGTCAACGTGACGCGGTCACCCATCCAAGTACTGACCGCGCCCGACGTTGCTTAACCTCGGTGATCTGTTCAGAAGGTGATGCGGACGCGGACGTTGCCCCGCTTAATTATTAAAATTATTTAACTTTTATTATTTGTTGTTATAGCGGCAACAGAAATACATCATCTGTGAAATTTCAACTGTCTAGCTATCACGGTTCATAAGATACTTTGGTTAAGGAGCCCTAAAAACTGTCGTACAATAGTTTGACGAATTCATTACGGATTATAAGCGGGTTAACTACGAACCTTACGTTGGTGTTCTTCCAACACAATAGGTTCGTCGTTAACCCGCTTACATCCGTAATGATAATGAATTACAATCTTAAGATTTCAGGTTTTCTACTATTTATATTTTTTTTCTATTCAAATTTAATTTCCACAGTGTGAAATATGTGAATATTTCACTGCAGAATTCAAATATAAAAACTCTATTTGCATATTTTGCATGTATATTGTTTACAAGAACTATTTTACATACAACGCGACAGTCACTTATAGAGGTACTAGCTGCGCCCCGCGGCTTCACTAGCCTATCCCACGGGAACTGATTTGTGGGATAAAAAGTAGCCCATGTGTTATTCCAAACCTAGAACTACCTGTATGCAAAATTTCAGCTCGATCCGTTCAGTAGTTTTTGCGTGAAAGAGCAACAAACATACATACAGACATGTTTACAAACTTTCGCGTTTATAATATTAGTAGGATTATTCACTAACTGCAGCATTTGGGTTCGCACGTGTTATTCCTGCATAATAATTCTGTACCATCTGTGTGGTACCGGCTTAGAATTTGCACCACCCCAACTCTTCCCGTGGGTGTCGTAAGAGGCGATTATGGGATATCCACCGGGGGCGGGCAACAGCGCCCCCTGCAGAACAATTATACGACCAAACTGCGATCCCCAACCCGCATGCCCAGCGTGGGGATTATGGGCATTACGATAATTGATTTTACTATATCCTAATTATTATTCTGTTTTAATGTAAATTAAATTGTTTTAATCTGTTATATAATTTTAGCCAATGTAATTTAATTCTAATTTTTAACTTATATTTTAATTTTGATTTAATTTCAATTTCATTGACATGTTTATATTTATTTTAATTTTGTGCTATGGATTCTTATTATCTGAAATAAATAAATACAATACAATACAATACAATTACCCTCCATAAGATAAGTACCAACGTGCGTATTAGGGGGAGGCCTGCGTCCAGCAGTGGACCAACAGGCTGTTGAGGTAGGAATTCTGTTCTACCTATCTAACTATTTAAATAATAGGTGTTTTTAGGGTTCCTTACAAAAAAATTTTTTTTTTCCATACCAAAAACTTCTTCTGATTGTGTCATCTACATTAGTTAGTCCACAGCTGGACAACGTGTACAATCTTTCAAATTACCTACATTAAATCTTCCTTACGGTAGGTACTTTATAAATCTAATATCCTTAGCGAGGTCGTCATCTCTATGCAAATTTCATTCAGAACTGTTTCCTAGTTTTCGCATTGTTACAAACATCCATTCAAACGTACAAACTTTTGCATAGAATATTAGTGTGACGTAGACAGTTTAGCACGCTATCAGCATAACAATAAGGCAGTGACAGATTACTTAAGTATTTTGAGTTAGGTACGGTTTGGGTCGATGTCCTGAGTTACAGTTCTATAGGGGGTCCAATCCCTAGACATTACACTTTATTATTGCGGGATTACACTTTCTGGATTGTTAATATAAGAATGATGTTCTGACTATAACTTTCCACAATAAGGCAGTGACAGATTACTTGAGTATTTTGAGTTAGGTACGGTTTGGGTCGTATACTGAGTTACATTTCTATAGGGGGTCCAATCCCTAGACATTACACTTTATTTTTGCGGGATTACACTTTCTGATCAGCGGGATTTGTTAATATAAGAATGATGTTCTGACTATAACTTTCCACAATAAGGCAGTGACAGATTACTTGAGTATTTTGAGTAAGGTACGGTTTGGGTCGATGTCCTGGGTTACAGTTCTATAGGGGGTCCAATCCCTAGACATTACGCTTCATTTTTGCGGGATTACACTTTCTGGATCAGCGGGATTTGTTAATATAAGAATGATGTTCTGACTATAACTTTCCACAATAAGGCAGTGACAGATTACTTGAGTATTTTGAGTAAGGTACGGTTTGGGTCGATGTCCTGGGTTACAGTTCTATAGGGGGTCCAATCCCTAGACATTACGCTTCATTTTTGCGGGATTACACTTTCTGGATCAGCGGGATTTGTTAATATAAGAATGATGTTCTGACTATAACTTTCCACAATAAGGCAGTGACAGATTACTTGAGTATTTTGAGTAAGGTACGGTTTGGGTCGATGTCCTGGGTTACAGTTCTATAGGGGGTCCAATCCCTACATTACGCTTCATTTTTGCGGGATTACACTTTCTGTAACAGCGGAGTTTGTTAATATAAGAATGATGTTCTGACTATACCTTATCCATCGAGTTTGTAGAATGTTTGTAAACAATTCAAAATCGGACTTAAATTTAAATTTGGCATATACAGGTACACAATCCTAATCCTGGAATCAAACAGGATACTTATTATACCATAAATCAGTTCTCGTGGAATAGAAATTACATACCTTTAAACGTTTCCATAGGAACAACGCGTGCGAAGCCGCGGGGCGCAGCTACTTAAAAATAACACGGGATTGATTACTTTCATCCCGCAAGGTTACGGGATTGGGATTTCGATACGGGATTCGATTCCCTAGTCCTACGTTATTCTGTTCTAGATTATGTCCTAACTTGGATGTGTTTGTGTGAATCGGGAAAGCTGTCACAGTTTTAATGGAGTTTTTGCCCACCGGGCGCAAATCCACCGGTTTAAAATTTCTGAATTCGCCCCCAACTGTGACCAAATTCATTCTATACCAAAAGTACGTAGGTACCTAATTGTGACGTCTATTTAAAGGAAATATATCACCAAAAAAATTATGGAATATGAGCATCGATGTAAAAAAGGTGGAGTGTAGGCATCTCGAAAGTATCAGCCTGAAATTAGGTCCAATTGTGTCTTGAACCTCAGTCATAGTCGGGACGGGGCGGCGGCGCCGACTGCGGTCGTTTTCGCGTGCTAATTTTGATCTCGGTCACACTTCAGTCTAGGTACTTACGTCTTTTCATCTATGTAGGTATCGCAAAAGAGTTGAAGAAACGTGTCTCCATTTAGTTTTTGTAACACAGGCCTTTTATTGAGTTGGCACTGAACGAACGTACGTAACACATCTACATCGACATAAAGTGTATTATTATGTTTTTAAAAAATATTTTATGTGTTGTAAGATTTGTTTACAAATATTGTGTCTTGAGTGTAGCTGAAGTATAGTTATTTGTATACAATGATGACCACACAAGGAAAAATCGTTTTAATACTAAAAAAATACAGGGACTCTATAGGTTTAAAGATTCTTTATTTTCTCAAAGAACATAAATACAGTTTACTTAAATGAGAAAAACAAAACTTGTACTTAAATTTAAGTATCTACCTGCTTAGATTTATATTTTAGCTCGTGTGTGCTAACTAATTAACATAATCGTATATCTACTTATATCAGAATCTAATATTATAAATAATTAAAATAAAGTTAAAAACTACAACCCGACTACGTAAAAGTATTTATTATATTTATTTGAAACATCAGTAAACACGCGTTTCAAATAAATATTACCGATAGAAAATTATGCATTATTGAATTATTTTACTCACTTAGTCGGAGGACCCAAGGTAGAGAATGATGTACATACTAGCTGCGCCCCGCGGCTTCGCACGCGTTGTTCCTATGGAAACGTTATAAGTTTATTTTCACCCCACGGGAACTGAATTATGGGAGAAAAAGTAGCCTATGTTTGATTCCAGAATTAGAATCACCTGTATGCAAAATTTCAGCCATATCTGTCCAGTAGTTTTGGCGTGAAGAAGTAACAAACATCCATACATCCATCCATCCATACAAACTGTCGCATTTATAATATTAGTGTGATGTGATGTAACTACAAAGGCCTTCCTACTTACATTAAAAAGCTGAATGTTTGTATCTCTATAAAAGCAAGTTAAATAAAATGTGAGGAAAAACATGTGAAGTAAAATATGAACTAACTGCAGCCAAGCGTAATTAAAAGCTCTAATGTAGCTTAGGTACCGACTGCGGTAATGGGACCCGCGCTAATCATGGTTTGTGAGATGTGACGTCACAGATCTACGAACTATGGACGACATAATTATAAAGTGCGCCTAGAACATGTTGCAAAACATTCCTCAACCTCAACAGCCTGTATAGGTCCACTGCTGGACGCAGGCCTCGCCCTGATAAGCGCCTTATTGGCGTTTATCCAATGGGGGGTAATACCCATAATCTCCAGGTTGAAGATCGCAGTTCGGTGGTCGAATTGTTCTGCAGGGGGCGCTGCTGCCCCCCGGTGGATTTCCCTTATTCGCCTCTTACAACACCCGAGGGAAGAGATGGGGTGGTGCAAATTCCCAGCCAGCTCCACACGCATAAAACATTCAAAAATACTAAATTCTAAAATTCATTGAGAGAGAGATATAGACAGAGAGAGCTCTCTCTAAAAACGAAAACATTTATTTTACATAGTTACAACACAGAACATATTGGTATAGGTTGTAATAATTATACAGACTTAAAAACATCAAATAATATCCCAATAATTTTGTTTTAAGAACTGTAAACCGACTTTAATTATATAGGTTTTTTATTTAGTTTTATGGATCCCATTGTCAGAACTGGACCAAATTAAAATGGTACCACACGGGAAGCACCAGCTTTAAAAAAGAATCATCAAAATCGGACCACCCAGTCCGATCTTGTTCGATGATTTATTTTTTATTTTTTCTTCAGAAGTTCTGAGGAAATAAACATAAAAAACTGTCGAATTAAGAACCTCCTCTTGTTTTTTAAGTCGGTTAAAAACAGTAACACGTTACGCCCCGTAACACCGGGCCTTAAATGAGTATCTACAATAATATTAAATAACCTCATCCATTCTTCTTCTCTCTCTGGTCCATTAGTCGAGATGTGAGGACACCGCTAAGTAAATGACCAGCCCTTACTGCAGCGTCGACCGCTAAATGACAAAATTAAAAAAAAAACAAAGCAAAAAAAACATTGGCTAGCCTAAAAACAAGATCTACTTTGGGAGGCTACCTGTGTTGTATTTTTTTAACATTTTATTAAATTTTTGTCATATTAAACGCGTTCGAAAATATTTACTGATAAATATCTCACCAGACTTGTAAAAAAACTTCAAAGAGACGAGTGAGACTTTTCTTTAAACACAATGGTGAGTGTACGTCTCTGTCATTTTGAGAATCTGTCTTTTTAGGGATCTGTCCTTTTGAGTAGGTTTACAAGTAGAACAAACCTTGCTGCGTAAAACGTCCAGTATAATATATACAACAAGCAGTGCATCGCGGTTTCACCAAAGTAGTTCCCGTTCCCGTGTGAATTCTGGGATAAAATATAGCCTATGTCACACCCTGGAAAGTAAGCTTTTTTAATGAGCGAAGATTTTAAATCGGTCCCGTGGTTTCGGAGCCTATTGAATACAAACAAACAATCAAATCTTTATTCTTTATAATATTAGTATACATATGTATTATATATATAGTATACATACATATTCGCCGTGTGGTGCCGGCGGCATAGAATTTGCACCACCCCAATTCTTCCCGTGGGTGTCGTAAGAGGCGACTAAGGGATATCTTCTGGGGGGCGGGCAGCAGCGCCCCCCGCAGAACAAATCTTTCACCAAACTGCGATCCCCAACCCGCATGCCCAGCGTGGGGATTATGGGCATTAACCCCCCATGAGTTAAATGCCAATAAGGCGTTTATCAGGGGGAGGCCTGCGTCCAGCAGTGGACCGATACAGGCTGTGTATGTATGTATGTATGTATACATATGTAGATGTACTAGAAAAGTTATAATCGTAAGCACATTTTTATACACAGCATCAAGCTTCATTCGTTTGCCTGCTGAGGGGGCTACTTAGTACCAACCCAATAGGTACTTATACCGTGTCCATTTTGAATGAGGCATAAACGTTTACAAACCGCCCATACTTAACCTAAAATTCACTTTGTTGGCGCGTCCTTTTATACGTAATTTACATTACTTGTCGATTTTAGATCCTCCCTTCAATAAAAATTGCCTTCAATTATATCTGAAACTCGACGCCAAGTGAGTTTTTGTTATTTGTATCGTGGTTTATTTACTAACATGCTCCATGCTGGATGGATAAACCTACCTACTTGTGTTAGTTTTAGCTTTCCAATAATTGTTAACTGTGTTTGTTCGTGTTACTAAGAAGTCTTTTATTTTATTTTATTTGTAGTGTTGTGTAGTGTTTAATAAATCATTTTCTTTCTTTCTTTCATACACTCGATAAATACCCTTATCGCGTATATTTCAAAAACTATTTTAAAATATAGGGATATTAGGAAAATATAACTTGGTTCCATTTTTACACACGTATCTTCTGGCCCAAATAAATCTACCTACATCAAAATGTGAGTGAAGTCCGTAAAATGACAGCGACCGCTATCCCCGAGACAGTGACGTTAGTAAATTAATTTGCTCTCAGTTCATTATTCTTCGTTCACCACTTTTCTTTCCCATAATCCTTTTGGGGGGGAACTATTTACTTAGTGTATTTACGTAGTGTTGGAGCATTGTTCTTAATGGACAATACAAAAAAGTTAATGAAAATAAATGTTACTGCACTAAACGGTAGGGTAAAAAAAAGTTATTCCATTTTAATCCGTCGTCAGTTAGATTTTATCTCATGACATTGGACTGATATAGGTACTTAATACAATACACTAAGTACTTCCATATATATTTTTTACTTAATAAAAAAAAATATATAAATTGTTTATTTCAAGTAGGTACAAGACTAATAAAAACACAGTTATTAAGAATAATACACAGTCATTAATAATAATAAAACACGGTTACAAATAATTAATTTTAAATGTTAAGTAAAATTAGAAAATTAAAATCATTCATCACGTACTTAGTGTACTTAGTGTATTGTATTGTATTAATACAATACACTAAGTACATATATATTTATCATACATTAAAACACCGGCTTAAAAGCGCCTGGAACAAATATCTGCAGATCACTAATCGTCGTAGTAAATATCAATTATCTAGCTAGTACCCATCACATAACACAAGCTCTGCTAAGGTTACTGTCCTAATGTGGTCCTAATTAATTTTCTTTTATCAATAAAACAAAAAAATATGAAGAAATAGCCAACTAAAGTTCTGCGTGATGTATTTCGCGAGAATTTTAATATATCCGAGAAATCATCTAAAGAAAAATAAATTTTCTTAGGAGGAATCTGAAAAAAGTAGGTACTTTTTACCAAAAATATTTGTCTATTCAGCAATGTTATAGTATTTTTCAAAAATCCACCTTTTAAAGTACAACCGGGAACAAAAGTACAATGTCCCGGAGCGTTAAAGTGGGCGCCACTTGTGATCACTAACGAGCGAACGTACACGGAAACGCTTTTAAACGCGACTGTGCTGCTTTGTGAAGTTTTCGATGTGGGCGAAAAATGGAAAAAATAACGACGCACGCCGAGCGACTTGCAGCAGAAGAAGTCAAAAAGAATCCACTCCACTCCCGATCTAAAGCGCAACATAGATAGGCGTAAAGCGTACTTGTGAAGCGGTAAAAACGTATGTGACTCAGCATTACTCAGCAGTCAGCACAGCCTTAATATGTTTTTTAAAAGAAACTCCCGTGCGGAACACAAAACAGCTGTGCTCCGCAACTGCCCCACAACTACCTAGTTAGGTTTTTATGATTAAAAAAATCGCACGTTTCTATAAAAAAGAGCGCAGCGTAGAACTTAATTGCTTAAATCAAGGCCTAGCGTGAACTTTCATATTTCTTCAGAAATGTAAATGTTGTCGCTACGACCAATCGCTCGTGTGCGTTGGCACTAAAGTCTCAGATGTGGGCGAAAAATAGCGAGTCTAACATAGTGAGAAATGAAAAAGGATTTTTAAACTTTAAAACAATGGAGTTTTAGTAGAAAACTTTGAAAAATGAATGAGTTTTGTTCTTATTTTCAGGTTTCTTTTCATTTAGCCTCAGTTATTTGATTCTTTAAACTTTTCCAAGTTACTTTTAGGATTGATAGTTAGGATTAGGATTTTGATAGTTTAAATTTAATATGTTTTATTTATTTTAAATATTGAATATTATACTTTTATGAAGATAAGTATAATATTAAATACTGGTAAATTGTTCAACGCAGTCCTTACCGTTTTAAATATTTATCTCAAACGAATCTATTCAGAGTATTGAAACTTGTAACGAAATTGAACCAATATTATGTAAGTCTTATTTTGTGATTTTTATCAGTACTTATATTAAATAAGTTTAAGAGGTATTTTTAAAACGGTGAGCACAGAATTGTAATGTATAATAATATAAGAAGAAGTTGCGACTTCCATAATGAGAAGTCGCAACTTCTTTTTTATTTATTGTTTCTTTATACTCGACCGCCCAAAAAAGAAAGTAGGTAAGTATAATTTTATCAACATTATTTATGTACTTACTAGCTGCGTCCCGTGGCTTCGCACGCCTATCCCATGGGAACTGATTTACGGGATAAAAAGTAGCCTATGTGTTATTCCAGACCTAGCACTATCTGTATGCAAAATTACAGCCCGATGCGTTCAGTAGTTTTTGCGTCAAAGAGCAACAAACATGTTTACAAATTTTCGCGTTTATAAAATTACTAGCTGCGTCCCGCGGCTTTGCACGCGTTGTTCCTGGAAACGTGGAAATTTAAAGGTGATTTTTATTCTACGGGAACTGGTTTGTGGAATAAAAAGTATGTTTGATTCCGGGTTTAGGATTACCTGTGTACAAAATTTCAGCCAGATCCGTTCAGTAGTTTTGGCGTGAAGAGGTATCAAACATCCATCCATCCATACAAACTTTCGCCTTTATAATATTAGTATGATAGTGTGATGTAATGTTAATTAGGATTTCTCTGGAAATGAATTATAGTCAATTGCACCTTATTTCTTGTTTGATAGTGTTTACTATTTATCAAGCTGTTTTTAAAGTAAAAATTTAACTTGTCTAAGCATTGATTTATTAAAAACGAAGATGAGGTTCTGGTTGCTCGAAAGTGGCAATCTCAAATTGTGTAAAATTGTGTTCTCCCACATCAGTCACCGTCTGACCGGCGGCACGGGCGGTCGTGATTCGCGTGAAATATTGTTGTCTCAGTCTCACTTCGGTCCTAGATACGTCTTTCCGTCTTTGTTCTTCTTTGTATTGCACAGGACTAGAAATATAACTGTGAGCGTATGTGTTTGCGTGTAGTTGTAACACATGCCAATTTTTGAGTAAGCGCTGTGAGAACGTAACCTATCTTCCCTTTTTAAATCAATGTGTCTAAGTGCTTATTTTGTAAGTCTAAAGAAATAAACGATTTGACTCTGACTCTGACTCCTCTAACTTCCTTATCTGTTTCGATCGCACAAAAATACCATTACCCTAAGTAACCTGATTATTTGACAGAATGTCATAAAAGAAACATTACCCTCATTTTGTGACACACCTCTGGAGTCGGGTTACGGTTGAAATATGGACGCCATTAATATTGGGGCGCGTCGACCTACTTCACTAATTGTGTCAATTACAAGGTGTGAATGTAAGGTGTTTGTGACCACTAGGCAAGTGTACTTGCTAGCTTTTACACAGACTATTTGATGTACCTGTTGACATCGACAGTTTTTGCGTTGAAAAACCGCCAACATCGACAGTTTTTGCGTTGAAAAACCACCGGCATCGACAAGTTTTTGCGTTGAAAAACCGTCAACATCGACAGTTTTTGCGTTGAAAAACCACCAACATCGACAGTTTTTGCGTTGAAAAACCGCCAACATCGGCAAGTTTTTGCGCGCGAATGCGGCGTCGCTCCTTGAGCGCTTATTTTACGTCTAGCTCTAGAATTATTTTGAGAAGGGTGATTCAGCTTACTTTATCTGAAAGCTATGCAATAAAGCGTAATACTGACTATAAATGTTTTTTATTGTGTTTTTGATTAATTTTACACAGACCTTTCATTTGAAAAAATGGTCGTAAGATCGTACTACTACTGCTACTACTATTACTACTCGTATGTTTATCAACATATACTACTGAAACTATGTAAAAACCTTGGTGACCCTCTAAAACGTATAAAAATAAGAAACTTTAACCGATTCTTTGGGATAAAGTAAACAAAACACTTTTCACTCAGACTTTCGCAAAAAAATTGTCGTTACTTTGGCGCGCTGAACTTTGACCCGGTATATCTCACAACATTTGTTTCGAAATGGTTTTAAAAAGTTGTCAAAAAGTTTGAAGTTGTTTGTAATAAAGTTGTTAAACATCAATGCAATCGAAAATAATATATCTTCTCTTCATCAATGAAATGCAAAAACCAGTTGAGCCATATGGCTTACGAAGCAGTAAGACATACCTATGTCTTAATTGATTTCAACGGTACATTTCGCGAGTAATGTAATGTCGTAATAATTTTATCTCATATAGTTTAGGAGGAGATGCGAAAATAGAGTTTGGTGGCCAAAAAGCGCAACTTCGTATCTCTACCTAAGCTTTACAAAATGAAACTATTACAGAGACTTTAATAAATAGCTTATAATAGATACCACAAACTAAACGTTAGATTTTTAAAAATTCCTGCTTTTAACGTGATAGTAAGATAAAATAGTTAGAGGCGCCACTTTCGCTGGTGTATGGGCCTTAATCGATGTTGAAGAGATCGCCAAACGTAACGCCTATCCAGTTTGAAACTATTTTGCTTTACGTTAAAAACAAAAGCAAGCCGGGGTTGGCAACTATTCAGTTCACAGAAAAATCACCCTTCTGGTGGTAAGGCCCAATTTTTTCTGACTAAACCACATTGCGGAACGGTACTCGGTGCTCGCCCTTTATCACCCCTACCGCGTACTGCGGGCAGCGCGTTGCCAGAGTACAATCTCGGAGTTTTCAAATCTAGGGTAAATAAGTTCCTTCTGGAAAAGCGTGCTCCATCTTAGGCTACATCTTCACTTTCTAAAGTGAGTTGGTAGCCAAACGCTAGTCCATCAGCAATAAAAAGTACCCATGTATTTTGTATAACTTATGTGTAATGGTTGCAAAATAAACGCTTTTTTACTTTACTTTTACTTTTACTTTAAGTACAGACAATTCATTTAGCCAAACATAATGTAACCAAATGTAATGCTGACAATGTCCTTTGAAGCCTTGGTATGTTAGTATGCGATGTGCTGAACTATTTCAGGTACAGTACAAGTTGAGCTGCCTCGAGTGAAAGCATTCAGATGGACCTCTGTTCCATGTACCCTACCCTGTAAGAGAGACCATACATTTTGAATTTAGAGGATATAATTGAATTTAATTGAGATATCATAAATATTCATATAGTTTTGAGTAGAAATGACATTTGGTGATTATTCAGAATGATTTTATCTGCGTTCGAGAAACCAGCAATTAAGCAATACTGGGTCAAAAATATGGCAGACAAATACCACGATGATGATTCATTAGTGTCATTATATCACACTGTTCGTATGTTTGTTGCTCCGTAACGCTGAATGAGCACCCTAAATTTGGTATCTTTCTACTAATAATTGAGTTTATTAAAAAAACTATAAACCGACTCAAATTATGCCATTGTCAGAACTGGATCAAATTGAAATGGGACTACACGGAAAGCACTAGCTTTCAAATAAGAAAATAATCATCAAAATCGGCTCACGCAGTAAAAGTTCTGAGGTAACAAACGATATTTTTTTAACAATACTTTTTTATTGTAATTATTGTAAACTAGCTACGCCCCGCGGCTTCGCACGCGTTGTTCCTATGGAAACGTTAAAAGGTGTTTTTCATCCCACGGGAACTGATTTATGGGATGTTTGATTCCAAGATTAGAATTACCTGTAGGTACGCAAAATTTCAGCCAGATCCGTCGAGTAGTTTTGGCGTCAAGAAGTAACAAACATCCATCTATCCATCCATACATCCATACAAACTTTCGCATTTATAATATTAGTGTGATATCTGAATTGTGGTCACCGTAACTCAAAAGTGATTTACTTAGCAGGGATTCAGTCACCGTCTCGCTTTGAAACTTACTACAAGACATGCTATACTAGCTACTTCATGCGACTTCTCTTAACGTATTATGAATAACCGCGGGTTCCCTTTTGCGCAACTAAGATTGCTTAACTCCGAATAGTTGACCAATGGGGCTTTCCTTCTGTGCAACTCGTTTTGTTCCACATTGCTCAACTTAATCATTTTAGACGAATTATTGAATAGAGTATTTACTAATCGACAAAAATTACAATCAAGTAATTGTAAATACCTACTATAATTTATGATTATTATTTAATTATTATTTTCTTTTTAACCACCTTCAAGAAAGGTGAAGATTCTCAATTCAACTGTATTTTTTATTATTTTTTTTATTTTTCTTACCTTAGAACTTTTGTTGTCCGATTCCATTTCAATTTGGTCCAGTTCTGACATGGCATCAACGATAAATTGATTTAAATTTTCTTAATTAAAAATAAAAGTTCTGCTAAAAGACCACGCTGATTCACGCTTGATTGCTATCGCTATTGCTTATCACTATTGCTGTCATTGGATGTCGTAACCTATCAGAGAAAGGGCAGTAGCTTATGAAATAAATAAATAAATAATGTGGGACAAATCACACAGCATTATCTAGCCCCAAGCTAAGCAGAGCTTGTGTTATGGGTACTAGACTATTGATATACATAATATATAATACAATACAATACATAGATAAATATTTTTTTATTATACATAGGAAACATCCAGCACGCCCTGAACAAATATCTGCAGATCGTACAAACATTTGTCCCTCGCCCACCGCGCCACAGAGGTCATCGTATTGAACCGACTACAGAATAATTAATTTTGTTTTAAAAAACTATAAACTAACTTCAATTTTTACAGTGTTCATGAAATTTCATGTATCCCACTGTCAGAACTGAACAAAATTAAAATGGGACCACACGGGAAGCACCAGCTTTCATATAA
Source organism: Eupithecia tripunctaria (assembly GCA_955876795.1). NCBI lineage: Eukaryota > Metazoa > Arthropoda > Insecta > Lepidoptera > Geometridae > Eupithecia > Eupithecia tripunctaria. The sequence goes on from OY041627.1 coordinate 5,922,275, forward strand.
AAAAGAATCCTGCAAATCGGACCACCCAGTCAAACGTTCTGAGGTAAGAAACAAAAAAAAACCAGACGAATTGAGAACCTCCTTCTTTTTTTGAAGTCGGTTAAAAAGGAGGTTCGCCGTCGAGTAAAAAACTCTACCAAATCCAACTTTTCAAGATCACAAACTTCATACGAATGTCAACAACAATTACTAAGACAGCGTTTAAAACTAAATTAGTGATATGAACACTAAACCGACTTTAATAGAATGTAATTGATGGTTAAGACGACCTAGTTGAATTTGTCCCACGGTTTCAAAAATGTTGCCAAACAATAATGCACGCAACTTTGACCTCTATTGTAATACTAGTAATAATCGTAATAGCTGGAACTGGTTTAAATTATAAGTCCACAAAAATATTTGAGTAATACGTCCACTGCTGATCGCCACTTACAAACAAGAACACTTTATATAAAAAAACCTAATCTTTGCAGACTTCTTCATCGGATCACTTCTTCCGCAAGTGGACAAAAAATTAAGTGAATTAGAGTCAATCGCACCTTATTTCTTATTTGATAGTAATTAATATTTATTAAGCTGTTTATATAGTAACCCCCTTATTCATATTAGTCTGCTAACTTAGCACACTGCTAAATCTCGCTCTGTCTTCTTCTATTGACATAAGTCAGACTGAGAAATAACACTACTTAGCAACTGTTTTATGTTAGCAGACCAATATGAATAAGGGGGTAACATTTTTACTTGTTTATGTGCTTATTTTGTAAGTCTAAAGAAATAAACGATTTGACTCTGACTCTGAGTCATTATCATTAGTGATCGCAGTAGAGGGATGACACGTTGGTGTTCTTCCAAAACAAACACGGTTCGTAGTTAACCCGCTCATTTGTAATGAATTCGACAAACTACGAAAGTTTTAGTTGTAAAATAGTGTTAGTAATAATAATAATGGAAAATTCACACAGAATTGTACAACCCCAAGCTAAGCAGAGTTTGTGTTATGGATACTATACATACATACATACATACATCGAGCATGTGGAATGTTAGTAAACAAAACACGACATAAATAACAAAATACTGAAAACTGTCTTCAAGTGTAAATATTTACGATGTTTTAATATTAGTAATAATTAGTATTGTGGGATAAATATTAATTCCGCGAGATTTTTTTTTAATAGGACCACCTCTCTCGGGACTATATATACCCAATTTAATAGCGAAAGCACTTTTAAAATAGGGCCATGATTGAGGGCGAAATCGACGAACATACGTTAAAAAAGTTTTAAAAATGCATACATGTGAAAATAGAAACTCCTCCTTTTTTAAGTCGGTTAAATATACACAGAAGGAAGCTGCTCGCCTTCCTCTAGGTTCTACCTTCCTTTAGGTTGTACGACATCCACGTTTGAAGGGGTCGATTCTTACGCCTCGGCTTCCTCGCCCAGCTTACTTAAACAACATACAGCATAAAACAATAAATAACATATTTATAATGTTTAACTTCGATCTCATTTATTAATTAAGTATATAATTTATATAATTTTATGAAAGTATTGCGTAACAATGTTGTGTCCGCTTATTATAAGCGTATAGAACCTGCCTAGATACTAAGTTAAAACAAAATGCTTGATGTATACGCTGTTGGCGTTCCTTTTTAATAAATAAATAAACATACCTTGCAAAAACTAACAGTATTTTAATAAACACTTAAATTGCATAACATAACGTAACCTCCTTAAATGTGGGGCACACGTACGATTCTATTGTTAAGTTTGTTCACAGACCACGTAATGTTTGACAGTTGGACTTTTTACACGTACTTTAAATACCGTTTCGTGCCCTCTCAAGAGTGAAAATGGCTGCGTTTGCGCAGATTTGGATGTGTCAACATCGAAACTACGATGATTGCTCCAGATGATTACATTAATGATGTTTGCTTGGCCGGATGTCGCCCAGTTCCACACCGACAATAGTATGTAAGAACATAAATTAGTTGTGTTAGACTTAGATATGCAAAGATTGTATTAGTTGATAAGCGATAAACTTGCTCGTGGTTTCTTTTTCACTTCTTCCGCTAGTGGACAAAAATTGAAGTGAATTAGAGTCAATTGCACCTTATTTCTTATTTGATAGTATAACTACCTCATTTTCAACCTATTTCTTTTGACTTTCACTACAGTTATAAAATGTATCAATAACGAATAGTCCAGAAATTCATTACAAATAATCAAAGAGGTTACAAACATCCATACAAATTTTCGTATTTATAATATTAGTGTTTAATCGCCTATCTATGCCAAATACACTTAGTTTACAAAACACTCAAAAATCTATTTTTCTTGCTACACACAATGACCCACGGCGGGAACCGACTCCCCAACTCTCTGCGTTGCTATCCATCCAGTCAGCCACAGAGGTCGTCAAATAACTTGATAACTTGTTAACACCATAAACCTTCAGGCAAAAGCAACCATCATACCGTAACCAGAAATAAATTTGAATTCAGTAATTTGAGGGAATTCCTCAAACATGAAATTTTAATGAACACAATATATTTGGGCTGAGGGTGCTACAACTTCATAATTAAGGGTCGTATGTGGCTTGAAGATTATCCATACTAATAATATAAACTAGCTGCGCCCTGCGGCTTCGCACGCGTTTTTCCTATGGAAACGTTAAAAGGTGCTTTTCATCCAACGGGAACTGATTTATGGGATAAAAAGTAGCCTATGTTTGATTCTAGGATTCGAATTACCGTATGCAAAATGTCGGCCAGATCCGTCCAGTAGTTTTGGCGTAAAGAAGTAACAAACATCCATACATCCATCCATACAAACTTTCGCATTTATAATATTATATTATATAGTGTGATGTGATTCGAAGGTAGCTCCGTCTATTTATCTTTGACCTTTTTGCTCCTAAACGACTATGTACCACGACCTCAACAGCCTGTATCGGTCCACTGCTGGACACAGGCCTCCTCCTGATAAACGCCTTATTGGTATTTCACTCATGGGGGTAATGCCCATAATCCCGTTGCTGGGCATGCGGGTTGGGGATCGCAGTTTTTTCAGTGCAGAACGTATCTTAGTCGCCTCTTACGACACCCATGGGAAGAATTGGGGTGGTGCAAATTCTTAGCCTCAACAAGACCTCAACATTAAGTTACTCCTAGCGAAGCCCGCCCAACACGCAGCGGGGGAGGGTAGTCCTGGCGACTCTGCGTCAAGTGGCTGAAAGGGGTTTGGGCTGCACGTAGAGCCTGGTACACCCAGGCACCCAGGGCCGATGCTGCGAGGGGGAGTCATCGGCCAAAAAAAGGTCGCTGAGTTTGTCTTGGCGGTGAAGTACCGTAATAATATTTATAATTAATTCATTAATTTGACACAAGTAAACATACACTAGTTAAAATGAATCCATAGACTCCCGAACTAGTAAAAACTGTATTTCAGAAGTCAGTGGCTTCTCCCATGTCAAATACATTTTGTGTCCTACAAAAATGTTACATTTATGCATTGATTTAAAAAGGGAAGATAGGTTACGTTCTCCCAGCGCTTACTCAAAAATTGGCATGTGTTACAACTACACGCAAACACATACGCTCACAGTTATATTTCCAGTCCTGTGCAATACAAAGAAGAACAAAGACGGAAAGACGTATCTAGGACCGAAGTGAGACTGAGACAACAATATTTCACGCGAATCACGACCGCCCGTGCCGCCGCCGGTCAGACGGTGACTGATGTGGGAGAACACAATTTGAGGTTGCCACTTTCGAGCAACCAGTACCTCATCTTCGTATTTAATAAATCAATGCATTTATGTCGTTCTTAAGACAACTAAACAGTAAAAAGAATAAGGTTCGTATGAATACACAAAAATGATACACAAAGATAATGGGATAGAGAGGAATGATCTCTCTACCACTCACTTCCGTGAGCTCTTATTGAACAATATTTATTATGGTCTATCTAAACTACAATTATCATGATAAAATTGTAATTACAAATGACGTTACTTAGACAAGCAGCAACTAAAATAATTACGTCAAAGTTTAAGGGCGTAGATTCATAAGCATTTCTTCGTCATCATCGTAATCAAGAACTAGAAAACCAATGAAGAAACGAAACACGTTTCTTAAATCTTACTGGATTTATTCATGTCTGAATGAAGTCGTAAGTATGCAGACTTGGTTTAGGAAAAGCGTTCAATCTTCATACATGGCCATAAAACTAAATTCAGAGCCGAATCGAATTGAGTCTGATATACACAGGGTGGTTCGGAAAGAGTGTACTGAGCCGAAAGTGAGTGATTTTGGATTTGGAGGGGGTGAATATTTGTTCTACATACTATAACTTTATTGAATTTTAAATATTTTTTAATGGTAGGTATGAAAAAAAAATTGAGGCGTTTTTATAAATTTTTACGTTTATTCTTACATTATTATTATTGTTTTCAAATTTCATAGGACTCATAGAACAATATAATAATGCATCGATTTTTTTATTGTTTTAATCGATTCTTTAGGTCATTATTTAACCGAGGAATGATAAGACGCTCACTGAATTTCGCATTAACAAGGTAAAAAAAACAAATCAAAACTACAATCATTTTCGGGTGATAAAAACGCTGCCATATTGGCGCCATGTTTATGTGACGTCGACGTATACACTTGATTAAAACCTTTGGTGACGACCTCGGTAGTGATCATCTCAGGAAAGAGGTTTTCCGAAAAAACTGAAAATAATCGATGTCACGTCCGCTTTAGTCAATGGCGTAGCGTTTTGAAATTTTGCGATTGAGATTAAAAATATCAATTTTTTAATGGTTAAATTCTACAATAAAAACATCTCAAAATGCAAAAAAAAATATGTATATATGTTTCTATGTCAATAGAGAATACGTATATATTTGTTTAGCCATTTTGAAATTACATGCATATACCCTATTGTTTTGTAATTTTATGACAAAACGTTGACTTTCTGAAAAAACTAACATTTAAGACATATTTTGTGATGTTAAATAATTTAAAGAGTAGAGTGCGTGTAAAATAACACTGTAAATTTTTTTAAATATATAATAAAAAAATATTTAAAACAAGTTCCCACAAGTTGAACCTCTCGGTGTCCAGAATCGTGGTGATTCTTTCGGATATATCCCTTTCCGTGTCACCTTGTATACCTTTTATTCATGCTTTATGCTGTAATTCACCATTATGTGTTTCGCTTCAAAATAAATTATCAGTGTGGCCAGCAGCACCTACTGCAGAACAATGCTACCACCAACTGCGATCCCCAACCCGCATGCCCATCGTGGGGATTATGGGCATTTCGCGATAGAAGCTATGCAATAGCTTAAAAAGTGGTAACAGTTCTATGACGTCACAGTTTTATAGAACAAATGGAAGTTACCATTATTAACTCTCGGAAGCAGATATCAGATATTACACAACGGATGTGAGTGTTACTCACGGCAAGGTAATTTGAGCTGTAACTGGGCCGCATCGGACCCGTGGCCCAGTAGCATTTGACCCACCGTGGGCATGGGCAATGGGCAAATGGGCATGTATGTCTCAAGAAATTAACGCATTCACTGCCCGGGTTTTGTGACCTAAAAGGAGCGATACGCAGCTAGGAAGTCGGGTAGGTGTGTGGGCGACGAAAGTCTTAAGATGGCGCATAACGCGCCATTTTGTGAAAAGGGTAGTCATATGATTTGGCGTTTATAGGAGCGGGACAGAGCATACGTTTTTGGAACAGCGTTGGCGCAAAAATGATGTTTTTGTATATTTATTTACAAGAAAACTACACCACTTATGAAAGAACCCCATCAGAACCAAAGAATTAGTAACGACGTACGAATCAAAAGAAAAATCTTTTCTATAGGCCGCGGGGTTCTTGAGATCTAGACTAAATTAGGTGCTAAACAGTGCACCATCATGATTTCTGTTTTTTTTGTGAAGTACCTTGGAACTTTTGACTGCATGGGTGGTGCGAGTTTCATGATTCTTTTTTTATATGAAAGCTGGTGCTTCCCGTGTAGTCCCATTTTAATTTTGTTCAGTTCGTGACATAGGGCTCCTTGAAAATTCAAGAAAAACTATAGAAATTGAAGTCGGTTAATAGTTTTTTAAAACAAAATTAATTATTAACAAATCCACTAGGTTCAAGCCTTAACGTCATGACATCGCCATATCGCCGCTATTCTGTCGCCGAGTTAACAGGTCCTGACTCAGCTTGTTGCTCTACACAAAAACCTAGAGTAGGTAATTTGTGAAGGAGTGCTGATTTTCAGTCAAATTTGGTGATTCTTTTTTTATTTGAAAGCTGGTGCTTCCCTTGTGTTCCCTTTTAAATTTGGTCCTGATCCGATAATGGCATCCATAAGAGAAAAATTTAATTGAAGTCGGTGTATAGTTTATTTTAAACAAACCCAATTATTTATGGTTGGAATTGGAACCAATTTAGAACGCTTACAGCTAGGTAGCTTGTAGGCTAATGTGGCGTTTTCTTAGGACCTTATCATACGTGCGATTTGATAAGCTCGCCACGATTAGCAATCGCCGTGCACCCACATGCTCTCACCATGAAATCGTAAATCTCCAGAATAAATATATACTGGTTATCCTTAGATTTGGTATTCTGATAAAAACAATGAAGTTGTTCTGTAAAACAACGTTTTTATTGTAATTGGTTACACTTTGATATTAAACAGACAAATCAAATAAACACTAACTTATATCAATACTACATTAACAAAGAAACGACAATTATGTTTCTTTATCAAACACCTTTTTCTCCTATTATTATCTTAGTTAACTTATTTTCAGTTCCCTCGATTCACCACGCAGATCGGCTATGTCAATCTTTTCTTTCCGATGACGTATTCCATATGACAGTGACGTTAACATCGACTGACAGAACATCAAAGGTATATTCTGCCTTTACAAAAGACACAGCAAGCCATGAAATAAGAAATAAGAAGTTGAAGTTGCCTTTACAAATGAATAAAACTCTAATGTTAGAAAAATAGTTCAGAACAACTGAAATATCATAAATATATTTTTAACTCTAGGGAAATAATTATGACAGTCAAAGGTTTACATGGTTATTTGGAAAATAAAGAAATTACAATCCATTCATATACACAACAGCCGAGATTTTATATGACAAAAGCTTAGCTCGATGGACAAAAGAAATAAACTAGATAGCTCACAGTTTCCGAGTCTCCACAAACCACACTTCCCAGTCCAAGTTTTCACGAGAAGTCCTTGAAGATTGTCAGCGACACCTGTCAACCTTTTCTTTACAAAGTTTGTGAGCTCACAAACTGGTATTTGTCATATGAAATCAGTGAATTGTGTGTTTTTGTGGTGTGCTCGTTCACAAAATTTCGTTCCCTTACCGAAATAACGTTGACAAGAGATTTGATCGTAGATTATTTAAATAAAAACATCATCGTTCGAACAACCGGTAAATGTTCTCGAGTGGCAGGCAACCACGATGCAATGAGCAATATGACCTCTGTGGAGCGGTGGGCGAAGGTCCGCCTGCGACGCAGGAAGTTGCGGGTTCGATTCCCGCCTCGGGACAAATGTGTGTACGATCTGCAGACATTTGTGCCGGGCGTTCTGGATGTTTTCTATGTATAGTAAAAATATCTATCTATGTCGGTTATTGTATTATGTATATCAGTTATCTAGTACTAGTACCTATAACACAAGCTCTGCTTAGCTTGGGCTAGATGATGCTGTGTGAATTGTCCAGCATTATTTATTTATTATTTCTTAATAGTGTGGGAAGACCTCCCACTCAATGGACTGACGACATTGTAGCGGTTGCAGAGAGTCGATGTATAGAGGCGACTGTGAAGCGCTATAGTAGCGTCGTTTTGTGGAGCCCTTTGTCCAGCAGTGAACGTATGGACTGATGATGATGACCAGATATCCTGGTGGAACCAAACCGGGTCCCACGCTCCTTGCAAAGACAGTGATATGTCTGATAAGTTGTTTATCATTCTTTTTCTTGGAACTGTAATGAAAACACACCACGGTAGCTTGTGTTTCGGTCTGTGTTCATTGTTTTGAGGTACGATAACGTGTGTGGTATTAATCCAGATTAAATATTCAGTTTTTTTAGTTTTTATTTATTTGGAGTAACATTCAGTTACACTTTTAGACTAATTAAACTGAATGCTACTCATTCTAAAATGATATATTGAGGTTAAGTGTAATCAGCACCGTAACCCTATTAAAGGTATCTAATAAATTAATAATTGAGTTTGTTTTAAAAAACTATAAACCGACTTCAATTATTTGGTTTTCTCATGGAGGACATTGTCAGAACTGCACCAATTTGAAACACCAGCTTTCAAATAAAAAGAAGAATCTTCAAAATCGGATCACTAGGTCATAAGTTCTGAGGTAACAAACATTTAAAAAAATATAGTCGAATCGAGAACCCCTCCTTTTCTGAAGTCTGTTAAAAAATAGACAAGGCAATACACGAAGACGTTAAAAGGTTCCGGGAAGACAATGAAAAATAAACATAGAAATTGTTGAAATTTATGTTTTAAAATTAGTTTTAATTCTTTGCTCGATTATAGCAATATAAAAGCCATTATGGCGCTCATCAGTTAGAGGCCTGAGTCCAGCCGTGGACCATTATAGGCTGTCGAGTTCGAGGATATTTTTATATTCTTGGATTATGTTGTTCTTTGTAAAAAACAGATGAACTTGAGATGTTTTAAATACCTACTTAATATTTAAAACATCTGAAGTTCATCTTTTTTTATCATTTTTTAAAGAGCTCGCATAATTATCACATTGCGATAATTATGTCGCTCTAACTAAGTAACAGAAAAAAACACAGACAATTTATAAAAAACTAAACAGATTGAACTTATATACCAAACCAAACTAAGTACCTATAATTAAGAGAAAAATAACAAACAATTAGATATAGATCCACCTTTAAAAGAAAATAATGTTCAATATCGTCCCGTATAACAATGGAAACGCACTAACGGTATTATAACCAAGTAGTGAGCAGTCGACATGTTGTGACAGTTACCGAGTTCTGAGTAACGACTCGCTATAGCCCGTGACTTTGTATGCTTTTGTTGTGGTTTTATACAGTTGTATCAGTTGTGTACCAGTAGGGCATGTAGGTTTATACGTATGGTACCCTATACTATACGTACTTAGGGTCTTCGAAGTAAATTTAGTTAACGGCTTCATTGTCAACAGTACAGTCAACCCGCTAAATGTCATCATTTATTTCAACATTATTTATTTCTGTAGACATGCTAAATCAAATGTCGAGAAGAGAAGGGGGCTATTGTACCTACCCCATTAGAAGAACCATTATTTTTTACGACATCTTTTTGCAAAGATCACTCCAAATTGTTCTCTACGACTTCCGGCCATAGAGTATACAGGGCGTCCCACGGCCATGTCACATGGGGAAAGGAAATTTCATGGTCTTCCTTTTATTTGACACTAGCTGTGCCCCGCGGCTTCGCACGCGTTGTTCCTATGGAATCGTTTAAAGGTGTTTTCCCGGCTGTTATTCGTAATTTTTCTCACCTTTTAAACCTTAACATTTCAAGACCAAGATAAGATAAATCCGTTCAGCCGTTCTCGAGTTTTAGCGAGACTAACGAACAGCAATTCATTTTTTTATATATGGACGAGAAGCGCCTCGCGGTTTCCAGCGTAGTTACTGTTCCCGTGGGAATTCCGAGATAAAATACAGCCCATGTCGCCTTAAAAAGTAAGCTTTATAATGAAGAAATATTTTTTTTAATCGGTCTAGTTTTTTCGGAGCATAATCAATACAAACAACCAATCAAATTTTTCCTCATTATAATATTAGCAGAATAGTGTATACTCGCGGCTTTGTTTGTTTTGTGGAAACGTTTAATGTATATTTATATCCCGTGGGAACTGATTTAAGGGATAAAAATAGCCTATGTTTGATTCCCGGATCAGAATTACCTACCTGTTTGCATAATTTCAGCCCGATCCCTTTAGTAATTTTAGCGTGAAGAGGTAACTAACATCCATTCAAACTTTCGCGTTTATAATAATTAGTGTAATGCTTTTTATGGGAAAAATATACCTTAGGACAGGATTGCCTTTTAGTCGATATTGTTACGGGTCTTTTAATTTTTTAAGCTATTGCATAGCTTCTATCGCGGGTTTTGAGCGCGGGGACCGAATCCAGAAATTCCGTAACGAAAAAACCTCACGCTCCCCACTCCGACCGGCACAGCGGTGATACTTTTTAGTTTTGCCATCTATCGATGAATAGCAAAACTTTTAATGACTTTTTGAAATATCACGCTTGTCTCTTTATTTCAGCAACTCGCCTCTAGGTGGCATTGCAATAGCTTTACCGCGGCAGTCCCCGACGAGTGCCACACGACTTTTTTTTACAATTTTGCTGGTTCGATTGCCGGTTTCGACAGACGATTATTCAAAAATCTTTGAATGCGGTATAAATTGTTTTTAAAATCAAAATCTTCTTTCAGTAAAAAAAATATATGTACAAATTTTAAGATGCTTACCTTCATGTGACCGTGGGACACCCTGTAGATATCCATAGAGTAGATAGAGCGATGACAATGCATCCATAGACACGGAACATATAAATTACCAATGTACCTATAAATAACCATTGAAGTTCTCTAGGGGAGATGGACCGAAATCAATTACTTCCGGTGTCGGAAGTTATTGTACTTATGTTTGTTTACTTTTGTAGTATACCTAGTAGAAGTTGGTTTAGATATAATTTCAATACTCAATCATTTTACTCTAGAAACAAGAGTTCTTCTACTATAGAAACTAAGGTTCTTCCAACACAAACAAGGTTCGTAGTTAACCCGCTTACATTCATAATGAACTCAATCATTTATTGTATTCCATAGGTGTACAGAGGTATATACATCAAACTAATATTATAAATGCGAAAGTTTGTATGGATGTGGATAGATGTATGGATGGAGGGATGTTTGTTACCTCTTCACGCCAAAACTACTGAACGGATCTGGCTGAAATTTTGCATACAGGTAATTCTAATACTGGAATAAAACATAGGCATATAAAGTTTTGGGTTATTATAGGTAGTTAACAATATATCGTACCTAACCATTTTGAATGGAGCATAAACGTAAACAAACCGCCCATACTTAACCTAAAATTCACTTTGTTGGCGCGTCCTTTTATACGTAATTTACATTACTTGTCGATTTTAGATCCTCCCTTCAGTAAAAATTGCGTACAATTATATCTGAAACTCGACGCCAAGCAAGCGAGATTTTGAAATTTGTGTCGTACTTTGTTTACTAACATGCTTCATTCAAAATGGATAAACCATAGGTATGGGTTTCTAAGAAATCAAATAATATCCCAAAAATGCAACTAACTGTGCTAAAGTCCGAATAAACTATAAAGACGACCTCGGTGGCGCAGCGGGCGAAGGTCCGCCTGCGACGCAGGAAGTTGCCGGTTCGATTTCCGCCTCAGGACAAATGTTTGTACCATCTCCAGATATATGTTCAGGGTGTTCTGGTCGTTTTCTATATATAATAAAAAATCTATCTATGTAATGTATTGTATTATGTGCATCGGTCATCTAGTAGGTACCCATACGACAAGCTCTGCCTAGTTTGGGGCTAGATGATGCTGTGTAGATTGTCTAACATTATTTATTTTCTTATTTATATTTATTTACGCTTTGCTTCGTGGTGTAGTGGTTATAACATCCCGATACTGAGGGGAGGTCGTGGGTTCAAGTCAAGTCGTAGTCAAAAATATTTGGAATAATTTTCGATTGCGCATATTTTTACTTATGTAAGTACTTAAGGCCCATACACCAGCGAAAGTGGCGCCCCCAACTATTTTATCTTATTATTACGTTAAACGCAGGATTTTTTAAAAATCCTACGTTCAGTTTGTGGTATCTATTATAAGCTATTTATTAATGTCTCTGTTATAGTTTTATTTTGTAAAGCTTAGGCAGAGATACGAAGTTGCGCTTTTTGGCCACCAAACTCTATTTTCGCATCTCCCCCTAAACTGTATGAGATAAAATTATTACAGATTTATTAAAAAATAGCTTATAAAAGATACCACAAACTGAACATAGGATTTTTAAAAATTCCTATTATAAACGTAAAAATATGGTAAAATAGATATCGCTGTCATATTGGCTCGGGTATGCGCCTTAAGTCAGATGGTACATAAGGCTCGAACAATTCCATTAAACCTTTGCTGATATTTTAATTTAAAAAACACAAAAATTCCTTATTCGATGAATCGTTTTGCATTTACTGATGACGCCTCACGGAAAATAACAATCTACAAATCTCAGAAAATCTTTTCAAAATTAAATTTCTCTTTCATAAAAGGACGAGAAAAATACCACAAAGAAACGAATTTCTCGCTAATAAAGCCCCTAGAATAACTGCCTTCGGCAAAATAGAGGGATATAGAGCAAGATATCGGTAGGCTGGGAGGTGTTTGTATGAACCATCGGTCAAATAAGGGTCAATTCATACTAGCGCAGAGTCGAAGCGCATCGAAGCGTCAATCCGAAACTTAATATAGCAAATTCACCCTTATCTCCACAATGTAATGCACATATTTCTTCCAAGGAAAAAAAAGACGCGCGAATTCACGCGCATTCGACGGAATTCGCGCGCCTGCGTGCGAGCAAATCTGATTGGACTTCGCTTTGATTGTGAGGAATTTGACGCTTCGATGCGCTTCGACTCTGCGCTAGTATGAATTGACCCTTAGTGAAAGAAAGAAAGAAAGAAAATGATTTATGAAATACTACACAACACTACAAATAAAATTAAAAGACTACTTAGTAACACGAACAAACACAGTTAACAATTATTGGAAAGCGAAAACTAACTAAGTTTTAGTGTGTACAGTGTGTGTGTATATAAGTGAGTTATGAATCGCCTTATGCCGGTAGCTGCGGTGCTGGCTTAGAATTTGCACCACCCATCTCTTCCCGCGGGTGTCGTAAGAGGCGACTAAGAGATATCCACCGGGGCGGGCAGCAGCGCCACTTGCAAGGCAATTCTACGACCGGGCTGCGATTCCCAACCAGCATGCCAGAGTGGGGATTATGGGCATTGTCCTCCATAAGATAAACGCTAACAAGGCGTTTATCAGGGGGAGGCCTGCGTCCAGCAGTGGATGGGATAAAAAGTAGCCTATGTATAATTCCAGGCCTAGAACTACCTGTATGCAAAATTTCAGCCTGATCCGTTCAGTAGTTTTTGCATGATAAAGCAACAAACATACATACAGACATGTTTACAAACTTTCGTGTTTATAATATTAGTAGAATCTATTATCTATTATTTGATATTAATTTAACTTATCAAGAAGTTCTATTCATTAGTTTTAATAACCATGATGGATATAAAATTTTCCCACATTACGTTACTAAAATCTTAAGGCAATTTTGTTCAGATTATTCCTCCATAAAATCGTCACCCCTCTTCTGGCCAAAGCTTCGAAAATTCTGAAGGCATTTCTTGCATTTTCCTGTAGGATATAAATTAGGATTCATTGACTTGTGAAAGTGACCAAAGTTACATAGAAAACGGTTGAGCTGTTGAATACAATCCGCGTGCCTGATATAACGATCCAAAAAATTTCAGGTGCAAAACATAGGTAGGGCTATAGAGGATTAGATTAAATTAGGTAAATAGTAAAGCAAAATAATAATAATAAATAAATAATAATGATAATAATAAATAATGCTGGACTATTCACACAGCATTACCTAGCCCCAAGCTAAGCAGAGCTTGTGTTATGGGTACTAGATAACTGATATACTTAATACAATACACTACATAGATAGATATTTTTTTTATTATGTATAGAAAACATCCAGAACGCCCTGAACAAATATACCTGCAGATCGTACAAATATAATAATGTTAATTAAAATGAAAAAGTTATAATTTTAAAACAAGTTAACAATAATGTATTAAATAAGTAGTAAGTATCGGTGACCGAGCTTCGCTCGGTTTTTGTTTGGTAAATTGTGCTTATTAGAAATTATAGTAGTACTATTCGCCAATAGATGGCAGGAAGAGTCATATTTTGCACTTTAATTCCTAAGGTGATAGGATAAAGTTCATTATTGAAAACACGAATAAAATAGTGTTACTATTCGCCAATAGATGTCAGGAAGAGTCAATTGAGTACGATAAATCTTATTATTTAGAACATAAAAACTAATAAAACGTCATTTTCTGAAAATTAACCCTAGCTAGATCGATTTATCGCCCCCGAAACCCCCTGTATACTAAATTTCATGATAATCGTTGGAGCCGTTTCTGAGATTCAGATTATATAAATATATGTATAACTACAGGGTGGGGCAAATTTTTGGCCCCTTATAGCTACCGTTTCTTTTGTAGTTAGAAGGTTTTGTTCATAAGAACCTTCTGTTTTATTTTGAAGAACAAATATTGCCATTTTTGGTTTATTGAAAAAAAGTACGGTTCGCCCAAAAAATGACCTTTGTCAAAAAAAACAAGTTGGTCTTAATCGACTCTATTTCCAACCAGGAACACTTTTCTCAAAGTAACATACCAAATCAAATCGTAAGTTTTGGCAATAATTAAAAAAAACAATTCCCATACATTTTCTATGAAAAAACGTGTAAGTGAAAACAACAATGTCACTCATTCAATGGTTCTTAATTTAAACTCGTATGTAACTACTTTTTTAAGTTGGTAGGCCAATTTTTAAGGGCTCTCAGAAATTAAATTTTTACTTATTTTTATTTTTATTACCCACCCTGTTTAAATAAATATATTTATATGCAAGAATTGCTCGTTTAAAGGTATAAGATTTGTTAATATTGTTCTCTTCACCTACCAACAGTGTAAAGACAGTCGACCATAAATATAATAAATCTCAGTCAAATTGTCCCGCCAAATAAGAATGCGGCCATCTCCAGGTAATACAGCTATTTATTACCTTATTCAATTTATTCGACAAGGAAAATCAGTTTTATTGCTACTGGTTGAAAAATTACTTTTATAAATTACTAGTTGCGCCCCGCGACTTCGCACTAGCTGTTTCTATGGCAACTTTTTAAGGTTATTTATATGCCGAGACAATTGATTTACTAACCGACTCCAAAAAAGGAGGAGTTTCTCAATTCGATGGATCGTTTTTTCCCTTTTTTATGATTTTATGTGTTACCTCAGAACTTTTGACTGGGTGGTCCGATTTTTATGATTCATTTTTTATATGAAAGCTGGTGCTTCCCGGGTGGTTACATTTTAATTTAGTGCAGTTTTGACAATAGGATCCATGAAAATTCATTAAAAAACTATAAAAATATGCGTTATTCCAGGCCTAGAACTACCTGTATGTTACTTCATCCTGATCCGTTCAGTAGTTTTTGCGTGAATGAGTAACAATTATACATACATACAAACTTTCAAACTTTTGCGTTTAACTTTTGCAGACGTCTATTTTTAGAATGGGATTTGCGTAATTCGATAGAGATAGATACCAGAAGATATTAGAAGTGCCTGTTTGAAGATTTTTAAAAGTATATTACCTATGCCAAAACAAAACATATTATGTTATATCCAAAATGGCATTCGGGAATTTTTGGGTGTTTTATTGTTTTTATAGGAAGTTATTCGCTTAGTAAATACGCCAGTACCGTTCTTAAAAATGCAATATAAGTAGATACTTGTATAGTAAAGGTTCAAAGAACTGGTACCTACCTAAGTTACCATTATAATGTTTGGTCGCACGAATCAAATCGACTACTCTACATGCTTAGAATATGTTTCAACATATATAAATAAAGAAAGAAATAAATATTCATAGCTTAAAAAATACACTATTACATACATAAACTGAAGTGAGTTTCTTAATGAAGTTATCCTACACCGTAAAAAACTACAAATAAAACAAATAACAGTAAACAATTATAAGGCTTAATGCTATGAAATGGCGTCCGACTCATCATTATGTTGAAATAGCTACTACGCATAGCTATCCCAACGCTGATCTTCCGTCGGAGCCAATTTAAATACAAAGGTTATATTTTTCTCAGTTACGTATATTTTGTATTTCCTTTATTATTCGTATAAGGTGTGTGGCTACGAATAAATTCTTATTTCTTATATCCTATTTATCGCTCGTTCGTGCGATATTTGACCGCTTCGTACCAAACAGATTCATTATTTCCTTGACACATAATACCTTTTGTTCCGATGCGGAACGAACTTGCGAAATAATTACTAACATCCAAGTTTCAGCAAAGAACCAGGATCTCGACATTTTACACCAACGATGTTATTTATAAACGTGTAAAGCTCTGATTTGTACATAGATATGTCGATTTATATGTAGTTATGTCTACGTATTATTAGTTTTTTTATTGTTGTTCCCATGGAAGCGTTTATAGGTGATTTGTATCTCACGGTAACTGATTTATTGGATATAAAAAGTGTATATATGGTTAGTGTTTGATTCCAGGATTAGAATTAGCTGGATGCAAAATTTCGGCTTTATCCGTTCAGTACATTGTGCGTGAAAGAGTAACAAACATACATTGATACATTATTTTTTATTATTCTTACTTATTTGCGTTTTTAATATTAGTAGGATTATGAAATCTACATAAGCATACAGATTTCCTTAAACTGTCCCATGATCCTATCCATCATGGATTTCTGGTAGAGATTTCGCTCTTGACTGCCAATGGTCGCTTAGTTTTAGTTATCTTGTTGTAAATAGTTCCTTTTAAAAGTGGCCAATAAAGTGTTTTTAATTCTATTCTATTTGATTCACTTAAAATTTTTGTTTGGTACGCAAAACATTTTTTTGTAAAGGTACATTAAACATTAAAGTATGTCATTAACAGCGATATATCAACCATGATTGAGTGTTTATAAAAAAAAGGATAAAAGTAAAGTATAATAATGTTACTTTAAGTCCAGTAGGGCAGGCATTCACCATGTACCCTGCTAACTGGATTGGATTATTTCAACTTTCTCCGCACTTTGGCAAATTTTCTGCGTGTATTCGGAACGCTTCGAAGATAGTATCATTATTATCAGTACGAGAATCTTAAAAAAACCACTTCTTAAATTTTATAAAATGTTTTCTATATTCTTGCCGTATTTTTGGCGTAGGTAAAGAAGGTGAAAAATATAAACAAAATATCCAAACTTTCGCCTAAAGATAAGAAAGAAGATATCTTCGCATATGTGTCTTTTTCCACGGTTCTTGCTATAAGTATAAACGTGCCACTCAATAATTTAAAACATTTTGACACGGATATCGACATACGTAAGCTCCGTTTACAAACAACCCGGTGTACAAGTTCTGCTAGTTGTAGTTTGTACTTGCAACGACATAACAAAGTTCTTGTTGAACGCCACCTTGCGGGTAGAGTTGGAACTAGAATGGATGTGGTGCTATAAATCTACTAGAGTTAAAACTTTGCTTAAGTTTTGTCCAAGTGAGTTTTTTTTTCATAAAGCTTCTTGGAATTTAAATAATATTCCTTAAATTTACGACCGTTGAAGCGGAAAGTTTATGAATTTTAAAATTTTAATATTGCTTCTAGATTATGTACCAACATTATTTTTGAAACGTGCGTGAACCCACAATATTCCACTCAGTACACCACACACTACTCATTTCGTGTTTCGTGTAAGTGATTCTTTGAAGCTTTTAATTTGGTAAGATGTCATATTTTTTTTCAATTGCAAGCATCAACTCACATTTATAGAAAATATTGAAAACTGTGTACCTTAATTCCTTATTTTCCTTAATACATAACTATTTCATAATAACAAAGCAGTAAGCTAAGGTCAAAATAGATATGGGACCAAATATACTACCAAACCACGTGCTTATGCGCTTTATTAATATAATCTGTCTGACCTGGCATCTATGCATCTATAAATAAAAACATACATATAAATTATGTTAAACCATTCACACAGAATAGGGTATATGCATCGATTTTTTTTATTGTTTTAATCGATTCTTTAGGTCTTTATTTAACCCAGGAATGATAAGACGCTCACTGAATTTCGCATTAACAAGGTAAAAAAACATATCAAAACTACAATCATTTTCGGGTGATAAAAACGCTGCCATATTGGCGACATGTTTATGTGACGTCGACGTACGCACTTGATTAAAACCTTTGGTGACGACCTCGGTAGTGATCATCTCAGGAAAGAGGTTTTACGAAAAAACTGAAAATAATCGACAATACGAAATGTCAAGTGGGCAGAATAGTGTCAAATCAAGGTGCAGCAAGCAGAATAAAAAAAGAAGAAATGCGTACAGTGATGTCACGTCCGCTCTAGTCAATGTGAGTAGCGTTTCGAAATTTTGCGATTGAGATTTAAAATATCAATTTTTCAATGGTTAAATTCTACAATAAAAACATCTCAAAACGCAAAAATAAATATGCAGATATGTTTCTATATCAATAGAGAATACGTATATATTTTTATAGCCATTTTGAAATCACATGCATATACCCTATTGTCTAGCCCCAAGCTAAGAAAAGCTTGTGTTACGGGTACTAGATAACTACCTATCTTATGTAATCGTAATATCTATGCAGATGCTGTGAGTTATGTTGAACAGATTCGTGTAAATATGACTACATTAGCCATTAATTCTATTATGGATACGGTACTAAATTTGCACCTCTAAACTAAAGCTTCAGAGAGCTATACGGCCGACCAAAGAATGTGTTTCTTGAAATAAATTTTGAAATTGTCCCTACCTAGTAATCTATTTATTTTGTAGTCACTCATAATCTTATTCTTTCTGTCAATCATACGTAATCGTTTTTATTTATTGATGTCATGGTATATGGGATAAAAAGTAGTCTGTGTTATTCCAGAGCTAGACCTAAATAATAGCTTTTTTTCTGTTCTGCAACAAATTTGGCATGAAGAAGTAATAAACTTACATCAATCCAAACTTTCGAGTTTGACAGGGACCCACTTTTATAACTTAGTCTCTCTTCCAAAAGGGTGTGCTGAGAGAGAACTCGCTTTTGCGATGCTGTTTTCCCTGTTAAATGTTGTTTTTAACCGATTTCAAAAAAAGGAGGAGGTTCCCTATTCGACTATTTTTTTTTTATGTTTGTTATCCCTGAACTTTTGACTGGTAAGTCCGATTTTCATGATTTTTCTTTTATATGAAAGCCGTGTAGTCCCATTTTAATTTGGTTCAGTTCTGACAAAAGGATCCATGAAAATTCACGAAAAAACTATAAAAATTGAAGTCGGTTTATAGTTTTTTAAAACAAAATTAATTATTATACAATGAACACCATGGAATTATTATGTTTGTGATGCCGCCTCTAAACCTTCTCAGCTCTACAGCCGTCAAAGTTATGCATTTAATTTCCGCTCAGTACATTCCATTCCAGTCCGTCTTTTCTGTGGCTTCCATTAAATACTTCGGATTGAATTTTGAAATGTTCAACGATATTTTACAATTTATATTTCACTGAAGCTGTTATTTAGGGACCTACTAGCTGCGCCCCGCCGCTTCGCACGCGTTGTTCCTATGGAAACGTTTAAAGGTGATATTTATCCCACGGGAACAGATTTACGGGATAAAAAGTAGCCTATGTTTTATTCCAGTATTAGAATTATCTGTATGCAAAATTTCGGCCAGATCCGTTCAGTAGTTTAGGCGTGAAGAGGTAACAAACATCCATCCATCCATCCATCCATACATCCATACAAACTTTCGCATTTATAATATTAGTGTGATTCTACACATGAGTTTGTGGAATCCTTCCTGATGTTCTAAACTAGCTGCGCCCTGCGGCTTCGCACGCGTTGTTCCTATGGAAACGTCTATAGGTGATATCTATCCTATGGGAACTGGTTTACGGGATAAAAAGTAGCTTATGTTCAAACATAGGCTACTTTTTATCCCATAAATCAGTTCCTGTGGGATAGGCGTGCGAAGCCGTGGGGCGCAGCTAGTAAATATAAAAAGTTTTTTGTTTTGATTTTAATCGCCAATTTCTGATGAAAATAAGTGGATGAAATGACCTGCTCTATACAAAAAAATAATACATTATTATTCTTTCAGAAACATATTACAAAAATATACATTGCTATTACTTCAATATGGTACAATATAATATAAGCAAAACTGATAACACGGTGTTCGCATAAAAATAACATATTACGCTTTAAAATGTAAATAGTCGCTATTTATTTTACAAACCACAAGCATATATAAAATAATATTTTGTTTTAGTAATTACCATTTTTAATTATTAACATTTGATTGTTTTGATTGTCTCTCTGAAGGATAGGATTCGTAACGAATACATCCGACAGAGAACCAAAGTTATCGACATAGCTCAAAGAATTAGCAAACTGAAGTGGCAGTGGGCCGGCCATATCTCGCGAAGAACCGATAACCGCTGGGGTAAACGAGTTCTTGAGTGGAGACCGCGACTCGGCAAACGTAGTGTAGGACGCCCTCCGGCCAGGTGGGATGATGATCTGCGAAAGACTGCAGGCAGATGCTGGATGCGTCAAGCTGAAGACAGGGCGCTATGGCGCTCATTAGGGGAGGCCTTTGTCCAGCAGTGGACTAATATAGGCTGACGATGATGATGATGATGATTGTTTTGGGAAAACAAACATGTATGTTCAGAATGTTACCTCCTAATACAGGTATTTTATACTTATTTCATGAATTTCCATGGTCCCCATTGTCAAAACTGAATAAAATTAAATTTATAAATTATAATTATAGTAAATTAATAAAAATGGGACCACACGGGAAGCACCAGCTTTCATACAAAAAAATAATCATGAAAATCGGACCACCCAGTCAAAAGTTCCGAGGTAACAAACATAAAAAATACAGTTGAATTGAGAACTTCTCCTTTTTTGAAGTCGGTTATAAAAACTATTTACGTAGATCCCTTTTATTTAGGTAGGTACTCACATCCTTTTTTTTAGAGTAGTAGTCATAGTCAAAGATTTATATCGTTAGATAGGTTCTTTCCGTAGTGAGATCGCACTGTATTTGTCGCCAAACGAAGTGAGCGAGCTCACTCATTTGGAATCAGTGAATTGTGTTTTTGTGGTGTGCTTGTTCACAAAAGTTCATGCAATGTCATTCTACCAGGTTAAGAGGTTTTTCTAGCAAGAAAATTCACAGTAGCACCCCGGAGTCAGGAAGTTGGCGGTGTTACACCCCCTTGCCTCGGAAAGCACGTTAAGCTGTTGGTCCTGCGCCTAACCTCTCCCCGGTCGTGTCGGTCTGCCGTCCCATCGGATTATGAGAGTGAGGGAATAGAGTGCATTTATGTTTGCGCGCACACTTGTGCACTATAATAAATGTCCTGCGCACCTGACTAGTCTTCGTTGAGACTGGCCGCCGTGGTCGAAATTCGGCTAGGAGTGCATTCTTATGTACGACATATACCTCTCGAATATTTTTTTAAAAAACCGCACGATATTACTAGTCGATCTAATAAAAGAATTGTAATAAAAATCGGATTAATTTTACGAGGGTCCTTTGTATTAGACTTCCAATAAAGGGCTATAATCCTTTTACAATAGGGAACGACAAACCGCACGTTCAAAGGGTTATTTTGTTATATTACGCATTCGGTAAAAAGAGGTTTTTTTTTATCTGAATTCCTAATACGGCGTGTGTGTTATTGTACCAATGAGACGTTTGCCAAAAAAGAAATAAGAATTTATTCATAGCCACACAATTTTTTTTTAATAAATATTTATATATTTTTTATATATTTGGTTCTGACTGAAAACCAGCGCTCCTTCACAAATTACCTACTCTAGGTTTTTGTGTAGAGCAATAAGCTGAGTCAGGACCTGATAAACCTACACACACGCGCTCGTTTGCCTGCTGAGGGGGCTACTTAGTACCAACCCAATAGGTACTTAGGTAGGTACCTACCTACTTGTGTTAGTTTTAGCTTTCCAATAATTGTTCACTGTGTTTGTTCGTGTTACTAAGTAGTCTTTTTTTTTTTTACTTTATTGTATGTGTAGTGTTGTGTAGTGTTTAATAAATCATTTTCTTTCTTTATATAAATAATAAAAAAAACATTACGTTATAAAGAAAACCATAAATCTTTGGATTACATTTTTTTATAATATTTAGGAAATATTACTATTATTTCGAAAGTAACATAAGAGTAATAATATAAAAACATACGTTATAAAGAAAACCATAAATCATAAATGTTACTTCAATATTTTATCTTGAATTACGTGTTTTAAAAACACGATTGGTGAAAGTTTACTCCATAGTATTTTTCTGTAAATAGATGTTTTGCACACATTTTGCTGTTTAATTTATCTTAGGAACAGCCATCGATCAAAAATTTCGCCGCGAAATTTTTAATCGATAGGAACAGCACACTTTTTCTTCGGTTTTTGTTTTGGTAACAAACCTAAAAGTATTTTTTTTGTTTGTCATTGGTTATTTCATCAAATTGTAATTTAATTAGGTACAAACAGTTTTGACGCATAGATTCGGTGCACGTCTCTGCTCTGTACTTCTCACTCCCGAGAAAACCATATCTTGTCATCCCGCTTGGAATCCATCTCGTAACGGTGTTATTACACACTATTATATGACATATCTTCTATAACTTTTATACGAGAATCTTTATTAGAAAAGCATAGAGATTAAACAGATTAAAATAACTTTGATTGAAAAAGGAAATTTTAAAAAATAAAATAACTTCTTTATTTTAATGTTCCTCTTTTAGTAAGTAACCCATTTAATCGTGCAAGGGCAGGTTAAAGATTTAAGATTAACTTATTTGGATCCTTAGAAAATAACGTTATTTCTATAACCCAATTAAAAATTCAGCTACATAAATAGTTTTACCTATTATTTACGTAAAACTTAAACATAAAATTACAAAACAATCACAAACATTTCTGACTACAGATTTCCCCAAAACAAGCTAAACACAAAATAGGTTGCTATTTGAATTCAAAGTTTCCTCCAAACCGGACACGCCACTCCGTTGGAGATTACGCTCCGTCGCGCCTGAGGGCAGGGGTGGAGAATTCGGAGATACGGACCGACAGACATTATGTATACTGATGATCACACACGACCATATTACAACAATATTATTATATAAAGCAAGTTAGTTCTTAAGAAATTTGTTGTCTATTCTTATATATATATTTTTTAATTTAGTTAGTGTGACATTTTTGTTAGTCTATCTATGTAATCTCAGTTTGTAGGTACCTATCAGAATAAATATATTTTCATTTCATTTCATTTCATGTACCTACTATACCGTGTCCATTTTGAATGAAGCATGTTAGTAAACAAACCGCCCATAGGTTAACCTAAAATCCACTTTGTTGGCGGGTCCTTTTATACGTAATTTACATTACTTGTCGATTTTAGATCCTCCCTTCAATAAAAATGGCTTACAATTTATATCTGAAACTCGACGCCAAGCAAGTGAGGTTTTGTTATATGTGTCGTTGTTTGTTTACTAGCATGCTTCATTCAAGATGGACACGGTATAGTTATCTATAGCTATCTTACTTCCTTTTCGAAACTAGCTTGTTACCGCGGCTTTGCTTTTCCTGGATAAAGTAATTTGTAGGTATGTTTTTGCGAAAGTTTGGTTGGTACGTGACTCAGCAAACGTACTGGAGGACGCCCACCGGTCAGGTAGGATGACGATCTGCGAAAGACCCAGCAGTGGACTATCATAAGCTGATGAAAGTTTGGATGGATGGATGTATGTATAGGTGGTGAATGTTTGTGACATCTTCAGGAAACGATCGGGCTGAAATTTTGCAAAGATGTAGCTCTACTAAGCTTGGAATCTAACCTATGGTACTTTTTATCCCACAAATCAGTTCCCTCTAGAGGGCAAGGGTGGCGAATTATTAGATACGGACTGACAGACATTATGTACTAGTTATCTATAGCTATGCTGTTTCCTATTCGAAACTAGCTTGTTACCGCGGCTTTGCACGCTTTTCCTGGATGAAGTATTTTGTAGGTTTTTGCGAAAGTTTGTGCACCAGTTCCAGTCCACCAGTTTCAGACCAGTTCCAGCTATGGCGTGTTGTCACGTATTAATATTATTATTCTATTATATTTTTTTACCAATAGGTTTATTGACAAAGAAAATAACAATCAAATAAAAAAAAAACACCAGTTGAGCTACCTGTAGATTGTTCGCCTGCAGTTAGCTCAATTGTTTCAATTGTAAATACTAGTTCTAATTTTTTTTTTTATTTGATTGTTATTTTTTTTTTAATAAAGCTATTGGTAAAAATTGATTAGAATAAAATAATAATATAATATTAATACGTGACAATACGTAACGGTAGCATGAACTTTGGATTATGTTGACAGTATCCAAATCCAATCGATCCCCTTATTTAAGGACACAAAGTAAGTACAGGGCGACCAGGAATATGTAGGTTTATTTGTGGTATGGGTTGTTGTCTTCTGATTTAGAGTCTGCTTCATGACTTAGTTAAAGTAAGATAATGCATTTATCTTTCTAGAATCATTTATTAATTTGTTTACATGTTTTTACATAGTTCTAGGTAGGTAAGTAATAAAAATAAAGTGGCAAAGTTGTTGAGTTGGGGTGGTGCAAATTTTAAGCACAGAACCACACAGCTGTTAAAATTAAAATGGGATCACACGGGAAGCACCAGCTTTCAAATAGAAAAAGCATCATCGAATTGAACCACTCGGTCTAAAGTTCGGGAGGTAACAAACATAAAAACAAATACAGTGGAATTGAGAAACTCCTCATTTTTGAGTTCGGTTAAAAATACTAAAACGCAAAATAATGTCTTAGTAGTTCACATACTTATTTTTTGGAGAAGTTAAAACCAAATGTGTAGATCGTTTTGTGATTAAGGCGGAAAATTGAATTTTGTGGCCACCAAGTGAAACTTCGCATCTCCTCCTAAACTATAAAAAAAAACTATTACAGAGGTATTGCAAAAAAGCTTATGATATCACAAACAGGCCTATAATTTTTTTAAAATTCGATTGTTTAACGCAATAATAAGATAAAATAGTTGACGGCGCTAGTTTGTGTCGGGGTACCGCCTTAAGAACATATTCTATTACACCCTGTAGGCCTATTGTAAATGTCACAATACCACTTCACTAACCACAGTATTTGAAGCACAGATGGCGTTTTTGTGATTTTTTGTGGGTATTATGTTTTTGAAATGCGATAGGTGGCTATTTATTATTTTTATTGTGTCGATGTTGAATAACTTTTATTGAATGAATTTTACTTTTATTTGGTATTCCAGCAAGATTAAAACTGGTGTTATTTTTATAAAATTTTACACCGTAAAATTGCTGCTTACCCACTCTGTAATTAATTTCTTATTGGAGCTTCATACAATAAATCAAATAAAAATATAAGATATTCTTGAATTAGTTCTTTCCACCTATAGGGTGCGCTAAAATTTTCGTTAAAACCTGTACTGTTCTTCCATCTATAGGGAGCGCCAAAAATTTTCCGTTTAACCAGAAAATCAACATACTTACCGCTAAAGTTCATTACAGAATCATCACTTTTGATCATCAATTTCCGTTTCCAAAGATAATCATCAAAATCATCAACATGCAGCTGTCATTCGCGTGACAGATCTAAATGCGCAATACAATGACACCCTACTGTCCTTTGTTAATAAGGATGTCGAACTACTGGGAGGTGACAAGGATTTTGGATGACGTAGGACAATCGAATGAGTCAGAGTCAAATCGTTTATTTCTTTTGACTTACAAAATAAGCACTTAGACAAGTCATTTTTTACTATATAAACAGCTTGATACATAGTAGTAAATAAAAAATAAAATATAGTAGTAAAATAAAATAACAAAAACTAAACTGATGGGATTGGGATGGAATTAAACTGTGTGGTGCTGGCTTAGAATTTGCGTCACCCCAACTTTTTCCGTGGGTGTCGTAAGAGGCGACTAAGGGATATCCACCGGGAGCAGTGGACCAATACAGGCTGTTGAGGTTGAAGTTGATGAGATTGAAACCGACATGGAAAACTCTTTGGTTCGAGGCTAAGAACTTGGCAGCAACAGTTTGAAAGACTCAGATAAAATGCTGTGAAACTTTTTACCGTGCAAGGGGCAAGGGTTAATAAATCTTATCCTTCAAAGTTTACATTAAATATGGGTCACAAAAGGGAAGAAAAGGTAAAACAAGCAGAAATAACTAATCGTAGCACGAAAATGTCTTAAAATAGTTGTCGATTTTTGACATAAGTAATTATTCTTTTGCTATTAAAACATGACTTAACTTATTTAAAACCAACTCCATAAACACTATTCCTATTTATTACTTATTCTCTTCAAAACTATCTTATACTATTTGTGAAAAATTAGGAATTAACACTTTTACCTAATTTTCTGTTCGTGTTTTGTTTAGCCGTTAGCTTTCCTATACTAAATAAATAAAATAAAAATAAAATAATTTTTAAACTTATTTACAACGGGATATTTACCATGATTTGAGTTTTGAGCTTTCCAATATTTCGACACAGTTTCATGCGCCATGATCACGGAGAATGCTTTGCGAGTGAGTTATTATTGGCAGATATCTACCCTCATTTTCAGTCTTTTGCTAGGAATGTTACCACTACTAAAATTATAATTATCCTTTTTTCCCCAAACCCACAGTCACTCTATCAGACTAATCCCCGGGGTTTTCTGCACCCCAACGCAAATAATAATATGCGGTTATTTGGCAAGGGATTAGCGCGTGCATAATTGCGGACCCCACTTTAAAACGAGATCTCGTTTGTGGTCACTGGGGGGACTTTTTACCCCAGTACACTGTTGCAGAATCTGTGGTGTCTTCACAGATATGCGTCCGGGGAATTGGGATGACCAATCGGTAATGGGATGAGTTTTGCATGGTCAAAGCTTGTGTGTTTGGTTTTGACCAATGAGCTTTAGTAAATACTTCATTGGTTTTGACTGACTTCAAAAGAAAATTGTCTTAACTATCTGCAAAACGGTTTGTTTATATATATACTAAGGTCCTTAGGGTAATTCACCCCCAAAGGTTTCATGAAAGAGATCGCTTTCTGTGATTAGGGCGTCGATTGTGCCATACTTGATTTATAATTTAATTTTATTATTTTATTCGGATTACCATCAGCTTAACTAATTCCAATATAATTAAAAAAGAGTCTGAAAGTTATACTTCATACGCATTCGCTATAGGAATTTAATTAGTTGTTACTGTTTCTAAGTTATTTTATAATTGTGTTAAATAAATGGTACATTAAATATATTATCTATTTATTTATATATCTTATTATCATTTTTATAATTTGGTACTTAAAGACACTGTAAAACTTTAAATTAAAAGCCGTGGGTCCTCAAATACAGCCTAGTCTAGTTCTGGATCCTACGAATTCAATGGTGTTGATTCTGATGTTTTAGAATTTAATAAAATAAGTTAGGTAAAATTTGGATTTAGGAATGTCAAACGATACATTTCGATGCCCCAATGATTAGGGCATCGAAATGTATCGTTTGACACTAATCGATTCCTAACGATTCCTAAATCCTTATATTGACATCAAGACTAGCTAAAGTCTTGATGTCAAATAGAAACTATTCAATTTTAAAAACTATCGTATAATTGACATTTATATGTGTTTAATATATGTTTTTTTGTCTTGCGCCGGGAATCAAATTCGCTACTTCTACTGTCTTAGTAAATATTACACATATATCTTTACCCCTTAAGGGCAAAAGGGCTACTCACAAGTACCAGCTAATAAGCCAATATAAAATTCCGACCCTAACGAATTCATCCCTTTGGGAGCCGTAATTGCTAATCGACCCACCCTGTATATCGTGCGCACTCAATAAAATCAGTTTCAGAACACCCTGTGTAATAAAGGGGATATGACTGCTTGGAATTTATTTGTATTTGTGACGTTTCGAGGTTTTTGGGGTTGATTTTAGGAGAAGTATTTTTAAGTATACATGGAACCAAATAATTAGGTTTGTTTTGAAAAAAACTATAAACCGACTTCAATTAATGGTTTCTTCATGCATGTTTGAACTGGGCCAAATTTAAATGGGACCACACGGGAAGCACCAGCTTTCAAATAAAAAAGAATCATCCTAATCGGACCCAGTTCCGAGGTTCTGAGGTAACAGATATAAATAAAAAAAATAAAAATACAGTCGAATTGAGAACCTCCTCCTTTTTTAAAGGCGGTTAACAATAGGGTATATGCATGTGATTTCAAAATGGCTAAAAAAATATATACGTATTCTCTATTGATATATAAACATATCTACATATTTATTTTTGCATTTTGAATGTTTTTATTGTAGAATTTAACCATTGAAAAATTGATATTTTAAATCTCAATCGCAAAATTTCAAAACGCTACGCCATTGACTAGAGCGGACGTGACATCACTGTGCACATTTTTTCTTTTTTTATTGTGCTTGCTGCACCATGATTTGACACTATTCTGCCCACTTGACATTTCGTATTGTCGATTATCTTCCGTTTTTTCGGAAAACCTCTTTCCTGAGATGATCACTACCGAGGTCGTCACCAAAGGTTTTAATCAAGTGTGTACGTCGACGTCACATAAACATGGCGCCAATATGGCAGCGTTTTTATCACCCGAAAATGATTGTAGTTTTGATTTGTTTTTTTTACCTTGTTAATGCGAAATTCAGTGAGCGTCTTATCATTCCTCGGTTAAATAATGACCTAAACAATCGATTAAAACAATAAAAAAAATCGATGCATACAGCCTTGGCCATAAGTATTGAGCACCCCTTACATTTTGCACCTGTACGGAAAGTATGGTAATAAACCAAATCTATTGTTAACGTATCCTTTTGTCAGCATCTCATAAGGCTTAAAACAATGACATATACCGCACCTAGCAATAAAACACCTGGGAGCAGTAAAATTTGTCATTTTAACGATTTTTGTAATTATTCATCAGTTCGCTACTTGACGACGAGACGTGAACATCAAGTGATTTAGTGCGGTTATTTGTTTTTTTTTCGTTAGATTCCAGTGATATCTTTGTAAAATGCCAAAAACAAACGAACTTTCATTAGAGCAACGTGTGCAGATACAGCTTCTGCATAGGGAAGGGAAATCCCAAGTGGTGATATCCAAAGCAGTGAAATGTTCGCGCCGATCAGTGCAATATGCTATTGAGCGATTCGCTGGTACCGGATCACATCAAAATAGACCCAGAACTGGGCGCAAACGCATTATCACCGACCGTGAGGACCGTCAGTTGCTAAGAGAGTCTTTGAAAAATAGGAAGAAAACCTCTTTGGAGCTGGCTGCTGAGTTGTCAGCTGAAATTGATAAAACAATTTCTGGTCGAACTGCTCGTCGAAGACTTCTAGAAGCTGGCCTGAAAGGTTGTAAAGCTCGGAAGAAGCCATGGCTCTCGGAGAACAACAAAAAAGCGCGGTATGCATGGGCCTTAGAACACCAACATTTCACCGCAGAAGATTGGTGCAATGTTGTGTGGTCAGACGAATCAAACTTTGAGGTGAGTTTATCCATTTAATTATCTAACAACATTTAGTAAAAATATTAGAAAGTAATCGCCTACATAAATTTAAATGTACTTTTTTCGAAACTCACGTTATTCTCTTTGTTGCAGATTTTTGGTAACCCTGGTGTGACCTTTGTGCGTCGCCGGGTAGGTGAAGAATTTAGGCCAGATTGTGTGGTACCGACCGTAAAACACGGCGGCGGCAGCATAATGGTCTGGGGCTGCATGACCAGCTCTGGAGTTGGTGAATTGTTCGTATGCGAGGGCCGAATGAACTCTACCAAGTACATAAATGTACTAGAATCTGCGTTGATGCCGTCATTCACGACACTTTTTGGAGATACGAACATGGATGGCGTTAAATTCCAACAGGATAACGCACCATGTCACAAGTCAGCCCTCACAATGACATGGTTTCAGGAAAATGACATTGAGTTATTGAAGTGGCCAGCCCAGTCTCCGGATCTGAATCCCATTGAGCATTTATGGGGTTTATTAAAGCGCAGAGTCAGGCGCCACACGATTAGCAACAAAGAAGACCTTAAGCGTTGTCTGCGCCTGGAATGGAGCTCAATTACTACCGAAGACTGCGAAATACTTGTACGCTCAATTCCGAGAAGAATTTCTGCTGTTATAAAGACAAAGGGTGGACCCACAAAATATTAGTATTTTATTAATAAATAGTTATATAAATCTACATAAATCGTTTTATTTAACTTCTGTTTGATATTTCTTTAAAAAAATTAAAATGTAAGGGGTGCTCAATACTTATGGCCAAGGCTGTATACCCTATTGATCTATGGCGTGGCGGGCGAAGGACCGCCTGCGATGCAAGAGGGCTCGATTCTTGCCTTATGCACAAATTTTGTACGATCTGCAAATATTTGTTCCGATTTTCGTGGTATTTTCTATGTAGGCATACTTATGTGCCTAACGCATGAGCACTTATATCAGTCATCTATATAATAATTAAAGTCAAATCGTTTATTTCTTTAGACTTACAAAATAAGTACTTAGACAGGTCAGCTTGATAAATAGTTATTACTATCAACAAGAAATAAGGTGCAATTGACTTTAATTAACTTCAATTTTTTGTTATTAATGTAAGCATTAGGTTATGAATTGTCCAATCATAGATGGACAGGTAGGTAGGTAATTTTATTTTATCAAAATAAATGTTTGATTATTTTTTTATGATAATTATAAGATTAAGTAGGTGCTCTATTGCATTAGGTATCCGTGTAAAAGTAGTGCACGTTTTATAAATAATACATAAATAAATCTAGAACACAAGCTCTGCTTAGCTCGGGGCTAGATGAAGCTATGTGGATTGTCCAACATTATTTTACGTATTTCGTACACAAAAAATAACAAGTTGTTTTTTGCATTGTTTCAGGTAAACATTGGTAGATTGTGATGGTGCCTAAAATATATGGATACAAAATCAGCACTGAGGTGGTATTATTAACAAAGAAATTACAAGTTAATAATAAAAACAATTTAGAACTAGTATTTACAATGAAACAGTTGAGCTAACTGCAGATTGTTGCTAGCGAATCACAGGTAGCTCAACTTCTTTAACTTAAACTTTTAAAAATTATTTTCTTAGAGTGTTCCAAGCATCATTTTTAATAGGTATTTCTTGAACAACGATACGAGCCACATTACTATAATTTAATTTATAATCGAGTTTGTTTTAAAAAACTATAAACCGACTTTAATTATATGGTTTTCACATGGATTATCAGAACTACTCAGGTAACAAACATAAAAATAAAATAAAATTACGATTTGAGACCTTCCTCCTTTTTTGAAGCCGGTTAAAAACAGAATCAGACAGAAGTTCCAAACCTAAATAGCTTACATAAATTACTTATAAGTTTTTTCATCAACAAATGCAAGCAAATCTGAGGGGATTTGATAGTAATAAAACAGGTGTCCAGTTTTTAATAAAGTAATTCGGTGGGGTACTTGACAATTATTATTACAAATCGTTTTGTGAATTATCTGTGGTTTATCTAGGGTTGCCACGTTAACTTAATCTTATTAATGTAATAAATAATGCTGGACAATTCACACAGCATTATCTAGCCCCAAGCTAAGCAGAGCTTGTGCTATGGGTGCTAGTTAACTATTATACATACTTTTTTTTAAAACCTACGCGATCAGAACAAAGCTAAAAACTTTTTAGTACTTACTGGATTAGAATTTGTACCACCCCATCTCTTTCCGTGGGTGTAGTAAGAGACGACTAAGGGATATCCACTGGGAGCGGGTAGCAGTGCCGCATGCCTTGCCATTGCCGGCAGATTAACGTCCTGATAAAGCGCTTATCAGGAGGAGGGCTTCGTCCAGCAGTGGACCAATACAGGCTGTTGAGGTTTGAGGTAGATCAGAACAAATTATTATAAATGTTCTCAACGGCTTCAGAACTTAGATCATCACGTGACCACGACAGAGTGTAAACCTGTTGAAACGTCGGAAATATCACATCACATCACACTGATTTTATATAGGCGAAAGTTCGTATGGATGGATGGATGTTTGTTACCTCTTCACGCCAAAACTACTGATCGGATCGGGCTGAAATTTTGCTCACAGGTAATTTTAATCCTGGAATCAAACATAGGCTACTTTTTATCCCATAAATCAGTTCCCGTGGGATATAAATCACCTTTAAACGTTTCCATGGGAAAAACGCGTGCGAAGCCGCGGGGCGCAGCTAGTAGGTAAATAAACGAGATAAATATCTGTGAACATTTATAATAATACGTAATACAATATACTCTATGCTAGATATTTTTATTATACATAGAACACATCCAGAACACCCTTAACAAATATCGGCAAAACGTACAAACACTCTGTACTGAGGCGGGAATCGAACCTTTTGTATTTAAGCCAATAATTTTTAACCGACTTCAAAAATAGGAGGTTCTCAATTCGATTGTATTTTTTTTTGTCCCATTTAAATTTGCTCCAGTTCTGACAATGGCACCCATGAGAAAACCATAAAATTGAAGTTGTTTTATATATTTTTTTAAATCAGCTCAATTATTTATTACAAAAAATGCAAACGTTTAAAAAAAAAAGCAAAATTTGGTGTAAAGTAAGTTCCATAAAAATAGGCAATAGTGTTCAATTAACGAATTAAATTTTTGTTTCTTTTTTATAATTACTTAATGTAAACAAACGAGCAACTTTTTATTGCCTTTTTATTTCAAGTCTACCCTTTATTTCTTCCATTTTGGAAGCCTCTCAAATGGTTTCCTGTATTTCAATCGTTCTTCGAAAAGCAATTCTATACATGAAGCCATATAATTCACTATTGATTGCGAACTCAATCTTACCAATGAAAAGAGAAATCCTTTTTTGTTAACAACAAGCTTTATGGATGAAAAATGCTGAGATAGAGTCCCTTTTTAAGATAAGATAAAAAGGTAAACCGATTTTTAATTTTCTTAGTAATTTTCTTTTAAAAACAAACCAGCTAGCTGGTTTGTTTTGTAATTATAAGCCGACTTCAATTATATGGTTTTCACCAACTTTTAATCAAAAAAACAATCATCAAAATCGGTTTACCTTTTTATCTTCTTATCTTATCTTAAAAAGGGACTCTATCCCAGCATTTTGCAGTATTAGGCATCTGCCCAATACTGCGCTGGTAAATTACTTTATGATTATCCTGTCCTATAAATACTCGCAGGTACTTGGTCCCAAATAAAATAAAAAGCCCTGAGAGCCAACCCTAGCGTTTAAAACCAATTGCGAGGGTAGGTAATAAAAACAAATTGCAGCGCTCTTACGATGATAAACGATCGTTGCCAACCCTGGGGACGTAGAGTGGATTTGATTGGCTAATTTTATTATTGGTTTCGTTTTTATTCAGTTTGGAATAAAAGGAATGTCTGTGGGTTTTGTTCAGACGAGTGACCGCTTAAGTTTACTTATATAAACTAAAATCCAGCTATACTATACAGGGTGGATTTTTGTGAAGGGCGGTGATGGATAGATCCGCAACAACACGAGTTAAAGAAAACTCGTGAAAGGAGTTATGCCTTCGATTTAAAATAATAATAATGCTGGATAATTCACACAGCATTATCTAGCCCCAAGCTAAGCAGAGCTTGTGTTATGGGTACTAGATAACTGATGTATATAATACAATACACTACATAGATAGATATTTTTTATTATACATAGAAAAACATCCAGAACGCCCTGAACAAATATCTGAAGATCGAACAAACAATGAGGCGGGAATCGAACCCGCATCCTCCTGCGTCGAAGGCGGACCTTCGCCCACTGCGCTACAGAGGTCGTCAATTTCCATAGAAACAACGCGTGCGTAGCCGCGGGTAGCAACTAGTAAGAAAATAAATGCGTGGGAGTACCTACAGCTGCGTTTATGAACAACCCAGCTAGAGTAAGATAAATACCTAGTAGGTATAAAGGATGACCCACACTACACCGTACCGGATCCGAGACGAGTGTCGGCCGTAGCACGTCACCGGGTTCACACAGTTCACATTCCAATTAGTGAATTAAAACAAAAAAGGGCACAGAATTTTTGTCGTAGAAAAGAGGAATACAATACTTTGGTGATAATAAATTTTGTTTTAAAAATCTTTTAACCGACTTCAATTTTTATAGTTTTTTCATGGATTTTCATGGATCCGATCAGAAATGAACCGAATTAAAATGGGACAACACGGGAAGCACCAGCCTTCATATAAGAAAACAAGAGCTAACAAACATAAAAAACAGTCGAATCGAGAACCTCCTCCTTTTTTTAAAGTCGGTTAACAAAAAAGGGCACAAAATTTTAGTCGTAGAAAAAGATAATACAATACTACGACGAAAAGGTTAAAATTCGCTTGATTTTTTCGGCGTCTAAAGGATAACCATCGAAGGGCACTTATCAGGGGGAGGCCCGCGTCCAGCAGTGGACCAATAGAGGCTGTTGAGGTGAGGTTGAGGTGATGCTCGGGCTCGGGCAAAGTTCCACGGCTGTGTATTCATTCAATGGGCCAAGGCTAAGCTGAGGCAGGATCGAGTGGTTTCTGAGCGATGACCATTGCTCAGTTGCCGCTCGGTATAGAATGAAGTGGGTGTAGCGTCCATACAAAATACAATAACTAGCTGCAACCCGCTTCGCACGCGTTGTTCCTGTAGAAACGCTTAAATGTGATTTCTATCCCACGGGAATTGATTTATGGGATAAAAAGTATTCAATGTTTGATTCCATGATTAGAATTACCTGTATGCAAAATTTTAGCCCGATCCGTTTAGTAGTTTTGGCGTGAGGAGGTAACAAACATCCATCCACTTTATCCATACAAACTTTCGCAGCTATAATTCTAGCTGCGCACTGCGGCTTCGCACGCATTGATCGAATGGAAACGTTTAAAGGTGATTTCTATCCCACGGGACTGATTTATGGGATAACAAGTATCCTATGTTTGATTCCAGAATAAGAATTACCTGTATGCTAAATTTTAGCTCGATCTGCTCAGTACTTTTGGTGTGAAATGGTAACAAACATCCATCCAAACTTTCGCATTCATAATATCAGTGTGATGTGATATTTGACCGTGCTACGTCCGGACACCCGGATCGGATCCGTCACGGAGTATCTTAAGTCATCCTCAAACCGTAGTCTTTATTAGTAGCCGCGGGGTAGCAGTTATTTGATACGGGTCAGAGCTTCTCAAAGCGAGTGCTTATTAACAGACCTTCAAAAAAGATCCTTCTCCTTTTTATCCGACTACCAAAAGAGGAGGGTTGTTAGGTTGGCACCTATGTTTGTTATGTATACATATATAGTCAGCAAAAATTACGCCTTACCACCACTAGGGTGATTTTTCTATGAGGTGATTAGTTGCCAACCCCGGCTTGCTATATCTTTTGTTTTTAACGCAAAGCAAAATAGTTTCAAACTGAAACAAAACGATAGGCATTTGGCGATGGTATGTAGTCGATTTTTATGTTTCCACTTGAGGCTAAAACTACTTGTTCAGTGTCAACAAATGCGTTAGGGTGGAGATAAAAAGTGTAATATTATTCTCAAGGCGCATACAGGAGCCAATATGACAGCGCCACCTATTTTATCATATTAGATACAACTACTACAGAGGTATCATAAAATAGCTTAAAATAATAGATACCACAAACTGTGCGCTAGATTTTTAAATCTTCCCTTGTTTAACGTAATAATAAGATAAAATTGTAGGGAGCGCCACTTTCACTGGTGTATGCGCCTTAACCATAGAAAGCGTATGTACATAGGTATAGATATTAGATTTTGAAATGAATTTGACTATAACATTCATATTGAGCTTGTATAAAATAAAAAGGCAGAGTCGGAGACTCCATAGCTTCTGATTTTTAG
This sequence comes from Eupithecia tripunctaria, assembly GCA_955876795.1. Taxonomy (NCBI): domain Eukaryota; kingdom Metazoa; phylum Arthropoda; class Insecta; order Lepidoptera; family Geometridae; genus Eupithecia; species Eupithecia tripunctaria. Next base: position 5,958,315 of record OY041627.1, read on the forward strand.
TAAAACTTTACCAAAATTTTAATAACTTTTCAACCGCTGAATATTGCAGAACATATATACCATGTCCATTTTGAATGAGGCATAAACGTATACAAACCACCCATACTTAACCTAAAATTCACTTTGTTGGCGCGTCCTTTTATACGTAATTTACATTACTTGTCGATTTTAGATCATCCCTTCAATAAACATTGCTTACAATTTTATAACTGAAACTCGACGCCAAGCAAGTGAGATTTTGTTATTTGTGACGTGGTTTATTTACTAACATGCTCCATGCTGGATGGATAAACCATGTATCTACATGTATAACGCCGCTACGAGATGGATTTCGAGCGAGTGAGAAGTACAGAGCAGAGACGTGCACTGAATTTTCTTTGCGAAAAAACTGTTTTTATCACAATACAAGATAATGAAACAACCAATCGAAAAATTTAAAGACGACTAAAGAAATACTTTTAGGTGTTGGTTTCCTAAAATAAATAGCAAATCTTTTTTTCAAAAAAATAAACTACCTATCGAGAATACTTTCACCAATCGTGTTTTTAAAACACGTAATTCAAGATAAAATATCGAATAACATTTCCCTAAATATGAAGGTGGTAGCTTTCACAGATTCTGAAATAATTAACGATTTTGAAGTAAATTGCTTTGGCACACTCTTAAATAGATAGGTACTGAGGTCCCGTTCCCTCTTGTTACACCCTGTTTTAGATATCATGTTATGATGAACTCATTTATTAGTTAATGCAGAGATTGGCATTCCACCATTCATCCAGTATGCCAACAAGGCTTTCTCAGGATGATATAGATTTAGATTCCAGAGACGCATAGAGTACAAAGCAAGGTAATCCTGTGATACAGTGTCCGTCTGGGTACAGTCAGCCCAGGAAGTTAACAACTTGTATTCGAATTTCTTAATTCCTGCACAAAATATAAACAAACCAGCAGTACTTAACCTCTAATAAGCTTTCCTGTTGACGAATTTTTAACTTAATAGACAGTTTTTGCTGATTTGACATCCTTTCTTCAATAAATATTGTTCTTCGACCTCGACAGCCTGGTGTGGTCCACTGCTGGACGCAGGCTTCCTCCTGATAAGTGCTTTGTCCGCGTTTGTCTAATGTGGGGTATTGATCATAATCCCCACGTTATCCTACACCGTAAAAACTACAAATAAACAAACAACAGTAAACAATTATAAGGCTATGAAATGGCGTCCGACTCATCATTATGTTGAAATAGCTACTACGCATAGCTATCCCAACGCTGATCTTCCGTCGGACTTGACGAACACATACGTGTATTTTTGGTAATTTAAGTACCTACTTCATTATCTCAAATGGACTCTATAATTTATGTTATTTGGACTTTATAAAACTATTGTTGTTGTCTGAAATAAACATTATATTATCTTGTATAATTCATTTTGAAGTGCACTTTATACGAGATTATGGGTGGATGTTTTCTAGTAAAACAACAGTTTTGTGGATTTTGTACATCACTGAATTTATTATCCAATTTTATTAAGCGTCTGTAGTGCATTAATTTAAAACAGAGAAGATAAGAGGTAGAAAAACTAATAACCAAGTAGTCTACTAAAACCTATTATACAATTTTTATTTTTTCTTTTGTCGGTACTTTTATATTAACTAAAACCAACACACTTTTGGGTACCTACCCAAAACTCTAAACCAGTTAGTTTCGCAGATTTTTTGTGGGTGTTGTTAGCGAATTCAAGTGGTAATTTGATGTAAATTCGATGCTGACTGTACGGATAGTCATTGTGCTGGCTGGGCACCGAACCGGCTAACTGCAGCCTAGCTTTGAGCCCTGAGCTTATAGGTGTACAGGGTGATGTATCCCGAGACGAGGCTTAGATACAGGGCGTCTTCAAATATATTGGATGGGAGTTTATAACAAAAAACCTTTTTGTATTTTATTATATTATTTCTGTTTTTCCATTGGACATTGGCCATTTGTAACCGTCTTCAATCAGAATTAACGAAGAATATAACATTTTAGACATACTTCTAAAATGGATGTACTTACGTATATAAACGAAAGTACCTGGATGATCGAGCTTCGCTCGGTTTTTAACCGACTTCAAAAAAAGATGAGGTTCTCGACTCGACTGTATTGTTATTATTTTGTTTGTTACCTCAGAACTTTTGACTGGGTGGTCCGATTTTCATGATTCTTTTTTTATTTGAAAGCTGCTGCTTCCCGTGTGGTCCCATTTTGATCTAGTTCTGATAATGGGGTCCACGATAAAAGAATATATTAGAAGTCGGTTTATAGTTTTTCAAAACAAACACAATTATTAGTAGAAACCTACCAAATTTAGGGTGCTCATTTAAAGGAGCAACAAACATACGAACAGTGTGATGAAATGACACTAATGAATCATCATCGTAGTAATTGTCTCCCATATTTTTGACCCAGTTTTGCTTACTAGCCGGTTTCTCGAACGCAGATAAAATCAGAATGGGATCCATGAAAATCCATGCAAAAATTATAAATATTGAAGTCTGTTTATAGTTTTTTAAAATAAAATGTATTATTTCAGGTCAACACGTGGAGATCAACCCGCCCAGTGCCGTGCGGACAGTGGGCAGTGAGTTGGAGGTGGTCTGCAAAATCTCCTTCCCCATCGACTCTTGTCGGTAAGTAACCTTGTTTCTTATGTCATCATAATCATAATCATTTATTCAGAAACCAGCCGGCGAAAATTTTTGATCGATGAGAAACAACCATACAATTTTGTTTGAACAGAAGGTACATCAAAATATCGTGCAGTGTGAAGAGAATAATGTCAAATTCTTAGTTATAAAAAATTACACTTGTCCAATGAGCTAACTATTAAGTTAGGTATATAAAGTCAATATACGGTTGAGGAACTCGTTGACCGTGTAGAAACACCCTTTCAGCAGGAGTTGGGTAAGTTCAATTTTAAATTGGTTTAACATCTCAGATGCTCTCATTCCGTCACATCCTGTAAAAGCCTATTAGCGATCTACAGTCACTAACTCACACAGGTTATCGGGCGTTAACACACTTATGTGACGCGGTGTTTTATTTCTTAACTGAATGAACCCAACTGTCAAGCTTCCGTAGAGGATAAGCTTGACAAGCTTAATGATGACTACTGACTGAGCAAGCAGCCTCGGACGTTTGTCACGCGAGGCAGGCTCGTTCTGTAGAAGATCTATGCGTAATGGTTGAATGAGCGGCCTGGCTAGCCAGCTTTGGACATTTGATGTTATAACTAGTAGTTACAATAGGGTATTTTACTCCAACCGAGAAAAAAATCTACAAAATATATTATTGAGATAGCTTATGGTAAAAGCAGTCGGAAAATATTAGTTTTAGTTCTTAGAACAACATAATATTTTTTTTATTTAATTCAAAATTTGTGTTTTTAATCTGTTTTCCAACACTGTGAAATAGTAGCCGCCATGCTATTACATCATTATGTAAACAAAAAAGTGTCAATACCTACATACAGGCAGTGCATTTGTTTACACAGCCAACTGACGTCATAACCACAGAGTAATAATGGCGTCTAGCATTTTCAACAAACTACGAGCAAAATTAGAAAATATTAAATTTAAATGAATTTTTGAATGTTTTTTAGCGGTTTATTGGCTAATATAACTAATTGAGACACTTCTAAAGAATGCGGTTCATTAGCCCAATCAAAACTATTTGAGACACTTTTAAAAATGAGTGTAATACCGTATTGAAACAATTGAGCTAACTGCAGACTGTTGCAAGCACTCTACAGATAGCTCACCTGATTCATATCAACACCAGTCGTCGCGTCCCCAAGACGCTGGCTGCATTGCCCCGTTGTATGGCAATGCTGGTGCGCGTCGACAGATACTCACCAGCTCTTTCACACGTCGCTTCAACCAGACGCTCAGATAATTTTGCAAAATTTTGCCTTTGGCGTTGAGAGCCTCCGTACCCGACGGACGTAGGGTCTATTAAAATAAACCAATAAGCCAACTTGAATTTTATACGACCCTTTGTACCTTACCTACGCAATTTGTCGTTTGTTATTTTTCCATCAAGCTTTCCCAACCCAAAACAACTAAATCTAATATAATATATATTTTACCAATTTCAGGTTTTCGGTTGGAGGCACGTCCTACAGATTGAAGCCCGGCGAAGATACTGGTGACGTCACTTATTTCGGTGAAGGATTACAGGTTGGTAAAGCTTTTTTTTTACTAGAGTTTAATAGGTAGAGCTTAGTTCAACGGGTACGCGCATACACAATTCCAATTATTAGTCCGTCAATTAGAAGATATTGTAGACAGGTTTTTTTTCTTTTGTCGATTAAACAAAAAAAACCGGTCAAGTGCGAGTCGGACTCGCGAACGAAGGGTTCCGTACCATTAATGAATAAATGGGAAAAAGGCAATGACAAAATACAAGACAAAGGAAACATTGCGAAAACCGTATTTTTTTTCCTCGTGAACGCTTAGGCCTCTACGCTTTCCTGAGGACGGGGGTAGTAAGTTTGAAATTATTAAATATATTTTTATTATAAGATGTAACTAAAAATTTACTGTTTTAGAAATTTTTCCTTTATCTGTTCTATAAGACGTTGCTTCGTACCAAATTAGGTTTTTCGATTTCCTTGCGATTGTCGAAAATTTGCCGCATAAACGGCTGTATCTTTTGATTGCGTTGGCTTAGAAGTTTGATTTTCTCTCAGCTCCAAGGGACAATAGACTTGAGTATTATAAATTCCAGCTTGATTGTCACGCGTTCCTGAGGAAAAGGGGCTTGACAGACAGACAGACGGATAACAAAGTGAACCTATAAGGGTTCCGTTTTTTCCTTTAGAGGTACGGAACCATAACTATGATGATGAGTTATAATTCGCTTCGACCAGATGCTGTAAAACATTTGTAAAACCTTATTTTTTTTCTATTTCAGCGCGGCGAGTGTGGTGCCAAGATCCGTAACATCCAAGAGGCTTGGAACGGCAACATCTCATGCACGCTGCCTCCTCCAAGTGGGAACATTGAGATCACGGGGTCTATGAGACTCACCGTTGCTAGTTAGTATCAAAAATAGATTTATTTTGTTTTGCAAAAACAGTATAGACATATTCGTCACTATCGGGCGCAGATACGGCTTGGGTTCCCACGGGAACTGATTTATGGGATAAAAAGTAGCCTATGTGTTATTCCAGGCCTAGAACTACCTGTATGCACAATTTCAGCCCAATCCGTTGAGTAGTGTTTGAGTGAAAGAGCAACAAGCATACATGTTTATAAACTTTTGCGTTTATAATATTAGTAGGATTTATGTATCCGTTGAGAGAGGGCGTAGCCAACCGGCATTCGCTATGAAGCGAATCGAAAACAATTGAATGATTCGTAGGTAAATATTCGAAACATATCACGTGACATAATATCCAAGGCCTATGTCAAACCCATAAATTTTTGGACTGTTATACAATCGCTTTCGACATCGATTGTTACATTGTCTAGCTAGGCCCTCTGATGAGATTTTTTGATTGATCTGACCATCGCTACTGTTCAGTGTTTCTGGTTTGATTGTATTTAATCAGGGATATCACAGCAAATGGTATCCGTTGTTAAATCACTTGACTAAAGTGACCACGGCCACTTTTTAGTGTCCTTGATTAGATACATACATAATCTAACCTAACTAACCAGGGAAAACTTAAACTCAGAGATATATTTTACGACCGATGCGCGGAAGGTGTCTGCGACGCAGATGGTTGCAAAAACTGGGGAAAAAGAAATGCATACAACCGAAACCTATCTCATATTTGTTTTTGTTTTAAATGTTGTTAGTCCATGACGCCACGATTTTTGGCTGAAAAACAGTGCTGTGAGGCAATCAGCACATGCTGAGACAACACTTATTTCGGCACAGGGTCATGGAGGCAAAACTCGATTTGACGTCCACCACTTGTTAGATTTAGTATAAGCCACCTTGTTCTTGTACCTATGCGTGTGTCGAAATAAATGCATTATTCTATACATATTTAAGAAAACAACCCCATTTATTTGGGGACGCGCTTGCGTGATCAAATTCGAATCAATCAAATTATCAACGAACTAATCCCACAAATAACTTTCCAGAGGCACCACAAGACCCAATCCTGAGAACCGACCGGGATCTGCCCGGCCAGAGCCCCCTGTATAAGGAAGGCGAACAGTTCGTTGGAGAGTGCGTGGTTGCTGGTGGTAGACCCGCCGCGAACATCTACTGGCTGCTAGGTAAGGAGATTATAGTTCTAGATGCTCCAGGCCTCATGACGTCACAGAAGGAGGAAAAGCTCGTATCTCAGGCTGATGCTAGTAATTATGACCATATTTTTTAATTATTAATTTAAAAACATCGTATCCATGTAAAATTGGGGGAATTGGGTATAGCTTCTCTTATTAGGATGTTATTCATTAGGTAGGTATATTGCAAAAGATTGTAAATAGCTTAGTGTTAGAGTTTAGTTGTAAAGAAACACAGGCCATTTGTTGGAGAACGTACCTTATCAACATAATTTTACTTTTAATTTTTGCTCATTGAGCTCATGAAAGTGAGTGGTAGAGAGACCATTCCTCTCTATCCCATTATCTTTTTTTTTATCGATATTTTTGTGTATTCATACGTACCTTATTCTTCTTATTGTTTAGTTGTCTTAAGAACGACATAAATGTAACATTTTTGTAGGACACAAAATGTATTTTACATGGGAGAAGCTACCGACTCCTGAAATACAGTTCTTACTAGTTTGGGAGTCTATGGATTCATTTAAACTAGTGTAAGTTTACTTGTGTCAAATAAATGAATTACTTTACTTTACTTTAACATTATCCCCTGTCCCTTCCAGATGACCAGGTCCTCCTAGAAGGCTTACACCAAGCGAACCTGACTTCCGACGGCGACTTGGAAACCATCAGCCAGAGAATCACCAGGCGCCTGTCCGCTGATGATGGAGGCAGGACTCTGGTCTGCAAGGCGGAGCATCCAGCGCTGTCGCAGCCTAGGGAGGCTAAGAGACAGCTGACTGTGCAGTGTAAGTAGACCATTGGTTTGATAACGCGATGATAAGGCAAGATTGTTTTATCCAGAACGCCAAGAACTGCACTTTATCAAAAAAGTTGTCGTGCCATGTGTGGATGCATTTTCAACAAGATACCTAAAGATATCAAAGAATTACCTTGCAATGTTTTTGCATTTAAGTTAAAAAAGTGGCTTATTGACGAATCGTTCTGTACTGTATCTGAATTTCTTAACACATAAAATTGACATTATATTAATTCAATGACATCTTAAAATAGAAGCTCATCAAAGATTCTGAGATAAATAGCAAAATGTATACAAAACATCTAGTTTTCAAAAAAAATACTATCGAGAAAACTTTCACCAGTCGTGTTTTTAAAACACGTAATTCAAGATAAAAGATCGAAGTAACATTTCCCTAAATATGAAGGTTTCACAGATTCTGAGATAAATAACGATTTCGAAGTACAAAATTTCCAAAAGTGCTTCAGGCACACTCTTAGGTATAATATCACTCATCAAGTACACATAGCACAAACTGCTTAGCTTGCGGCTAGATGATGATGTGTGGACTATCCAGCTGAGACCAGCTTGCTTTATCCTCTCCAAGACATCCCAGCTACCAAAATTTGTACTATCACGTCATCTAATAAACCTAAATAATAAAATAATCTCAGTAAATGTTGTACCTGACTGTACGAAATCTACAAAATTCTTTGTGGTGAGAAACGGAAACGAATTTTGGTTTACAACGCCGACAAAATATTTTTTTTTTGATGTGGGTTGAAACGCAGACAATTTTTGATATTAAACGGCAAAAATGAATTTGACATTAAAACCTGTCGTGCGACACAACGCCTACACCCAACTTTAGGAAATCTGGCAAATTATTTGTATAATAGTTGTCTTAGGAACGACATAAATGTAAAAATTTTGTAGGACACAAAATGTTTTTGACATGGGTGTTTCGTGAGTCTGATGAATGAATGGTTCGTAGTAGTTCGGGAGTCTAGGGAGTCATTTAAACTAGTGTATGTTTACTTGTGTCAAATAAATGAATTTATTATTATTAATATTATTATTTATCTTTTGTTTCCCTTCCAGACAAACCTAAAGTAGAATCCACCGCTATCACCATCTTCGGCCTGCAACTAAACGCAGAAGGGCGTCTGAACGTGACCGTTCGTGCCAACCCACCACCAACGGTGGAATGGGTGGTGGGCTCAGAGAGACTGCAGGCACCTGGTAGAAGCAACGATGCCTTGTTGACTGCTCAGGAACCGCAGCATTTGGTAAGGACTGAGACTGAGCATACCCTTTGTAGGATACATACGCTACATTTCCTCTGCATCTGTCAAATATCTGGTTCCACATTTCCAAATTCGCTCCCGGATCATCACCATTTGAATAACTATAACTAAATCAAAGTTTCTCATTAGTTTTTGTTCAAACGCTTGTTCTTTGGTAAGGACTGAGACTGAGCATACCTTTTGTAGGATACATGCGCTACATTTCCTCTGCAACTGTCAAATATCCGGTTCCACATTTCCAAATTCGCTCCCGGATCATTACCATCTTAAGAACTATAACTAAATCAAAGTTTCTTATTAGTTTTTGTTCAAACGCAATCATCATCAACGAACAAGACGTTTGTTCTCACTACTTTGATTAATTAGTTTGATCTTCGAAGTAGTGAGAAGTTTTGTGAAGTAAGAACTTCTTATAGCGGTGTAGTGCAACTTTTGGTATGTATAATAAATGGTAACTCACGTCAGGGTCACGCGATGCTGATCTAACATATGATCTAACATGTAAGATCAGCCTCAGATCACCGTGGTGACGTAAAACGCTTGCTTTACTGTAATTCTATATTGGTACTACATTGTAAGCTAGCAGCCTACTTAGATGAGCTTTCAAAAGTTCAAAAAATTACAGCTACCTGTGTAAATAGTTCACTAAGTTGACAGAAGATGTCGCTAGTTCCGGGAGCAACACAGAACCCATAGCGCCAGTTGAGATGACCTTACATAGTAGTAGAGAAGTATCGCCGCAGGCTAATAGATGGCGCCGATCAAAGTATTTATGTTTATATTAGTTTTCCCTTTTGCCGGCACTTCCGGAGTGCAACCTGTTGTTTTTTTTTTCTCCATAAGATTCATTAGTTCGATCGTCGAACGCGTTTGTTTTCACTAGTTCGAATGATTAGTTACTTTTGAGTTACTAATGAGTTGGTTCCACGACAACGAAAAAGAAACATCAATTTTCCTTTTCCGCGTAGACCAACCGGCCTAGCACGGGGTTTGTTGTCTAGGGCCTAACCTACCCATAGAGAAAATTGACATCGCATACATTGCGTAAATTATTGAAGTTGAAGGAATTAATTTCAAACATTTTACGCATTCGATGACAAAGTGATAGATAGATAGACAGACTCTTTATTGGGTACACACACAAACAGCACAGGAAAAGTAACAAAAAAGAACAGCAACAAATATCAAAGGCACACATATTAAGTAGATACAGGTAAGCAGGTAGGTAGGTACCTAGTGAACATGATTAGGTAAAGAGAAGAAAGTAAAAAACAAAACCAAGAGGTATAATAGGCACCCACCTACTAACAGTGCACTCGCCTTATCAGGTAGTGATCAAAGTGACGTCTTTTTTAAGCTATTGCATAGCTTCTATCGCGGGCCTTGAGCGCGGGGACCAAATCCAGAAATTCCGTAACGACAAAACCTCACGCTCCCCACTCCGCCGGGCAAGGAGGTGTGGCTTGAAGGCCGTGCTTCGTCTAACGTCGTTTCAGTTCGGCAGTCTTCGACACGGCGTTGAGTGCGTGCGATTAGACGTATAAAATGCTATGCAATAGCTTTATCGCGGCAGTCCCCGAGTGCCACACGTCTTTTTTTTTCTATTCTACCCTAGACAACAATCCTTGTGCTAGGCCTACAGTTATGCACTCAAGATTCTCTTCAAGATTGTATTATTTGATAAGCGATAAACTTTATAGTGGTTTCTTTTTCACTTCTTCCGCTAGTGGAAAAAAAATTGAAGTGAATCAGAGTCAATTGCACCTTATTTCTTGTTTGATAGTAATAACTTTTTATAAAGCTGTTTATATAGTAAAAATTTGACTTGTCTGAGTGCTTATTTTGTAAGTCTAAAGAAATAAACGATTTGACTCTGACTCTGACTCATTGCACAAACTTTATCTGACTTCCTCTATTATTTCTAGGGAGGTGGCTACTACAACGTCACCCTGATCATAAGTCAGGTAACGAAGGACGATGTAGACAGAACCTACTATCTGCATCTGTCGAACAACCAGGGTAATGAGGAGGTTTCTCTGAGGATCAGCACAATGGAGGAACCGGCCGGTAAGTTCTTTGATATCTTAAAGATAATATTGATTAATGAATGGGACTGAAAATGACGGTGGTTTAACATACTGTTCTTTGGTCACCTAACCGCATCTTAAGGCGCATACAGGAGCCAATATGACAGCGCCACCTATTTTATCATATTATTACGTATAACATAGGAAATTTTTAAAATCCATCGTACAGTTTGTGTTATCTTATAAGCTATTTTTTAATGCCTCTGTAATAGTTTTATCTTATATAATTTAGGAAGAGATGCGAAAATAGAGTTTGGTGGTCAAAAAGAGCAACTTCGTATATTTGCCTAAGCTTTACAAAATGAAAGTAGACAGAAGCATTAATAAATAGCTTCTTATAGAAACCACATGTACGATGGATTTTTAAAACTTCCTGTGCTTAACGTAATAATAAGATAAAATAGGTGGGGCGCCACTTTCACTGGTGTATGCGCCTTAACAGCCTGTACTGGTCCACTGCTGGACGCAGGCCTACCCCTGATAAGCGACTTATTGGTTTTTATCTCATGGGGGGTAATGTCCATAATCTCTGAGCTGGGAATGTGGGTTGGGGATTGCAGTATGGTGGTAGAATTGTTGCCCGCCCCCGGTGGATATCTCTTAGGACACTCGCGGGAAGATTTAGGGTGGTGGAAATTCTAAGCCCCTTTGAACATTTGATTAAGTATGATTTATGTATAGCATGCTGATCCACTGACCTGTTCAATCTCATTGTATAACTACTTTATTTTAATGTTTTTAAAAATTAAAATCCGACGAATTCCACACTGTTTTTAAATTTTGCGAGACAATTATTAATCCCGTGTGAATCAAAATTTTATTAGAACATTCTTCAAACGAGAGCGAAATAATTCTCGAAAATCATTATTTACGGAGAAATCGACTGACATACTTAAAAAAAATACATACAGCCGAAAATAGAAGTCCTTACTTTCCTACCTTTTTATAAAAGGGTAACTTTGCCAGGTCAGACAATTTAATGGCCAGCAGCTGGTCAAGTCAGATTATTTAGTAGATATCGACGGCAGAAAGCGGAAGTGGCGTATCTCAAAGATTGGACTGAATTACTTTTAGCTATATTGTTTATACAGTATAGCTAAAAGTCATTTAGGCCAATCTTTGAGATACGCCACTTCCGCTTTCTGCCGTCGATATATTTAGTGAGTGTATCACATTATTATGTGTCACCGTGTGGTGCCGGCGGCATAGAATTTGCACCACCTTAACTCTTACCACGGGTGTCGTAAGAAGCGACTAAGGGATTCCTACCGTGGGCGGGCAGCAGCGCCTCCTGCAGAGGCAATTCTATCACCAAACTGCAATCTCGAACCCGCATGCCCAGCGTGGGGATTATGGGCATTACCCCCCCATGAGATAACAGCTGGAGGCCTGTGTCCAGCCGTGGACCAATATAGGCTGTTGAGGTTGAGAAGGTTAAGGTATCACAAATTTCCCTTATTGGTACATTTTCTTTTGTTTTTTTATTCGTAGTCAAAATACAGTAACGAAAATAGTTTAAGATATTAAACTCGAATACTCTACATTGACCCGCAGGTTTAGTTGTTGGAAAAACAAAAACATAAATTACTTTATATTTTAGCAAACATGTTAAAGTTTACCATTTAAACAAGTCTCAAAGCTATTTAAAACACTTGCTAAAATTTAAGAATGATTGTAATTTGTTCATGTTAACAGGCTTTCCGCGACACAGGCTTGCCTTCTTATATGTATACATTATGTTAAATGGCAAATAAATCATTTTGTATTTATATTTGTTCCAATAACCTATATAATAATTATAAATAAGAATCTTAATTTGTTTAAAACTAACGAAATTAATAAACGTCGTCATTCCATACAAACATCGTTTCCCTCTTTTAGCAGTAAAATTTCTGTAAGATTTATTTCTACTAAAATAAATATTTTTTCAGGTTTCATTTTAATTTTTTTCGATATAGTTTTAACGATATTTCTTTTTATTGATACCTATCGTTTAAAATAGTAAAATTATATCTAAGTATTTATAAAGAGTATAAGTAATTATACTAAAGTTGTATTCCTTATATTACACAGCTCGAAAGGCGTCCTTTTTGATTATCGATGTTTATGGTAAGGTCAAGCAAGATTTGTAAAATTGCCTGTGTTTTTTTTAAATTATTGAATGAAAATTTGGTAGATATTGCATTTTGACCTTTTAAAATAACAAGTTTTGTTAAAAAAAAATAAGAAAGAGATTGTCTTTGCTTTTTTAGACTGTCGTTTTAAATATATTGATTTTTGTAAGTTAGATAGTGCATTTTGCCCCTAGATATAAAGTCGTTAAAAAATCATGTAAAAATAATTTCTAGATATTTTAATGTATAGCATTTTATCATTGGTATTTTTAAATAATTGCACGACCATTGATTTTGTTCTTATGTTACCATGAAATTCATATAATTATTTTCATAGTTTGTTATCATTATCAGTAATAAAAGTTGTAATTAATGTCCTTTAAATTTGTTTTATTCGCATGTTATGAGCGAATCCGAATTTTGTATAAAATTTTATATGCATGAATTATTTTTCGCATAAATAATATGAATAGGCCTAAACGCTTAAGTACTTTTTAAATTTTGAAATATTTTGAAAGATAAAAAAAACATCTTTACACAATATGTCTTTTATGGCGCTGAAGCGCTGCGCATGTTTATGATTATTTAACTCCTTTTTATGTTTCGCGCAAAAATACCAGGTTACCATATTGACGCAAAAAAGCTCATATCTCTGTGGCGCGGTGGGCCAAAGTCTGCCTGCGACGCAGGAGGTTGCGGGTTCAATTCCCGCCTCGGGACAAATTTGTGTACGATCCGCGGAAATTTGTTCAGAGTATTTTAAATGTTTTTCTATGTATAATAAAAAATATATATCTATGTAGTGTAATATATTATGTAGGTATATCAGTTATCTAGTACCCATAACACAAGCTCTGCTTAGCTTGGGGCTAGATAATGCTTTGTGAATTGTCCAACATTATTTGTTTTATTTATTTGTTAATGGTCATTCATTTCCCAGGCGTGGAACTTGACACCGGAGCCATCGTGGGAATTGTTATCGCTGTCCTTATCATATTGATTGCCATCTCGCTCGTCGTGTTTGCCTTCGCCACCGACAGATGGTGTTTTGCCGGTATGTAACATTTTATTCCTTTTGTCTTGTCCTTTGAAGTTTAAAGTCTTTGGCTTTTACTTTAAATAATGTCTTATACTCCAGTCAAATTCCCTATAGATTTTTTACAAGCTGCTTAGAATTTTATACAAAAGTATATGTTAAATCTAGACTGAATTTGGCACATTTGTCGACAATTTGCTCAGTTGAACATTGAATTCTAGAATGTAGTTTTTACTATAATTTCTCTGTTTTTGACTGAAGTATAAGACAAATGGGATATTGTTTGAATTCCTTAAATCATGGTAAATACCTATCTAGCTAAAACTTTTTACAACTTTATTAGCTTTTTAAATTAAATTTGCATGTTCTTTTGGACAATTTTTATTCTGTACGATTGTGGAGAACCATTTTCCTAAATTACTATTATCTTTGTATTCAATATTTTATTCGATTTATTATTTTTTTATTATTATCATCAACATCAATTTTTTTATAAACGTAATATTTACATCAACATCAAATCTTTTTGACAGTTGATACGTTTGACCATGCTTTATGGACCGCTCCCCCCTTACAACATACTTAAAATAACATTCAAATGTTATATAAAGTATAATATAAAGAATATACGCATGCAATATTAATTATATTGAGAATATTAACAGTATGTTTCGTACAGGGTGTCGTGCTCGTCTATAAGTAGGTAAAGTGGTGAATTGTTAAATAAAAAAACACTAGTTGTGAAGCTTTTCACCCGCAAAATACACAAATAATATATAACTAATTTGAAAAAAAGTTGTATGTATGAAATGTTTGGCTTGATGAAGTGGAAAATGGCAGTGTGTTTGCTTGATATTTTATTTATTAAATTATATTAGTAGAATATATACCTAGTTTAAGATTTATTCTGTGCCACATAGCAATGTTTGAGCGATCAAGAACTATAGATATTCAAAAATTGCATGTTTTTTTCTCTAAAACTAATTTTCATCAAATGCATGTTTAAATGATTTTTACAACAAGGCTTGGCTGCATCGTGATTTTACTCTATTTGCATGTGATTTCAATATTTTCTTATTTCTTTCTATTTTAATATACTTACATAAATAAATTATAAAACTTTACAGAACTTTTTTATGAAATTAAAATAAATCTCAAAAAATTCTTTATTGTGTAATTATTATTTACTTAACATGATGTTAAATTTTAAAACACACTTTTAAAATTTTAAAAAATAACATACTAACTAAGTAGGTCCCTTAATGTCTATGTTGTTGGTGGTTGGTTTTTAATGTTTGGTACCTGCACTCTATTACTATAATATTAGTTATTTTCAAGTATTACTATACAAATTTACAAATTACTTTTATTTAAAAAATATTTCTGTTTTCCCGAGAAATTGTTTACGAAAACCATGCTTCAAATGTTAAAAATGTTGTTGCTCCTTGGTTTGAGCATTACTTAAAGCCTTGATTGTGAAGTACCTGCCTAAAACAAGGGATCTATAATAAACAGGTGCCCACCCAATATCCAATCAAACCAGACTTATAGTTACACATAAAATAAGTGCACCGGGTGACGGCTTTAAACTAACTATAAAACACACCACAAATACTAATAAAAATCCCATTCCATGTTATAGTAGACATTGTTTTGTTTAGCCTAGAGCGCAATCAAGTTGATCGATATCTTTATCATCAGATTTGATATCTGGTGTCGATAAAATTTGACCACAGACCGTTCATACCAAATATTATCTACACCCAGGCTATATATTATTGCTTACCGATACCTATCGACGTTATGTTCAAGTTCATATGCTGTCCCCGTTATATTGCAGGGTAAATGTTCACTTATAATTATAACAGTTTAGCATACATTGTCATCATAGACATTGGGACGTCCGCCAGTGGCACAGGTAAACGATGAAGTTTGGTTTGTATATTTTGCTAAACTGTTATAATTAGATTCATTCATAGATTAGATTCAGTCTAGTCTTGTTTGTTAAAGATTAAATTAATGAGCGTACTTCATAAAAAAATGTATCTTTGTAGCAGCTTTTGTTAAAGTATTTCAGTTTCAATAAACTCAGTACCTAATTCTCAATTTCTACCCAAACTTACAATTTGATCATCTTTTATTTCGGCAAGTGTACCCAAAAGCTTTACAACCTTATTCCTTCTATCGAATCCGTCTTAGGACGACCAGCAGGGGTATTTTAATTCATTCGATTCGATTCCGAAACAAAACCGTCGGATTCGAATTCTATTCCGACGAATCTACAAAACGCTATTTTGATTGCGCCTCGGATCGGTAATCGAATGTTTCCGAAACGAATCCGCGGGTTGGTGGAAAATATGAATTTACGGAGACAGTTTCGAAATGGTAGAAAATAGTAGAAATGCTTATATGGAATATTCTTAAGTAATTTTACATTCAATTTATATCTTTTTAGCATCTTTTATGTATCTAAATCAATAAATAAATCATCGGGATTTAAATGACAACAATAACAAGAAACACTTCAAATTCACACCCAGTTCTAAGTTAGTTGAGGAAACTAACTTCGATAACCATGACTTCGTACCATTACTTGGGCAAAAGTGTTACCAACTTTACTAGACTTCTCGCCAAATCTAGCGGGTTTAAAGTGTCAAAAAAAGAGTTTCAAAAATATTTTTTATTTATTTGTTTCTTAGTCTAGAATAACATACGTAGAGTCCTAATTACAAAAAATTGCTTCTTAAAAAGGGTACGAAGCACTCCCGAATCTCAGGGGACGGCCCATGCCAATTTGTTGTTGTTTCACGTCAAATGAAATGGGGCGTTTTATGAGTGAAGCGCGTCAAATGCAAAAGCGATCAATACAAAGCTGTAGCTTTGTGAAGAGTGTGAGAAGAGTCGTAGGAAATGAGGGCGCTCGTGTCCCAATTGACAACTTTTGAATAGAAATGCTCGGTGATTAGTTGAAATTCGGAACTAAACCAGGGATTGGTTCGGGCTTGCTGAACGAAAGCTGTTGTTGGTTCGTATCTATGAGTGAGAAAGCGTGTCTGACCATCAAATACAAAGGCGGTGAGTGACGGTGGAATCTGTTCAAAAACAGAAGAGTCGTGGGAATTGAGGGTGCTCGTGTGCCGATTGACAACTTTTGAATAGAAATGCTCGGTGATTTGCTTGAAAATAAGTCGATTTAGTGGTCATAATATGGCAAATTAGTTTCGCTCTCATTTAAAGATCATAATGTTTTTTAGCTACTTTTCATGCGGTTTTGTATAGAAAATTTCAATACGATCGGGGACATAGTGTCAATGAAGCGGAAAGTACGTTCGTATGGGGGGGCTAAAATCAAACTATTATCTGACGAATACAAGTTATGTATGTGAACAATACAGACGTTTTCGTAGAAATAAAAATAAAGTTTATGACATAATTTTTAATCAGTGTTGGAAATACTTTTTCCGAATTCGTTCGCGGTTGTTCTCAACATTTGAGTTGAACATTGTTTTTAGATTTTTCAATTTGTGTTTGTGTTGTGAAGTGATACAAGTGGAATTACTATGCTATGAAAGCAAAACGAGCATTACATTATATTATGTATAAGCTTATCTATCTAATACGCACTAGCCACTAAATGATTGTGTTATGTTGATTGTCGATAGAGGTGAACCTACCAACTTTCTATGATCATGATCAAGTGCTACTTCAGAGTGCCCGAGTATCACCGGAGCAACGTAAGAAGAGTTTATGTTGGCCTATGCCGACCTCGCTCACGGCCGAGTCACAGCCCCCGACGCAGCGAGAACGAAGAAAGTTCTTCAACAAGAACTTGCTTTGGTTCCCAATTCGCTGGGGTACAAAGCTGCCGGAGAAATGGTGAAAAGTAAGTATTGTCATTGTTTTCTACACTTATTAATATTATAAAGAGAAAATATTTGTATGTATGTAACAAATAAACTAAAAAACTACGATTTCAAACATTTGTTTACCATTACAATGCTTCTCTGATTATCCCTGAGTAACATCATCACCCTATATTAGCCCACTGCTGGACATCTCACTAATGAGCGCCATAGCACCCTGTCTTCAGCTTGATGCACCCAGCATCTCCCTGTAGTCTTTCACTTTCTGGGTAACATAGGCTATATTTATTAAGTACTAGGAAAAATTAGGGATTGTTCAACACAGAACATACATTTACCCTATGTTTATCTTATAATTATGTGCTGCCAGTATATTACTTATTGTGTGTATGCTTTGTAACATTACTATTATTTATTACAGTGCTGTGAAGACTGGAAGTTGGACACCAAGGCAATAAAAATTAAAAACAATCAAGCAGGAACCGGTGGTGGTTCAGCCCCTGCACCACTCTCCAAAATGGAAAGCACATTACCTAAATAGGTTGGCTATCAATGTGGCCTCGGTTGCAACTGCCGTACTGGCAATTGCAGCTGCAATTGCGAAGCGTTAGAGATAAATATTAAGGTGAGATACATTTCTTTTTGTGATTCATATAGGTAATTTTGATTGATGTAGTTATGTAATAATGCAATACATTAGAATAATTTATTTATTAGGTCAGACCAAACTTGGATTCCTCTGCGGTGAACATCATTGTTTATATCCAGTGATATAATGTTCTCCAGCCTCAATATCTGCAGGGTCATCTGATTCAATTTCAGACTCTTGATGCTCTTGCACCAGAATCACCTCAAAGTTATGTTAAGTTGCCTATTATATTTGATTTCTGATAATTACTTGCATGTTTTTGTTGCAGTTGCTAACCAAGAAGCCAGCAAGGAGCTGTTTCGGAGATAATTGCCATTCAGTCTTTGACTGCACTAGTCCTTAAAATGAAAGCATCATGTGTGCTGCCTGGATATCTTGATAATATGTTTAATATTATCAAATCCCTATCACATACCTAAATATCATAATATCTTAAACAAATGTTGCAATTGTTAATTATTTATTTATTTCAATAAAATATACACCTACATACAGCTACATTTGAATTATTTGCTCCCTTTCATTCCTGGCAACAGGGAATTTGATACACATGCACAACACTTGTGGCAAATTTAGCACAGCTGTAGTTTGGCTCGTCGCTTTTGAAGCGGATGCCTGCCTATCGCTAACACCAGCATCCCTCCCATCAGGATTTTGATAGCTATCTTGAGCATAAAAGTGAAGAGCTGCTAGAAACTATAAAAAAGAAGTAAATAATTAGGTAGGCAGGTTGATCTCATCATGACACTTACTTTCTATAAGTTATACCTAGTAGGTGGACTAACCTTCCTCAATACAATTATTAGAGACCTACTTTTAGCTCTACAGGCATTGCATTTGAGTATTTTGTGTCACTATAAGAGCCCCTCAACTCCTCAATCAACCCCAGAGCTATTGTCGGTGTAAAATAGAGGTAGGTAGCTCATGAGTGAGTTGGAAGGGGTTCGACATATCTCGCAGCGTGCAATGAAGAATGATAGTTCTTTGTCTCTGCTGCGAACTGTGGATGTTTCGTTGAGCTCTCTCTCTCTCTCCCTTACGAGTAGGTATATGGACCATCTAGGTATTCAACAGCAACTTATGGTTTGAAACAAAGCTATTGTTTACTCAATTTGTAAACAACCTAAAAAATAAACTGGCAGAAAATCCTCGATTGAATAGGTACTAGATAGGTAAAACTTCTCTCGTTTCGATCAAGACATTATTCCTATGCTCACGTTGTTAATAAAATGAGTTTTCCTTGAATCTAAATCCTATAAGTAAGTAATATCAACAATAATAAAGAATCTAATACTCCGTCGGAATCGTTTCCGACACTGAATGGCTGTCGGGAACTATCCTATGATGGATCCGAATTCGAATGTCAAAAGTTTTCGAATCCGACGGTTTAAAATAGCGTTCTTCGTAAAGAGATTCCGAATTCGAATCCGACGGCCTTTCCGACGAATTAAAATACCCCTGCTGAGGGCCTTTTGTAAAAAAACTGTAAACCGACTTCAATCTTTATAGTTTTTTCATGGATTTTCATGGATCCCATTGTCAGAACTAAACCAAATTAAAATGTGACCACACGGAAACCACCAGCTTCCAAATAAATAAAGAATCATTAAAATTGAACCAGCCAATTGATAACCCCCTCCATTTTTTGAAGTCGGTTAATAATCAACAGAAACTTTGCGTCACACGACTTCCTCTCTCATGCGAATGGCTATGGAATGCAATTCACTACCTCCATTCTGAACCTATCAGTGGTTTCCTCAAGAGAAGATTCAATCAGCATCTTTCCTGGCGTGCTCTTAATAGGACTTATCCTTGCTCCCATCAAGCATAATGAATTAAAATTTCAAATTAATATGAATAAAAAAAGAAGTCAACTTGCAAAATGATAATAAAATGCTACATGCTTTGTTAGTCGACATTTAACGCAGTCTAGCCTATCCAAAACACAAAAATACTGATCCTTGAACTAAGCAAAGCTTGTAGACTACACAATAAGCAGACTAACCAGCAAAAAAATAGTTTCACTATAATATTTCACGCAATCACACTAACTAATATAAGATCTTAAGTTCTTAACACTCTTTGGGAAATGGTGACAGTTCTTGATCGCTGAAAATATGCTGTTATGTGGCAGGGAGGTCTCACCGGACCGATATACCTGATGGGGCTGACTCCGAGGCTCCCCTGCCCTCGCACGATGACGTCAAGGGATCCGAGAACCCCTCTCATGACCATGGGGATTACATCATCAATGGTGACAGCAAGCATCCTGAGAAAAAACCTGATACAGCGGTTTAAGTGGTTTTAACCTTGTAAGTGACACTCGGTCGGGATTATTAGGTTTTAGAAAGAAATAATAGAAATAACTTTATTAAGCCATCTTAAAAATTTTGTTAATGTTTTGCGTTATTTACGTTTTTTCCGGTTTTACGTCTTCACAAACTTGCGTTTTTTAGTTCTTTGTTCCTTATCCAACTCTAGAGTCTGTCAGGCTTCTCTTATAAATACAACATTTTTGTTAGTAAAATAGGTTTTTGAATAGCGTACCTATCTGTTTATTTTCGAAAAAAATTAATTATTTACATTTATTATTTAATCGCGACCGAGTGACACAATAATTTGGAAATCTCATCTCACTTGTCTTATTTTCTAGTGCCAGGTGTATTTAAAACAATTGTTACTTATTAATATTATAAAATGTATTTAAAATGTAACGCATTACATTCAGAAGTTTCGAATTTTGTATAGAGATTATTATAGTTGACGCACTATTAATTTAATAGTAAAAAATCTCTAGTTATAAATTGTATACGTAAATCTAAAACCTTAGTCAACTTCCCATTTCTTAAGATTTTTCTTTTGGTTGATGACGCGTAAAAAAAAGGGTTTCTACTCTTTTCTAGGTTCCAGAAATACCTAGTTAATTTAAATATCGGAGTTTTGCGCACGGTTTTACCCATTACCTATGAACCCCGCTATGACTTTTAGTAATATCAAAAGACTCTAAAACTATAAAATTTATTCAATGTTTGTTCTAGCAAAAATTATTATCTAAAAATGTGCGCAAAACGACCTGATTTCTTCCCATGCGTGAATCAATCATCTCAATAAATAAGTTTTGACTAAGTGTTTAGCTCTACGGTTTTCCTGTCTCTCTTAATGTTGTCTTTTGTAGGTACCGGCTACGTAAAGTTACAATTGAGAAAAAGTTACAATAGTTTTCGTGATGTTTTTCTCTATTGTACTTAACTTAAATACTTAACCAATGTATGTATAAGATATAAGATGTGCGAATCTCATTTATGTTTTAACCTTCAATTCTTCTAAAATAACAACGAATCCCAACGTAAAAATTATAATAAGAATTCATTAAATTATAGAATATGGCACAATTTAGTTATAAGTAAAAAAATCGCCGATTTGAATAAATCATAACACATTATATGATCTAATAAAAGTCAACTTTTATAAAAATAAATATAAAACTACTTACAGTGAAACATCATGTCTGCAAAATAATATTGGAAAATAGTTAATGTTCTGCTTCATTTTATATTAAATAGGTAAATTAATATAAAATTGTATAACTGAAAGTGTTATTCCACCTTTTTTTCTGTACATAATAATTTAGAAATATGTGTTTTTTATGATAATCTCACTCAAAACGAGCATTTGTATCGGTTTCTACCATTTTAAATTTAAGTATGGCTCTTTTAGATCTGTAGAATATAATTTAAATTCTATAATAAATACACAACGGGACAACCAGCCCAATTAAAAGTTAAATTCAATTTGTTTAATTTACAAAAATCATGGCCATTTTGGAAAGCTGATTTAATTTTCATTTTATTTTATAATTTGTAATGTTAAAATTAGTTGTCAAACCACGTTTTGTAAAATATTTTGTATTCAACTTTATGATTTAGTTTTATATGTAAGTCACGTTGTGATTCTTAGTATTTTTAAAAAATAATTTTAAGAATTTATTTTTGTACCAGTCTTTTAGTTTAGCACGTTTTTCTTTTATAAAATAAAACACTGCCAATTTTCACATTTTATAAAAAAAATATGCTTATTATAAAAAAATCCAAATCAGTTTACAGTTTTTGATACATTTTTTTAAATACGTAAGTTTATACTTACATTTTAAATAAGTTTTGACGAAAATCTGCTTAAAAATTTATAAACAACGCAACAGTAACTAAATACTAAAAATAATGTTTTCAACATAATCAAGTTACGATTATAAGATAACTATTCAGGTTTTTAAAGTAAATGTTTATACCACTACGTTATTAAACAATACAATTTCGAATAAAAGGTATTTATTAAGAATAATCGTAGTTTCATTGAAAATCCTTAAAAAAGTTTAAAGGAATTATAAAACTTAGAGCACTATCACACGTGATTAGTAATAGTAAGTGAGCCCAATCAAGCGCGCAGTAAGCTAGTCCCGTTTTTGCAGCTTACTGCGCTCGCTATGCAATCGTCTCGGTGTGCTCGCCACTTACAAATCGCCAGTGAGAACCACATTAAGAGAAAGACCCATTTAGTTAAGTTAGTTTTTGGTAGAGAAATAATCAGGTACTTACTCAACCATAACACGTTAAAGAGAGTAAAAATAGCCTAGCTCAAAGCAACTCAATTTAGTCTCAAATGTTTTTATTTCAAACCAATTCCAGGAAGGAGACGTGACAACCCTAAAAGCTCTGGAGAATCGTAAGTACATAAATTATTTGTTATACTAATATTTTGATGATGTAAAAATGTTTATATGCCTGTCCCAAAGTAAATAACCTACAAGTTATTTTTACAAAAATATTTTAACGATGTTTAACATTTTTCTAAACTTTTAGTGGTCTTTTTAACTTTGTATTTTAGACTTTACACTAGTATAAATAAAGTATATTTTAGGACACCGGCCGGGGTTGTGCTTTTAGAGGGGAACCCGCTTTCTGCAACGTACGTCCTTAGATTAAAAATTAATCATCTTGCATGGATTTTACTAAAATATTAATATATAAATATATTAATCAGGACTTTAAATTCAGGTGTTGGTTAAGTTCCTTAAAATACCCATATAATTTAATAGATTTTCATCAATCCTAAATTTTTGTTCACCATGCTTTATAACTTTACTACTATCCCATTTAAAAATAATAATTAGGTACTTACATTTAAACTATACCTACACAAAATTCCTAAACTACGTTAGAATAATGGAGAGATATTTTTTCCCCAACAAATATATTTCCGCATTCTACGTACATCCAAACATTATTATTTTTATTTATTTTACTGTGTGTAGTACAATACAATTAATATAATGTTATACATTGCTCATATTAAATCTAATTTAATAAAGTAAAATATAAAAATACTTTGTTAATTATTTTACGTCTTTTATAATAAAACGTGAAAATTTCCGATACTATGTAAATTGTTTGTGTAAATAAATGAAATAAACATTAACAATTTGTAAATTTCAAGTTACAGTAAAGTTTTCATTCATTTATTTACGTATATCTTACATGCATACAGAATTATAGTATTGTTCATTAAAAAAAAACTTGTTGGTCTGCACAAACATAAAAATTCCGTACGGGGCTAATGCATGTGTTTCCTAAAAAAATAATCGGGCAAATACATTTAAGCGGATTTTTTTAATTTCCATACATTTAACTTTACAGTTTACCGATAAATCTGGTAACTGTGCGATTATCTTTTGGTGAACACCAGCCTATACGATTTAACCACACACCAGCCTAAACCTACGTACTACTACAAAGCCAAAAAGCCATAGTTGACCTATCGAGGCCAGGCATTCTAAACAGTAATGAAGACGAAACTCTACAAAAGTAAAGTAAGAAGTATCATCTGTATGCTATGTGTGTGTGTGTTTGTGTGTGTTTGTGTTTACTATAAAGTTTGTGATTTATTCCTACTAGCTGCGCCCCGCGGCTTCGCACGCGTTGTTCCTATGGGAACGCTTAAAAGTGATTTGTATCCCACGGGAACTGATTTATCGGATAAAAAGAAGCCTATGTTTGATTACAGAATTAGAGGTACCTGTATGCAAAATTTCAGCCCGATCAGTTCAGTAGTTTTAGCGTGAAGAGGTAACATCCAACATCATCCCTCCGTACATCCATACAAACTTTCGCATTTATAATATTAGTGTGATGTGATAGAAATATGAAAGGGATGTAAACTTCCCGCTTTTAGCGCTGTCATATTTCCATAGAAAATAAAGTAACGAAATCTTTGTAGTAAACAGTATGGCAGTACATACACACTCAGCATACTGTACTTATATGATTCTTGGTAACTTACTGACTCTGTGAGAACTACAGACTTGTTTACGCAGTATCGGTGAATCATCCCTAAAACTTTTTAAAAGAAAGAACGTTTTTGGCTTAGTAGATACGTTTTATTTTGTGGCAAATGGGAGCAATGGTGTTCGGAAACATTTTTACATATTATATCTTAATCATTTTTATTATTAAGAGCCGCTTAACCTCAAATACTTGTTACTTATAATTTATAACATACTTGACTTGTGTCAGTAGCGACACGGAGAGCGCCGTAGGAGGCACTCAGAAGGAGCGGTCGCGCCTGGCACAACTCGGAGCGAGGGTGCGGGCGGTGCTGCCGCGGGCTAAGGACAAGGTGCAAGCTACGGAGGCTGCGTCGCAGGATGACACTGATAAGGTACAGTACTAGGTACTTGATGAGGTACAGTACTAGGTACTTGATAAGGTACAGTACTAGGTACTTGATAAGGTACAGTACTAGGTACTTGACACTTGTGTCAGTAGCGACATATAGCTAGCAAAAATGTTTACTTTTTACTGAATTTTGAATCGACATCATTGTCAACCGTATATCGTTTGTATTAAAGGTTACAAATCAATCTTGAAAATACAAAGAGTGCGCGTTGAAGTCTTTTGTTTGCCGTGCAGGGCAGGCCTTACCTAGCATCGTATAGCTTTAGGAAAAATTATATCTTACGAATCTCTACAAAGAATACATTCCTCTTTATAGATGCATCCCAGCTTAAAAGTTTTAGGGCCGAAGTTAAGCTCTCTCACCAGCGTTAAACTGTCTAAAGATTTACGTTTCGTTCCTAGTTTTAAGAAAAATAATATCTTACGAATCTCTACAAAAAATACATTCCTCTGTATAGATGCATCCACGCTTAAAAGTTTAAGGACCAAAGTATGGCTCTCTCACCAGCGTTAAACTATCTAAAGATTTACGTTTCGTTTCTAGCTTTAGGAAAAATAAATATAATATAAAAATAATATATATCTTACGAATCTCTACAAAGAATGTATTCCTCTAAATAGGTGCATCCACGTTTAAAAGTTTAAGGACCGAAGTAAAGCTCTCACCAGCGTTAAACTGTCTAAAGATTTACGTTTCGTTCCTAGCTTTAGGAAAAATTATATCTTACGAATCTCTACAAAGAATGCATTCCTCATCATAGATGCATCCCCGCTTAAAAGTTTAAGGACCGAAGTAAAGTTCTCACCAGCGTTAAACTGTCTAAAGATTTACGTTTCGTTCCTTCCAGCCTGAAGACAAAGTGGTATACGCAAGCCTGGCACTGACAGAACAGACGCAGCCAGACAAGCCACCGCCGGCTTTTGCTGAGTACGCAGAAATCCTGTACACAGAGGGAGGGCAGAAGGAGGCTAAGGAAAACTAGGTCTCTAGTTCCAATTAAATGATGATTAAACATAACAAGGACACAGAAACAACAAAACAAATAAATGCAAGAAGTATTTACATTTATGTATATTAATTTCCTAAAAATCTAAGCCGTCACCATGTCCAGAATGCTGGCAATATTGCCACGTTGAATGGCAATACCTACTCCCAACACAAGAGATCAATCAAAAGTAATGTTGTTTTTTTTTGAATTTAAGCTTTCAGAACACATTATGATGTAACTATTTAACCGGTGTTTATCGCTTTTATTTATTATTTTATTTACCTTTACTTTAGTAATGACGTTTAAATTTTGTGGTTAGTAAACCTGTTGATGTCGAAAAAAAGGTAAACGAACGCGTTAAATGTCCGTTATATATTCATACAAGAAATAATATTTTTAACGTTCGAATTCATAAGCGTGATGGAGTTTATAATACAGTTATTTTCGGGTACTAGATCTATTATATAAAATAAAACAAAGTTGTATCATTATCAGTTTAGATTTGATTTGTTTCCGCCCCAGATAGCAATTAAATACAATTTAATTAAAATATGAAAAAATAACAAATATAAAAACGTTTTCTCGTAATTTACTAATATCATCTAGTAAATCTTGTACCCGATATAATCGTAATAAATATTGAGATGTTCATTCGTATCATGATGGACCAAATAAATTATCATCTCCACATTATAACAGGATGTGATCTAATAGAGCCAACAACTACCTACTTTATCATTGTCGGCATGGTGTAATGTAACACTAGTTTAAAAGGTGATAATAATAAATTCCATTTGAACCACCTTTTTGAGTAAGTAATGTTTTTGTTCTAGAAAAATATTTTTAGCAAAATATTTTGCTAAATTATTTTTAGCAAATAAAGTTAGTAATATGTTTTGGAGTCTTCTAGTAATAATTGATAATCCTTCAAAGTTTAGCATACATCATAAAAAACACAAATGATTTCATGGATGCTTACTAAATGTTTGGTATGTTTTTTCTTGAATTATTTACTACACATCACAAAAATTCAATATTGGGAAATCCACCGATTTTGGAATGTTTATATTAATAGGTTATATCATAGGTTTAAAAATATAAATCAAAAGTTATTTATAATTGTAATAAACATGTCGTAAAGTTAGCTTGATATAAAAATAAAATAATATCAAAAATAACATTGGAACAATCACAAAAAGAAGGTTTAAGATGAAGTTATTGCAATCTCAGTAGTCATAAGTTAGGTTAAGAATTGTGTGTGCTTAATTATTATATACTATATACTATTAAAATAAAATTGTGTCTTTTTGTGCCTCTTTGATTCGCACATCAAAATACTTACCATGTTTCCATTTTTACAGTAATATAGGTTTTGATAAATTATATAAAAAGTATTATTTAATTTTTTATAAATATTTTAAATGTTAGCTAAAGATGTTCAATATTTTTTTGTAAACCTTTTATATGAATGGCGCTATCCTTTTTACAGCTTTGACGATGTACAGTGTTATTTTTATGATTAAGTTCACGTATATTGTTTATATAAATCAGGGTATAATATGGAGGCTTGATGAAATATCATTTTTATTATTTCCCAATTCTTCTTCTTAATCTTTTATTCCATAACTAAACTAAATATATAATAATTTAAAATTTGGATAAAATTTTGTATCCAAAAATTAAAAAATTTAATAAATACATATTCATTTTATCCAACATTTGGTTACATTAATATTCTTATAAAGTTTTACTATTATAAAAATGCATGTTTCGATTAAAAAGTTCACAAGTTGTAAAACTGTTACACTTGATTTAATAAGCTTAATTAAAGTTTGTTAATTTTAAGATACCTACCTGATTAATGAATTAGATTTATTTATTTTTAAGGTTATTTACTTTATTTTTATTCCGTCCAAGTTTAATTTTAGCTCTCTTTTAAATGTCAGGTGCTCTAAAAAAACTGAATTACAAGGTCGCTAATTTTAGCTAAATCAGCCAGTCTTTATAACGGTGCTGATCGTGTATTTAAGTACCCTGTTCGCTAATTTTCAGATTAAAGGTTTTTGCACAAATTTAGGCTAAAAATTTACTTAATAAGTAATCCAATTTAACTTAAATTAGCTTGTACTTCCAGACAGCTTAATTAAGCTAAGTGTAAGCTTGGTAACTGAATAGAAAGTTTAGCTCGATTTAGCATAAAGTTATTTTTATATTTATAGTTATTTTAAGCTTAGACTTATCTCTAAATTTTGTTTCATCTCGTGTGTTTCTAAGTAGACAACTTCTACCAGAGGTCAGTCTATTTGACGTTTGTACCGAAACGTGTTCGTGACGTCTCTTTTTTGTCTGGGATTTACAATTCCCTGTCCGCACTACTTAATTTTATAGAAATAATTGGATGTGTTTATAGTTTTTTTTTTTAAACAGACTTTAATTTTATGGTTTTCATTTTTTTCGACTTTATTATATGGTTTCCATGGACGCCATTGGATCAACGACGGGACGACACGGGAAGCACCAGCTTTAAAAAAAAATCATAATAATCGGATATCTCAGTCAAAGTTCTGAGATAATAAGAATAAGAAATGTTTATTTGTAACATTACAATGAATAAACATAAAAAAGTCGAATTGAAAACCTCAAAAGAGACGTAACGCTTAAATCGCTTAATCGTGTCTCGTTACTAACGTTAATTAGACTCACCCCTAAGCTTACTGTACTTCTGCTGAATGGGATGTTGCTATTATAAACTTTGCATAAATTATCATAGTGTGCATTAATAAAATTGTGTCATTTTATTAAGCTGTTTCATTACTTTATTTATTTTTTTATTTTTATCTTTTAAGGATAACAAACAATCATACTTAAATATTAACAGTTAATAGTAAAGTAACTAAGTACTAAAAGTATGACCAGCCCCGTTATCCGCAAGTTACAGTAGAGGGGTGGTGTTAGTGAGTTAACATAGTAGTCTAGTTAATCTAGAATTATATTAAGTAAGTAAGTAAATAAAGTTGAATAAAGATGCTATTAATAAACAGTTAGACATCATTTAGCTTGTTATTTTGTCTTTCTTTATCTGATGCTGTTTCCGACCAACAAACCCTGCGCACACGTCCCAGTGCCCTCCATGCTCAAATCCTAGAGACAAACACAGAACAACAGAATCTGTTGAGCCATAAACCTAATTTTGTCATCTGATGACAAAATTAGGTTTATGGCTTTCTTATACAAAGCAGGTGAAGTAGCAAATGGATCTGTATTAGAGAAGTACTTATTATTATGCTTTTGTCATTCTATGCAGAGGAGCGCGCATACCTGCGTTCGTTTTACAAGGAGTCGGAGCGAATAAAGCACGTTTACGGGTTCTCGTGGACGTGAACAATATGGTACATATACATAAATTTGGTTTACTAACCTGTTACAGTCGAACCTACATTTACATTATGTATTAAGTACATATATTTTTAAATAATACAATACAATAAATACACTTTATTGCACACCAAAAAAATAAACAAATACAGGAAAAGAGAGATAACAAAGTTGCACAATGGGCGGTCTTATCGCTAAAAGCGATCTCTTTCAGACAACCTTGGGATGGACACGAAGCAGCTGTACACGTATAGACGGTGGCGTTTTAATACAATAAATACATATAATGCATACTATTAAAAACATAATATACTGACTATAAAAATAATACATACCTACCAAGTTATATAAAAATAAAGTTACATAAAATAAGTTTATTGAAAAAGAAAATTACAGTCAAATTATAGAAATAATAGGCCCCAAATATGTTTTTCTCTGCGATACCATTATTTCAATTAGAAAGTAAAAGAAAATAAGTAAATTTTAATAAGATTTTTGAGATATTCAGTGGTATATTACTGCTCTAAAAAGAGACATACAATCTTATTTGTGAATCAGTGTTCAGAATAAACGATGCCCTGTAAATTTCGTTTGAGCACCCGTATGCACATAAGAAAAAAGGCCCCCGACCCGAGCCGCTTACGTGTATATGGTGCTCATAAGGCGCTCGGCGCCATTGTTTGGCTCTTTACCATAAATGTCGGAATGATGGACTTCCATTGGCTGGACTAATGTCAAGCTTCATTCAATACGAAACGAAATACAGCCAATAAAATCAAATTGAGACCGGAAATTGTTACCATTTGAGCAAAATTGCCAAGCACCCCGCGAACGGCTCAGTTGGCCGCCATCTTTTAAAAATTTGCGCAACAGCAAGAACGACTCATTGAATATTCCTCGTTGATTATTCTTTGTATTTACAGGGAAGATACTGTAGATTATGTGTAAATTTATAGAATCACCAAAAACGGTAAAATTTTAATGAAAAAACGTAACTAACTTTTGCATCGTGCAATTTTGCAAATCCAAGTTCCATGTCCGCTTTGTTTATGAATGATTTTCTTTAGAATAATGGGGTTTATGGTTCTTTTTGTTGATGAATAAGCTAGGTAATTTATCAAGGAATATTTAGATACCAAGAAGTAAGTACCTGCTTGTAGCAAAAGCAGGTAGAAATCATTTTGCGTAAAGTTTGTCAACCCACAACGGCGGGACAAACAAAGGCCGCCCGGCCCGGCCGTTGTATGAAGTTTCTGCAAGGTGATTCATCAGTGACGCGCGCGCGCGCGGTACGCGGCGCACGCCTAAAATGGCGTCGGTGTTTTGTTTTACTTTGTGAACAGTATTGTGGTGTAATTATTGTGTTATAAAGTGATGTGAATACATATAATTATGCGTAAATACCTATGCTACCTACTAAAAGTGTTAGTTTTGGTGAATATCTATTGTAAAGTGAAATAAAAGAAAATAAATAATTTCTGTATCATGTCAGTTTTATTAAATTATTATAATAGCATTTACTTTTAGGAAATTTCAGAACGAACACAATGATGTATGATTTATAACATATAATTATACCATACTCCCGTAAAATTGTTTTTTCTGATGACGTCACGTAAAAATTATCTTCGTTAAAAAAGGGCTGGCGCTCACGCTAAGGGTGGCAAGGGGTGGCAGGCGGTGGGAAGGATAGAAGAAGACAGAGCGAGATTTAGCAGTGTGCTAAGTTAGCAGACGATTATGAATAAGGAGGTAAGAATTTTATTTGTTCATAATTAGGATAATTCATAATTAGTTACAGCATCTGTCGTTCATAATATTATGAACGACTGTTGCTGTAAATGTTGCAATAAAGTACCTACCTACGCAAGAAACTTCGTAATTGTCATAATAATGTCCGATATAAATACCTCAGGATCTTACATAAGTACGGGAAATCATACTCAATTAACGCATTCACTGCCCAGTCCGCTACACGGGGACGTAATAAGACATCGTGTTATGGGCCATTCTAATTCTAATTCTAGGTGGGGGAACTAAGATCTGCACGGACGTCTCGCATAGGAGTGTATTGTGCATTATCCCCCTGCCTAAGCAGGCCCTAACCAGCCCAGCTCCTTGAAGTATCGGAGCAGGACTTTAGGTGACTGACAGCTTCGTTTCAGCTTTTCTGTGGGTGTGGATGGGGTTGATTCCTCAATGAGGCACTTCAGCCCTGTTTTGTGTCTGGCCTCCTCTGTGGCCGTGCAGTGTACCACGACGTGTTCCACAGTCTCTTCTTCTTGAAAGCAGCCACGACATAGGCTGCTGTCTGTGGCTCCGGTCTTGAAAAGATGATGGTTCAATTCACAGTGTCCTGTGATGATGCCCACCATCGTTCTGAGGTCCTCCCTGCTCATCTTGAGCATCGTGTTGGTGGTTTTCCTGTCTTTGGAAGGGAATATTGATTTGGTATGCTTGCAGTCTATCCGACGCTCCCATAACTTTTGGTGTTCTTTTTCAGAGTTAAGTTTTAGTCTGTTTTTGACTGTCACTCATGGGCCATGAAGGTGTTAGTTTAGTTTAATATAATATAATGCTGCGTGGTGCTGGCTTAGAATTTGCACCGCCCCAACTCGTTCCGCGGGTGTGGTAAGAGGCGACTAAGAGATATCTACTGGGGGCGGGCAGCAGCGACTCCTGCAGAAAAATTACACCACCAAACTGCGATCACACGCCAACAACCCGCACGCCCAGCATGGGGAATATGGGCATAACCTTCCGTGAGATAAACGCGAATAAGGCGCTTATCAGGGGGAGGCCTGCGTCCAGCAGTGGACCAAAACAGACTGCTGAGGTTGTGGTAATATCATGTTTCTTTTATAAAGGATTTTGCTAACATTTTCTTACTTCTTAAGTAAGGATGATTTTAAGGAATCAAATAATATGGTGTAAGATCTGATATCTTAAAGAATTAGTTCCAAACCGTTCACAATTGAGGCCAAGTCAGTTTTTCAATAAATACAATATTTCGCAACTTTAACATTGTTTGAAATTATTAAGAGTAAAACAGTTTTACTAAATAATTAATTTTATTTTTCAAACCATAAACAGACTTAAATTATTATAGTGTTTTCATGGATCCCATTGTTAGAACTGAACCAAATTAAAAAAATTGGACCACACGGGAAGCACCATCTTTCATATAAAAAAGAATCATGAAAATCGGACCACCCAGGCAAAACTTCTGAAAAAAAAAATACAGTCGAATTGAGAACATCCTCCTTTTTTGAAGTCGGTTAAAAATGCACATATCTAGCTAACCATAGAACTAAAAAAATGAATATTCATGGTATAGGAGCTCAGATAAAAAATAAAACCAGTTGAATTCCTTACGGATGTAAGCGGGTTAACTACGAACCTTAGGTATTTGTGTTGGAAGAACACCAACGTTTCATCCCTTAACGAGGGACATCTTCAGGGCGAATGCGGTTCTAGACGCGCTGCACGTAGGGATTCTAAAATACAGTAATATTAAAGTCAAACAAATAGTATTGCAAATAATAATTCAAATTAAACAATAATTAAATGAAGTTCAAAATAATAAAATACATATACAGTCAAAAAAAATAATAATACAAGAGTTTATCTATTAATTAGATAATAATAAATTTAGTCACATTTACAGGCTATGAATTCCTCATAGCTGTAGAAGCTGTTGTCAATGAGCCAGTGCTTCAGTTTGCTCTTAAATAATGTCAGGCTATTTGCCTTCGTAACAATTTCAGGAAGACTGTTGTTTACCGTCGGTCCCATTATGCGCGTTAACTTCCTCGACTTCGCCAGAGTTCGCGGTAGGGAAGTGAGCTTGTCCGCTCGTCGAGTATTAAACCGGTGAACGTCGCTATTTTTAGTGAAAAGTTTTAAATTGTTCCTTGGCAGCACGCCCCCACAGTTCAGCTCCGTACTGCAAGAGTGAGTGTACAGTCGCATAGTAACAGGAGCGTACTACGTGCCTCGGCAGAAATCTCGCCAAGCGGCTTAGTGCATAGCACGCGCCACCAAGCTTTCCGCACACTTTGTCAATGTGGTACTCCCAGGTGAGGCTCCTGTCAAGCTCGAAACCCAAAAATGTGGTTTGAACCACTCGGCAAGTGTGGACGCGGTGAGGTTTAGATTATGCTCCAGGGCGTCTATTGTTGTACCAGAGACTACGGCGACCACATCATCCGCGTAGATGAAGACCTCCGCAGTGCTCACAGCCTCCGGAAGATCGTTAAGCAGCATGGAAAACAAGATGTTCGAGACCGCAGATCCTTGGGCCACGCCCATTGTCGTTGTTAGAGCGCAGGATCGAATCTTCCCATTCTCTCCAACGACTACCTGCGACCTAGACCTTAGCATGCTGGATAGTAGTGAGAGCGCGGTACCTCGCACTCCGTAGTGTTCCAGCTTGGCTGCGAGCACCGCGTGGTCGGCCACATCAAACGCCTTTGAGAGGTCACAGCAAATAATAGCTACCTGCTGTTTTCTCTCTCTAGCTTCTAAGACATTTTGTATAACCTGCCGTGCCAACGATGTGGTCGATCGGCCCTCTCGATACGCGTACTGCCTGTCTGATAGTGCCTCAGTTTCGGTCAGGTCTGTAGTGAGTCGCGAGCTTATACCGTTCTCCATTACTTTTGATATTGCAGGTATTATGGACACTGGTCTGTACGAGTTCATGCTAGACCTACTACCCTTCCCCTTATAGATCGGCGACACCTTACTTAGCTTAAGGCACGTCGGTAGTTCACCGGCGCGCAGGCACTCATTGAATAGGCAAGCCAAAATCGGTGCCAGCGGCCCGGCCGCCGTTGCTATCAGTTTCATAGATATACCTATGGTACATACTTGGATGTTTGTTACCTCTTCACGCCAAAACTACTGAACCGATCGGAATGAATTTTTTTGGTTACAGGTAGTTCTAATCCTGGAATCAAACATAGGCTACTTTTTATCCCATAAATTAGTTCCCGTGGGATATAAATCACCTTTAAACGTTTCCATAGAAAAAACGCGTGCGAAGCCGCGGGGCGCAGCTAGTTAGTGTATAAGTTAGTATCATATCTACACCCAATTTCTAACTTAACAAATATTATTATGTTAAAACCATCGATCAGGTATTTCGGGGGCCAAACTTTGATCGATGGAGGATTGAATGAAATATAAAACTGTCTCATTTTTTAATTTACAGTTTAATTTTTTAATTAAAAAGTTAAAATTAAACCAATGGAAAAAGCAGCATTGTGCTGTTGTGGGTAACTATGGTTTGTCCACGTTGAATGGAGCATGTTAGTAAACAAAATACGACACAAATAACAAAATCTCACTTGCTTGGCGTCGAGTTTCAGATATAATTGTAAGCTATTTTTATTGAAGGGAGGATCTAAAATCGACAAGTAATGTAAATTACGTATAAAAGGACGCGCCAACAAAGTGAATTTTAGGTTAAGTATGGGTGGTTTATTTACGTTTATGCCTCATTCAAAATGGACACGGTATAGCTCCTATAATACTATCTGATAAGAGTATCCGGCTCTATATGAATTGCACGAAATTTAAAAAAAGATATCAATGATTATCGTTGGAGATAAGCAGTTAGTAACCTAAATAGTTTTAATTAGATTCACAGAACTATTTGTTGATTTGTCATATTTTAATATCTAGGTACATTAAAATATGACATCAACAAACTTATAATAAACTAGCAGCGCCTCGCGGTTTCACCCGCGTAGTTCCCGATCCCGTGGGAATTCCGGGATAAAATATAGCCTATGTCAAGCTTTTTAATGATGAAAGATTTTTTAATCGGTCCATTAGTTTCGGAGCCTATTACAAATAAGTATGACGTCACGGTTCGATTTAAAATATCTACTTTTCAATGATTAATTTCACAATAAAAACATCAAAAAATACAAAAATAAATATACAAATATATATTTCTATATCAATAGAGAATACGTAAAAAAATATTAGCTTTATTGAAGTCACATGCATTAATTACCCTATATTGAAATTGAATTACATTCAAATCAAAACAATGTTTCACCTTTAACTTCAACATTAAGATTTTGTTAGATATAGACATAATATATATGATGTTTGTGTTCTTTAAATAAATAAATAAAAAAATAAACTATTTAATCCGGTTAGAACGTAGCGTAGGTACAACAAGATTTTTATCAATTTTAAAATTGTAAAAGAACCAATCAAATTATTTAGGTAATCTTACTACATAGGCCTTATTTTCCATATATATTTTATATACATTTTAGCTGTGTGGTGCTGGCTTAGAATTTGCACCACCCCAACTCTCCGTGGGTGTCGTAAGAGGCGACTAATGGATATCCACGGGGGGCCGGGAAGCAGCACCCCCTGCAGAACAATTATACCACCAAACTGCTATACCCAACCCGCATGCCCAGCGTGGGGATTATGGGCACGCACTACCACACCTACCACATATGAAATAAACGCGAATTAAGGCGCTTATCAGGAGGAGGCCTGCGTCCAGCAGTGGACCAAAACAGAGAGGTTGACGTATAGGCCTTATTTTAAATGTAAAATTAAAACCGACCTAGCATAGCTGAGTAGGCATATAACTAGGTTGATATAATACAATTGTGATTGTATAATGTAGATTGATAGTAAATAAGTAGGTATAGTCAGCAAAAATTGCGCCTTACCACCACTAGGGTGATTTTTCTGTGAAGTGAATAGTTGCCAACCCCGGCTTGCTCGATATCTTATGTTTGTAACGCAAAGCAAAATAGTTTCAAATTGGATAGGCGTTACGTTTGGCGATCTAATCTGTGATACGTAAAATAAAACGAAAGATTAATTTAATATTATCATTACCACCTTATCTTATCAAAATAAGTAATTGTTTTGAATTCCAGCAATATCGATCGAGTAATACAAGGTGTCCCACAGCTATGTCATATGCACGAAAATGTTAAGATATTTTACTAATATATATTTTTTAAAAATTACTGAAAGATGGATCTTAATGAATTCTTAATTTCGAACAGAAAACAGTTAACACTGTATTCAAAGGTTTTTTTATTAATCGCCTATAATTAACCAGGAGTCAACGTGTTGTAAAAACAGCAACCGTAAATTTACGATACCGGTAAAAAGGCCTAATTGTAAGCTTACCTTTTTCCGTTAAAGGATGACTATGAAATTTTAAATAAATAATTATAGGAAAATTCATACTTAGTCTTTCCTTTAGTTTGCCGTGCTCCTAAAAACTGATTCATCATCCTAAATCGTTGTTTGTGATTTAGATTTATTAAATAATTAAGTGTTTTAGTTTTTAAATTATTGGACAAAGTTATATGTAAATTAGATGAGAACCCAGTGCCTAGATAAACCTAACATAAGGCTTTAAGGCATTGCTAACCAACATATGTAACAAAGTTTTTAATGAATAAATTATCTATATATTAGGTCCTTACATATGAAATTGGCGTTTTGTATGGGAGGAACAAAAAGTCGAATATTTTTTAATATAATATATTTAATTAATCAAAGTATGAACCATTATTTTCTATGCACTTTTGCCATCTTATAGGTAGTTCCTTTACTAAAAAAACCAGTCGGACGGGAATCAATAAAATCTTTGAAGGCGATTTGGACTGCCCCATCGGAGTTGAATTTTTTCCCTTGCAAGAAGTTATCCAAATTTCGAAAAAAATGGTAATCTGTTGGAGCAAGGTCCGGGGAGTACGGAGGATGTCTTAGACTTTCCAATTGAAGCTCTTCTAATTTAGTAGCCGTCTGTTGCGCAGTGTGTGGTCTAGCGTTGTCGTGAAGCAGCAGTGGCGTGGAGCGATTGACCAGCCTAGGTTGTTTAACCGCTAGCTTTTCCATCATGGTTTGCAATTGCTGACAATAGACATCAGCCGTAATAGTCTGGCCAGATTTGAGAAAACTGTAATGAACAATACCGGCACTAGTCCACCAAACGCTTACAAGTAACTTTTTTGGGGTTAATTTTCGCTTGGGGCAGGATTTGGCTGGCTGGCCAGGATCCAACCATTGCGCTGAGCGCTTCCGATTATCGTAAAGAACCCATTTTTCATCACAGGTAATGATTCGGTTTAAAATACCTTCATTATTGTGCCGGTTTAGTAATGTAACGCAGCAGTCGACGCGCGTTTGCCGGTTTGCTTCAGTCAATTCGTGAGGTACCCACCTTTCAAGCTTTTTAATCTTCCCAATTTGCTTCAAGTGAATTAAAACAGTTTTATCACTAACATCGCAGCCTGCAGCTAACTCGGACGTGGTTTGCGATGGATCCGCTTCCACAATAGCCTTCAACTCTTCATTATCAACTTGAGTCTCAGGCCGTCCACGGGGCTTGTTCTGCAGGTCGAAATTTCCAGAACGAAAACGTTGGAACCAAAAACGAACTGTGTTTTCTTTTGAAACACGACCGCCATACACATCATTCACCCTTCGAGTTGTTTCCGCAGCACTAGTGCCACGGCGGAACTCGTACTCGTAAATAATGCGATATTTTAAGTTTTCCATTTTGTAAAATGAGTGACGCAAACAGAAATAAACAGAAGAAAAAAACAAATGAATGACGATCATCGAAGCACAAATACATGAGTCTATAGCTGTACAAATTTGAATTTGGAATTCCTTACCAAAGAGGAGAAGTTTGTGATTAAAGTGGCCAGTACGAAAAACGCCAATTTCATATGTAAGGACCTAATATCTATCTAAAGTACCACTTAAGATATACATATCATTTCCCATTAAAAGTATCATGCACTTTTAATAGGGAAATGATAATGTTTATCTCAAGTGATCAATAAAATGATCAATAAATTCACCATTTGCAAAAAGAGTGTTTCTAATCTATACTACAGAATGGGTCAATTTGAGCATTTACTAAATTTAACTCATTGTAAGCAAATGTTATTTATTTTAAATAAATGTAAAATTTCTTCCCATATTTGGAAAAAATAATAACGATTAAGCCATTTGATTGGTATCGTAAAATCAGGGAAAATTACAATAATTATAGCGGGTTCGATTCCTGGTTCGACTGGCGATTGTTAAAATAATTTTGACCGTTTAAATTGTTTTTAAAATTAAAACGAAGTCTTCTTTCAGTAAAAAATTCTATGTACAATATTTTAGATAGTTTTCCTTCATGTTGCATAGCCGTGGGACGCCCTGTAGATTGTCATCTGCTACCGGTCGTGTGGGGTCGTTCGTCGCATCGGACTAGATCTGAGAGTTAGGGAATAGAGTGGGCCACCTGTGTTTGGGGCACTTGAGCACTCTTATAATATGTCCCAATCACATGGCATGATCACTGCAATGCTGAACACAGGCCTCCCCGAATGCGTGCCATAATGCTCTGTGTTCAGCTTGACGCATCCAGCATCTGCCTGCAGTCTTTCGCAGATCGTCATTCCACCTGGAATGGCGCCCTACACTACGTTTGCAGAGTCGCGGTCTCCACTCAAGAATACGTTTATCCCAGCGGTTTTCGGTTCTTTGAGAGATTTGGCTACTACCACTTCAGCATGCTAATTATTGACTTTGTCGATTACTTTGGTTCAGAATTATTTCTGTATTGTCCATTTATAATAATAAATAAATACAGTCAATTTGAGAACCTCCTCCTTTTTTTTGAAGTCGGTTAAAAATTGGTTTTACCTCATTTATGACTATGGCAATATATAAGTTGATAAAAACATTAGTCATCAAGGGGTACCAGCAAAACCTTGATTAGATACCATAATCTATCCACCAGTATTGATATTGGGTTGATAATGAAAACCAAGTCATTTTCATAATAAACGTTGGCATTTTAACCGTACCTATGTTACAAAAAGGTGACTATTTTCGGTTTAGAGAAATAAGCGGACTTTTAGTGGCCTGAAGCAAAAAACAAGGAACGATTTGGGGGCCAAAAAAGCAAAGAAAACAAGCCGAGCTGCTTTTTTAGTCATATTTCATAAACACTAGGAAATAAGTGCCTATCAACCGGTTATCTAGTTATCTTTTTATAATAAAATACCAAGAACTGAGGTAAAATACCTAAATTTGGTTTTATTTAGTGTTCAATAAAATTTTACCAAAATGTGTTGTGCTGAGTTTATAGCTAAATATGTTCTCTTCATCGTGAACTTTGTTGTTTCGGTAAGTACTTAAAAAACACTGTTTTTATTTATGTGTATGAAGGATTTATTTCGCTGACTTGATAGGATGTATAAAATTAAATAATATAAAATAAAATTGAAAATTACAAGTAAAATAGGAAATGTCACTGTTTTGATAGAAAATAAATGAATCTAAACTTCTAAACTTGTAAGTTAACACCACTCTCCTTGAGAATGGTCTCAATGTCTTTTTTAAATTAAAATGGCCTTTTGCTAAAAATGACAATTTTATCGCTATTTTTAACTAAAATATCGGGTATTAAAAGAAAGCTTATGGTAGGTAGCATAAACTGGCCAATCATTTTTTGAAAATTCCTTCTAATTCTTCGTAATAATAAGATAAAATTAATTTGGTTTTAAAAAACTGTAAACCGACTTCAATTTTTATAGTTTTTTCATGAATTTTGGTGGATCCTTGGATCCTATTGTCAGAACTGAACAAAATTAAAATAGGACCACCCGGAAAGCACCAGCTTCATATAAAAAAGAATCATGAAGATCGGACCACCCAGTCAAAAGTTCTATGGTAACAAACATTAAAAAAAATACAATCGAATCGATAACTTTCTCCTTGTTTTGAAGTCGGTTAAAAATAGGCGGCAGCGCTAGTGTGCCTGGGGGTATCGCCTTAACAATTTTTTTTTCCAGCTGGTCGGTCTAGCCATCATTGGCCTGGGTATCGCCGGATTGATCTGGCTGCGGGACATCAGCGATATCATCCCCATCAACATAATACCCATCAGCCTCCTGGTGCTCGGCATCATAGTGTTCCTGATCGCCTTCCTAGCGTGCTGTGGAGCTATCCGGGAGTCGCAGTGTATGCTTGTCTCTGTAAGTATCTTGTTTACAATGAAATCATCCCCATCAACATAATACCCATGTGGCGAGGCCACAACTTACCTTTTATTCCTCAATATAAACTAATACATTATATATATACATATTACCGTAAATATTATGAATATTATAAATACTATATAATTAAAACATTTATTACACAATAATCTACAAACTAACATAAACATATACACCACAAAACACTTACCTGAAGAATCTTCGGTTGGTCGTCGCAGCCGTCCCGGCGTCGTGTCGGATCGAGCTAAAAGGACCCTAGCGCTGGAGAACAATGGGATTGCTGATAAGCCACTACGACCGGCCAGCTAGGAGCGGCGCCCGCGCCGGCCGCCTCTCCAGTCGGACCCATGCTACCGCACCGAACGCACGCCCGCTGAGCTCTCATAATCACGCGAATCCCTTCGCGTAACCTTAGACCTGCTCCTTATATGTATAATAAACGATATTTGTGGTGTATAAATGTGCCTAGTAGCCTACCTGCAATAAACTATCTGTTAACAAGTGCCCCCGTGTTTCAACTCGAAGAAGAACCCGGAGACAAATAGGTAGGCAGGACACTCAACATACCTACAGTGGTGACCCCCGATACTGGATACTTTCCACGGAGTACACAAGGAGCATCCCATAAACCGTAAGCTAGTGAAACATTCCACATTTCGTCAAAATGTCCCAAGACAATGCCTCGACAAACGCACCAAGCCAAGATGGCGGTTCCCGAGAAAAGACATTTACACCTGCCGACATTTTTCGAGTTGGGGTACGACTTCCGCCGTTCTGGCCCGAAGAGCCCGCGGTATGGTTCGCTCAAGTGGAAGGAAGCTTTGCACTCTCCGGCGTCAAGGACGATGAAACAAAATATAATTATGTCAGCGCCCAACTGGAACACCGATACGCAGCCGAAGTTAAGGACATTTTGGTTAATCCGCCAGCAAAAAACAAGTACGATTTACTGAAAAGCGAGCTTATTAAGCGGTTATCAGCAACACGCGAAAAAGAACTTACCCAGCTATTGATGCACGAAGAGTTAGGCGACAGGCGCCCGTCAGCATTCCTCCGTCACCTCCAGCATCTAGCAGGCCCGACCATCCCCGACGACTTCATCAAAACTGTATGGACTAGCCGCTTACCTGGCAACATCCAGATTGTCGTCGCATCCCAGGCTGAATCCTCACTGCGCGCGCTCGCAGACCTCGCTGACAAGATCCACGACCTAGTTCCAGCAGCACCGCAGGTAGCATCTACAGACGCAGTGCCAGGTTCGCTGATTGAGAAACTCTCCAAGGATGTGGCCGAGCTTAGCCGCCAGGTGGCAGCACTCTCGACAGCATCCAGATCCCGTTCCCGAAGCAGAGGACGCGGTGAACGACGCAGCACACGATCAGCATCGAACTACAAGAAATTTCCCGTATGCATTTTCCATCACAGATTCGGTGACGACGCACGCAGATGCTTGAAACCGTGCGACTACAAACACGGTTCGGGAAAAGCCAGCGGCAGTCATTAGTAGCGACACATGATTGCCCGAGTTCAACAGGTCGCTTATTCATCACGGACAAACGAACAAAGACGCAGTTTCTGGTCGACACAGGGAGCGACATCTGTGTCTTTCCTCGCTCCGCTCTGAAGCAAAGACGACCACGAACTACAGAATTCGATCTTTTCGCAGCGAACGGAACACCAATAGCAGTATACGGCTTCAAGCAGATGGAGCTCGATCTTGGCCTCCGTCGCGCGTTCAACTGGCGATTTACCGTCGCCGACGTCACAAAGGCGATCATCGGCGTCGACTTTTTATCCTTCTACAGTTTAATGGTAGACTGCCGTAACAAACGCCTCATGGACCAAAAAACCACTCTGACAGCCAGCGCAGCGCCTGTACCATCGTCTGACGCCATATCTTCGGTGAAGACGATGACAGGGGAGTCGAAGTATCTGGACCTTCTTCGCGATTTTCCAGAAATTACTCGCCCCGCAGGAACACATCGGGTTATACGACATAACACGGTCCACCACATACGGACCACTGAAGGACCACCCGTCTACTGCACACCCAGAAGGCTCGCGCCAGATAAGCTAAAGATCGCAAAGAAAGAGTTTGAAGAGATGTTGAAGAATGGGACAGCAAGACCATCAGAAAGCCCATGGTCATCCCCTCTTCACCTAGCTCCGAAAAAAGATAACGGATGGAGACCATGTGGTGATTACCGAATGCTAAACGCTCGTACAATCCCCGACCGATATCCCATTCGTCACATCCAGGACTTCACACAAAGCATCACCGGCTGCAAAGTATTTTCGACGATAGACCTGGTAAAGGCGTACAACCAGATACCTGTCAATCCTGAAGATATCTCCAAGACGGCCATAACCACGCCCTTCGGTATGTTCGAGCATCCGTATGTCATGTTTGGACTCCGTAACGCCGGACAGACGTTCCAGCGGTTCGTGGACGAAATGATGAGGGACCTGGACTTCTGCTACTCATACCTAGACGACTTCTTGATCTTCTCTTCCGACGAAGAGACTCATTTACGTCACTTGCACCTCATCTTCACAAGGCTCAAGAAATACGGTATGGTGGTAAACACCGCTAAATGTGTCTTCGGCGCAGAAGAAGTGACTTTCCTCGGCTGCAGCGTATCCTCTGCCGGCATCAAGCCCCTTGACAGCAAGATACAAGCCATAAAGGATTTTCCCATCCCGAAGACCGTAAAAGAGTTAAGAAGATTCCTCGGCATGCTTAACTTTTACCGTAGGTTTATAAAAGAAGCTGCCAAGTCCCAAGCTCCACTTCACAACCTGCTGACTGGATCCGTGAAAGGCTCGCATCCTGTAGACATCACAGGAGAAGCACTACAAGCATTCAACGACTGCAAGAACAGCCTATGCCACGCAACGCTATTGGCTCATCCGGACATGGACGCAAAACTCGCGCTTGTCACGGACGCGTCGGACGTAGCCATCGGCGCCGTACTGCAGCAGCTTAAAGATGGACATTGGGAGCCCCTCGCATTCTTCAGCCGGAAGTTGAGTCCAGCACAGAGAAAATACTCGCCTTACGACCGAGAACTGCTCGCGATATACGACGCAATAAGGTATTTTCGACACCTCGTGGAAGCCAGACACTTTACTGTGTTCACAGATCACAAGCCAATATGCTTCGCGTTCCACGGACACAAAGAGAAATGCTCACCGCGCCAGTTCCGTCACTTCGACTACATCGCCCAATTTACGACGGACATTCAACACATCTCCGGAAAGGACAACGTCGTCGCTGATGCTCTTTCCAGAATAGAAGAGATAGTGCAACCCGTCGAGCTGAAGAACGTGGCGCAGTCACAAAAAACCGATCCAGAAC
The DNA here is from genome assembly GCA_955876795.1 of Eupithecia tripunctaria. NCBI lineage: Eukaryota > Metazoa > Arthropoda > Insecta > Lepidoptera > Geometridae > Eupithecia > Eupithecia tripunctaria. The sequence continues at coordinate 6,001,940 of OY041627.1, forward strand.
TTCAACAAGTACTACAAGGAGGAACGTCACTCAAACTCGTCAAAGTAACTGTACCTGGTTCAAGACTGGAACTTTACTGCGACGACAGCACGCCGACACCAAGACCATACGTACCAAAAGAGCTCAGAAGGCAAGTCTTCGACAGCCTGCACTCTCTCAGCCATCCCGGCGCCAACACCTCCGCTAAACTGGTGGCCCAGCGCTATGTGTGGCCAGGCATTAACAAAGATTGCCGAGAGTGGACCAAGCTCTGTCATCCCTGCCAGCGCACGAAGATCACACGGCATGTATCACCACCGGTGGGAACCTTCAAGCTACCAAGCGGCAGATTCAGATACGTACATATTGACATTGTCGGCCCCTTACCTCCATCAGACGGATACCGGTATTGTCTCACCGCCGTCGATAGATTCACACGATGGCCTGAGGCGATACCGCTGCAAGATATTACCGCAGAATCTGTCGCAAAATCCTTCGTCTCAAACTGGATCGCGCGTTATGGTTGCCCTACAGAAGTAGTTACAGATCGCGGAAAACAGTTCGAATCAGCATTAATGAAGCAACTTTCAGAACTAGCCGGATTTCAACGTAACAGGACAACAGCGTATCACCCTGCAAGCAACGGAATGGTCGAGAGAATGCACAGACAGCTAAAAACGGCCATCATGTGCCATGGTAACAAATCATGGACAGAAACCTTACCTTTAGTACTCCTGGGAATGAGAAGCGCCTTCAAAGAGGACATCCAGTCATCACCGGCTGAACTCCTCTACGGTGAACCACTTCGACTGCCCGGAGAACTCCTGCAGCCGGATAGAACCCTGCAAACAACAAGTGACCTAACAGAATTCGCAGCACGTCTCCGTTCCATCATGAATGACATACGTCCGCAGCCAGCATCCAGACACAGCAGACGAAACATCTTCGTTTTCAAGGACTTACCTTCTGCTACTCACGTTTACGTCCGCGACGACACCATGAGAGGATCCCTTCAGCCGGCTTACACTGGACCATATGAAGTAATACAACGGGACGCCAAAGTCTTCAAGCTGAGAATTAGAGGCAAAGAAAAAACAGTAACAATAGAAAGATTAAAACCAGCGTACGTTCTTACCTCAAATACTAACGAAAAGACGCACCTGGAAGAAGAAGAAGAAGAAGAAATTATCGCCCCCACCTCACCCAAAAGCAAAGATGCTACCGAGAAAACTACACGCTCAGGGAGAAGAGTGAGATTCCCAGATTACTATCGCCCATCCTAGGATGGTCTCTGGGGGGGAGTCCTGTGGCGAGGCCACAACTTACCTTTTATTCCTCAATATAAACTAATACATTATATATATACATATTACCGTAAATATTATAAATATTATAAATACTATATAATTAAAACATTTATTACACAATAATCTACAAACTAACATAAACATATACACCACAAAACACTTACCTGAAGAATCTTCGGTTGGTCGTCGCAGCCGTCCCGGCGTCGTGTCGGATCGAGCTAAAAGGACCCTAGCGCTGGAGAACAATGGGATTGCTGATAAGCCACTACGACCGGCCAGCTAGGAGCGGCGCCCGCGCCGGCCGCCTCTCCAGTCGGACCCATGCTACCGCACCGAACGCACGCCCGCTGAGCTCTCATAATCACGCGAATCCCTTCGCGTAACCTTAGACCTGCTCCTTATATGTATAATAAACGATATTTGTGGTGTATAAATGTGCCTAGTAGCCTACCTGCAATAAACTATCTGTTAACAAGTGCCCCCGTGTTTCAACTCGAAGAAGAACCCGGAGACAAATAGGTAGGCAGGACACTCAACATACCTACACCCATCAGCCTCCTGGTGCTCGGCATCATAGTGTTCCTGATCGCCTTCCTAGCGTGCTGTGGAGCTATCCGGGAGTCGCAGTGTATGCTTGTCTCTGTAAGTATCTTGTTTACAATGAAATCATCCCCCATCAACATAATACCCATCAGCCTTAACCTCAACAGCCTATATTGGTCCACTGCTGGACGCAAGGCTTCCCCTGATAAGCGCCTTATTGGTGCTTATCTGATGGGGGTTAGTGCCCATAATCCTCACGCTGGGCATGCGGGTTGGGGATCGCAGTTTGGCGGTATAATTGTTCTGCAGGGGGCGCTGCTGCCCGCCCGATGGTGGATATCCCTTAGTCGCCTCTTACGACACCTGCGGGAAGAGTTGGGGTGGTGCAAATTCAGGCCGACACCACACGACCGATCTTAGTTACAAGTAATTGTGTAGTATATTATGTATTTTATAGTATGTATTTGTTGTATTAACACGCCACCGTCTATACGTGTACAACTGTTTCGTGTCCATCCCAAAGTTGTCTGGAAGAGATCGCTTCTAGCGATAAGGCCGCCCATTATGCAACTCTGTTATCTTTTCCTGTATTTGTGTATTTTTTGTGCAATAAAGTGTATTGTATTGTAAGTATCTTACTTACAATGGTGCCAAAAAACCTAAATGTAATGGTGACGAACGGGATATCAAATAATTAAAAATATTGATATCCCGTTCGTCCCACCACCATGCATCAATGACGATTGGTGGGACCGTGTCTACCAACGCAAGCTTTTAGCACGCTGGTCGTGAAATACCTGGTTGAGGAAGGTTACCTGGAAGAGATCGCTCAAAGCGATAAGGTCGCCCTTGGTACTTCCATGATTCTGTACATTTCCTTCTGTATTGTTTTCTATGTTTGTGTGGTACAATAAAGAGTTATCTATCTATCTATCTACCTCTTAGTAACGAACATCCATTCAAACATCCTTTTCTTTTAATTTCCAGTACGTGATTGCGGTTAGTATCCTGGCAGCGTTAAAGATATGGCTGTCCGTGGTCATCTTCAGTGGACTAAACGGCATTCAAGGCACAGTGAACGGATGGCTGGAATCAGCATTCAACGATGATACTCTGAGGAACGCATTCCGGCTGCTGGAGCATTCTGTAAGTATAGTAGTACCACCTAAACGTAAGTATAGTAGTACCACGGGAAATACATTTACCCATGGACCTGCTGGTAGTACAGAGGGTAATTCATTATAATATCATGGGGATAAATTAGCTATGGACATTTTAGTTTTTAGTAGTACCACAGGTGAATAAATAATAAAATTAAAACTAAAGTTGTAAGTACTATATCAACGAGTAAAAGGCTGTTTGACTTAACCGCTATTTTGGTAACTTTACAGAAGAGCCAATTAAAGTTTTACTTATAGAAAAACAAAACATTTCTCCTTAAGTACCATTTGAAAAGAATTAGAGCTGGCAATCATTTAAACTACGTATATGAAGTCTGCTACTATTGGATATGTCTTACTTTAATATAGAAGCATTATTTAATAATTTTGATGTCATATAAGTCATATCGCACTATGTTCTGATGAAAGCTAATTGATTTTAAAACCAGAAAAGTCAGGAATAGGGCAAGTTATAAATATTTATAGACCACAATTCTAAAACATAGATCAGGGCAAAATGGCTTAAATGAGAGGTACGTTAGTGAAAGTCGCTTTTAAGTTGAGTTAAACGCCTCGTTTTACAAAAAAGGTCAATCTGATGTCGCTTAACTCCGCACAGCTAAATAAACCCCAATTTTCTCTTTGACTCAAGCGATAAAAATATGCTCCGATTAACGCGAATGGCTTGGCGGCTTAAACGACATTAGAAATAACTCAAATCGACCAGAGTGGCGTTTGAGTCAAATAGCCTTTTACCCGTCGAATTTATATTTATTCGAAGACTCAAACTACCTCAAACCTCAACGGCCTGTATTGGTCCACTGCTGGACGCAAGCCTCTCTCTGGTTGTGTATCGCAGTTTGGTGATGGAATTGTTCTGCAGGGTGCGTTGCTGCCCCCCCCCCCCCGTTGTATGTCCCTTAGTCGCCTCTTACAACACCCACGGAGAGTTGGGGTGGTGCAATTCTAGGCCGGCACCACACGGCCATCTACGTATGTCCAAATTTGCAATAAATAAATGAACTGATTTCTTCCCCAGTTCAGATGTTGCGGTACCACTGGCGCAAACTCCTACACTACGATCTCCCAGCCCATCCCCTTCACCTGCTGCTATACCATCTGGACAGACAACCCTGAGGGGCTCGACGCCTGCACTGCTAACAACGCCTTCGGCGGCTGCGGCGTCATGGTCGGTGACTGGTTCGAGAGCTTCGGCAGCGCGGTCGGAGCTGTGCTTCTAGTCGTGATCGCGGTGGAGGTAAGCCAACTGGTAGAATATCTTTGTGTATAAAAGAAAGTTGTGTTAGTTACACTATTTAATATATAATATAACTCAAGAACGGCTGAACCGATTTGGCTGAAAATTGGTGAGGAGGTAGCTTAGAACCAGGAGACGGACATAGAATAGTTTTTTATTTCGTTCCCGGCTGAACGAATCTTGATTCTTGATTTCTTCGCACGCACTCAAGCAGCGGGCGCAGCTAGTAATAGAATAGAATAGAAAAAAACATTTATTTGTACACAGGTACAAAAAGAGTTAAAAAAAGAGAGCATAGAGAGAAAAAAAAACAAATGAAAAACAAAAAAAAACAGCATAACATATTATAATATGTTATACTGTTTTTTTCGTCAGTGACATGAAAGGGTGGGTGTTGTTTACATTAAATATATAGGTCTGCCTCCACGTCCCTGTGCCGAAATAGGGGTTGACTCAGCGTGTGCTGAACATACGCTCAGCGCTGTTTTTCAGCCAAGGACCATTATATTAATTGGTAGATACAGATAAAAGATAAAATTCGTTTATTTTACCCAATAACAAAAGGAATGGTCCATAAAATAACAGGAAAATTAGAACGAATAAGTACTTAAATCTAACAATACATTGGGTAAAAAGAGACCCTAGCTCAGCATTTTGCAGTATAAGGCATTTGCCCAATACTGCGCTGGTTTTCAGTTAGGGGCCCTATGACTGACGAGAAGATGACAACTACATACCCATAGACAAAATATAATAAAATTTAATTAATACATATACAAAAAACATCACAAGGAAACACAAACTCAGCTATTATTATATAAGATAAAAACTATTATATGATGAATAGTAACACAAAAAACAAAGGTAAAAGAAAATAAAATAAAATTATTTCTGGTACCTAGTACAACGGGTGAGTAACAGCACCATGAGAATATGATGGTTTGAATCAGCATTCAATGATAACTTTGAGGCGTGCCTTCCAGCTTATGTAGCAGTTAGTATGGTAGTACCATGGGGAATATATTTACCGTGGAGCTAGTGGTAGTGCAAAGGGCATTTAATGTTTTATAAATATACCCATTGTACGGTAGTACACCAGTATAGTAACTAAACTGGATAATATGCAGATTAATACTCGTATTTCAGTCAAACCAAGGGATAAAATTATAACTGATATATTTATGGTGTATACAGGAGTTAAAGTGGCGCAGCCACCTGTTTTATCTTATATTAGGTTTAACACAGAAAATTTGAAAAAATAAATCCATCGTAGTTTGTGGTATCTACTTTATGTTATTTATTAATGCCTCTGAAATAGTTTTATTTTGTAAAGCTTAGGCAGAGATACGAAGTTGCCCTTTTTGGCCACTAAACTCTATTTTCGAATCTCTGCCTAAACTTTAAAAAATAAAACTATTACAGAGGTATTAAAATATAGCCTATTTATAATAGATACCACAAACGGGATTTCTAAAACTTCCAGTGTTAAAACGTAATAAAAATGATAAAATAGTTGGCACTGTCATATGTCGTCAGTGAATCACCTTATTGTGGCATTACGCTAACAGTGGTGGAAACCTACAGAAGGCTGCGAACAGCTGCACATGGACGCCATCTTGATTTTTTTCAAGATGGCCGCCGCCTTGTAGATGCCGAACTAGCGATAAGGTATGTGCCTTAATACTAAAACGAAATGTATAATGTATAATCTTGTTCCAGGTCACAGCGATTGTCCTGGCTTGCTTCTTCTGCCACTCCGTGCGGCAAAAACGGTCAAAGGTTTACTAAACCTGAAGCCATGAAACTTGGATGTAACTTCAAAATGGCAGCGCCAGCGATTTCTTGAGTAATAAATAAATCTATTTTTATTTTGCGTTTCATTGTATTCTATTTAATTCATAATATAATCAGTATCTCAACGGAGTCATGTCTGGATAAAGGACATAATATCTAAGAAAGTAATACAAGTGTCACTAAAACGGTCAAAGGATTACTAAACCCGAAGCCATGAATATGGATGTAACATCAAAATGGCAGCGCCAGCGATTTCTTGAGTAATAAATAAATCTATTTTTATTTTGCGTTTTATTTTATTCTATTAAAAGTTTAATTCATTGTATAATTAGTATCTCAACGAAGTCCTGTGTCTGGATAAATGACATATCTAAGAAAGTCATACAGGATGTCTCGAAAACGGTATAGTTTGACCGTAACCGCTGTACCGCGCCTGAGGTGTGCGCGCGGTGAGACGGGGGGGGGGGGGAAGTAGTAAGACGCACGCGAGATAAATATCCAAAGATGGGTCGAGCGCTATCTCGTGATGTCAAGACAAACATTATTAAAGTGGCCAAATATTTTAAGAAAAGAAGAAATCTTTGAATATAAAAGTGATCGCGATAGTAGATTTATTATTATCGATCCATAATAAATTTGCAGAACGACTCCGATTCAAGTTCCAATGGCGAAACGGAAGACGAAGTTGAAGCAGAATCTATGTCAGAATATCTGTAGATAGTTTAGTTATAAAAAAATATAATCGTTACATAAAATAAACATTTTGTTTACCTACGATATCCTAAGATCTATCCGACAATATCGATCTCACGTGTACTCTTGCTCTTTTTTTCCCCGGCCCCCACCTCGCCGCACTTTCCTAAGGAGCGGTACAGCGGTATCGGTCAAACTACAGTACAGTACGGGTGTAGGTACTAAGCCAATATATTTTTTTGTGTATATTTGATGTAAATACTTATTCCCGTTGTCCGGGAAGTAAAAGAAAACCTTCCCGCTGTCGCCATTGACGTAACAAAACAAATTAAACAAATTATCTACTTACTCCAATATGGCGGACTCTATCTGACAATCTGAACATATTGATATGACATAACTTTCCTCCATTTTTTAACCGACCGACGTCAAGAAAAGGAGGAATTTAGAATTCGACTGTTTTTTATGTTTGTTACCTCAGAACTTTTGTCTGGGTGATCCCATTTTGATGATTCTTTTTTATTTGATAGCTGGTGCTTCCCGTGTGGTAATATGGTTCAGTTTTGATAATACAGCATCCATGAGAAAACCACATAATTAAAGTCGGTTTTTAGATTTTTAAAATAAACTCAATTCTTTTACTTGATAAAAATTTGAACTACCTACTTTTTTCCCCTTTTTTGAGCATTGCATTAACGCATTCACTGCCCAACCTTCGGCACGCGCTGGTGCAGACAGACATCTCCGTCGTAGGCCATGAAAGTGTTAATATTTTTATTAATATCTCACCCGCGTAGTTCCCGTTCACGTGGGAATTCCGGGATAAAATGTAGCTTATGTCACTCCCCGAAAAGTAAGCTTTTAATAATGAAAAATGTTTTAAGCTATTGCATAGCTTCTATCGCGGGCCTTGAGCGCGGGGACCGAATCCAGAAATTCCGTAACGAAAAAACCTCACGCTCCCCACTCCGCCGGGCAAGGAGGTGTGGCTTGAAGGCCGTGCATCGTCTAACGTCGTTTCAGTTCGGCAGCCTTCGACACGGCGTTGTGTGCGTGCGATTAGACGTATTGTACGACTCTACGAAACTCGCACGAATCGAGACGAGCTGCTCCGAAATCGGACGAATACATAAGCAGCTGTTTATGAGAAAGTATATAGGTGTATAGGGTCACCACGCTCAAAAAGTGTAACTTGAATTAATATCAAAGAAAAAGCAATACTGCATGAATAAAATAAATAAATAAAATTATAATTGCATAAGTTGATACAAAATGCTATGCAATAGCTTTAACGCGGCAGTCCCCGAGTGCCACACGTCTTTTTTTTAATCTGTTCAGTAGTTCCAGAGCCTACTCAATACAAACAATCAAATCTTTTCTCTTTATAATATTAGTATAGGAAACCCCCCCCCCCCCATGACTCCAGGATCTGCCCTTTTCTGTGGTGAACAATATGCACCTTGCTCACTAAATTAAAATCAAGACGCATATTAAAAGCGAGTGCGTGCAGTTTTAATATCAACAATAATATTCAAATATACCTATTCTTGAAATCGTGTGGTAACGAAATGTTACCTACAAATTTTGCAACAGTTTTTCAGGTAAAATAATTTATTCTATAAGTTTAATTCGGATGTATTCGCGAATGTATTCGTTCATTCTATTTTCGTTGATCATTGATTCACTGTTAAGAGTGTGCAATAACGCCGTTACGAGATGGATTTCGAGCGGGATGACAAGATATGGTTTTCTCGCGAGTGAGAAGTACAGAGCAGAGAATGTGCATCGAATTTCCAAGACCAGTTGGTTCACTGCTGGACGCAGGCCTCTCCCTGATAAGCGCTTGTTGGCGTTTAACTAATGGGGGGTAATGCCCATAATCCCCACGCTGGGCATGCTGGGCATGCGGGATCGCAGTGCGGTGGTAGAAATGTTCTACGGGCAGCAGCGCTCCACCATGTGGATCCCTTAGTCGCCACTTACGACACCCACGGGAAGAGATGGGGTGGTGCAAATTCTAAGCAAGCACCACACAGCTGCATTGCCGCGCTGTATGGCAATGCGCCAAATACTCACCAGCTCTCGGTGCACGCGTGACTTCGGCCAGAAGCTCTGATATTTTTAAGCTATTGCATAGCTTCTATCGCGGGCCTTGAGCGCGGGGACCGAATCCAGAAATTCCGTAACGAAAAAACCTTGACGTTTGTCTCTTTAGTTCAGCAACTCGCCTCTAGATGGCATTGCAATAGCTTTACCGCGGCAGTCCCCGAGTGCCACACGTTTTTTTTTTGTAAAACTAACACGTCTTATTTTCCGATTCAAGGTGAAAATGATCCTGAAATGAATTTGGCCATTATAATTGGATTTTTCGTGGTCGTCGGATGTAAGCTGTGTGTTTTATTTACTTACCTACAAGTTATTAATTTATAATCTTCTACCCGCGACTTTAGAAAGGTAGATATCCCATTTAAACTCATGTTTACAAAGATTTCGATTTAAAAAAAGACGTAGTCCTTAGATTTCAGAATTAGACCGAAATATGCGCAAGAATTAGATCTATGATGTCACAAAAACAAAACTACTAATTTGACAGCCATTTATTATGGGGTTAGTATCACTTCGTAAAAATAAGCAACTGGTCTAATTAGCAAGTGGTCTAAAGCACAGGTGGTCTTATTAGCAAGTGGTCTAAAAAGCAGCTGATCGAAGCAGTAGATCTTTAGGTGGTCTAAAGATCTACTTAGATCATTTGCTAATTAGATAAGCTACTTTTTTAGACTATGTGAAACTTAGGTACCCTTATTATGATCTCGAGAGATCAGACAAGAAAACATCTTATCGATTTGAATGATAGATACCTAATGTCATCGTTCAATGTCTGTCTAATATAATTGTATAAATAAAAAACTATAAACCGACTTCAATTTTTACAGTTTTTTGATCAATTTTCATGGATCCCATTGTCAGAACTGAACAAAATTAAATGGACACGGGAAGCACCAACTTTCATATTAAAAAAGAATCATGCAAATCGGACCACCCAGTCAAAAGTTCTGAGGTAACAAACATAAAAAAACGAATTGAGAACCTCCTCCTTTTTTGAAGTCGGTTAAAAAGTGATTTAATTTAAGTTTTACTATGTACACGTAAAAACACTGACATGTCCAGATGACCATAAGTGATACTAATTTTGAGTTCCACCAACTGGACACACGTGTCCAGTCTCGAGTGTCGAGTTAGTGAATGACCCGTCTAATAGGCTCATTCTATAAACTCATTTCGAACCTCACTCAGCTGAATCCGCGGTGAGATATTAGTTTTGTATTCCGTAAAACTCGACAATGCTTGTAGACTTCGACTTTTTATTGACATAATATTACGAAATACATTAATTTTCTTTCGTTTTATTGTATAAAACTCAAAAAAAGATAAATCGATTTGTCGATTATAGCTGTAACGCGTAGGTTCAATCCCTAACTCATTTTGATACTCGCTTCATTTCACTTGTTCATCTAATTAAACACAGAATACCATTTCAAGGTGAAGTGATTTTGCGTTCGAAGTGAGTTCGGTCACTTGAGTGAATTCGAGTTCCAAGTCGAGATTTTTACAGAATGAGTCTAGTTTCCATTAGTTAGTTGTGTGATGGGAATTATTGAGCTTTTCCAGTTTGTCCCCCTGAAATCCTGAAATCGCCCCAAAAAGGGGAAAACGAGAAATTAACAAATAAAGATTGTCCATTAGGGAAAAACCGGAACGAAAACTACTTAATTCCAGTTTTCCCCTGAAAAAATTTGTTCAAGTGGGTTTACTAGAATATTTTTTTTTATTCTAGGGAGATATTTTTTATTTGTTCTAGGGAGTTATTTTTTATTTATTCTAGAAACTAAGGGAAACAAGAATAAAACGAATGTTTGGCACCAATATTCACGTTTCAGTAAAAATTCTACATTCGGGAGCGAATGACGACACATTTGATAGAGAGTAAGTACATTATTAATTAATAATGTTTAATAATAATAATAATGTCGGACGTTTCACACAGCATTATGTAGCGCCAAGCTAAGTAAAATAAAAAAAAAAATAACATCGGCCAAGTGCAAGAAACAGTGAAGGGCTATGTATGACCGAGTTGGGTTATGTAAGAGTGGTACCCTATGTTTGTATGAAGGCCGATTTTTATGTTTCCATGTCTCTACATGGACTACTCATTCGATTTCAACAAATGAGATATCGATTGATTCGTCTCAAAACCCGGTGGTTATAGGGTATATGACGTCAGACGATATTGGAGGTCTTACGAGCGGGGTCTAAGAAATAGGAAAGCACAACCGCTGCACGCCGTAGTGGCTTATTCCCGCTCGTTCCAACGTTTATTCACCAAATTTATCGGGTTTTAGTGCATTTTATCTTGTGGCTAGCTGCGCCCCGCGGCTTTGCACGCGTTTTTTCTATGGAAACGTTTGAATGCGAAATTTATGTATTATTTTTATATATTTATTTTTACACTGATGAACACATGACAGCACATGACAGCGGATGAACACAGACACATGAACACATGACAGCGGAACACTGATGCAAAAACGTAGCATCCATCTGGGCAAGCACCTGTACAGTTGCTTGCCGATGTGCAGATGGATGCTACGTTTTTGCATCAGTGTTCCGCACCTGTACAGATGCTTGCCGATGTGCAGATGGATGCTACGTTTTTGCATCAGTGTTCCGCACTCTCCTAAAAGCTGGAGAGGGGGATGCACCAGGTTGTCTGGCAGAGATCGCTAAGACCGCCAATTATCACTTAGTTTTAATTATTTCAATTGTAAATTGTTTCTTAGTTTTAAGTGTGCAACAAAAGTATTTTCTATCTATCTACATACATTACATATCTAAAAATGTTTCCAGGCTTTTACAAAAAGTTGGCGAAAAAAAGTAAGTATTTTTATTTGATAGCTGGTACTTCCCGCGTTGTCCCTTTTCAAATTGGTCCAGTTCTGACAATGGCATCAAACCATAAAAAAAACATAAAATTGAAGTCGGTTTATAGTTTTTTTAAACAAACCTAATTATTCTTACAGTGCAAGAAATCTGCGCTTACCGTATACTCCAAGAGTGCAAGCTATGCAAAGAATGCGACTCTATAGACGTAAAATGAACGCACGGCGTGAATATTTCAGAGACACGTAAGTTCTTCTAACCGAATTCCAAAAAGAAAAGATTTTATTGCAAATTATGTATGACAGAGACTTTTTTAACGCAGCTGAGTTGGGATCATTTTGTAACTAGGACTAAGTTTCCCTTAATTTAAGTATAACTGTGTATTTGTTTGTATATGTTTTAGTTACAAATAAACGCGTTTGATTTGATTTGACTTAGAATATGACGGTATGTGCTCCGTTTTTTATCAATATGGATTGATTTTGATGATTTATCTTGGATATTCAAAAATAATTTTTTTGTTCAACTGATCCATGCCAATACCAGTCGTCGCGTCTCCAAGACGCTGGCTGCGTTGCCCCGCTGTATGGCAATGCTGATGCACCAAGAATAAATTGATGCAAATGTTTTATTACACAGAACAGAAGCGCAATTTCAATCGTATGACACTTGGGGCGCCGGTGGGCAGTTAGAATTAATGCAGTAAGTTTTTCAACTATTTAGTCAACAGTGTGTTTCCTTCCTAGCTGGTCCTAGCTTAGAAGTCGCACCACCCCATCACTTTCCGTAGGTGTCGTAAGAGGCCACTGAAGGATATCCACCGAGGGCGGGGAGCAGCACCCCCTGCAGAACGATTTTATTCTACCACCGAACTGCGATACCCAACCTCCATGCCCAGCGTAGGGATTATGGGCAATATCCCATTGGATAAACGCCATAAAGCGCTTATGAGAAGAAGGCCTGCGTCCAGCAGTGGACCAATACAGGCTTTTGAGGTTGAGGTTGCTTCCTAAAGTATGTACTGACTGGTGTTACGTAACATGTTATGTTACACAGCGAACGTTCGTGCAGTCAGTATGGGGAAACGAGACGGATTTTAGAACACGGCGTAACGTATCGTGCTCGCTGCGAATGGTGCATGACGCCCCGTAACACTGATCAGTGTTAACTTTAAAGTGTATCTAGCCAATAAGGCGAGGTGCGGGCTTGGCACAGCAACTTTTGTTCTACCACTTTCTAAGTCTCGACAATATTTTATATAAAGAAGAGCTATTGACTTTTACTTTAATTTAACGATACTCATTCTCCCTATCACATGCTGCATGTGGAACAGTAAATATTGATTTTATTAAAAAAAAAGACGTGTGGCACTCGGGGACTGCCGCGATAAAGCTATTGCATAGCATTTTGTATCAACTTATGCAATTATAATTTTATTTATTTATTTTATTCATGCAGTATTGCTTTTTCTTTGATATTAATTCAAGTTACACTTTTTGAGCGTGGTGACCCTATACACCTAAGATACTTTCTCATAAACAGCTGCTTATGTATTCGTCCGATTTTGGAGCAGCTCGTCTCGATTCGTGCGAGTTTCGTAGAGTTGTACAATACGTCTAATCGCACGCACACAACGCCGTGTCGAAGACTGCCGAACTGAAACGACGTTAGACGATGCACGGCCTTCAAGCCACACCTCCTTGCCCGGCGGAGTGGGGAGCGTGAGGTTTTTTCGTTACGGAATTTCTGGATTCGGTCCCCGCGCTCAAGGCCCGCGATAGAAGCTATGCAATAGCTTATAAACTTTAAACCGATTCAATTTTATGGATCCCATTGTCAGAACAGGCAGGTCTCTTCATAGCGGCAAGTCTATTTGATAACAAATAGATTTCAGATTTATTCATTGTATACATTACATTATAATTATGTACATTACTACATAGTTTAAGGTGGTAGTTCGCTTAAGAGAAGTAGGTACATATACCCTATAAGGGATCGTTCAAGTATTACTCGCACGTAACGCAATTCGGGGGGGTGGGGGGGGGGGGGGGGGGGGGGGCTCGTAAAACGTTACGATGCGTTACAGGGGCGGGTCTTTCTTACAACACGTTACGTAACATTATTTCTGTTTTTATGTAAAAATTAGGGAATTAAAACTCCCAAATTGGAATTTTAAAATGATGATGAAAATTGGAATAAAAAACTATAACATAACTTTTTGCGACTTCAGAGTAAAAATGATCACTTGAGTGTTACGTAACGTTTAGAAAGGGAGGGAGGGGGGGGGGTACAGAAAAACGTTACGGAGTGTTACAGTGGGGGGAGGGGGGCTCAAAAATCTTCAAAAATTGCGTTACGTAATACTTGAACGCTCCCTAAGGGGCAAAAACTTTTATATTATGTAGGTATTTCTATTTATTATAGTCTATCTATTTATTATTTCAAACAGAAGTAGACTTGCCGCTCTGAAGAGAACGACGAAGTAACGAAACTATTCAGAAAGTTGCGAGTTCGATAACCGCTTGGACAAAATGTAATACGATCTTGGTTTAATATTACAGAGCAGAATATGGCGAAGGCCCTGACAGGTAAGTCAAAAATATTTTAACTTCATAAAAAATATTAATAATAGAACGTAAAGGGACGCGCCATGATAGTCAATATTTCAGGGGTAATTTTATTTACATAATATGAAATAAAAAATAAAAGGCGCCTTATTAGGTATCTGTGTTTTATCAACTCGGTAGCATACAAAGATGAAGTGAGGGTAGTTCAAAATTGCTTCGCAGAGACGGTAGCTCCAGTACTCCAGTCATCCCGTGACCACGACTAAGTGTAAACTTGTTAATTGTGTACAATAATGGCGCTACGAGATGGATTTTGAGCGGGATGACAAGATATTATGGTTTTCTCGCGAGTGAGAAGTACAGAACATCTGCTCTGACAAAGTTACACTTACTTACAAAATTCTGAATTTTGTATGCGCCAAAACTGTTTATACCAGATACCAAATAAATCAAATAACCAATCGAAAAATTAAAAGACAACTTAAGAAATACTTCTAGGTTTCTAAAAAAAAAAAAGATAAAATGTGTGCTGTTCCCAGATAAATAGTGAAAAATCTATTTTTTTTTTAAATAAACTACAAAATAAAAATTTCACCAATCGTGTTTTTAAAACACGTAATTCAAGATAAAAAATCGAAGTAACCCTAAATATGAAGGTTACACATATTCTGAGATAATTACCGATTTTGAAGTACAATTTTGAAGTAAATTGCTTATTATGATTATGACACACTCTTGCCAACGTTGCCAATTTAAGAGTTATTTCGGTCAGACGGTGACTGATGTGGGAGAACACAATTTTACACAATTTGAGGTTGCCACTTTCGAGCAACCAGTGCATCATCTTCGTTTTTAATAAATCAATGATTAAAGTAATGTAAAACTGTTAAATTTTTTTTTAAGTCTAGTCCTTATGAAAAAAATACTCATTGGAGGTACAACTATTCCCAGCGTATTACAAAAACTATTCCTAATGTCTCCTGAGAGACGCATCGTTTCCCATTTCCGGTGTCTCATGAAAAGTATTCCCAATGTCTTATGAAAGTCAGTGCATCGTAATATGCAATCTGAATCCCTTAGGTAGTACCTGCAAAGATGACGACTGGACTACCAAGGTGTAAGAAAATTATATCGTTTCTTGAAGTACTAAATGTCTTAAAAGCAATTTTGAGCAAATTATGTCGAATCGAAACCAGTTTGTAGAATGTTATTATTTTATTTATTTTTGATGCTGAACTTTTTAAATACCTACGCCAAAAATACCTAGTTACTTTAGCCTACAAACTTACTTGTTTGATTGCTTTTGTCAATTTTACTTATCTTAAACTATTTTTCTTGACTGGCATATGTGCTAGAGCAGCTATTGTTGCAATTTTGTGTCTTGATTTGTTTACAAACTTATCATATCGAGTTTGGCTTGTGTACATTCGTAGCTAACCCTCTTACGTAATGATTTACCGTCCTTTATCCATACAGGGAGGAATACGAATTACCACAGGAAATTCTGGACTATCAGAAATATCTACGGTAAGTTTATTTTAAACTAGTTTCCGCCCGCGGGTTAATATGAGGGTAGTTATGATAAGTATGTTAAAGTGTAGCTAGATCAAGACCCGAAATTATGCATAGTATTAGCCCAATCCGTTCAGTAGTTTTAGCGTGAACAAATGCGTTGCTTACCCGTTCAGCCCACTTTTTTCTACGCAATATTATTTTTCCCCGTTCCTCCCAAAACATGCTCCGTTCGACCCGATCTAAAAATCTAAGTCACTGTTTATTCAAAACAGTATAGACACTGTAATATTTATGAAAAATCAAACTTGGTGAAATAATTACCCATAGTAACTTAAAATTATGTGTTTGAACGGAAAGACAAGGGTTTTTCATAAACTGGGCCGGCCACATCTCGCTATGAACCGACAACCGCTGGGGTAAACGTATTCTCATCTTCATCCCACTTGGCCGGCCAGGTGGGATGAAACGTCAAGCTATGTCTAGCAGTAGAATGATATATAGGCTAATGACGATGATAATAACTATTTGATTCAAACGAAGCAACACACTAGAAATAATGTAAAAAGGGGGACTTAGGTTTTTATTCTGCTGTGCACTGTGTGGTCCATCCATCGCCTTCCTTGGGTAACGTAAGAGGCGACTACAGGCTATACACCGGGGAGCGGGTAGCAGCGCACCCTGCAGAACAATTCTACTACCGAACTGTGATCCCTAACATACATGCACAGCGTGGGGATTATGGGTATTACCCCCCCTGAGATAACAGCCGATAAGGTGCTTATCAGGGGCACGCCTGCGTTCAGCAGTGGACCAACATAGGCTGTTGAGATGAGGTGCGGTATTTATTGTATAGTACCTTAATTACAATCCAATCAGCAATGAACTACTATTTTTTTTCAAATTTTTTGGGGTAAGTTCTACTCTTTCATCTTACCTGTCACACCTGTCAGTAGTCCTAGACCTTGTAAGCTAAAGGTTCATATTAAACATGGTAGAAATCAAAGCAAGTCTAAGTTCTTATAGTTTTAATTATAATGCATTCGAAACCTGGCGGACAAATTTTGGTTCAGTGGTGGTTTTTTTGTTGACTACACTGTACCTGTGTAGTCAACAAAAAAAAAAACTGTTCACGTTTGCATAACTTGGTTATATCTGTTACTTTAAGGGTCGAACGGAGTAAAATACCTATCGGGTAGAAAAATCTTGGGTTGAACGGGTACCGAACAAACATCTCGGTTACATAAGTATTGTACCTATGTACATCGAAACTTTTACATTCTTAAAATATTTTTTAATTAACTTAAGTTTACACTTTTCAGTAAGCGAATACATCTTGAAGGGTAAGACAATCTTATTTTTTTATCTACTTGAGTATAATATCTATAGGTTTTATTAACTATAAAAGCAGATTTTTTCACCAGGACCGAACTTCCTAGGGACGATTCTGGTATAATTATATTTTTTTCTTTTTAATTGTAGTAATTTTAGCAATTGTTTTCAGTTATAACGCCGCAGAGTAAGTTGATTCTATATCGCATTATACGTTTACCAAAAAATATATGCGGTGCATTGGTGTTATTCCGTACATATCCGAAAACTCCACATTTCTACCATAAATAGAGATATTTCACTAGGAACACACAGACTCCATTTTGACAAGAGCTGTGTAATATATTTATTTGTAGTATAAATGTGAAATATCCCCATGCATGGAATAACTATGCACTATACATACCTAACTAACAAGTATGTAGAATAATTGTCTAGCTTCTTGTCTTCTGGTGAACTACGTGACAAAGATGCGCAGAACACATTCTTAGGCCAAATTTGTACTCGGTTGCCTTTAGCTATTCTAATTCATTAGATTCGTTTCCTAGGCGAAAACGTCAGATTCGAATTTGAATTCTAATCTGACATCAACATTTCCTAATTATCTCAAAATACAATTGAATTGAAGTTAGTTTTATCATGGGTTTATAGATAATTAGGAAATTGAATCAAATGAAAAATTCTTATTTCCATACATATAATACAATATTATTGTAAACTTAGAAAAGGTCAAGTTATAAAATGAGTTCTGAATGACACTGACGAGGACATAAAGTGATATGTTCGCGATTTACGCCATATTTGTTTTCCGTTATTCCTTCAAACACACAGTAAAAACATCTTAAATTTTTTATCTCGCGCTAGAGTCTGTTCAAAAAGACAAGAGTTGTGAAAAACGAGAGCGTTTTTCTGCCAATTGATAACTTTTGTTGTGTTGACAACACTGCTCTGTCATTGCAGTACGACTAAAAGTGTTAGTTCAACGTAACGCCACGACTCTTCTGTTTTTTAACAGTCTCTAATAGAAAACGTCCATCTTAAAATATATTTATTTTTCAGACGTGAATACCAAACGAATAAATTGTTGATAAAGAGTAGATTCTTGGCGAAACAAGCTAAACCTGAGGAATTCTTTGAGCAGTACAAATATCAGGGAGATTGGGTGTTTGGACGGTAAGAATATAATATATATATGAATCGAGAATATATACTTACATAAAAAATAAGAAATAAAATCTTAATTGCTGGAAAGTTATACAGGAAAATGTGTGTCTGTTTAAATAGTGGCACTTGCTCTGCGTTATGAAATCAGTAGACAACAAAGGTACTGAGAAAAGTGTGTCATCCCTTTTCTTCCATATTATTTGCAAACCATACTTTCTCATTCGTACACACTACATTAAAATTTGTTATATCTGTATATCTGTATATATAATGACAACAGACAGAAAAATAATAGTTATATAATTTAATCGCAATACTTAAGATTTAAATATTAAATTTTTGGATTTATTAGTATTTTTATATTTGTTAAAGTACTTGCCAAATGTACTGTAACAGCATTTCCTGACACTTTTCAAAATAAAATTTGGCAATGTTACAGTACGATTCCAAACACTGATACACTAATTCCAAATTTTGTTATACTAGCAGCGCCTCGCGGTTTCACCCGCTTAGTTCCCGTTTCCGTGGGAATTCCAGGATAAAATATAGCCTATGTCACTCCCTGAAAAGTAATATTTTTAATGATGAAAGAATTTCTTAAATCGGTCCAATAGTTTCGGAGCCTATTCATACACAAACAAACAATCAATTCTTTCCTCATTTTACTATTAAAGTATAATTTGCCCTTTTCGTGCTCTTTGTACAGTCGTTGATAGTAATATCTCCTTGATGCGAAGTCCTTATGGATGGAGAACACAAATCTGCAAAATATGGTTTTTGTACCTTGTCATTTGTCACTGCGATATCAATTTATAACTTATTATCAATGTTTGACTACATTAGACCGATTTTAAATTTAAGTGCCGTAAAAAGGGAAGATGGGTTACGTTCTCACAGCGCATACTCCAAAATTGGCATGTGTTAGAACTACACGCAAACACATACGCTCACAGTTATATTTCCAGTCCTGTGCAATACAAAGAAGAACAAAGACGGAAAGACGTACCTAAGACCGAAGTGAGACCGAGACAACAATATTTCTCGCTAGTACGACCGCCTATGCCGCCGGTCAGACGGTGACTGAGGTGGGAGCACACAATTTTACACAATTTGAGGTTGCCACTTCCGAGAAACCAGTACCTCATCTTCCCTTTTAATTAAATCAATGTGTGATACCAAGTTATCAGAGCGTCTGGTCGACGCGTGACCCGAGAGCTGGTGAGTATCTGGCGCAGCGCATCAGCATTGCCATACAGCGGGAGACAACCAGCGTCTTGGGGACGACAACTGATATCAATATGGATCAGAGATCTAGATTGTTTACAAGAGTGCAGTTAGCTAGATTGTTTCTATTCTTCCCAATTGTAGGACCAACCTACTTAAGTTTGCCCCCATCTCACTTGCTATCTTCCTACTCAATATCCTGTCTGAAAACAGCGTTGATATATTTTATCAAAACCTGCCGAATGTCATGGAAATGGCACAGAAACTCACGCTCGTGATAGAAACTAAATGTATTTTAGATTAATTTGTTTATTACTTGTGGTTTATTATTGTATAATAATTAAATTAACTTAAATATGATAAGTATAAGTAGATCTAGCATCGCCTTAGGGTTAAAAAAAGAAACCTGCCATGATGTTATGATTAATAAATAATAAATAAATAAATATTGTATGTACAAATTTTCCTAATTTGATTATAATTTGCTTTGTTGCAAAGTTATTTTATACCATAGTATTATTATGTATTATTTGTGTCTATACTAATATCATAAAGAGAAAAGATTTGATTGTTTAATTGTATTGAAAGCTCCGAAACTACTGGACCGATTTAAACGATTCTTTCATTATTAAAAAGCTTTCTTTCCAGGGAGTGTCATAGCTTATATTTTATCCCGGAATTACCACGGGAACGGAAACTGCGCGGGTGTAACCGAGAGGCGCTGCTAGTTCCTTATATTATAATATTTATTTTCAGGAACGTAAGCATCCGTCCTTCAGAGGTATTCGGTCAGTCAACTACAACGAGAAGTGAGTAATTAATTTATTACTAGGTTTAAGTCGCATACCCGAGCCAATCTGACAGCAATTCCTATTTTATCACATTTTTACGTTTATCATACGAATTTTTAAAAATCCTACGTTCAGTTTGTGGTATCTATTATAATAGATATATAAAAGGGGTATTAAAAATAGCTTATAATTATAAGCTATTTTTTAATACCCCTTTTATAATTTTATCTCATATAGTTTAGGAGGAGATGCAAAAATAGAGTTTGGTGGCCAAAAAGCGCAACTTCGTATCTCTTCCTAAGCTTTACAAAATGAAACTATTACAGAGGCATTAATAAATAGCTTATAATAGATACCACAAACTGAACGTAGGATTTTTTAAAATTCCTGCGTTCAACGTAATAATAAGATAAAATAGTTGGGGGCGCCACTTTCGCTGCTGTATGGGCCTTAAGAGAATTCGGGAAGGGGATCACAATTCGACAATTTATTTTATGTTTGTTGTCACCTCAGAACTTTTGACTGGGTGATCCGATTTTGATGGTTCTTTTTTTATTTAAAAGCTGGTGCTCCCGTGTGGTCTCATTTTAATTTGATCTAGTTCTCTTACAATGGCACCCATGAGAAAACCATATAATTATAATAAATATCTAATAATAAATAAATAATGCTGGATAATTCACACATCATTATCTAGCCCCAAACTAACTGATATACATTATACAATAATAATAATAATTGAAGTCAGTTTATAGTTTTTAAAACCGACAAAATTTTCTTGTTCGGCTTGTGCAGGTTTTTCAAATTTATATGGGAGAACCATAGGTAATAGATGTGTTTATCTGTTATAAAATAGTACAATAAAAAACTTTACATCACTTGTTTTTTTCAGTACCTTCCTACTATATGGACAAATCTTGCCTACGGCCATGTCCCTTGATATATAAATTTGAGTAAGTATTTAAGAGTGTGCAATAACGCCGCTACGATATGGCTTTCGAGTGGGATGACAAGATATAGTTTTCTCGCGAGTGAAAAGTACAGAGCAGAGAGGTGCACCAAATTTTCTATGCGCCAAAACTAATAATAATAACTCATTTATTGTTCTCATCACACAATGTGCTTAAATTACTACAACTATAGTACGAGTATAGCTATATCTAAGAGCAAACTACAGTAAAATTTTGAAGTAAATTGATTATCACTAAGATCACTTACAACGGGATATATGTCATGATTTGGGTTTTGCAGAGCTTTTCAATATTTCAGCACAGTTTCTTATCATATCTCCATCCATCAGGTATATCGAGGGGGGCCGATGAAAACTTTGATTGATATCCTTAGTCATATCTATTTATTTATTTATTTTTAGACGCACAAAACATAAAATAATCACTTAATATACAATGCTTATAAAATATAGGTTTAGAACTTGATCATTTCACAAATTATATGCATACATAGAATCATGCGAACAAAACATGTAGGGCAGAGCAAAAAATTTTAAATACAAAAATATAAATTTAAAACAGAATAAAGGGATACCTGCCTACTTATTATACAGGGTGGGGCATTTTTTTGGCCCCTTCAGGGTAGCTACCGTTTCTTTTGTAGTTACAAGGTTTTGTTCTAAGAAGCCTTCTGTTTTATTTTTAATTTAAAAAAAAATAAGTAAACATTTAATACCTTAAATTAATAACTTAAAATTTTTACTTAAAATTTAATAACTTAAAAAAGTAGTTACATACGAGTTTAAATTAAAAACCATTGAATGAGTGACATTGTTTTTTTCACTTACACGCTTTTTCATAGAAAATGTATGGGAATTGTTTTTTTTTAATTATTGCCAAAACTTACGATTTGATTTGGTAAGTTACTTTGGAAAAACTGTTTCTGGTTGGAAATAGAGTCGATTAAGACGAACTTGTTTTTTTTGACAAATGTAATTTTTTGAGCGAACCGTACATGTTTTCAATAAACTAAAAATGGCAATATTTTTTTCTTCAAAATAAAACAGAAGGTTCCTAAGAACAAAACCTTCTAACTACATAAGAAACGGTAGCTACCCTTAAGGGGCCAAAAAATTGCCCCACCCTGTATATAACCTTGTTTGTTTTACAGCTACGGTATGATATGTGCAATCAGATGGCATAGACCTAAACCTACAGGAATACATGACCCAAGGGATTGGTTTGAGAAACAGGGTTCCTCGCAATATCCCTCGTATTTCTTAAGAAACTTTACAAATCTTTGCGAGATGGAGGTGGTAAATTGCATTATGTTACATTTGGATACAGACTCTATTTATTGTAAGTACCTTCTGTGGAATTACCTACGCTAAAACAACCTATCCTATAATGATTAATTTGAAAGCCATTTGAATGGCCTTCGTAATTTGCGATTATATGGCGATGCACGCGCCATGTTCATGTCCAGTGATAAAAATAATTATAAATAATTAAGAATGATATTATAAACGCAAAATTACTTAGAACCAACCGACGAAGCAACCTTTACTTAGCCCTAAGACTAAACTTAAGTTACATTAAAGTTTGTTTTACTATTTTCAGTTTGTAAGTATGAAAACCTATAGTAAATTATACGCTTTTAGTTTTAAGTTTGGTTTGGGGCAACCGAATTTCGGGTCTTGTAAAAATTGGGAGTCTTGGATGAAACCACTATGTGGTTTTACCACAGACGCTGTCATCCATGCTGTGTGGGCTTAGAATCTGCACCATCTCAACTCATCCCGCGTGTGTCATAAGAGGCAACTAAAGGATATCCACCGGGGGCGGGCAGCAGCGCCCTGTAGAACATTCTACCACTGAACTGCGATCCCCAACCCGCATGCCCCGTATTGAGATTATGGGCATTACCGACATGAGATAATAGCCAATAAGGCGCTTATCAGGGGAGGCTTGCGTCCAGCAGTGGACCAGTTGAGGAGTGAGACTGTTGCGAAATAACTCTATCATGGGGTTTAAGTTATTTAGACCTTTAATTCTTAATAATACACATTTACTTATTGATATTGTAAGAGTTATTTATTGTCCTGTGTTTAGCAGTGGAAGTACGGGCTGATGATAGTATAATTATAATTTTTGTTAACCATCAATAGAAATACAGTTTCAGAAAAAAATCCAACTGTCTACCTTCGCTTTTTATGAGGTACAAATACAGCCCGTTAACAGATACAAACACAGCCCGTTGGCAGACAGAAAGCGGAAGCTTAGTAATAGTAGGGTCCTGTTGGTTAACGAGAAATCTACGCTAGAACAACTTTAACTGGTTCTGATTGAAAACCAGCGCTCCTTCACAAATTACCATCTCCATATTTTTGTGTAGAGCAACAAGCTCAGTCAGCACCTGTATAACTTAACATAACACACACGCGCTCGTTTGCTGCTGAGGGGGCTACTTAATACGGGGTAATGTACTACCTTTGGCATTCGTGCAATACCTTCGGCGTCGAGTCCCACATAACTATGGTCCCCCAGACCGGTACGAATAAAGTAAACGAACTTTCCTCGCCGAATAAAATAGGGGGTCCTGTTGAAACCGTATAACTGTAAAATGTTACGGTTTGTAAAACCATACAATAAATATTCACTACTGCACGCACACCACGATACCTACAGAAAAAGAAAAAAGAAAAAGGAAAACATAAAAGCAGTTGCACAATGGGCGGCCTTATCGCTAAAAGCGATTTCTTCTAGGTAACCATTAATTTTTGAATGTATAATCTGGTTTAAATTTTATCAGGAAGGTGAACTGGTAATATGTAAAATCAGAAAATATATTATTTGAATTAATTTTTCATAATTTCAGCCTTCAGTAAGTACTTTTTAATTCATATTTTACAATAATTACCTTACTTGATAGCCATATTTGAATCACACCTTATGTATTATGGATACACGTCAACTGATTTGTGGAATAAAAAGTATCCAAGCCTATGTTTGATTCATGGATTAGAATTACTTGTATGCAAAATTTCAGTCTGATCCGTTCAGAAGTTTTGGCGTGAAGCGGTTACAAATATCCAGCCTTATGTACATCCATCTATCCAAACTTTCGCATTTATAATAATTATAGTGATAGTGCGATACACCAAGCGGGCTAAGCATCAGCATAAAGCAAGAGCTAGATTATCTTACATGTACTTCAGAAGACCATTATGATTTGTTGGGATTCTGTGCGTCGGGATTGCGTTCACTTTTTGTTTTCTGTCGGGATAGAGTGTGTCGAGATGACGTAGTAGACCCAATTTTTATGTATATAATTGTAAATATTATGGTCACCTTTGCACCAGGAATGCTCGGGGGCGGGTTATTTAATGACTTTTTTGTGTATTTATTGTGTATTTTGACTAAGTTTCTATAAATTAATAAACATGCTATTAATGGAGGATATTATCCTACTTTAATTATAGAGAAATTAGTAATATTCTGATGAATACAGATTGGTAATTTTGTACGGTAACGTTCGAGGAATTTTCTTCGAAAAGTGTGGGAAAAGATTTTTGCTTGTTTTGACTTTTTAGTACTCAAACGTTAATTGATCCCAAATAGCTTTATTATAATCCAAGATAAAAGTTCGATCAAAGTATTGTTTCCTTGAATATTAAACTGGTAGCTTTCACATGTTCTGAGATAAACAACGATTTCGAACTACTAAATTACATATTGCACCCTCTTAAATCAAACTGTTCTGTTGTTTAATATATTCGTTGTTTCCCAGCTTGGAAAGCTATGTTCAGGGGGCGCTGCCCCAACGGCATGGATGATGAAGAAGCAATTTCGAAAAAAAAAGGGCCGCCGGGAAATCCCCCACCACTTACTGAGGGGGACAAAGAAATAAAACTAGCTAATACATGGCTCAAAGGTATTGCGAAGAATGAAAAAAAATATGAAAAGGAGCGACTAGAAGTTGAAAATGTTCATCATTTCAAAGATACACTAAATAAGTCGAGGACCATGAAACCTGTGGCGACAGAGGCAACGCCGGCGACCTAGGGAGTACAAATGTGTGTAATATTTACGTAGCTACTACAGCCTCTGGGGCGGGCGAGCAGTCTCGACATAGGTAGATAACGGCCGACATCGGTCGCAAAGTTTTACCGAATATATTGATAATTAATAATAATAATAATGCTGGACAATTCACACAGCATTATCTAGCCCCAAACTAAGCAGAGCTTGTGTTATGGGTACTAGATAACTGATATACTTAATACAATACACTACATTGATAGATATTTTTTATTATACATAGAAAACATCCAGAACGCCCTGAACAAATATCTGCAGATCGTACACACATTTGTCCCGAGGCGGGAATCGAACCCGCAACCTCTTGCGTCGCAGGCGGACCTTCGCCCACCGCGCCACAGAGGTCGTCAATATTAGGAAGGAATGAAGGATTGCTACAAACTTATCGGGCTGCCTAATTTGCTCGCAATTACCTTTACCGAAAGCGTAAAGTTTGCGACTAAAATCGTAAAGATGGCGGTCGCTTGCCAAAACAGCTGACAAAAATGAATAGTTCCAATGGTAAATCAATAAGAATATTACAAATTTAACCTTTTCTTTATGTTAATCTACTGTATTTTTGGAAATAAATAGTTATTGAATCATTTGGAACTTGATTCTTGTAAAGAAAATCAAAATACGATAAAAT
Source organism: Eupithecia tripunctaria (assembly GCA_955876795.1). Taxonomy (NCBI): domain Eukaryota; kingdom Metazoa; phylum Arthropoda; class Insecta; order Lepidoptera; family Geometridae; genus Eupithecia; species Eupithecia tripunctaria. The sequence continues at coordinate 6,027,881 of OY041627.1, forward strand.
ATATTCGGTAAAACTTTGCGACCGATTTCATTCGTTATCTATGTCGAGACTGCTCGCCCTGATCGCCTCACTATGACAATATCATCGCTTCATTATCGCGTATCAATCACTGCCATTGACACCTTTTGGTATTTTATAACACGATTTTTTCTGTTTATGCCATATCTATGACTATTACGATTATGACAACCGTTTGACAATTTGACCGTTCAATGGTGTGACGAGGCAAGTGTTATGGTAATAGAATACCGACTAAATTTACGACTCAATCTTAGATTTTATAGCAGAAGGTTTTTTAGCGGAATTGTTACTAAATATTTTTCATTTAGTCTACGCATGTAAAACTTTTATGGTAAATAAAGAACTTAAAACAAAACAAGTTGAGCTATCTTGATAAATTGCAGTATGCAGTGAGCTCCATTTTTTTCTTTTATGTACTAGTTCTAATTTGTTTGTATTCTTTGATTGTAATTTTCTTTGTCAATAAATATTAGCTACTACAGCTTGTTTGTTTCCTACAAAACGACCATGATGGCATAGATAGAAGCAAGTGGGTAAAATACTATACAATAAATACATGGTGTTTTTTTGGTGGACTGAGCAGTAACACAGTGCTGATCGTCGGCGGCGTTACGTAATGTGTTACACAGCACAAACGTTTGCTGTGTAACACATTACGTAACGCCGCCGAGCGACGATCAGCACCCACCCTGTAGTTAGTTTAGAAACTCAAATAAACAACCATAACCGGTGTAGATTTAGGATTTAGTAATTGTTTTCTACAGTGGACACCGCGACTCGGCAAAGCTTTTGTACGCCATTTGGCAAGGATGACGATCTGCGAAAGACTGCAGGCAGATGGTGGATGCGTCAAGCTGAAGACAGGGCGCTATGACGCTCATTAGGGGAGGCCTATATCTAGCAGTGGACTTATATAGAAAGAATGAAAGAAATAAAGAAAATATTTATTTTTACTCATTATTGACTATATAGGCATACAGACAATGTATCGATGGCGACGACCTACGAATCTGCCGTTACAAAAACAGCAGATTCGTAAGTTTTCCGTGGAGGATATCGTCAGTTGCAGGTTAAATTGGCGTAACCGACAATCCACGTAAAAAAAGTTGAGTTTACACAGAAAGTTGAGACTGCTGCTATATTATATTATTATGTAGATATAGGCTGATCATGATGAAATCTAATGTAGGGCGCAAAAAAAAAACAAGAAATATCTTACACCATTATTTTATTTACAATACGAACAATTTATGCATTAACCTTCTAATTAGAAACTAAATAATAATACAATTACTGAGCAAAATAGGTTTTCGTGATTGGTCGCGTCGCGAGGGCAAGCAATTTACAAAAATTAAGTGACTTTTCTTCAGGGGTTTGATGGTTTTGGCTCTAGCATCAGCCGCCGATTTTATTTATTTTCAAAATCACACAATGAAAGATAAGTAGATAAATTTTATAAATTATAATATATAAATTTTCTTTGTGGACCGTGGTAAAAAGAAACAGTGTTGCAGCCGATGTTAGCGCCACCCTAATTGCAAAAAAACTTCAAACCTCTTTCCTATCAGAAATAGAGATTCTGGTCCTCTTATTAAGAACATTATTTATTTGAATATATTATAAGTGATGGTATAATTTTACTTCGACGCAACAGCGTTTGATCACGATCGCTTGCCAAATTAAATTGCCTGTCTACATTGATCTTTGTGGGCTTGAAAAAATACATTTTAGATTCTAGCTGCCGCCAAAATTTAATTTCACCTTCCACCTTTCCGTCACATAGCAAACAGGCTGTCTTTCTGAGTTGAGACAAAAAAAACCATAGAGGGCATCTCTTTCTACACTGCAAATTGAGAATAAGGCCCGTACTATCAAAGTTCGCTCAGTCATAAATCAATGCTTATGTGATGTTTATGTCATAGAAAATAGTTAAGCATGGATCTATGACTGAGCAAACTTTCTTACCCAACGCGCTAACTGGTGTTAAACCAGGTACAAAACGAGCGTCTAAAGCCGCGCAGTGACCGCTGTTACGGGGCGTAATGTACTCATTCGCAGCGAGAATGTTACGTTACGGCGTGTTTAAAATCTGTCCCGTTGCTCATTGCGAGCGCCTTCTTTCTCGCTGTGTGTGTGTAACCCATTTCAGTACGCCCCGTAACGACACCGGCCATCACCCGGCTTTATACTTTTGAGTCTTTTTTGTTTGACATAATATTTTAAGAATATGGTTAGTTCTTTATTATATTACAAAAGTTAATTTTAGCATATCCGCTGACCATAACCCGCATTAATCGCATATGCGAATTAACATGCGCGTTCTAGGCGAATATAGAAATTTCGTAAATAAAGTTGGTGATTTTTAAATAAAAAAACTTGGTAAAGCTAGGAATGTAGGTTTTAAACTACGGTAGATAAAATAAAATAAAAATATAATTAAGCTACAATATATAAAAAATGGCTGCACCATACATCCATATACCCAAATACCCACTCAAATTCAGATGCAAAATAGTATGTAATTTATATAACTGAAATAACCTAACTGCATATTTCTTATTCATTAGGTAGGTATACAGGCTGGAGCAAATTTTTGGGTCCTTAAGGGTAGCTACCGTTTCAGACAGAAGGTTCCTAAGAACAAAACCGGCTAACTATAAAAGAAACGTGCCTTAAGGGGCCAAAAATTTGCCCCATCCTGTATAAAACATTGTAATTTTGCCGAAAAACGTGAACAATAAACGTTGGGAGTTCAATGTACAATGCTCGGGAAATGTAATTGTTAAGCGGTTTTTAATTTCATATGAATGTTATCTACAAGATATTGAACTAGCGGAAAAAGTTATTTGCGGGTAATCGTAAATTTATTTTCTATAAATGGTACTTTTGGAGCATTATGTCAATTTTTAGTCTTCACCTCTAATGTTTACAAATACTCCAAAAGTATTATTAAATCAAAGTTAGTTTTACCATAGGTTCATAGGTAAATGTTTAAAATTTGCAGCAAAATACTTTTCCGTTAATTTACCGTTGTAGAACGCAGAAAACATTCAAATATATTAAACTACCTACCTTACCGAGCAATGTTTAATTTTAACCTTTAGTTAAATTATAATGCCTGCATATACATATAAAAAATAAGACCCACCTAGCTAAATATGCCCCCGTAAGAAACGCAGCAAGGTGGGTAATTTGATTTATACCCAGTTCCTACAATTCATAAGATTATTTCGTTTATATATTTTACAGTTTAATAAAAATAAGAAATACAATAGAAACCGGGCATCAATAGAACTTCGTGGAAGACATAGTAAATTCACATGTTACTCTGGCCCGTATTATGTAAGCTTGCTCAGTGATAGAGCTATGCTTGAGTGACGTTTTTGCAATAGAAAAGCGTTGCTCAAGCATAGATCGATGTCTGAGCAAGCTTTCATAATACGGGCCTTAAACCTTTGAGCGTTATATAAACCCCTTATCAATCACCATATTAACATACTTTAATTTATTTTTTATTTCAATATTAAAATAAATTGTCAGATAATTTTACAATAGTTAAGTATAAAAACCTAAAATCTACGGACGGACAGAATGTAAGACTAGCTATTAATATCGACAGTATAGTATCACAAAGATATCTGTGAACCTGTGAACTGTGTGTCTACCATGAGTTGTCACAGTTAAATCGCCTGACGTTACTACAGTAGTTACGTAAATGCGCATATAGTTATCTACAGCGCATTTTAGTACCCAACTATCCGCTAGAGGCGCTTTAGAAGTTTCCATACATTTTTTAACTACAGCTACTACGCTAGCGAATATAGATTGTCAAAACTCATGGTAGACACACTGAATGTTAACTTTAGTGATGGACGATAGCAGCCAATAGCAGCTGAGATGAGAGTCAAATGTAATTCTATTTTTGATAGGTATTTTATAGATATCTAAGTGACACTGAAAATTGCAAATGGCGCCAGCCCCATAAAATATGGATGCTACCAAGAAATTATTAATAAAATTTAATTATAATTGATATCTACTTAGTCGATCATTATGAAAATATTAAAAAGTCTGGTACATTTTATTTACCTATGATATTTTGTGACATAAAATGTATAATAAAAATATAGATACTATAACACGTTTTTAAATTGTAATGTGTTTTACGATTAAAGTCATTAAAAGTGTTATTCCAAACTCTAATCATATTAATTGTCTATATCATTAAAAAAATATGTCAAATATATGCATGTCATAAAGATAATTAATTTGATTTTAAGATCGTTACATTATCATAAAATCCTACATAATTTTAATCATAAAATTATAAGTACAATATCTTCAGCCATATCAAAAAAACGTAGACAATCACAATCACAAGCTACAATAACATTACCCTCCTTTTGCGCAGTCGGGTAAAAATACAAAATAATATTAATAGTCATTACGTTCCTAATAATATAGGTACTAAAGTGCCAAAAATTACCTGCGAGCTCAAAAACATAAAAACCTAATTAACATTTTTTATGAAATAAATGTGCAATTTTTCTATTTTGAGTGACATAATAATCTGTCTTACATAAAAAATCTCAAAATATTTTGTATCCTTTACATTAGTCATGATTTGTAAGAAGTCGCAATCGACTCAAAAGATAACATTTTGGTACCCATTTAAGCTCGAAGTAGACCTTTCAACAGGAACGCTTTTCAACAGGAACGCTAGACCTTTCAACTTTAAATATTTGTCATCTATTTTGTATGTTTTTTACTCGCATGAAAAAGAGCGCGACAATTTTTTTCACGGCGTTACATACTTCATCTAATTTAATCATTAAAGGATCTCACCTTTTCGTTAATTGTACTGTCGCTACGCAGACCGCGTCAGTCTGTGAAATCCTTTTTAATTCACAACACCTACGCTCTGGTTTTAGTAATAAAAATGTAAATTAGGCTCTTGTAAAGTTTTTGTCGGTCGACGATCACAAATCGACAAAAATAATACGCGCTACGCAGGAAGAATACAAAAAATACATTAGAAAAATTATGAGAATTGTCGTCCTTTAAACATTTATAGATACCTATTCGAACAGGGCATACAGTGTGGACCAAACTAAATAATAAATTATCAGGGTATTCTCTGTGGCATTGGTCTGGCCCACCTTGTAATAAAGCCCCATCAAGATATCTGTGAACTGAGGAGCGTCGCTGTAATCTGCCATGGCCATGGCCATGACAACTCTGCACTAACCTATAGCTATGATAATAACAGCAACTAAAAGCAACTGAGAGTCGAATATTAATATTAATGATAGTATAGTAGATATATTCACAGTATCATCCAGCCCCCTAAAATATGTAGAGACAATAGAAATATTTACAGATCGCAATTAAATTAGTCCTGGAAATCGAACCAGCGCGGTTGCTGGTGCATTTCAGGCAATCCTTGGCCGGCAGGCCGAGGTTTGCTTGAAATTACAGCAATTGGCTTACCAACCTCTATGATGCTTCCACAGGGGTTGGAACTTATCAACCAATAGCATCCGAGAATTTTATGCAGAGAAACAGAAATCTATTAGCAAAAGCCTAGCATCATCCTAATTTGGACGTAGCAAAACACTCGCGAAATTTTGACATCGGGCCGCTCGACAGAAAGAAATGGCTGAATGTTGAAGACAGCAGCGTTCCATTTTCACAGATATCTTAGTGAGCCTATAGCTGTAATGTTAAAATTTAAAAGCTGGCTCAACACTTTTGTTTCTCTTTTGTATCCAGTCAGGATTTGTGACGCCATCGTGGATAATTTTTTAAAGAAACTAGAAATAATCGCACCAGCTTTTAAAAACGTAGCTACATTTATTATAATACCTATTGAGCTACATTACCGTCGACTGTTGAGTTCATAACCATTATCTTTGCTGGGTACCTTGGAAGGTGGTGGTTTAGCCACCACGTGTCCCTCTAACCTTAACGTGCTTTGCCGGTGGGATGAGCTGAAAATGATGAAAATATTTATATTTATAGCATGTATAGGATAGGCCTAAGTAGAGGCATATACCTACTCGAAAGGGACCTAGGTAATTAGTGGTTTAGTCGAAAATCAATTACGTGTATTTATTTTTTGTCAAACGCTAACTAGGTAGGTACTGAAAAATAGGTACTAAAAAATACACGCGATTTAGTGTGTGCTGGCTTAGAATTTGCACCACCCCCATCTCTTCCTGTGGGTGTCGTAAAAGGCGATTAAGGTATATCCACGGGGAGCAGGCAGCAGCGCCCCCTACAGAAAAACTCTACCGCCGAACTGCGAACCCCAACCCGCATGCCCAGCGTGGGGATTATGGCCCCTTAGATAAATGCCAACAAAGTGCTTATCAGGAGGAGGCTAGCGTCCAGCAGTGGACCGATACAGGTTGTTGAGGTGATGTATCACCAAGGGGGAGGGGGACCATCACGTTAATTTATGGACGGCCCCTTTAAGAAGGCTACGAACCTCTCCCAAATCTCAACGGCCGGCCCGAGCGAATTTGTTGTTGTTTCACGTAGAATCGCATCGTGTTGGCCATTCCGCGGCATTCGCTTTATTCTGGAATTGTGCTCCCTGTGTCGCATCGCCCCCCGCGTTTGAGCGAGCGGTTGCAGAAATTCAATTTTTTTATACTTTGCGATTCATTTTGAATAAACGACTGATTTCAGAAATATTTTAGTTTATTTCTAATGGTGAATATATTCAGGATGTTTGCAGTGTGACAGATTTTCGAATTAAGATGTCTAACATGCATAAATAATAGCTTGAAAATGACTCGATTTGGTGGTCAAAATATGGCAAATTAGTTTCACTCTCGTTCAAAGATAATAATGTTTTTTAAAAAACTAAAATCTACAAACATAGCTATTTGTCATCCGATTATGTATGGAATTTCAATACGCTCGGAAACGTAGTTTCCAAATGAAGCGGAAAGTACGTTTGTATGGGGGCTAAGGTATCCGTTCCATTCTTATGTATAGATCATCAAATTGTGCTTACCGTATTAAGCAAGTCACTGCTAACAGGATCAGTAGGGCTCCGAGCGCCGAGAGGCCCCAGGACAGGGCTCCACCTGCGATGGGAGGCACCTTGGTGGCCAGACGGAGCAGTGACGTCACTTGTTCGGGGAGCTCGTCGATACCCTGAGAAAACAATTTTTTTATAACAACAGCCTCACGCTAATATTATAAATGCGAAAGTTTGTATATATTTTAGTCTTGATTTATACATTTTCTATGGTATTAATTCAGTTTTACCAATTACATAAAAAAAGACGTGTGGCACTCGGGAACTGCCGCGGTAAAGCTACTGCATAGCATTTTTTATCCCAATGCCACCTAGAGGCGAGTTGCTGAACTAAAGAGACAATCGTGATATTTCAAAAAGTCATTAAAAGTCCTGCTATTCATCGATAGATGGCAAAACTACGGGACAGTCGCAACAGCATCCTGAGGACTGTGGCAGAGGGACTATCATCTCCACTCTGGAGGTACTTTGTGGTGAGGGTGATCAATGAAGGAAAATACTTCCCGCATTGATTTTATCCTTATCACAGCACAGTTGCCTGTCACGGTTCTCTATTATGTTTACTTCTCTTTTCTGTAATTTTCTCTTTTTCTATTTTTGTGGTTGTGTGTGTCAAACGTGTTTTTGATGTATATTTTTGTCGTAAACCTATGGACTGTAATTGTCTCAAATAAAACGTTTTTATTTTTTATTTAAAACTAAAAAGTATCACCGCTGTGCCGGTCGGAGTGGGGGGTGTTAGGTTATTTTCGTTACGGAATTTCTGGATTCGGTCTCCGCGCTCAAGGCCCGCGATAGAAGCTATGCAATAGCTTAAAAAATCACAGTAGATGCTTACCTCCTCGAACCACAGGATTGGGAAGACGATGTCCGGGAAGTTAGCGACCTGCTTGATATCCACAACCTGACTGACTGCCAAGTTTATCTGGATCCGAGCACGAGCTCGCATAGCTATGCCCATCTCCTGTAATATAAACAATAGAATAGAATAAACATTTATTTGGACACAGATACAAAAAGAGTTAATTAATAAACAAACGATAAAAAAAACAGTATAATATGCGTATAAGTTATGTAGGTTAAGATAAAGTAAGTACCTAGTAAAGATGGATATGGAAGTGCAGGAAATCCTGGCTTAAGGATATTTCCATACTTAAAAGGATGTCTTTAACGTATTTTACTTTATTTTAGGCTAGTTTTGTATGTAGTTATTAATAACTCTACAAACTAATAATAAACTCTGTCTGTAACCATATTGGTTTGCTGCAGGTTTGCTGTAAGAAAACTCTTTAAGGGTTAAGCTCGCATTTGTACATGTCCAGTATTTGTTAACTTTTATGTATGATTTAATTTGTACGTGCAATAAAAAATTTAAGATATCCTAAACACTGTTTAGAATGTACAATAACATATTTTTTAATATATAAACAATTTTTAAAAATAAAATAAATAGTAGGTACCTATTTATTTATATATTTTTTTATGGTCACATATATAAAAATACACATTTTATTTCCTAAGTCTGAATATTTTAATTTAAATGCCTAGATTAGGTTACATTTGGTTAATGCAGCCAACGACGAATTATTCCTTCAATTCCGCACTTTTGTTTCATTTTATGTTCCAAAGTTTCATTTAGTGTGAAAAGTGCCGAATGAAATTAGAAAATGAAGGAACAATAAACCGTCTGATTCCACTCCACCGATGGTTTTTCGCTAAAGTTTATAAACAATAGTTAAAATATTTGGATGTCATCATTTAAAATCGAAAAAAAAATTACTTCGGTGGATATGGTTAAAAATAAGATTTCCAGCGATCGCAGGGAGTCGATGGAAGAGGCGGCTCAGACCTGCTATTGGCATTACGGCATCGCGCGTCATATGGAGAGGCCTATGCTCAGATTGTCCAGCAATGGACATGTGTGGACTGGAAGATAATGTACTCACGGGCTGGACATCGATGTACAACATGTGGTCTTCTGCCTTAGGTGGGGACATTCCCTCTACCGCCTCGCGTAGGCTCGGGTCCGCCAGGTAGAAATGAGGGAATGAAATCATCACGGGTGAATCTGGAAATAAAATGAATGAAATTAATAAATAAACATATTATTGTGCCTAAGTGAGGTTTTTTTTAGACCACCAAGGTGGCAAACCGGCTTGCGACCCGCCTGATGGGAACACCTTTTCTGAAACGAAGCTGTCCCCAAAAGTCCTGCTCCTATACTTTAAGAGTATGTAACGCCGCTACGAGATGGATTTCGAGCGGGATGACAAGATATGGTTTATTCGCGAGCGAAAAGTCCAGAGCAGAGCATGCACCGAATTTTCTATGCGCCAAAACTGTTTCTACCTAATAACAATTTAATTAAACAACCAATCGAAAAATTAAAATACATACCTAAAGAATTACTTCTATGTTTCTTACCAAAAACTGAACAAAAAAGTGTGATGTTCCTGAGATGAATAGCAACGCTGTGCATGTGTATTAGGGATCGCAGTTCGGTGGTAGTAACATTGTTCTCCAGAGGGTGTTGCTGCCCGCCCCCCGGCGGATATCCTTTAGTCGCTTCTTACGACCCTCGCGGGAAAAGTTGGATTAGTGCAAACTGTAATCCTGGTGCTGTAAATCGGTACCCGGGTATGAGCTTACCGTATTGGCAGAGCGACACGTTGAACAGTCCATTGGTGGCACAAGGTGGTCCGGCTGGGCAGTAACATTTGTTCTGCTCGCTGTCTGCGAACACGTCCAGAGGCGGTGTGAATCGGTACCCGGTTATACCGGCTGAGGATTCCACCTCTTTTAAGAACCTGGAAGATATAAAACTATTGAATCCATCATGGTTATTAACACTAAAGTCATTCACAACGGGATATTTATTTACCATGATTTGAGTTCTGAGCTTTCCAATATTGCGGTACAGTTTTATGCGGCATGATCACGGAATGATTCCGTGAAAGTTAAATCATGGTAAATATCCCGTTGTTAATGACTTTACTGGGATATAATTTATAAATCATAATCAAATATTATGAATTAACGGCATTTTTTTAGTGCTGACAGCACTTCATTGTTGAATTGTTTTATTAATTTAATTGGTTTTCTAAGTTGACACAAATACCTACTTTTTTTGGGTCGAAAAATTATGCTTTATGGGGTAATGGGCCAGAGGCGGCTAGAGCCAAGCAATGGGGCGAAAAAATTTATTTTTTTCCTTGCCTAGAAACATAAACCAGGAAGAATATTAATGTATTTCGTTAACACCGGCCGGCCGCCCAAGACGCAAATGTCTTCCATCAGTCGGGTAAAACGACGTCGGCGGACTGGGCAGTGAATGCGTTATTAAAAGAAAACACTTACTTGAGAGGCAGAAGTCTGCACAGATCTTTGTCGTAGATGGAAAGCGTATCATTCTTCGATATGTGAGGAGGGAAGATGGAACCGTCAGAGCCAGCGATCGAATTACACGCATCTGAAAAGAAGTTGATATTTACGAATTTAAATTATATCCTAATAATTTATTAATTTATTTAACTCAGGGTTCAGTAAGTGTACAGAAATCCAAGAAAACTGAACGTTCTATGTCGTTCTACCAACTATTTGGACATAGAACATCCAGTTTTCTAGATAAACTTATCTAAGTTTTCCGGGAAGTTTTGCGGCGTAAGAATGTAGTAGTCGGACGCCATTTTGTATTTAGTTTCATAAGTTTTTATCCAGGGCGAGATACGTCACATCTTGCAAAAAAGTATCTTAAGACTTTTGAGCTTTCTCAATTTGTTAACATAATTAAATTAATGATTTACAAAATAAAGTATTTAGTTTACAATCAATATAAAGTGTCTCATCATGACGTGTGCGTTGACGTCACGTCGAACTATAATTTTTTGCTAATGCACAAAAAGAAAAATACGTGACCTACATTTAATAACTTTGATAATTTGACGTAGGTACTATACATTTTTTCGAACTAATTAGAACATTTTAGGACTCTAGCGTTACTATTTGTGTATTTTTTTATTTTATTTAGTTATTTAATTAAGAAAAACCAGCAGCACATACAAAAAAAACAAAATTAAAAAGATAGAAACAGAAGGTTATTAAGAGGTTTTCACGACTAAGAAGAATATTAGATCCATACAGAGTGTGAACAGCAAAGTAAACAGATATCCTACAACATAACAATTAACTTGGTTGGTACATTACATGCATTACATGCACAGCAAAAAATATATACATACATACATATCACACTATCACACTATATATTATAAATGCGAAAGTTTGTATTATGGATGGATGGATGGATGGATGTTTGTTACCTCTTCACGCTAATACTACTAAACGTATCTGGCTGATAATTTGCACACAGGTAATTCTAATACTGGAGTAAAACTTTTTTCTTTTTATCCCGTAAATTTGTTCCCGTGGGATAAAAATCACCTTTCATCAACGTTTCCATAGGAACAACGCGTGCGAAGCCGCGGGGCGCAGATAGTATAATATATTTGACAAATATGATAATAATTCTTTTAAATCCATCATGGTTATTAATACTAAAGTTATTTACAACGGGATATTTACCATGATTTCAGTTTTGAGCTTTCAATATAAGACTGAGAATGAGGGTAGATCGATATATCAGCCAATAATAACTCACTCGCAAGACATTCAGTTACTCCGTGATCATGGCGCATGAAACTGTGCCGAAATATTGGAAAGCTCAAAACTCAAATCATGGTAAATATCCCGTTGTAAATAACTTTAGTGATAATAATTTTGCAGCATTATATATTTTATTTATTTTATTGTTTATTTGTTGAATACCTGTGGTCCAGTGAGGTAATCGCTCTCGCATGTTGTAACGTTCGATGATGCCGTACTGGGACATTGAGGTCGCTCCTGTAAACATGGTCACTACTTCGGGGGATGTTCCGTTCCTCTGAAACAGATTATAATTTATAAAAACCAAGATTCAAAATTTTTTACTGCGGCCATGTTGCTGAAGCTCTTATAATTAATTTTGTTTTAATAAACTCTAAGCCGACTTGATGCGGCGAGGTGAAACACAGTTTACCTCAGTAGATTTAAACGTAGACTTAATGGTTATAAATAATTAGTAACAACTGTATTTTAAGAAGTGGAATAGAAATGAAACACCTGGATGAACGAGCTTCGCTCGGTTTTCTTTGGTAAATTTTGTTGTTTAGAAATTATAGTATTATTATTCGCCAATAAATGTCAGGAAGAGTCATATTTTTCAGTTTAGTATTTAAGTTGATTACGATAAGGTTGATTATTGAAAATACGAATAAAATAGTATTACTATTCGCCAATAGATGTCAGGAAGAGTCAATTGATTACGATAAAGTTGATGAAAGTTTATTGAAAACACGAATAAAACGAATTTTCTAAAAATGAATCCTAGCTAGATCGATTTATCGCCCCCGAAAACCGCTGTATACTAAATTTAATGAAAATCGTTGGTGCCGTTTCCGAGATTCAGATTATACTATGTATATAGAAGAATTTCTCGTTTAAAGGTAAAGGATAAGATAAGATAATAATACTAACTCCGTAGAACAGTCCAAACTCTTCATAAGGCAGCTTCTGTTCCTTGGGCACGACGTCCTTGGCTAGCTTCAGCAGAGGATCTTCGTACCCCCAGAGCAGCTGACCGACAGATACCTGAGAATGAAAGGTTTTTTATTATACATGTGTATTTTTTATTACAATTTATGTACGCAAAACATCCGGGTCGATTCAAGTCAATACAAGCTATTTTAATGGTATGAATGTTATGCACACTTTTTTTCTTCGGTTTTTGATTTGCTAGGAAACCTAGAAGTATTTCTTTAGTTCTGTCTTTTAATTTTTCGATTGGTTGTTTCATTAACTTGTAATTAGGTAAAAACAGTTTTTGCGCATAGAAAATTCGGTGCAAGTCTCTGTTCTGTACGTCTCACTAGCAAAAAAACCCATATCTCGTCATCCCGCTCAAAATCGACCTTGAAGCGGCGTTATTGCACACTCTTAACTAAATACTAAATAGACTTACCTCTACGAAGGGCTTGATCTTAAGAATATCCATAATGGAAGCCATGGCGAGACGTAGGAAGCGAGCCGCATGTTTGGACTGAGAGGTGGCACTCTGGAAATAAATAAATAATAACAAATAAATAAATAAGTTACTGGAAAAGTAAATTAAAATTAGTATTGACAACCGGGCTAACTGCCGACTGTTGCAAATAATCTACAGGTAAATTACGGATATAAGCGGTTATCTACGAACTTTATTTGTGTTGGAAGAACGTTACATTCGTAATGAATTCGTCAAACAACGATAGTTTTTATAATAAAATCTACAGGTAGCTCAACTGATCCATATCAATATCAGTCGTCGCGTATCCAACGCTGGCTGCATTGTCCCGCTGTATGGCAATGCTGATGCGCTGCGCCTAGAGATGGGTTTATGCCGGGCATTTACTGGGCGGATTGAGTAAATGCCTAATAAACGTCTTTTTATGCCTTATAAATGCCCGATGACAGGGCAGCAAGTACGCTTCTAGTCTTTAAATATTTTGAATTTTTTTCAAGAATTTTCTTCTAATTAAAGTATTATAAGGTTTACTTCGTGATATCTGAGAGTCAATATTATATTATTATTAAGTAAGTATGAATAAGTGGTACCTTGAAGCAATAAAAACCATGTACCTACTTAACGTCTTAAGAATGCCCGGCATAAACCCGTCTCTAGCTGCGCCTAGAGATGGGTTTTTGCCGGGCATTTACAGGGCGGCTTGAATAAATGACAAGGCAGAAACTACGCTTGTAGTTTTTAAACATTTAGAATTTTTTTTAATTTAAAGTATTACAAGCTGCGCTACGTACGTACTTACGTATTAATGTTTTATTCTTAAGACGTTAAGTATTATGAATGGATTTTATTCTACTTCAAGGTACCACTTATTCATACTTACTTAATAATAATATAATATTGACTCTCAGACATCACGAAGTAAACCTTAAAATACTTTAAATTGAAGAAAATTCTTGAAAAAAGTTCAAAATGTTTAAAGACTAGAAGCGTAGTTTCTGCCCTGTCATCGGGCATTTATAAGGCATAAAAAGACGTTTATTAAGCATTTACTCAATCCGCCCTGTAAATGCCCGGCATAAACCCATCTCTAGCTGCGCCAGATACTCACCAGCTCTCGGGTCAGACGTCGTTTCAACCAGACACTGTAGTAGCTATGTAAATATTACACACAATTGTACACCCTAGGTCGTCGCTGCCATTGTGCTCGAACTGTTCGAAGCTGTCGCCACTGTTGTTCTCGACCTATTTAGCATATTTTTGACCAGACGTTCAGATAATTGAACACCTGGCGAGCCTCAGTACCCCAGGGATTCGACTCCAAGGGGAGTAAATCACATCACAGTTTGTATGGATGTATGGATGTATGGATGGATGTTTGTTACCTCTTCACGCCAAAACTACTGAACGGATCGGGCTGAAATTTTGCATACAAGTAATTCTAATCTCGGAATAAAACATACTTTTTATTCCATAAATCTGTTCCCGTGGGATGAAAAAGACCTTTTTAATGTTTCCATAGGAACAACGCGTGCGAAGCCGCGGGGCGCAGCTAGTAAGTAAATAAATAAATATTGCTGGATAGATAATCAACGCAGCATCCTGATTTAGGTTACGGTTTTCCGCCTAAATTGGTCCAATGCTGAACTCAACAGGCGTATTTTAATTCATTCGAATCGTTTCCGAAGCGTAAACGTCAGATTCAAATTTGAATTATATTGCGATGGAACTATATAGAACGCTAATTTGATTTGTTAAAAGTTTCCGATAACGAATCCGACGGCCTTTCCGACGAATTAAAATACACCTCTAACGTGCCCCTGATAAGCGCCTTATTGGTTTTTATCACTAGAGGAGAAAGGGGCAATTCTCATAATCTAACTGATAGACTAATTCGACTTTTTAAGGACAGTAGCCTATGTCCTAAGTCGTACAATCAGGTCACTGGCCACGTATCTACGTCAGCGGCCACGGCAAGATGTTGCCCCGTGGTTTTTGCAATCAATTGTATATGGATATAGCGTTAGGTATAACAGTCCAGTCACGCTGCAACGGCCGTTCCGAACCAAGGATTTTATTAGGGCTGGCAGATTCTATTAAACGTTTACCAGTATTGGGCCGAATAGGGTTTATGCATAATTATGATTTTCTTATTTTTGTCGATTACTAGCTTTTGTTTCGTTTACCTTCCTGCCAAATTTCATCAAGATTCGTTCAGCCGGGAACGAAATGAAAACTATCCTATGTCCGTCTTCTGGTTCTAAGCTACCTCCTCACCAATTTTCAGGCATATTGGTTCAGCCGTTCTTGAGTTATAAATAGTGTAACTAACACGACTTTCTTTTATATATTTAAGTTATCGATTATTAAGTTTACCATAAGACATGTGGTACCGGCTAAGAATTTGCACCACTCAAATTCTTCCCGTAGACGTTGTATAGGCGACTAAGGGATATTTTCCGGGGGCGGGCAGCAGCGCCCCCTGCAGAACACAAACTGCGATCCCCAACCCGAATGCCCAGCGTGGGCATTATGGGCACTACCCCCCATGTGATAACAGATAATAAGGCACTTATCAGGGGGGTGCCTGTGTCCAGCAGTGGATAGTAAAAATAAATGATAAAAACTAAAATTGTACGTTACAGAAAACACCAAATAACCGCGAAATAATACAAAAAAACTTTGTTTGAGTGAAGAAAATATCTCGTTTTCGGCGCGTTACTAAGAGGTGGCACAGACGTTAAGTTTTTTACGCCGCCTTAAGGAGGCGGCGACACAGACGAAAGCTCAAAACTTATTATAATCTACTCTACGACACTTTTAATTTAAACCATATATAAGGTTTGTCTAGTGTCGACCAGTAACAGCGTGTTGCCACACATTTGGTATAAAGTTATAGGAAATAATAGAAAAAAAAATTATAAAATGTATCTGCATCATCTATTGAGCCCTCTCCAGGAGCGTGTATTTTTACGTAATTTGTTAGGGGTTTTACTATTTTATTTTATTTTTTAGTTTAGTAAATTTTAGTTTAGTAGGAAATAGTGGAAATTTTTATGTCACATCCCACAGGAACGAGATAAGTGCCTATGTCCGTCTCCTGTCACAAAAATGACTTTGTATTTTTTTACAATAATCGTCTATTTTTACCACGATGTCTATATATCGACTACAATTATCTCACGTCATTTTCCCAACGACCAGCTATTTACTTTAATTAAACGTCAATTCAATTACTGGCAGATACATTGAGCCTTGGACTTCGGGCTGAGATCATGTCATTTGACCAACTAATACCAACAGTCTAAAAAAGGCGTGAGAAAGCGAAAAGCCAATACTTTTGTCCGTTTTTAGGGTTCCGTACAACGGGATCTTATTACTAAGACTCCGCTGTCTGTCTGTCCGTCTGTCTGTCACCACTTACCAGGCTGTATCTCATGAACCGTGAATCGTGATAGAGAGACAGTTGAATTTTTTACAAATGACGCATCTATACCTGTACCTGTTACCGCTATAACGACAAAAACAGAATAAAAGAAATATCTAAGGGAGCTTCCATATTCCGTAGATTTTTTGCCGTTTTTATAGATAACTATAGCTGCGCCCCACAGCTTCGCACGCCTTACCCACGGGAACTGAATAATTATGGGATAAAAAGTAGACTATGTGTTATTCCAGGCCTAGAACTACCTGCATGCAAAATTTCAGCCCGATCCGTTCAGTAGTTTTTGCGTGACAGAGCAACAAACATACATACATGTTTACGAACTTTCGCGTTTATAATATGTATTAGTAGGATAGGATGAATAGATAACGGTTTATTTATTCTTTGGCGTTTATGGTATTAGTAGGTATATAAGTATAGGATAGGATATAATAGATAGTATAGGATAAATAAATAATGTTATATTTATGATGCCTCAGTAAGGGCACGGGCTAACCAAATACACCAAGAGGTCAAGTGGCGTCAAAGTCGAAAATATTTGGGCTTTTATTTGATATCTGTGATATTACCTTATTTTTTTATTAACTAGCGACCCACCCCGGCTTGAAATAGGTGCAATGCTGATGTATTATACATAATAAACCTTCCTCTTGAATCACTCTATCTATAAAATAATACCGCATCAAAATCCGTTACGTAGTTTTAAAGATCTAAGTATACAAAGGGACAGACAGACAGCGGGAAGCGACTTTGTTTTATACTAGTATTTAATTGTATTTTATGTAGGTAAGTACCCCTAAATAGCCTAGTTTAGCGTAATTAGCATAATATGTTATTTAGAAAATCTGTATAGTCGCTTTGTTTTACTTTATTTATGTAATTATACCTATGTAACCTTCCTGCAATATTTGCCTGAGATACAAGTTTTACCTAGTTCTGGCACACGTAATTTATAGTTTTAAAGTTGTTATTATTCGTATGTATTTGACTTAAGAAGTTTTTGAATAAATTATTATTATTATTATAATATGTAGAGATTGGGTAATTTCTCTTTCGTAAGCTTATGCATAACAAAAACCTTAGAATTTATAGTACCAATAATTAAATTATTGAAATAAGTAAGGTTTGGCAACCCTAGCATTGTCGGATCTAGGTGTTGGCCCTGAATGCATCATTGCATGATGCAGGAATCAACTTCAGAGCATAGATATTATTGGTCTATTATATTAAACCGACTTCAAAACAAGACGAGCTTCTCAATTCGACTGTTTTTTTTAACCGACTTCAAAAAAAGGAGGAGGTTCTCAATTCGACTGTATTTTTTTATGTTTGTTACCTCAGAACTTTTGACTGGGTGGTTCGATTTGCATGATTCTTTTTTTATATGAAAGCTGATGCTTCCCGTGTGGTCCCATTTTAATTTGTTCAGTTCTGACAATGGGTTCCATGAAAATTCATGAAAAAACTGTAAAAATTGAAGTCGTTTTATAGTTTTTTAAAACAAAATTAATTAATTGTTAACAAAAAACGGGAAAAAACGGGAGGCCTATGTCCAGCAGTGGACAAATATGATGTCATCATCATGATGATAATACTGTGGTCTAAAGAATCGTCCGGTCTGTCAGGCATGCATCATTGACACCAGTGTCTACCAGACCACAACCTTGGTCACCTAGGTTTCTACTAGGTATTTCTTTGACCTGGATTAAGGTGAAAATGGCCGATTAAACGCCATGTCTTATGCCCCATTACACTGTTTAATGGTCTTAGAGACATTAATGGGTTCTAGGTAACATCAGCAAAGCAAGTGAATATGAATAAAAAAATAACACGTACCTACATAATTAGAATTAAAAAGTGCCTTGTACTTTTTGTTTTAAACTATTTATTATAAAAAGTATCGTAGTTTGACGAATTATTTACGAATGTAAGCGGGTTAGCTACGAACCTTATTTGTGTTGGAAGAACACCAACGTTTCATCTAGAACCACACTCAGCCTGAACCTTGAAGATGTCCCTCGTTAAGAAATGAAACGTTGGTGTTCTTCCAACACAAATAAGGTTCATAGTTAACCCGCTTACATCCGAAATTAATGCCATGCACTTTTTGAAAATAGTCTTCTTCAAAATTTAGGAAATCGAAGAACAAACGACTTATTTGGACATCGAGAAGCGATGTCCAGAATCCCCCCCCTTTCGTCTATACCGTATTCATCCAGCATGGAGCATGTTAGTAAATAAACCACGATACAAATAACAAAAACTCACTTGCTTGGCGTCGAGTTTCAGATATAATTGTAAGCAATTTTTATTGAAGGGAGGATCTAAAATCGACAAGTAATGTAAATTACGTATAAAAGGACGCGCCAACAAAGTGAATTTTAGGTAAGTATGGGCGGTTTGTATACGGTTATGCCTCATTCAAAATGGACACGGTATAAGTAAAGTAGCCTCTCCGTGACACCCTGTACCTATATCCTTAACCTCAACCTCAACAGCCTGTATTGGTCCACTACTGGACGCAGGCCTTCCCCTGATAAGCACTTCATTGGCATGGGCATTAGCCCATAATCCCCACGCTGGGCATGCGGGTTGCGGATCGCAGTTTGGTAAAAATATTCTGTGCCTATATAAATTCTACTGATCCTATCTTACTAATATTATAAATGCGAAAGTTTTTATGTATGTATGAATGAATGTTACATTTTCACGCAAAAACTTTTGAACGAATCAGGCAAAAATTTTGCAGTTTTTGGCCTAGAATACACATAAAAGGGCAACTTCGTATCTCAGCCTAAGCTTTACAAAATAAAACTATTACAGGCATTAATATAACTTATATAAGATACCACAAACAGTACGATGGATTTTGAAATTTTCCTATGTTAAACGTAATAATCAAAAGTTTGTATGGATGGATGGATGGATGTATGTGTGTTACCTCTTCACGCCAAAACTACTGCACGGATCGGGCTGAAATTTTGGATACAGGTAGTTCTAATCCTGGAATAAGGCTACTTTTAAACACCCATAAATCAGTTCCTGTGGGATAGAAATCACCTTCAAACGTTTCCATAGAAAAAATGCGGGCGAAGCCGCGGGGCGCAGCTAGTAAGATAATATAGGTGGCGGCACCACTTATAATCGCGCATGCGCCTTAAATGCTATTAATAATTTTAACCAAGTAGGTAGGTATACCTACTTGGTTATAAACGGTTTCACTTAATATGATGCTCGTTGCATAATTATAATAATTAGACTTTCTCCAATTACTAATTAGCACTGTAATTATTTCAACACAAAGAAACCTATTTACCTAGCTTTTTGATTAACCGACTTCAAAAAAGGAGGAGGTTCTTAATTTAAATGTTTTTTTTCATTTTAGTATAGAAACAGTGCTCGAAGGGATGCGGTACGCGCGCGTCTAAAACCGCACTCGCCCTTATGATGTCAAAGTTAAAAGTTAAAAATAATTTATTGCAAATATGTACTATATTATGTATATGTACTAGCTTGGGTTATAGTAACAGTTGGTACAAGTTGGTACATACACCATGTTATATTGATATAGCAATTTGTCATCTTACACTATAGCTTAAAGTATAGCAATTAATTTTTTCAACGAACAATTATAACAGTTTTGGAGATAATCAGTCGTTGTCAATACGATGATTTATTTTCAGTCTTTTCCTTTATTATGAATTATATGTATAAAAATAGGTTACCTAGTTAATAATAATTATACCTAAACAATTCTTGAGATCATCAATCCAACAATGTTAGTTTATAAGTTCATCACACTAATATTATAAAGGCGAAAGTTTGTATGGATGGATGGATGGATAAATGTTTCTTACCTTTCACGCCAAAAGTTCTGAACGGATCTGGCTGAAATTTAGCATACAGGTAATTCTCTACTTATTATCCCGCAAATCTGTTCCCGTGGGATAAAAATCACCTTTAAACGTTTCCATAGGAACAACACGTGCGAAGCCGCGGGGCGCAGCTTTATATTATAAAATTGTTTGCTTTGTAGCTCTTTGGTAAATTTAGTCAGCGGAAGGCTTTTTATAGTATTAGGTAATGCATTATATATATTTCGAGAAGATTTAAGAAGATGTCGCAAGTTCCGGGAGCAACACAGCACCTACAGCGTCAGTTGAGATGACCTTACATAGTAGTAGAGAAGTGTCATCGCAGGCTAACAGATCGGAAGAGTGTGCGTGTAATTTTCACTTGTGCCAGCACTCCCGAAGTGCAATCGGTTGATTTTTAATTGTGTGTCATATTTGTTGCTCTATCTTAGTTTATACCTATCAGAATAAATATATATTCATTTCATTAGATAAATAAATAAGTTACATTAAAATTAAACAACTTAAGATAAACGAATTGATAAGGCGTAGCTGCGGGCAGAAACTAGTTATTTATATTACCAGCGGAAATAAAATAAATTGCCTTGGATTTTCTGCTGAGGTCATATTAAAATTAAACTTTAACTTTGAACTTAAATTAGAGTTTAAATTATCTTAATGGGATTAAAAAACCAAGGTTTGTGGTCATTTCCTGGTTTTAATTTTTGAGTTGTAGCCTTCTGATTTGCAGATTTATTTTTTCGTTTATTAATGCAATTTTAGTTTATGCATCTTATACGCCGAAACTGCTGAAATTTCGCATCGAATATACTAATAAAATAGGTACTTAGGTAGGTACTTACACAAAATTACTCCGTGCACAAGTGACAAAAAAAAAGAAGAGAAAATCAACAACTAAGGTTAGTTGTTATTTGGTAATAATAATCTGAGTGGGGTATAGTTTTTGATAGCAGCTGTGTGGTGCTGGCTTAGAATTTACACCACCACAACTCTTCCCGCGGGTGTCGTAAGAGACGACTAAGGGATTTCCACCGGGGGCGGGAAGCAGCGCCTCCTGCAGAATAATTCTACAACCGAACTGCGATCCCCAACCCGCCTGACTAACGTCGGGATTATGGGCATTAGCCCCCATTTGATAAATGCCATTTTATTTATTTTTATTTATTTATTTTTAGACGCACAAAACATAAAATAATCACATAATATACAAGGTTTATAAAATATAGGTTTATATGTTATATATTTTACTTGATCATTTCACAAAGGCTTATCAGGAGGAGGCCTGCGTCCAGCAGTGGACTAATACAGGCTGTTGGGGTTGAGGTTCTTTATCACACTAATATTTTCTATGCGAATGTTTGTATGGATGGACGGATGAAAGGATGTATGTTACCTGTTCACGCCAAAACTACTGAACGGATCGGGCTGAAATTTTGCATACAGGTAATTCTAATTCTGGAATAAAACTTAGGCTACTTTTTATCTCACAAATCAGTTCCCGTGGGATAAAAATCACATTTAAACGTTTCCATAGGATTAACGCGTGCGAAGCCGCGGGGCGCAGCTAGTATCCCATAAATCAGTACCCAAGGGATAGAAACAATAATTAATTTTGTTTTAAAAAACTATAAACCGACTTCAATTTTTACAGTTTTATTTTTTTCAGTTACACGGGAAGAACCAGCTTTCATATAAAAAAAGAATCATGCAAATCGGACCACCCAGTCAAAAGTTCTAAGGTAGGTAACAAACTTAAAAAACAAGAAAAAAAAACAGTCGAATTGAGAACCTCCTCCTTTTTTTCAAGTCGGTTAAAAAGATACAGAGCCGCGGTCACAAATTGATGTTTTCTAAGACAGTTAAGTATCAGTAATGCACCTTTAAATGTTTCCATAGGAACAACGCGTGCGAAGCCGCGGGGCGCAGCTAATCACACTAATATTATAAAGGCGAAAGTTTGTATGGATGGATGTTTGTTAAAAAGAAACAGAGCCGCGGTCACAAATTGATATTTTCTAAGACAGATAGTTATCACCAGTAATGCGTCACACATGCCATGCTCCGTGCGTTATTTATCTGCACAGACGCTGAGTGAAAGCTGGCCTACTTGTCTCAGTCACTGGCCGAATCACTGAGTTTGGACTGCGGACGCATAGTTTTTGTTACATACCAACAACGTATGTACGTAAATTATTGAAGTTGAAGGAATTAATTTCAAACATTTTACGCATTCGATGACAAAGTGACGTATTTTCTATTCTACCGTAGACAACAATACCCGTGCCTACAGCTACGTAGCTAGTCTTTGTGTTCTGGGTTTACAATGATCCTATCTGTGATGTATAAAGAATAAAGAATTTATTGTTGTAAACTAGGTGTAACATTACATGAATATCGATATAATATTATAGAATCTCTAGTTTGCCGGTTAGGCTTACAACTTAGATACATGCAAGTTAATAAAAAGTTTTACAGTAAAGAAAATTTAAATTGTTTATAAATGTTACATAGTATAATGTTCAAAACATTTGAATTTATACAATATTTCCAACTTTATATGAGTCAACATTTATCATTTAAGAATTCGTCTATAGTATAAAGCCTTATCTTCTAGGAGTTTATTTAATTTGCTTTTAAATCCGTTAAAACTATTGTATGTATGTAGGTAGTTCATAAAAATACTAGTTACCCCCACAAGTTGTGGGTAGATCCTGTATCTTTCTTCTGAGTCGATATACCGAAATAAACGATAGCCAAGCAACGTGTCCTTCTATATTTTATATCCCTATTTTCCCTTAATAGTACTAAATATCTCACTATCCATCCACGGTTGTCTGGTAGATATTCGCGCTTGAACGATAAGAACGCCAGTTGTTGTACATATTTTGTAATTATATAATTCTACTACTAGCTAGTAATAATATAAAATTATTGCGCCCCGCGGCTTCGCACGCCTTTTCCACGGGAACTGAATTATGGGATATAAATATAAGAGTATGTGTTATTTCAGGTCTAGAACTAAGTACCTGTATGCAAAATTTCAGCCCGATCCGTTCAGTAGTTTTTGCGTGAAAGAGCAACAAACATACATACATGTTTACACACATATGTATATATACATGTAACTTTCGTGTTTATATTAGTAGGATTCAAAATAACTTAGGACTTAAAGTGTTACAATAATTAAAAAATATTTTTGTTGGGTTTTTTTATTAATTAATGTAATTGGTGTTGATAACCGTTTAAATTAATAATAAAAATAAATAAATACTAGTGATTCATATCTGGCCCCAAGCTAAGCAGAGCTCGTGTTATGGGTACTAGATAACTTATTTACTTAGAACAAAGATAGTTTTAATTATACATAAAAAACATCGAACCATCTGAACAAAATACCTGCAATGCATAAATAATAATGCTGTGTGATTTGTCCCACATTATTTATTTATACATTTAATACTTTGTATTATAGTGTATACATAAACCGTTTTTGCGTTTTATATATTTAAGTATTCATTTTTTTATTTCGTTTGGAAGATAGAGCAAAATGGGGAGGTTTGGTTTGGTCATTGCCAAAGAGACAAAAAAATGATTTTGATTTTAGAAAAAACTGAGAAGCGGTGTCGAATTCCTATGAATTAACACTGTTTTATTTAGTTTTGCGGGTTGTTTAAGTATCTATGAACTATGAAAACTATTTACAAACAACCAAAATAATCATCGGACGGCTCCAAAATCCGCATGACAAAAATATTTGCTCCCGGAATCGTACCGGCAACTTTTACATAGCAGGCGGACCTTCCACTTTAACACAGAGGTCGTCAAGTTAACCTATACCTAACGTAATAATGCTTAGTATAATAATAGTAATTATAGGTGTCGTTAGCTAAACTATTATGTTAATAGATATTCGTATGACGTGACATTTTAAACGTAATTATAACGTAGACTCACGTGCGACGTACATAGCCATAGCCATTGTATTAGTTTTAGTTCCTTTTATCTTAAATTGTATGTGTTTGAATTACAAATAAACGTTTCTATTTCTATTTCTTATTTCTATTTCCATGGCGGTATTGGCGTAAAAGTCGACCTGACACAACTCAAAGAATAAACAACTAAAGATAAAGATAAATGTATCTTTATCTTTAACTCAGTCCGTGGTCCTTTGCAATAACGCCTCAAAGGCGGCTTGCACCATTGTTTAATTAAAAAGGGAAGATAGGTTACGTTCTATCAGCGCTTACTCAAAAATTGGCATGTGCTACAACTACACGCAAACACATACGCTCACAGTTATATTTCCAGTCCTGTGCAATACAAAGAACAACAAAGATGGAAAGACGTGTCTAAGACCGAAGGGAGACCGATACAACAATATTTTACGCGAATCACGACCGCCTGTGCCGCCGGTCCGACGGTGGCTGAGATGGGAGCACACAATTTTACTTAATATGAGGTTGCCACTTTCGAGAAACCAGTACCTCATCTTCCCTTTTTAATAAATCAATGGCTTGCACACAAACCAAAGCGACCGCGACGCGGAACTTTAGCTTAGCAGCTAAGCTAAAGTTCCGCGTTGCGGTTTGTTTTTTCTCTTTGATGAATATGTAGTAGGTATCTACCTTATTTCTGTTTAATAATATATAATTAGCGGGAAACATTATTTTGAAATCTATGACGGTAGCCATTTCTATAAAAGCTCGCTATCTCTGGGACACTGACTGACTCTGCTCGAACCGTAACACCTTGGTAAAATACACTGTTACTTTACTATATCCATATTATTATCAATTTACCTTGGTTATAACCGTTTTTTGTGAAATAATTTAGAGGGTATTAAATTATTTTGTAGATTTTTTTTATGTTAAATTTATAGACTGCGTATTATATAGCTGTGCTTAAAATTTGCACCACCCCAATTCTTCCCATAGGTGTCGTAAGAGGCGACTAAAGGATATCAATCGGGGGGCGGGCAGCAGCGCCCTATGCAGAACAAATTTTCCACCAAACTGCGATCGCCAATCCGCATGCCCAGCCTGGGGATTATCGGCATTACCTCCCATGAGTTAAAGACCAATAAGGCGTTTATCAGGAGGCCTGCGTCCAGCAGTGGACCGATACAGGCTGTTGAGGTTGAGGGGCTTATTATATTTTAGCCGCGACTAGCTACGCTACGTGCGACATCGCACTCGTTGTTCCTATGGAAACGTTTAAAGGTGTTTTCCCGACACTCGAATTTTTCTCACCATAAAAACCATCACTTCAATGAACAATTAAAACACGCCAAATTGGTCCAGGCGTTATTGAGTTATGCGCTTACCGACAACGACCGACATTTAGCGATTCATTTTTATATTATAGATTTGCATGAATGTACTCACCAGCATAGGTATATTAGGGACTACCACAGCATCATCGTCCATGCCGGCACTCATCTCTGGCTGGAAGGTGTAGATCTTCTTGTAGTGGAATGAGAGGGTTCCATTTTCGTTGTCGGTGATGTTAACTTTCTCCCATTCTTCTCTGTAAAGGGGAAAGGTAGGTTTTTATTGAATTAATCATCATCATCAGCCTATACTTGTCCACTGGATATAGGGCTCCGCTAATGAGCGCCATAGAGCCCTGTCTTCAGCTTGACATCCAGCAGTAAGCAGTAAGAGGCGCCAACTTACATCTTTCAGCTCTAAGGCCGTATACGGAAAGAAAGCTTGTAACTTATAAGCGCTTACCGGCGCTTGACAGCGCGGTCCGTTCTACACAAAGGAAGCTGGTTGTCGCAGTTGTTTATTAATTTTATATGGCAGCGCCCAGCGCTGACCAGCGCGTGTTGAAGCTTGTCGGCACTTGTCGGCGTGCGACCATATATTTTCCTGCTGGATTACCAGCGCTGTCAAGCGCCGGTAAGCGCTTATAAGTTTCCAGCTTTCTTTCTGTATACGGACTAACGCATCAAGCCAACTTCACCTGCCCGCGGTGCTCCCTGCCGACCAACAAACGAGGCAATGGCAAAACTACCCATCAACACGCACTGGACCAGCGTGGTGGGGTGGGTCATGGTCAAAACCCCTAAAGATAGGAATATAGCATACAAAGAAGGCCCCAAGTACCCGGCGACACTAGCGGCTGTGCTGGCGTTGACGGGCGCCATGCCAGCCTTGGGGGTGCTAAGAATCCCCGGGTGAGACCCCACCGTCAAACAACTCTGGCAACGTATAACGGACGAAATTTTTATTCAATTATTTATTGATAATGATAAAACACGAGCACCCCGTGCCTGAAGAGTAGGTATATTATATCGAATCGAATCACACAATGTTGAACTTGGTCATTGCGTAACTTTTTTGAGTTTGAATTGACGTCTCGTTTCAGTTAACTTTTACTCAGATAAAATATTGTTGAAGGCTTGGTAATGCAGGAGTTTTTTTAATAACAAGCCAGTATTAATTGGTACTTAAATAACAATCTAAACTTGAACCATTCTCAAGAAATAATGATTGTGAACAGCTCAATCGGTACACAAAAATCCAAATTCTCGTTTTGGCCTCAAGTTTGCCAGCAGTCAGCACCAAGTATTGTTTGAAAGAGCTAAAATTGACAAGTAATGCAAATACAGTCAAAAAGACAAGAAGAGTCTGATTTTTAGGATAAGTATGGTGACTATCTTTATAAACATTGTATCCAAAGTTTCGCCAGAGTTAGGTAACACCTATACTACATAATATGTAGGTATCTTCAAAGAAAGAGGTAAAGGGGAAAAATAAGACCGTTATTGATTAAAAAGTCGTACAAAACTTGTATAAACACTTCAAAACTAGTTTACAAATTAACATATTAATTTAAAAATAATAGACTAGGTCAATGATAAACGATAAATTATTAAAATGCAATTAGACAAGACTAGCATCAGACCATGCTTCAGTCGCATCGATTATTTTCCCATTAATGTATCTGGTAGGCGCCTTCTATATCTGTTATTTAAATGTATAGGAATTAACCAGAAGGTTATCTGGTCTCATTTATACGGCATTATATTGAAACATTATGATATCCAGGTAAAGTAAAAATATTAATCACCTGATGCGGAAGTCAGAGAGAATTTTTTAACATTTCCAATAGGTTGTAATATATCACGCGAAATATCTAGAAAAATGTCTAATTCTACTTGTTTCCATCTGCATCAGTTATTTTACAATACTCCTCTCCAGATTCCTCCTGAGTATTCAGGACAGACTTTGAATCCGCACCTTCACAGACGTGGACACACCTAGACTGGTTTATTTCAGCTACTTCCATAGTATTATGTCTTATGGTATACTGCTGTGGGGGAACGCTGCAGATATTAACACCATATTTGTGCTGTAGAAGAGGGCTGTTTCAAAATTCAAAGAAATAAATTTAATCACAGCACCAAGTCAATATATTTATGAAAACTTGTTGTAAACTCATAAAAATTCTTCATCGTTTCTTTATTTTAGTCTATATACCGAAGCGGCCGAAATCAGAAATACCACTTTATTTCCGTCTCAATGTATTTTTTTGATATGTTTTTTGATATGTACCTTTACTTAGTGTATACTTATTGTATTTATGGAAATAAACCATTTTTGACCCGCATCCACATCCGCATCAGAAGACTCATTCTGTAAAAATCTCGACTTCGAACTCGAATTCACTCAAGTGACACAGAATACCATTTCAAGGTGAAGTGATTTTGCGTTCGAAGCGAGTTCGGTCACTTGAGTGAATTCGATTTCGAAGACGAGAGTTTTACAGAATGAGTCTACAGGTATTTTATAATACTTACAAGTACACGTAAGGTCCGAGTTCGTCCAGGACAGGTTTAGATCCGTTATTGAGGAACTCGTCTGCATTCGTCACGTTGTACACGTAGACTTTCACGAAGGGTCGCACTGGCGGCCGAGCCCACCACTCGAATGTCATCGAGCCGGGGCGAAGCACCAACTCCTGAGGATGGAAGGGGTGGTTCAGTAAAGGTATGTGTACGAAACGCATGGAATTATGTACAAAACGCATGGAATTTTTTACGAAACGCATGGAATTATGTACGAAAAGCATGGAATTATGTACGAAAAGCATGGAATTATGTAAAAAACGCATGGATTTTTTTACGAAACGCATGGAATTATGTACGAAACGCATGGAATTATGTAAAAAATCATGGAATTATGTACAAAATCATGTAATTATAAACAAAACGCATGGAGATTAACGCCGTCCGTGGCGCGGTGGGCGAAGGTCCACGGGAGGTTGCGGGTTCGATTCCCGCCTCGGGACAAATGTGTGTACGATCTGCAGATATTTGTTCAGGGCGTTCTGGATGTTTTTCATGTATATTCAAAATATCTATCTATGTAGTGTATTGTATTATGTATATCAGTTATCTAGTACCCAAAACACAAGCTCTGCTTAGCTTGGGGCTAGATAATGCTGTGTGTATTGTCAAACATTATTATTATTATATATTATTATTATAATTATGTGTGAAACGCATGGAATTATGTGCGAATCGCATGGAATTATGTACAAAATCATGGAATTATGTACGAAACGCAAACGAAGCTATTTCTGTTGAGTTTTGTTGAGATGTTTCGTTTTCATTTGTGAAATATTGTAAATATTATGTACCAATTAAGCGACGCTCATTGACAAAGTGGCAGCGGCGGACGAGTAGTCCCCGTTTTTCCTTTTTTTTTGCAAAAGACCATTTTGCAATATTCTTCAGTGGCTACACAGACGAATGTTTTGATTTCTCATTTACCAAAATCGCTTTATCTTCTTTATTATTTTTAGAAATAGGGTATTCTATGCACCCTATTTCCAAAATAAAGACAGGCTTAGTATAATAATATCAACTCTATTTATCCATTGCAGCTGCAAGTATGTCAAGGAGCTTATAATTGGGTACTGCCTCTCGTCCCACGAGCTTGCGCAAGATTCGATTTGTGGTTGAACTCTGAAGTTTGAATGGGAATGGTAAAATGCTGGGAAATTTTGATGGTATCGCAAACTGGCAATATTGTTACAAATTAAAAGTTATTATCTGCCTATCGAATGTAGAGCTGTGTAGCCTTAGAATTTGCAATTGCGATTAAATCGTCTCAGTACCAGGGTACTTTATTTTTCAAATTTAGTATTTGTACTCGTTACAGTTAATATTTTTAGGGTTCTGTACCTCGAAAGGAAAAAGCAGAACCCTTATAGGATCATATCATCACTTTGTTGTGCGTCCGTCCGTCTGTCTGTTTGTCAAGACTCCTTTCCTCATGAACGCGAGGTATTACATTGAAAATATTGAAATTCATATCAAATACTCAGCTATAAGCTGTAACAATCTCTTATATACCTGCAGATTTATACGGAACCCTCGGTGCGCGAGTTGACTCGTACTTAGCCGGTTTTAGATCTTATTTATCCCGTTTAAGTTTGCACTTAATCCATAGACAAAATGTATACATTACTTACATGGTCTATGAACAGTCGCACCCAGGAACTGAAGAATATGGCACATATGATACCCAGGAGTAGGAGTATCACTGCTGACGCTAGCACGAACCCTGAGGACAAGAGAAAAGCAGTTCAGCATGATGACGAGAGACACCAGAATAAATATGTTTATATATTGAATTCACAATACAGCACAAGACTCGACGAAGCGAATTATAATTGATTTTATTAAAAAAAACAGTAAACTGACTTCAATTATTCTTTCAGAACTAGACCAAATTAAAATATATTTGTATATTTGTATTTATTAACCAATATAACATTAGAAGTTATACAAGGCAAGTCATGGTGTACACATTCAAGAAAAAAAAAAAAAAATTACAATAATATTAATAATATAGACACACGAGAAGCACCAGCTTCCAAATACAAAAATAATCATGATATCGGACCACCCAGTCCCAAGTTCTGCGGTAACAAACATAAAAAACTGTCGAATTGAGAACCTCCTCCTCCTTTACGAAGTCGGTTAAAAATATACATTATAGATTAGAATTAAGCTTCAAGTCTTTATGTTTCAGCTCCAACTGTTTTGGCGTTGTCGTTTTTTTTTCTTTGGCCGAACCAAACATGTTCACAAGAACGGTACAAACTTTCGCCTTTATAATGTAAGTAAGATAGGATAGGTATAACTGTGTGGTAGGTACCGGCTTGTATTTGATACTTTAGTCTACATACATAGATTGAAATCGTTAGATACGCCCTGACGCCCAAAAACTGTAGCATTATCATTGAATGCGTGACCGACGCACGCACACTATATAATTAACTGAGTAGATATAATTAATTTTGTTTTAAAAAACTATCATTATAACATGTCATGAATTTTCATGGATCCCATTGTCAGAACTGAACCAAATTAAAATGGGACCACACGGGAAGCACCAGCCGTCACATAAAAAAAAATCGTCATGCAAATCAGACCACCCACTCAAAAGTTCTGAGATAACAAACAAAAAAAAACAAAAAATACAGTCGAATTGAGAACCTCCTCCTTTTTTTGAAGTCGGTTAAAAATTCGTGTTTTTGTCAATAAACCCAACTATTATTAGGTATTGCCATTTATTGCGCGATCAAATAGCGCGAACTTTTGTAAACAAGCACACCAAAAAACACACAATTCACGAAATCCAAATGCGTGAGCTCACTAACTTTGTTTGGCGACAAATACGGCGAGGTCCCACCTTCTAACGATTTAAATCTTTGCTATCATACATAAAATAATTGTATTTACTACCCGGTAGCTGATCTAAATTGCTACCCCTATTCCTTACAAGGAAACGTCTACAAACGTGGCATGGTTTACCAAACAACCCACGTGTTGTGACAAGTGGACAGGCAATGTTTATAAAACATGTACACGACAATGAAATATTTATACGCGTGATTAACCGATTGCTATTAAACCTTCCGCTTGGGTATGATGAAACTTGACCTGCTTTGTGTCTAAGTTTCATCATAAACGATTCAGTGGTTCAGTGTTAGTAAACATCCATTCAAACATTTCTTAATACATATTAGTTTGATATCTTTGTTGGTTATGCAGTTATCACAAGGTATTACTAATTAATAGTAATAGTAGTGTCCACGGCTTCACACGCGTTGTTTTGTGTAGGATTGCTAAAAACTTATCGGGCTGTCTAATTTGCTCGCAAATTACCTTTACCGAACGCGTAAAGTTTGCTACAAAAATTGTAAAGATGGCGGTCGCTTGCCAAAACAGCTGACAAAAATGAATAGTTCCAATAGTAAATCAATATGAATATTACAAATTTAACCTTTTCTTTACGTTAATCTACTGTATTTTTGGAAATAAATAGTTATTGAATCATTTGGAACTTGATTCTTGTAAAGAAAATCAAAATACGATAAAATATATTCGGTAAAACTTTGCGACCGATGTCGTTCGTTATCTATGTCGAGACTGCTCGCCCTGGTCGGAGGACGTCCTACACTACGTTTGCCGAGCGGTTTCCACTCAAGAACACGTTTACCTTAGCGGTTGTCGGTTCTTCGCAAGATATGGCCGGCCCACTGCTTATTTCAGCTCGCTAATTCTTTGATATGTCGATAACATTGGTTCTTTGTCGTATATTCTTGTTACGAATCATAACAATCACATCACAGTTCACACTAATATTATAAAGGCGAAAGTTTGTATGGATGTATGGATGGATGGATGTTTGTTACTTCTTCACGCCAAAACTACTGGACGGATCTGGCTGAAATTTTGCATACTGGTAATTCTAATCGTGGAATCAAACATAGGCTTACTTTTTATCCCATAAATGAGTTCCCGTGGGATGAAAATCACCTTTTAATGTTTCCATAGGAACGACGCGTGCGAAGTCGCGGGGCGCAGCTAGTAAGCTATATTTTTCGGTCCAGTAGTTTCGGAGCCAATTCAATACAAACAAAGAAACAAATCTTTTCTCTTTATAATATTAATATAGATTATGCTCGCGAAGAACCGATAACCGCTGGGGTAAACGAGTTCTTGAGTGGAGACCGCGACTCGGCAAACGTAGTGTAGGACGCCCTCCGGCCAGGTGGGATGACGATCTGCGAAAGACTGCAGGCAGATGCTGGATGCGTCAAGCTGAAGACAGGGCGCTATGGCGCTCATTAGGGGAGGCCTATGTCCAGCAGTGGACTAATATAGGCTGATGATGATGATGATGATGATAGATTATGCTCGCGGTGTTTTGCTCGTCTCAACATCAACCTCAACAGCCTATATTGGTCCACTGCTGGACGCAGGCCTACCTCTGGACATAAGCGCATTATTTGCTTTTATCTCATGGGGGATATTCCCACGATAGGCATTTCGGTTGGGGATCGCAGTTCGGTGGTAGAATTGTTCTGTAGGAGGCGCTGCTGGACGCACCCGGTGGATATCCGCAGTCGCCTCTTACTACGGGAAGATTTGGGTTCGTTGGTTGGATTCGCTCATCTATGGAGATGGTAAAGCCTTGTCGGAATTTCCACGGAACTTGAACGGTTAATTAATATCCTTTTGCGAAAAAAAACCTGTCCAACAGCTTAATGATTAGCATTTTGGAGCCGTTAAGTTCAATGACCTGTGCTATCAAATTGATTGTAACGGCATATTTTGTATATCTGTATGTTAAATAACATAATTTAATTATTTGAAATAACTCAAACAGATAATGAAATTTCTTAACAGTTAGACTTTTTTTAAATTTAGGAGACATATAAATTGAAACTACTTAATCATTTTAGAAAACAGCTCGACAAGTAGGTACCTAGTGCAAGTTTTATCAAAAAATTCAACAGCAAGAAAGTGGTTTTTAGGTTAAGTATATAAATAAATAATTCATTACGAATGTAAGTGTTTAACTACGATCCTCATGATTTGACCCGCTAATATCTTAAATGAATATTTCAAACTACGATAGTTTTTATAGTAAAATAAATTAATAATATTTTAGAGTAATTATGTGTACCTGTTACTTTTTCACACTTAATCGGCTGAACGGATCTCAGTGAAATTTGACAGGAAGATAAATAATACCCATGAAATGGACATACAAATACTTCTATTCCAGAAAAAATCTTGCTAAGTTGCGGGCAGAAGCTAGCTAAAATAACCGACTCTAATTATATGGTTTTCCTATGAATGCAAGTAGTCAGGACTGGACCAAATTGAAATGGGACCACATGGGAAGCACCAGCTTTCAAATAAAAAAAGAATCATCTAAATCGGTTCACCCAGTCGAAAGTTCTGAGGTAACAAATACAAAAAAAATTATGGAACCTCGAGCGACGTAGGTAATTTGACTTTAACTCAAAAGTTAAGCTTAGGATTCAAATAAAATGTTCTATCTATATCTATAGGTACCTACTCATATTATAATTGATTTGATTGTTTGTATTGAATAGGCTCGGACATACTACTAAACCGATTTAAAAAATTCTTTCATCATTGAAAGCTTACTTTCCAGGAAGTGACATAGGCTATATTTTATTCCGGAATTCCCACGGGAACGGGAACTACGCGGGTGAAACCGCGAGGCGCGATAATATTATAAATTAATAATACAATTATTTCGGTTCCATGTGATTGTGACGCAATCTTCTGTAATTATGTAATTCTTTATTGTACACAAATAATACAGTGTGAACTTATTTTAAGAGATATGTAAAAAGACGAGCTTAACCCTGACAAAGACTTTTCTTCCAGCGAAACCTTAGTTAATCTACCTTTCTATAAACGAATAAATCGTTTGTTTATTATATTGTTTCATTGTAATCGTAATGTTTTCCTCAACCAAGCTGCACCAGATAAAAAAGAATAACCGATAAGCAAGAATAAAGATCGATAAGCAATCACCAAATCAAACCAAAATCGACCGATTAAGAGGCTGAACAATTCGCGATGATACTAACCAAAGTACCTAAGTACAATACAACAATAAGCAAGTATGCAAAACTTATCAACGTGATTAACCTTGCCGATTACTCAAGAACAATGGATGTTCTGACGCCACAGATTACTGACATGTCACGGGATGTTTAGTCTAGCGATAAAATTGACAATGACCACGTTTTTTTACCAGAGCAGGGCCTTTACTCTTAAAACTCTTTTACCTTCTTGTAGGTACATTTTATTTATAAGGACAGGGCTGTTTTTGTTTTTTTTATTGTTTTTACTTTTGATCACCTCGAAATCAAATTCTGTAGAACAAATAAGAAAAATCATTTGGTAAATGACTGCTGAATCAACGAAAATACATAAAAAAAAACATTCATACAGCCGCACATTTAACCTCATCCTTACGAAGTCGGTTAACAATATATAACGGTAACAAGTGCAGAACTGTAACAATAGTCAAAATATAAGAATGGTTTGGTCACACGCGATAAAAAGTGAAAGAAATTGTTAAAAACTTTATAATAACGCTTAACAATTGTTGTTACGCAAGTCTTATTTAAAACGAATGCTTTTGTAGAAAATATTATATTATGCTGGCCAGCTGTTTAAGTTTTAAAATTATTATGCGACTCGCAGCGCCTCGCGGTTTCACCCGCGTAGTTCTCGTTCCCATGGGAATTCCGGGATAAAATATAGCCTATGTCACTAAAAAGTTACCTTTTTAATGATGAAAGAATCCTTTAAATCGGTCCAGTAGTTTCGGAGTCTATTCAATACGAATAAACAAACAATCAAAACTATCCTATTTATAATATGTATTAGTATAGAGTTATAGTAGATTAAACAATACTGGAATTAAGAGAGACGAATTAAGAAGACGATATTTATGACACATTATGCGTTCAAAAAGCAAATGTGGCAGTGGCCGGGCCATATCGCATGAAGAACCGACAACTCTTGGGGTAACGTAATCTTGAGTGGAGACCGCGACCCCGCAAACGCAGTAACGCTCTACGGCCAGGTGGGATGACCAGCTGCGAACAGACATCAGGAATCAGGCCTGCAGTCTGGTAAGACAGGGCTCTATGGCGCTCATTAAGAAAAAAGTCATTTTGAAATTTACAAAGAAGATGTATGTAAACATTACTCAATCTGATAACAGTGATAACAATAACATAAAACAACAAAGTAACAGTAGCTAATATAACCACTAAAACAAAACAAAAAGTTCAACAAAACATAAGATAGAGCACACTTATAAACAAGGTGTAACTTGAGGAGTGGATCATCGGTGGCTGGAGGACCTCTGAACCTATCGATTTAACCCCTATGTATGATTTGCAGTATTCAGCGGACCTAAAGTTATTTGGACTTTGGTAAAATTTTGGTCTAAATCCGATTGCAGCCTGAACTTCGCTATTGCAACCAAACTATTAGGTCTGTAACCCTGCCTTTTTATTTCAATAAAGCTCAATAGCTATATAACAATTACCCCCGGTTTCTCGAATGCTTGTCACATTGAATGGATAGTCAACGGCTTGTTTATACGCACTGCGGAATCTCACAGCGTGAATTTTAATCTCGCGGAATATAACCTGCGTACTTAACGTAACTTACACGTACGACGAATAAAATTCCTTGCTATTTTAGCTACCTACAACTTTATAGTGCTCCAAAAATTCATATTTTTTCGCTAGTGAACTTCCATTAAGTTACAGAATTATGCAAAAAAAACCACGCGAGTAATAAAAGCAGTGCGTGTACAGCCTGACAAATTGTCAACAATTTGTCAAAATAATAAGCGTTCGAGAAACCGGGGGGGTCTTAGATTTATAAAATCGTAATAAGAATGATATAGTCAAGTTTTCAAAATCTGATATTTGCATTAATTAGCTTTCTATTGTTCATATTTCACATAATGATGATTTTATCGGGTATTGATCAATAAGTCAACATTCATTTTAAAATAAACGTTTCCATTTTCAAATCGCGAAAGTTTAAAACATATTTCACATATTTTTTTCTACAATCTATCACTCACCGAGGATTACACCCCTCAAGTTACACCCTTTAGATCGACTATACTATGTTTTTGGAATAAAAAGTAGCCTATAATTTTGTTATTCCATGTGTGTAAAATTTCAGCCCAATCCATTCAGTGGTTTTGGCGTTGACTTCGGTCATGTCATCATTCAATATCTTCACAACGGATGTACCGTTGTGAAGAGTGTGAAGACTTTCTAATATTATAGTAGGATAAATAGATGGCACTAAGGATAATTAATGAAGTGAAAAACTTGTCTGAGCAAATAGGACAAGATCAGATGCTTTACCACCTGTGTACTGTCACGTCACCGACTCAAAGAGAACAGATGAAGCTCCAAAAACCAGTGAACACACAAATCTACAGAACTCGCTTAACCACTGAACTCCTAAAGCCGCTAAACCCTCGACTCCAGAAAGCTGGTTCCGATTCCCGCTTCGGAACAAATGTTTGTACGATCTGCAGACATTTATTCCGGGTGTTCTGGTTGTTTTTTATGCATGAATCTGGCTATGATATATAATCAATTATCAGTACTTATATCAGTTATCTAGTAACCATAACAAAAGCTCTGCTTACTTCGGGATTAGATGATGCTGTGTGAATTGATTGTCCAGCCAGCACTATTAATAGTAATAATAAATAATGCTAGACAATTCACACAGCATTATATCCATAGGTACTACTCGTAATATTATAAATTCGACAGTAATTCTATCTGTCTCTTATCCTTCAAATCAGCTAAGCGGTAGTTTTAGTTTCTGTTTAATAATTTCACTTGTACTGTAAAAACTTATAATTAGCCTTTAGTAACCCATATTTTTTTCTGTTTTTGTTACCAAGCTGCTAGTTTACCAAAAAATTTAAAATAAAATACAATAAACGCAAAAACGCAAGTAAATATTCCCTATAGCTCATTTTGGCGGTGACTATTCCTAACCTACCATCTGACTGAACCATGTACCATCCTGAGCCTACTGGCTCATGCGATGAAACTGGTTTAGCTACCATTATACCAAACGCAATAAACTATGCATAAATAATTTCTTAATGGCGTTGCGTACATTGCCCTTGAGTGTTGCTATTGCTAGCAAAATAGCGATCCTCGACGAAAGTTGATGGTAATGTTTTTTTAGCATTGGAATGTTAAGATAACCATTTGACACTCAACGCTAACGATTTATTTCATGCAACTGTTTATTTTTCTTTTCAAAGGTCTTCATCGTCAAAGTAGTTTACATATGGATAAAACTCTTATTCATAATGGTCTGCTAACATAAAACAGCTGCTTAATAGTGTTATTTCTCAGTCTGGCTTATGTCAATAGAAGAAGACAGAATGAGATTTAGCAGTGTGCTAAGTTATTATGAATAAGGGAGTAGGAATTTAGTAAGTACTATTAACAAAACCTATATTGTTATTTTTACCAGGTTTTGCCCACTGTTTCGCACTCGTTGTTTTTATAGAAACGTTGGAAGATGATTTTTAGTCTATAGGAACTAATTTATGGCATAAAAAGTAGCCTATGTTTGAATCCACAACTAGAATTATATGTCTATAGATAGGCAAAATTTCAAGCCGATCCGTTCAGTGGCTTTGTCGGACTGAAGAAGTAACAAACATCCATCCAAACATTACATAAAACATCCAAACTTTCGCACAAACTACGTGACCCATTTTTTATACATAGCGAATGTTCGGATGCTTCGTTTTCGTGTATCTATGTTAAATCTTGACACTGATACTCTTGGATGGATCTGGCTTAAATTTTGCATAGATATATTTGTTCTAGATGTGTAATAATAATATTATACCTATAAATAGTCTTTTATAATATAAATACATTTTCATACCAGAAAAACGGGTGCAAAACCGCTGGCAGAAGGTAGTTAAGGTTACTTTGTATAAAGATCAGAAAATTGCCCTTCGAAATAGAAACCGCCATACTCATTCACCATAATAATAGCACATAAAAAGATATATTCACGATTTATGCAGAGAAATACCTTTTTTATTGCAGAATTACCTTTATTATCACGATTATTACTAACGTAGCAAAAAGAAAGGCAATTAGAGCATGGCGTGAAGGGGTTATTTTAAATATTTAAATTTGAAAAAGTCGGTCAATAATACTTAAAGTAAGATTAACCTTTAAGTAGAAGACTTAAAAGGGTATAGTATGTAGTTAACCTAGGCTAGACAAAGAATAGTTCAAGAGAACGACGACTTTCAATTATGAATATTTATCAAGTTAATAAAAAATAGGAAACAATGAAGACTACATTTGCCTTATAAAATAATTATTATTCTTTTAGGCATCAATAAAGAAAACCATGGGTACTATAAAATCTAAGAATAATTATTAGACACTTCAAAGTTATCTAGCCCCAAGCTAAGCAAAGTTTGTGATATGGGTAAGAACTTAAAAAATTATATACTTGCACGTACCCAGTACAATACAGTACATAGATATATATTATCTTTTATACATATACCTACATATCTGATAGAAGATAATCATCATATTAGATGAAAGTTATAGAATGGAATCGAAATAAAAAGATGAAAACCAGAACCATCCCATTTGTTTGACCACACTCCTTTGTATGAGAAGACAAGCATTATTTTCTACCTTACAAATAATATAATAAATAAGTTAAAAGAAACAAAACAGACGCCACGTAAAGTGGCTATAAAAATAAAGCAACACAGAGTTAATTTTCAAAACTGAATATTAATAAAAAAAATAGATGTTAAAAGAGACCATAAAAAACAATGCAACACAGTGATATAGTACAAAACTGAACCGATAGGTACAATTACGTACAAGCAAAACTGGGTTGGTAAAAGGAGGGCAACAAACCAAGCGTGGTCAAGCCGGTGTTATTAAAAACTGAGCCTTGACACACCGACTTAGGACATCATTTCGACAAAAACGCGATCCATATTATTAATCCATGGACTTGGACATCATTGTATCAAAGATATATCGTTCGAGAGTCGAATTAGAACATAATCAGTTCAAAGATTTTTAATTTTATGACTTTAAAAAAAAACATGTTACTTACATGAGAAACTTAAGTTAACTATTAAATATGTTATTTTCGTCTTTCCTTAATCCAGTAGCGTTACATCCTCTAATCTTTACAAATTAAAAAAAAAATTTTTTGTTTATTTTACCCAATACATAACAAAAGGAGTGGTGCAATACATACATCAACATGACATATAAAACTAATAAGTAGGTACTTAAATCTAACAATACATTGGGTAAAAAGGGACCTGAGCTCAGCATTTTGCAGTATAAAGCATTTGCTCAATACTGCGCTGGTTTGGCTATGAGTGACGACAATACAGCGGCACGCAGCTACATACCTAACCATAAACTTAATTTAATTAAATTTAATTAATACACATTTGGTG
The DNA here is from genome assembly GCA_955876795.1 of Eupithecia tripunctaria. Lineage (NCBI taxonomy): Eukaryota > Metazoa > Arthropoda > Insecta > Lepidoptera > Geometridae > Eupithecia > Eupithecia tripunctaria. Next base: position 6,067,758 of record OY041627.1, read on the forward strand.
TTATACACTAGAGCGCTAGAGCTGAAACGTTTGGTACATTTCAGCTCTAGTGCCTATAACGTCTTCAGGTAGCCTTTTAAAGAACTGGCCTTCTTCGAAAGCTATCGTCTTTTTATCCTATTGAGTTATTATCGTAGGCAAAACCAGATGGTCACCTGTTGCGTCTACTGTATTAACAGTGTAGTTATATATAGTGGTTATATATATAGTGGAAAACAGCATCTTATGAGACTAGAGAGATAAGAGACCTGTACTGATGTTATCCAAATAATTTTACCCGGATACTGATGTTATCCAAATAATTTTACCCGGATACTGATGTTATCCAAATAATTTTAGCCGCTCTACTGTGTGAGGCGGCAAATGATTTAGGTTAGTTTTAGATATAATTTAGTTTTACGCAGTAAGTAAGTCGTTAGTTTGTATACGGGACAGACATAGTCAGCAATGACTCAAAGTCCCATAAAAACAAATATAAAAAATAGTTGGCGGCCGAGATGATAATGATGAAAATAAAGAAATAACTTTAAGATCAAGACTTCATGACCAAGGTTTTTACAAAGTCAAGAGGCACTGCTTAGCAAACCACATTTTATGTACATTAGCAATCAACTATGTCAGGATATTCATAGATGATGAAATCAGAAATCAGTAACAAGTCAAGTCAAATTTAATCGCATTATATAGCAAATAAAAACATAATAGATTCCGGGGAATTGTTACCAAATATTTTCATCCTTATATTTAGCAAATGAACAGTCAAATCATAAACGAAATTATTATCAAATACGAATTAAAGTGTTAGTTGATTGTGTGACAACAATTTGACCACTAGTGGAAGATTTTTAGAAGGCTCAAGTTCGAATAAACATAAACGCATTTAATAGCAAATAAATACATAATAGATTCCGCGGAATTGTTACTTAATATTATCATTCTTATATTTAGCAAATAAACAGCTAAATTATAAACGAAATTATTATTAAATACAAAATAAAGTGTTAGTAGATTGTGTGACTACAATTTGTGTCTAGTGGAAGATTTTTAGAAGGCTCTAGCTCGAAAACTCGTGACCATGATCAAAGCACTAAAAACCTATGCAAATATTACGAAAAGGATTTATTTTCAGCCAGAATTGGATAATATACGAAAGTATTTGTCATAAGGCATTTAGTAAATTTGTCTTAATATATTTTCGAATAACTATTTTATCAAATTTAAAATTATATTCTGTCAATATTTAACCCATTCAAGATGCTAAGATTATCGTGTAGTTCAGTGGCTGGGTAGTAAATGCGATATACTATACTTAATTAACTTCTTCTACTCGTAATCATACCATTTTATATTTGTATGATATGATGTATGATAAACAATCTGAATCTAAATCTATAAATGTCTCAAGCGGATACTAAATTTTGTCCAAGTTTACTATGTTACAAATTTTCAATATACATATTTTGTTCAGTGATAGTTCGCGTGTCATTAGATTGTTTTATTTATTTTCAAAATTATTCTGCTATTATTACAGGCTACTTAATGCGATTTTTTACTAAATTACAATGACAGTGGCGTTAATTCAGGTGCTGCCAAAATTAAAGTAAACTAATTTGTCATGACTAAAAATGTCGCCGTCCCTATCATATGGATCAAAATAATATCCCTATTATTTTGACATCAGTTTTAGTCATGTCAAATTAGTTTAGTCTAGTTTTGGCTACATTTGAACAGACTTTAGTCACCAATGGTTCATTAGATGCTTGGTTTGTCTTAAAGCGCACTCTACGGGAAAATCCGTGACCTAAACTTGACTGACCTTGACTTAATAGCAAGTACAAACAAAAAACACTTGTTTAACGTCAAATTATTATAAATAGCAAAGAAGCAAAAAAATATGGTTACCAACTACCAGTTTTAACGGAGTTTGAACGAAGGAGTAGGTTCTATGTTCAGCTGTATAAGTTTTTTATGTATATTTGTCGTTTTCTCTGTCAATTAAGGACCAAGTTAGATGATTTTTTTGCAATTGTATTGAGTCTATATAATTGAAAAAAATCACATAAGTTTATATTATAACTAATGTAATTTTTATGTGATTTTTTTAATAAATAATAATAATATTGGACAATGCATAGCATTTAGCCCCAGGCTAAGCATAACTTGTGTTACTACTAGATAGCTCAATACTGAATACAATACACTACATACATGGATACTTTTTTATTATACATAGAAAACATTCAGAACACCCTGAACAAATATCTGCAGATCGTACAAACATTTGTCCCGAGGCGAGAATCTAACCCTTCGCCCGCCGCGCCACAGAGATAGTAAAAAATTAAAATAAAAAAAGATTATTTTACTGTTTGTGCGATACTCAAAAAAAAATATATAAATAATTGTATGGTGAATTTAAAGTCGGTTTATGGCCTTTTCAAAACAATTAAATATTACAACAATTATAAAAAAAAACAATTTCCGTAAAAAAAATATTACTGTTGGTAATGCAATAGCAGTGACCTTTGCGCTGTTGTAATACTTTGAATACCAATAGCATCGTTTCGAAAGTAAACAACTAGGTAAGGTATGTTGCAAATTTTCGACCTCTGTAGCGTAGTAAGCGAAGGTCCACCTGCTTCAGATCGCGGGTTCGATAACCATCTGACCATCGGTGTTCATCCAACACAAACAAGGATCTTAGTTTATCCGCATACATTCTTAATGAAATTAGAATTAATATAAGCATTTGAATAAAAATAATATAGTAAGTAACTAATGCTGGATAATCCAAAATTATCTAGCTAAGTAGAGCTTCTAAAGGTACCTACTAACTGATATACCTACTTAATACAATAAACGAATGAACATTGCATTTTTTTGCTATTATTAGATAAGATAGCGATATATTAAATAAGAAGAATAAGAAGTATTTGTTTAACAATGAGACAGTAACGGCTGAGAATGAATAAATAATAATAAAGGAAGTCACTTTTCAGGAACTAAGCGAAGCTTTAAAATACAAATGACGACACAACACTCAAAAACACTTGATTTAAAAAGATGGAACCAAACATCAAACACCTTACAATTTAGTATCACTTTTACTTTAATCAGTAACAGTAGTATTTCCTAAACATAAATAGTTAAAACTGGTTGATTAGTTACTTAAATTCAATATGATTGAAGTTGTAATACCAAACCAAGTTACCAGACACTTTCTGATTTACAAATCTTAAGTTTCCAACAACTCTAACAAATAAAACTAAATTCACTTTTAGCCAAATCCACGACGAGTAAAACACTTTCAGTTTTCGCATTAACCTCTTGTACACTCAACACGTAAAAAACCGTCAAAACGTAAAAAGAATAAAACAACTCACTTATTTTCCTATTCCCCTTCGCGTAACCAAACATTCGAGCTAAACTGACAGCCATATTGGAAAATAAATTCGAATTACCGACGCGATTTCAGCGCATTTCGTACAGCCTCGGCGCCGAGCAAACAGTGACTGGTGCGAAACGGGGTTTTGGACTAAATCTGCCTTTTTTTAACACGGAACACAGATTAAGTTGTAACTTGCACGATACAATACTCAGATATTTGTTTGGTGGACGAAATCGGAACTAATGGCCGAATACTAACGATTTAACTTGAACCAAATGGAGGAAAAGATCTGAACACAATAACTATTTTACTAAAATTTCGTAGTTTGACGAATTCATTATGAATCTAAGCGGGTTACGAGTGTAAGCGCAGTGCCCGAAGGTATGCGGTACGCGCGTCTAGAACCGCACTCACCTTGAAGATGTCCCTCGCTAAGGGATGAAACGTTGGTGTTCTTCCAACACAAACTAGGTTCGTAGTAAATCCACTTCCATTCATAATGTATTATTTTACTAATAATTTATGTCAGATATAAACGATTTTATTAAATATACGTATTAGGCGGTCAATAGTTAAGTTTATAAAAAAAAACATTAAGTAGATCAAACCATAGTAAACAGAGCTTTTATTTACGGTAAATAGACCTTTGTTTGAGCGCAATCTCACCTGATGGAAAGCGAAGATGCGGCCGACGACGGTGTATCACGAAGGTCTAGAAGATACCTATTCACCCTTGTCTTGAAGAGACCCAGGTTGTAATTGGCCGGAAAAACAGAGGCAGGGAGCGAGTTCCATTCCTTGCTTATGTGTTCTACGGGTACCTACTATATAACTGATATACTCAATACATAAAATACATAGTTTTTAGATTTCCGTACCCAAAGGCTTAAACATGGCCATATTCCTAAGACTCCACTGTCCGTCTGTCCGTCTGTCGTAAGGCTGTAGTCTGTTTCATGAACCGTGATAGTTAGATACTCGTAGTTTAAATTTTCACTTATGATTTTTTTGCTATAACACTAAATAACAGAATAAAATAAATATATAAGTAAGTATATCTCTCATACAACAGACAAGATTTTGTGCCCTTTTTATAGATAACCAGCAGTGCCTCGCGATTTCACCCGCGTAGTTCCCGTTCCCGTGGGATTCCGGGATAAAATATAGCCCATGTCACTCCTTGAAAAGTAAGCTTTTTAATGATGAAAGAACTTTTTAAATCGGTCCAGTAGTTTCGGAGTCTATTCAATACAAACAAACAAACAACCTAATCTTTCCTCTTTATCATTTTGGTATTATATTATTACTAGCTGCGCCTCGCGTCTTCGCACGCTTTTTACTATGGAAACGTTTAAAGATGATTTCTATCCCACGGGAACTGATTTATGGGATCAAAAGTAGCCTATGTTTGATTCCAGGATTAAAATTACCTGTATGCTAAATTTCAGCCAGATCCCTCCAGTAGTTTTGGCATGTAGAAGTAACAAACATCCATCCATACATCCATTCAAAATTTCGCATTTATAATATTAGTATGATGTGATAGTGTGATATTAGTCTAGATGGTACGGAACCCGTCGTGCGCGGGGCTGACTCGCCCTTGGTTTTTTTATTAAACATAGAAAACATAACACCCGGAACAAACATCTGCAGATCATATCTATACGATCTGCAGATATTTGTTCCGTGTGTTTTGCAAATTGCAAAATTAAGAGGGCGGAAGGTAGATATAAATATTTATGATCTACGCACAAAAACATGATCGGTCGATATAAATTTGACATAATGACTAAGTACATTAAAATTCGTGCAAGCAAAATTAAAATTCAAGGTCATCGGAAAACCAACAAGGAATAAGCACGTACATATGTTTGTTCATGATATGAACCTTCTATTCTACGATGGTATATGATTTTCTGTCAGCAAATTATCCTACTAATATTATAAACGCGAAAGTTTATAAACATGTATGTAAACATGTACGTATGTTTGTTGCTCGTTCCCGCAAAAACGACAGAACGGATCAGGCTGAAATTTGCATAAAGGTAGTTCTAGGCCTGGAATAACACATAGGCCACTTTTTATCCCATAAATCAGTTTCCGTGGGAGAGGCGCGCGAAGCCGTCTTTATTTCGAAAATATTAACAGGAACTAATTATTATTATACATTTTAGTGTGTCTTGCAATATAGGCCCTTTCCAGCCTATTTGCAAAGTAAGTACCTATATATTTATGTTGCCTATAAGTAGCTATAGTTTTTCATGTTTCTTTTAAGCTTCACTGTGTGTTTAGTTCGCTATTTATTTCTATGATTTTATTTATAATGTATTTTTGTTGTTTTTGTTTATATCTATGCTATGTTAAGAGAAATGATTTGATTGTTTGTTTGCTTGTATTGAATAGGCTCCGAAACTACTGAACCGATTTAAAAAAAATGTCGTTAAGGCCCATACACCAGTGAAAGTGGCGCCCCCATCTATTTTATCTTATTATTACGTTAAACGCAGCAAGTTTTAAAAATCCTACGTGGTATCTTTTCTAAGTTATTTATTAATCCCTCTGTAATAGTTTCATATTGTAAAGCTTAGGCAGAGATACGAAGTTGCGCTTTTTGGACACCAAACTCTATTTTCGCATCTCCTCCTAAACTATATGAGATAAAATTATTACAGAGGTATTACACATTGGCACATATTGGCTCGGGCATGCGCCTTAATAAAAAACTTACTTTCCAGGGAGTGTGACATAGGCTATATTTTATCCCGGAATTCCCACGGGAACGGGAACGACGCGGGAGAAACTGCGAGGCGCTGACAGCATTTAATTAAACTTTAAAGAGTATGAAAAAATTGCATCACTATACAAATAAGGTGTTCGGTTGATATTAGACAGCTGTTTTACACAAACACTTTGTTTATTCAACTTGCTTTAGTCACATTGAATCTTTCTCCACACTTAATTAAGGGGTAGTATTTAAACGGTCCCACACATACTACCTATACAGACGTCGTCGGGTCAAATCAAGGTCAAATGGCTTTAGTCGAATTGTTATTAGTCGAAAAGATTTTAGTCGAATTGTGATGTGTCGAATGCACTCTCTGTATTTGTAGTCGCTCACTAACCCCCAAATACTCAAACGCATCTCAGACTTAAGCACGTCTCAAGTCGTGATTTTCTGACAGTTTTCATTGAAAATCTGTCAAAAATTTGTCACTTGAGACGCGCTTATATCTGAGATGTGTTTGAGTATTCGGGCGTTAGTTATTTACTTAGTCGCACGGCTCGATTTTGAATTTAAAGCTGCAGTATGATATTGACATTTTGTTGACGTGGGTTGACTTTTCCTTTATATTTCAATTTACTGATGAGGTAATTAATTATTTATATAATACTAGCTGCGCCCCGCGGCCTCGCCCCCGAAGATTTTTTTATGTCCCACGGGAACGGTATACCCTATGTCCGTCTCCTGGTTCTAAGCTACCTCTCCACCAATTTTCAGCCAAATCGGTTCAGTCGTTCTTGAGTTATAAATAGTGTAACACAACTTTCTTTTATATACAGTATATTTGACTCGATTTTTATACGATCGTTTTAAAATTCCCCAAAAGTTGCCTTCTCTGTATTTCTCGTCGCTTACTTAATAACTAACTAACAAAAATTAGAGAAAAAATTAAGTAAATTAGTTACGTAGTTGCATAACTAATTAACTACAATTTTTGGTTATTGAAGTTATGTTTCAGTTGTTACTTTGCTGCTAACACGCAACTGTTTTATCAGTTTTTGTTAAGTTTCACACATAACATAAATGTCTTTGTGTACAAAAAGTAACTTGGAAAATAAAGGCCATAGCTAGCCTTCAGCATTGACCTAATTCTAAAAACTAATCAACAAGTGTGAACCGTAAAATCTAAATGATGCATGAAAACTTTACACGGTAATGTTATGAAAGAACAGCCTTGGTAACTGTTGCTAAATGGTGAACTTTTAATGGGACCCACTCGGCCATTCTGATATGGTCATTGACCATGTCACTCGACGTCATCGATACAAAATTAAACAAGTAGGTAAATGGACATAATCTATACTATAAAAATAAGCCGGATTTTCGTTCCTGACGCTATAACTCCAGAACGCACAAACCGATTTCCACGGTTTTGCATTCGTTGGAAAGGTCTCGGGCTCCGTGAGGTTTATAGCTAAGAAAATAGGAACAACGCGTGCGAAGCCGCGGGGCGCAGCTAGTTATTTATAGACGTGCGGGGGATAGTATTATTAGCCCATATTATTTATAGGATATAGGAAAAGGTCTGAAATTAATGGAGTACCTAATCGGTATCCACGTAGAAAAATCATCAACAGTCCGATTTTATAAGAAATAGGAGATTCAATGTACTTATAATCTCCGAAAGTCTATTATCTGACAGTCCAATCCCCAGATGTATAGAAAGAGGAAAGCATCCCCGAATGTCTATTACATTTGGGGATTGGATTTTTAGACAATAGACTTTCGGAGACTGGACATTTAAGGAATTGGACCTAATAGACAGAACCCATTCGATCGTTAAGAAAAAAAACTGAAAACCGGTTTTTTTTAATTTCTAAATATTATGCTGTCACTTTAGGAGAAATTCCTATATGCCTATGTATATCCTATAAAATCGGACTTCAAAAAAGAAGGAATTTCTACATATGTTTGGCCGTATGTTTGATGATTATTTTATTTTGCTATTGCATAGAGAATAACTCCACGATGGTCCCATAGTGTTTGCTGTGTATGCGTATTTTCCCTCAAAAATTAAAAAAAGTATAGATATAAAATAATTTGAAATCGGTTTTTAGATTTTATAAAACAATCAAATAATTACAATATTTTGTTCACTACATTCTTGTTGGATATTGCTCAATTCTTTTTTGCATTAAAAATATACCTAAATAAAAAATACAGTAGAAGCCTAGGCCATTATTTCTAGAGGAAGTTAGAAAAGTTATGCATTAGTATAACATTGCAGGTACGTTGTATTGCAAAATCTAATAATAGGTACCTACCTATAATAGTGTTCCGGTTTGCAGGCATGAACTAGGGAAATTACTAGCTATATAGGGTTGCCAACATATGCTTTAAAACATTTAAAAAAGATTGAGTTTGTTCTAAAAACTAAAAATCTACTTCAATTACTTCAATACTCAATACATCACTCTCTCCAAATTCAAATGGGACCACACGGGAAGCACCAGCTTTCAAATAAAAAAATATTGAATTTTGCTATCCAATTTTGATGAATTGAATCATCAAAATTGGATCACCCTGTCAAAAGAGTTAACATTAAAAAGTTACGTATAAGTTACCATTAATAAATAAAAAGTTTGCAATGGATAACCAAACCACTGCTAGGTACATAATCAGAACAAAAAGGTTCAAGTTTCAGTACTTTAAGTTTCATATATCCAGCATAAAAACTTAATATTCCTATTTCATGGCTTGTCCATGTTAATTTTATCATGACAACACATTGAAATCCTCGCTGCAAAAGATCCTTGCCGTAGGTTTGACAGCTTGACAACCCTGACGTCTTGTATAATACATCATGCAAGAATTCTTACAATATGTAGGTATTTTCAATCATGCCTACTGTTACATTAGGTAACTTACTTACTTACTTTGTCGTGTGTCCATCCAAGGTTTTTTGTGGACAAAAATGGATCTACACTAGAGTTAATTCTCAGTCAACGTATAACTTAAAATGTTTAAGTATTTTGTTTTTAATTTTTGGTGACTTATTTCTTCTTAATGTTTAACTTTAACTTTTCTTTAACTAAATTGTAAAATTACTTTTATGTAGATAAAAGTATAGCTTATTTTTCATTTGTCTTATCAGCACGTTGTCATCTGCGACACACTTTTTAAAACTTATGCAATCTGACATCGTTTTCCTTTTTATCCATTTTGATGCTTCTGTTTTTATTTGAAAGCTGGTCCTTCCCCTGTGGTCCCATTTCAATTTGGTCCAGTGCTAAATATGGCATTGGCATGAAAACCATATTATTGAAGTTTTCCGTCACTTCACTCAGAGTTTGAGTGAATAACATAGTCAACTTTGATTGATCTTTACACAGCAATCACACTAATATTATAAAGGCGAAAGTTTGGATGGATGTATCGATGGATGTTTGTTACTTCTTCACGCCAAAACTACTAAACGGATCTGGCTGAAATTTTGCATACAGGTAATTCTAATACTGGAATAAAACATAGGCTACTTTTTATCCCATAAATCTGTTCCCGTGGGATGAAAATCACCTTTTAATGTTTTCATAGGAACAACGCGTGCGAAGCCGCGGGGCGCAGCTAGTAATATAATATTACTATAATTGCTGTAGGACCTATTATTGCTGGTTATTACGATCTGTGAATAGCCCTTATTGACCTTTAATGTTTTTGCTGCTATTAAATCGCAAATTATTAGAAATAGAGACGAGTTTATTAACAATCATTAGTGTTCAGCCGTTGGTCCTGCGCCTAACCTCTCCCCGGCAGTTCCTGTTGAATACAGACCAAGCGAGCGAGAGCGAGCGAATAGCGTGAACGTTTGTTCTATTTAACTTTGATATAGCGACAACTGCCGATGCCGGAGCAAAACGGCCCACGTCTTTTGGACACGTTATTAGAATATTCTCATCATCAGTCTATATTAGTCCACTGCTGGACATAGGCCTCTCCTAATGAGTGCTATAGCGCCTTCTGCAGATCGTCTTCCCATCTGGCTAATAGTTTGTGATTTTTTTTTTCAAAAAATCACAGAAAAACTCCGGAGTCAGGAAGTTGGTGGTGTTAAACCTCCTGCTTGCGAGTGGTTTCTTTTTCACTTCTCCCGCTATTGGACAAAAAATTGAAGTGAATTATAGTCAATTGCACCTTATTTCTTGTTTGATAGTAATAACTATTTATCAAGCTGTTTAGATAGTGAAAATTTGACTTGTCTAAGTACTTATTTTGTTAGTCTAGAGTAATAAACGATTTGACTCTGACTCTGACTCTTGGAAAGCACGTTAAGAGTAATAATAACGTCGCTACGAGATGGATTTTGAGCCAAGATATGGTTTTCTCGCGAGTGAGAAGTACAGAGCAGAGTACGAATTTTCTTTGCGGCAAAACTGTTTGTTCACACGTCCACATTATAAGACATGTTAAATAACTATGCCTTATTGTAACAGGTTTTGTTACTTAATCGTGACACACTCTAAATACCTATAGGTGGTTTAAAAAAGGTTACATTACAGCATAGCAGCGCCTTTAGTCACAATAAATGGCATAAACCACATTATTGAATAATGCAATAATTTCATTGTGAATAATTTCAATCATCATCATCTATGTCCAGCTGTGGACTAACGTAGGCTTATGATGAGGTATTGTTTTGGCCGAAGTTAAGGCTCTTTTCTGTCTATTTTGTCATGACCTACGGAGCTGAGACGTGGACACTCACGATAGGGCTGGTCCACCAGTTTAAAGTCGCTCAGCGAGCTATGGAAAGAGCTATGCTCGGAGTCTCTCTGAAGAATAGGATTCGTAACGAATACATCCGACAAAGAACCAAAGTTATCGACATAGCTCAAAGAATTAGCAAACTGAAGTGGCAGTGGGCTGGCCATATTTCGAGAAGAACCGATAACCGCTGGGGTAAACGAGTTCTTAAGTGGAGACCCCGACTCGGCAAACGTAGTGTTGGACGCCCTCCGGCCAGGTAGGATGACGATCTGCGAAAGACTGGAAGCAGATGCTGGATGCGTCAAGCTGAAGACAGGGCGCTATGGCGCTCATTAGGGGAGGCCTATGTCCAGCAGTGGACTAGTATAGGCTGATAATGATGAGACTCTTTTTAGGGGGAGACCTGCGTCCAGCAATGGACCAGTATAGACTGGTGAGGTGTGGATAGCAACGTTTCAGTTCAATTTATTATTATACCCAGAACAGTCGTTTCTAATAAAGAAAAAAAACCTATAATCAGTAGGTCCCTGCTCAAATGAATAACTGGTATTCTTGTGCCTACACTTTTAGTTTTATTTAAAACAATTTTAACGCAATTTTTTGTCACTTAATGATTGCCATGTCACACTTATCACACTAATAATACTTATTATAAAGGCGAAAGTTTGGACGGATTTATGGATGTATGGATTTATGGATGTTTGTTACCTCTTCACGCCAAAACTACTGAACGGATCTGGCTGAAATTTTGCATACAGGTAATTCTAATACTGGAATAAAATATAGGCTACTTTTTATCCCATAAATCTGTTCCCGTGGGATGAAAATCACCTTTTAATGTTTTCATAGGAACAACGCGTGCGAAGCCGCGGGGCGCAAGTTTATTATAATCATTAAAAATGCTATTTACACGTTATATGGTTAATAATATTTTTTATTAATATGCTAATCTCAACAAAAAACAAAAAGCACAATAAAAACTTTTCATCACCGTGATATAAGTTGTTTAATTTAACTTAACAAAAACTAACTTGATTGTGACACTAATGAATACTAGTAGTTCTAGTTGTAAAAACTGGGTCTCTTCAAGACAAGAGTGAATGGCCGTTTTTCCATAAGCTGGCACCAGCGACGGCGAAGCAAAAATGTAAAGCCTTTGCCGGCGCCTCACATGGGCTATGTTGGCTCCAAGTTATACTGTTGGATCAACACACCAATGTGAGGATCGATCTTGGCACGTACAATTTTATCCAATAACGTGCCAAGATCGATCCTCACATTGGTGTGTTGGATCCAACAGTATAACTTGGAGCCAACATAGCCCATGTGAGGCGCCGGCATGATGTGTTGGCCGAGCTGAAGCCAACGCGAGCGTACGCAAATCGATACAAGGCAAGTGCCACCGTCTAGTCTAGACGTTTGGCAAGTCTACGCAAACTATTGCACTACAAACTACACAAACGGACGTCTACGTCTGGGTTGACATAATTTTGCCAATGTCTGCAATATTAGAGTAAAACAAAAATAAAAGCAAAGTTGTTTATTTTACTTTACGTTTACGTTGTTCCGTAATAAAAATAGATAAAGGATATTCTTCGATAAAATTTTAACATGTTATCGAAGAATTCACTTCCTTTCCTCAAAAAGATATAAGAAAATTATAAAATTATGGGCAAAGTTATACGGTAAGGTTTGATGTAACGGTAAGGTTGATCAGTCCATCATTAAACATCACTACACAAACATGTGGACACGATTCGCCTTTGATTTTTGCAGAAAAACTGACACGACTCCGAAGTGAGGCGAGTGGCCGCGAGCGGTGACAAGTCACTGCAAATGACCTCTATACACGTTGACGCTTGTGTTTACTTGGCAACGTTGGGCTAACATGTATTTTTGTTATGTTATGGGCATTACCCCCATGAGATAAATAAAAAAAAAAAAAAAATAATGCTGGACAATTCACACAGCATTATCTAGCCCCAAGCTAAGCAGAGCTTGTGTTATGGGTACTAGATAAACGCCAGCAAGGCCCTTATCAGGGGGGAGGCCTGCGTCCAGCAGTGGACCAATACAGGCTGTTGAGTTTGAAGTTGAGGTTACCATAAAATGTATCAATAAATGTATCTATCTATCTATATACCCTGCTCTGCTTAGCTTGGGGCTAGAAAATGCTGTGTGCATTGTCCAGCATTATTTGATTTGATTTGAATATGTAATGCTGGACTATTCACACAGCGTCATCTAGCCTGAAACTAAGCAATGCTTGTGTTATGGTCAGATACTAGATTATAATACACTGAAATAGTTAAGTTCTAAAATAGGTTATTTTCCATAGATAATATCAAAGTCACACGTCAGTTTGCCACTTAAGGTTATGCAAGACAGTTCAAGGTATCTTCCTATTGAAGACGTGCTCTTAAAGAATATGGCTAGTTTTAATAATAGGAGGTATTCTACTACATAAATTAGTAAAATAAATGTGGTAAAAGAATCGATGAAACAAGCCTGCCGTTACGTAGAACGAATTCTCCCGAGAAAAGAGATAATTTTTAACTGACTTCAAAAAAAGGAGGTGGATTATCCTGTTCAAGTTAAAGTGAGTCGTGGTCTGTTCGACGTTTTCAGACTATTTCGGTTTTTGACCGACTTTTAAAAAAGGAGGAGGTTCTCAATTCGACTGTTTTTATATGTTTATTACCTCAGAACTTTTGACTGAGTGATCTGATTTGCATGATTCTTATTTTATTTGAAAGCTTTCCGTGTGCTCCCATTTTAAATTGGTTCAGTTCTGACAATGGAATCCATCAAAAACTATAAAAACTGAAGTCGGTTTATAGTTTTTTAAAACAAAATTAAGTATTCTACTTTAAGTTACAGTTTTATGCCTATTTTATGTTGTTACTTCGCATTGAGCCTTCCTAGAAGTGGTCGTGACAGGTAGTTCACTAAATATCTATGTATATTATCATCATTTACCCTTGACCACCTTGTATTTAGTGTAAGTACCTATATCGTATCCATTTTGAATGGAGCATAAACGTAAACAAACCGCCCATACTTAACCTAAAATTCACTTTGTTAGCGCGTCCGTTTATACGTAATTTACATTACTTGTCGATTTTAGGTCCTCCCTTCAATAAAAATTGCTTACAATTATATCTGAAACTCGACGCCAAGCAAGTGAGATTTTGTTATTTGTATCGTGGTTTATTTACTAACATGCTCCATGCTGGATGGATAAACCATAGTCAGTAAAATTGTTTTGAGTTATCTAGTATATGTTTATCTGTATTGTACCTACCAATTTAATTGTTTTATCTCTCTCTCTCTCTCTCTTATATCAGTGGAACGACCAGCTTCAACTGAGTACTTAAAAATAGATGATGCTGGTTCTAAGAACTTATAAAATGTTTACAGAGAGCAAACAAACAGGTTTGTTGGACTTTACTCTCAAGAACATCGCTGTTTTAGCATTACATTAGTTTTTTTCTATGGGATAATAAACCTACAGACTTGTAAATTATACCACATCATGGTCATACTTCATACTACTCGTAATATTATAAATGCGAAAGTTTGTATGGATGGATGGATGTTTGTTACCTCTTCACGACAAAACTAGTGAACGGATCTGGGTGAAATTTTGCACACAGGTAATTTTAATCTCGGAATCAAACATAGGCTACTTTTTATCCCATAAATCAGTTTCCGTAAGATAAAAATCACCTTTAAACGTTTCCATAGGAACAACGCCCCTATACAGCAGCTTTATTTATGTAAATAGATGTTAATATTTAAGACATTATTATGTAATCTTGTACATTATTTTAATACAGTTTGACAATGCCCTTTTACAGCAGCATACTTTGACATAAGTACCTTTTATTTTATTTTATTTTATTAATTTATTTGTTTTGTTTAACTAGAGTAGACTGACCTCTCAGTTTTTAATTTCTAATTAATTTATGTCTGTCTGTCCTTTTTTTACCTTTGTACCCTATGGTGTTTTATAAAGCCAAGTTTGTGTATGGAAATATAAACATAGTACCTTATATAATGACATCAAGTGTAACACAAGTGTACCTACGGTGTAAAAAAAATAAATACAAATACAAATAAATACAAATACAAATGCAGTAATAATATAAATGCGAAAGTGTGGATGTTTAGATGTTATGATTGTTACCTCTTCTGTATCTACTGAATTGAGACAATTGATACTGCTATACCGACAACGACCTAACCTAGCTGGTTATTGGATGAAATCATTTATTTATTTAATTATTATTTATTTATTTATTACTTTCACAAAATCCACAGCCCTTAATTTATAACAAACTTATTTTGTTGTCAAAACTTACGGCCAAAAACGGTATTACTTTAAACAATATTTTTTTATAAAAACAGACAGTCAGATGTTAATCATTTTATATTAAACTAGCAGCCCAGTGTGACCCGCGCAGTTCCCGTTCCCGTGGGAATTCCGGGATAAAATATCGTCTGTCACTCCCTGAAAAGTAAGCTTTTTAATGATGAAATATATTTTTTAATCGGTTTTGTAGTTTTGGAACCTATTGAATACAAACAAACAATCAAATCTTTTCTCCTTATGTATAGAAAACAGTTCCCATATAAACAACGCGGGCGAAGCCGCGGACAGGAACTTGTACAGGCATAATGATAATACAAAAATGAAAATAAAAACAGAAATAAAACAATTAACAAGCAATAAAAACCCTGACTGATAATTTGTAATCAGTCGAATGTCGTTATTATTTTGTTTTCCAAACAGACTTCGAATAATTGAGTTTGTTTTTAAAGAACTATACCGACATTAATTATATGGATCCCGTTGTCAGAACTGGAACAAATTAAAATGGGACCACACGGGAAGCACCAGTAATCAAATAAAAAAAAAGTTAAACTGTTAAAGACAGTTAAAAGTTCTGAGGTAACACACATACAAATAAAATACAGTCATGAGAACCTATTCCTTTTTTTGAAGTCAGTTAATAAACCGTCAAATTGAGAACGTCCTCCTTATTTTGAAGTCGGTTAAAAAGAGGATATTTCATGTTCAGCTGTATGTACCTAGTACCTACCACTTATGTATGATGGTTTGGCTATGTCTCCGTCAAATATCTTGATCTAGCTAGAAATCTTAGTTACTTTATTACTTTGTTCCATATTTTTTTATTCATGGTACATATAACCGAAGGGTCACGCAGTAAAAGTGTTAGGTACCTTTGTAATTCTTATTTCTCACCCTACCACATAAGCTTTAGCATAACTTAACTAAACTTTGCTGGACCTAACTTTGTGAGATAATTAAATATTTTTATTATAATTAATAATAAATAATTCCTGACAATTCACACAGCATTATTCGACGACCTCTGTGGCGCGGTGGGCGAAGGTCTGCCTGCGACGCAGGAGGTTGCGGGTTCGATTCCCGCCTCGGGACAAATGTGTGTACGATCTGCAGACATTTGTTCAGGGCGTTCTGGATGTTTTTCTATGTATAATAAAAAATATCTATCTATGTAGTGTATTGTATTATGTATATCAGTTATCTAGTACCCATAACACAAGCTCTGCTTAGCTTGGGGCTAGATAATGCTGTGTGAATTGTCCAGCATTATTTATTTATTTAGCCCCAAGCTAAGCAGAGCTTGTGTTATGGGTACTAGATAACTGATATACATAATATAAATACTGTCATTCGTGATGAAATGGAACGCGTCATGGACGAGCGGGTGACTATCCTCATCTCAAAACTAGTCACTGAACAGGTAACTCTACCCATCTATAAAGTAATTGCCGAACTCACTGACAGGGTTTCTACGTTAGAGAGAAAGCTGAAGTCATTGTCTACGGACCCGCACGAATACCTAGTGCCTAATACACCAACGCCGAGCTCACAGTCGTTTCCCGCGGCTTCCATACAGAATCCTGTGAGACCGGAAACCAGCCGTGCCACCAGCCGTGCCCAGCCAGATACCCGCGATCAAATTAAGATACCTCTTGATGAGCCTACACTTAACATTACAAACGTGAACCTATCTACTTCTAGTGCTGCTGGCTGGAATGAAATAACGAAGAGGCCTCGCAAGGCCCCTGTCGGGGTTGTCAGGGGCGTCGCTGCATCTGGCTCCAGTGGGCTGGAGGCAGCTGAAAGGCGAAGGCAGCTACATATTTATTACCTGAAGGTCGGCACGAGCGTGGCCGACGTGCAGGGCCACTTGCACTCCATCTGCGGCGACGATACCTGCGCGGTCGAGGAATTAAAGGCGCGTGGTAACTATGCGTCTTTCAAATTGGATGTTTCCTCGAAGTATGCAGATATTATTCTGTCAGCGGAGAGCTGGCCTAAGGGTATATGTCTCAAGCCTTGGAAGCAGCCCTTTCGTTCGAAAACCAAAGAAGGCCAGGAAGCAAAGGAATAGTAAGGATATCAAAATTTATTACCAAAACGTCCGTGGTTTAAGATCAAAAACTGTAGAGTTTTTTAATAACACGTCTTCCTCCAGCTCTTTGGATGTGATAACCCTTACTGAGACATTCTTGAATAGTTCGGTGTTTGATGCCGAGCTGTTTCCCCCGGGCTACGTGGTGTTACGTAAGGACAGAGCTGGTGATGTTGGCTACGGTGGAACTTTGATAGCAGTGCGTGATTATATGACTCCCACGTTAATTACAGATGTTGATGGTTTAACTAATGATAAAGAGATACTCATAGCTAAAGTTGTTTGGAAAAATATAAAATTTATCATATGTGTTGTATATGTACCGCCTAGCTATAAAGATAATGAATTTATGAATGTACTAGAGTGCCTTGAAAATACTATTTGTCAATTATCATTATTTAATATTATAATCGTTGGAGATTTTAATCTTAATTCATTTAGCTCAAATTTTAGATTGTATTTTGACTCTTTTCTTGAGTTCTGCAAGTTGAAACAACATAATGTTATATTGAATTGTGACAGTCGCATGTTGGATCTTGTTTTGTCTACTGAATTTGGTGACAATGGTTTGTCCGTGTCTGGTGATGTTGTCCCTCTGGTTAAGGCTGAAAAATATCACCCCCCGTTAGAGATTATATTATCCTTATCTCGTAGTGATAGAATACCAGATAGTAGTCGCCTGCCTCAGGTTCACATAAGTCCATTAAATAACGAGTGGAACTTTCGGAAAGCTGATTTTAACGGTCTGTACTCGGGTATATTCGCTATTGACTGGAGTGACGTAACTGCTGAACCAGATAGTAATCTTGCAACTGATCTGTTCTATAACAAGCTGTACGACGTAATACACGATCATGTACCGGTGCGAAAACCGCCCTCTCAACAAAATCGTAAATACCCTCCCTGGTTTACGTCTGAAATTATTGTCAAGCTGAAAATTAAGTATTTCCATTTTCGTAAGTACAAAAAATTGGGACTCGCTTTTAACTTTGAGGTGTATAGGTACTACCGAAGCCACATCAAAAATCTTATTGATGACGCGTATTCCCAATACATTGGTGTAATAGGGGACAACATTAGCCGTGATCCAGCACAGTTCTGGCGTTACGTAAGAGACAGACGTACTAACAGAAATAATTGTAGTACCTTCTGTGCTAATGGTGAAGAAGTCTCTGGACAGGAGGCCGTCACTGCGTTTGCTGAATATTTTGGCTCTGTGTTCCTCGCCGATATTCCAAAGCTAGATCCAGACGAGGCGGAGAAAAAGGCGCTTCAGTACACCGGTGGCGTTAGCCTAATTTCCATGGACTCCGTGACCGAAACAGACGTACATCGGGCAATACGTCGCCTTAAAGCATCGTCTGCGGCAGGACCTGATGGTATCCCTCCTTTTGTAGTTAAGGATTGTTTGCGCGCTCTAGTGGAACCGCTGCTCTATCTTTTTAATATCTCTTTGACCAGTTGCCGCTATCCAGCACGCTGGAAAGTGTCAAGAGTAACACCTGTCCCGAAGACCAGCGATTCTACTGAAGTGTGCAATTTCAGGCCAATAGCTGTCCTGTCTGTATTTGCTAAAGTGTTCGAGTCAATTTTGAATTCACACATGACTCGTCAAATAAATTGTTCATTAGATGACTCGCAGCATGGCTTTCGTACAGCTAGATCTACGTCTACAAATCACACGGTATACGTTGATTTTATTTCCAAGGAAATGGATCAGGGTAGGCAAGTGGATTCTGTGTATCTTGACTTTCGGCGTGCATTTGACACTGTTCATAATGACATCTTACTGGTCAAACTCTCGGCAATAGGATCTTCTCCCCTATTGTTAAGGTTTTTCGCAGACTATCTGAATGAACGAAAACAATATGTTCAACTTAATAATTTCCGATCCCAAGAGTTCTACACTAGGTCAGGAGTTATTCAAGGTAGTACGCTCGGTCCCACCCTATTCTTAGCCATGATAAATGATCTTCCTGCAGTTCTACGTAGTTCAAGGTGTCTGATGTTTGCCGATGACCTGAAACTATACACATCAGTCGTCGATCTATCTGATTGTGTTGAGCTTCAGCGAGACATCGACTCATTGGATAGCTGGAGCCAGCAAAACAAACTGGCATTTAATGTTTCGAAGTGCAAGGTAATAACGTTCGCCAGACTCCAAGACCCTAGAATCTACAACTACTCTCTGGGTGCCAATTTACTGGAAAGAGTGGATTCAATTCGAGATCTAGGATTGACTGAGGATGCGCAGCTTAACTTCCGTCAACATATTGTCGCTATGTGCAAGGCTGCTAATAGAACTCTAGGTTTCATCATGAGGACAGCCTCGCATTTCAATAACATAGGCGTAGCAATCATGTTGTACAACGCCTTCGTCAGGAGCAAACTTGAGTTCAGTGCAATCACCTGGGATCCACGCGAGGTGAAATACACTTTAATGATCGAAAGATTACAACGAAAGTTTGCAAGGTATCTGTACAAAAGGGCGTATGGATACTACCCATATCTCTTTCCTTCTCTATTTGTGACCGGTATGGTGGGCCTAGACACCTTGGAGGTGAGACGCAAGTTGCAATTAGCCATGCATTACCGTTTACTTCTTCGTAACAGAGTGGACAACCCGGTGATACTGAGTACAGTTACTTTATATGTCCCTGACAACTACTGCAGAACCGGACGCAGGTTTCACCGGCTATTTGCGCAGCCACCGGCACGCACGAAACACGCCAATAACGCACCCACACCTAGAGCTCTCGAACTACTCAATGGTCTGTTACAGGAGTTCCAACATGTCGACATATTCAACGATAGTCTAAGTCATATATATTTATGCCTTAGAGCATATCTTACCTTAAAATAAAATATGTTTTTTTCTATGTGCTTATCATAATGTTTCTCTATTTTATGTTACCTGTTAAATGTTTGGTTTTATTATTATGTATGTGTCTGTGTACTGTATTCTTAATTAATTATAGTTCTAATATTTGTATTTAGCGTAGTTAGTGCTTTGGTGTAAACTGTTAGCTAACTACTGTTTTCTAAAATAAATAAATAAATAAATAAAAAATAAATAAATAATAAATAATACAATACACTACAGAAATAGATATATTTTTATTATACATAGAAAACATTATTATAATATAAATATTATTATTATTAACTAGCTGTGCCCCGCGGTTTCGCACGCGTTGTTCCTATGGAAACGTTTATAGGTGTTTTTCCGGCAATTATTAGAATTTTTCTCGCTGTAAAAACCATCCTTGAACATCAACGTACATTTAAACAAAGAATTGGCCGAATTGGGACAGGCGTTATAGAGTTATGCGCTTACCAACACATTTAGCGATTAATTTTTATATTATAGATTGAATTTTGCGGTTTTGCAATCCACCTAGATATTCTACAAACTGTCTGATTCTACGTTTAGCCTGTGACATCTATAAACAGGTACATTTTAAGGCCAACATCCTTTTCCTTGACATTGAAATTGTTTTCAATCACTTACCTGACTTTGAGAAAAAAACTTGATGTGTTTCATAAAAACTTGATTTAATTCATTAGAAATACAACCGAGATAAGCGGGTCATTCTAATTTATATAGGAAGTAATAGAGGACAAGTTATTATGAAAAAAAAACATTTGCAAGCTAGTTTTTTTGATATCCCGTCCGCCATTTTAAGTTTTACGATATATTTATATAATTTTTATATAATATACTTGACAAATACTATTAAAAAGGAGAAATCATATATTTTATGAACATTTATACTTAAAAAAGGTTGTTTGTTACCGAATTTTATTCCTATGGGTACATATTTATACCAAAATAACCGTTTAAAATTGAGGGATTCATAATCGGTTTTTAGTTTTTTTTTCAAATAATCATTATAAACAAAAACATTGACTTGACTTCTATATTATTGATGACTAGTTTTTACCCGCAGCTGAAACATCAATGAAAACATTTAAAAATGTTTTCTATCCCATGGGAACTGATGTATGGCATAAAAAGTGCAGGCGTTTTTTTATTCCAGGATTAAAATTACCTATGTTTATGCAATTTTAGTCCGATCCGTTCAGTAGTTTTGGCATGATGAGCTAACAAACTCGGAACTCTGAACTGATTTATGGGATAAAGTAGCCTATGTTTGATTTCAGGATTAGAATGACCTGTATGCAAAATTTCAGCCCTATCCGTTCAGTTGTTTTGGCGTGAAGAGGTAACAAACATCCATCCATCCACACATTCATACAAACTTTTGCATTTATAATATTAGTGTGAAGTGTGTCATTTGTCAGGTGGGTTGCCACTTTTCTGCCTATTCATGGAAATTTCATAGTCTAAATGGAGGCCAAAACCCTTGTTAAACATTATTTGCGCCGGCCCGTTAATTGCCTGTCAAAAAGGTCTAAAAATTATTAAAAGGTTAAAAAATGTTAAGGTTAACCGGGTAGACGTAAAGTTATTATTAAAACAAAACAAAAAAACCCATTTGCGTTAAACTTGGGCAAAACAACAACTGCACTGCTCATTATTTATTTTTTACTAGCTGCGCCCCGCGGCTTCGCACGCGTTGTTCCTCTCCGTTTAAAGGTGATGTTTATCCCACGGGAACTGATTTATGGGATAAAAAGTAGCCTATGTTTGATTCCGGGATTAGAATTACCTGTATGCAATTTTCAACCAGATCCGTTCAGTAGTTTTGGCGTGAAGAGGTAACAAACATCCATACATCCATACAAACTTTCGCATTTATAATATTAATGTGATAGTACTGTCATTATATTTATTTCTTTGCTTATATCACGTAGGGATTCTCGGGGACCTATATTACAGCGCGCAACTTTACACTTACCTGTCTGTACCTACGTGAGTCGGGTTCAACGCATGTCCTACGAAGAATGTCGCATCTTGTTTCTTAGAATGCGAAATTAGAATTTTATGTTTTGCTGTGGTCATCAAAATAGATAGCTCCAAGATTGCACTTTTTAACCCTCGTCGCAAACATAGTACGTTTTCTTTGTGTGTTATCGAAATAGATAGCTCGGAGTGATTTTTTTAACCCTTGATGCAAACAGAGTTGCTTTTGTTCGTGTGTTTCCGTAATAGATAGCAATAATTTTTTTTTTTTATTTCTCCTAGCCATAATAGTGGTTTTTCCCTGTGCGTTATCAAAATAGTAGTACCTACCGTTGTTCGTTTAATGCGATCCCTCATTTCGTTAAATTTCATAACATTGGTGTTCAAATAATAAAATAACTGATTAAATGGAAATTAAATTTAGAATAGCTTAACCGAAAATGCGTATTCTTGTTTCAAGGTAGGCCTCTCAGTAATCGACATCATTAGCATTCTGCCTGATAAGCCGAGAAACATCACCATTGTTTGACGTTTACTAGATATAACTACATACCTACGTCACATGCGCACTCGGCTAGGCAAGTTCGAACCTTGATTTACCCGCGGTTTCTCGAACGCTTATTATTTTGACACATTGGTGACAATTTGTCAGGCTGTACGTACACGCACTGCTTTTATTACTCGCGTGGTTTTTTTTGCAGAATTCTTTAACTTAATGGAAGTTCACTAGCGGAAAAATATGAATGTTTGGAGCACTATAGGTAAAGTTGTAGGTAGCTAAAATAGCAAGGAATTTTATTCATCGTACGTGTAAGTTACGTTAAGCGCGCAGGTTATATTCCGCGAGATTAAAAAATTCACGCTGTCAGATTCCGCAGTGCGTATTATAAGAAGCCGTTGACTATCCATTCAATGTGACAAGCGTTCGAGAAACCGGGGGTAAGTTGTATAAATATAACAAATGATTTTTTCTCACACAACTTAGCTGAAAATGCTTTATTTCCTATAGTTAGCAATGAGCTCTGTAGGCTCATTCTATAAACTCATTTCGAACCTCACTCAGCTGAATCCGCGGTGAGATATTAGTTTTGTATTCTGTAAAACTCGATAATGCTTGTAGCGCCTCAGTGACGAGCGTGGTAATGAAATGAACTAAAGTGAGTAAGGAACTAGGGTTTCTTTCGTTTTATTGTATAAAACCCAAAAAAAGATAAATTTGTCGATTATAGCTGTAACGCGTAGGTTCAATCCCTAACTCGTTTCGATACTCACTTCACTTCACTTGTTCTTCTATTTAGAAGAACAAGTGAAGTGAAGTGAGTATATTTATATACAAAATACCATTTCAAGGTGAAGTGATTTTGCGTTCGAAGTGAGTTCGGTCACTTTAGTGAATTAGAGATTTTTACAGAATGAGTCTACTGCTTAGCTCGAGGCTAGCTGATGTATGATAATGTGTCAAAGGCTAGACAACTAATAATTAATTTTGTTTTAAAAAACTATATTAAACCGACTTCAATTTTTATAGTTTTTTTCATGAATTTTTATGGATCCAATTGTCAGAACTGAACAAAATTGGGCCACATGGGAAGCACCAGCTTTCATATAAAAAAAGAATCATGAAGATCGGACCACCCAGTTAAAAGTTCTGAGGTAACAAACATAAAAAAAAAATATACTGACGAATTGATAACCTCCTCCTTTTTTAAGTCGGTTAAGAAACAACGGAGGAGTGCCGGCAGAAGTGAAAACTAACACCACAAGTGGCAATTTTGTTCTTTACAATAACGCCATCTGTTAGTCTGCGGCGACACTTCTCTACTACTATGTAAGGTCATCTCAACTGAGGCTGTGGTGGCCTAAAACTATCTCTATGAAAGTAAGTAGTTTTTGCGTGAATGAGCAACAAACATACATACATATTTACATACCTAATGCATTGATTTATTAAAAGGGAAGATGAGGTACTGATTTCTCGAAAGTGGCAACCTCAAATTGTGTAAAATTGTGTGCTCCCACCTCAGTCACCGTCGGACCGGCGGCACGGGCGGTCGTGATTCGCGTGAAATATTGTTGTCTCGGTCTCACTTCGGTCTTAGATACGTCTTTCCGTCTTGTTTTTCTTTGTATTGCACAGGACTGGAAATATAACTGTGAGCGTATGTGTTTGCGTGTAGTTGTAACACATGCCAATTTTTGAGTAAGTGCTGGGAGAACGTAACCTATCTTCCCTTTTAATAAATCTATGCCCTAATGTTAACAAACTTTCGCTTTTTTAATATTATTAGGATAGGCCGCCCAACCCGCGGGCACAGCTAGTTTATTCTATGAATGCGAACTGTTTAGAATTCCGTCATAAATCGATCAGCAGAATTACTTCTGGTCAGATGTGACTCAATAACTACTTTTCTAGGTATCCTGTTCATTAGTAGGTACCTAATTAATTTGCAAATTAAATGAGGTTTCTATAAAGCTTAGTCATAGAATCTATATTCAAGACAAGAGTTAATAATGAGTCTTCTATACCTTCGTGGTTGAGTTGTGCTAGCTTGGAATTTGCACCACCAAACGCGGGTGTCGTGGGAGACTAAGGTATATCCACTGGGGGCGAGTAGCAGCGCCCCCCGCAGAACAATTCTACCACCGAACTTCGATCCCCAACCAACATGCCCGGCGGCGACGGCGTGGGGAATTATGGGCATTACCCTCCATGTGATAAAAGCCAGTAAGGCGCTTATCAGGGGGAGGCCTGCGTCCAGCAGTGGACTAATTCAGGCCGTTGAGGTGAAGCGACCTTCGTGACACATCGCACATGTAACTTACGATCAGCCATCAAGGGAACTAGATAAATATTTTTTTTAAGAAACTATAAACCGTCTTAAATTTGGGGGACAGTATCGCTCACGTCCGTAGGTGTTGACCCTCTGATACCCTACACGTGTCCTCTGGGTGGTGCTAAGAGCGATACCCTGTGGTGGTAGGCTTCGGCCGTGGCTTGTCACCACCCTCCGGACTGGGCCAGTCCGTGAAGCAACTCTGTTGTGTTTCGGAATGTGGTCCGGAGTAGCCATCTTCTAGACCTTCGTGATACATCGTCGGCTGCGTCTTCGCTTTCCATCAGGTGAGATTGCGGTCAAACGAAGGTCTATTTCTGATTAAAAAATGTATTGTTTTTCATGGATCCCATTACCCCAAAACTTTTGACTGGGTTGTCCAATATTCATGATTCTTTTTTTATTTAAAAGCTGGTGCTTTATGTGTGGTCCCATTTTAATTTAGTCTAGTTCTGACTGGATTCCATATAATTGAAGTCAGTTTATAGTTTTTTGAAACAAAATAAAATTTTATCATACATAGATGATTAATATTGTCTTAAAAAACTATAAACCACCTTGAATTTTTATAGTTTTTTCATGAATTGTTATGGAGCCCATTGTCATAACTGAACCAAATTAAAATGGAAAAAAAAGAATCATGCAAATCGGACCACCTACTCAAATGTTCTGAGGTAAAAACATAATAAAATAGGTTAAAAACACCCAAACGATTCTGCAGATCATACTAAAAATTTATACCTACCTAAGAATCAAACCCGCAATCTCCTGCGCAAGCGGACGGACCACTACTTCACGGAGGTCGTTTGGAACAATAAAGGAAATAGGTAGACTGATAGTTGAGACAAGAGACAATAAAGTGGTGCATCCGTCGATGTTCATTTGTCAACAAACAGCGATCGTCATCTATAGGTACAACATGAACATTTAAAAAAACTATAAACCGACTTAAATTTGTATAGTTTTTTCATGAATTATGAATTATATTATGAATTATTTATTCATGAGTTATTCCGTGATCATGGCGCATGAAACTGTGCCGAAATATTGGAAAGATCAAAACTCAAATCATTGTAAATATCCCGTTGTAAATAACTTTAGTATTAATAACCATGATGGATTTTAAAAAAAATTCATGAATTTTCGGAACCCACTGCCAGAATTAAAATGGGACACGGGAGGCACCAGCTTTCATATAAAAAAAGAATCATGAAAATCGGACCACCCAATCAAAAGTTCTGAGGTAACAAACATAAAAAATAAAAATAAAACAGTCGAATTGATAACCTCCTCCTTTTTTTTGAAGTCGGTTAAAAATTGGGTTTGTTTAAAAAAAACTACACACCGACTTTAATTAATATGATTTTCTTATGGATGCCATTGTCATAACTGGAGCAAATTTAAATGGGATCGCACGGGAAGCACCAGCTTTGAAATAAAAAAAAGAATCATCAAAATCGGTTGTCTCAGTGGACATTTCTGAGATACAAACATAAAAAAATACAGGTGAATTGAAAACCTCCTACTTTTTTGAAATCGGTTAAAACCGACTATGGCGTTCTTCATAAATTATTACAAAATATATCTAAATGCTTTGGAATTTCAAAACAATAATAATAATGTAAAGATACCACAAGTACCTAAGACAAAAAAAATCGTAGAGACCAATTTTTTTTTCAAACAAATTAGTTTAAAAAATCTTAGATCCAATGTTGTTTGCTCGCTATCCAGAATGAAGTTTTCTTCGTTAAGTTATACTCGTAAATAAACGTCTTTGTTCACGAAAAATATATTTTAAAATGAGAACCAAATATTAGGTACAAGATTACGTACTGCCTAATATTTGTAGTTCGTAGGTAATATTACCTAAACCGTGTCCATTTTGAATGTAGCATGTTAGTAAACAAACCGCCCATACTTAACCTAAAATTTACTTTGTTGGCGCATCCGAGAATACGAAATCCGAAATACGAAATTTACATTACTTGTCGATTTTAGATCCTCCCTTCAATAAAAATTGCTTACAATTATATCTGAAACTCGACGCCAAGCAACTGAGATTTTGTTATTTGTGTCGTAGTTTGTTTACTACCATGCTACTTTCAAAATGGATAAGGTATAATATTACCTACGAAGTGATGAAAAAAAAATCCCACCTTAGATCAGGTTATAGACAAGTTTACTCATTTTACCACGAACAACGAACAAAATAAATAAATTCTAAAACCTGTCTTCAACATGGCGCTTTTCACAAGCTACAAGCTACCCGACGAGATCTGTTAATAATATTACGAGTATTATGCCGTTTGATTGAGTAAAACTATGCATTTTCCATTCAAAGTATTTAATAACTAAGATTATGGAAAGTTTGTAAGTAGGTATGTAATTCCAAATCAATAATAACAATGTAAAGACACAAGTAATAATTGGGTTTGATTTAAAAGAACTATAAACCGACTTCAATTATATTTCATAGTTCCATTAGTAGAAGATAATTCGTACCACGTAGTGCTTGTTCTGTTCGGTAACCAAACCTGCATGCTTTAGAGTCGATAAATTTTATCGATTACAACACTAAAACACCGTCCCAGCCCTACCTCCTCGCCAGCAGTACGCCATTCTTTTTCTGTGCACGGTAGCCACTGCACGTTACAAATTTCTTTTACGAACTTTTACAATATATTTAGTGAATTTACCAAAAGTGAAAACAAAACAATTCAGCGGTACCTGTCAAGCAGAAATCAAAGCTTGAACAAAATAAAAAAGCCAGTCAAAGTTGTCGAATTATTGAATTCTCGAAAAATGCAGGTAAGTTCTATTATGTTTTCATGAATCGATTTGGATCTGTTATAAATCTTTTTAATTTAACCATACCATACCGTCTTAAAGTCTGCCTGGAGGGTTTACTGTAGGTACTCCACGAAGGCTAGACAGGATGGGTTAAAAACATGTGGGTTTGACTGTAGATCAGTCACGGAGGTTATAAAGCAAGTAGATTACCTAGAATAATCTAGATGTAAATCTTTACAATTCAACCTTACTATACCATCTAAAAGTCTGCCTGGGGGATTTACTGCGGGTACTTCACGAAGGCTAGACAGGATGAGATAAAAACCTGGGGGTTTGGCTGTAGATCAGTCACGGAGGTTCTAAAGCAAGTAGATTACCTAGAATAATCTAGATGTAAATCTTTACAATTCAACCATACCTACTATACCATCTTAAAGTCTGCCTGGGGGATTTACTGCGGGTACTTCACGAAGGCTAGACAGGATGAGATCAAAACCTGGGGGTTTGACTGAAGGTCACTCACGAAGGTTATAAAGCAAATAGACATCTATCTACTTTGCATATCAATGGTTCATACTTCGTTCAAACTTCCTAGAATAATCTAGACGTTATATTCTTTACAATTCAAATATACTGTATCATCTAAAAATCTGCCTGGAGGATTTACTGCAGGTACTTCACGGTAGACAGAATGAAAAAAAAAAAAAAAAAAAAATCTATCTACTGCGCATATCAATGGTTCGTACCATCACGAGAACTCATCATCTCATAAAAATAATTGAAAACCTAGCGGTGTAGGTCATCCAGAAAGGCCATAAAGCAAGTAGTCATCACCTTGGCATACCATTAGATTTTACATGCCTAGAACTAACAATTCCATAAAATTGTGTCGAAGACGAAAAATTATCAGTAAAAAAGTCGTTCACAAAGGTCATAATCATAAAGCAGGAAGGTAGTCATCTACTCTGCTATCATTGGATTTAATATTCCTAGAACTCAACATTTCGTAAGATTGTGGCGATGAAAAATATTTCGCACTACCTGCAAAATTATTGTTAATATGGATTTGGGTTCCCCTTTACGGAAATGAACCTTTATTTACTTATATATATAGCTATGTAGCTAATGAAGCAGGTATAAAATAATAATGATATTGAAAACCCGATAACGAGAAACTAGGGACTCGACTGAATAGATTTCAGGTGTTTACGATGAGAATATACATACACTCACGTCCAGGAAAACGAAAGTTGTCGAATTTTGTCTGATCTGAATATTCATTCAATAGATTAAATCAATAAAAACACATAGTGGGGCCAATAACAGCAAATGTTGATGAAACGTTCCTGAAACTGATTCGAGCCAAAATTCGAGATGATACCTGTTCACTGTTTACTCAAAATTCAATACAAATTGTAATACAATACAATTTAATTCAATTCCTGATTAAAAAATCTATGTTGGCTCAACATAGTCTGATAAAATTAAAACTGCCAGAACAATTGAAAAACAAGGGTTTGGTAGGTACCTACGCCAAAACCCACCCCGCAAGATCCAAACGGGAGGCCCTCCGCATTAATTCGCGTCGAACAAGGGGGGGGGGGGGGGGGGGGAGGTACATGGCGCACCCAGAGTACATAGTACATACCCCAGTGGGAATCTAACACCATTATCTGAATACGAACCAACGACATCCTCCACTTCGAGAGTCGTGATATCCATCTACATGAAGGCATATTACGTCATTATTATTATAACTATTCGCTCTATTATCAAAACAATTTTGTTTTCGACACCGATTTAGACGGTTACAGAATTTCGCTGACTAGCAATATTACTCAGTCATACATGCCTAAAAATATTCTGTGAATAAATATTTCTACTTCTACTCGAGTTGAGAAGATTTTTACATATTGGCGCAATACCGTATTGTATGTTATGTACCATAGAATACAATCATATTCAACAACATTGTTGACACCTAAGCCTAACGGTAAACATAAGTTAACTTTTTAAAAATCATTTGAAAGTTCCTAAGGAACACAATCAGATTAGAAGAACATGAGACCGCTCGTAATTATCAAAACAAGGCTATTATGTTACAGATATGTATGTTCCATATGATTGGACCTATATTTACTGTTTCATCAAAATTGATCAAAATTATAAAACGATGTTTTTACTCGTAGTAGATAATAATATATAGCATTCCAGTTGACCAGTCTTGACGGCGCAACCCGCAGGCACACGCTGCCGCCGCCGCCTGACGGCGACGATGGAGATGGAAATGTGATTCGTGGGCCATGAAATTGTTAGTTTATCACATTCACTGCCCAGCCTCGGAGGTGCGACCCGCGGGGGCGGGTCGCAGCCGCCTCTCGGATCGCCGAGATTCGCTGCCGCTGTTTACGTGTCCAATCAGGTGATGGACACGTAAACCATAAACGTTTCAAGTTTTCGACTGAAAGCTACTGCTCAGCCTCAAATTTAGATCATAGTAACTATCTATGAAAAATGCATTATATATAATTATAAACAAAATACACTTAACCTAAGCCGACCTGCAAGTTTTAAGGCTTTACATTTCATACCTTACGAGTTAAGCCTTATCTGAAGAAAAACATGAACAGTTGTCACATAAATATTTGAAATTCCTACACGATTCGAGATAGTTTTGCAGCATGCCGGGCTGTTAAATATAGCTTGGCACAAAGGTATTTTTTAGGAGAAATAATGCGCTAAAAATAATAAAAATATTAATAATAATAATCAACTGATGATAACAGACAAAAAACCCGATGTATACTGGTCTGGTGAAATCCTTAATTTCTAACACCTACCTACCTGAAAATCCATAAAATATTCACTGATGACTTTGTCCTGGATGGGTTATAATAATAATAATAATAATAATGTTTCATTCAGTAATAAAAGATACATCAGTCATAATAATAATTGCTGCTTGCAATGTCATGTGCGCAGTCAAATAGACACTGAAATGAATGTGCCTTCAATTTCACATTAATAACTTACCTACAGCAAGTAGCTTTTTAGGTCCTAAGAGTTTGCTCGTGATAAATAGAATAATAATTGGTCACAGATAATACGACGGGAACAAACCAATAGAATGGAGATAAGAAAATTATTTCAGGCACTAAATAAGAACTTAACTCACCTGTGTCCACTTTGGTAGTTCACTCAGTAGGTACATCACTTTGGACAACCTTACATTCAACGTTTCGCATCTCGCTAACGCCTACTGTGACACTTTTGTGTAATGGAGGCCTGATTCCGTTTTCTCTTCTATTGACAAATATACCATAACATAATTATGTATGTATCTTTACTGGTTTCACCGTCATCAATTATTATACTAAAATGTTTACCAAAATGAATAACAAGCACTCAACTGGAATCATTGTGTTCCCAACTAGCCTTCTTTATCTATTGAATAGTTCGATGGTATGTAGCCGAACTCATTTTCGTAGACAAAGTTTTGCGTTTTAATTATAGCACACCGTCCGACAGATCTTACCCTCAGAGGGCTACGGTCGTCTACAGGAAGCGTTTTTACTGCGACCGGTTCGGTGAGGAACCGGATATGATATTTTTTACAGATATCCCGATTATACCTTTTTTGGAGGAACCTTATAACACTTATAGCATTACATTAAAATTATTATGCATTTGTTAAATTGCTTCAAACATAGCTCAATCATATCATAGTGGTAGTATAATTTAACAGAATAACTCCACATGAGAGCTTCTTATAGTTCACCTAGTATAAAGTCACCGATCGGGTCCTTTAATGGCACAAAGTCGGTTCTGCTAAACACATTACCTCCCCCTTAAAAAGAGTATATACGTACTCGTACTTTAGCAGCTGTCGAGTTTACCATAATACAGTGTTATTTAATAATATAAATACAAATATGTGACCCGCAAACATTGCAGTTCTAGATTTCATCAATAAAATTGGTATACTAATATGAATTACATTTGGATAAATTATTTACGAAGCTAACTATATAAAATTGTATAAATATACTTTATGCTGATTATTAAAAATTATTAAAAATTATTAAGAACCTCAGCATCGAATTATGAAGTAGGTATTATTATAGGTATACTTAATATACCATTATCATACTTAAAGCCTTAGGTACATCTGCCAGCCATCTAATCGTTATAGATATGTCTGCCACGAGTAACATAAAAAGTGAAATAAGTAATTTATTCATCACCGATAAAGGACCGCATGAGCAAGCAAAGTCACCAATTATTGCTCAGTTGAGAGCAAGCCGCGGCGTTGGAACTTTCGTCGCACAAACCACGCGCCACGCCACGCCGATACGCTGAGCGCCCACGCTGCTGGCCTAGTCAGCAAGGCAGCCGACTGGACACAAAAGCCTTTGGCTTATTTAATATAACGATACAATTTTATTGGATTTTATTTATTATTTTTGCAAGACCATAGACATACAATGGAAATAGAGTTTAATATACTTTACGCATAAGAAATTGCTATGCACTGACTAAACAGTAAAGTACTTCTACAATATACATTATTATGTTTCTCATATATTTTGTTTTATAGTTACCTACATACACGTAAGATAATGATCTAAAACACGTATTTGTTTTATCCGTGTGTATAAAATCAACGAATTAAGCAGAATAGGTAACTGCTCCAAAGTACCAAAAACTTAAGTAGATAGTTAAGCTCTAAACATCTACGTGGTACGAATTATCTTCTACTAATGGAACTATGAAATATAATAGATGATTAAAAGAACTTAACAAGTGAAGTTCAATCGCTATTATATGAATAGTTCCATTAGTAGAAGACACAAGAACCCACCCACCACATCCCAGCTCAAGTTTTTGGTTGCTTTTGCTATCCTCTAAAAAGAATGGCGTACTGCTGGCGAGGAGGTAGGGCTGGGACGGTGTTTTAGTGTTGTAATCGATAAAATTTATCGACTCTAAAGCATGCAGGTTTGGTTACCGAACAGAACAAGCACTACGTGGTACGAATTATCTTCTACTAATGGAACTATTCATATAATAGCGATTGAACTTCACTTGTTAAGTTCTTTTAATCATCTATTTTATGGTTTTATCATGAATGTCATTGTCAGAACTGAACCAAATTTTAATGGACCACACTGAAAGCACCAGCTTATAAATAAATCAAAATCGGATAACCATGTAGGTTAAGAGGTAACAAAATTTTAAAAAATACAGTCGAATTGAGAACCTCTTTTTTTTAAGTCGGTTACAAAAACACGAGTAAGGCGTAAAAAAACACATACAAAAATAGACAAAAGTAGCTTGTGCATCAATTTAGGCCTTTATGTGCAACTATCTGGTTTTTTTTTAATAAAAAAAGTGAACAATTTCAACAAAATTATAAATCTAAGTGAAAGAGCGAAATTACCTATCAGAAGTGTTTCCATAACACTGAAAAGGTGTTTTCATTTATGAATATGACGAATTATATCTTTTATTACCGAATAAAAGAATATAAATATGATTGATTAAACATTTGATTGAACACGATACGTTCAGTACTTTTTACATGATAGGATATCAAACATCCATACATGTAAAAATTCAAACTTTCGCTTTAATGATATTAGTGCCTTCTTGAAAAAATTACACATTTTCAAGACGGGTCTTACGTAAAATATAATTTTATATAAAGCCTTCACGGAATAAAATATGTATGTACCTTACACCCAATAATTAATTTTATTTTAAAAAACTATACACTGACTTAAATTTTTATAGTTTTTTTATCTGATCCCGTAGTCATAATTAGAACAAATTAACATGGGACCACACGGGAAGCACCAGCTTTCATGTAAAAAAAATAATCATAAAAATCGGTTATAAAAACATCAATAATTTTGAGGGAAAAAATAAAATAAAAAAAGAGCGAGAAACGAAACATTACAGATTAGGTGAGGTTTGGATTTATTTACAAACTTTTCACATCGAATGTGTTACAGCAGTTTTTAAGGTTCCGTAATGAAATAGTGCTACTAATTGTTTAGGTTCTATTTACTTGACTTACTTAAGCCTACGCCTAGGGTTACCCGATATCAGGATTTGGCCTGATATGTTAGGTTTTTTAGACAGGTGTCAGGATTCCGGGGTGTTTTTTTTTAATGTCAGGGTTTTTGGTGAAATATGAAATATGTTATTATTTTTAAATACATCGTGATTGATACACAGTCATTTACAACGGGATATTTACCATGATTTGAGTTTTGAGCTTTCCAGTAGGTAAATAAATAAATAAATAATGCTGGACAATTCACACAGCATTATCTAGCCCCAAGCTAAGCAGAGCTTGTGTTATGGGTGCTAGATAACTGATATACATAATACAATACACTACATAGATAGATATTTTTTATTATACATAGAAAAACATCCAGAACGCCCTGAACAAATGTCTGCAGATCGTACACATTTGTCCCGAGGCGGGAATCGAACCCGCAACCTCCTACGTCGCAGGCAGACCTTCGCCCACCGCGCCACAGAGGTCGTCCAGGTATACCAATATTCTCAGGGGCTTTAGTTAATC
Organism: Eupithecia tripunctaria; assembly: GCA_955876795.1. NCBI lineage: Eukaryota > Metazoa > Arthropoda > Insecta > Lepidoptera > Geometridae > Eupithecia > Eupithecia tripunctaria. The sequence goes on from OY041627.1 coordinate 6,102,185, forward strand.
CGTGTTTATGGCGCAATAACTGTGCCGAAATATTTGAAAACTAAAACTTATGGTAAATATCCCGTTGTAAATTACTTTATTTTATGTTTTAAGAAATCAGCATAAATTCGAGTAGATTGTTGCAACTTACAATGGTTTTCATTCGGTAAAAGAAAATAAACGCATTGACGGAATATAAGTGTGCTACCAGAGTGTCTCTACCATGAGTTGTCACAGTTAAATCACCTGACGTTACTACAGTAGTTACATAAATACGCATATAGTTATTCACAGCGCATTTTAGTACCTTACTATCCGCTAGAGGCGCTTTAGAAGTTTCCATACATTTTTTTAACTACAGTCGCTAGAGAGTATAGATTGTCAAAACTCATGGTAGACACACAGCCACTTTGGCCCTAAAACCGAGACAAATGAAGGAAAATTAAATGTCAAATTCCAAGATTCAAAATCCAAGGTCAAAACACCGTCAACGTAGTAAATGTTCATAAAAGGTAAAGAATATTTTTCTCAGATATCAAATAACAATCCAAAATACATTCGGTCTCTAGCACTAAACAATATACCTAAAACCATTGATTTATTAAAAACGAAGATGAGGCACTGGTTGCTCGAAAGTGGCAACCTCAAATTGTGTAAAATTGTGTTCTCCCACATCAGTCACCGTCTGACCGGCGGCACGGGCGGTCGTGATTCGCGTGAAATATTGTTGTCTCAGTCTCACTTTGGTCCTAGATACGTCTTTCCGTCTTTGTTCTTCTTTGTATTGCACAGGACTGGAAATATAACTGTGAGCGTATGTGTTTGCGTGTAGTTGTAACACATGCCAATTTTTGAGTAAGCGCTGGGAGAACGTAACCTATCTTCCCTTTTTAAATCAATGCCTAAAACTAAAAAAAAATTGGAAGGTAAATAAAAAAATGAATAATGCTGGACAATTCACGCAGCACTATCTAGGAACAAGCTAAGCAGAGCTTGTGTTATGGGTACTAGATCCTGATATATTAATACTATACACTACATAGATAGATAATTTTTATCATACAAATATTTGTCCCGAGGCGAGAATCGAGTTCAAGACAATGATGTCAGTTCAGATTTCGCCTAAGCTAAACGCATTTGAAGAACTAAACATCATACGGTGCTTTTTAAAACGATCCAAATAAAACGAATATCATAATTTTTGCCAGAGATTTCGAACGTTTTTAGAAACAAAAAGTAGCCTTTATGTTATTTTACTCTAAAAACTATTGTAGTTTGAAGAATACATTCACGCGACGTGAACTGAACTCACCCTGATGAGGCCCATACACCAGCGAAAGTGGCGCCCCAAACTATTTTATCAAACGTTGAACGCAGGAATTTTAAAAAATCCTACGTTCAGTTTGTGGTATCTATTATAAGCTATTTATTAATGCCTCTGTAATAGTTTCATTTTGTAAAGCTTAGGAAGAGATACGAAGTTGCGCTTTTTGGCCACCAAACTCTATTTTTGCATCTCCTCCTAAACTATATGAGATAAGATTATAAAAGAGGTATTAAAAAATAGCTTATAATAGATACCACAAACTGAACGTGGGATTTTTAAAAATTCCTATGATAAACGTAAAAATATGATAAAATAGGAATTGCTGTCAGATTGGCTTGGGTATGCGCCTTAAGGGATTAGACGGTGAAGGATGGTGTTTTTACAACACAAAAAAGGTTCCTAGTTAACCCGCTTATATCCGTAATGAAGCCTTTGTTTTTCTAGTTCCAATTGTTTATGTGTACCAAATGTCAGCACCATCGTTTCAGTACCTAGTTTTGGCTTGTCAATAATCTTCAAATCAGCACAAACTTTCGTCATTATAATGTTAGTGGGATTGCTGTCCTATTAGTTCAGTTTAATTTGAAATACCATCAATGCTAGGTTACAATTACCATTGAATAAGTTCTATGATTTGTTACCTAGATTTTTAGACCTCCATGCTTTTGGTATTCAGTTTAGTTTTGTTTTATTACACGCTTCAAATAATCTGCGTCGAAATATTATTCAATCATAAAAACGAACTCAAAATTGATGCGACCTAACAGCGTTTATATTCGGTTTAAAGATGTTTATTTCTCATAAAACAATAATGTTCACTAACAATGAGATACAAAAAATAATCTTAAAATTACCTGAAGTATAAGTTAGGCTATAGACGTATTTTTTTAATTTTGTTTTGAACATATTTATGCTAGCACATTCCTTGATGTCGTTAGGCAAGCTATTGAATAACTGCACTCCCTCGTAAACAAGTGTTTTCCTGCCGTAATCCTTATATTAATAATAATAAGAATGTGAATCTATGTAGTACGGAACCTTCGGATCGCGAGTTCAACTCACACTTAACCAGTTTACTTAACACTAAGTACTTACACCACTTCCTCAGGAACGCACTGGTCAACTTAGCACACAGCTTGTCTCGGCCCTGCATATCGAAAGTCTAGATATCCAAATATAGACTCTAACCACTGGACACTAAACTGTCATCACTTTCACAGCACTTTTGAACCAAACGCGTTGATAATTCAATTGTTTATTGATTTATGATCAGACACGTGTAACCTCCACGCCGGTCGGTTCTGAACTGACGTTTTGTTGAAGCAAGCTGCGCGCGCGACGGTCCTGCGAACAAAAAGGAAAACTTTGAAGGAGTCTACTTGGAAAAGTATTTAGCTAAGAGTAGGTATCAAGGATTCTTTGGTATACTTGGTATAGTAAATTAGATAAGGTTGACGCCGCCGCCGGTTTAAGGTGTTAACGATTCAACGATTATAATAAATTGTAATGTGCCTTACTCAACTATTGTGGGAATATGTAAGACTCACAGCCGCACTCATATGTAGGTATGTGTTATTACTTAACCCTATAAAGCTAACGTTCGTCAAATTTGCACACACGAAATGAATATCGTGTCACCCTTTTCTAATAGTTACAACTACGGACTTGCGGCTTCGCGTCAACTAAGTCACCGTTAGACTGCGTTTGGTGGTGGTCGGGTTTAGCAGGTAAGTTGCTTAGTTTTGGAGATACCTACCGTGTGATCGTAATTTTTACGAATGGTTAGCTTATGTGTAACTTTTATGGTATACATTGTTAACAGTTTAGGTTTGCTTTTTTTTGGTTTCTCCGTTTTTGGTGAATTTTGGCTGGGTGGTCGAGCATCACTGATGACGACATTCTTCGTGCACTACATGAAAAGCATGCGGGTAACTCTTATGACGATATTCTATTCTGACAGTGAGAACGAAGATGGATTGCTCCTTGAAGAGGTTGAAAGTGATTTTCACGACAAACCTTCGGATTGTGAAGAAGGACAGCTTATTTTACCTGATAACGTTGAAGAGGAGAGAGATATTTCATCACCAGAAAATCCTCAGTTAGGTGAGTCACCAATAAATTCATCGTCAGCTTTCAACGGTATTATCAACTTGCCTCAGGCGAATATTCGAGGCAAAAATCTTCACGTTTGGGTCACTTATAAAAGGAATACTTCCCAAAAGACTTCTGTGATCATTATAATGTAAATTGCACGAACAACTTATGGAACCCTGGCTAAAACATCGACTTCAAACACCAACAATGCCTCGAAGAGTAAAAAAGAAAATAAGTGAAGTGTTGGTCTTGACACCGCAAGAAAGAACCGAAGGTCAAGGTCAAATTCCTGATCCGTCAGATTCCGGAGATCGTCCCATGCCTGAAAATGCCTTGACAAAGAAAAGGAAGACCTTCGGTGTCTGTTTCTACAAGAAAAAGCGAATGACAATGAACAACTGCTACAGTTGCGAAATTCCCATTTGTGGTGAACTTTTGACTATTTTTTGCCCAACTTGCACTCAAAAAATGTAAATAATTTAATCTTAAATATTAGGTACATTTAATGTGTTTTTTACTTTAAAATTCAAAAAATATATATTATTTTTGGAACATTTTTCCTAATTTATGATAAAGATGACAGAGTGTGATTTTGGTTTCGAAAAACAAGTGCTATTTCTTAATTACGATACTAGTACTTTAATGCTATAATATAAATATTTTTATGATGCATATCTTTCATTTGTATTCTATATTTTCTGAAAATACAATAAAGCCATAAGAAATACATTACCTATTAATTTAATCTCCATTTTATAATGATCGTAAAAATTACGAATGGTTAGCTTATCAAGGTAGTTTAGGAACGTTAGCTATGTAGGGTTAAAATATTACTTAGTAACGATAGCAAAACAAAAAAAAACTTAACTTAGCGACAGTTTAGGTAGCTAAACATTACCGTCTCTGAGTGCGGTTGTTATTTGTATTATATTTTCTCATATTTTATATGTTTAATGTATTATTTAATTTAATAAACGTATCTTTTAAACTTTTTATGATGTAGTTTTGTATTAAATGTCTTTTATTTTATTTCTCGCTGGTGTTTGTTTTAACGTTCCTTTTTTCCGAATTTTAGGCGTAGTCATGTTGTGTACAGAGTTTTCTTATATTATATATCTAATCTAATTTGCTTTAGCTAGTAGAATTGTGTATTGTAATGGTATTGTATTGTATTATGTCATTATGTCCTATATATGACGCATAGGAGTACACTTGACATGTTATGTCTGGTTTGTAACAAAGGAATATAATAATATAACATAATGTACAGTGGAAGCAAAGTGAGTCATTGAATTGAAGGAGAAAGGTAGTCTTTTGAGGATGGTCAGGTTCTTTGAAGATGGTTTCGCATCTGGTTTGGTTTGACATATCTAAAGGTCATCGTCATTAGTGTCAAGTGACAAATAAATTAAGATTTATTACACGACTGCCCAATAATTGGTAATTCGTGGTCGTGTAATTTATTTATTTATTTAGTTTTAATTAGTTTGTAATCTAGATAGTAAGCATTTTGGTGTAAACTGTGAGCTTCTATCAATTTTTAATAAATAAATGTCTAATGTCTATTCTTATTTACTTATTAAAAATTGCAACAACGCAGTGTACACCAAAACATGGATTGTAGACTATTTCTTACAAAAAGACACATCTGAGTGCTACCTCAATTACAGATACAAATCGAAAGTCATTTACAACAGTGCTTTAAAACCCATAATTTTATAACAATAAAATCTAAATTAAAACAATAATGTGTGTGTGTAATCTATACTTCTATACTAATATTAAAAAGAGGAAATATTTGATGTGTTTGTTTGTATTTAAAAGGCTCCGAAACTATTGGACCGATTTTATAAAATTATTTCGTCATTCAAAAGCTTACTTTTCAGGGAGTGACATGGGCTATATTTTATCCCGGAATTCCCACGGGAACGGGAACTACGCGTTGGCACTAGGCGTTGCAAGTAAACTATAAACCAACTTCAAATACTTAGGCTATTTGTCAACATTGAAATATACTAAGTACAATTTTTTTTAGTTTTACGGGATATATACTTATCCCTTAGGAATATAATTCTTATGGGATCACCTCGGGATTCTCGAAAGTGAAAGAATCAACGAAAAAAAAGGATACGCGACGAATTGAGAACCTCCTCCTTTTCTAAAGTCAGCTAAAAAACAACAAAATGATTTCAAGGTTATATTTTAGGGGTCACTTTTATAAACATTCTAATATAAGTTTGACTGTAGTTAAACAGTTGGACCAAAAGATGAACTTAACTATTTAATTTGTTTTATTTTTATCATATTTCCTATACAATGAATATTCAATGTTAAAGAAGTAGTAGTAGTAGGAAATAGATACAATCTTTTTCATACAATAGAAATTAGTCATCGTCACCAGTGGGTTTATGACGCACGCTGTTAGAATTTACCGCAATATAGCTATGGACTATGGCTATATATCATCACGTCATCATTCATCTTACGGGAGGCCTATGTCCACAGCTGGACATAGGCCTCCCCAAATGAGCGCCATAGCGCCCTGTCTTCAGCTTGCCGTATTCGCATCTGCATGCAGTCTTTCGAAGATCGTCATCCCATCTTACCAGAGGACACTACGCTTGCCGAGCTGTGGTCTCTACTCAAGAACCCGTTTGCCCCAGAGGACTTAATAACAAGGTAAACAAATAATAATTTTGATAAACCCTTCGAGTCATTTAGTTTTGTACTGTTTTCCTATTCTAAGAATTTATAAAAGTATATGTAGGTAGGTAAGTACTCTTTTTTGTTTGTTTTTTTTCTCTTTCTCTTCCAAAAAGTACCTTAATGAATACGTTGCTATTTATGTATTATTCGTATATTATGCTATTAATAATTATTTCTAATAAAATCGTATCATCGATTATAAATAATTTTAAATGAATTCTTTCTTTATTTTCGGTTGTTTCGGTACCTAATGTAATTAATTATGTAGGTAATCTGCTCGATTAAGATTTTTTAATTACGTACATCATTAATTACGTCAAAAAAAGGTTTCAAAACAAAAAAATACGAAGAAGTAACAAAATTATTTCAATGTAATATTTTTCTCACATTATTATACCTAAACTACACAAAATCCCAGGAACCTTGGCATTTTAACGAATCGCATAAATGAGGGTATTATAAACACACAAATATCCGGTATTTTATATAGATAGGTATTGTAAATATTGGAATTATATTATAGACTAACTGCGCCCCGCGGCTTCGCATGCCTATCCCACGAGGACTGATTAATGGAACAAAACGCGTAGCCTACAGCCGGTTTCTCGAACGCTTGTCACATTGAGTGGATAGTCAACGGCTTGTTATATACGCACAGCGGAATCTCACAGCGTGAATTTTAATCTCGCGGAATATAATCTGCGTGCTTAACGTAACTTACACGTACGACGAATAAAATTCCGTGCTATTTTAGCTACCTACAACTTTATAGTGCTCCAAACATTCATATTTTCCGCTAGTGAACTTCCATTAAGTTACAGAATTCTGCAAAAAAAAAACCACGCGAGTAATAAAAGCAGTGCGTGTACAGCCTGACAAATTGTCAACAATTTGTCAAAATAATAAGCGTTCGAGAAACCGGCCGCGGCTGAGAGGTTTGTACCTATACCGTGTCCATTTTGAATGAGGCATAAACGTATACAAACCGCCCTATTCCAGGCCTAGAAATACCTGTATGCAGAATTTCAGCCCGATCCGTTCAGTAGTTTATGCGTGAAAGAGCAACAAACATACATACATGTTTACAAACTTTCGCGTTTATAATATTAGTAGGATAATAAACACACAGAGCAATATGTCTGTTCTGTATGCTTTGCAAATTTTGGATCTCGCTCCTGCCTCTGTTTTTCGGGACATTTACAATCTTCGGTCTCTTTAAGACAAGGGTGAATGATGTCTTCTAGACTTTCGTGATATACCGTCGGCCGCATTGTCAATTACCATCAGGTGAGATTGTGGCCAAGCAAAAGTTTAACGACGATTTTTTTTTAATCAATTTTTTATAACATTTAGGAGCTAATAAAAAAAACTTCTTATATTCTACAGATGATCGGAAATAATCGGAGTGCTGGCTTCTTTTTCAGTCAACGAATTAGCAGTGCTTTATCGTATATTTATAATATACTAGCTGCGCCCCGTGGCTTCGCACGCGTTGTTCCTATGGAAACGTTTAAAGATGATTTTAATGCCACGAGAATTATGGGATAAAAGAAGCCTATGTTTGATTCCATGATTAGAATTACCTGTATGCAAAATTTCGCCAGATCCGTTCAGTAGTTTTGGCGTGAAGAGGTAACAAACATCCATCTATCCATACATCCATACAAACTTTCGCATTTATAATATTAGTGTGATATTTAATTTATCGTGGCAATGCTGCCAGCTTTCAGGGCCTTCAGCAGACTCATTCTGTAAAATTTTGAATTCGAACTCGAATTCACTTAAGTGAGCTAGCTCACTTTGTTCGAACATCATTATTACCTACCACGCTCGTCACTGAGGCGCTACAAGCATTATCGAGTTTTACAGAATACAAAACTTAAAACTCACATCGGATTCAGCTGAGTGAGGTTCGAAATGATTTTATAGAATAAGCCTGTTGGTGACGACTTAGATTTTTAAGAAATAGATAAAGGTAAGTGTAAATATTAAATTATTTTATTCATAATGGTCTGCTAACATAAAACAGCTGCTTAGTAGTGTTTTCTCTCGATTAATGTCAATAGAATAATTAATTTTGTTTTAAAAAACTATAAACCGACTTCAATTTTATAGTTTTTTCATGGATTTTCATGGATCCCATTGTCAGAACTGAACAAAATTAACCTCCACACGGACCACATGGAGAGCACCAGCTTTCAAATAAAAAATCATCAAAATCGGATCACCCAGTCCAAAGTTCTGAGATAACAAACATAAAAAAGAAAAACAGTAGCATTGAGAACCTCCTCCTTTTTTTGAAGTCGGTTAAAAATGCTCGTATAATATGCCATGTCAAAATCACGACACTGTACCTACGTATCAAATTATTCAAGGCTACATTTTATTAAAACAAATCCAAGCATAAAATTAGTACCTTATCCGTAATAATAACCATAACTTAATACCTGTCCTCGATAAAGGACAGTTCTTCGATAAAATTCCGAGACCTCGCTTCGCTCGTTATTATAATGAACTAGTCATCAGGCATTACATAACCACAATGCAATGAGTTAGCGGAAAGAACTAGCAATGTGCTGCATACCTTTACAATGCTGCTACTTTTACAAGTGTGTGTTTTTTAGAATATAAATGTTCGGCTGACACTCTTTATTACGTCTAAGCATCAACGGCGCAAGCGATTTAGATAAATGAGATATCTAAATACTCATCTCCATTATTATGGTATCTGACTGATATGCATAATTATTACTAACAAGTAAAATTTCAATGAATCACTTGTTTTATAAATGATTTTTAACATCTATGAAAAATTTAAACAAGATCCGTTTTTTTGTAGTTTTAGCGAGAAGTTATCCTGTAATGTTAATAAGATTAATAAACAAGCTTTCGATATATGTTTCACACCATATACACAGCTAAATACATATATGTAAGCGAGTTGAAGGCTGTATGCTGTATAGCGTGTACGTTTACTTTACTGAAACTGTTTATAAAAGACACGGAAGGAGAAGATAATGATCGACCCGGTTCTACATTGACGTTCGAAAAAAGTTAAGTTAGTTAAACGAATTAAATATTACTGGACATTTTTACACACAATTACCTCATCCTAGGGCAAATAGGCCTTGTGTTATTTGGGATACCCAATAGGTGACTGAAATAATTAAGTACATATACAAAAGTTTATTGAAATACCCGACATGTCCAAAAGTCCGGCAAGGTCTAAAGGTACCTATTTCACATTCTATTTGACCTTTAACCCAAGATTCATGCGCGACCTTAAGCAAAGTAGCACCACCTTACCTCTAAGCATCGCCGTAAATAGAAAGCGTGCATATCTAAGTGATGATAAGAATTTTAAATAAGTTGATTCAATAAATAAATTATTTAAATTCGCAAATACAAAGTGAAGATTTTTTGCAACCATTTTGTCCTTATCGACTTATACTTGGGCTTAGTTAGTAAGGATATGCTTAGTAAATATTTATTTTGTCTTCATATGGTAAAATGTTTGATTTGTTAGAACGACATTGAAGAATGACGTCACAGCACAAAAAATTACGTCACTGAATAATCAAGCTCTAATGTACCTTGTTGCTTAAAGATAAGGTTGGTATTCCTCTTTGCGAAGAAACTTTCTAGTTACGCAAAGACAAATTATGCAAAATTGTTTCTTGTAACTCAGAAGTTAGTCCAAACTTGATAAGTAAATGTATATTTCGTTCATAAAATAAATAAATGAAAATTATTATTTGAAACTTTATTAGAGGCCTTTGCTAAGCAGAGTGGGACGAAATTGGCGAAATTTAAAAATATATTAATAATAAGTAAATTATATTAAAACTATTAATATTATATTAAGTATTAAATTACCTATAATGATTTCTTAAAAAAACTTCATGTCATTGTGTTTTGGAAATGTTTGGGAATTCCTTTGTTGGCTGTGGGACACTGTATTATCTACAAATAATATGACTCAAACCGGTGAAATATTAATCACTCAAGAATAAATTGTTATCACCTCGGGATCATTTTGTATACAATAGTAAAAGAAACAGCAAAATTGATTCACCATTTGCGGAGATACCGAATCGAGTAATATATTATATACATACTTACATAATAACATATAAAAAAAAAACATACAGACGACTTCAGAGTATTCTCCTTTTTAACCGACTTCAAAAAAGGAGGAGGATATCAATTCAACTGTATTATTATTATTATTAATTTTATGTTTGTTACCTCAGAACTTTTGACTGGGTGGTCCGATTTTCATGAAACTTTTTTTATGTGAAAGCTGGTGCTTCCCGTGTGGTCCCATTTTAAATTTGTTCAGTTCTGACAATGGGATCTATGAAAATTCATGAAAAAACTATAAAAATTTAAGTCGGTTTATAGTTTTTTAAAACAAAATTAATTATTTGAAGTCGGTTAAAACTTCGCTTTCCATCAGGTGAGATTGCGGTCATAAGAAGGTCTATTGTCATTAAAAAAAATGGCCTTGAAATGTACAATTCATATAAATTATATATAAACGTAAACTAAGAAGTAAACACGATTCCCGACATTACAAAACAAAGGAAACTAGACCTTGTATCGCGGGAAATAGAAGTTTCATCATAATTATCGATGGCTCTTCCTTTACGCATGCTGTTTCCATTCCTTATAGTTTTAAATAGAGGATGTAAAATACAGACAGTTAGATGACTAACGATCATCTAGTATCTAATGTCTTGTTTTCCTAACACTAAAAAGTATAAAAATAAAATTCTACTAAAGTTATCTGTTATAATTAGTTTTGTTTTAAAAAACTATACCCAAACCGACTTAAATTTTTATAGTTTCTCGTGGATTTTCAGTGTCAGAACTGAACCAAATTAAAATGGGACCACAAGTGAAGCACCAGCTTTCATATAGGTACAAAAGAATCATGAAAATCGCTCAACCCAAAGACTAAAGTCCTGAGGTATCAAACATAAATAAATATAAATACAGTCGAATTGAGAACCTCCTCCTTTTTTGAAGTCGGTTAAAAATATCTATGTATGTACATAAAACCGGTTAGGTGCGAAACGGGCACAAAGGGTTCCGTGCTATCACACTTCATACTTTAATAATATCACACTAATATTATAAATGCGAAAGTTTGGATGGATGTTTGTTACCTATTCACACTAAAACTACTGAACGGATCGGGCTGGAATTTTCAACAAACACGTGTACACACATTATATGTTTACAAACTTTCGCGTTTATAGCATTAGTAGGACTAGCTGCACCCCGCTGCTTCCTATAAAAACATTTGAAGATGATTTCTATCCCACGGGAACTGATTTATGGGATAAAAAGTTACCCTTGTTTGATTCCAGGATTAGAATTACCTGTATGAAATATTTCAGCCCGATCCGTTCGGTGTTTTGGCGTGAAGAGGTAACAAACATCCATCCATACATCCATACATCCATAAAAACTTTCGCATTTAAAATATTAGTGTGATTTATTCTCTTTGTATTGATTTCCTTTGTGCTAAAGAAATAATAAATACATACACTACGCATTACCGCTTTTATTTAAACCTTGGCGAGGGCGTTAACATTTCTTCGTCATTTAACATCACCAATTTCTCATTGTTTACTCTCAAGGTTCAAGAGAGGTCGCCACCTGGTACCAGACGTGATCAGAATGTGGGAATATGAGTATCCGTATGTATTTTTAACCGACATCAATAACTATAATTAAATTTGTTTAAAAAAACTATAAAACGACTTAAATTTTTCATGGATTTTCATGGATCCCATTGTCAGAACTAAACCAAATAAAAAAAAAAATACAGTCTAATTGAGAACCTCCTCCTTTTTTTGAAGTCGGTTAAAAAAAGGAGGAGGTTCTTTTTTATGTTTGTTACCTCAGAACTGGGTGCTCCGATTTTCACGATTCTTTTTTTATTTGAAAGCTGGTGCTTCCCGTGTCATCCCATTTTAATTAAGTCCAGGCCTGACAATTAGATCCATATAATTGAAGTCGGTTTATAGTTTTTTACTACTACTAATGAAATCAATTATTATATTATTGACACATAGTCCAGTCATTAATGATATTCGAAAATACGAGTTTAACTGTAAAGTTTTGAGTAGATTTGAAAATGAGTAATTTTTGAAATATCTATGTGTTCTTTCTGAATTTCAACTTGAGAAATGACCCAGAAATAGTACAACATTTTTTTGGGTTTTAGATATAGTCTTCCGCTAGTGGACAAAAATTTAAGTGAATTAGGGTCAATTGCATTGCCTTATTTCTTATTTGATAGTAATTACTATTTATCAAGCTGTTAATTTAGTGAAAATTTTTACTTGTCTAAGTGTTTATTTTGTAAGTCTACAGAAATAAACGATTGGACTCTGACTCTGACGTGATTTTTCTGAATTTCAAATGTCTGTGAAAAAATCATATCTCTCTTAACTCTACGTTTGCCGAGTCGCGGTCTCCACTCAAGAATCCGTTTACCCCAGCTATTGTTGGTTCTTCGCGAGCTATGGCCGGACCACTGCCACTTCAGCTTGCTAATTCTTTGATCTACGTCGATAACTTTGGTTCTCTGTCGGATGTATTCGTTACGAATCCTATCCTTCAGAGAGACTCCGAGCATAGCTCTTTCCATAGCTCGCTGAGCGACTTTAAGCTGGTGGACCAGTCCTACCGTAAGTGTCCACATAGAAATAGGTGATTATGAGAAAACCCTCCTTTTTTGGGCCTCCTTGTTTGGGGCGGCACGTCTAGAAGTGGCATATGAGTGTTGGGAAAGCTTGTCGAAGAAGAAACTATACCAAAGGTGTTAATCTAAATACATGTAAAGAACCAATCGTCTCGCTCCAATGGACTCGCTCTAAATACAAACGCGTGCTGACCATTGGTCCAGTTGTTTTAGGGTTCCGTTAAGTGACAGGAAAACGATAAATTATAATTAATGATTTTATCGGGTAATTGTAACGTACCTCTGTTATTATTTCCGTTATAACAGGTACGCTATAAATACCTGATAAAATAATTAATCTTTCGCGAGCTGTTAACATAAACAGTATTTTAAATATTGTCATCAGACCTAAACGTGCGTGCCAAATTTCAGATCAATCCGTAAACAGGAATAGAGTTAAATTGATTTAACTAGATTTGAACCAATAACACGTTTGTTATTGGTAAAAAAAGGAGTAGGTTCTTTTTTATGTTTGTTACCTCAGAAGTTTTGAGTGGGTGCTTCGATTTTCATGATTCTTTTTTTTTAGCCTAGTTGGGCTAGCTAAATAAAACCGTTTAATAAAAATATAAACATTCTATTTATCTATCCTCCAGCCAGATGGGATGACGATCTGCGAAAGACTGCAGGCAGATGCTGGATGCGTCAAGCTGAAGACAGGGCGCTATGGCGCTCATTAGGGGAGGCCTATGTCCAGCCGTGGATAAGTATAGGCTGATTATGATGATGATGATGATGATGATTTATCTATGTAAGTGAGATAAATAGATATTTTTATTCATGCACTTGCAACCATAAGGGGCACTCAAGAGCCAACGAATATCGCGTCAGAGCTTCTTAGGCTATCTTATAATATGTTATTACATGACGACTACATACCAGAAGGCGAAACGAGACCGTGGACAGTTCCCATAGAAGGTGGACTGATGACCTAATGATAATAATAATAATACTTGTTTATTGTGGAACAAAAACAAGGGATACGGTTATAAATGGAACCGATGCCATCTGCAGAAGTTTAAAACTATGTCACAAATATTAAAATATTCCAATCAAACTCTACTAAAATATCTTTTGCTCATCGCCACACACCATTCCTTGCACCGTATCTTTACAACAAGCTAAATAAAATTATATCTTTGTATAAAACCACAAACCGAGAATGTAAGAAATCATTAAGACTTTATTTGGATAACTTAGATTATGAACAGACAGAGCGTGTGCTATTGATTAGTTCTTAGTATATGGGCAATTAGTTGTAAATTAGTATTCTTAAGATAGTTATAACTTATATTTTTTACTCAATAATTTAGGACACCACAATATTATATTTCACACACTTTATGCTGTAAACTTTGTAAGAGTATCGCAAACCATGTATTAGTATTTACATAATTAGAACAATGTTTATGCGCTAGTGATCAAACCCGAAAGAATCGGAAATAAGAGCCCTAGCATCTTCATACAAGTTTATCTTAGTAAGAGCTAGGTGACATTATCGTCTGAACTCAAAGGTTAATCCGATGTACCTACACAACCGAAATCCTGTATGTACCCTATGATGAAATTATGTGCTAAATTTAATTAATTTTAAACTTAAGTACTTTGTTAACCTTTTTCTGAAATAAACATATTATTATTATTGTTATTATTATTATTATTATTATTATTATTATTATAAATGACAACGACAATGAAGGAAGTTGCTCATTAGAGGAGGCATAATAATGTCCACCGGTGGACATCTATCGTCACAGAGAAAATATATAGTCTATCGTTGATAGAACTGTGTTGCCGGCTCAGAATTTGCGCTACCCCAACTATTCCTGCGGGTGTTGTAAGACCACCGGGGAGCAGCAGCACCTCCTGCAGAATAATCCTACCACCGAATTGCCATCCCCAACCCGCATACCCCAGCGTGGGGATTATAGGCATTACTAAAATGAGAATAAGGCGCTTATTAGAGGTAGACCTGTCCATCACTAAGACAAAATGGCTGACAATAGTGTATATTCGGATGTCATCAAAACTAAACTAAACCAATTTGGCAGGACTAAAACTGATGCCATCCTTTTTGTTATATCGATGGCTTTGAAAGGTACGGCTACGTTTTTAATCCTTTCAAATTAGTTTAGTTTAGTTTTGGCGACCTCTGAATTGTGACAAATATGTTACCTATACCGTATTCATTTTGAATAAAGCATGTTAGTTAACAAACCGCCCATACTTTAACCTAAAATTCACTTTGTCGGCGCGTCCTTTTATGCGTAATTTACATTACATGTCGATTTTAGATCCACCCTTCAATGAAAATTGCTTACAATTATATCTGAAACTCGACGCCAAGTAAGAGTGAGATTTTGTTATTTGTGTCGTAGTTTGTTTACTAAAATGCTTCATTCAAAATGGATAAACCATAGATAGAAATATTAAAATCTACCAACCATTCGGGTTTCCTTTACAATAATAATTTGAATGTTGATAGCACGAAAAAAGTTTTTTTTTCTTTGTACGGAACCCAGTGCAGTCTTGTATGCGCACGCGCCATCTCACATTCCGTTCCAGTTTACGTGCAGACAGGGCGGAGGCGGACAGACGGACAGACGGACAGATTACATTATTAGTAGATAGCGTGTGGCGTTGTCTTGTCTACACGAGTGGTTCATCGATCTATTAGATCCTCTAACTAAAGTTAGCGCAGCATTATATTACGACCTGGGTGTTTGGTGTTATGTCTTTCATCATTTGGACTTTTCATCATCTTTTAGATATTTTTTACACATCGATTCGACATCGATATTTTCAGAAAGGGAGATGGATCGAACTTTTTTTTGTCCTGTCACCTCGGGACTAACAAGGTGACATAACTTTTTAGTCATTAAAAGTTTCATAAGTCCCACCATTGCAAATAAGTTGACAGTATGAACTTTTTTTCCCCATTGTCTCCCTTGAAGAGCAGGGTGAAATGAGAATAATTCGAAATTTTGCATACCGGTAATTATTCTAATCCTGGAATCAAACAGACTTACATCTGTATAATTTTCACATTAGTTAATTTATATGTAATTTGTTATAAATTAGCTAATGGGAAATCTTTTTATCCTTAATTGCTTAATTGATTGTAAATTAAAGTACTATTCGTTTTTTTTTATAATTAGTTTAATGGTATCCAATTGTTTAATTTGAATTGTATTGCTTGTAATTCATAGGTTTTTTAGTAGGTACTACAGTTATAAATGAATTACGATTTATACCTGTTAGTGGGATATACTGATGTTTTTTGTAAGAAATGGCCCAATATATGGTTTGTTGTACACTGCGTTGGTACCTAGACCTACTTTACTAATATTATAAACGCGAAAGTTTGTAAACATGTTTGTTGCTCTTTCACGCAAAAACTACTGAACGGATGGGGCTGAAATTTTGCATACAGATAGGTAGTTCTAGGTCTGGAATAACACATGAACCGATTTAAAAAAAAACGTTCACCATCAAAAGCTTACTTTCCAGGGAGTGACATATGCTATATTTTATCCCGGAATTCCCACGGGAACGGGAACTACGCGGTTGAAACCGCAAGGCACTGTTAGTTTTTAATATAAATAACTTAGTTCTAGAATCCAAGAAGTTTTATTTGGCCAAGTCTTCATGTTGGTTCATAAGTTAGAATTCATTTGAATCAGTTGAGCTATCGCTAGATTGTTTGCAACATTCAGCAGACTCAACAGGTCAACGGTTAGCATTTTCATGAAACAATACGCACTGATACATCGCAGGTCCTTGAGAAGGCTGGACAGGGAATGCGTTAATCACACTAATATTATAAATGCGAAAGTTTGTATGGATGTATGGATGGATGTTTGTGACCTCTTCACGCCAAAAGTACTAGACGGATCCGGCTGAAATTTTGCATACAGGTAATTTTATACTGGAATAAAACATAGGCTTACTTTTTATCCCATAAATCAGTTCCCGTGGAATAAAAATCACCTTTAAACGTTTCCATAGGAACAACACGTGCGAAGCCGCGGGGCGCAGCTGGTTCATACTAAATACCATCCGTATTTATTTTACAGATTTGTATGAAAATCTACGATTAAAGTTTACTAACAACATTTTGAACGTCGTCTCAAACAATGACCGTAAAACATGACCATGCCAAAAACAAGACTTTTTAGCAGGAAGTCCAATTGTCCAAAGTATGTATTCATACGTCAAGAGTTGAACAAATAATTGTACAACCACGTAGGATATTTAACTTCTAAAGGTCATCGTCTACTTAACTCCAACGATTGGCACAATCAACGATAACAAAGAATCAAACTAAAATGTATGAAAGACAACACAACACATACAGCGATAAAACGGGCTTTGCTTTTATTTCAGAGTTCAGGGCTAGGCTAGATGATGTTGTGTGAATAGTAGAATAGTAAGCATTATTTATTTATTAATAACTTGGAAACTCATTATAGGGATAAAAACTTTCTGCAGGTAAAATATCAGCCCGATCCGTTCAGTAGTTTTGACGTGAAGAGGTAACAAACATCCATCCAAACTTTTGCATATGACATGTTTTCGCCTGACACTTCGCACGCATTGTTTCTAAGTAAACTTTTTAAGTTTATTTATCCTATTTTATCCCATGGAAACTGATTTATGAGATAAAATGGCCTACATGTTATCTTACAGCAAAATTTTAGCTCGATACGTTCAGTAGCTTTATCGCGAAGAAGTGATAAACTTAAAAATTTTCGCATTGATACTAATTTTATTATTAAAGTACTGTGGTTTTTTTTCGGCGAGGAGGCATCAACTCAAAAACCGTGGAGCAGTCAAGAAAACTTAGGGATCGTACTTGATTTTGGAGTAGACCAAACAACACAGTAAATAACAACAATATTGAATTACAACGAGTTTTATTCAATACGTATCCAAAAAGTCATTACTTTTCTGAAATTAATTGTCATTATAGGTAAGTAACAGTTGATAGTAAGTAAACCCCAGTCAGACTGAGAAATAACACTACTTAGCAGCTGTTTTATGTTACCAGACCATTATGAATAAAGAGGTAAGTCTTCAGTTAAGTTGCTCAGTTTGCATAACGCATTATTTTTTATTTAGATAAAATGAATCGTTACGGCCGAAACGCAACAATGGACAAGCAGCTTAAGCATTCGAAGATTGGCTCTCAAGTTAAGAAAACTTCCTGAACACTTAAATAGTTAAAAACATTATTATGTAAAATATCTTCTTAGCTTGAAGTAGGTACATACTTTAAGTGGCAATATCTAAGTGTTTCCTTTGATAAAACTATACGTAATAAAAATATTGAATATGAATATACATAGGTACATATTGAGATACTCATATTCATAGAACAATGTATACGTTTTTAGCAGTCTTGTAGCACTTAGGTATCTTTTAAATCCGAGTAACTGGCCATGTGAGCGAAACTGCAGGATGAAGTTTTAATCCAGCCCAATCAGAGAAACAATATTTGTAAACAAACCACAAAACAAAAAGTGATATAACCATGATATAAGTAATGCCAGTACTCGCATGGGTGCTCAGTACAGTAATGTGTCGTCCTAATTGGCTAACGATCGTACGACTGAACGATGAAATTTAATCGCGCGATGAAAATGATCGTGCGATGGTCCAATATGTGTTCTAATAGGTCGCGCTATGCCCATCGAGCGGTGGGCATTCATCACGCGATGTCACTTGATAGATTTCACTCAGTGCCTACTCTGCCTATGTCAGTGCTCGCGCACTGATTTATATTTATTATTTATTTTTGCTCACATGTACGTACATGGTAGTAATTATTATACTCAAAAGAGATTTGTAGCTTTGATTGCACGATCGCACGATCAAACCCGTACAATAGTTATTAAACACTGTCAGTGCTAGCGCGATTGAAACTTCGATTAGGAGATTCTTAATAAATGTGTGTTTAATCTCGTACGACGAAATCGTCATACGTTCATACGACCAACGCCAATAACAACGCCGCAGTGATTTGTTTGCAAATATTTTATCTTGACTTTGTCTGGAGTACCACTGAATTATTTCTGTTTAAAAATTAAAACGACGCACTCAGTGACGTTAATGCTTAGGTACTTAAACTGTATCTAGCTCGATGTTAAACTGTCACTAAGTAAACGATTTTGTATTGCAATCGTTATAAGTGACAATTTTTGAGTTTGCAATAGCGCCGCTACGAGATGGATTTCGAGCGAGATGACAAGATATGGTTTTCTCGGGAGTGAGTACAGAGCAGAGACGCGCACTGAATTTTCTATGCACTAAAACTGTTTTTGTCTAATTACACGTTAGTGAAACATTAAATCGAAAAACTAAAAGAACTATCTAAAGAAATACTTCCAAGTTTTTTTATCAAAACAAAAACCGAAGAACAAAAGTGTTGATCCTGAGATAAATAGCAAAATGTGTGCAAAACATATGTATATTTTTTTAAATAACTATCGATAAAACTTTCACCAATCGTGTTTTTAAAACACGTAATTCAAGATAAAAGATCGAAGTAACATTTCCCTAAATATGAAGGTGGTAGCTTTCACAGATTCTGGGATAAATAAAGATTTTGAAGCACATATTTGAAGTAAATTGCTTAAGACATACTCTTAAGTAATCATTAAAGTCTCTGAATGCGTACGTGGCTTCCTACTAGCATGTAGTACTCTATAATTCCTATAAAATACGATTATGACACATCAATACCATAATCAGTTAACAAAAACTGTAAAACTGTTGGCCCAGTTTCGTAGACCGACTCCCACGCGTGGGGAAGCCCTCGTGTGGGTGTCAGAGGTCGGATTAACAGTTGTTTGTTATTTTAGTAATTTAACTGTAAATTTGTGAGAACGTTATCATGAATTCTCGAGGATGTGCATTGATTTCTACGTTGGTATTTAATTTGTCTAGTTGGAGTTGTTGCGATAAAAGGTGATCAATCTCGCCATACAAATTTTCCCCAGAACCAGTGGACACGTGGTTATGCTTTTTGGGTTCTAAATAATTAAAGAAACGGACTTCATTTTTTATAGTTTTTTCATGAATTATTATGGATCCCTTTGTAAGGACTGAACAAAATTAAAATGGGACCACACGGGAAGCACCAGCTTTGATATAAAAAAAGAATCATGAAGATCGGACCATCCAGTCAAAAGTTCTGAGGTAACAAACATTAAAAAACAAACAGTCGAATTAATAACTTCCTCCTTTTTTGAAGTCGGTTAAAAATAGACCTTATTGATGTATATCTAACTAAAATTATGGACATTTATTTAAAATAAGTGTTTATTGTTATTAAAAATGCAAAATAATTTCCGATTTTTTTCATTGTACACCATTGATTTAAAAAGGGAAGATAGGTTACGTTCTCCCAACGCTTACTCAAAAATTGGCATGTGTTGTAACTGGAAATATAACTGTGAGCGTACGCGTTTGCGTGAAGTTGTAACTTCACGCAAACGCGTACGCTCACATTTATATTTCCAGTCCTGTGCAACACAAAGAAGAACAAAGACGGAAAGACGTATCTAGGACCGAAGTGAGACTGAGACAACAATATTACATGCGAATCACGACCGCCCGTGCCGCCCCGGTCAGACGGTGACTGATGTGGGAGAACAAAATTTTACACAATTTGAGGTTGCCACTTTCGAGCCACCAGTACCTCATCTTCGTTTTTAATAAATCAATGTTGTACACCGACGGATTGAAAATGTCCGTCACCTTAGAGTCGGTTTTCGTTATTTTCACCACAAGGAACCGCAAAAACAGCGCTGACAGCGACGATGTTTTGACATGATTTGATGTCATGTGACGTAAGGCTGCATAGATTTTTTATTTTATTTTAATTTAATTTGTCTCTTTAGACAAATAAGGCTAATGCCATTAGGGCCATATTGCCTGGTCTTTCGTTAAACAATTTTCTTAGCAGAAATACAGTCTTTACAGTTCAGCCATTTTGTCTTTATTTAGCCATTTGTGAAAATTCGAAAAAGATCAAAAAAGATCGGGTTACGATTTCTTTGCTTACGAGGGCAGTAGGGGAGGTCTATATCCACTGCTGGACATAGACCTCCCCTTATGAGTGCCATAGCGCCCTACCCTCAGCTTGACATTTTCGTCTTTTGCAGATCGTCATATCAACTGGCTGGAAGGCGTCCAACACCTACGTTTGCCGAATCGCGGTCTGTACTCTAGAACACGTGTACCCCATACTAATACCTACCATTATTATACATATACCATAGTATATAAATAATTGGTATTTAAATAAAACCACAAAGTCACTTAGATATTCATAGCTACAAAGATGAGTTCCATTACTCATGGAAATATTAACTTACTAGTATTTTCCTCGGCTTTGCACGCATTTTCCTAGAAAAAAACTTTAGTGGAATTGGCGTGAAGAAGTAACATCGAGAAAGATTTATTCAACAAAATAATGAATACTTCTGATGACTATTGAAACTGATTTATAGAATACTAGCAACGCCTCGCGGTTTCACCCGCGTAGTTCCCGTTCCCGTGGGAATTTCGGGATAAAGTATAGCCTAGTCACTCCTTGAAAAGTAAGCTATTTATTGTTGGAAGAATTTTTTTAATCGGTCCAGTAGTTTGCGAGCTTGTTCAATACGAACAAACAATCAAATCTTTGATGAAACGTTGGTGTTCTTCCAACACAAACAAGGTTCGTATTTAACCCGCTTACATTCATAATCAAATCTTTTCTCTTCATAATATTAGTATATATAGTATATTGCCCTTTCTGGTCTAGACCGACTTTTATACAGAATTTCAGCCAGATCCATCCAGTAGTTTTGAAGTGTTGACGTAACAAACGTGCATCCATACAACTCGCGTTTGTTATTATAACGTGATCTGATGTGATCATTATGTGCAACGCGTCGTTACTTTACTTATTATATTATTACACAGCCTGTCAGGATATGATACATTACTTTAGGTATTTAAATAATAAATAAACGATAGTGTTTATTAAACATAAGTTCGTAAGTATAACTTTAGGTGTGTGTCCGGTACGTACATTGTAGAAACTGATAACTTTTTTAGGTTCTGCAATTTAAGGTGGCTATAAAACTATCGTAGTTTGACGAATTCATTACAGGAGCCTGAAGAATATACATAATTTAAATGCTAGAAATAAACATACAAACTCGCTGTACTTACCCACAACGAGGATTTATAAGACTAATATATAATAATAATATATTCTTTATTTCCAGACACGAGATCCATATACATAAAATACAATTTTACACACAACAGATCACATAAAAAATAAAAATACAAACTGAGGTACATAGGGTACCCAGGTCATAAAAAAAAACATAAAATTAAAATATTCTAGGTGGCAATTGGCGTTTATACATATCTGACAAGATGTTCTCTTATAGGGAAACCCCTTGAGCTGCAAACATATCAGTAAATAAATTCAACAAATTATCAAAATCTTGCTATGCAAAGAGGCCTACTGTAAAATATCAGATTATAGAGGAGATAGAGGATATAAAAGCTTGGGACGGATTTTTATCCAACTTGAAAAATGTCAACTAACAGGGTAAGGTTTTTTTGTCGTTTCTTTACTTTAGTCTACGAAGTGAACGAAATCAAAAATACCACTTTATTTCCGTGGCAGTGTATTTTTTTATATAATTGGACCTTTTGTAAGTGTACATTTTGTTGTATTTAAGGAAATAAAGCATGTTTGTAATAATGACTCATAGAATGATTCCCGAATGTATCTTTTAATGTCGATACATTAATTGTATTATTTGACTTCTTATCTTTACATTTCTAACAATGCAAATAGGTATTTATTTAACAGCGACAGCGAGCGCGTTGAGGTCTTTTGTATGGAAAATTTGTCATTTTTTAGGCCATAATATCTAGTACCGTTTTTGTTGGACCTTCTTGTTGCAGGTTTTTTATTCTGTACCTATATAATGCATATTATGTGGATAGCTCTGTTTGTAGCCCACAGCGATATCCACATAATATACGTTATTATGATTTCGCATTTTTAGTACACATACAAAGTAGTACAAAAGTAGTACAAATGTAATCTATATTAATATTATAAAGACAAAAGATTTTATTGTTTGTTTTTAGTCCTTAAATTGGCTCTGAAACTACTGGACCGATTAAAAAATATCTTTCATCATTAAAAAGCTTACTTTTCAGGGAGTGACATAGGCTATATTTCATTCTGGAATTCCCTCTACGCGGGTGAAACCGCGAGGCACTGCTAGTAGTATAATAAGTTGATGTGATCGCTAGTTCCTGATCCTTATTCTCAACAGTATATAATGGTCCACTGCTGGACTCAGGCCTCCCCCTGATAAGAGCCGTATTGGCTTCTATCGCAAGGGGGATAATACCATAATCCCCACGCTGGCATGCTGGCGCATGCGGGTTGGGGATCGCAGTCCGATGTTGGAATGGTACTGCAGGTGGCACTGCTGTCCGCCCCCGGTAGATATTTCTTATGGGCACCTTTGCACCAGGAATGCTCAGGGGCGGGTTATTTAATCACATATTTTTGTATATTTACCGTGTATTTTGACCCTGTTTCTCTGACATTATGACATATTTGATATATAAATGTTTTTATATTTAGGACCAAGTAGATAAATACATTCGTAGCGACCTCTATCCTTGCCATGGCGGATCTAACCGTGCTAACACTAAGTAACCTCAGACGTGATACGACAACGAATGACATCGCGTGAGTAGCCTTACTGCATAATGAATACCGAAGCAAATCATCATGATTATTAGTCCACCACGGACGATCCATAGCGCTCCGATCGCACGCGTCAGGAGCGCGATCCATACGTACCACTCGCTACGCTCGCGACTCTATTCTAGACTGCAACGCTAGCTCGGGATTTAATATCGACACGGCAACAAAAAATCATTTTACCCACTTTTTAAACAAATAACTATTGACCATTGAGTGGACGGTCTCCCAACACTCCGTTTTAACTATGTCAAAATCACTCACAGCTAAACCTCACGCATAAAACCAGGTTTTTAATAGTCCCATTACTAAACGTTCTAAATGAGCTCTATTGCGGCGTGTCAGAGTTGTAATTGCGCAAGCGAAAACTCAGTTTACGAGGTCACGACTCGATGAAGCGAAGTCTTACGACATAAACCATCTCTATGGATGAGTTAAGCGCTCGATAGTCATGTTAGAGGGCGGTCAAGGTGGTCGTACATGTTATACGCTACAGGGTGAAACAAACAGTGCAGTAAAAAAAAAATATGCCTAACCGTCCAGAGGTAAAAAAAATTAGGGTTTTTGTCAATAAACCTGTTGTTAAATAAACTGTTATTATTTTCATTTATTGTGCAATTATAATACACGAACTTTTGTGAACAAGCACACCACGGCACAAAAACACACAATTCAATGATTACAAATGAGTGAGCTCACTCAGTTCGCTTAGCAATAAACACGGCAAGGATACAAGAATTGCTCGTTTAAAGGTATAAGATATAGATACAGACTTTCCTTACTGACCGATCTAAATTTGCCACTCTGAATATCAGTCAACTAAGTACACTGGCCTGCAAAACTAAGTACTTGTCACATTTTTGAAATTTCACTTTATCTAAACTATAGAAGTTAGATATTTAAAATAAATAACGTTTTAAAGCAAATTTTATCAGCTTTTTTGAAGCTGTAGTAAACTATACATTAGTAAATATTCACGGGTATTTATCGCGTTTATTTACCTATTTTTCCCGACGTTTCAACAGGTTTACACTCTGTCGTGGTCACGGGATGACTACGTAAATAAACGCGATAAATACCCGTGAATATTTATAATAATGTGTTCTGATCGCGTAAGTTTAAAAAACTTAAACATTAGTAACATTTCTAACTTAAAAAAGATATAACAATAAAATATATATTTTATTGTTATGTGTTGCGCGTACGCTTATGTGTCCAAAATCAAATTAACATTTTAATAGTGTGTTATTTAATTTTTAATAACTCATAGTAGGTATTACCTTCTCGGGCTCTGGTTAGATTACAGTTTCGAGGTTTAGTTAGTAGTACTAAGATCAAAGAGCACTTTCTACTATCATAAATACTATAATATAAGTATAGTATATATATTATAAATGTGTATTTATTTATATAGTTATTTATATAGGTATTTATTAGGTTCATTTCAGTTATTATTATTTTATTCTATGTATGTTTATTTATAAGCATTATTACGTTTATTATTATTATATTTGTAATTTGTACACTTCCTCTACCTATTCCATAGCCTCTCCTATAACTAAGGTTTCGCGCTGGAAGAAAACTCTTTATCAGGGTTAAGCTCGCCTTTGTACATATCTTTTAATATAAGTTCATTCTATGTATTATTTGTGTACATTAAAGAATTACAGAGGTTTGGTAGAATGAATACGATGTTTCGGAACCGATTTCGGGGAATGGCTACTTTAGTTTTTTACCTTTTTTAGGTAAAAAAATGTTAGTAATGTCTATTTTAGTATAGTTTCGAATAAAGCTGATAAAATTTGCTGTAAAAGGTTTTTTATTTTAAATCTAACTACTATAGTTTAGAAATAATTAAAATTACATAAAATTGTGTGATACTTAGATTTGCAGGCCAGTGTAGTTAACTGATTTGAAGGTACGTAATAAAATAAAGTTAAGAATACGGTTCAAGCTTCATTTAAAACAGAACAACCTTGCAACCTGAGCGTGAGGGCATTCTTGAAGTACTTAACTTAACTAACTTACTTAATCGGTACTTAATCTATAGCTATTATGTTTACCTTAACCTAATGACATTGAGGCATGCATGTCACAGACGTGGCTCTGACTGATTGTGTAAAATGATTTTAAATGTATTTAAACTTTGGTCTTTGTCTCAAGATTTACTTTAAAGTTCTTGTTCCAAATATCATTAAAATCTGTTCAGCCGTTTAGGAATGAAAATGTTACAGACAGACAGATGGACAGACAGTTCCTTTAGAATTTTTAGAGATATATTTAATTGTTTGTTTGTTTGTATTGAATAGGCTCTGAAACTACTGAACCGATTTAAAACATTCTTTCATCATTATAAAGCTTACTTTTCAGGGAGTGACATAGGCTATATTTTATCCCGGAATTCTCACGGGAACGGGAACTACGCGGGTGAAACAGTGAGGGGTTGCTAGTAAGTTTATGTTTGTATATATATATATATAAGTAAAGGTATAAGGTACATAGATGATAGCTAAGTAAATCTTGTACTTAGCTACAAACAGGTAAATACATTATCTAATTAGGTTATTATTTGCACGCAAGGAACTATAAACAAGGAAAATACCTGTCGCTTAGATTAGATGACGCGTTGAGAAATGTCCAGCATTATTTTATTAATTTTACTATAATTATGTCAGCTGTGTGGTGCTGGCTTAGAATTTGCAACACCCCATCTCTTCCCAGGAGTGTCGTAAGAGGCGACTAAGGGATATCCACCGGGGGGCGGGCAGCAGAACCCCTGCAGAACAATTTAATTCTACCACCGAACTGCGATCAAAACCCACATGCCCAGCGTGGGGATTATCCCCTATCTGATAAACGCAACAATACGCGGGGGAGGCCTGCGTCCAGCAGTGGACCAATACAGGCTGTTGAGGTTGAGGTTTGTTGGTATGGTCGCGTTTTGTAACATTCACACAAACTTTCGCATTTATAATATTAGTAGAAAGTAGGATACCGACGACACGACGGCGACACGACGCGACGACGACACGACGCGTACGCTGCGATTCGAGATCCGATGGACCATGGACCACTCAAACTCAAACCAAAAAATGCTTTATATCCATAAATACGTTAAATGTGCCTACACTTAGAAAAGGTCAAATCACATTTCAAAATTACACTGACACGGAAATAAAGTAGATTTCAGCTTCGGAATTTAGACAAAAGTATATCCTCCTCCTTTTTTTGAAGTCAGTTAAAAAGACACACATTTAGCGTGTTTGTTGTTATTTTTCGAGTTGGAGCAAATCCGTCCCAAGTTTTTTATCCCCTAGATAATCTGATATTTTAAAGTAAGCCTTCTTGCACAGTAAAGTTTAGACAGTTTATTTGAATTTTTTAGTGATATTTTTTGCAGCTCAGTAGTGCTTTTGTTGTAGAAGCGTATACTTTGCCCTTGAAAATATACATTCGTTATATAAAGCCTAGTTGTGGTAACAGCGAGTTTATGTTAATTTCTAGTACATATTTAAAATCTGTATGTCACATTTTTTTAGGAAACTTTAATTTTTATGAGTACACAACATTACCTATTTCATTACTATATTGACTTGGTACCTACCTACTGTCATTATATACACAGCTTTTATCCATCGTACCAAGAGATGAACATACATAATCTGTCACCCAAGACAAACACTGTTCATTCTACCATGTACTAAGATGACATACGAAGTTTCCACATAGCAATCTATCCCGAACAGTAATGTAAGTATTGCAAAAACTACGAATTAGACGGGTTATTACGACGCCGTTACAACATGAGCTACGTAACGTTGCGCAACGTAGGCCGGTTGACAAGGTTTAATAATGTAGACAAACAGAAACTGGCTGGTTGAATGATCGTGAAGAACAGTTGATAATCGCAGTGGGGGCACCACTTGGCTTAAGCCTCCAATTCGTGTTGGCCCAACGTTGCCGAGTGAAAGCCTATACTATACCAACGTGTAGACGGCATGTTTGCATTGCCTTGCCATCGCTTGGTATCGCTCGCCTAGCTGGCCTAGTGAATACAAGAGCCAACATGTAAAGAGGTCATTTGCAGTGACTTGTCACTGCTCGCGGCCACTCGCCGCACTTCGGAGCCGTGTTGTTTTTTCTGCACAAATCAAAGGCGCTTGCCTGCGCTCGACCAATCGAGTTGTGTAGTTTGAGGTGCAATAGTTTGCGTAGACTTGGCAAACTTCAAGACGGTGGCACTTGTCTTGTATCGATTTGCCTACGCTCGCGTTTGCTTCGGCCAACATATATTGGGGGCTTTAGAATTTGCACAGCCCCAACTCTTCCCGTGGGTGTCGTAAAAGGCGCCTAAGGGAAATCGGGCGGGCAACAGCGCCTGCAACAATTCTGCCAACCACCTTACTGCGATTTCCATTCCGCATGCCCTGAGTATTGGGGATTATGGGAATTACCTCAATGAGATAAAAGCCAAGCGCTTCATAGCGATAACGAGGGCTTAGTAATAGGGTTTCGTTTGCAATTCAAAGGTTTTTGGCTGAAAAACAGCGCTGAGCGGCAATCGTTAAGCACACGCTGAGCCAACACCTATTTCGGCACAGGGTCATGGGGGCAAAACTCGATTTATCGCCCAGCATACTATTTTTAATTTAGTACCGACCTCCTTGTTCTTTGTTTTAGTTTTGTATGTTTTTATCTGTATGTTTTCATTTTTCTTTGTGTGTGTGTCGAAATAAACGAAATTCTATTCTATTATATTCAGGGTGCAAACGAAACCCTATTATACTAAGCCCTCTCGTTATCGCTATGAAACTTCTTCTTCTTCTTCTTCTGGAAGGTACTCAAGCCTAAAAAAAAGGGTTCTCTATTGATAAATAATGGTACATCACTAAGCAAGGCCTTTCTGTCGATAAAGTAATGTTGTGATTGAGATATGAAAGTGCAATTTTTTAAATTAAGTCAAAGGTGGGTAAAAATTCCGTGTTGAAAATGTGTGCTTATGTCAAATCTACAAAAGAGAACGAGTTTCAAGAGGTTTTCAATTCGACTGATTTATTTTTTATGTTTGTTACCTCAGAACTTTTGGTCGGGTGATCCGATTTTGATGATTCTTTTTTTATGTCAAAGCTGGTGTTTCCCGTGTGGTCCCATTTCAATTTGGTCCAGTTCTGACAATGGCATCCATGAGAAAACCATATACCTAATTGAAGTCGGTTTTTAGTTTTTTCAAACAAACTCAATTATTTTACCTTGATCGACTACTAGTAGTAGTACTACCTACCTAAAATAGGTAGTATTTTATTTAGCTCACATTCACAAACTTAGAGCATAAGTAGTTATCGGCCGAGATACAACCTGTAAGTGAGTCAATTGCAAATCAGCCAGCCTTGCGAGCCCAAAGAGATTCCAAAGCCTAAATAAAACCTGCTGGTAACTATGTCAGTCATTGAGTAAGACGCAAGTCAGAGTTGCGTGGAGAAGCGAAGTGTTGGTATGAACCACAGATCTCAGAAACTAAGGTATGAACGTACAGTACCCGGCGATTAATAATGCACATCGATCTGAATTGAGACTTGAGGTCGTGCAGTATGGAGTCGTCCAAAATAGATTTTGTAAGTGCATTATTTAGGTGAATAAACCGTAGGTGAATTCTCCTTTAGGTATATCGATCAGTCACACGTTACGTTACAACGAAGTTCTGTGAAACGATCTGTAGGTATTTTAATTCCAAAGGTCGATGTGCATTACATTATTTATCGCCGGGTACTGTAACGGGGTTATTAAGTATAGATGAAGAACTGTGTGCTGGCTTAGATTTTGCACCACCATAAATCTTCCCGTGGGTGTCGTCGTTAGCGCAGAGATATTCAACGGGGAGCGGGCAGAAAATTTCTACCACCGAACT
Source organism: Eupithecia tripunctaria (assembly GCA_955876795.1). NCBI lineage: Eukaryota > Metazoa > Arthropoda > Insecta > Lepidoptera > Geometridae > Eupithecia > Eupithecia tripunctaria. Next base: position 6,131,751 of record OY041627.1, read on the forward strand.
GCAATTCCCTAGCCGCATGCCCAGCGTGGGGATTATGGGCATTATCTCCCCATGAGATACGGAAATAACGCGGTAGAGGAGATGAGGAAAGCAACTTCTGAATGTCAGCAAATTATGAATTGAATTAAATTGAATAATTAATTTATGTTAAAAAACAATTTTATATTTTGGTTACTACCTTAAAGCTTGTAAGGTTTATCTAAACACAGAATGAATATAATATGTGTTAGTTTTGTCAAAAAAATCTCAAATTTGTAATGATCCTTTTTAGTGCTCACTTTCGTACCAAGACCTTACACATTCTGCAAGTTTCAAATGTCAGGACAAAAAGTTTTTTAATAGTTAGTATCATTGATTAATTAAAAAGGGAAGATAGGTTACGTTCTCCCAGCGCTTACTCAAAAATTGGCATGTGTTACAACTACACGCAAACACATACGCTCACAGTTATATTTCCAGTCCTGTGCAATATAAAGAAGAACAATGACGGAAAGACGTACCTAAGACCGAAGTGAGACCGAGACAACAATATTTCACGCGAATCACGAACGGCCGCCGTGCCGCCGCCGCCGCCGGTCCGACGGTGACTGAGGTGGGGAGCACACAATTTTACACAATATGAGGTATTTTTGGAGAAACTAGTACCTCATCTTCCTTTTTTAATTTATCAATGGTTAGTATAGATTAAATACAAAGAGATACATTGTACAGATACAGTTCAGCACTTTGGATTTTTTAAAAATAAAAGTACCTACCTACTTATAATTTTATTCCATGAACATATTATGAACTTCATTAAAAATAAAATTACAATCAAATAATAGAAATAAGATAGTTAAAAATAGTTAAAACTAGTAGGTATTTATAATTGAGCTAACTGCACACTGTTGCAAACAATCTACAGTTATCTCCATTGAAAAGCTCAGGTAGTTAAAGTTTTTAATCTTTATCTTAAGATTTATTACATGATATCTAAATTAATTAACATAAATCACGTTGGCGCTTCTACTTTCTTCGAATTTTCACTTCCTGATCGTGCAAAATTTATGATCTGTTTACTAATTCATAGATTCTATTTCACTCCGATCGTTTAGATATATTAACTGACATAACATAACTGATCAAAAAACGATTATAATTCATTATGAATGTAAGCGGGTTAACTACGAACCTTGTTTGTGTTGGAAGAACACCAACGTTTCATCCCTTAACGAGGGACATCTTCAGGGCGAATGCGGTTCTAGACGCGCGCGTTCCGCATCCCTTCCCTGGGAAGGCATTCGCCCTGAAGATGTCCCTCGTTAAGGGATGAAACGTTGGTGTTCTTCCAACACAAACAAGGTTCGTAGCTAACCCGCTTACATTCATAATGAATTCGTCAAACTACGAAAGTTTCTATAGTAAAACGATTATAATTGTTTTTTTTTTAAACTTACGCGATCAGAACACGTTATTATAAATATTCACGTCAGTGCATCGCGGACACGGTTAGTGTTGTGTGTCGTCCGAGTGTACAGATGGACATCCCTAGTTCAGAAGATCAAGTGAGGGTAGTTGCAAAAAAAAATGCAGCCCCCGCTTCGCAAAGGCGGTAGCTCCAGAACTCCAGTCATCCCGTGACCACGACAGAGTGTAAACCTGTTGAAACGTCGGGAAAAATAGGTATATAAACGCGATAAATACCCGTGAATATTTATAATAGTGATTATAATTGGGACGTAACATGTCTCACGGTTAGGCGTTCACAGGGGGTGAACGAACACCAATTGGTAGAAACCTTTGTAAACTAGCTGGCTTATCGTATTATAATGAAATTACAAGAATGTGGTCCCTCAACTACTATAAATACTATAAATGGTGGACATAATGCCAGCTGTGAAATTACGCAAAAACCACCCATTCTTTATTCACACTTGAAAGTCCCTGGAATGGGCTGGAATGACATAACTGATCAAAAAACTAATATAATTGGGACGTAACATGTCTCACGGTTGGGCGTTCACAGGGGGTGAACAAACACCTTTGTAAACTAGCTGGCTTTTCGTATAAGAATGAAATTACAAGAATGTGGTCCCTCAGAACTACAAATACTATAAATGGTGGACATATGCCAGCTGTGAAATTACGCAAAAACCACCCATTCTTTATTCTTTAGATCAGCTGTGCGATAACACAAAAACTACCCATCCTAGGCATATTGACACTTGAAAGCCCCTGGAATGGCCTTCGTGATTGGCAATGTAATCGCACAGCTGATCTAGGGGAGAAACATTGCATAATACTGTTTGCGACAGGCTTATTATAAAGGATTTCAATAAAAATTATTAATTAGCTGCGCCCCGCGGCTTCGGACACTTATTCCACAGGAACTGATTGATGGGATAAAGTGTTATTCCAGGCCAAGAACTTCCTGTATGCAAAATTTCAGCCCGATCCGTTCTGTAGTTTTTGCGTGAAAGAGCAACAAACATGTTTACATAAATGTTTACAAACTTTCGCGTTTATAATATTAGTAGGATTCTAACTATGGCCTACTGCTATATTTGTCGCGAAGGCGAAGAAATATTTTGAGTACCTACCTAGGTTGTAGGTAGGTTGATAAAGATTTTAGCGGACTGGCCATAACCGGTCGAGGCGAAGCGGGCGCGTGCGCGGCGCGGTCCTTCGGCGATGAACGGCCGACGATTCATTCTGTTACGAGACAGCAAGCGAGACACATCGGTGAGTGACTTTGAGTTACATTGTATGCAATTGAGATCTTTTGCCACCGATATTAGAAGCAGTTTCAGATTATAATTGTTGTGTGTATACCAATTCGTTAGTCTGTCTGCGGACAAGTAGATCAGAGATAAAGTGTGAGGAACGGGATGGCTATAGGGGAGGATGGAGGCCATAAGGGGAATTATCCCCATAACAGTAAGAATCTGTAACCAGAGCACAGGTGGAACAGCCATCATAGCTCGCAGATCCAGAGCACAGGTGGAACAGCCATCATAGCTCGCTGAACCAGAGCACAGGTGGAACAGCCATCATAGCTCAATGAACAACAGTCCGATGGAACAACCATCACAGTCCGATGAATTAGTCATCACATCCAGATAGAACAGCTAAGTATCATGTCAAATGGCTTAGCCTTAGAACCGGTGAAACAACCACCTTGTTCTTGCATAACCTTATTTCAGCACTTCTATAATTACTTTTTTAATGTTTACCACATACATACCTACATATAATATTCGTCATAATTCAGAGTATTGAGGTATTTGGCGACATGGTGGAGATGCAGGGATATATTATCTCAAACCTTACAGTCTAAAAGAATCGGAACACAGTGAGTTATAAATTTATAATAGATACACTAGTACGCTAGTAGTAGTAATTCAATGTCCGTACATGATTTCGTAAAATGTCATGTGGGTAGTTTTACTAAAGGTGTTCGCCCGGTTCGACGGAGTAACTTAGTAAAATTCTATAATTAGATCGTAGAATATTTTACGACTTTGCCTATCTGCAAATTTGCGAAGTAGACAAAAATTTCAAGCATTTTACTACCGTTTGGTAGACCAGGTACCTACTATATTAGTAGGATATTATGCTGCATGACCGTTGCTTTCTTGCACTAAAGGAATTGTGTAGATTTTACACTTTGCCCGGGCGTAAAAGTTGGTTTTTATTTAGATGTAGTGTCGATTCGCCCATTAAGGATCATTTTCACAATTTCCTCATAGACTTCGCAAGGAGGATTATGCACATTAACTGTACAAAACAATACCAACAGGAACAACTTATGGTAGTTAAGAGTGTGCAATAAGGCCGCTACCAGATGGATTTCGAGCGGGATCACAAGATATGGTTTTCTTGCGAGTGAGAAGTACAGAGCATACGTGCACCGAATTTACTATTTGCCAAAACTGTTTTTACTTAATTACGGGTTGATGAAGCAACCAATCGAAAAATTAAAAGACACAACTCAAGAAATAAGTCTAGGTTTTTTAGCAAAACAAAAACCGAAGAAGAAATGTGTGCTGCTCCTGAGATAAATAGCAAAATGTGTGCAAAATATATATTTTTCCTAAAAATAAACTATTGAGAAAACTTTCAACAAACGTGTTTACTAATACACGTAATTCAAGATAAAATATCCAAGTAACATTACTTTATTAGGAAGATCTGTGAAAGCTACCACCTTTCACAGATTCTGAGATAAATAACGATTTTAAAGTGCAATTTTGAAGTAAATTGCTTATGGCACACTCATAAAGAATTAAAACAAAGACTGAGGCCGTTGGCGCAATGGGCGGCCTTATTTGTTCCAGGCAACCTTTGAGCAAGATAATAAATCTACCTATGCACTAGACCCGTAGTAGGTATCTAGGGTGTTCTTACACTGTATGACACTTTGAGTTTATTAAAAGACCTACACCTAATGTGACTGACCTGTACCTAATGTGTTACAAATACAATATATTAGGCCTACCAAACAAGTTCGGGCATTGTATATTAATACAAGACAAAGTAACGTATTTTTTTGTAAATTCAGGTAAAGTCTGTTTGTTAAAAAATGCTGTGTTATTTATTGATCGTGAGAGTCAATTTGCATTAAGTGCCTTACTGCTACAGCAGGTGAAAGGGGACCTTAGTCCACTGCTGGACATACAACTAAATAAGGTTGCAGTAGATTAAAAAAGTCACTAATTACCTTCTAAATAAACCTAATGTCGTGGGGTTTTAGTAGAAACTTACGTTGATATGTACCTACTAAATTCCTTGGTACCCACGTAGACAGTAGATAGCAAGTCACAAATAAAAATCTTGCAACCTTGAAATAAAAATAAAGCTTCAAATACAGCCCTAATGCAAAAAGATGAGACGTTGGGAAGAGGCGGCGTCTCACATGAGACGTTGGGAAAAACCGCGTGTGAGATATTGAGAATAGCTCGTAATTGCTACCTATAGTACCTAAGAAACATAGGTAGGCAAGAACTTAATACAAGTAAGTTGCTAAATAAATTACAATGTTGTTGTAGATTTTACATAAGGACAAGATCTTTCGCTCATGGTCAGTTCAAATGAGGAACTGTACTTAAAATAAACAAAATAAGTATCGTCCTAACCCGTTTGAAATTATTGTACGAATCAGTACAATCGTGCATAAACTCTGCCCAGTGTGCCCTTAAGCAAATATCTGATGGTGAAGGTAACTAAAGAGAGTTAGAGTACCACGGAGCTAAACTTAAGAGTGCTACTCAGAGGTTTGTGGTAAAAATCCACATCTATTGTAAATAAGCTACAGAAACTGACACTGCTAAGATAACCGAGTACACGTTTATACAAATTCAGGCTGAAGACAAGGGAACAGAATTAGATATTTGTATATAGCGCAATGATGAAAAACGTAGTGCAGCCACGATAAATGGCGGAAATCTTAATATTTCTGGTAAATTGACAAGAATGGAATTTACTTTTGATGGTGACATTCTCAAGTGACAGGTACCATATTTAGGACCAATCGTCATCAAATACTGACGGTAGAAGTATCAATGAAATAGAAGGATAAGATAAGACACAACTAACACAAATAATAGCATAGCTGTCCAAACTCTAAAGGAAAAGTTCGGTAAACCTGCGGCAATTATTGACGCACATTATGTGGCATTATACAGGATAAAACCAGTCAATAAAAATCAAATAAAATAATGCAGATATGTACTTAATGGAATAGAGAGACACCTACTCGTATTGAGCTCCCTAGGCGAAGACGTAAATCACGAGCATCTCGGACTGATGACAATGGAGAAATTCTCTAAAGATCAAATCTAAGAAGTAAGAATGAAGATGATAGATGAAGAAGAAAAAGTAGACGGTATCAGAAAATATCTAGAATACATAATATCTGCTATAGATACCTCAAATAGACTAAAGACAGACACAATAGGTGTAAAGATTACAGAACCGGCAAATATAGAAGAGAAAGACATCACAGAAAAAATAACAATAGGAGCATTACATATAAAAGCTGTAGAAATAACGAACAACAGGCCACGTATAAATAATAATAATAGAAAAGACAAACACAAAAATGATAACAGACAATTCAGTAAAACACAATCAAAGAAAAGACAAAACGATGTCTCTGAAAGTTCAGAAGAGGAAATTTACGAGAAAATGTGTATGTTGTTGGCAAGATTATTTTAATGCCAAATCTACTAGGTACAAAAATGTTCAGAACAGGAAAGCTCAACTAGGAAACCGTTGCTTTAATTGCTTTCAAGAAGGTCACAGGCACAATCTTAGTTTCGGATATCTGTGGTCACAGGGCAAGCACCTGTAGAAGTAATCGCAAGTGTTAGTATTGCTCTGAATATGGTGCGTATAAACAGGCCATATTTTGTCCTAAAAAAATTGCACAGAGACGGTGGTAAATGAAGTCGGCTAAAACAGAGAGTTAACATAATTATGAATATGGCTATAAACACTAAGATGTTTAAGACCTTGCTTAGTCATTGTAAATAGATCTGAGAAAGATTACGTTTTCTCAGTTACGCTTGTTAGCGTTCGAGCATTGCCGAGTCAAATACCTATAGCCATAACTATAGCCTAAAGATGCTTGTTCATTACTGATTAAATAGACCTATAAGTATAAGTATTAACTTTTTGGTGCGAAATCACCACCTGAAATGAATGAATTGAATGCCTTTTACGAGTAGATTGTAATATGCAGAAATAATGAATCAGGCAGTGATTAGATTGATAGTAATGAATTGACTATTATTTATCTTCGTTTTTCTCGAGGGAAAGGGTATTCATTATTTTTTGTTTGGTCAGGCAAAATCAGTGGCATTATAGAGTCGTAATTAGTTTAGTACACTGGCGTATTAACTATCTACGAAGTACATCCTGAATGATATAATACATATAACGGAAAGGGATCCTAACATCCGTATCCAATCCGACTACCCCACAAAAGCATACAGAAGGAACTCCTTGCGTTCGTAAAGATGTAAAATTAAATAACGAAAGTTGTTAAAATGTAATTATTGCTATCATCCACAAAACTTAAGGGGCCTTCCCGGTCCTATTATCGTCAACGAGAGCGTGATTGAAAAACTTGTTGTTTCAACCAGCGCAATGTAAAAGAAAGAGGCAAAGCGACAAGAGAGAGGAATCGCCTGATCCCTCGTCGGCATTTGGTTAGTTTCGCAGTTCACTCGCAGGTAATCGGCCCTAGGAAAAACAGTGTTTAGAAATTTCATGAAACTTGCAACAGGGAAATAAGAGTTTTTTAGTAAGCCTTACAAGTTTGTGTGAAATGAAACTTTGTGTCGTTTAGAATCTCCATTAGATTTGCAAGGTTTCTATCTAAATATTGTGTTTACTTATACAATTTATGTATATAATATAATATACCTTTTAGTTAAAAGTTTCAAAGAAAGATGTATTACAACGCCATAATCACGTAAGAGCGTTTGTATGAAAAGTAAGACGGGTTGGCCGCTCTTAAATAAAGATAAAGATAAAGATAAAGATAAAGATAAAGATAAAGATAAAGATAAAGATAAAGATAAAGATAAAGATAAAGATAAAGATAAAGATAAAGATAAAGATAAAGATAAAGATAAAGATAAAGATAAAGATAAAGATAAAGATAAAGATAAAGATAAAGATAAAGATAAAGATAAAGATAAAGATAAAGATAAAGATAAAGATAAAGATAAAGATAAAGATAAAGATAAAGATAAAGATAAAGATAAAGATAAAGATAAAGATAAAGATAAAGATAAAGATAAAGATAAAGATAAAGATAAAGATAAAGATCATTTATTTGCTTAAACATGTGTAGATATAAGATTTTATAAACAGGTATGCAAGTATCAACATGTTTTACCGATTACGGTGTACAAATTATGAAAAATGCCATGCAACAGAGACAGAAGCTAAAATAATAATGAAGTTATTAAGGTGTGTATAAGTTGTAATTGTAAGTGCATTGTACAGACTCTTCAATGCAAGTGTACGCTGTAGTTGTTAATAAGCTCAGTTCTTTACACGCTAATATTAATGTTAATTTTGTTATTGGCAAGTCTACATTAGTGCCCTTAAGGGACTAAAATAACGTTCCGGCTCGTAGACGAGAATTGCTGGTAGTTCATTTCTATTGTGATGTAGATTGATAAATTATGTCACAGTTTTTGTATAGTAACCCACAGAGTTACTATTTTTGTAAAGACAACTGTATGATGCATGGGCCGATCGAGCCTTCGTGACTAAACGCCCGTGCCGGTTAAATAAAATCACTATTGCTTTGACTAATAGCAATCTAGTTTTGAGACAGTGTAAAGTAATTCTGCCATTTGTGCCGCGAATAATGATTTCTAAAATGAAACAGATTTAAGTCACTACAAATAACCTACCAACAAAACAATATCTGTCTGGTATAGATTGAGTACCAAGGCAGATAAATAGACTGGTAAAGGTATGCGACGCTGCGTTGCTTTGCAGCGAACTTGTATCGTGAGCGCCCAGGGCAGTCAAAATATTAAAGTTAAAATTCAGGTTGAGTTTCTGTCAAAAATCTTGCAGCGTCCAAACATCAACATTTTTAGACTAACTCCTTGGTTGAGGAGGGTCTTACGAATACTATTACTATAGATATTGTCGAAGAATGAAATGAAATTAGAATCAAATATGCTAAGTTAACTACTCAGAAGCAACGCTAGGTTTGCCACATAGAGAGAGTAGTAAAAGAACTATATGTCGGAGAATGTTTTCTTTCCATAAGAACTATGTAGCAGTAACAAATTGCCATAGTTGATTGTATCGGATAACGTCAAATAATTCAAACTTACAGCTACACATAGGAAGCAATTGACGCTGAAATGTATACTAGAATTAGCTCCATGGTATGGACTGAATGGAGGTTTGGACCGGAATGGTGTATACTATGAAGAGAGTATTGGACACACACAATCAGTTGTGTACGAAAATAAAAGAGCTTGAAGCTATGATCACAACCGCTTACGACGACGGTAGTTGCTGAGCTGGAGTAGGTACGTGTTTACTCGTCAAGATTATCTGCGTGTCGATGATTTTGCAGAATAGATTGATGGTAACTAATCAATACAAGAAAGGTTTATCTACAGATAAAATCAGAGGCAAATAGGGCGCACTGGAGGGTTGGACGAATAGCAGAACTAGAAAACATTTTGGATTGGCAGGTAAAAGTTGCAAGAGACATTGAAAGAGACACAGATCCACTTAAACAGATTGAGTCCCAAATGATAATAGGTAAAAGATAATTTTTATTGGCTCATAAAACAAGAAAGTATAATGATAAATAGAAGAAAATACACAGTTATAAAATACAGTATGAGACCAAAAGACTGCCACTCAAAGAAGAGAAAAGGAATGATGAAGAGTAAAATGAAGAGCGCAGGTCTTCTGTAGCACCTGGCGTAAAGCGCATTAATTGAACAAAGAGCAAAGTGTAGTTTCAAATGTAGACCCAGTTCCACTGATCAGAGCTAAAGGTTCTGAGGAACATAGAATAAAGTCAGTACATCATGCTGCGGTGCAACCAGAATCAAAAGCTGATACAGTAGAAATCAGTATGAGGCCTGATTGGCCTCATACTTCAGCTCGGGCTTCAGTGGTTAAAGTCAGAGAAAAGGTCAAGGAGTGGACCACTTACTTATTAATTGTTTCACCAGTAAATTCAGTTAATGTTCAAAGACAGATTAAGTGATCGACATACAAATCCTTGTTTGATAAATAGTATTGATATTAATATCTTTATTTCTCATTCTTCCTTGAAGGGGGGGAATGTCGCGAAGGCGAAGAAATATTTTGAGTACCTACCTAGGTTGTAGGTAGGTTGATAAAGATTTTAGCGGACTGGCCATAACCGGTCGAGGCGAAGCGGGCGCGTGCGCGGCGCGGTCCTTCGGCGATGAACGGCCGACGATTCATTCTGTTACGAGACAGCAAGCGAGACACATCGGTGAGTGACTTTGAGTTACATTGTATGCAATTGAGATCTTTTGCCACCGATATTAGAAGCAGTTTCAGATTATAATTGTTGTGTGTATACCAATTCGTTAGACTGTCTGCGGACAAGTAGATCAGAGATAAAGTGTGAGGAACGGGATGGCTATAGGGGAGGATGGAGGCCATAAGGGGAATTATCCCCATAACAGTAAGAATCTGTAACCAGAGCACAGGTGGAACAGCCATCATAGCTCGCAGATCCAGAGCACAGGTGGAACAGCCATCATAGCTCGCTGAACCAGAGCACAGGTGGAACAGCCATCATAGCTCAATGAACAACAGTCCGATGGAACAACCATCACAGTCCGATGAATTAGTCATCACATCCAGATAGAACAGCTAAGTATCATGTCAAATGGCTTAGCCTTAGAACCGGTGAAACAACCACCTTGTTCTTGCATAACCTTATTTCAGCACTTCTATAATTACTTTTTTAATGTTTACCACATACATACCTACATATAATATTCGTCATAATTCAGAGTATTGAGGTATTTGGCGACAATATTGTAATTTTAGAAAATGACAAAAAACTCAAGCTGTTTATAGAGTAATTAGTCTTGTCTTAGTGCTTATTTTGTAAGTCTAAACAAATAAACGATTAGACTCTGACTGTATAAACTGGGGTAGGCACTTTGTCCTCCAGGTTATTTGTACGCCCCCCTCAGGTTTACGCCGTGTCTGAGCATTGCTTGCACCGCCCTATTTACAGCACTGATTACAACATTACACGTAGCCATGTCAATGAGAGCCACATAACTTGGCTTGGCGCTCCGTTCTCCGTAAAACTGATAATTAAGTCGAGGTTGTATTGCATGGCATACCTTTACCTCTAAAGGTTTTATGAAACAAAAACCTGCTGGGAAACTTGTTTAGCGCGGGGCCATTCTAAAAACTACCTTAGCATGTTAAAAATAATATTTTATAGCAATTTTCGCGAAACTTTGGAAGATGTATTGGATAAATCTATTTTTCGACGACCTCCGTGGCGCGGTGGGCGAAGGTCCGCCTGCGACGCAGGAGGTTGCGGGTTCGATACCCGCCTCGGGAGAAAAGTGTGTACAATTTTCAGCTACTTGTTCAGGGAGTTCTGAATGTTTTCTATGTATAATATAAAAAATATCTATCCATGTAGTGTATTGTATTATGTATATCAGTTATCTAGTACCCATAACACAAGCTCTGCTTAGCTTGGGGCTAGATAATTATGTGTGAATTGTCGAACATTATTTATTTATTTATATCGATGGATGGATGTTTGTTACTTACAACACGCCGAACCTTTCGTACTGTAATTTAAATTATAATCCTGGAATCAAACATAGGCAACTTTTTAACTCAAATAATTTGGTTTGTTTTGAAAAAACTATAAACCGACTTCAATTATATGGATCCCATTGTCAGAACTGGACTTAATTTAAATAAGACTACACGGGAAGCACCAGCTTTCGTATAAAAAAAGAATCATGGAAATCGGACTACCCAGTCAAAAGTTCTGAGGTACCTACCTAACAAACATAAAACCGTAGGCAGAAAGTTTCTGACCGACAAGTTTCTGACAGAAACTAGTTAGTCATAAATTATAGTTTTCTAGTAACTACCTACTAATAATTGAGTCTGAGCTAAGCAGCGGACATGGGGAAACTATAAGGGTTCGTTGTTGACTAGGGGAACCCTAAAAATAGTAAAAGCAGGCAGATTGTATTGCTTTGATCCGTAAAGTCAACAAGATGATTTAGGGCTCTAATACATACATATTGGTAAATTATTAAAATGCCAAAAGGCTTATAAGGTAGGCGGATGGCAGGTACTGTTGAATTTTGTTTTAATTACTTCATTTTACGATTAATAAAATTCGTAAAAACACATAGAAAATTGTTTTTTTTTAATTTTGAGAGAAAATGTTTCTAAAGAATTCTTATTGTTAATCGTGTATAGTACCTAAGTTTACGTTTTTAGTATTTTTGTTCTGAAGTAGGTAAGTACCTACCTGTGGGCTTACCCTTGAATCCAATCCCAATCTCAATCCAATTCTAATCCGAATCAGTTCCAATCTCACCAAACGTAAAATTGGCACTCTGGAACGAAATCGAGATTGAAATTAGAATCGAGTATGAGATCGACTCTTGATCGACTCCACGTTGTTAATGACAGCGAACGGCGGGGAATTACAAACAGGGGTCCCACTTTTTCAAGTGCTTCTCGATGTTTACACAAGTTTTTCAGCCTAATTAAACTTCAACTATGGTTTGTCCACGTTGAATGGAGCATGTTAGTAAACAAAATACGACACAAATAACAAAATCTCACTTGCTTGGCGTCGACTTTCAGATATAATTGTTAGCAATTTTTATTGAAGGGAGGATTTAAAATCGACAAGTAATGTAAATTACGTATAAAAGGACGCGCCAACAAAGTGAATTTTAGGTTAAGTATGGGCGGTTAATTTACGTTTATGCCTCATTCAAAATGGACACGGTATAGTTTGCTTTTAAAGTTGAAAGTAATTTAATACATTCAGTTTTTTTTTATCAATTATTATCAAGGTATAAGCTGTAATCTTTTTTATTGTACCTACGTGAATCCAATTAAAGTGATAAATTACTACTTTAATAAATTTCGTCCATTCCAATAGGGGACAATGAATAGTAGGCCGACCTACCATCAACTTGAGGCTCTTGCAGATTTTTGGGGGAAAACCCAGGGATTGCTAAGGGTCTACTCCGCTCAGCGCATGGGAAATTTGATACAAAGAGGAGGTGGGACGAGCTGTCGGCAATCCTCAATGCGCTAGGCGGTGCCCAAAAAGATGGAAAAGGCTAAAAGGCTGTTAATTTTTTTTTTTTGCTTTTGCCTTATGTCTTCTCGATGAGCATTGGTTAAAATATCACTTATAACCGCCAAATGTGCCATTTTCTCGTCTCTGTAAATCACTAATATCCTCGCACAATCGCTAAAAAGTTAACTTTTGGGAACTGTGAAATTTCTATCGCAAACTCGATTCCATTCTCGATACGAAACGTCGAAATCGCGTCAAGAGTGCCAAAAAAGTTCATAGTTTCGAGAAGAGTCGATTTCATTTAGTTCCATAAAATTCCACCGATTTCGATTCCAATCGTGCGCTAGTTGCTCGGTCAAGAGTACCAAATTGCACGATTTCGATCCCAATTTCAAATTACGATTGGAATCGAGTCTCAAGAGTTGGCCGGCTGTACCTACTTTTGTTAGCCTTCTAATTAGGTACCAAATCAACATATTTTAGTGCTATTGTCGGATCCATACCTATAAAACTTTTTTATATTAAAAGACCAATAAATAACATGGTACAGTAAAAATTTGCGATTCAGGCTTAGGTACTAAGAGAATAAGTAAAAAAGAACCTCGTCTTGTAACTCTACCCTCATTAACGACAATAGCGCACTCAATCACTCAAGAAATTTTTGAGTAGGTAGGTATGTAGTTAATTTATTGTTCTGTGAGGTAGCCCTAAAGGCAAATGTCACATCTCAGTCTGAGGAAACAACAGCCATAGCCAATTCACAACGACCTACTAACTGAGCAAACCCAGGCCCACCAATTAGTATGCATAAACACTCACCTCAAATAACGAGCGTAAATTTACAAACACTAAACACAAACACAACAATTTTCTCACCAACAACTGACATTAGAGTTTCTGACAGCTGTCAAAAATCGCGCAACTTTTTAGTTTTTTTTTTCGTTATCAAAGAAGGTACAATACGCGCGCTTTCCTTGCATTCGGCCTCTCGACTGAATGTCCGTACGCTTAACTTTCGAATCTTGGATTGAGATAGGCTTGATGCAGTTGATTATGGTTCTTATTTGGTTTCTCTAGGGTTGCATTTAATGTGGTGGTCCATGGGATGGCTATGTAATCACATAGGTAGGTAGGAAACGTGTGGTAGGTAGGTTGCCATCTCGGACCTTGCTAAATGTCGCTTGACCTAATAACGTAACTACTGACTTGCTCATGGATTCGCTAGCAAAGTAGGTAGGTTACCTAGGTACCTACATAACATTTAGGATAGATCAGTGCCTCTTTATGATAAAGTAGCTGCGTCCCGCGGCTTCGCACGCGTAGTTCCTATGGAAACGTTTAAAGGTGATATTTATCCCGCGGGAACTGATTTATGGGATAAAAAGTAGCCTATGCTTGATTCCGGGATTAGAATTACCTGTGTGCAAAATCTCAGCCAGATCCGTTAAGTAGTTTTGTCTTGAAGAGGTAACAAACATCCATCCATCCATACATCCATACAAACTTTCGCATTTATAATATTAGTGTGACGATTATTAATTTACCATCTGCACCCGGCGGCTTCGCCGACGTAATAATCATACAAATTTCAGAAATGTATTTGTGGAAATGTACACTAGTATGGTTAGTTTTAAAAATAGGTACCTACTAATAATATACCTAAAGAGGAAAGACTTGATTGTTAGTATTGAAAAGGCTCCGAATCTACTGGACCCATAAAAAAAAGCTTACTTTTTAGGGAGTGACATAGGCTATATTTTATCCTGGCATTCCCACGGAAACGATAACTACGCGTGTGAAACCGCGAAGCGCAGCTAGTGTTTAAATAAACGTAAGTTATAAAGAAGTTAGACGTGCAGACTGTTTGACTTAGGTCACCGGGTAAACGGTGGGTCAGTTGGGTACAGTGAGTCACGCACATATTGCCGAAATTAGTACGAGTAGTGCAGTTACTTGTCTGTTCATATACGCCCTCCTACCCGCAATCTCCGCCCGGCTAGATCCCGTGCGCCTGCTCTCAAGTGAGGACGCACCACGCCCGTTTATGGGGAATATAAATACTTTGAAATGTCAGTTGACATTTTGTTTATAATTTCTAACTTACAATAGATATCGCTAAAATTGTATTACTTTACTGTGACCTTGTTAATACGCCGTGTTTTTAACTATAGGTGTCATTCTAGCTACTAGTTTGAATAGGTTGATTCTTGTTTGCATTTCGACTCGGCCTATGGTCAAGGGTGGATCTGATTGACTGTCGTTTCGGTTTTAATCATAATAGGGTATATGCATGTGATTTCAAAATGGCTAAAAAAATATATACGTATTCTCTATTGAGATAGAAACATATCTACATATTTATATTAGCATTTTGAGATGTTTTTATTGTAGAATTTAACCATTGAAAAATTGATATTTTAAATCTCAATCCCAAAATTTCAAAACGCTACGCCATTGACTAGAGCGGACGTGACATCACCGTACACATTTCTTATTTTTTTATTCT
Organism: Eupithecia tripunctaria; assembly: GCA_955876795.1. Classification (NCBI taxonomy): domain Eukaryota; kingdom Metazoa; phylum Arthropoda; class Insecta; order Lepidoptera; family Geometridae; genus Eupithecia; species Eupithecia tripunctaria. The sequence continues at coordinate 6,147,080 of OY041627.1, forward strand.
GCATGCTGCACTATGATTTGACACTATTCTGCCCACTTCACATTTCGTATTGTCGGTTATTTTCAGCTTTTTCCGATAACCTCTTTCCTGAGATGATCACTACCGAGGTCGTCACAAAAGGTTTTAATCGAGTGTGAACGTCGACGTCAAATAAACATGGCGCCAATATGGCAGCGTTTTTATCACTCGAAAATGATTGTAGTTTTGATTTGTTTTTTTTACCTTGTTATTGCGAAATTCAGTGAGCGTCTCATCATTTCTCGGTTAAATAATGACCTAAGAGTCGATTAAAACAATAAAAAAAATCGATGCATATATCCTATTGCATTGCATCACACTAATATTATAAATGCTAAAGTACGCCTGCTCTACATATCCCTACGAATCTATCCCTCCCTACTGTTGTTTTTAACCTTTTCACGCCAAAAGTACTGAACGAATCGGGCAGATTTTTTGAACAGGTAGTTCAAGGCCTGGAATAAGACATAGGCTAGGCATAGGCAGGTATAGGGCAGAAACTAGTTAACTAATATACAGGAAATAGAAACAATTTATTTGAAAGCTATATTTTTTTATAAATAAAAAAAAATTACAGAATGGGCAGAAATAAAACCCATCCTGCTGATGTAATTGCAAATGCAACAATCACAAGAGAACCCTTTTCGACAGCCACAATCTAAATCACCACCCCCATCAGCGGCTAGACAAAAAAATTTATTTATTTAATGGTACTAGTTAGGAATTAAGCAAAGCAGTGATTGTAGTGGGATAAAAATAGGGTGTTAGTACAAAAAATCAAGACTGCAAAATGATGTGCATCGCCTTAACAAAAGTGATTTTATAACGGTATTATAGTTACAAAAAACTATTTTTATGTTGTCGTTTTTCCTCTTAAATTAAAAAAAACATATCTAATTTTTTCAATGTACTAATTAGGTATTAAGCAAAGCAATGATTATAGTGGGATAAAAACAGGATGTTAGTAAAAAAATTCAATTCAATTCAAATTCAATTTTATAACGGTATTAAAGTTACTAAAAACCATTTTATGTTGAACCGTTTTTCCATTAAGTTTTATTAAAAATATAATTTATTTAATGAGTGTCTATTATTAATTATTTACCGAAGAAAACCCCTAAACCCATTGTTAACCAACGGTTGACTCATTGTTCACCACAGGGTGTAAACAATGGGTCATTTACGCTGTTTTAAAAAAACCTAATTTCCCCTGCTCTTCATCATCCGAGGTCAATGATTTTGTAATTCTCCGGGAGTTTGTATAATATAATACATGAAACCAAATTATAGCCCAATCAGACAAATAATCTTTGAGATATGAGCTATTAAAAAAAATACTCAGTGTTTACCCGGTGACCCTAATTTTTTGTTTTATTCTATTAATCAAATTTGCTATGTGCTCAAATAAAATGTTATTTTTATGTAGGTAGACGGTCCGCCAATTTTATCTCGTGTGCCTTTATAGGAGAGTATAAGTAGAATCCATCGAGTATAAAGTTTATACTCGATAGATTCTAGGTACTTTATACATATACCTACCATAAAAAGGTCTTTTGGTACCTACCTATAGTCCATCGAGTGTATGTGCCACCTTGTGATGGTTAAAATGTAGTTAATTCGATAAATTGGATAATAAATTGCAGATTCCCACCAATAAAATTAAAGCTATGGTATTTTCCAAAATGTCAAGAAGCACCGAATCGTTCAAAGATCAACATTTTGTTTTCCTCATCTAAAATGGTGTTAAGTTCACAGGATTTTGTAAGGTCGTATCGATTTAAAAGAACTTAATTAAAGGTCTTTTCCGTATTTTATAAAAGCTTTTGTCTGCTACATTCATGAAATAACTGGTTAAAAATCCATTGCGATGCGAACACCCAGCTAAAAATAACCTTGTTTTAGGGTTCTGTACCTCGAAAGGAAAAAACGGAACCCAAGGATCACTTTGTTGTCCGTCCGTCAAGTCTGTCTGTCTGTCAAGACTCTTTCTCAGGAACGCGTGGAGCTATCAAGCTGGAATTTTTATCAAATACCAAATTTACGCAAATTTTCGACACTCGCAAGGGAATCAAAACCTACAGAGTAACTCAGAATGTTGAAATTTGGTACGACGTCTTATACCATTAAAGCTAAAACCGTAAATTTTTAATTACTTACGTCATATACATAATAAAAATAATTTTAAACTTACTACCCTTTTCCTCATAAACGCGTAGATGTATTATTGGTACATTATTCTCAAGCCACTGTAAGCACTATATCGCTCTTGAAACGCCCTAGAAATTTATTTAAATCTCCACATTACTGATACATTATTTATTTATTTATTTATTTATTTATTCGTCTCACAAAATCCACAGCCCTTAATTTATAACAAACATGTGTTTTTTTCAAAACCTACCTAATATCAAGAAAATGTAATTTGATCTCATATTTAGCTTCTAGTACCTACATACCATATTTACGTTAATAATTTAAGTTTATTTTATCTAGCTTATAAGTTTTCCTTAGCTTTTATTCATATTTTTATTACTTCTACTACCCATTCTATTTCTATTATTTTCACGTTTCTCTTTGCATTGTTAGTTTAGTCGACCCATAATTTTGCCCATGCTGTGGCACTCTGTATTTTAGAAAAACACTAGACTTAAGACCACTTTATTTTTTTACTCTGTATGCGATGTGTTTTTTCTGTTGGGTGTCCATAAATAAATAAATACACAAAGAACCCTTCGTGCTTGACCGGATTTTTTGATTTCTCCTACTTCTCAGCCTTTATTGGTCCACAGATGGACGCAGGCCTCCCCTCGAGATTGTTAAAATAAATAACAGATGTAACTCAAAATCCGCATCAAATGTACAGCAGTTGTGCCAATCAAACAGAAAAAAAATAAACAAACAATTGAATTTGGAACCATAGTTATCCATTCCCGTTACTTTTTTGACTGAATGTCTAGAACATTTTAATAATTCAGATAATTCATTTCTTTTGTATGTCGTTAACAGAGGTTTTCCATAAAATATGTTTTGTATACAAAGAGGTTACAAAAACCGAAGAACGAATTATTTACAATATTCCTTAGGTTTTGTAACCTCTGGTCTATACTAATATTATAAAGAGGAAATATTTGATTGTTTGTTTGTATTGAATAAGCATCGAAACTTCTGGACCAATTTAAGAATTTCCGAACGAACGAATATAAGAATAGATCAATTTCAACTACAACGTGAAGAATAGTTTTTTAGGTTTACTTAAGTTAATGGGCGACACGTTAATTTTCATATCATTAAAAGCTTACTTTTCAGGGAGTGACATAGGCTATATTTTTCCCGGAATTCCCACTGGCACGGGAACTACGCGGGTGAAGCCGCGAAGCGCTGCTAGTATACAGTAAATATCCTGATTTTCTGTGCAGCCGCGGTCAGAAGCCAGTAATCTCCTCAACCTCAACCCCGACAGCCTGTATTGGTCCACTGCTGGACGCAGGCCTCCTCCTAATAGGGTATATGCATGTGATTTCAAAATGGCTAAAAAAATTTATACGTATTCTCTATTGTTAAAGAAACATATCTACATATTATTTATTTTAGATTTTTGAGATGTTTTTATCGTAGAATTTTACCATTGAAAAATTGATATTTCATATCTCAATCGCAAAATTTCAAAACGCTACGCCATTGACTAGAGCGGACGTGACATCGCTGTTCACATTTATTCTTTTTTTATTCTGCTTGCTGCACCATGATTTGACACTATTCTGCCCACTTCACATTTCGTATTTTAGGTTATTTTCAGATTTTTCGGAAAACCTCTTTTCTGAGATGATCACTACTGAGGTCGTCACAAAAGGTTTTAATCGAGTGTGAACGTGGACGTCAGATAAACATGGCGCTAATATGGCAGCGTTTTTATCACCCGAAAATGATTGTAGTTTTGATTTGTTTTTTTTACCTTATTATTGCGAAATTCAGTGAGCGCCTTATAATTTTTCGGTTAAATGATGACCTAAAGAATCGATTAAAACGATAAAAAAAATTGATGCATATTCATATATTAGCGCCTTATTGGCGTTTATCTCAAGGAGGGTAATACCCATAATCCCCACGCGGGGCATGCGGGGTGGGGATCGCAGTTTGGTGGTATACTTGTTCTGCAGGGTGCTGCCCGCCCCCGTTGTATATCCCTTAGTCGCTTTTTACGACACCCGCGGGAAGAGTTGGGGTGGCGCAAATTCTAAGACAGCACCACATAGCTAGTAGTCTATTTATTAAATAAATTGTAGTTATAAATTAAAAGGGTCCTACTCCTCATACAAGAGAAGGGGTTAGTAACATTATTTGCTTCATTTAATAAAAAATCCTACATAAATACCCTTAACGTGCAAGTCCGACTTGCAATTTACTGGTTTTTTTTCATTTGATCAAATACATAGCTGAGACTCGTAGTTTGTACCGTCCACGAAACTATCGCCATATTAAAGAATTACGTTATCTTAAAAAAGACATTAAAATAGCCGACGACCTCTGTGGCGCGGTGGGCGAAGGTCCGCCTGCGACGCAGGACACGGGTTCGATTTCCGCCTCGGGACAAATATTTGTACGATCTGCAGATATTTGTTCAGGGCGTTCTGGATGTTTTCTATGTATAATAAAAAATATATATCTATGTAGTGTATTGTATTATGTATATACATAATACAATACACTACACTACTACACTACTTACTAGATAACTGATATCAGTTATCTAGTAACCATAAAACAAGCTTTGCTTAGCTTGGGGCTAGATAATGCTGTGTGAATTGTCCAGCATTATTTAAAATGAAAACATTTTGTTAAAAAGGTAAAATTTAATGCATTTGTGATAAAGATTAAATATTATTATAAAATAATTATATTATGATATAAAAAAGCGTTTGTAAAAATAATACTGCAACATAATCAAATAATATTCTAGCACATCTAAAATAGGTTAAAAAATAGTGAAGTGTACAATTAGTTTTAAATAAATTAAATGACCTCAATTTATAATTAGCTACTGATTGAGCGAACTTTTCATAAAAGTAAGCATTTTGAAAAAAAAAAGACGTGTGGCACTCGGGGACTGCCGCGGTAAAGCTATTGCAATGCCATCTAGAGGCGAGTTGCAGAACTAAAGAGACAAACGTCAAGGTTTTTTTGTTACGGAATTTCTGGATTCGGTCCCCGCGCTCAAGGGCCGCGATAGAAGCTATGCAATAGCTTAATAATAAAGCAAAATAAAAAAATAATTTCGAAGATAATTCATATTATAATGGGGTTTATAACTCATTAAATGTTAGTAAGTACATTATGTGATCGAATAAAATTACGGACCTTACTTTAGGTATTATGTAAATAATACTGAAAAATAGTTAAATAATTTCGAAAATAATACATTATAAAGTGTTTATAACTTAAGTAAGTACATTATGTAGTTGAATAACATTACAGACCTTACTAATTAAGCATTTTAGGTCTGTAATATCAAATGCAAAAATAATTTGTTAAGTTGGTACTCATTAGACATTAGTTTTCAATAAAGAATACTCAAATGTTAGTTCATGTGATTTAATAAAATTACCATTATTCAGTCTATATTTTCAAATTACAAATATAATCTATTTACGTATATTTTGTAAGTTAAGAATTAATTTAGTGAGGTCAAATATAGTGTTGTGTCGTTTTTAGGTAATTAAAATTATTTTCTTTCTTTCTTTCTTTTATTATTAATTAAGTACTTAGATTAATAGATAGATCACAAAAAGCTTTTCTTATAAATAACCCCGATAAATCCTACTAATATTATAAACGCGAAATTTTGTAAACATAATATGGAAACATGTTTGTTGCTCTTTCACGCAAAAACTACTGAACGGATCGGGTTGAAATTTTGCATACAGGTAGTTTTAGGCCTGGAATTACACATAGGCTTTTCATCCCATAAATCAGTTCCCGTGGGATAGGCGGGCGAAGCCACGAGGCGCAGCTAGAGTCTGTTCAAAAAGAGAAGAGTCGTGAGAATGGAGGGCGCTCGTGTGCCAATAGGGTATATGCATGGATTTTTTTTATTATTTTTATCGATTATTTAGGTTAATACATAAACGAAAAAAAAATTAAATTATTGAGGTAAAAAACAAAAAGTAAAACTACACTCAGGTTCGGGTGATAAAAACGCTGCCATGTTAGATGCATCTTGTGACGTCACGGTTCAACGGATATCATATGTAAACTCAAAGTCAAAACTTCATGCCCATACAAAAATGTTCAAGTATGACGTCACGCTTCAGGTGCCAATAGCGTTGCGTTTAGACATTTTGCTGTAAAGACTTAAAATATCTACTTTTCATTGATTAAATTTCACAATAAAAACATCTTAAAATACAAAAATAAATATACAGATATATTTCTATATCAATAGAGAATACGTAAAAAATATATTAGCATTTTTGAAGTCACATGCATATACCCTATTGACAACTTTTGTTGCGTAGACAACACTGCTCTGTCATTGCAGTACGACTAAAAGTGTTAGTTCACCGTAACGCCACGACTCTTCTCTTTGTGAACAGACTCTGGTAAGATATAAATGAAAAATATCACACAAGGAATTGTTCATTTAATCTCACATCCATATCTTTAATACATCTATGTTTTCTCAACCCAGACACTTGGCTAAACTGAGTACAACAAACATCACAAGCTATAGCTTTACCTGTATGCATTTTAAGATGCATTTTAAAATTACCAATATCAGAAAACTGCTTATTACATACATCACAATTAAACGACTTTAAATCGCTATGTATTTTCATATGTTTCGATAAGTTACCTATTTGTTTATTACAAACTTTACATGTATAAGGCTTAACCCCCGAATGTATAAGCATATGTCTTTTCAACTGTCCAGATTCGCGGAAACAACGTTTGCAAACTTCACAACAAAACGGCTTTTCACCAGAATGTAATCTCATATGTATTTTTAAGTATCCATTGTCAGAAAATGATTTACGACAGACGTTACACGCGAACGGTCGTTCCCCTGTGTGAGTTCTCAGATGCAGTTTAAATGAAGCCATTTGACCGAATTGCCGTTGACAGAAGCGACACATATATGGTTTTAAACCAGTATGAACTCGCATATGGACTTTTAACGTTGTATATGCAGTGAAGTCTTTCTTACACACATCACATGTATATGGTTTAACACCAGTATGCTGCCTTTCGTGTATAGCCAGATAACTTTTAGACGAGAAATTCTTTTTACACACATCACACGAATGCGGTTTTATATTATTGTGGATGATAAATATATGTCTTTTTAAATGAGTTCGCTGGGGAAACCGCCGGCCGCAAACATCACATATGTATGGCTTTTCGCCGGTATGAGTGTACATATGTGATTTAAGGGTTTGGTTATGGCCAAATGACTTGTGGCAGACTTCACACTGATATTTTCTCTCGCCGGTGTGAGTTTTCATGTGTTCTTTCAGGCCTTTTTTTCGCTGAAACTCTTTTTGGCATTCTGAGCACTTGAACCGTTTATCGAAGTGGATGTTAATGTGATTTTTTAATAGTTTCGGCTTGTCTAATATCTTCGAGCATAGAGTACAAGGGTAGGAAGCACCGTTTCTATGTTTTGTCGCGAAATGCTTGGTCAATTCCTTGTTTGTACGAAAACTTTCAGTGCATAGCAGACAAATGTATGATTTCTCGCCTGTATGAAGTTTTAAGTGCATTTCTAAGGATCCGTTGTATGTGAATTGTTTTTCGCAAAAACTGCAGGAGTACTTCTTTTCTTTTTTCTTCGTCGGCTTTAAATCTTCTTCTGTAACAAGAAATATTTGTTTTCTTTTTATTTCAACATAGGTTAATTAATTATTTATAGTATCTAGTGGTCCAATTTCATTAGCAAAGGAAATTACAATCAACGGATAGAAAAGAAAATACCAAAAAATAATGGAAATTATTTTAAAATTAGTAGTTACTACTGAAACATTTATTGAGCTATCTAAAACAGATTAGAACTAATATTTTCCTAACTTGATAAATTGTGAACTTTTTGTTTAGATCCGTGGAGCGAGAGCACTGGTGACCTGTAATACAGGTCTCATTACCCTTTTCAGGCACCAGTCTCTCACAAAACAGGTTGACATTAGAGTGGATCACTATTCTGCAAAAATAACCTTTGTATTTATAAATATTGCTTAACCTTTGTAAGAGAGAAATAAATAAATTATTATTATTATTATTTGTTCCGTGCCGATATCCGGAATCCATATTGAGTCAAGCACCTGTCTTTTAGCGTTAGTTTCCAGCGATTTCCTCCCTTCTGCTTCCGGCGCCACTGTCGTATCCGGTTAGGCGGGCAACGAGGCGACGACCGGAATGGCGGTAGTACTTTTGTTCATTATAGCGTCGTCTTTCGTAGCGTTAACACGTGTTAGCGAAAAACAACTTTTTAAAAGTTTTAACGTTTTAAAAAATCAAATTAACGGAATTATATTTAAAAATAAATTCCTCCCTTCATAATGGAGGACGAAATAGAAAACCGTGATGATGTGGAAGTGCAAAATAGTGATAGTGAAGACCACGTGTCACGGAAAAGGAGTCGTTCTCCAAGTTCGAAAAGTGATTCGTCGGACGAGGATTTGGATGCAAGGAAAACAAAGAAAAAACGGGTGAGGGATATAAAATTTGAATTCTTGTCGCAACAAGTAGCCTTTTTGACAAATCTGATTACGCAGAAACAATTTGAGCCTCAACCGACAAACGCTCCACGTGTAGTCGAGTCCGCTAAAGTGCCATCCAGCAGATCGACTGATGATGATCTAGGTCTGCGCCCGCCGCCTACTGCTAGCGAGGCTGATGAGCAACAGCTTAAATTGTCAGATTTGTCAACTACATTAAAAGATCCCCCTGTTCCCAGATCTAACGATAGGCATTTGGAGAAAATTACTCATTTGCAAAGATTTAACTGTAATGATTGGTATGCTATTCGTTTTTCGGAAGCACAAAAGAAATATGTAACCAGCCCCGGTTTTGTAGAGCTGGGTGTAAATGATGAGTTGCGACGTTTTAACACGTCCGGTTCCAATGAAGATCGAACATACCTACTCGAGCGAACCTATGCAGCATTAACAAGTGCATTATTGACGCAGAAGGATGAATTACGTACGGCATTACAGGGTTTAGTAGATTGGTCTAATGATAAAGATACTACACTTTCACCTAAAACTCTGTTTGATAAAATAGAGCAGACGTTTTCGAAAGATTCGAACTACACCAAGGTAACGGATGATATTTTGCAAATGTCTTGCGGTAGACGCGCCGATTGCATTAACTCGCGAAGAGAGGCCATTCTAAAGAAAGTCCCCGAGGAGTATCATTACGGTGCTTTGCAGAAAATCCCACCTAGTGCTGAGAGTTTGTTTGATAGCGACATGCTTGCTTCTTATCTTCAGAAAATTGGGGGGGCAGACAAACTTACCGCTTGCTTTCAGCCCGCACAACACTCAGCCGCAGCGTCGACCTCTGGAGCAAGGCGTGCCTACGATGCTAAACCCAAGCCGTCTACGAGCAAGCAGGCGAACTATCATTTTCGAGGCAACAACAACAAGGACAAAGCCAAGGGAAATTCAAAAGGATCAAACAACGACAATTACAAGAAGCCTAACGATGGGAAAAACAAGCAGCAATATTCCAAAGGTAAGCGACCTCAATCTAACTCGCAGAATAGAAACAATCGCTTATGACTCGAAACCATTTCGGGGGGGTTGTCTAAAGAAATATTTACATGTATGGGAAAATCTAGGTGCCCCCGACCATATTTGCAAACTATTGAAAGGAGTTCGTATCCCATTCGTTATGAAGCCACCCCTAATATACCCGAATCAATTAATAATAAAAAATTATGCGACAAAGCAGAGTCAACACATGACACAACAGATAGAGAACATGCTAGACACACATGTAATAGAAAGAGCCGAGATGAACCCAGGCTATCTTTCGACCTTCTTTCTCGTCAAGAAAACAGATGGAACGTTCCGCCCAATCTTCAATTTGAAACGTTTAAACAATTTTGTGAGGCTAAAAGGATTCCGACTCTTCAGTCACTTTCGTATGCCAAGTTTCTTACAGAGCCAAGACTGGATGGTGAAGATGGACCTGAGCCAGGCGTATTTCCACCTGCCCATAGCCAAGGAGCATCGAAGGTTTCTACGACTCAGCTACAAAGGCCAGCTCCTGCAGATGACCTGTCTCCCGTTTGGCCTGTCGTCAGCGCCGCGAACCTTCACATCTGTGACGAACTGGATAGCAGAATACCTGAGAAGCCGAAATATAAGGTGCGTGGTTTATCTAGACGATTTCTTACTAGTAAACCAGTCCCGACAAGTTCTGCACAATCACATAGCTTTCACAATAAACCTGATGCGACAACTCGGCTGGACTGTCAACGTAGACAAATCTGTGCTGGTTCCGACTCGCCGTCTCGAATTCCTAGGCGTCACGTGGGACACACAACTCAACACGAAGTCCCTGTCGGAACCAAAGTGCCATACGCTACGCAGAGCACTTGCACATCAGATGTCCAAAGGCTGTTGGTCCCTCAGGCAGGCCCAGTCCCTCCTGGGGAGACTCAACTTTGCCTCGTTCGTGATACGCAGGGGAAGGTTACACTGTCGCACTCTACAATACCACAGTCGATTCCTTCCCAAAGAGTACCCATACAAGCGTATGAAATTGCCAGATCCGGTAATTATGGATATAAAGTGGTGGTTAAAAGCAGCGCAGGGCTCACTACCAATACATACAGGTCCGTTCTCTCACCTTCTAACCACGGACGCATCGGACTTCGGCTGGGGCGCCCAGCTGAGAGAGGTGAATATGTCGGGGCGCTGGACAAAACAACAACTGTCGTGGCATGTAAATCTCAAAGAGCTGTTTGCAGTCTACGCAGCGATACAACAAGAGCACGGTCACTTAATCAATGCGCACATTCTACTACAGACAGACAACCGCACAGTTGTAGCCTATATCAACAAGGAAGGTGGAACCAAATCCAAGAGACTACTCAATCTAACGCACAAACTGTTAGCGATTTTGGACAAGGTAAATGTTTATTTGACAGCTCAATACTTCCCGGGCCGGTTCAACTGCGAGGTGGATGCTCTGTCGCGAGGCAAGATATGCCCGGAGTGGCACCTGACATCGGCGGCAACGAAGAACATCTTCGCGATGTGGGGCACCCCTCAAGTAGACCTATTCGCATCGAGAACAGCTCATGTGGTAGACAATTATGTTTCACTGGACACACGAGACACGGAGGCACTGACTCACAACGCATTCCTTCTCCAATGGGACTACGAGCTGGCATGGTTATTCCCACCACCAAACCTCATGCCTCACGTACTAACTCTACTAAACGCAGCCCAAGGTCAGTACATTCTAATAGCACCGAAGTGGCACAGAGTATTTTGGAGAGCGGATCTACAAGCCCGATCCCTCCGAGAGCCGTTCCTCATCCCGGACCTTCCTCATGTACTGATCGACACGAGGACCGGGACACACCCGCCGGAGATCCACGACATTTGTTTGGAAGCATGGCTGATTTCGGGTGGGCGGAATTCATCAAGGACTGGTCAGTAGAGGAAAAATCACTCTTGTTATCTAGTTGGCGGAAATCTACTCTCAATACTTACAGACCAGCTTGGAACAAATGGAAAGCTTGGTGTATTTCAACTAACATCTCATACAAAAATCCGAGCCCGGAGCAGGTAGCCCGATATCTAGCACACCTACATAACAGCGAAGGTTTAGCTTTCAGAACTATTTTGGTACATAAATCTGTAATTGCTACGTTTACAAATATATCAGGTAACACGGATTTGTCATCAAACTTTTTTATAAAACACGTGATTAAAGCAATTTCGGTGTCAAAAGAAAAGAAAGTTAAACCACCGATTTGGAGTGCAAAGAATGTACTAGAATTTCTTGAAAACCATACACCTGATAAAACTAATTTGTATCAAGTTTCCAGGCGGTCGGCTATACTTCTGTTGCTGGCATCGGGACGCAGAGTTCACGACCTGACGCTGCTGAGAATAGATACTGAAAACTACATCGACGAGGGTAACGCGCTTGTCTTCTGGCCTTCTTTTGGATCTAAGACCGACGACAGCAACTACAGGCAATCTGGCTGGAGACTAAAAGTACATCCGAGGAAAAACCTAGATTGCGTTTACTGGATCCGTCAGTTGATTAAGACTTCACAGGATCGTCGAAAGTCAGGTACTTTTACAGAATTATTTATAACAGCCAGAGGCGAGCCGAAGCCAGCATCTAGAACAATCATAGGAGGCTGGATCAAGTCGGTGCTCAAGGATGCAGGCGTTGAGGCACCGCCGGGCTCGGTACGTTCGGCAGTAGCGTCTCTGAACTGGCTAGAAAAATGTCCAATTGATCAAATTCTTGAAACAAGTAATTGGAAACAAGAACATACTTTTAGAAAGTATTACCAGAAGGAAATCGATAATCAATCGCGTAACAATAGTTTATCTGATTCGGTTTCATTGTCTAAATATTTTAAATCAGTGCAGTAAATATTAAAACTAATGTCTGTACATAATCTGATTATATTTCTTTGTGTAACAATAATATAGTATTATTATTATCACATTGTCTTTTATTAAATTAACACATTATAGCATCATCATTACCTACATTTTGGCTACCAGGAGATAACAAACACATCACTCAATATGGATTCCGGATATCGGCACGGAACAAATAATAGAGGGTTTTACCTAACAATAAAACTTACCTATTATTTTTCCAACGATATCCGGAATCCAGGTAATATCTACCTGGTATATCGTGAGTATAATGAACAAAAGTACTACCGCCATTCCGGTCGTCGCCTCGTTGCCCGCCTAACCGGATACGACAGTGGCGCCGGAAGCAGAAGGGAGGAAATCGCTGGAAACTAACGCTAAAAGACAGGTGCTTGACTCAATATGGATTCCGGATATCGTTGGAAAAATAATAGGTAAGTTTTATTGTTAGGTAAAACCCTCTATTATTAACCAAGGAGGAGGATCTCAATTCGACTGTTTGTTATCTCAGAACTTTGGACTGAGTGATCCGATTTTGATGATTCATGTTCATACGGGAAAGCATCACTTTCCCGTACATGAATCATCAAAATCGGCTCACCTAGTCAAAAGTTCTGACATAACAAACATAAGAAAACAGTCGAATTCTATGGTAACTTTGGCAGGGTATTTCTATCGCATGACGAAAGTTTGTAGTGATAGATGGATATATAATCACACTTATAAGTATAATAAATGCGAAAGTTTGTATGGATGTATGGATGGATGTATGTTTGTTACCTCTTCACGCCAAAACTACTGAACGGATTTGCGTACTGGGAATTTCTAGGCCGGGAATAACACAGGCTACTTTTTACCCCATAAATCAGTTCCCATGGAACAGGCGTGCGAAGCCGCAGGGCGCAGCTAGTTATACAATAAAACAAAGAACTAAACGTTATTGTTATTCTATTTGAACTTAACTTCCCTCAACCTCAACAACCGGTATTGGTCCACTGTTGGACGCAGGCCTCCTTTTTAGCCTTCATTTCATTTCATTTCATTTATTCAATGCTTCATATTATGGTAGGTATACAATTTGTCAGAACTTATCAAACTATATTAAAGTAAGTACACATAATTATGTACCCATTTAGGGTGTTGCAATGGGAGTCGGTCAGTTAGATATTTACAAGTCATCAAAAGTATCGCTTAAAATTTCATTTAGTTAGTAGTAGCATTTTTTCAACAGCATCTCTTTTCATCTACTTTCAAAAATATTGTTATTATCTTGGCTTTTTATTGAGTCTTATCTTATTATATATTTTTACCGCCATTGAGTGCTTTGGTGAATTTTTAATTTTGAAGCGGGTGTCACAAGATTATGTTTGTACCTACTTTGATATCGACGCGGCTGTTTATTTTTTGAAAGAAATGAGGGTGCTTTCTTACAAATTTACTTATTTCTAGTATGTAAATAGAAGTTAAGGTCAAGATTTTTTGCTCCCGGAAGTGTGGTTTACAGGATTTTGGGATTCACCTTAAATTATGCCGAAGGATACCTTCTTAACATAAATAATTAAAAATACAGCCGAATTCAGAACCTCCTTCTTTTTTTGAAGTCGGTTAAACAAGATAAGCGTCGTGTAAATTGAAGTCGCTCGTGTGCAATTTGATAACTATTATCTCATGGAAGGTATTACCCAACTAAACTTACCATCACTATACTGTGTATCTCCAGGAGTCCAGTCTTCGTGATTCTGTTTTATCTTTCTAAGATTACTGAGAGGCTCGTCATCTTCAAACGAAGGGTCAGATTGTTGGGTTTTGGCTTCTGGAATAGATTTGTATTTTGTATTTATTGTATTTCTTTATTAATCAAAAACTTATTCTAGTTTTATTACTACGACACTTTAAACCTTACATGGTTTGTCTAGTATCGACAGTTACAGCATGTTGCCACACATTTGGCATGCAGTTATATGATAACAATATTAACATAATAAAGACTGGTACAGTTTAGGTACCAGTCACACCTCATAAGGTTATTATCGTAACTTATGCCACAAGTAGTTATTTACACCTACCCTACGATTCGTGAGGTAGGTTCCAAATAACTACCTACACACAGGTTTAACAGTATAGGGTGACTAGCGATCGCTGTCTGGAAAAAACTATTAATTTATATATAATGATATATTACTAGATAGATAATTAACTTTACAGAGTAATTAGGTAGGTACTCTTAAACATTTATGTATTTACTGGGTAGGTATTTATATATTTCACTATAGATTATCTAAGAAGTGTTTTTTGTATTTATGTGTATAGTTTTTAGTGTTAACTTCTTGTAATAGTTTAGTTGGTAGTTCATTAAGCATAGTAGGTATTAAGTAATCAGTGGTTCGCCTGCAGATGTTAATAGATAATTAATTTTATTTTAAAAAACTATAATCGACTTCAATTTTTATAGTTTTTTCATGAATTTTCATGGAACCCACTGTCAGAACTTAGTGATATTAGCTGATGATAATGCATTCCACAAAACAATCCCAAGTGTGAAATGAAAGAGTCTCCATTACCAGATATTTCTGACACCCAAAATAACAAGAACACATTATTATAAAGCTTTACTTCCGAGCAAGCTGATGCTGTACGAAAATTCTAGGATTTTTTGAAGCAACTGGCACACATACCTGCAGTATCTTGAAATATTTCATCCTTGACTTCATCTTGATTACATTGGTTATCTGAAAAATAAAATAAATACCATGATGTTTCAGTAGACACCTTTTCTTTAAATCTTTCAGGACTGTATATACATCAGAAACTTTAAATTACATAAGTTAAATAATAAAACTTCTTCTTCTTCTGTCGTATTCTTCATTGCTGAGGGTCGTGCCCGTCCTGGAAAGCTTTCACAGAGACGCTGATGAGCCGCTTCCACACTGCCCTGTCTTCGGCCTGTCTCAGGGCTGCAGGCAAAGTGAGTCCAGTTATGGTCTTAATTTGGTCAGATCAGCGGGTTGGTGAGCGTCCTCTTGGTCTTTTCCCCTCTATCTTGCCGAGTATAACCAGTTTTTCGAGGTTGTCTGGTTGCCTTCGGGCGATATGCCCAAAGTACCTGAGGACTCGTTGATAACAGGTTGTGGACAATCGGCTTCTGATCTTTAGTTGGTCGAGAATGGATCTATTGGTTCGTTTTGCTGTCCACGGTATGCGCAACATTCTCCTCCAACACCACATCTCAAAAGCCTCGATCTTTTTTCGGTCAACTGCACGTATGGACCATGATTCTAATAAAACTTACCATTATTGTTATTACCATTTACAACAGGATATTTAACATGATTGATGTACCCAAAATATGGTAAATATCCCACTGATAATGTCCTAAGAGTATAATAATTGTATGGATGGATGGTAAAGCCCCACTATTCTCTTGCATCAGTATTTTTACTTTATTGTCACAATTTTGAAGAGTTGCACTTTCAATTCCCGCCTCGGAACAAATGTGTGTACGATCTGCAGATATTTGTTCTGGGCATTGGGGATGTTTTCTATGTGTTATAATATAAAAAATATCTATCTATGTAGTGTATCATATTATATATATCAGTTATCTAGTACCCATAACACAAGCTCTGCTTAGCTTGGGTCTAGATAATGCTGTGTCAATTGTCCAACATTATTTATTTTTTTTATTTATTAACGCATGCACTCTCTTCAGTACATGTAAGACCCTCATACGGGGTGCATGTCTCATGTCAACATCATTACCCGCAGCTATTAGCCCGCAGTGTTTTGAAAATATCTTAGCATTTTAAAGTTGTAACATTTTTATGATTCATGATTATTTCAGAAGCCAAAATTCATATTATTTTGACTTAAAGCCACCAGGAGGTCAATTCAGGTATTTGAGAGTAACCACATTAGTTTAGCTTCAAAAAAGAATTTAAAAAATATATACAAATAGTTCAATAGAGCTACCTATATAGCGCTCGGGCAACTTTAATCTGGATTCATAGAGATTTGAATAATACCTTTGACATTGTAGAATAATTCTTCGCAGCTCAACACTTGTCTTTTGAACAGTATTGCATCGCTGAGTCTCCTCTCGCAAATCTGACAAATGGATGATTCTCCAGAAGGTGATAACTGTAAAAGATGTATAAATCTCAGAACTTCGTTTTTTGCATGAGACACGCAATAATAGCCATGGTTAAAGGTGTCATATAGAAATACCTGAGAAAAATACTTACGAATATATTAAAAGTTTCAACCAGAATCGTGTTGTAGGTTTCTTCAGCGTCTTCGGAATATCGGCTTTCCAAACTCTTGAAAGAGCCTTCTGAATGACAACAACGACAAAGAACGTTCGAATTATGTGCTGCCGCCGTCATAGTTGAATCTCTTTTCCGTCCAGTGATTTTTGGAAAAAATCGTACTTGACAAAAACCATGGTTTCATGGAAAAAACAAAACAAACAACATTTTTCTTTTGTTCTTCTTCTTCTTTTTATTTTTGGCTCTGTCTGTTGCGTCATTGTTTGACAGAATTCTGCCAATGTCAGTTATCAATTAATAACATCTTCTTTTCGGCCCTTGTGGGGGCACGGAGGGGGGCCCGAGGCTTGGCCTCTTTACCCCGGCTTCAACTCGATGGTTGACGACCCCTCGGTCCTTGGGTTGAGGCATAAACTAAACCTAATTTATTTTATTTATATATATATTCTAAACAGGCCAAAAATTTGCCCCACCCTGTATATAGGTATATTTTTTTTTGGCTGCATAGATTTTAAATACAAGAATGAAAAATATTTAGTAACAATTCCGTGAAAATAAAAACCTGTGATGAAATCTAACAAATTATACAAAATTATACATTTATACAAAATAAAAGAACATTTATCAAAGTAACTCGTGAACTAGTAACACATGAGACATCATGAGAGACCATCACACATCACTCGATCTTCGTTTTCAGGTTAGGTATAAAGAAAATTTAGCTGCCTATAGAAACAATCATCCAGAAAATTCAAATTTTGCAAAACATTTATTAGAATCGGGTCATTCATTAAATGATAACGGACATTTTTTCAAGACGAGGTAGTATGGCCATTATAGCTTTAGCCTAATTTGTCCAAAGCGACAAATTTAAAATAAATAAAAAAATTGTCACAAGAAAGTCAAGTCGAAACATCGTGTTTTGTTCGATTGTTTCGATTAAAAATCTACTAAAATGTGGCCAGCATCATAGTGATGTCCAAAGGAAGTGTCGAAATTATAGCTGAAAAAAAACAATACAATGTGAAATTGTGAATACCAAATTCAATTCAATTCAATTCTTTATTTAAACCCAGACATAACATTACAGAGTACACTCCAATGCGTTATATCTAGGACATCTACTTGCATGTGAAAATAAAATTACAGCAACATAACAGGACTATAAATTCGTAAAATAAAAATAATGTTAAGACAAACATCAGCAAATAAAAAACAAAGACATCGTTACTACGGTTACTTAATAAAAAACATGAAGTAGCTGGGCACGGGAGATTGGAGCCTGTAGGCCATATAAAGTTCTTGCACGTAGGGGCTCGAATAAGCGTACGCGGCCAGTGCAAAATCTGTTACGCTGCGGCTAGCTTCACTTAGATAAAGCCGCATACAGACGCTTATTAATTAGCACGTCTTGTGAAGCGCGATTTTCTAGCGTGATTCCTTTCTTAGACGCGGCGCGGCCGCGCGACTCCGTCATGCGCCACGGCCTGGCGCCTTCTCTCCGCCTTACCGGCGCGGCTGCACGAATGACTGAGAAGAGTCGTGGAAAGTGATGGCGTTCGTGTGCCAATTTGACTTTTGTTGCGTTGACAACACTGCCTTGTCATTGGTCATTGCAGTACGATAAAAAAAAATTGTTGAACTGTAAAGCCCTCCGCAGACAGCCGCTAGCCGCTAATTAGTTAGCGCGTCTTGGTAAAGCGCGATTTCGGCGATTTTCCAGCGCGATTCCTTACACACAGCGGCTTATTAAGCGCGATTTCGGCGGCGCGGCCATCGCACCGCCCGGCCCCCTCCCCGCCCTACCGGCGGCATTGGCAGCGCGAACGCCAAAGCACACGCATTTTAAATAAATTCGCAACCTTTTTGATGATAAGTTCAAAAATCCGTAAAGCACAAATCATTTACGTCATGTAATTTGACGTAAATGATTTGTGCTGCCATTAGGACTTGAAAAAAAATCAATGGACTAAACGATTTCTTCCACAAAAACTAAAGGACTTAGTGATGTTGTTTTTTTTTTCAATTTGGAAAAAGCACTTAGCGATTTCTCCCAAGAACCTCGTATAGACCATTCGAAAGAGAATGAAAAATATAACAAGCCACTGTTAACTAAAAACCGTAAAAAACGGACTTAGTGATTTTTTGAATTGGACCACCCTTCTGGTCCAAAGAGTCAAATAAAATTAAAAACAATGCAGAACTATTGATAATTCACCTTAGCGCCACGGTCATGTCATGAGTTTATATAGTAATAACCACAAACTCGATGGCCACGGTGAATTCCAGAGAATGAATGAATGAATGAATGAATTGAATACAATACAAAAGATCTTTTAAAATAATGGCGACGGACGACGTTCAAGTAAACCAAAGTAAACAAATAAATTGAGGGCGCAGCTAAGGCGTAGCTATTGATTTTATGGTTATTCAGCGATTTTAACAATAAATGATGCCCGAGACAATATTAGAAAGTGTTCTTAATGGAAAACTGGATAGCGAGCTGTTGATTAAATGGATAAATGACGAACCAATCGAGGTTAGTAACCTATAATAGGGACATCTCCTATCACCATAGTATTATGTTGTTTTTCTCACGTATTTCTTTGCTTTCAGGACGATTGTATTTTATTATGCTGCAAGAAAAGCGAGTTCGTTTCATGCTTCTTATCTTACTTGAGGAACCAGACTGATAGGTAAAGATTTTAACACATTATTGTGTGATTTTTGTCCAGGCATTACGCGTTTAAGAAAGAGCGAACTCATACCGATCATTAAAAACATTTACGTTTAGCAGAGTTGTGTTCGGTGTGTGAAACTATTGCACAATAACTTGAAATCCTAGGACAAGTTCTTTTGTTATTACGTGATGTGGTCTAGATCTGGTGTGTGGTATGGTGTGTGAATACAATAAATTAGGCATGGTGTTTTGGACCTACTTGAAAAAAACTTTACGCCCAAACCTTTTGCTATAGCAGCCAAATTTTTGTATTGCTACTAAAAATCAATAATATTCCAATGATCCAACCAGACAAATGCAGACTTCGGAATTAGACCAAAAGAATAATAAAGATATGGCTGATGTAGAAAGTATCAACTTTCAGCCTTCACCCAACATCAAGCATATGAGAAAGTATTTAAAAGCCCATTCTACACCAAATCAAAGTTCAGATAGCTCAACCTTGCCACCAAACGAAGAACAAGAACAGGTGAATAGAGAAAGTGAAACATCTCAAGCTTCAACCAGCAGTATTGCATATCCAGGTCAGCCCCCTCTGCCTCCCGACTCCCCGCCTACGGTAGTCATTGCTTGATGACTACCGTGGGCGGGGAGTTGAAGTGAAAGATGAAGGTTACATCGATAAGTCGGCAAAGAGGCCTGCTGATAAAGTGGAGGCTATGTTTATGAAAACTGAAAAGCCACCAGAGAAGGTCGTGTGTAGGCAGTTTGCCCGAGGAACATCGAGGCACTTGCAGGTTAACTACGAACCTTATTTGTGTTGGAAGAACACCGTGTTCTTCCAATACAAATAAGGTTCATAGTTAACCCTCTTACATCCGTAATGAATTCGTCAAACTATGATAGTTTTTATAGTATATATATTTGTTATAGCAGCAACAGAAATACAGCATCTGTGAAAATTATTCAACTGTCTAGCTAACACGGTTCATGAGAGATAAAGCCTAGTGACAAACGGACAGCGGAGGCTTAGTAATAGGGTCCCTTTTTACACTTTGGGTATAGAACCCTAAAAAGGATTACATAAAAAACTAAAAATTCAGTTAAATAAATAAATATTTACATTTAATAACAACACTTTAAAACAAAACAAAAAATACGTAAAATACGTAGTAAAGAAGTTACACAGCTATAAAAATCTAGAACAAAGAATCTGTCACACCTTCTATTGGGTATGGGCAAGTGCGGTTCAAACCGCTTACATTCATAATGAATCCGTCAAACTTAGAAAGTTTCCATGGCAAAATATAGGCTTTTTTATTAAATCCTGCAATTCCCGTCGGATCCCCAAAAATATGTAAGATTCTTCAAAAAATTGATAGTTTCTAACTTATACATAATTGGATATGTACTTATATAAAGTCCCTCCAATTCATTATTTTGAAATCCCGGGATTTCAACATCATTATCATTATCCCGGGATTGTAGATAAGGTATTATCTACTCGGTGTTACTAACACACTCCAACTTTAGGTAAATATATTTTGTCTATTCCGATCACTGGATAATAACACTAAGGCCTGTACCATGAAAGCATGCTCATGCTCAGTCATCCTATGCTTGAGTGATGCTTATGTTTAGTTATGAGTGAAGACTTATTTTTTTTTCAATACTTGGGAACTAATGTCAAAATCTACACTCGCTCAAGTAACGTAACGATGCGTTATTTTTGTATTACTTTTTTGACGAATTCAATCTTCAGGTCATTCGTCATTCGTCAACTAGTTTCGTCTCTCCACGAGACATTACCAGGACACCACACCACTCGATCTTGACACTGAGAGCGCCAAACAACGGCAGAGTCCCACCAGAGATGTTGCCAGGCATGGTATGTAAGAAACGGCGATCTTAATCGGGTAAGATCGCCGTTTCTTACATACCATGGAGCACTAACAATTGCCCTGTGTACTTTATTCTGGAATCTTTGTATGATTGCTACATTTGTGTTTTTGGTACAGCCCCAGAGCTGTATGCCATATGTCCTAATTGGTATAAGGACTTGTTTATATCATAAAACTTTATTGTGTACTGCTGCTACAGTAGAATTTCTTCCAATTATCCATTACATCTCTTAGTAGCGAATCTCTAGTTCTTTTTTCTTCTTGACGTGAGCTTTCCAGCGTAGCTTGGCGTCAAGGATCATGCCTAAATATTTTGCTGTGAGTGCATTATGGTACTATGACTCCGTTGATGAATACGGGATGCCAGTCTTCTCTTTTATTTGTGAAATTAGATATAAAGAGAAGATACGCCAGGTTTTTGTCCAGTTGTGTATATTATTCACAGTCACTTGGACTTTTTCGGCAACTTCTGCGTGATTCCTTCCAGTGGCTCTAAAGCAGAGCAAAATCCGTCAAAAGCTTTTTTTCCCTCTAGATAATGCACAGTAAAGATTTGATAGTTTGTTTGAATTTATTTACTGATAATTTTTGCTACTCAGTAGGGTACATTATAGATTCAGGCGTTACTCTGCGGAAATCCAATGTTAATATAAGGATGAACGAACATAGGTATTTAGTAACAACTCCGCGAAAAAACCTGCGATAAAATCCAACAAATTATACATTTATACAAAAAAATTAAAGAACATTTGTCGAAGTAAGTCGTCAACTAGTTTCGTCTCTCCACGAGACATCATCAGGACTCCGAGCTCCGCGCGTAAGTCCAAGTAAGCTCGGAGTGGCAGCATCTCTGGTGGGACTCTGCCGTTGTTTGGCGCTCTCAGTGTCAAGATCGAGGGGTGTGGTGTCCTGATATGTCTCGTGGAGAGACGAAACTAGTTGACGAATGACGACTTACTTTGATAAATAAATAAATAATGCTGGACAATTCACACATCATTATCTAGCCCCAAGCTATGTTTATTTCTAGTATTTAAATTATGTATATCGCAATTTTCTGCTATCAAAGCCTTGTTCTAGGAAGAGTAGTGCAGATTTCTTTGTTTTCGAGTGTTTTTTAGATCAACGTGGTAATTCACCGCGGAATGTCGTTCTCTGAATCCAAACTGTATAATATACAATAATAGATTAAGCCTTTTTAGAAATAGCTTCGATATTATAGGCAGCAGAGTAATTGGCCTATAAGATGTTGCTTCCTGTGGTGGTTTTTCTGGCTGTGCTATCATTATTACTTCTGCAATTTCCCAAAGATCTGGTACGTGTTTTAGCCTGAACTCCTGATATTAGATCAAACCCAGGAGATTTCCTCGCATGAATCTTTAGTTTTTTTTTACACTCCAGATTTCTCTGTGTGAAACAAGCTTGATTTCTAAATTTTCGATGCAAATTTCGGATACGTCGATGTTACAAAGATGTTCTGCAAACACCGCGACTTTTTCCTTGTTGCTGACGGCCCATTCCTGGGGTCCTCTTTTTATTGGTGGGATCTGCTTAATACACTCGAGAGCAATGAATCCGGGTCACTTAAAGAATCCTAAAAATCGTAAATTGGAGTATTGAAGATTGGTCAAAAGTTATGTTCTCCGGTCGTTTCAGTATTCAGTATTTGTTGCATTCATGCAATCAGGTCTTGTGATTAGGTGAGTTTAAGTTAAGATCACAGCAGTATGTACCCATTATGGGTGTTGAAATGGAAAACTGGCAGATATCGCGCAGTATCTTTATATTATTATGAACTTACTATTTGCTACACTAATTCATAATATAATTTGCGAGTCGCTAAATGCTATTTTTAAGAAGTCGTCAAGTTCGTAATAACATTTTTTTACGAGCGTCTCTTTCAGTAGGTTTTCGAAAGTGTTATTTTTTTCAAAACATTTTAAGTTTTCTGGGATTTTATTGTAAATTTTACCGCCTCCAATTTTGATTCTGGCTCCTAGGTCGTGTTTATATCATCAT
The DNA here is from genome assembly GCA_955876795.1 of Eupithecia tripunctaria. Taxonomy (NCBI): domain Eukaryota; kingdom Metazoa; phylum Arthropoda; class Insecta; order Lepidoptera; family Geometridae; genus Eupithecia; species Eupithecia tripunctaria. The sequence continues at coordinate 6,170,595 of OY041627.1, forward strand.
CTATACCGTGTCCATTTTGAATGAGGCATAAACGTAAATAAACCGCCCATACCTAACCTAAAATTCACTTTGTTGGCGCGTTCTTTTATGCGTAATTTACATTAATTGTCGATTTTAGATCCTCCCTTCAATAAAAATAGCTAACAATTATATCTGAAACTCGACGCCAAGCAAGTGAGATTTTGTTATTTGTGTCGTATTTTGTTTACTAACATGCTCCATTCAAAATGGATAAACCATAGTCATTTATTTATTGAAAAAAAGGGTAATTTCTCACGAATTTTCTTATTTCTAGAATGTTTATACCAACTAAGACGAAACTAGTCATTTTGAAATTCCTTTTTTTTTATTTAGTTTTTATAGTTTATATTTGTGTTATTATCTAATCCTAATAGGGTAAATGTGTCAACGTATTCAATTTTAATATTAGTAGGTCTAGTGTATGAGAATTCTGTCATTCCATGTAGTTTCTCTAGTAATATTATAAATAGAATTTTGTCATAAGCTTTTGTCATGTCTAGCAAGATACGTACAGCATAGAATTTGTCATTAATTAAATTAGGAATTTGTAGAATATATTTATAAGTTGCTAGAATTGTCGATCGCTTTTTTCTGTAGCCATCATGTTTATTTTTATTTTAAACTTCAATGATATTAAACTTTTCAAAAAATAATTTAGTCGACTTTGCATTGCCTTCTCAAAAACCTTAAACGAAGTCGCGAGCAAAGCTGTAATAGGTCCATAGTTATCAGGTTCCATTTTACCCTTTTTATGGACAGGCTATTGGTATTTTTAGTGAATCTTGGAACTTTCCTTCTTTAAAGGAGTGTATGACATCTATGCTGTAACAACAACCGTTTTTTTATTGTTTAGAATAAGGTAAGTTTCTCGCGGTTCTAGCGACCGCAAGTACATTGTGTTGGTACTTTTGGTAGTGGGGTGAATGACCAGACGGCCGCACGCTGGGGAATCGATGTGCTATTTGATTTGCCTACTGATGAGAAAAACTCATTAAATATATTTGTTACTTGTTTTGGATCCGACGTAAGAGTGCTATGACGATGTTCAGTGATATATATACCTACCTTTAAAGTGTTTTGTTTTTTGAGTTGTATTTGTGCGTTCTTTTATTATTTTCCACATTGATTTCGTTTTATTTTTGTTTTTTTTTTCATCTCTTGTACAGTTATTGTAGCTTTTTAGATCGATTGACGGATCTTTTCAACAGTTTAGTATAAGTTTTATAGCGATGGTTTTTTTGTTTATGGAGCAAGTTTTTAGGTTTCTTTTGTTTTTCTATGAAGTTTTAATTCCGAGCGTTAACGACATACCTACACAGTGGTGCGCGTTATCGAATAGACCTGTCGCCGGCCGGCTTAAGTCACCATAAGTTCCGAAAAACTTGTGGCAAATTAACTACTAGCCTTTCTCCAAGATCACATGGATGTCATGGACGAGGTAGGGACCTCGTTTGCAGGGGCAAAACAGATCTTTATGTCCAGTTTCACTGAAGATGAGATCCGCCAGGACGCTACTCGAGTCGCTGAAAATCTCCGAAAAGATGAAGGCCTACAGGAGAGATTAGGTACAAAGTGGATGCAAGGAGGATATCCAAAAATTACTTGCGTAAATGAAGACGGATAGCATAGAAAGAAGGAAGATCAGTTCTGGACTGATGATTTTGTCAGGGTTTTGTACGCGTAAGGGTCTCAATATTTGTACGAAGCCTCCTGTCTGTCTGTCAGCGGGCTGTGTTTTATGAACCGTAATAGTTTGGCAGTCAAAATTTTGACTGGATGTGTATTTCTATTGTTGCTTTAACGATAAATCATCACCATCACCAGCGATTAGGACATTCATTAGAAAACTATAAGTCTTTGAAGTCTAGATTGAAGTCTTTTTTTTAAATCAAACCCAATTATTATTGACTTATGTTGGTATTTTGAGTATAGGAATTCATGTCAAAACATGCGTCGCACGTAGGTAGTTTGAAGCTACACGGGCGAAATATGCTACTAGCTGTGTGGTGCTGGCTTAGAATTTGCGCCATCCCAATTTTTTCCGTGGGTATCGTAAGAGGCGACTAAGGGGGCGGGCAGCAGCGCCCCCTGCATAACAAATATTTCACCAAACTGCGATCCCCAACCCGCATGCCTAGCGTGGGGATTATGGGCATTACCTCCTCATGTATTCATAAATTTAAACTGTAGGTGCATAAAACGAAATCTTATCAAGTAAGCTTGTTACTCCATAGATGATTAGGTACATTAATATGTTAATGCTTGGCCGGATGTCGCCCAGTTCCGCACCGACAATAGTAGAGTAATTTCGGGTATTATGGCCTACTCGGCCAATATGGCCAGTATTATTTTCTCCGAAACCAAACAACACCAGCGCTGTACGTATCCGCCATATTATGCGCCCCTTCCCTTGACCCCCTCAGTCGATCCCTACGCTGCGACGAGTGCGCGTGTGTCCGTTGCGTGCGACGATCGAAAATTATCAGATTTGATGTTATTTTTTCGTAAGTTTCACTCATTCTTGTTCCTTTAATAATCATTATTTTTAAATTGCTAGTGCACAGTTTTGTAGGTTAACTTTTAAATAAGTGTGTGGTGATATTTTTAAGCACATTGTTTTACTAGTTTTTAAGTAAGAATTTTATCCGTCAAAAACGTCCCTACGGCCATTATGGCTCACTACGTAGCTGGCCAATATGGTCTACCGTGCCATATTGGCCACTCATAATGTAAATCTTTCTACTTGTCATTATTTTTTTTCTATAGGTAATGGCTCCACGAAAACCAATTTCACAAAGACAACGCCAAACTTGGTGCAAGGCATCAATGAAAAAGGCAATCGAAGATGTCCGAAATAAGAAAATGGGCTCACTAAAAGCTTCTAAACTTTATAAAGTACCCCGAACAACTTTAAGACGTTTGGCAGCTGGAGTAGATTTACCTGCCGATGTAGCGACTCATGCGAAATGATTTTATTGATATGGATCATGAGCAAGAATATAGAATCACCAATCAAGAAAATATTGCACCAGAGCCAACCACTTCTTCTTCTACTCTTGCAATAGAAAATGAATCTGTTGACATGACACCTACCACAAATGAACTTGTTATGAGTGATGCGATGGCTACTGATGTAACCTCTGCTTCAAGAGACGAGAACAAAACACCGCCTGTATTTTTTGAACAAGATTTAGTTCCCATTACGAGGTTACCACAGCCATTGACTTCAACGGATCAAAACTTTATAACGCCATTTCAATTGAGTCCGATACCAGAAATAGCACCTAAGAAAACTACTAACCGAGACAGAAAGGCTGCTAGGTCAACATTGCTTACTTAAACTCCGTACAGAAATGAATTGCAAGACTCTTTAAAAAATAAACAAGTCAAAATTGAAAAGACTATGAATAAAGGAAAAAAAGCGAAAGGCAAAGGTAAAAAGACAAAAACTAAATCTAAGCAGGTGGAAATGTCTAGCTCGGAGGAAGAAAATGAACCTTTCTGCGACGACAGTTCTGACGAAAGTCCAGATAGGAGCCATGTTTCTGATGCAAAGTGTTGGTATTGTGAAGATCTCTATTCCATGAATAACAAAGGCGAAACATGGGTTCAATGCCTATGTTGCAAATTATGGGCACACGAAGAATGCTCAGGAGTGGAAACAGACGTTTTTTTCTGCGAATTTTGTTCTGCAAAATGATGCAAAGTTTATTACTTTTGATTTTGCTATGGTGGGCAATATGGCTCACTTCATTTGTGGCCAATATGGCCCTAGGCCATATTGTCCTACTACGTTTAATTTTTTAAGATTATCCAAGATACGAATAAAAAATTATCTTAATTTTGTCTTGAAGTTAATAACCTTAAATTTATAATTGTTGATTACTATTTAGTTCAAAGGACTGATTTAACCAATAAAGACTGTTTGATATCAAAAATTTCGTATTTTATTTCCAAAAAGGCTTATGGTGTGCCATATTACCCGAAGTTACTCTACATACTATTATCGGTGACTAATTAACACAACTAATTTATGTTCTTACATAAATTAGTATTAAAACTATCTACTCTTAAGTCGCATTATATTTAGACTTAGATATGCAAAGATTGCATTAGTTGATAAGCGATAAACTTGCTAGTGGTTTCTTTTTCACTTCCACCGCTAGTTGACAAAAAATTGAAGTCAATTAGAGTCAATTGCACCTTATTTCTTATTTGTTAGTAATTACTATTTATTAAGCTGTTTATATAGTAAAAATTTGACTTGTCTGAGTGCTTATAAGTCTAAAGAAATAAACGATTTGACTCTGAGTCCACTCGATCCGGACATTCTCTAATCGTGTCAAAGCGGCTTCAAAGCTGGCGGTGGCATGTGACGCGCGACATTAGGATTATGATTTAAGGGCGACTAATTGCCTATTGAGGCTTGCTGTTGTTTTGTAGAAGATGGTTTCTTATAACTTCGTCTCACATTTCTGCCATTCTTTGGCTACCATGCAGCCTCTGTAACTGGCAGGATGGGGTTCCCCAAAATGCACGTACTTCGGTTTCTCTTCAATGAGCTTTCTGCCGTTTCTGTTTAGGTGTTTACCGGTGCATTTTACACACCTTGGCTCCTTAGCGCAGTACTTTTGTGTATGCCCGTACCCCTGGCTTCTTTTACACTGATGCACGTACCCCTGGCTTCTTTTACACTGATGCACGTACCCCTGGCTTCTTTTACACTGATGCCCGTACCCCTGGCTTCTTTTACACTGTGGGATCAGTTTGGAGTTTCAGAGACTCAACGACTTATCTCAACTATACATCCCAGAATGTATTTAATTTGGTATATCTTCTTTGTTTTCTTCATTATTGAGGAGAGAGTGAACATGTTGAGTGGCTCCTTTGTTTTCCAGCTCAATTTAGGTATTCACTACCGATTCAATCATGAATACCTAATTGTTTAGGTCTTCCATAATCCTTTCTGTTCTGGTAGAACGCAATTTCTTGACCACATCCCGTATCGGTCTTTCCTGTTTATTTTTAAATGAATGCTCAAAACATTTATTGTCATTCGATGCCTTGGTTATTGAACGATATAAACTTAATAAACTAGATTGATAAATAAATAATAATGGACAGTTCACACAGCAGCTAGTTATATAATTAAGAACCTATTTTAAATTGCTATGAATTGTTTACTTCGCATAGCATTTAAATAAAAAAGTATCAATATTGTCTCTCAGAACCTGCAAAAATTATCAAAAATTCAATTTACTCCTTTGTAAACATCCTATAATATTTTTTAACGTATTTCTTACAGCATACTACTGACAAACAGCAATGCTGTGCAAATTCTTCACAACAGCACGCCTGAAAAGGTCCACAGTAGCAGGAAAAAACACCATCGCTCAATAAGCGAACCCACCAGTGACGAACGCGACAGTATCTCCGTCAAGACTGAAAAAAGCCATGAATCTCCAAACCGCGATCGGAAACGGTCTGGCAGGAAAGTCAAAACGAAACTATTCCCCGATGACCGGAGAGAAAACCTATCGGTCTCCTCCGACGAGTCACGGCTTTCCACGAGTGTTGACAGAATCGCTATATCGAGTACTCCGTTGAAGAATGGAGTGAAACCAACTGACTATCCAAACCTCTCTAGTCCAGTCACTCCAAGAAGTTTTATTAAAGAGGGGGAAAGATGTGACACGCCTAGGTTAAGTCATAAGCACTCAAGGTCCCACGAGAAGAGCTGCCTCGGAGATTTTCTCGTAACAGCCACGAAAAGTTCAAAGAAAAAGACTAAGAAAAACTTTTCGAGTGAGAATGAAGATAAAATAGAGTTGGATTTGAGCAATTCTGAAATGTTTCCCGAGATCGGAGCTAGGAAATCTAGCTCATTGCGAGGAGAGAAAAAGAGAATTAAGCCAACAAATATCGATAAATCTCAAAAAAGTCTCTCATTAAACAGTTTTAGCTCTGAACACTTCCAACAGTTGTCTCCTCTTGAAGATAACTCAGTTTTCAAACAGAAATTCCAACCAAAAGAAACAACAAACAGCTTCGAAGTCGAAAGAAACATACTTAAGCAAGAACGCCATAGACTTATGGAGAAATTTAATATTCTAAGCACATCAACTCCTCAAAAGATAGCCACTATACCCCAAATTAAACTGACGCAAAAAGACACGGTCGAAGTTTCACAAACATATGTGACCGCTGACGTAACAAAAATACTACTGAAAGACAAAATCGACTTACTTATCAACATATACGACAACTTGTTAAAAAACAACCAAATCCTAAGCATAATAACAGAAATATATTTCCTTATATCTCTGGTAATATCAAAACAGCTTGAAGATGGTTATATGACTGTGGAATTGAATTTAAATGATAATAATACTGATTATTTACTGAAGTCAATACATAATAGTTCTTATTTCGCTGTGAAGTCATTGTGGAATTTGAGGTTGACTTTGGAAGTCATTTTGGACAAGAATTCCTTGAAAACTTTGGGTAAGTGTAATTGTCAAGTCTTTTATACTATACTTATATACTATGGTTTATCCATTTTGAATGAAGCATGTTAGTAAACAAAGTACGATACAAATATCAAAATCTCACTTGCTTGGCGTCGAGTTTCAGATATAATTGTAAGCAATTTTTATTGAAGGGAGGATCTAAAATCGACAAGTAATGTAAATTACGAATAAAAGGACGCGCCAACAAAGTGAAATTTAGGTTAAGTATGGGCTGTTTGTTTACGTTTATGCTCCATTCAAAATGGATACGATATAGTATGTATGGATATAACATTTAAAATTCATCATCATCAGCCTATATTAGTCCACTGCTGGACATAGGCCTCCCCTAATGAGCGCCATAGCGCCCTGTCTTCAGCTTGACGCATCCAGCATCTGCCTGCAGCCTTTCGCAGATCGTCATCCCACCTGGCCGGAGGGCGTCCTACACTACGTTTGCCGAGTCGCGGTCTCCACTCAAGAACTCGTTTACCCCAGCGGTTATCGGTTCTTCGCGAGATATGGCCGGCCCACTGCCACTTCAGTTTGCTAATTCTTTGAGCTATGTCGATAACTTTGGTTCTCTGTCGGATGTATTCGTTACGAATCCTATCCTTCAGAGAGACTCCGAGCATAGCTCTTTCCATAGCTCGCTGAGCGACTTTAAACTGGTGGATCAGCCCTATCGTGAGTGTCCACGTCTCAGCTCCGTAGGTCATGACGGGTAGGACGCACTGATCGAAAACTTTCGTTTTCAAGCATTGCGGTATGGATGACGAGAAGACTCGACGTAGCTTTCCAAACGCTGCCCAGCCTAGCTGGATCCTCCTCTTGGCCTCCTTCTCAAAATTGTTTTTACCCAACTGCAGAATTTGTCCAAGGTAAGTGTACTCGGAAACAATTTCGAGAGGGTGGCCATGTACGACAACCGGTCCCGGATCAATGAGGCCATTGATCATGATTTTGGTTTTATCCAAATTCATGCCGAGACCGATGCATCGTGAGGCTAAAGCTAGACCGTCCAGCATCTGGTTGAGCTCCTCCAGCGACTCCGCCATTACGACTATGTCATCAGCGAATCGAAGGTGTGAGATGTAATCGCCGTTTATGTTAATGCCCTTACCTTTCCAGTCCAGCGTCTTAAACATATCTTCCAACGCGCTCGAGAACAGTTTCGGGGATATAACATCCCCCTGTCTCACTCCTCTGCGCAGTTGGATGGGTTTGGACTGCTGGTCCTGTACTTGGACACTCATGGTTGCGGCGTCGTAGAGACATCTCAGCACCTCGATATAACGATAGTCTACTTGGCATCGCTGTAAGGATTCCAGAACAGCCCAGGTTTCGACAGAGTCAAAGGCCTTCTCATAGTCCACAAAGGCCAGACACAGGGGCTGATTATACTCTTCGGACTTCTGTATAATCTGCCTCACTGTGTGTATGTGGTCTATGGTGCCATATCCTCCGCGAAACCCGGCCTGTTCCGGTGGCTGGAACTCGTCGAGTCTCCTGGCGAGACGGTTCGTGATCACTCGTGAGAACAGCTTATAGACGTGGCTCAGGAGTGAGATGGGTCTGTAGTTTTTAAGGAGGGTTTTATCTCCCTTCTTAAAAAAGAGCACCACCAAACTCCCGCTCCACGCCTTTGGAGTTCTCCCACTGTGAAGGACGGCGTTGAAGAGGTTCTGTAGTTCCTGTATAACAGGCGCTCCTCCGGCTTTTAAAAGCTCTGATGTTATGCCGTCCTCACCGGGGGCTTTTCCATTTCTAAGCTGCCTCAGAGCTAGCACGATCTCGTCTTGACTGATGTCTGGCAGTTCGTCGGTATAGTGGCGTGTCAGGGTGGCTCTTGAATCGTGGTCGACTCGCTGGGGACGAGGGGAATGTGCAGCGTATAATCGGCCATAGAAATCCTCTATCTCGGCGGATATCTCCAACTTCGACAAAACGGTCCTCCCATCGTGCGTTTTAAGCTTCGTCAGGTGGCTCCTGCCAAGCTGCTGAGTGAATACTTTGGACCCTCGGTTTCGCTCTATTGCCTCTTCAATGAGGCGTGTGTTGGAGCTCCGAAGGTCGCGCCGTACCATCTTCGCAATTCGCTTGTTCAGGTCTGACCTGTCTGACGAAGTCGCTTGGGTGGTTTCCCGTCTTTTTGCCATCAGCCCGAGAGTCTCATCCGAGAGTTTGGATTTCTTGCCAGTACGCTGCTTTTGGCAAAACCGGATGCCCTCGTTCCTTAGCGTTTCGACCAGATTGTGTAGGGTCTCGTCAGCGTCATCAGTGAGATCCAAGGCAACGAATCTATTCCCGAGAAGCTGCTGGAACTTCTCGGTGCCCGCCATGATCTGGATTGGGTTAGGTCGGAGCGTGGACTTCATCAGACGGTTTCTTTCAAGCTTTAAGTTGATATTCAGAGAGCCTCGGAGCAGTCGGTGATCAGATCCGGTATTAAACCTGTTGATCACTGAGACATCTCTGAATATTTGCTTGCTATCCGTCATGATGAAGTCGATCTCATTTTTAGTCACAGTGTCGGGGCTTTGCCACGTCCACTTCCTCTGGGGCGGTTTCTTAAAGAAGGAGTTCATTAAGAAAAGCCCCTCCTTCTCAAGGAAGTTGACAAGCATTTGCCCCCTGTGATTCCTAACTCCATAACCATGCGAGCCTATTCGGGATTCATTGCCAGTCCGGGTTCCCACCTTGCCGTTAAAGTCCCCCATAACAACGTTGAAGTGAGCCTTAGTGGTGTTATGTAAGGCTTTGGATATATCTTCGTACATATTCTCCACTTCATCATCCGAGTTTGCCGAGGTCGGTGCGTAGACCTGAATTACCTTCAAGCTGTACCGCTTGGACAGCCGAAGGATCAGGTACGCTACCCTGGTCGATACACTGGAGATTTGCTGGACGTTGTTAGAGAGGGCCTTGTTGACGAGGAAACCTACGCCACCCTGGGATGTTTTATCACCCTCGCGAAAGTAGAGAAGATGGCCCGAGTCTAAGGTTACGGTGTCCTCCCCCTCTCTACGGACTTCACATAACCCCAGAACATGCCATTTAATATTCTCTAACTCCACTTCCAACTGCGCTAGATGGTGGTCAAGCCTCAGAGTGCGTCCGTTAAACGTCGCCAGGGTCAATTTTTTGGGTAATGAATGGTAGCCTGCCGTAGCCCGGGGATTCCTAGCACCCCCTGCCCCGCCGTTACCATGGCCGCTACCATGGCCAGGAATAGCGAGGCGGCCGGGAACTGGGGGCCATTTTTTGGCTTTGTCTTTCATTTTGGGGTTATTGCCCATAATCCCCACGCTGGGCATGCGGGTTGGGGATCGCAGTTTGGTGATGGAATTGGTGGTGCTCTTTTTTAAGAAGGGAGATAAAACCCTCCTTAAAAACTACAGACCCATCTCACTCCTGAGCCACGTCTATAAGCTGTTCTCACGAGTGATCACGAACCGTCTCGCCAGGAGACTCGACGAGTTCCAGCCACCGGAACAGGCCGGGTTTCGCGGAGGATATGGCACCATAGACCACATACACACAGTGAGGCAGATTATACAGAAGTCCGAAGAGTATAATCAGCCCCTGTGTCTGGCCTTTGTGGACTATGAGAAGGCCTTTGACTCTGTCGAAACCTGGGCTGTTCTGGAATCCTTACAGCGATGCCAAGTAGACTATCGTTATATCGAGGTGCTGAGATGTCTCTACGACGCCGCGACCATGAGTGTCCAAGTACAGGACCAGCAGTCCAAACCCATCCAACTGCGCAGAGGAGTGAGGCAGGGGGATGTTATATCCCCGAAACTGTTCACGAGTGCCTTGGAAGATATGTTTAAGACACTGGACTGGAAAGGTAAGGGCATCAACATAAACGGCGATTACATCTCACACCTTCGATTCGCTGATGACATAGTCGTAATGGCGGAGTCGTTGGAGGAGCTAAACCAGATGCTGGACGGCCTAGCTTTAGCCTCACGATGCATCGGTCTCGGCATGAATTTGGATAAAACCAAAATCATGATCAATGGCCTCATTGATCCGGGACCGGTCGTCGTACATGGCCACCCTCTCGAAATTGTTTCCGAGTACACTTACCTTGGACAAATTCTGCAGTTGGGTAAAAACAATTTTGAGAAGGAGGCCAAGAGGAGGATTCAGCTAGGCTGGGCAGCGTTTGGAAAGCTACGTCGAGTCTTCTCGTCATCCATACCGCAATGCTTGAAAACGAAAGTTTTCAATCAGTGCGTCCTACCCGTCATGACCTACGGAGCTGAGACGTGGACACTCACGATAGGGCTGGTCCACCAGTTTAAAGTCGCTCAGCGAGCTATGGAAAGAGCTATGCTCGGAGTCTCTCTGAAGGATAGGATTCGTAACGAATACATCCGACAGAGAACCAAAGTTATCGACATAGCTCAAAGAATTAGCAAACTGAAGTGGCAGTGGGCCGGCCATATCTCGCGAAGAACCGATAACCGCTGGGGTAAACGAGTTCTTGAGTGGAGACCGCGACTCGGCAAACGTAGTGTAGGACGCCCTCCGGCCAGGTGGGATGACGATCTGCGAAAGACTGCAGGCAGATGCTGGATGCGTCAAGCTGAAGACAGGGCGCTATGGCGCTCATTAGGGGAGGCCTATGTCCAGCAGTGGACTAATATAGGCTGATGATGATGATGATGATGATTGTTGTGCAGGGGGCGCTGCTGCCCGCCCCCCGGTTCATGTCCCTTAGTCGCCTCTTACGACACCCACGGGAAGAAATGGGGTGGTGCTATTCTAGGCCGGCACCACACAGCCATTTAAAATGCCATTTAAAATTATTATAGTTATATAAGTACCTCTTCCCGCGGGTGTCGTAAGAGGCGACTAAGGGATATCCACCGGGCGGGGGCGGGCAGCAGCAGACCATATTCCCCAACAGATTTTTTTTACCACTGAACAGCGATCCCCGACCCGCATGCTCAGCGTGGGGAATATGGACATTACCCCCATGATATAAACGCCAATAAGGCACTTATCAGGGGGAGGCCTGCGTCCAGCAGTGGACCAATACAGGCTGTTGAGGTTGAGGTTGGGGTAGGTATGTAAACGCAGAAATTACAAAAAAATACGCAGGTAATTTAGGCCTTAGTTTCACCAAAATGATAAGAATGAATGAATGAACACTATATTGTACTAGTAATTAACATACGAGTAAATACCATCAAATCTTATACGGTTTTAGAAATTTATTTCTCAAAAGAATATACATTCACTTATAGAGAAATACAGTATTATCATAATTAATCATGCAGAGCGGACTTATGTAACTAAAACGGTGATGTTTTTATTGGTACTTAAGTTTCTAAGCAACACGAAAAAAAAAAACACTTAATAATCTTATACCTATTAAATAAGAAATTAACATAGTAAACATACCGGCTATTGGCTAGGGTATGCGCCTTAAATTAATTATTAATTAAATTACTTAAATTACTTAATTATTTTCAGGTGAAAACAAAAAAGTCCGCAGCTTCTACCCAGACCTAGCAAAATTCCTTCTCAACTGCTACTGCGTGCGATGCGAGAAGCCGATTCCACTCCCGCGAGCATCAGCGCCATCTGTAGTGTGTTATAATACGGAGACGGACTCAGCTGATAACTTTCCAACGACGCAGGCGTTTCATTACTTCAAGAAACAGCGGGATATGTTCTATGAGATTGTCAGGTTAGTACATCTTTAATGTTGAATGTAGATTACGTTTGATACAAGAAGCCTACTCCACTCCCGCGAGCATCAGCGCCATCTGTAGTGTGTTATAATACGGAGACGGACTCAGCTGATAACTTTCCAACGACGCAGGCGTTTCATTACTTCAAGAAACAGCGGGACATGTTCTATGAGATTGTCAGGTTAGTACATCTTTAATGTTGATAGATTACGTTTGATACAAGAAGCCCACTCCACTCCCGCGAGCATCAGCGCCATCTGTAGTGTGTTATAATACGGAGACGGACTCAGCTGATAACTTTCCAACGACGCAGGCGTTTCATTACTTCAAGAAGCAGCGGGACATGTTCTATGAGATTGTCAGGTTAGTACATATTTAATGTTGATAGATTACGTTTGATACAAGAAGCCCACTCCACTCCCGCGAGCATCAGCGCCATCTGTAGTGTGTTATAATACGGAGACGGACTCAGCTGATAACTTTCCAACGACGCAGGCGTTTCATTACTTCAAGAAACAGCGGGATATGTTCTATGAGATTGGCAGGTTAGTACATCTTTATTGTTGATAGATTACGTTTGATACAAGAAGCCCACTCCACTCCCGCGAGCATCAGCGCCATCTGTAGTGTGTTATAATACGGAGACGGACTCAGCTGATAACTTTCCAACGACGCAGGCGTTTCATTACTTCAAGAAACAGCGGGATATGTTCTATGAGATTGTCAGGTTAGTACATCTTTAATGTTGATAGATTACGTTTGATACAAGAAGCCCATTCCACTCCCGCGAGCATCAGCGCCATCTGTAGTGTGTTATAATACGGAGACAGACTCAGCTGATAACTTTCCAACGACGCAGGCGTTTCATTACTTCAAGAAACAGCGGGATATGTTCTATGAGATTGTCAGGTTAGTACATCTTTAATGTTGATAGATTACGTTTGATACAAGAAGCCCATTCCACTCCCGCGAGCATCAGCGCCATCTGTAGTGTGTTATAATACGGAGACGGACTCAGCTGATAACTTTCCTACGACGCAGGCGTTTCATTACTTCAAGAAACAGCGGGACATGTTCTATGAGATTGTCAGGTTAGTACATCTTTAATGTTGATAGATTACGTTTGATACAAGAAGCCCACTCCACTCCCGCGAGCATCAGCGCCATCTGTAGTGTGTTATAATACGGAGACGGACTCAGCTGATAACTTTCCAACGACGCAGGCGTTTCATTACTTCAAGAAACAGCGGGACATGTTCTATGAGATTGTCAGGTTAGTACATCTTTAATGTTGATAGATTACGTTTGATACAAGAAGCCCACTCCACTCCCGCGAGCATCAGTGCCTCCTGTAGGACAGGTTTTTTTTTAATAATAATAATTATAATGATGCTGGACAATTCACACAGCATTATCTAGCCCCAAGCTAAGCAGAGCTTGTGTTATGGGTACTAGATAACTGATATACATAATACAATACACTACATAGATAGATATTATTAATCTTTATTTAAAGAGCTTAATCACATTGCGATTATGTCGCTCCAACTAAGTAACAGAAAAAAATACACTTATAAAAATTATAAAAAAACTGAACAGATTTAACTTATTTACCAAACTAAACTAAGTACCTATTTAAATAAATGAGAACATTAAAATCAGCTCCGATCGGTCTGATCGGAGCTGAACTTAATGTTGTACAATTTCACTAGACTTTTTAAATTAGGACAGGTTAGTATAATCTTTTAGTACAGTTGATACACCGTGTGGTACCGGTGTATTTATTATTGTTCGAACGTGGAAGGGTAACTACTACGCTGCTTGATGTTGACCATCCAAAGTTAAGGATAATATCAATTGATCTTGTCATTCTCTATGTTTGTAAACTCCGAAAACCGTAAAAAAGTATACATTTGATAAATACAGTCTTATAAACTTTCGTATTTCAATTTCGATTTTGTACAACTTTGGTCGAAAATAAATAACTCACGGAGAAAGAAAACTCTAAAATAAAGCGAATACGGGCATAGTTTAGATATTCAAAACTGAAATAAATTTATTTCGAAAAGATACACCCAATTCTTTTGTTACTTTTCCTGTGCTATTTGTGTGTGTACCTATTAAAAGTCTACCGTCTCCTCCTCAGATGGTATACTGAAAGCCAGACCAGTAACACCACAGGCGTGTCCAGCAGTGGGTTCCGTGCGCGCGTTAAGGCTCTCTGCGCCGGCGGAGCGCACGCCCATCTTGCCACGCTTACCGTCCAGCATTGTTTGCAGGCCACGCTGTTTAGTGCACAGGTAAGGTCTAAAAATATGTTTTTTTTTATAGTACCTTGATTTTTGACAGTTTTTATCAAGCTATTGCATAGCTTCTATCGCGGGCCTTGAGCGTGGAGACTGAATCCAGAAATTCCGTAACGAAAATCACCTAACACCCCCCACTCCGACCGGCACAGCGGTGATACTTTTAGTTTTGCCATCTATCGATGAATAGCAGAACTTTTAATGACTTTTTGAAATATCACGCTTGTCTCTTTAGTTCAGCAACTCGCCTCTAGGTGGCATTGGGATAAAAAATGCTATGCAATAGCTTTACCGCGGCAGTCCCCGAGTGCCACACGTCTTTTTTTTATTTATTTGTTTTATTTACGAATTTTAAGAAAACTTACAGCTATGTTTGTGCAATATGGTATTTGCTTAAATTATCATGCATAATACATACATGCTTCTGAGGGCTAATTACAAGTTTCCACATATATTTACTAAAAAACTTAGGTAAAGAACAATAGACGACGTCAAACGGAAATAAGTACACACAAAACGATAAATACACAAAAAGTTAAATAAAATTTAGAAAAAGAATGCATAGGTAGTAGACTAATTAGAAAATATAATCCTGAGTTTAATCGCTGTCCAAAACGAATTTATCATTAAATATACGCTCTAATTTATTCACTGATGTGTTAAAAATATCAATATTATCATTTTCTTTTGTTAAGGAGTTGAAAGGTTTACTTGCTCTATGATAAATGCGTTCTGCCTATAGTTGGTATTAACGTTGGGATGTTTTATCACCCTCGCGAAAGTAGAGAAGATGGCCCGAGACTAAGGTTACGGTGTCCTCCCCCTCTCTACGGACTTCACATAACCCCAGAACATGCGCTAGGTGATGGTCAAGCCTCAAGCCTCCGTTGTACGTTGCCAGAGTCGTTTGACGGTGGGGTTTCACATTTCCCTATTCGTAAATTTAAACTGTACATAAAAAGAAATCTTATCAAGAAAGCCTATTACTCCTTAGATGATTATATTAATGATGTTAATGCTTGGCCGGATGTCGCCCAGTTCCACACCGACAATAGTATGTAACGGGGTGTACGGATGTAAGCGGGTTAACTACGAACCTTATTTATGTTGGGATGAAACGTTGGTGTTCTTCCAACACAATTAAGGTTCGTAGTTAACCCGCTTACATCCGTAATGAATTGTATTAGTTGATAAGCGATAAACTTGCTAGTGGTTTCTTTTTCACTTCTTCCGCTAGTGGACAAAAATTGAAGTGTCAATTGCACCTTATTTCTTATTTGATAACTATACCGTATCCATTTTGAATGAGGCATAAACGTATACAAACCGCCCATACTTAACCTAAAATTCACTTTGTTGGCGCGTCCTTTTATACGTAATTTACATTACTTGTCGATTTTAGATCCTTCCTTCAATAAAAATTGCTTACAATTATATCTGAAACTCGACGCCAAGCAAGTGAGTTTTTGTTATTTGTATCGTGGTTTATTTACTAACATGCTCCATGCTGGATGGATAAACCATAGTTATTACTATTTATCAAGAATATTTGACTTGTCTAAGTGCTTATTTTGTAAGTCTAAAGAAATAAACGATTTGACTCTGACTCTGACTCGTAGAATTCTTCGTATCCCTGACCCCAGGGCTGGCATCAACGCTTTGGATTTTTTATTGGCGATTTGTTTACAAACATTCCACGTCGACTTTGAAGCTGTATGCATACAGAACAATCCCAGTCCTTGGCCTATAGAGCGTTATGAGAAATAAAGTAAATCCCGTTCTATAACTACGGGTTATAAAACAATGTTTTGTTGCAGGAGTCTAAAATAAGCAAGCTGCAACGTCGTTTGACTTGTCCCGCCGCACCCGAGTCGCATAGGCTGCCTAGTTTCAACGCCAATGAGATATTTTACAAGTAAGCCATCTTCACTTTAACGACCTCTGTGCCGTAGCGAGCGAAGGTCCGCCTGAATCATTGAAAAATTAAAGTGAATAGGGTATATGCATTGATTTTTTTTATCGATTATTTAGGTTAATACATAAACAAAAAGAAATATAACACCCAAACAAAAATTTTTTTTGAGGTATAAAACTAAAAGTAAAACTACACTCAGTTTCGGGTAATAAAAATGTTAGCTATTGCATTTTATGACGTCACGGATCATCGAGTCCCTTATGTAAACTCAAAGTCAAAACTTCATGCCCATACAAAAATGTTCAAGTATGACGTCACGCTTCACATGCCAATAGCATTGCGTTTACACATTTTGCTGGTGAGACCTAAAATATCTACTTTTCAATGATTAAATTTCACAATAAAAACATCATAAAATACAAAAATAAATATACAGATATATTTCTATATTAATAGAGAATACGTAAAAATATTCGCTTTTTTGAAGTCGCATACATTTACCCTACTGGAGTCAATTGCACCTTATTTCTTATTTGATATTAATTACTATTTATCAAGCTGTTCGTATAGTAAAAACATTGACTGGTCTAAGTGCTTACTTTGTAAGTCTAAAGAAATAAACGATTTGACTCTGAATCGGAATCGGAGCGTACGCAGCGTATGTGGCACGGTCCATTAATTTACGATCGTAACTGATGTACACTAATATTATAAAGGGAAAGGAAAGATTTGATTCTTTGTTTGTATGGTTGCTCCGAAATTACTGGACAGATAAAAATAAAATCATAATTATAAAGTTTACTTTCAGGCATAGGCTATATTTTGAGCAGTCTTCGAAAACCAGATACGACCCTGAATTTATTTTCTTGGTTGATAACCAGTAACGAGAACGGAATGTACCTACTTGAGATTTTCGTAGCCATGTTTCATAATCAGCTACGAAGGTTTGGGAATTATCGGTTCTTTCGGGAACTTCCAGAAATTCCTGTACATTCAAGAAATTTTTGGCTAATTTGAGAAACAGGAAACCGTAAATCGTTTTCTAATAAATTTCGGGACTTGAAAGTATGAATCATTTAACCAGTTCGTATTCAAATTTGTAATGGACGTTGGAAATGATTTAACGATTTCCCGGTTTTATTTATTTCAAAAACTCGGGAATTCCTGGGAAATTTAGAACAGGGTATTCTCTGGATCAAATCATACGCTACGTACGCTGCGATTTCGATGTTTTGGACGGACAGCTTTATTATAAAAAACATAAAAACCGTATTTTAGACACATTTTCGTTTATTACAATGTTTCAGTAAGTATTGAATCCGTAGGATCCCGAACTAGCCTAGGCTGTATTTCAGGACCCAGGGCTTCTCATTTAAAGTTTTACAAAGTACCTTCACGTACAAAATTTGAAAAATCTGCACTTTATATATAAAAACTTGCATTTTATCAACCAGTTTTGTCAATTTGTGTTATGAACTTACAGAGAGTTCATTACTCACGCCGAGAATGAGTCCTTCCGAATACATCTGCGCGATGTGTTGTGTACTGAGATCGTGACATCAGATGGAACTCAGTTCGCGGTCGAGAATGGAGGTAATGGTAAGTAATATTCATACATCTATAGATAAAAGAACTTGCTAGAAAACTAAATTTTTATGGAAATGTTTGGTCATTTGTCGCAGTTGAGACCACATCCTCTAGAGATAAATAAAAGTGATTAGTACAATAATAATAAAAAAGTCGTGTGGCACTCGGGGACTGCCGCGGTAAAGCTATTGCAATGCCACCTAGAGGCGAGTTGCTGAACTAAAGAGACAAGCGTGATATTTCAAAAAGTCATTAAAAGTTCTGCTATTCATCGATAGATGGCAAAACTAAAAAGTATCACTGCTGTGCCGGTCGGAGTGGGGAGCGTGAGGTTTTTTCGTTACGGAATTTCTGGATTCGGTCCCCGCGCTCAAGGCCCGCGATAGAAGCTATGCAATAGCTTAAAATTGTTGATGTACACTCGAGAGCATAGAAATCGCACATAGGGGCATTTTTGTACATTTTAATTTCGACCCCTATTTTTTTTTTTTAATTATACTTTGGTTGCAAATATAACTTAAATTAAATTACACACTGTTAGCTTTCTAAAAACCCATAATGTCTAGCCTTAACCTTCCAAATCATAACAGTGGCAAATTAACAATAGAATGGCCTAAATTAGCTCGTTTCAGGTAGCGCGGTTTGTGGGACTTTGAGCAGGTATAATAGGTTAAAAACACAATAAATTTGTGAATTTAACGATTTATTAATACGAGGTATTGCCTCCCCTAGCCTGAATTACAGCTTCCATTCGATTTTTCACTGAAGAAATCAATTTTTTACGAAATCCTGCGGTATGCTGTCCTATTCTTCCTTGATCGCGGTTTGGAGCTCTCTAAGGCCCGTATAACGAAAGCTTGCTCAGTCATAGAGCTATGCTTGAGTGACGTTTATGCCATAGAAAAGCGTTGCTGAAGCATAGATCGATGACTGAGCAAGCTTTCATAATACGGGCCTAAGACTCGTAGGCGCTGTGTTTCTGGCTCTTACTCGTTTCTTTGTAGTTTCGGTTTGAAGATTCTTTATTTTCTCAAAGAACATAAATACAGTTTACTTAAATGAGAAAAAGAAAGCTTGTACTTATATTTAAGTATATACCTGCTTAGATTTACATTTTAGCTCGTGTGTGCTAACTAATTAACATAATCGTACATCTACTTACTTAGTTTAACCGACTTGTTCATTATTATGAACAAGGGGGTTAAACTGCGTTAAAGGGGGTTAGTCTGCTAACATAAAACGCTGCTAAGTCTCAGTCTGACTTATGTCAATAGAAGAAGACAGCGAGATTTAGCACTGTGCTAAGTTAGCATTGATTAGTCTTTTATTCTCATAAGAATTATCCGTCTGTCCGTCTGTCACCAGGCTAGGTATGTATCTCATGAACCTCACAGTTCAAAATTTCAATTTCAACTGTCTAAATATCACAGTTGAAATTTTCACAGATGATTATTACAGTATTTCTGATGCCGCTTTAAAAACAAATAGAAAAAAAAACAGAATAAAAATACATATTTCTTCACTTCAAAAGGAGGAATTTCTCAATTCGACTGTTTTTTTGTTTGTTACCTCAGAACTTTTGACTGGGTGGTCCGATTTTCATGATTCATTTTTTATATGAAAGCTGGTGCTTCCCGTGTCCTATTTGAATTTTGTTCAGTTCTGACAATGGGATCCATGGAAAATCATGAAAAACTGTAAAAAATGAAGTTTGTTTATAGTTTTTTAAAACTAAATCAATTATTGTTTCAGCAAACATTGACATAACGCGAGAATACCTACAACTAGCAAAAAAACTAGTGCTCCTAGCCAAACTACTAGGTTACCTGACATCTCTACCATATTCCCCGGTTCCTACAGAGATTATAAGCAAAAATAATAATATTATTACATTGAATAAGGAGCACAATTATACAATGCCGAAGGAAAAGGTACTGGAAAATAATTTGGCGTTGAGAAGTTACGTAAGTGTTTTAAGTTCTCTTTTATTTTTAAGACGACTGATAAGGCGAGGCACGCAGGAGATCGCGGATTAAATTCCTTCTTCGGGACAAATATTTGTACGATCTGCAGATATTTGTTCAGGGTGTTCTGGATATACTATAATAAAAAAAATCTAAAGTATCGTATATCAGTGGAGATAACTAAAGATTGTTTACAACAGTCTGCAGTAAACTCAATTGTTTCAAATGTAAATACTACTTCTAACTTATTTCTATTATTTGCTTGTAATTATCATTTTTAATAAATTAATGTATTGTATTAAGTCGATATGTATATCAGTCATCTAGTGCCCATAACACAAGATCTGCTTTGCTTGGGGCTAGATGACGCTGTATGAATCTTCTAAATAAATTAATTAAAAATCTATCTTCCTTTTGATACCTCTATCTGACTAGAGTCTGTTCAAAAAGAGAAGAGTCGTGACGTTTCGGTGAACTAACACTTTAAGTCGTACTGCAATGACAGAGCAGTGTTAAGTTGTCAACACAACAAAAGTTGTCAATTGGCACACGAGCGCCCTCATTTACCACGTATCTTCTCTTTTTGAACAAACCTTATTTATCTTACCGTTATTTATCTTATTCATGTTTCTATATTTTCAGAGTCAACCGAGCATAGACATCAAAAGCCTCCTACAAAACGCCATAGACAACGGACGTATAGCCATAACCATACCTTGGATAGTCCACTACCTATCCATGCTAGACTACACTACCTTACATCTACCTTACTACCAAAACATCCTAAAAACACTACTAGACGTCTACCATACAAAATTAACTCTCACCCAAGAAAACAACCTAAAAAAAAACACTGTTATATACCTAAAATCGCTTCTCGGTTGGCTATTCGACCTACCTCACTTCTCCGAATCGGAAACCATAGACAATAGTGTTGGAGCGGACAGCATCGATAGCTGTGATTTAGTCGATGAATCGATATTCGAGCTGTGTCCGTGTCTTAGGGATGTGAATACGTTGTTATCGACGTGTCGATTGTCGAATGAACAAAAAGATGTAGGTAGTTTTCGACATATTACGCCTGTGAGTTTGAACGTTGATCCGCAAGCTAGGAGCCGCAATAAGGAGAAGGAATTGCAGGTAATTTTATCTTTGTGTATAATACATGGCTATGTGGTGCAGTGGTGCCAAGTTATAGTCTAAAAATTGTGAATTTTACGCGGGCGAAGCCGCGGGTTCTTCTAGTCATAATTAGATAGATAGTTTTTATTATGTACACACACACAAATGAAATAAATAAAAATATGCGAAACCAAGTCTACATAATCTACAATAATTTCTTTAATACTTTCCAGGCTCGCCTAGAAGATGAGCTAGTAAAATCCCAGCCATCATCAACTCGCCGCGTTCTAGAGATGGTGACAGAACGCGTGACGTCAGCGGCCGTGCGCGAGCTAACCGCACGCGAGCTAGTGGCAGCTCGCACGCGAGCTAGCGAGCAAGTGCAACGGACTGTGACTAACGGGAGAGGGACAGATCATGTGAGTGGTAGCTATATATCTATCAGCTCTTGTAGCGTGCTAGAGAAGTAACAGAACGTGTGACTTCAGCGGCCGTGCGCGAGCTAACAAGCGCGAGCTAGTGACAGCTCGCACGCGAGCTAGCGAGCAAGTGCAACGGACTGTGACCAACGGAAGAGGGACAGATCATGTGAGTGGTAGCTATATATCTATGAGCTCTTGTAGCGTGCTAGTGATGGTGACAGAACGCGTGACGTCAGCGGCCGTGCGCGAGCTAACTGCGCGCGAGCTAGTGGCAGCTCGCACGCGAGCTAGGGAGCAAGTGCAACGGACTGTGACCAACGGGAGAGGGACAGATCATGTGAGTGGTAGCTATATATCTATGAGCTCTTGTAGCGTGTTAGACATGGTGACAGAACGCGTGACGTCAGCGGCCGTGCGCGAGCTAGTGGCAGCTCGCACGCGAGCTAGCGAGCAAGTGCAACAGACTGTGACCAACGGGAGAGGGACAGATCATGTATTAGATATCATACCAGTCAGCTAAAAGATTGGTTTTGGTTCAAACAAGTGTAAGTAATTATACCGTGTCCATTTTGCATGAGGCATAAACGTATACAAACCGCCCATACTTAACCTAAAATTCACTTTGTTGGCGCGTCCTTTTATACGTAATTTACATTACTTGTCGATTTTAGATCCTCCCTTCAATAAAAATTGCTTACAATTATATCTGAATCTCGACGCCAAGCAAGTGAGTTTTTGTTACTTGTATCGTGGTTTATTTACTAACATGCTCGATGCTGGATGGATACGGTATAGTAATGGTGATGACGACGTCGTGATTAAAAGCTTCCTTTCGATCGCCTCGAATAAAAAGTGTAAGGGGAAGACCCCAAACGACCAGATGTCTAAATTACTGTTACTTCTCATTGTTGTTGTTTGACTCAAATTGCTTTGAGTGACAAACATCGAGAACGACGACGGATACAAAAATCAAAATATAAGGATTCATCAAAACACTTAATATCAATTATAAATTATGAGACTTATCTGAAATATTATAATTGCTTACTTTAACAATTTAATACTAATAATAACGCAAGGTACGATAATTACCTGACAAAGATACCTGGCGAAGATAAGTACGCAGGTTATATTCCGCGAGATTAAAATTACGCTGTGAGATTCCGCAGTGCGTATATAACAAGCCGTTGACTATCCATTCAATAATGTGACAAGCGTTCGAGAAACCGGCTGGTGTTACTAATTCCTTAATTTATGATTATAAATAAATAATAAATAATGCTGGACAATTCACACAGCATTATCTAGCCCCAAGTTAAGCAGAGCTTGTGTTATGGGTACTAGATAACTGATATACATAATACAATATGTACACTACATACATAGATATTTTTTATTATACATATAAACATCCAGAACGCCCTGAACAAATATCTGCAGATCGTACAAATATTTGTTCCGAGGCGGGAATCGTACCCGCAACCTCCTGCGTCGCAGGCGGACCTTCGCCCACCACGCCACAGAGGTCGTCAAATTATTGATCTTGATTATGAATCTTAACTTATTTCCAGGCCACACTCCTAGCCACAGTAACTGCAATCTACACAACCGCCCTCTCCCAGCTTCGCTCGGCAGCGTTAGAAGGAGCGCGCGCTCCGTTGGCAGCGCGCGCGCGGGCCGCCCTCACAGCGTTACTGCCACAGGCACCGCCGCACCTACAGAGGTATTACACTAACCAGTGACTTTATCTAGCTAACAACTTAATTTTTCCAGTGACTAAGTAGGTCTAGCCAGTAGCCAGACCCTTTATATGATCAGTGGCTGCAATGTACACAACCGCCCTCCGCATTACAGTAACCAGTCAGCGTTACTGCCTCAGGCACCGCCGCACCTACAGAGGTATTACACTAACCAGTGACTTTATCTAGCTAACAACTTAATTTGTCCAGCAGAGTGACTTCATCAAGCTAATGACTTGATTCGATCTGTTACTTAGGCCCGTATTATGAAAGCTTGCTCAGTCATCCTACTATGCTTGAGCAACGCTTTTCTATGGCATAAACGTCACTCAAGCATAGCTCTATGACTGAGTAAGCTTTCATAATACGGGCCTTAGTCTAGCAAGTAGTCAGTGGCTTCATGAAGCCAATGACTTGATCCGATCAGTGAATTAGTCTAGCCAGCTAGCAGACCCTTTATATGTTGATCCAGTAACCAGTGACTTAGTCTAGCTGACTAGCTAAACTAAGTCACTGGTTACTGGATCAACATAATCTACAATAATTTCTGAGTACAGTGAGCAGCAGAGTTCTGAGTACATTTCTGAGACAATAATTTCATCAAGACAGTGCTTTATTCCGATCAGTGACTTAGTCTAGCCAGACCCTTTATATGATCAGTGGCTGCAATCTACACACTTACTATACAGACTTTATAAAATCACTGAACCCTTTCCAATTATGTTACAGTGTGGCGTGCAGAGCTGCTAGAAATCGACTCAGTAACTGGATAAATGACCATTGGAATACCACAGGTATGTATTTAGTTAGTTTGTTAACTTTCAACACTGTAAAGAGTTTACTAGTTCATAAACGAATGTAAGCGGGTTAATTACGAACCTTTCTTTGTGTTGGAAAAACACCAACGTTTCATCCCGAGGGACTTCTTCGGGTGAGTGCGGTTCGAGCGGCGTGCGTACCGCCGTATCACACTTTGTTACTAGTTTTAAATAGAAATTGAATGTTTTGATATGAATACTAGATTCTGCCCGAGGCTTTTCTTTGTTTCTATGGTAACGTTCAAAGGATTTTTATCGCACGGGAACTGATTTATGGGATAAAAAGTAGTCTATGTTTGATTCCTGGATTAGGATTACCTGTATGCAAAATTTCAGCCCGATCCGTTTGGGAGTTTTGTCGTGAAGAGGTAACAAACATCCATCCATCAATCCATACATCCATACAAACTTTCGCATTTATAATATTAGTGTGATGTGATTATATTTGTTACTTCTTCACTCCAAGACTTCTGAGTGGATCGGGCAGATATTTTGCATTTTCTAGGTTAAGATCTAGACTAAAACATAGGCTACTTTTAATCCCATAAATCAGTTCCCATAATCTAGAGATAACCGTTTTAAACGTTTTCATATAATCAATACGAACCCGCGGGAAAAATTAGTTTATTAATAAGTTTCCTAATTATAGAGCCTTATAGAGGCATTAAAACCGTCCACACCGACAGAAAAGCTGAAACGAAGCTGTCAATCGCCAAAGGTCCTGCTCCGGTACTTCAAGGAGCTGGGCTGGTTAGGTTAGCCTTTTTAGGCAGGGGGACAATGCACAAAACACTCCCATGCGAGATGTCAGTGCAGATCTCAGTTCCCCCACTTACAGCCGGTTTCTCGAACGTCAACAATAGGGTATATACATGTGATTTCAAAATGGCTAAAAAAATATATACGTATTCTCTATTGATAAAGAAACATATCTACATATTTATTTTAGCATTTTGAGATGTTTTCATTGTAGAATTTAACCATTGAAAAATTGATGATTTAAATCTCAATCGCAAAATTTCAAAACGCTACGCCATTAGCAACAGCGGACGTGACATCACTGTTCGCATTTCTTCTTTTTTTATTCTTGCTTGCTGGACTATAATTTTGACACTAGTCTGCCCACTTCACATTTCGTATTGTCGATTATTTTCAGATTTTTCGGAAAACCTCTTTCCTGAGATGATCACTACTGAGGTCGTCACAAAAGGTTTTAATCGAGTGTGAACGTCGACGTCAAATAAACATGGCGCCAATATGGCAGCGTTTTTATCACCCGAAAATGATTGTAGTTTCGATTCGTTTTTTTTACCTTGTTAATGCGAAATTCAGTGAGCGTCTTATAATTTCTCGGTTAAATAATGACCTAAAGCATCGATTAAAACAATAAAAAAAATCGATGCATATACCTATTTTGACAAATTGTTGACAATTTGTCAGGCTGTACACGCACTGCTTTTATTACTCGCGTGGTTTTTTTTTTGCAGAATTCTGTAACCTAATGGAAGTTCACTAGCGGAAAAATATGAATGTTTGGAGCACTATAAAGTTGTAGGTAGTTAAAATAGCAAGGAATTTTATTCGTCTTACGTGTAAGTTAAGTAGGTACGCAGGTTATATTCCGCGAGATTAAAATTCACGCTGTGAGATTCCGCAGTGCGTATATAACAAGCCGTTGACTATCCATTCAATGTGACAAGCGTTCGAGAAACCGGCTGTTAGAGTTAGAATTTGAAGTTTCCTAATTTTGTATGTTTTACAGCGGTCCTCTGCAAAGACATAGAATCTGAAATGAAGTCTATACTGTCCTTGAGTGAAATGCGCGTCCCCTGCCGCACGCCCACGTTACTGAGTGCCTCCCTGTGCAACTATGATGAGAGCCCTGCTACTGTGCTTATACATATGAAGGTAGGTGATATTCGATAATCGTGTGTGATGTAGTTTTTAGTATAAATTAGTAGGAGTCTAGGCTGAAGAATTGGAATCTACAAAAGAAATCAACTCTAGCAATTGCCTCTTCATCGATACTGGAACTTCATCTAGCAAAAAATACATAGTGACAAGTCAATGTGTAACCTGCTATTCAAGCCATATAGTAAACAGTGTGCAGGTAACTCAACGGATCCATATCAGATAAATTTATCTACTGTTATATTTGCATACATAGTTATAGCCATTATGTTAAAGGCGTGCAATCTGTTTATGAATGTTGGATGATTCGATAATTAATTAAGGTACCTAGATTTGTATTACTTTACTTTACGTTAACTATATTTTCTTGTTATGTCTAGTATGTAGCTATTTGTGGGAACCTATTAATGGTCACCATAGTGTTTAGCACTGTATTTACTTAAAATATTGTACCGGTGTTTCCCCTAAAATAAATAAATAAATATAATCTAGCCAGTGACTTCATCCAGCAATTGAAGGTCACGATGACTTCACCTATTCGATGAAACTAGCTAGCGACTCCATCTGATTATGAACCTGGCAACTCTGTGTGTTGAAATGCGCGTCCCCTGTCGTACGCCCACATTACTGATTACCTCCCTGTACGTCTATGTTGAGAACCCCGCTACCATTCTCATATAAAGTTTGGGTGAGGCACGTTTAGCAGTAGTGTCTCTTCATCAGTAAATTCAACTACTTCTATTCTACGGGTTGCCATTGTGGGGTTTTTCGGTGGAGTTACTCAAAGCCTGTAAAGTAAAAAAAAAATGTATGCGTGCGGTTTACGGAGCCTGGTTTCTTGATAGTGGTTTACACCACTATTTGATAAATAAAGTTCTTCCCTTGCCATGTATGCATATTAAAGAAATCAGCATATTCGTAAGACAACGCCCATATTATTTTAAAACTAAAGAAGAAGTTTTATCTAGGCATACTAGACATAAAAATAATATTTTCATCCGAAATCAAGACTACACTTTTCGCCAGAAACTCGTTTTGCATGGCAATTAAGATATTCAACATGTTACCAATAAAATTTAAGGACTTGCCAATGACATTATTTAAAAAAAGACCTAATAAATGGTTACTGACTCATTGTTTTTATAGCGTAGAGGAATATTTTAGTTTTAAACAGACAAGACGTATGTAATTTACTTCTTAATCGTTATTATTATGTTAATAGGTAGGTTTTTTAAAATTCACACACTAGTCCATAACTACTGGTAGTTATGGACTGGTGTGTCAATAAATTGATACCACGCATACAACAACATCATTGTAATAACCACCAATGTCAGTTCTGTGGCCATATACCCGAACGACAAGCTGAAGACCAGCGAAGATACGAAATCCCTGGTACAAAAGATTATCTGCCCTGAGAAAATGAAGCTGCATGTGAGAGGGCTACGAAAGACCAGGAATGGAGGCGTCATCATCAGCACTGACACCAAGGATGACATCGAAAAGCTGAAGAACACAGTTCAGATCACCAACTCTGGCCTAACAATCGACGAGCCTCTTAAACGAAAGCCGAGAGTCGTTGTTATCGGAGTGCCGACATCAATGTCTGAAAAGGAAGTTTTCTCGTGCCTCTTCCACCAAAATTTAGCTGACACTTTCAAAACCTGCGACCTTGAAAAGTTTTTGAGCGCCATTAAGCTAAGCCACAAGTCGGGCAGGAAAAATGCAGAGTCCTGCAATTATGTAATTGAAGTTCCAGCCGCCATCCGTAAAGCACTCATCACTAAGGACAGGGTTTTTGTCAACTGGTCCTCGTGTCCTGTAAGGGATTTCACCCTGGTTACCCGCTGTTACAAGTGCCAGCAGTATGGACACGCGGCAAAGTTTTGTCGCGAGGCAGCTTATACTTGCGGGCACTGTGGCGGAATTGGCCATACGAACAAAGAATGTCAGAAGCTAGCTGATGATCCTAAGTGTGCCACCTGCTTGCTCTTTAAGAAGCCAGGGAACCATGTAACTGGCTCCACGGACTGTCCGGCAAAATTAGCGGCTGAAAAGAGATACATAAATTCTATAGATTATGGAGAAGCCTAAAGGCGCTTTCCATGTTCTCTTTTTCGTTTTGTAACAACTATAATAATATTTAGCTTTCCTATTTCAACTTTCGAGTCAGTTTGTTTTGTTTTTATGCTTTTTGTTTCATTGTTGCAAAATTAATTATTCTTATTAAGGTGAATTTTGTGTTTGAATCGTGAAAAGTATGTCAATACGATGACACAGATTAGACATTGGCCTTGTTAAAATAGGCTAAAAATTTTTGTACCTATGCACCTTTATTACACTTTACTAGTTTAGCGTAGTTAGCATAATTTAAGTTATTTACAAATCTGCACCGTTGCTTTGTTTTATTATGACTACTGATTGATGTGATTATTATTTTTTCATTGTAAGCACTGTGATACAGGTTTAACCTAGTTCAGGCACATGTATTATTTTATACCTTTATATTACATATTATTGACTCTTTTGTTATCCATTTAGCCCTTAGTTGTTTTTGAATAAATTATTATTATATTATTATTATTATTATTAATATTTGACATGTTTTCTGTGTATAAATGATTCTATTCTATTATATTCTTTATCTAGTCAGTGATTGAAATTAAATGAAATGTTATTCAACTTTACAAACTTACTTACATCTAATAACGTATAACTAAAACTAAATAAAGTAAGTAGGTGACTTAACCTAACTTAGTTCTTGCAAAAAAGGCAATACTTATTTCAAGCTAATCATTAATTACGTTATAAATGGTAGATAGGTTATATTGTAGGTACATACAGTCATCGACATATGCTTGAGCAACGCTTTTCTATAGCATAAACGTCACTCAACCATAGCTCTACGACTGAGCAAGCTTTCATAATACGGGCCTTAGGCTGATCTGAGAATTCTCTTTCATATAGATTTTTCTTTAATTCCAGGAACACATCTGCCTGTTACTAGATGGTGACGTAACCACAGACATCACCCCCACTCTGACCGCTTGCGCAAGCGCAGCTTCTACAACCAACGTGTTCTGTCGCGCGCCGACGCAGCGGGCTCTACTTCAGCTCACTCTAGACCTGTGCCTGCTCTATGGTAACAATCATAGACTAATATTTCATGATAATCAGCATATCAATCTACAACCTTCCGCTAGTGGACAAAAAATTGAAGTGAATTAGAGTCAATTGCACCTTATTTCTTATTTGATAGTAATAGGGTATATGCATCGATTATTTTTATTGTTTTAATCGATTCTTTAGGTCATTATTTAACCGAGGAATGATAAGACGCTCACTGAATTTCGCATTAACAAGGTAAAAAAAACAAATCAAAACTACAATCATTTTCGGGTGATAAAAACGCTGCCATATTGGCGCCATGTTTATGTGACGTCGACGTACACACTTGATTAAAACCTTTGGTGACGACCTCGGTAGTGATCATCTCAGGAAAGAGGTTTTCCGAAAAAACTGAAAATAATCGACAATACGAAATGTCAAGTGGGCAGAATAGTGTCAAATCAAGGTGCAGCAAGCAGAATAAAAAAAGAAGAAATGTGTACAGTGATGTCACGTCCGCTCTAGTCAATGGCGTAGCGTTTTGAAATTTTGCGATTGAGATTTAAAATATCAATTTTTCAATGGTTAAATTCTACAATAAAAACATCTCAAAACGCAAAAATAAATATGTAGATATGTTTCTATATCAATAGAGAATACGTATATATTTTTTTAGCCATTTTGAAATCACATGCATATACCCTATTACTATTTATCAAGCTGTTTATACAGGGTGGGGCAAATCTTTGGCCCCTTCAGGGTAGCTACCGTTTCTTTTGCAGTTAGAAGGTTTTGTTCTTAGGAACCTTCTGTTTTATTTTGAAGAAAAAAATATTGCCGTTTTTAGTTTTTTGAAAAAAAGTACGGCTCGCCCAAAAAATGGCATTTGTCAAAAAAACAAGTTGGTGTTAATCGACTCTATTTCCAACCAGGAATGCTTTTCCCAAAGTAACATACCAAATCAAATCGTAAGTTTTGGCAATAAAAATAAAACAATTCCCATACATTTTCTATGAAAAAACGAGTAATTAAAAACGACAATGTCACTCATTCAATGGTTCTTAATTTAAACTCGTATGTAACTACTTTTTCAAGTTGGTAGGCTAATTTAGAAGGCATCTCAGGAATAAAAATTTTACTTATTTTTTTTTATTTAAAATCAAGGATGCTAATTTTGAAGGCCCCTAGCCATGTTCGCTCTAACGACGATGGTTTATACGTTAAAAAGTATTTTAAAGTTTAAATAAAAAAAGTATTTTTGTTAAGTAAATAACTTGGTAACAAGGTTCCTTAGAACAAAACCTTCTAACTACAAAAGAAACGGTAGCTACCCTGAAAGGGCCAAAAATTTGCCCCACCCTGTATAGTAAAAATTTGACTTCTCTAAGTGCTTATTTTGTAAGTCTAAAGAAATAAACGATTTGACTCTGACTCTGACTCTGATGTACTTAGGTCTTCACAGACGACGCCATGCATGTCAGTCGCATCCATCCATAGTCTCGCTACAATATCGACCCATCGAGCGCGAGCTCTTTAACCAATAGACTTGTGTCTGCTTTATGATAGACAGCAATAGGGTATATGCATCGATTTTTTTTATTGTTTTAATCGATTCTTTAGGTCATTATTTTACTGAGAAATAATAAGACGCTCACTGAATTTCGCATTAACAAGGTAAAAAAAACAAATCAATACTACAATCATTTGCGGGTGATAAAAACGCTGCCATATTGGCGCCATGTTTATTTGACATCGTCGTTCACACTCGATTAAAACCTTTTGTGATGACCTCGGTAGTGATCATCTCAGGAAAGAGGTTTTTCGAAAAAGCTGAAAATAACCGACAATACGAAATGTGAAGTGGGCAGAATAGTGTCAAATCATGGTGCAGCAAGCAGAATAAAAAAAGAAAAAATGTGAACAGCGATATCACGTCCGCTCTACTCAATGGCGTAGCGTTTTGAAATTTTGCGATTGAGATTTAAAATATCAGTTTTTCAATGGTTAAATTCTACAATAAAAATCTCCCAAAATGCAAAAATAAATATGCAGATATGTTTCTATATCAATAGAGAATACGTTTATATTTTTCTAGCCATTTCGAAGTCACATGCATATACCCTATTTCTGATAGTGTTTTTGTATTAGATTCAACAGTCTTTATTTTAGCTACTGTGGGTTGGTTGTATTAAAAGAGTTATTATATTGAACTGAGTCTATTCAATACACAAAATACACGTACATGAAAATACAATAAAATATATTCCTTAATTCTTATTTAGGATATGACTACTCAAATGGGGCTCTATGGAGTGACTTTAATATAATTTGTAACCCATAACTAGGGTAGGTGTTCTCTGGGAGAGCTTGGTGGAATGACTGGCAAGCGAGACACGGCTTAACTGCTAAAAAAGCTGAATTAGCGAAACGCGTTTGCCCTGCGTACTGCTAGCTAAACTGTGTCACTACAGTGTCT
Organism: Eupithecia tripunctaria; assembly: GCA_955876795.1. Classification (NCBI taxonomy): domain Eukaryota; kingdom Metazoa; phylum Arthropoda; class Insecta; order Lepidoptera; family Geometridae; genus Eupithecia; species Eupithecia tripunctaria. The sequence goes on from OY041627.1 coordinate 6,202,204, forward strand.
TCTACTAGATGGCGACACCAGAACAGATATAGCCGTTTCACCAATTCAATTCAACTTTTTTGCATTGACATACCAACTAGCCATCACATTGGGATCCTACTACACTAAAGCCTACGCCGTATACTGTATCTGTTTGTGCCAAATTCCACCAAATTAATCGCTTGCAGATCACTCTAGACTTATAAGTACCTGCTCTATGGTAGGTAATTATCATATCATAGACACTTACTTATTACTTGTGTCTAGACTGGTTTCCGCACATGGGCCAGGTAGCCCCTTTTGAACCGACTTCAAAAAAGGAAGAGGTTATTAATTCGACTGTTTTTTTTTGTTTGTTACCACAGAACTTTCCTTTGAACTGCACCAGGGGGTTAAATTTTTATTGGTTCGAAAGTTTGTCTTCGACATAGCCCCCTCTAACCATACTGTACCCTACATGAAGTAATGACAAACACAGTTGTGTTTTATTCGTCTATGGTAGTAGGTACGTAGGCCGTAGCAGTCGCGGCGTAAGAATCGACCTCTCCTACTCAGCCCGTCGATCGTGAACAGTGGACAAACGAAGGTCTATTGATCATTAATGTAAGCGAGTTAACTATGAACCTTGTTTTGGTTGTAAGAACACCCATATTTCATCTCTTAACGGTGCACAAATAAGCTTCATAGCTAACCCGCTTACATTAATAAATTATATTCGTCGAAACCGATGAAATAAAAAGGTCTATTCATAATAAAAAAAACGCATGTCAAACTTAAAACACGTTTTTCTCGTCGGGCCTCAGAAGCAACAAAAACCCATAAAGCTCTTCTTTTGTTTCAGTATCAAAAAGGCCAAAAGAAGTCACCGAAGCGTTTCTACTTAAACTTCACACAATTTGGAACACATGCTGCCCGGACAGAAAGCACTATACACCAGAAAACGTATCTATAATGGAGAGAAGGGAGGACTTATCGCCTGAACTGAGAAATGTCACCGATGACAGAATACCCACCCCTATAACTGATGAAGAAACAGAATCTGATACTGTTAAGACGGAAAAGATTGATCTGAATGCAATTGTTCAAGATTCGAATTCAATTGGACAAGATTCGAATTCAATTGAGCGAAATTCTCAATCAATTGATGCTAATTTGACAGATAATAGCTTGAAACAAAGTCTCAATTCGCCTGTAACGAAAACTGAACAAAATAAAATTATTGCGTCAACTCCTTTAAAACGTATAACACCTATCACAATAAAAACAAAATCAGTGAATAAATTGACTATTGATACTAAACTAAGTGAATCAAGGCCAAGTGATAATAAAAGTGAATCAAAGCAAAGTGATAGTAAAAGTGAATCAAAAAGTGATCAGAACAACATGACGATCGAAGAAACAAATGAACATTTACTAGAATACTTTGACAGAATCCTATGTCCCAGAAACATTGTGATGTTGAGTGTGTCGAAGTGTAAACAAAGTGATGTTTGGGAGGCCTTAGCGAATATGATAGTGTTTTTGCTGAAGAAAGATTATTTATCTGAAGATTCTTTGACTGAGCAGTGTTTAGCTGTTTATAGACAAGATTGGACACAGGTAAGATCTTAAGGAGTCTTATCCACTCGACTTCGCTCACGTTGTAATAAGATAAACGCCTTATAGCTCAGACAGCACTGCTGGACCATTTATACAGTATTATCTAGCTCCAAGCTAAGTATAGCTTATGTTATGGGTGCATGGATAACTGATATACATACATAATATATAGAAAACATCCAGAACAACCCGTAATCTGCAGATCGTTCAAACATTTGTCTCGCTGCTGGAATATAACCCGCCAATCTATGAATATCCTGCAAATAGCACGCACGCACTCTATTTTATCTATGGACGATGCTGCGACAATACCATTGTCGATGGTTAGTACTATATGTATACAAGGAGGTCAAGGCAAACGAATCGAAATTGCGAGCGAGCGTCGCGGGGATCAATGTAACTCCCCATAAAATTACAAATATTCTCTTAGTATTAGTAAATCAAGTGATATTAATTCTCTTAGTATTAGTAAATCAAGTGATATTCATTCTCTTGTTCACAGGCGATACTAGAAAACCTGTCATCATGTATGAAAGCAGTTTCAGCAAGATGGAGTCGATCCTCCACGGGGAAATTCACTCTGTTCCTCGACTTCTTGGCAGAGTACTGTGGTGATATGGACTATGACGTCACGGAATAAACAAAAGACAAAAGCCTTCGAACATACCTCATCCAAACAAGAGGTTTTGACATAATCATCACGACAAGATTTAAAATAAGAATTCATCATAATACCTAACGAGGGATACCAATCATTAGCCGACGATATCCAAGATATGCCGATCTGCGAAAGACTGCAGACAGATGCTGGATGCGTCAAGCTGAAGAAAGGCAGGATTAGTTCTTTTGATAGAGTGGACGTGATTGCGAAAGTAAGCGACCCCAAACGAGAGCCTTCGCTAGCCTTCAGCGCTATGTCAACGTACCGATCGTCGAATACGTTTGCATTCGTTCGCGCTCGCTCGCTAGGTGTATACCTACCCGTCACGAGAATAGCCAAGATTTTTGTTACTATAGTGTTCCATCCATTCCATACTCAGGGTAATTTATAAGAGATAAAATAATAATCCCAAACAAAAAACAACTTGGACGAAGCTTGAACCAACCTTCCCCATTTTTTGGGATGATTGTTTTAATTGGGACCGGTGGGCGTAATGTACCAGTCGCCGCGAGCATGAAACGCCAAAAATCCATCTCGTTGCTCGTTACAAGCGCCTACTTTCGACGTACTGACTCCACGAGCGCTCGCTCGCTGTGTAACACGTTAGGTTACGCCCCGTAACACCATCAGTACGTAATATATGGAGCATACTAAATCGGAAAATAATCATAAAAAAAAGACGTGTGGCACTCGGGACTGCCGGGGTAAAGCTATTGCAATGCCATCTAGAGGCGAGTTGCTGAACTAAAGAGACTTAAACGTCATATTTCAAAAAGTCATTAAAAGTTCTTCTATTCATCGATAGATGGCAAAACTAAAAAGTATCACCGCTGTTCCGGTCGGAGTGGGGAGCGTGAGGTTTTTTCGTTACGGAATTTCTGGATTCGGTCCCCACGCTCAAGGCCCGCGATAGAAGCTATGCAATAGCTTAACTGGGGGCTTTGCTGGCATGTGGCCTTTATACCAATAGAAGAGTGAAAGGAATTATCCATGTTTAATAATCCTAAATTATTTGCAAAGTTAAATCATAATTTGTTCAGACGTTTCGGAGTGTAACAATCAATATATCTAGTATAGTAGAAAATTTGAAATTTATGAATGAACAATAAAAAATTAAATGCTTATATTAAAACTAGTGAATTGATGTGATGTAAAAGATTAGGGTAGAGAAAATAATTGGTGATATTTTAGGAAAGTTGACAACTACCGTGATATTTTAGTAAAATTGACAACACCATTTAATTCTGATAACTTATTTTACTATAAATATATATCGTAGTTTGACGAATTCGGGTGAGTGTGGTTCTCGCGCGTAAAGACGCAGTGCAGGCGCGACGCGAACCGTTCTCACCCTGATGAAGTCCCTCGTTAAGGGATGAAACCAGCGAGTTAATATTTATGGATTAAACTGTGTTCTTCCAACACAAACAAGGTGTGTTAGTTCATAGTTAAACCGCTTACGTCCGTTATTAATTCTGCAAACCTGTTGACGAAAATAGCTTATAAAACAATAAATACATCAACAAATAAATAGGCAACTGACTGTGGTGTAAATCAAGTCACCATAGCTCAATTTCAACATATTTGACAACACTAAAACAAATACATATGTATCTACCATCCTTTTAGATCGTTATGATAGGGTCGGCAACAGTTTTAACAGTGTAACAAGTTTGGCTGTGTATGATGTTTTTCTTTTTAAATTTCGTCGTTTTCTCCGTGGACTGATTTTGAAAGTTCTCTCGCTTTTGTATTGAGAATGAATAAACAAAACATTTGCTAAAAAAAAAAAGAATTTTACAGGCTAATGAGGCTAATTTATGGCACATAAAGAAGCTCATGATTCTTGCCATAATAGTGCTGTCACCATAAAATAATTCGATATTTTAATATAATAATTCAGAATTTCAAATGTTTTCGTCCAAATAATTTATGGAATTGATGATGATGGAATAAATATGCTAGCATGAAGTTAGATGCATTTACGTGTAGGTCATTGTCTAGGTGTGGTCCCTGTAAGCCTTTATGTCTTAGTCATTGTCTAGATGTGGTCCATAAAAAGCCTTTGTCTTAGTCAATGTCTAGATGTGGTCCTTATAAATGCCTTTATGTCTCAATCATTGTCTAGAGTTGGTCCTTATAATACCTTTATGTCTCAGTCATTGTCTAGAATTGGTGTTTATAAAGCCTTTATGTCTTATTCACTGTCTAGATGTGGTCCATAAAAAGCCTTTGTCTTAGTCAATGCCTAGAAGTGGTCCTTATAAAGCCTTTATGTGTAAGTCATTGTTGAGATGTAATCTTCATAAACTTTTTATGTGTGGATCATTGTCTAGACGTGGCCCTGATAAAGCATTTATGTCTTATTCACTGTCTAGATGTGGTCCATAAAAAGCCTTTGTCTTAGTCAATGTCTAGAAGTGGTCCTTATAAAGCCTTTATGTGTAAGTCATTGTTGAGATGTAATCTTCATAAACTTTATATGTGTGGATCATTGTCTAGACGTGGCCCTGATAAAGCATTTATGACTAAGTCACTGTCTAGATGAGGTCCTTATAAAGTCCTTGTTTAAGAAATTGTCTAGATATGGTCCTTTTTTGACCATGTTGCGATGTCAAATCTATTGTACAAGTGCCCAGGTACCTATTGTATAAGTAGGTAGGTGGTTAGATTAGAAATGATATTATTCTTCTGAAAGTGTTTCTTGTAAATGTGGATTTAGACCAAACGTACAAAGAGCTAGAACAAAAACCTTCATTCGATCTGCTATTTTCTTATTTTAGTCTATAAATATAATTACCTACGAATAAAGGAAAAAAATAAAGTGACTGTCTCTGTTCACAAAAAAAATATATGACGGAGTGGGTGAACTTACGGGAAGCACCAGCTTTCAAATGAAAAATAATCATAATCGGATCACCCAGTCAAAAGTTCTGAGGTAACAAACACAAAAAAACAGTCTAATTTGACCTGCTCCTTCTTTTGAAGTTGGTTAAAAAGAAGAAAGAAGTGAACAAAAAAAAATATCTCATCTTTATTTCCTGTCATTTGAAATTTATTTCACGTCAAAGAGTCCAGAGTATACTCGTCTATGGTCTAATATAAAGGAAATAAAACACTGATAAATAAAAATTCGCTATCACTCATTTGGTCTAAATCCATCTAGTGACTTGATGCTTCTCTTGAATAATATTATAATAGCTTAGCTACCGAGCAATATTGATAAACTTATCGATATTTTGTCCATGTTGTATCAACGCTTTTTATTGTAATTGGATCAAATGTGTTAGTGTGACTGCCAAATTGTGTTGTAAATAATTAATGTGTAATAATAATTATACAAAATTTACCTATACTTTATCACGATATACAGAGCGTTTTATTTATGAACTTACATGTAACCTTGCCTTGCCTAGAACTAAACTATTTCTGTTTTTTCTACTCGATGAATCTCTAGCTAGATTAATATTTTCGAAGTAAGTTTGAAACTTTACTTTAAACTTTTAAAGTTTTCCGCGGATCAGATCAAAGAGAATATAACAGCGAGCACCAACCATAGACGAGAAGGACCCTCCGATTATCGAACTGTAATTGACTAAAATCTGTAATATTTTAGTCGAGTGGAGTGTCTACGGTATGAGTATGTATGTTCTTCCCTACCGGTAAAAGGGTAAAAGTAAGTATGTCACTGTCAAAATGCTTTTGCTTTGGTTGGTGTTCGTGTTGCCAGACGTACGATAATTATCCCTATCCCGCGATATTTTTGGTGTTAATATGTTACTTATCGTACGATACTTCATCGTAATTCCATTTTAATGTTTTTTAGTTCTACGATAATTTTGTTGCTGAGGAGTTTAGAGAACTGGATGAACTTTAGGAATAACAAAATAAATTCATCGCTTATGTCTTTTTCATGTCACTTTTAACAATTTATCGCGATTACGTGGTTATGATTACTATAAATGCCAGGAATGGTCCAATCAGTAAAGCTGAACCTGACTAAAACTGTTTATATCTTGAACACTTCCAACACAATTGTTGGAAGTGTTCAAGGTTCAGGTTACTAGGTACATAAATGCCAAATTAACATATAAATGTTTTTAACTTAGTCACTCCAAAACTACTGGTGGATATTACTGAAATTTTGCATTACTGTAGATCATTTTATTGTCATCAGAACTATATATTGGCTGCTATTACTGTTATATTGGCAACTCTACTTTCTAGGTTCAGTACCTATAGCAGTATGTTGTTATATGCCAATGACCTCTGTGGCACGGTGAGTGAAGGTCCACCTGCGACGCTGGATGTTGCGAGTTCGATTCCCGCCTTGGGAAAAAATTACCATCTCCAGATATTGGTTCAGAGTGTTCTGGATGTTTTCTATGTATAATAAATATATATATATATATATATATATGTAGTACCTTGGCTTCGTATTGCGGTGAGCAGAACAATTCGCGAGTACTCGAACTTGCGAAGAACGAAACGTACCTACTCAGTTTCGTTACATTCAATTCAAACCATTTAATACATACAAATTAAAGAACACAATAGGTAATATTAAAGATGAATGAAAGTCTTTATTGCTTTTTGCATTAAGGCGTTCTCGACCTTTATTAGCAGAGCCCTTTTAAGAATACCAGAGTGCCTAGACAATGTAACAATCGATGTCGAAAGCGATAGTAGAAAAGTTCAAAAATGTATGGGTTTGATAAAAAAAAGACTAAGCTATAGGTATGTCACGTGATCTGTTTCGAATTTTTCTACGAATCTTTCAAATACTTTCAATTGTTTTAGATCCACTTCATAGCGAGTTAGAGTTATACATAATATAGTATGTTAGTAGGTAGTTATTTCAGTGTAAAACTAACTGACAGATGTACCAGGTAGGTACCTACTACCATAAGAATAGAGTCAGTCGCTATTCTTATGGTACTACCTCCCTACCCCGTAGTTTTGGTCCAAAATTTTAGAATAAGTTTGGTTAGGTTAGCTAGCTTACATTTGTCATCGGAGTATGAGGTATGACCCCAAAAACGTCCATTGTAACTTTAGCAGCAAAATTTAACATTTCAGGAAACGAAATGTAATTTACGACATTAAGCTCTGCTGGCAACAAGGCAAGCAAGTGTGGCAACACTGGCTGTGCAGTGCAGAATCTAGATGGATGGACGTGCTTAATTTGTTTTTCTCCAGAACTTTTCTGTTTTAGACATAAAAGCAATGATTTTTCGTTACAATACGCTTTAAAAATGACAGAAGTTGTGTTCGTGAAAGAAGAACGGGTCAGCCCCGAACCTGAAAGCTGTATTTTGGGCGAAAATGAACTACGGTCGGTAAAAATAACAAATTGTTTATTTTTTGCTTGTTTTAGCCGAGTTGGTACCTACCAACACTTATCGAATTGCATGTCTCATAAAGAATACTTCATGTGCCCTCTTCTAAATCCTGCTTAAATCCTGGTATGAAAGTTTTCAAATAAAAGTTTTATCAAAATCGATACAGGCGGTGGACATGCGCGAACTATGCTTTTTTTAGATATCCGACACGCCCCGGTCTTTGTGCTATTTTTACAGCGCAAGTTCCAGAGACGAATGGATTACCAAAGCACATCACACTGATATCTAATTTTTGATTTAGTTAAGTATAATAAAATAAAATTTAATGCTGGACAATGCACACAGCATTAACTAGCCTTAAGCTAAGCAGAGCTTGTGTTATGGGTGCTAGATGACTGATATACTTAATACAATACATACATCACTTAAATAGATATATTTTTATACAGAGAAAATACCCAGAACACCTGGATCAAATATTTGTAGATGTTTATGACTTTGTTACTCCAAAACTACTACTGATATATTACTGAAATTTTGCATTACTGTAGTAAAACTGAATTAGCAAAAATACTAGATTTTATACAGCTTAAACCCACACTACTACCTAATACTACTGCTGGACTCATCCCCATGCTAGGCATGTGGGGATTGTAGATGGTAGAATAGTTCTGCAGTAGGTGCTGTCTGCTCTCCGGTGGCATCTCTTAGTTGCCTCTTACAACACCCGAGGGAAGAGTTGGCGCATAACCAAGTCATCACATCACACTAATCACACTAATATTATAAAGGCAAAAGTTTGGATGGATGTTTGTTACCTCTTCACGCCAAAACTACTGAACGGATCTGGCTGAAATTTTGCATACAGGTAATTCTAATACTGGAATAAAACATAGGCTACTATTTATCCCATAAATCTGTTCCCGTGGGATGAAAATCACCTTTTAATGTTTTCATAGGAACAACGCGTGCGAAGCCGCGGGGCGCAGCTAGTATTATATACTTAGGCGAAAGTTTGTATGGATGTATGGATGGATGTTTGTTACTTCTTCACGTTAAACTACTGGACGGATCTGGCTGAAATTTTGCATACACGTAATTCTAATCCAGGAATAAAAAATAGGCTACTTTTTATCCCATAAATCTGTTCCCGTGGGATGAAAAAACCTTTTAATGTTTCCATAGGAACAACGCGTGCGAAGCCCTGGGGCGCAGCTAGTAAATAATAATGTTGTTGTACATTACAGGGTCAAAGATGAATGTACCTTTATGGACAAGCTGGAGAAATCCGAAGCAAACTACTCTGTCAAGATAGAAGCAGTAAAATTAGAGTTGGTTGAAGAACCTATTAATGTGAACTTTGATGAAGATGGTAAGCAGGTATTTTTGTAACATCAATATTATATTATTATGTAGCTAATAAGTTCCCATATTGTTTTTTTTTTAATTTTCTTATTTAATCTGCGATTAGTTTGGTCAACTATGAGCAGATTTTTGGGCTTTCTTCGTGTGTCGGGTGAAGCACACTCCTGCACTCTTACTCCTGGGTCTTGTGGACCTTCAATTATGTCCTTTCTTATCAGTCTCCTCTAGTATAAGAGTTCTGTAAGCTTCCGAGCCAATTGGTTGGAAAAAAAATATAACAATCAAATAATAGGGAAAGGGATGAGAATTAAAAAGTGGTTGCACTAGTTTGAGGCATAAAACCGCTTTGAGAAATTAAAACTTTGATGTGCAGAATTGGACATGGTAGGTCGCATTCTTAGTGTGTTTTGAGTTGTAACGACAGAAAGGTGTGTCGTTTATAGCATCATGGCTTGTATTATATATACTTACATGGTTTTTACCTAGTTCTGGCACACACAATATTTAATACGCTAAGAATCTGAGATGAATGTCTGAATGTCTTTGATAGCTTTATATTTTTATTTTTTATCCTACTAGCTCTAAGCTTTTAGATTTTTTAAAATACTTAAATGGAGGTGGTTCTAATATGAAAATACATAATAATTTGTTATGTACAAACCAATGGGAGTCTGACCTTTCATTTAATACTGCACAAACTGAGGTAGTCCCCAATGGACTATTGGAAAAATATGGTTTATCCATTTTGAATGAAGCATGTTAGTAAACAAACTACGACACAAATAAAGAAATCTCACTTGGTTGGCGTCGAGTTTCCGATATAATTGTAAGCAATTTTTATTGAAGGGAATCCCTTCAATAGAAGGGAGGATTCCCTTCAATAAAAATTGCTAAAATCGACAAGTAATGTAAATTACGTATAAAAGGACGCGCCAACAAAGTGAATTCTAGGTTAAGGATGGACGGTTTGTTTACTAACATGCTTCATTCAAAATGGACACGGATAGTTACCTCTTTTTGATCAAATTTTATTAAGTTTTCTAGTAGCAAGTAGAACTTTTTGTAATATGATCAAAAAGAGGTAACTACTTACTACCTATTTTGGGCGTACCACAGGCCACTTATGATGGAGTAAGCGCCATGGAGCCAGTAGTCAGAGTCTTGTGCATGACTTTGGCACTTGTTCTAGAATGCCGAATAACATATCACCAGATGTGTTAACTGATAATTGTTTTTTTTTATTTTAACTATAAACCGACTTCAATTATATGGATCCCATCGCCAGAACTGGACCAAATTTAAATGGGACCACAGGGAAAGCACCAGCTTTCATATAAAAAAAAGAATCATGCAAATCGGACCACCACCCAGTCGAAAGTTCTGAGGTAACAAACATAAAAAAAACAGACGAATTGAGAACCTCCTCCTTTTTTTGAAGTCAGTTAAAAAGTGTTATTTGAGACAAAAAAACGAATTCTACAAAGACAAAGAGTTGGAATTAGCTGCGTGGAGAGTTTGCTGTGTTTTTGATCTAAATTTCAATACACTGGGTAAAAAGGAAAGGAAGGTCTCCTAAGAAATTTTAGCATTGTGAGAATAAAATATAAGCTAACGTTAGATCCTCTTTTTCAGATTCTATACAAGGACGTTTCATCACCTTCACACCTATTAAAGGGACTACTTGCGAAATCTGCCAGAAATCCTTTGCAAACCACCAAAATCTCCAAAGACACTCCCTTATACACAGCCAAATAAAACTAGAATGCCGAATATGTGAAAAGCAATACACCTGCCAGGAATCACTAGACAACCACCTAAAAAAACATGACCCTGATAAGTTCAAATGCCATGATTGCGGCAAGGTATTTAAAAGATCCTCAAATTTATGGCAACACAAACGAATACACTTAAAAAACAAACCGCATCCATGTGAGAACTGCGATAGGTCATTCGCTGTCCGAGCAAATCTCTTAAAACATCAGAGAACCCCTTGCAAGCCAGCTGAAGGCTTAACTTGCCATGTCTGCCAAAAAGAGTTTAAAAGGAAGTTTCTTTTAAAAAGTCATTTAAGGAAACACGACACAGATCGCCCCTATCAGTGTGATATCTGTAAGCTTACTTTTAAATACAAGAGCGCAGTTCAAAGGCATCTACAGTGGCACACTGGGACAAGACCCTACAAATGTAAGTATTGCCCTAAAACATTTACCCACTCCGGATTAATAAAGCCCCACTTGAGAGTTCACACCGGAGAGAGGCCGTTTCAATGCTCAATTTGCTCAAAGCTATTCGCCCACAAGCATAATATGGAGCGGCATAAAGTCAACCATGCAAGGATAAAACAGCTTGTCTGTGATTTGTGCAACAAAACCTTCCCACGTGAGAGTCGATTAAGGTATCATATGAAAGTTCATGTCGGTGGAAAGTTCTTTGACTGTGGTGTCTGTACTAAACAGTTTACACATAAGTCTAATGTGTTGAGGCATTATGAGCGGAAACATCCTGGGAAAACTTGGATGGGGAAGGAAACTGATGCATCGGTTGCGAAGAAAATCTGGGATCAAGCGAAGGAAATGTTGAAACCACATTATAAAGAGCCGGAGGAGATATTGGGATGATTATTGTTGAAAACAATCTTAGATAATGCTGAGCTAAAGTTTCAACCCAAGGGTTCGCACGCGTTGTTTCTATGATAACTTTTAAATATTATTTCTTTGATTATGTTTTTAGGGCGTCACACGCGGCAGCTTTTATGTATAGATATATGTAGCATATTGTATACAGCTATATTGTAGCATTATACATCATATTACATCTTTCCATATAAATCGTCAGGAGACCAGACTGGCAGCTAAAATGTATATTTTTAAATGTATGGAATATGAAGGAATGTAATGTACATTAATATACATTATAGCTGCCACGTGTGAAGCCCCTACAACATAAAGTAATCAAAAGGTTATTTCTTTTCGAACTGATATAAAAATTCTCGTTTTTTTTTAAGGGCTGGGACCTTAGGAATGAAAAATTTCAGCCTCATCCATTGTTGATGTCAGGTGAAGAAGTAACAACCATTTATTTATCTAAATTAATCGCTAACTACCTACTCAATGGATCGAGCTGAAACTTTACACATAAAAGATCTGCGATGCGATTACGCACAAACCACCCATTATATAATCGACAGTTGAAAGCCATTTCAATAGCCTTCGGCATACAATCGCAAATTACGAAGGCCATTCAAAGGCTTACAAATATCAGTATAGGATCAAGAAAGGAAAGACTGGAACACGTTGTGGTATACACTGCATGGCCACAGAGGAGGCCAGACATAAAGCGGGGCTGAAGTGTCTCATCGAGGCATCAACCCCATCCACACCCACAGAAAAGCTTAAACGAAGCTGTCAGTCACCAAAAATCCTGCTCCGATACTTCAAGGAGCTGGGCTGGTTAGGGCCTACTAATGCATGGGGATAATGCACAATACACTCCTATTCGAGATGTCCTCGCAGATCTTAGTTCCCCTACTCAGAATTAGAATCAGTATAGGATGGGTGGTTTTAGTGTTATTCCACAGCTGGACCTGGAATACTTCCAATATCCTTTTTGTATTAAAAAAACGCGTGTGAAATCACGGGCAGTAACTTGGAAAAAATAATCCAGAGGTAGGCTGAAAAGTAACATAAAAGTTTGGTTCAGTAGTTTTGAATTTATGAAATAGTGACTGTGAGATTAGAATTAACTTATTTACTTCAGCATTTATAGTTTTAGCTTACTACATGTGGCCAAGGCTTCGCCTGCGTAGCGTCTACAAGGATTTTTTTGCGCGAAACCGTATTTATTTAAAAAAAAAAGTATAAGTTACCCGCGCTATAACATACATACCTACATAGTAATTTATTCCGGCATAATTAATAGTTGTTAGCCATTTAGCGCTCTCTATCGGAGAACTTATACCGTTAATCCACCCTAAGGTGGATACTTGGAAACGCGTGTCCATCTATCCATTTGGCTTATTCCGTTAATCCACCCTATGGTTACTCGGAAACGCGTGTCCATCCTGAACGGGGTGGATATTCGTTATTCATATAATATATTTCTTCTGATTTTCTCCCCTGCCTATGTACGTACAGACATTTACAGTCACATACTCAAACCAGGTCCAAGAAACTTCGTTAACATTAAAATATGTACTTTAAATATACCTACGAGTACCTTCTTGTTTGAAAAGTCGAGTGAAAATAATATACAGGTGGGGCAAATTTTTGGCCCCTTAAGGGTAGCTACCGTTTCTTTTGTAGTTAGAAGGTTTTGTTCTAAGGAACCTTCTATTTTATTATATTCAAAATTTACTTGGGGTAAAAAGTCGGAAGAAAAATCAGATGTGAATTCCGGTTTTTCACCCCGTTCAGGGTGGATACATGGATTCACGTTTCCGAGTATCCACCTTAAGTTGGTTGTTTTAGGGTGGATAAACGGAATAAGCTGAACTATTAGCTAAGGAACTATTTATTAGGTACCTATATGAACTTTTTTAAAGCTAGAATTTAAAATGTTTCTTAGATGAGTTATGTACCTATTTGGCTATAAATACTTAGGTAGATAGGTTGTGTTCTAAGGTAGATTTATTTCCAAAAACTTGCCAACATAAGTAAGTAAGATTAGTTTTTTTTTTATTTGTGCACCGTTTATACTTGCCATGGAAAAATAAATGGTGAACAAATTAAGAACGGGTCATAATTTTTTTTGTAGAATTGTATGGTGGAACTTTAAGTTATTTATTAATTAGTAAGTATTATATGTATTGAGTCAAAGTGCAATAAAAATAAATGTCATTATTATTTCGCTCTATTCTTTTAACATTGACTTTCCTTCATATTAAAGGTCTACCTATGGTTTATCCATTTTGAATGAAGCATATTAGTAAAAAAAATACGACACAAATAACAAAATTTCACTTGCTTGGCGTCGAGTTTCAGATAAATTGTAAGCAATTTTTATTGAATGAAGGATCTAAAATCGACAAGTAACGTAAATTACGTATAAAAGGACGCGCTAACAAAGTGAATTTTAGGTTAAGCATGGGCGGTATGTTTACGTTTATGCTTCATTCAAAATGGACATGGTATAGAGTAAACGTGTTCTTGAGTGGAGACCGCGACTCAGCAAACATAGTGTAGGACGCGGTCGCCCTCCGGTGTGATGACGATCTACGAAAGACAACAGGCAGATGCTGGATGTGTCAAGCTGCAGACAGCTCATTTGGGGAGGCTTATGTCCAGCAGTAAATTAAGATAGGCTGATTGATGATTATGATGAGAGGTCTACCTACGTTATATACTTTTCTAGAAGCTACGACCTGGGACGCGGTGGGCGCATGTGCGCCTGCGATGCAGGAGGTTGCGGGTTCGACTCCCGCTCTGGGACAAAAGTTCGTACGATCTGCAAATATCTGTCGTTACGTTATATAATAGTGCTTGCTTGGGGTTGGGACGATGAGGCCAAATTTTTTTAAGTACTTAATTAGTATTTATTTTCATTCTTATACTATCATTACAGGATTATCCTAATACAATAGTTAAGTAAATTTAAACATAAGTAATTCCATATAACATTTTCAACACAATCTATCGCACACACCAGGGACATAGGTACAAAACAAACACTGCAGCCAACGGAGTTCGTTCAGAGAGACGTGAAATATATCTATTTTCTCTGAAACCAAATTGAGCATGTGCAGAGTGCGGGTAAGAGGTGATTTTCCAAGTACATTAGTCCTGCTTTGAGGCACATCGAACAGACGGGGTCGCCTGCGTCGATGCACGTAGAAGTTGAGTACACATAGGCGTAGCCTTTCCAATATATCCGGGCATTGATTAACGGGGCGGATTAACGGCCTTTTTCAATATTGATTAAAGGGAAGGTAGGTTACGTTCTCCCAGCGCTTACTCAAAAATTGGCAAGTGTTACAACTACACGCAACCTCATACGCTCACAGTTATATTTCCAGTCCTGTGCAATACAAACAACAAAGAGGTAAAGACGTACCTGAGACTGAGACAACAATATTTCTCGCTATACGACCGCCCATGCCGCCGGTCAGACGGTGACTGAGGTGGGTGGCACACAATTTTACAAATTATGAGGTTGCCATTTTCGAGAAACTAGTACCTCATCTTCCCTTTTTAATTAATCAATGATATCCGGGTGTAAAAGGTTCCCTCGAAGCACCCTGAACACGTACTCAATTATTATGAGTCCATCACTCAGCTTATCAGAAGATATCGGACAATTATTTTTTATTTTGTGGATTAATCAAAAAATGATGAAGATGTAGCCAGTTAAAGTTCCGCGTGACGTCACGGTTCAGTAAAAAGTTTTTAAACTTTCGCGATTTGTAACATAATTTAATGATTAATTATCGGGTATTTATCGCGTACCTTTGTTTTTATTTCCCCTACGTTTCTACCGCATTACAGATACTGCCGTCAATGCTTTTTTATTTTATTTCTCATGTCCTTTTTTTGTTGCGGTCTACTGCAAATTAATGACAAAGAAATATTGTTTAACCCCGGTTTGCGTAGATGCTATCTATCTAAGCAAATGAAGAGCTTAAAAAGCAAAAATTTTTCGACTTACCAGAGTGAAGAAAATAACATGTCGGCCGAAGATCGGACTATGTGGTGTCTTCACTTCTATACGTTTAAAAATAAAGTACACATTAGGAAAACATCCGGACTTACTTCCATACACGAGGTATCGGGTCAGCTCTTTTTTACCGAATCACCTGTTTCGTCTGGTCGCTGGCCGGCCATAGTATGAGGAGAGAGGCAGAATAAAATGGTGGATCTATTAGTGATGCCAGCAGTAGAAAATATTGCCTAATTTGACAGTTATTCCATGCATCCGATCCTATGTCAAATCCGATCTTAGGCGACCTAACTATATCCAGTATCTTCTGATAATCTATTTAGAATTTTTGAGTCTCTCAGGCTATGTCCAGCATCATTTATCCACCCAAAGCTTAATTACAAAAAACGAATCGACGTCCAACTACTGAGGCTAAAATAAAAGACAAACTTTTAAACATCATTGTAATGTCAAGTATATCTAAACGTTGAATTTTGCAAAAAAAATATATAAAGAAAAACATAAGAATTTACAAAACAAAAATCCAATTATTATGATAAAAATTAATCACATAACAAACGCAAACAGACTTTTTTTATGATTAAGGATCTACCTCCAATCAAGTGTGTAGTTATTTGAAAATTGTTTATTTGTATAAAAATGTTACTGTTCATGCTAAACAGTGTTTAGGACATCTATTTATTTATTAAAAGACACTCAACAGAAAAATCACATTACATTAAATAATATACATACATATACATAACAAAATGGTCATAAGGTCTAGAGTTTTTATAATAAATATAATATACCCCACGGGAACTGATTTATGGGATAAAAAGTAGCCTATGTGTTATTCCAGTCCTAGAACTACCTGTTTGCAAAATTTCAGCACGATCCGTTTAGTAGTTATTACGTGAAAGAGCAACAATTATTCATAATTTATACACGGATTGCGATGAATCTTTTGCAATTGTTTACAGATTTATCCCAAAGGTGTGGTCCCATGAGTAATAAGTTGGTTCAATGTCTCTTTTTTAATTTAAATATTCATTAAAACATTACAATATTACCTAATTACTTACTTAAATATAATATCATTGTATAGACGACACCATTAATGTAAAATAACTTAATTAACAAAGAAAAGTACTTACAACAAAGATATAAGGTTAGAGAAATTTTATTGGTATGGACTTTAAGTTCGCTCATGGAGGTAGATCCTTACATATTCACATACATATTTCATTCACGAATTACATAGATGTAAAGTACCTACCTTTTAAAATGGTTACTGACCGTGTTACGTTGCGTAATGTACCAGTACCTGGATGACCGAACTTAGCTCGTTTTTTTTTGGTAAATTGTGTTTTTAAAAATTATAGTATCAATAAACTATTCGCCAATAGATGTCAGGAAGAGTCGTATTTTTCAGTTTAGTGTTTAAGTTGATAACGATAAGGTTGATTATTGAAAACATGAATAAAATAGTATTACCATTCGCAAATAGATGTCAGAAAGAGTCAATTGATTACGATAAAGTTGATGAAAGTTTATTGAAAACGAGTAAATCTACATTTTCTAAAAATTAATCCTAGCAAGATCGTTTATCGCCCCCGAAACCCAACCCCCTATATAGTAAATTTAATGAAAATCGTTGGAGGCGTTTCCGAGATCCAGATTATAATATAGGTATACAAGAATCGTTTAAAGGTATAAGATTTGCAGCGAGCATTGCTCGTTTAAAGGTATAAGATTTGCACACCGTGTAACGTATGATACGTTACACGGTGTGCTAAAATCAGTCACGTTGCTGCGAGTGCCTTCTTTACTCTGCCTTCTACCATACCCGAGCCAATATGACAACGCCATCTATTTTATCATATTACATATTACGTTAAACACCGGAAATTTTAAAAATCCGTCGTACAGTTTGTGGTATCTATTAGCAATTTTTTGATACCTCTGTAATAATTTTATCTCATATAGTTTAGGAGAAGATGCGAAAATAGAGTTAGGTGGCCAAAAAGCGCAACTTCGTATCTCTGCCTAAGCTTTACAAAATGAAACTTTTACAGAGGCATTAATAAATAACTTATAATAGATACCACAAACTGTATGATAGATTTTTAAAACTTCCTGTGTTTAACGTAATAATAAGATAAGTAGGTGGGGGTGATACTTTCACTGGTGTATGCGCCTTGATGACTGCACGAACGCTCGCTGTGTAACACGATACGTTACACCCCGTAACAACAGCCAGTACCTTTTAGATTTTTGTTAACATAAATATTCGAAATTATTACACTTCCAGGGTTCAAAATTATTGCCATTTCCTATAGATATACGAGTACTTAATATACATACTCAAATATAACTAATCCATTCTTAATATATATATCTCACTTAATAATATTATGTTTTTTTTTGTACATTATACAAATAATAAGGTGCAATTAATAGTCAATGGTATCTATTCAAATGTCGCAAAAACTAAACTAAACTAATTTGATAGTACTAAAAATTCGTCGCTGCTTCTGTCATAGCGATCAAAATAATAAGGATGACATCGTTTTTAGTCCTGTCAGATTTGTTTAGTCTAGTTTTAGCAACACCTGAATAGACTAGCCCCCGGTTTCTCGAACGCTTGTCACATTGAATGGATAGTCAACGGCTTGTTATATACGCACTGCGGAATCTCACAGCGTGAATTTTAATATCGCGGAATATAAATTGCGTACTTAACTTACACGTACGACGAATAAAATTCCTTGCTATTTTAGCTACCTACAACTTTATAGTGCTCCAAACATTCATATTTTTCCGCTAGTGAACTTCCATTAAGTTACAGAATTCTGCAAAAAAAACCACGCGAGTAATAAAAGCAGTGCGTGTCACAAATTGTCAACAATTTGTCAAAATAATAAGCGTTCGAGAAACCGGTGGTAGATTAAAATAATCTGACAAGACTAAAAATTATGCCATCCTTATTATTTGATCGTTATGACAGGGACAGTGACATTTTTAGTACTATCAAATTAGTTTAGTTTAGTTTTGGCGACATCTGAATAGACACGGATGTCTTGATTTAAACTTATTTCTTGGAATAACATTCATACATTACGTGGCAATTGCATTATATACAGTGTTCTCAGTTCATTAAATTAATGGTGTTTATGGTTGCCATCTTAAATATATTCTTAAACAGCTCTAAAGTTTGTTACAAACTTTAAAAGCACCGCTTTAGCATAGCGCAAAAATATGCATTCAAATAATTGCATTAACTCCTTTTAGATATTGAATTGAATTTATTAGCAAAGAAAATTATAATCAAAATATAGAAACAAATTTGAACTAAATATTGGTATCTACAATTGAGCTAACTGCAGACTGTTGCAAACAATCTGCAGGTAGCTCAACTGAAACAGTCAGTGTCTCCGACTCGTTTTAGATGAATTTTTGTAATAACGCTAAACGATAACGAGATAAACCCAAATTTGAATGCACATAGGTATTTGTGCAGTGTGGTAGCGGCATTGGATAAATGACCTGCAGTTTTATTTTAACCTCTCACACTTCCTTAGATATTATAACTAGTGCCATAAACTAGCTTAAGAGTACATATACTTACTATTATTTTTCAAACTTTAAGGCATAATTTTTTTAGATAAGTACATTATAATAATGAATAGTATTAGAGTATCTTTATTTCTAAAAGTCGCGCAAACCTTTATGAACTCCGTGAATATAGCCTCGAATGGGAAACTGCGCACGGTACTATTTCGTGCATAATTATTACTGTAACAGCACTTCAAAATAACAAAAATATTAAATGACGCTCGACTCGACTGTACTTTCGAACGGCAAGGTCCTCCGACATCTAGAAATATAAGTAATGTTCGACAATTTACACAGCATTATCTAGCCCCAAGCAAGCAAAGCTTGTGTTATGGATACTAGATGACTGACTCAGAGTCAAATCGTTTATTTCTTTAGACTTACAAAATAAGTACTTAGACAAGTCAAATTTTTACTATATAAACAGCTTGATAAATAGCAATTACTATCAAACAAGAAAAAAAGTGCAATTGACTCTATTTCACTTATTTATTTTGTGTGAAAAAGTAACCACTAGCAAGTTCATCGTTTATTAACTAATACAATCTTAGCATAACTAAGTCTAACTGTTCTTACATACTATTCGTCATATGTCATTATTATAAAATTGATCCTTAATTGTAACTAGTCTAAGATTTCTGGGTTAATTTTAAATAAAGTTAGTTAGTAAGTTACTAGTTACGTAAGTCTGTAAAGTTTTATATGAATAAATATTTAATATATTCATATATTGTATGTAAGAACAGATAGTGTGAAACTGGGCGACATCGGCCTTTATGACTGATATTATAATAATTATATTAAAAATCTATTATTCAGAATATTTTACATAAGGATCATAAATACGTATTTAAACGATGAAACTACCGTATGGTAGTTTATGGTAGTGTCAACGCCCAACTCCTAGATTTCAGAATAATCGTAATACAATACATTAGGTACTTAAATATGAAATTATTAGAATGTTGACAAATAACCAAATTAATTCTCATTTCATACTTTATATTTTTAAGTTGAAATTATGTACGTTAGTAATTTATTTTTACTGTTATTTAATATAGTTATATGAATAAATAATGCATGTTATAGACCAATAACTGCACGCCCATAAAGGGCAAATCACATTGCTACACTATTATTTTACTATACCATCTGTTTAACATGTAATTCATATGCAATAAATAGCGCGTACTTCTGAGAGCTCATAAAGATTTGCGCTTACAATTTCTATCTTGCATACCTAATCTATCTAATTCTAATGCATTATCTACTATTCTATAAATTATATAGCTAGTATGTATAACTTAATAATTTAAAAACACATTTCTTTAGGCTGGTGGTACCTACATTTTTATCCCTTAACCAGAATTCATTTAATTTAACTCATTTCTTCTTTTGTTTTTTCCCATGAGTGTTACCAACATCAATTTTCCGTTTTATCGGAACAACATTCATTTCCTTTGCAGGCGTTTTTATAACATAATCTTTAGAATTTACTTTTTTAACATTCACCAAGCTTGATATTTGTTTTATTTTAGTTGATGACTTTACTAAACTATTATTCAAATTACTAGATGTCTCTTTAACTGTCAGCGGAGATTTTAGTAAAATATTTTCGACTATGACAGGTTTTTTATCTCTTTCTTCATTTTTTGGGATTTTAGTGACAGGATTCTTTTTAACTGTAGGCAAGTCAAGTAAAGGCAGCGGTATTCGTACCACTTTTATATTGTTGACATTAGGTTTTTCCTTGAATTCTTGTATTTTGATAGTTTTTCCTTCTTTTAGTAGGTGATATTTGTTATAATTTGCACTTGGGTCCATATCACCGCCGAAAAACTTTTGGTTAGCGACTTTATTGAGTACTAAAGTCGATAGCTCAGCGCACCCAAACTCAGAAAGGAGTTGATTTACGTTCAAATTGTTGTTATTTTCGATCTGTGCGTCCGCTCCGTATTCAAGAAGAATCTCTATAGTTTTTTTGAAGTGGTCAACGATTTTTGATTTGTTGCCTCGTTCTGGAAAAAGAAACCGTAATTATTATTTATTTAAATTAGCAAGCTGGCCATATCTGATGATACCTCAACCTCAACCGCCTATATTGGTCCACTGCTGGACGCAGGCCTCGCCCTGATAAGCGCCTTTATTGGCTGTTATCTCATGGAGAGTAATGCCCATAATCCCCACGCTGGGCATGGGGGTTAGGGAGCTTTCAAGTATTACGTAACGCAATTTTTGAAGATTTTTGACCCCCCCTCCCCCCACTGTAACGCTCCGTAACGTTTTTCTGTACCCCCCCTCCCTCCCTTTCTAAACGTTACGTAACACTAAAGTGATCATTTTTACTCTGAAGTCGCAAAAAGTTATGTTATAGTTTTTTATTCCAATTTTCCATCATTTTAAAATTACAATTTGGGAGTTTTAATTCCTTAATTTTTTATATAAATAAAGAAATAATGTTACGTAACGTGTTGTAAGAAAGACCCCCTCCCGCCCCTGTAACGCATCGTAACGTTTTACGAGACACCCCCGCCCCCCCGAATTGCGTTACGTAATACTTGAACGCTCCCTTAGGGATCGCAGTTTGGTGACAGAATTGTTCAGCAGAAGGCGCTGCTGCCCGCCTCCGATAATTATCTTTTAGTTGCTTCTTACGACACCCGTGCGAAGAGTTGGGGTGGTGCAAATTCTATGCCGTCGGCACCACACGGCGAGCTCATGATACGGGGACGGGTAAACGTGTTCTTAAGTGGAGACTGCGAGACGGCAAACGTAGTGTAACGTGGAGACGTCGTCGTGACGGTGAACATCTAGAACACCCTAAACAAATTATCTACAGATCGTACATACATTTAATAATGCTGTGTGAATTGTCGAACATTATTTATTTAATACAATATATTATTAATATAATATAAACATTTGTCCCTCCCATCCTGCAGTCTGTCGCAGGTAGATGCTGGATGCGGCGGAGGGCGTCTTACACTACGTTTGCCGAGTCGCGGTCTCCACTTAAGAACACGTGTACCCGTCGCCGTATTTCACATTCAGATTTATTTAATTATCAAACAATTTACATTGCGTCGTCATCCCACCGATGGGCGTCCTACGTTTGCCGAGTCGCGAACACGTAAGAGATTATTTAACTTACCAGCAGCTGCATTACAAGCGGCGGCTACTGCGATGAACAGCGCCGTGTTCCCACTGTTGGGATTCTGCAGGTTGACAGAAGTGGGGTCAGCCTCTAAAAGGAGTTTCACATTCTCGTAGTTGCCGTGTTTGCAAGCGAGCATGAGTGGGTCATAGCCTGAAAGATTAGAGTCAGAGTCAAATCGTTTATTTCTTTAGACTTACAAAACTGACTTACTTTGACTACCTCTGTGGCGCGGTGGGCGAAAGTCCGCCTGCGACGCAGGAGGTTGCGGGTTCGATTCCCGCCTCGGGACAAATATTTGTAAGATCTGCAGGTATTTGTTCAGGGCGTTCTGGATGTTTTCTATATACAGGGTGGGGCAAATTTTTGGCCCCTTAAGGGTCGCTACTGTTTCTTTTGTAGTTAGAAGGTTTTGTTCTGAGGAACCTTCTGTTTTATTTTGAAGAAAAAAAGATTGCCATTTTTAGTTTTTTGAAAAAAAGTACTTACGGTTCGCCCAAAAATGACATGTCAAAAAAAGTTGGTTTTAATCGACTCTATTTCTAACCAGGAACACTTTTCCCAAAGGAACATACCGAATCAAATCGTAAGTTTTGGCAATAATTAAAAAAAAATCCCATACATTTTCTATGAAGTGTCTTTCATATAAAAAAAGAATCATGAAAATCGGGACACCCAGTCAAAAAATCTGAGGTAACAAACATATTGAGCACCTACTCCTTTTTTTGAAGTCGGTTAATAAATGTAATAAACAACCTGTAGAGGCCATGCGGTGGCGGCGGCGCGGCGGCGGCGGCAGCGCGCGGCTATAACTACTAGTACTTATTCTGTGGCGGTATCTGTTGTATTGTATGCAACATACTTATACTTATGTTGGTGCGCGCTGCGTGATATAATTCAGGTGTGGTGCGGGGAATTTTCATTGGTAACGCCTATTTGAGCAAGGTCATTGGCATAGATCGCGCTCTTAAGTCGATCGAATAAGTGAAAACAAAAATGACACTCATTCAATGGTTCTTAATTTAAACTCGTAGGTATGTAACTACTTTGTTAAGTTAGTAGGCTAATTTTAAAGGCATCTCAGGAATTACATTTTTACTTACTTTTTAATTTTTATTAAAAATCAAGTAGGCTAATTTTGAAGGCCCCTAGTCAAGTTCGTTATTAATCTTTTTGTTATTAATTAAATAATAAATAAAAAATAATTAATAATGCTGGACAATTCACACAGCATTACCTAGCCCCAAGCTAAGCAGAGCTTGTATTATGGGTACTAGATAACTGATATACATAATACAATACACTACATAGATAGATATTTTTTATTATACATAGAAAAACATCCAGAACGCCCTGAACAAATTTCTGCAGATCGTACACAAATTTGTCCCGAGGCGGGAATCGAACCCGCAACCTCCTGCGTTGCAGGCAGACCTTCGCCCACCGCGCCACAGAGGTCGTCAAATGGGTAAAATAAACAAATTTTTATCTTTTTTATCTAAAACTACATGACGTAGACAAAATTTCAGCCCGATCCGTTGAGTTGTTTTGGCGTGAAGAGGTAACAAACATCCATAGATCCATCTACACAAACTCGTGTTTAAAATATTGCCAGAACTCCTATTTATGGCGAGTAGGCGATCAATTTAATAAACTTTCAAAACAAATAGATTTAGACCTCTTCTGCTCTTCAACTCCGTGAGGCGACGGCTCAGCACCGATTTTTTCTCACCCTCCGGTGAGGACGATGCAATTTTGGCATGAGATATGATGTTCTTTTAGATTTTAATTTATTTTATTCCTGTTATGTTACTCATTCATCATCATCAAGGTGATGATAATGAAGTTTGATTGTTTGTATATTTTATTTTTCTGCTTTGTTTAATGTATTCCATTGTTTGTAGCTTTCAGTTTACTCAGCTTGTACACACTTTTCATGTAATTATTATTATTTTTAAACGTGAAAACCTCTTAATAGCCTCCTGTCTCGATGATTTATTTTAAATTTGTATGTATGTGCTGCTGGTTTTCCTTAAAAAATATAAAAAAAAAATAGTGTAAAGTATATCAATTATCTAGTACCCATAACACAAGCTCTGCTTAGCTTGGGGCTAGATGATGCTGTGTGAATTGTCCAGCATTATTTATCAATATTTACCTTGTTTATCAAATAGATTACTAATATATTTCATCAACATATTAGTTAGTTCTTCCTGTGTTTTCTCCAGCCAGCCTGGTTTCTGCAAGTCCTCGTTATCCATTATTATCTCCCTAGAATTAATAAATTAGTCGTTATTGTCTATTGTATTAGTATTTATAGTTAAGATTTATGTAAGGAAGCACCGCCATCCTTTATTTTGTAACAATCGTTTTGGTTGCCTGAAAGAAATCGCTTTAAGCGATAAGGCCGCCAATTGTTGTTCTTGTCCCTTTGTCTAATTATGTAAATTTATGTTTTAAGGTGATAAATAAAGAATTATCTATCTATCTATTGTGTCGATACTGTTGTATTAGAATTTGCTAAAAGTAGGTAGGATTTAGGAATGATACATTTCGATTTCTTAATCGATTCCTAAATCCTTATTTTACCTATTTTTGATGTCAAACAGATAATAACTATTCAATCTGAAAAGCTATCTTCTATTTGACATTCGTAAATCCTAATTTTATCCAATTCTTAAACAACAGAATCGACACCTAAGAGTAATTATGTATTGCCTATGGAGTCAAGGAGTCCTACTACGAGTATATCAGACAATGTTGTCTATTCAGATATCGTTAAAATTAGACTAAACTAATTAGACAGTACTAAAAACGTCGTTGTCATGTCATAACGATCAAAATAATACGGATGACATCATTTTTAGTCCTGCATCTGTGCTGATCCGCATCGGCCGAGAGTGAGTCAGCCTCGCTCTGGAGAAGGTTGGCCAGCATGGGGAATTGGGGACGCTGGGGCTTAACTTGCGATAGGAGCATCAGGACGAGATAAAGGGCTATTGACTGTCATGGGTCAATGATGAGCTGTGTGGTGGTGGCTTAGAAGTTGCACCACCCCATCCTTCCCATGCTTGCCCAGCGTGGGGATTATGGGCACTACCCCCCATGAGATAATAGCCAATAAGGCGCTTATCAGGGAGAGGCCTGCGTCCAGCAGTGGACCATGAGGTTGAGGGTCAATGAGTAGATCTATAGATCACGATGAGTCATGTCATGAATCAAAATGTCTCGTCAGTCAATCAAGAGTCGAATATTCCCTATGGGTTTAGAGTGAGATATGGGTCACGATAAGTCATGCCATGAGTCAACTGGATCATCAGTCATCAATCTCTATAAGTAAATTGACTCATGCCATCAACTTACTAAGCATGCGAGCACTCATGGATGACTTATCAATGATAAATTGATAAGTCATGCATGAATATTAGTATCATATCGTTGTGAGTAGGGTTGGAAAAAAACAGTTTTTTTAGCTATTGCATAGCTTCTATCGCGGGCCTTGAGCGCGTGGACCGAATCCAGAAATTCCGTAACGAAAAAACCTCACGCTCCCCACTCCGACCGGAACAGCGGTGATACTTTTTAGTTTTGCCATCTATCGATGAATAGTAGAATTTTAATGACTTTTTGAAATATGACGTTTGTCTCTTTAGTTCAGCAACTCGCCTCTAGATGGCATTGCAATAGCTTTACCGCGGCAGTCCCCGAGTGCCACACGTCTTTTTTTATATTTTATAAAACAAACAGTTAAAATGTTTAAAACAAGTGTTTTTTTTCGGTTTATTTGTTTTTTTTACTTTTTACCTTTAAGGAATTTCAAATTAATATAGAGAATATAAAATTTTAATCTATTTCTAAACTATTTCCTACCTAATTTGAAATTAGTAAAAATTAACAAAACGATAAATATTTACTTTTTGTTGCGTAAGTAACTCAGTATCTATAATCTAATTATTATAATTATCAATCAAAACACTACTTACACCTTGTATGTGGTGTAGTGTAGGTAGGTAATGATGAAATAGAGAGAGAACGGGGAATACCCACTAATCTAGTGAATTACTTTCTTTCGACTGCCGACACAGGGACTTTCCCTGCGGGACTTTACTGACGGGGAGTTACCTATGCAATGTACCTACAGTGCCGGTCAACATAGGGACTTTCCTCTTTTAAATTTATTTTAAGCTATTTAGAGTTCTAAATATTTATTCGTTTCGATTTATTTTCATTTATTTGCAATAAAGGGTAGTTTTAAACATTGATTTATTAAAAACGAAGATGAGGCACTGGTTGCTCGAAAGTGGCAACCTCAAATTGTGTAAAATTGTGTTCTCCCACATCAGTCACCGTCTGACCGGCGGCACGGGCGGTCGTGATTCGCGTGAAATATTGTTGTCTCAGTCTCACTTCGGTCCTACGTCCGGTCATACGTCTTTCCGTCTTTGTTCTTCTTTGTATTGCACAGGACTGGAAATATAACTGTGAGCGTATCTGTTTGCGTGTTTTTGTAACACATGCCAATTTTTGAGTAAGCGCTGGGAGAACGTAACCTATCTTCCCTTTTTAATTAATCAATGGTTTTATTTCAAACTGTTTTAAACACTGTTTAAGACACGTGTTTTAAATCAACTTATTTTAATCATGCCAACCCTGGTTGTGGTCATGGGTCACCTGTGGCGCGCCTTGGCCCAGTGCATTATGTGCGCCAAATGGTCCGTCCTGAGTTCAGCCGCGCGGTGGACGCTGCAGCTGTGCTGATCCGCATCGGCCAAGAGTGAGTCAGCCCCGTTCTGGAGAAGCGTGGCCAGCATGGGGACGCTGTGGGGCGATGTGTGGTAGTCGATAGCTAGCTTTAATGCCGTCTGGAAGGAGAAATGGACATTTTTATCACACATTATCTTGTATATATGTATATACTAGCTGCTCCGTAGCTTCGCACGCGTTGTTAATATGGAAATATTTAAAGGTGATTTCTATCCCACGGGAACTGATTTATGGGATTAAAAGTAGCCTATGTTAATTCCAAGATTAGATTAGTATGCAAAATTTCAGCTAGATCCGTCCAGTAGTTTTGGCGTGAAGAATTAACAAACATCCATCCATCCATCCATACTTCCATAATATAAACTTTCGCATTTATAATATTTGTGTGACGATTTATCGACCTCAAAACCCCCTGTATACCTAAAACAGGCGGTTTCGAGGGCGATAAATTAATCTAGCTAGGATTCATTTTTATAAAATGTTTTTTTATGCGTGTTTTCAATAAACTTTCATCAACTTTATCGTAATCAATTGACTCTTCCTGACATCTATTGGCGAATAGCAATTCTAAAATGTCTAGATATAACCGAGCGAAGCTCGGTCAACCAGGTTGTATTATAAATGCGAAATGATGTTATTACCTCTTCACACCAAAATTACTTATCAAATCGGGTTTGAAATTTTAGCCTAAACGTATGTCTAGATCTGGAGGGCAAAGGCTACTTTTTATCCCACTCGCGCCTCGCGGTTTCACCCGCGTAGTTCCCGTTCCAGGAGGATTTCCCGGATAAAATTTAGCCTATGTCCTAGATAGAAATAACCTTTGAATGTTTGCATAGAAACAAAGCGTCCGAAGCCGCAGGCATAAACTAGTTCTCAATTAATAGTGCAAATTTCACTGTTTAAGTTGAAACATGCCCATAACGGGGTCAAACTGACATACGGGTATTCCCCTCTAAGCAAGAAATAAAGACAAGTAAACACATTCCATTGTTATACGTAGGTACAGGGAATTACCTTGAGCGATAATGTACTTACTTACCAAGTAAAATGCAATCTGATGCAAATTAACTCGTGTGCATTATCGTATTTCAAATACTAAGGAAAAACTGAGTTCTCCGTATTTATAAACCCATCGCATTGAGTTCCCAACGCCCCACGTGATACGTGCTTTCTCCCAACGTCTCACGAAAAATATTCCTAACGTCTCAGGAAAACTGACTAAATTGGCGACCCCTGCGACGCAGGAGGTTGCGGGTTCGATTCCCGCCTCGGGACAAATATTTGTACGATCTGCAGGTATTTGTTCAGGGCGTTCTGGATGTTTTCTATATATAATAAAAAAATATCTATCTATGTAGTGTATTGTATTATGTATATCAGTTATCTAGTACCCATAACACAAGCTCTGCTTAGCTTGGGGCTAGATAATGCTGTGTGAATTGTCCAGCATTATTTATTTATTTATTATAAAAGTATTCCTTATCGTCGTACAAAAACGCACCTATGGCCAATGTCTCACGCAAAGTATTCCCAACGTGTCACGAAAAGTAATAAGCATTTTTACCAACGTCTCACGAAAGTCGTAGCATCGTGATTTACAAGGGTTATTCCCAACGTCTCATGGAGACGTTCCAATCTACATCGATTATTTACCCTTTTCCATTGATTAATTACAAAGGGAAGATAGGTTACGTTCTCCCAGCAGCGCTTGCTCATAAATTGGCATGTGTTACAATTACACGCAAACACATACGCTCACATTTATATTTCCAGTCCTGTGCAATACAAAGAAGAACAAAGACAGAAAGTTCGTACCTAAGACCGAAGTGAGACCGAGACAACAAAATTTCTCGCTAGTACGACCGCCCATGCCGCCGCGCCGGTCAGACGGTGACTGAGGTGGGAGCACACAATTTAAGGTTGCCATTTTCGAGAAACTAGTACCACATCTTCCCTTTTTAATTAATCAATAGGGATGATGGAAGTTTTAAGTCTTTTTATATTTGCCACGCGGCAGTTTTCACTTACCAATCCATTATTCCCTGCTATATCAACGGATTCTCCCTTCATTCTCAAAACTACGCATTGTCGTTTTAACAGCTCGACATCCTCGTTGATAACAGCCAGGTGGATCGGTCTGAAATAATTAATAAGATTTAAATAGATGAGAGAGATAAGTTAAATAAATAAATAAATAATGCTGGACAATTCACACAGCATTATCTAGCCCCAAGCTAAGCAGAGCTTGTGTTATGGGTACTAGATAACTGATATACATTCTTATGTATATCAGTTATCTACATATCTAATACACTACATAGATAGATATTTTTTATTATTATACATAGAAAACATCCAGAACGCCCTGAACAAATATCTGCAGTTCGTACAAATATTTGTCCCGAGGCGGGAATCGAACCCGCAACCTCTTGCGTCGCAGGCGACCTTCGCCCACCGCGCCACAGAGGTCGTCGTTAGTTAGTTATCACATCACACTATAATTAGCAAATTACACCTCAATATACCACGTAAGCAGCTTAGACACAACCCCGTACTACATGTCCAACATGTTGGAACAAATTATAGACATAATTCATATATATAGTGAGTGCGAGCGAGTCTCGTTCACTTTTAATGAATTTAGCAGGATATTGAACATTGACCCTTTCAATACTAGCATTCACAGGGCAAGGCGATGCATGACTCTCTACTTCTTTTGCACATGATGTAATTATTTTGTCTTTACCATTAGCTATTATTTCTTTTTATATATTAATTAAAGTAATTTAATATAATTAGGTACGCAACTGTCGACGATACAATTTTTAGTGTTCACATTCACACTAGTTTATTACGATTCTATTAGCGAATGACTATTTTAATTTCTATTGTAATTAGTTAAGCTGATGGCAATCCGAATTAAATAAATAAATAAATAAATAATCACATCACATCACATAATAATAATAATCACACTAATAATCATACTATCACACTAATAATATTATAAATGCGAAAGTTTGTATGGATGTATGGATGGATGGATGTTTGTTACTTCACGCCAAAACTACTGGACGGATCTGGCTGAAATTTTGCACACACAAACATAGGCTTTTATGCCATAAATCAGTTCCCGTGGGATAAAAATCACCTTTAAACGTTCCCATAGCAAAAACGCGTGCGAAGCCGCGGGGCGCAGCTAGTTATTAATATATTAGTTAACATGTTCTTTCTTAAAATGCAAGCGTTGTAAGTTTCACGTGTGGCCCTAAATTCCGAATATAGCTTAGTAGAACTACAGTTACTCTTAATATTATTTTAACTTCGCCTTAATTTAAATTTCCATGAACTCGACACTGGCAGAAAAGTGGAACCAGACACAATAGGGTATATGCATGGATTTTTTAATTTTTTAAATCGTTTATTTACTTAGGTTAATACATAAACAAAAAAAAAATATTGAGGTAAAAAACTAAAAGTAAAACTACACTCAGTTTCGGGTGATAAAAACGCTGCCATGTTAGCCATTGCATTTTATGGCGTCACGGATCATCGAGTTCCATATCAAAGTCTAAACTTCATGCTCATACAAAAATGTTCAAGTATGACGTCACGCTTCACGTGCTAATAGCGTTGCGTTTAGAGATTTTGCTGTTGAGACTTAAAATATCTACTTATCAATGATTAAATTTCACAACAAAACATTATAGAATACAAAAATAAATATACAGATACCTCCTGCGACGCAGGAGGTTGCGGGTTCGATTCCCGCCTCGGGACAAATATTTGTACGATCTGCAGATATTTGTTCAGGGCGTTCTGGATGTTTTCTATGTATAATAAAAAATATCTATCTATGTAGTGTATTGTATTATGTATATCAGTTATCTAGTACCCATAACACAAGCTCTGCTTAACTTGGGGCTAGATAATTTTGTGTGAATTGTCCAGCATTATTTATTTATTTATTTATTTATTCTATATTAATAGAGAATACGTAAAAAATATATTAGCTTTTTTGAAGTCACATGCATATACCCTATTGCTTCTTCTTAGAAGTAAAGTCAAGTCAAATAAGAAGAAGAGTAAGATATAAATATTCAATGATGTAGATTTTAAATCGCGTCGCTCTGACTTTCGTGGGACGTTGGGAATAACTCTACTATGATTATACGATTATAGTAAGGTAAGAACGTTGACGGGAGCTATAATGTATAGACGTATACTATAGCACGATAATTCTCATTACATCTTTTCATAGAAATCGTCAGGAGACCACACAAGGCAGCAATAATGTACATTTTTCATGTATGAAATATGAAGGAATGATTAATTTAATTTAATTAATTTACCTACATTAAAGCTGCCGTGTGTAAGAAATGTCCTTTATTTTAATTGAGATAATTAGTTTTGTTTTAAAAAACTATAAACCGACTTAAATTTTTATAGTTTTTTCATGAATTTTCATGAATTTCATTGTCAAAACTGAACAAAATAAAAATTGGACCACACGGGAGGCACCAGCTTTCATATAAAACATAATCATAAAAATCGGACCACACGGTCAAGAGTTCTGAGGTAACATAAGAATATATATGTATATATATATATACAGTCGAATTGATAACCTCCTCCTTTTTTGAAGTCGGTTAAAAAGGTATTATTCCATTTTGATCATGCGCGTATGTTGATGTTAATTTCACACTTGCACGGCATGACGAGGTGGCCGAGTGGTTAAGGCGTTGGACTGCTAATCCAATGTGCTCTGCACGCGTGGGTTCGAATCCCATCCTCGTCGGTTTGAACTTAATGTTTTATTGTTTGGAAAATTGTTGTTTATCAGGTGTTTATTTTCTTACTAGTTGTTGCACGCAACTTCACACGCGTTATTTCTATGGAAATGTTTTATTTATGGTTATTTATATCTCAAGGGAACTGATTTATGGGATAAAAAGTGGCCTTTGTATTATTCCAGGCCTAGAATTACCTGTATGCAAAATTTCAGCCTGATCTGTTCAGTAGATTTTCCGTGAAAGAGTAACATACATCCATACAAACCTTTACGTTTAAAATATTAGTAGGATAAGCTGAATGCTGAATGTCTGATAAACACTATCTGTTTGTATCAATTTACATTGTGGGATTTACCTTGGTTGATTTGACATTATTAATTATGATGATAACTATGCTGTTACTAAAGTTATTTACAACGGGATATTTACCATGATTTGAGTTTTAAGCTTTCCAATACTTCGGCACAGTTTCAGTTTTTGGAACGCTCAAAACTCAAATCATGGTAAATATCCCGTTGTAAATAACTTTAGTATAATTTAAACCATGAAGTATTTAAAAGTTTAGGTATGCTGTTATTTCGTTTAGCCATTAAAGACAAAATAGATACTTCCTAGCTTTTACTCGCGGCTTTGCACGCTTTTTTGAAATAAAAAGTAGCATAAAGTTAATCCAGTTTCTAAAATACAGTATTTCAAAACACATTGTCTCTAGAAAATACCCTGCGGTCATAACAAGCTCTGCTTAGCTTGGGGCTAGATAAGGCTGTGTGAATTGTCCAACATTATTTATATTTAATATACCTTAACAGCCTATATTGGCTGGCCCACAGCTGGACGCAGGCCTCCCATTGATAAGCGCCTTCTTGGCTGTTATCACATAGGGGACAATTCCCATGCTGGGCTACCACCAAACAGCGATCCCCAACCCATTCGGATTAGTGTTCTGCAGAAGGCGCTACTGCCCGCCCTCAGTAGATATCTAGTTGGTTTTTAATATAAATATGTAAAGTGAGGTGCCATGGCGTTTGCGGATAAAAATGGACCCCACTAACACAGCCCATGGATTTGGTAAGAGGCAGCAAAGGGAACCTACCACAGGGAGCCCAGTGGCTGCCATCTGTGTATTTTGATCATCATCACTGAGATTACTCAAAATAACAGCGGCTTCTATTCACAACAGTTGGCATTACGCTGAGTCTAGGCTAATTTGCTACAGCACACATTAGTCACTTACTTAAATCCTTTATTTGCACACACAAATTAAATCATACATAAAAGTTAACAAATACTGGACATTTACAAAGGCAAGCATGAGTTTTCTTACAGCAAACCTATGGTTACAGAGAGAGTTTATGAAGAGACTGTGGTTAGATATATTACCTACTTATTTATTTTACAAGATGTTGGCTGCATTGCCCTGCTGTATGGCAAGGCTGATGCGCTGCGCCAGATACTCACCAGCTCTTATGTCATGCGATGCTATTAAATTATAATGTGTAGAATGGGTTGGCAAGTAAATTATGATTTCTATGTCTATATCAAACCCCTATCCACGTGCAAAGCATGGTGATTATGGCAAAAACCTCTTGTTTTGTGGAGGAATGTCTATCATTGTGTAAATGTGTGCTATTGACGCTTAAGAAGAAAGATTGATGAAAAAAATACTCACAGATTCCCATCTTCATCCCTGGACGTACAGCAATGCTGCTTATCAATCTCCAGTTGATGGAACACCAACTTTTTCCGTTCCACCTCATCTAAAAACTCCAGATTTTCCTT
Organism: Eupithecia tripunctaria; assembly: GCA_955876795.1. NCBI lineage: Eukaryota > Metazoa > Arthropoda > Insecta > Lepidoptera > Geometridae > Eupithecia > Eupithecia tripunctaria. The sequence goes on from OY041627.1 coordinate 6,235,891, forward strand.
TGTCGCTATATGGAAAATGTCTTCTGGTTTATGAATCAATTTGATTTCACTCTGGTCCGCTAGTGTAATGGAGAATTTACGTTCAGGAATCTGTCTTATATGCTTGTCAATGTTGGCACCCATGTTTAACACCGATAATGGATTGGTGTAGATACCTGGGAAAGTTAGGACGCTACGAAATGACGAACCAGTTTTCATACTATCATTCGAGTCATCTTGGAGGCAGCCCAGATCTTGTAACGTTGAATTATCAGGTAAGATAAAATTATCAGATGGTAATAAGTTCTCTACGATCTCTGCTTTTAAACTGTTAATCTTATCATCCGCCTCTCTTAAGACTTGCTCATCAACTTCGAACTTTAGTATCTCTGTTGGAGGTATTATTTTCATATTTTCATTCCTGCTCTCTTCTCTTGCAATACCTGTGCATGGATCAATGACATATTTCTTTGTATAATCCTCCGGCTTAACGATGTGAGGTGCTAATACTTTACGTATCCTTTTCTTTTTCCGCTTTATATCCAGCCTTGTTTCATCTGTTTGAGAAGAGGCTTCAACTTTATTTGCATCCTCCATGGGTTTGAAGGCAGCGGGATTGTAAATAGTTAATAGGGCTAATATACCCTTAATCCTGTATTCCTGGTTTATGACAGAGCATAGAGCATAGAATAATGTGTTGTAAGCCTCATGGCCGATGAGCTCTGTTAAGTTATCGGATGTTTTTTCCACAGTTTTGTCATTTATAGTGACGCATTTAGCTACAGTCTTACAATTGTTGGTCAAGTTGTTAAGTTTGTTTATGATGGTAACTGAGCGGTATTCCCCGGGTATATAGTTCTCGCCTTTAGATTCAAATATCACATCTTCTCTAAATAGTGGAATAGCAGACAGTTTAATCAACTGACCGTTTAGATGATGGTTGTTATTTGCGGTCCCTTTCACTTTTAAATTCCCTGCCATTCTTTTTATATGGTGCATCTGCAGCTTGCCACTCGGTTGTACGATCATTTTCTTTAAAATAAGAGGTTTAGTTGCATTATTTACTGACATGGTGTAGCTTGCTATATAACCTCGCTGTTTAGAGAAGAATTACTTAATGAATGACAGACCAGTACAAACAAAGAAAACAGTAACTCAATAGTTTTTCATTTCCATCACACATAGCACTGAAACTCCACTGTTTCTCTTTTCTATGAAAATTGTATTGAAATTTTGGGATTTCCCCGTTTTGTAAGCAAACTTTTGACAGCTGTGCGTTCGCGTCGCATCCGAGAGGTCATACAATTCACAAGAGCCTACGTTCCGTTTCACTCCCGCTCGAAATTTAGTATTGCCAGATTAGGTTGTGTTATATTTTTATAATGAGATTGACTATCATTTGAAGAACATTTTAACGAGCTCGATTGTAAATTTATAGTACCTACCAAGGTATTTTATTGATGAGAATGTTTTATAAATTGTTAGACGAAAATAACACGTGATTGAGATTTTTAAGTCTTATCGACGTGGAACGGAACGTTTTGGGGTATTTACCTTGAGAAACGTAGTCAATTATGTACCTTTATCAGGTACATTATGAATGGATAAGGCACCTCTACACGTTAGCCAACATGTTCGCCATGATAATCAAGTTTTATATTACGGCAGGATTATGTTATGATATGACCCACACTTAATGGCAATCGAGTTAGGTACGTGTAGGTACCTATGTGTACGGATTTTCAACGCGGACCAAAAAGTTGTGGCGTGATTATGGCCGTCCGTTGTGCCCACACATTAGCTAAGCGGTTAGTTTCCAGAGCGACCACCCACACGCACATGATGCACGTTATAGAAATTCACGTGTCTAATACCTATCTAAAACCAACGTATAAAATTACTTCGCCTTTGTGAATTTAACTACAAAGTTAACATCACTAGAGGCACTTAAGAAAGAAACATCAGAAAATTGAAGCCAAGCTACGTATAAATAAATCGAGTACCTAACAGACTAGACTAGACTTTAAATAAAGTCAAGGCGAATGTGAGTACCGAGACAAACCTTATTTAGGTTTACCTACAAAGTTTTATGGTACCTACAAATATAACGTATAGGTACCCACCTACTTCGATTGTTTTTGTAATGAATGAATTTAAAAGGGAGTACCTATGCCGAGTGTAAATAAATCGTAGCAGCGGCTTGCCTTTCAAAATTCATTTTACCGTAATAATCTCATTATATTGTCCGTAGATATATTGGGCTAAACTGAACCGAAGCAAATTGAACGAACTTCCAACTTTGTGAACGCCATCACAAACTTGATGCACAAACTGTTTGCCAAAGAACAATAATTATGACGAGCATGTTAGCCGACGACGTGTAGAGAAGGCATTACCTGTTGTTACGAAACCACAGAAGCCGTGACAGAAGTAAAATTACAATCTCAGACTAAATAATGAAATCTTATTTGGTCTGAGGTTACTATGGTTATGGTTAATATGTATACTAATAATAAATATTCTTTTTATAGTACATTACCTATATAAATGTGCTGTGCCATACTTTCGGGTAGGTATTTTCGTGTACTACTCTGGGATTTCAAATCATTTTTATTTAAGTGAAGTCTTAAAATTGTAGTAGTTATATATAGTTATTAGTATGTATGTTAGTATGTATAGTTAGTAGTAGTTATATATATTAGTATATATATAGTTTATGATAAGTATATTATAGCTTACGCATAAAGTAGCATATCTAGCACCATTCTAGCACTATTATTGTCTTAAATTATATCACTCTTGATCATTGATTTAAAAAGGTTGATGATGACAGATGTAACGTGGCGGGCGAAGGTCCACCGGTAATACAGTTTGCGGGTTTGATTCCCGGCTTGGGACTAATGTTGCTGGTTTGATTCCTGCTGTCACGGGTTTCTACTCAAAACTCAAATTCTAACCGGGATTGACATGGACTCATTTATTGCGCTATTATTTGCGAATTGAACGAGTCCGTGTCAGTTGGGAGTTAGAATTTGAGTTTTGAGTAGGAACCCGTGACAGTGGGGAATCAAACACACGACACATCTTGGTCGTCAAGTAAGAATGAGCAGGAAGTAGGAACCCATGGTCTTAGGAGAAATGTTGCGGGTTCGATTCCTGCCTTAGGACAATTTTTAAGATCTTTATAAATATGTACATATGTATTTGTATCGGATGTTCTGGGTATTTTCATTTTCTATGTATATTAAAAAAAACTTTCTATGGAATGTCTTATATTAAGTATATCAGTCATCTAGTACCCATAATACAAGCTCTGCTTAGCTTGGATGCTGCGTGGATTATCAAGTATAATTAATTTATTTACTTATGTCTCAGGCGGCCATGGAAGCAGCTAATTATTCCCGTTCGAGATTGATGTCACAGAATTCCTTCGACAATGAAATATATCAGATGTCGATCTGATAAATTTACATTGTCGATCTATTTTTAAGACACCGATAAAACATTCATAAAAAAAATTAAGTAAAGCTACAGCTGTCGTAATCGGATATTATCTTAAATTTTTTTTAAATTCAATAAAATACGTACAAAAAAATGATGTTATTCCTATTTTTTCTCAATTTTTTTTTGTTGACCTTACTACCGTAAAACTCGGGGAAATCCTGAATTCGTTTTTAACACAGTGGGGACGATCTAGCGAGAAATATTGTTGTCTCGGTTTCACTTCGGTCTTATCTTGTACGTCTTTTCGTCTTTGTTGTTTTTTGTATTGCACAGGACTGGAAATATAACTGTGAGCGTATGTGTTTGCGTGTAGTTGTAACACATGCCAATTTTTGAGTAAGGGCTGGGAGAACGTAACCTATCTTCCCTTTTTAAATCAATGTTGCATACCAAAGATTTAAATATCTTTGTTGCATACAACAATATTATACATAATAAGTAGGTACCTACCTACCTATTTATTTTTTGTTACCCAAGTATTTGAGTACCTTTCCATAAACATATGGAAAGGTACATTTTCAATCACAATCTTGATCTACACGTCTAAGGTCTGAGAATTCACTAAAAGATAGGCATTTTCATCATTTGCATCATTCGTCGGTTAACTTTGATGTACCTGCCTATGTTTAAGAATAAGTGTACAAAACGTGAAAAAAACTGTTTAAAATTGAACCATCTGTTTGTGAGATCGGATCGAATAGTCGTCAAAATAAAAAAAATGGCTGCCTCTCTGAACGAAGCCCTATGTTATTTATTAATTAGTTATTAAGAGTGTGCCAATTTACTTCAAAATCGTTCGTTAACTCGGAATCTGTGAAAGCTGCCACCTTCATATTTAGAGAAATGTTACTTCGAACTATTATCTTGATATACGTTTTTAGTTTCTCTCTCTCTCTCTCTCTCTCTGTGGTCGGTACTTCATGTCATGACATGACTGAAGATCGTGATCACTATAGGATGTCTATATTGTGTTGGAGTGGACGGCTTGCCTCCAGCGAATTGAATTACTACTACTTGATTTTTTTGAAAAATCGATGTTTTGCACACTTTATGGTTTTTATCTCAGAAACAGCACATTTTTTTTCGGTTTTTGCTTTGGTAAGAAACCTAGAAGCATTTCTTTAGTTAAAGTCTTTTAATTTTTCGATTGGTTGTTTCATGTAAATACAGTTTTGACGCATATAAAATTCGTTGCACGTCTCTGCTCTGTACTTCTCACTCGCGAGAAAACCATATCTTGTCATCCCACTCGAAATCCCTCCGTTGCGGCGTTATTGCACACTCTTAATAACAGGCCTTCACGGGCTGAGTGTATACCTACCTCAGAATAACATGTTATTTTTCTGAGGTTTACTTATATCTAAAGATGTACCAACGACATTTTAACGTTTAATCAACGTTCGTAACTGATCTTTGATAACCAGATACGAAACTACATAGATAAATTTAGATATTCTATTCCATAGAAAATTGAGCGAACACAGAATGATTGCCAATTGCACATAATTATATCCCCAATGATATTATGTTTATTAGATGTGGTAACTGCTTCTTTTATTTATCAGTCAAGACTTTATAAATAGGTAGCTTTTGATAACCCAATAATATTATTTTCATTTTTAATAAATAATAAAAAGACGTGTGGCACTCGGGGACTGCCGCGGTAAAGCTATTGCAATGCCATCTAGAGGCGAGTTGCTGAACTAAAGAGACAAACTTCAAGGTTTTTTCGTTACGGAATTTCTGGATTCGGTCCCCGCGCTCAAGGCCCGCGATAGAAGCTATGCAATAGCTTAAAATACTTACTGACTGATGATGATGACTAGGTATGAAAATATTTACTTACGTGTAATGGTGAAATTCATTGATGTATCTTTTGTTGCTTTAAATTAATATCTTATTAATCAAACAAAACAGTTTCGTTAAATGTCCATTCTGTAACAATATTTCTCCTGCAGTACATAGCTGCACGCCTATTTCAAGCGCAAGTCCAAACAGATAGCTATCCTTATCTAACTTATTTGTACCGTATTATCTGTCGCATTTATGGTAGTAACCTATGGATATGCCAGAGGTAAGTATGTACTCGTATATGTTGTAGAGGAAATCTGAGCACCGCGCAGTATGAATAAGCGTCATCTTTAGTAAAAATCATTGTAGGTATATCCCTGTATAAGTTTCATAACGATCTGACAATCATGTGGATTGCAGAAGTAGGTTGTTCCAAAATCTTTAGGTCGTTTAATTTATTCCGCATGTGTTTCCTCTAATAATAAAACTCACAGCAGATTACCCTGACGAGATTTCAGATATTCTGAAATCGGTGATTAAATTCTACCCCGAACGACTCATTAATACAAAATAAATAGGTATCTATATAACCCTATTCTTGACCCCAACCTCTTTAGTACCTACAAGAGCAAAATAAATAAAAAGTATATTTAAATAAAGAACATCGAAATGGTGATGGTAAGGTTCCTACCTCAGTACAGGGTCAATCCAACTAATATTATACACGCGAAAGTTTGTAAGAATGTACCTATGTATGTTTGTTATTCTTTTACACAAAAACAACTAGGTACCTACCTAAATAAACCCCTTTTTAATAAATAAATGACCTAAACGGATCGGGCACGATCAGGAATCAAACATAGGCTAAACTACGGTGGTATCGATTATGTACATCCCATGTACATAATCGATATCTACCACCTCTAAACAGTTCCATAGGACAACGCGTGCGAAATCGCGGTACAGCTAACGGTATAAATTTATTGTAATATTTTGTAATGTGTGTCTGAATCTCAAGACTCAAAATAAGAATTTACCTATCTATTTATCTTTAGGTAATAGATGTTTACCTTACCTGTACCACTGTTACCTTACAACACAACAAACACAAATCTTGCAATATAAGTAGATTTAGTAAAAAGTATATCTAAGACCTTGCTAAGACCGTTTAACGCGGACGCAAGAAGCTGAAGTAAATTTAAAAGTGCCCGCCATATTGGTTTTTAAGTAAATTTTATTCCTCTTTTTAGCACGCTATACGCTTGTCTATGGACGGTAGTTCCCCTCTTAACCCCTCAGCACACAGACGCTAATTAATTGCGCGTCTTGTAAAGCGCGGTTTCCGCGATTTTCTAGCGCGATTCCTTACACGCAGCGGCTTACTATCGCGATTTCGGCGGCGCGGCCGGGCGCCCCCGCTGCCGCCCTGTCTCCGCCTTACGTTGCGCGAATGACGAAGACCGTCCCGCCGCCCGCAAGACGCAGTTTCAAAAAAAGCCGAATCGCAGTTTCAAAACAAACAAAATCGCAGGACGAGGAAACGTCTCGGACAAGCCGAATCGCGGCGACAAAATAGCGACAGTGTGCGTCAACGTATGCGTTTTAGTACAAAATGTACTGCAAGCACATATTATGTGTTCAGTGTTTAGGTATGTATGTACATTTAACTCAATATATTTATTGCAACCTTTTGTACATAGGAATTTTGTGTCACACTCGAGACAAAAACCGGAAGCAATCAATGTTTTCGCTCGTTCAACCGAGCAAAAATGACAATAACAAACCATAAACAAGGTTCTATAGACATCGAGATGTCAGAACAAACTTTCAAGTCACGGACTACGAATATGACTAATGATCATCATCATCAGCCCATATTAGTCCACTACTGGACATAGGCCCCCCTAAAAAAATGAGTAGACAAATAATAATATAATCGTTTTTATACAATAATTATGTTATTATACTGTATATTTTGGAACTACTTTTATACAACCAACGTACCTACCTTACGAATATTCTTTGTGACCGACTACAAAAAAGGAGGAGTTTCTCAATTCGACTGCTTTTTTTATTTCCATAAACCATTTTAGGTTAAATAATAATTAATATATTGATTTAACTAGTAGTTCTCCGAACAGTAGACATATTTAACATTTTTTTTATAAACAATTGAGAAATGAGAGGCAAGTTCTGTCATATGTACTTAATACCTTCCTACCTAGGTACCTAGGTATTAATATGGCGTTGGTACATCAGCTCCATATTGTTTTACCTATTCGCCGATAATACCTAGTAAATGAATAAGAGTCGTTTGTAAATAGTCTGTGTTTACCTGTTATGTTATGGTTATGTTACTAAAAATAATCTTCTAAATCGAAACACATAATAAATTAGTTACTCTCTAAATGCTCTCTAAACACAGACTATTTACAAAAGACTCTTATTCAAAACATTTAAAGATGCTCTTGCGCTATGTATAAAATTAATTTACTGCGATTATACTCTGTTCAAAATGAGGAGTGGGAATTTATGGCGCTCGTGTGCCAATTGACATCTGCGTTGACAACACTGCTCTGTCATTGCAGTACGACATAATAGTTCACCATAACGCCACGACTCCTCTTTTTAACCGACTTCAAAACTGAGTTCTCAATTCGTCTGTTTATTTTTTATTTTATGTTAGTTACCTCAGAACTTTTGACTAGGTCCTCGTGATTTTCATAATTCTTTTTTTATTTGAAAGCTAGTGCTTCCCGTCATTTAATCAAAAATCCCCGACGACAAAAATACCTACCTATTCAAAAACTGTACCTAACCATCAAAATCAGATGTCTAAACGCGGAGGTTTTCTAAAACCCCCTTTTAACAATTTTGAAGGAAGTACGCCTTTAATAAAAAAAAACTCCCGACGACAAAAATACCTATTCAAAATTTCAATTCGACATCTGAATTGACACGAATTTTTACTGCACGTATGTCCTCGTAGGTCTAAGAAAATGAAACTAAAAATGTACTAATTTATATTTATTAAGTCGTTTTACAGAGGAGATCAATACAAGTTACAGTCTCATTAAATACTGAGTACATTATGACGTATACATGGATATTGGACGTCACTATTAGTAGATGCCAAAATTATAACTAAGTACCTATAGACAAAGGGTTAAGAGGTAGGTTTGGAAAGTAGACGATTATGGACGTCCCCATTTATGTCCTGGTAATTACATTTCATTTTTGTTATATAAGGGTAGGTACCATGGAGGTAAAGAAATCCCTGAAAAAAAGATAATGCTTAAAAACTAGCCTTAATATGTGCAAACAAGTTTATTGGGAACAATTAAAAAAACTAGGTACTCAGTTCACGCTCTTTCACTTTTTATCGCTTTATGAGAGGATTGAGAGAAGAAGTCTTTTCATACCTCTTCTATGAAAATAGCTTTAGCTGTTTTGTTTAGCCTGGTACTAAAGAGTCAACTACATAGAAACAATCTAGAAACAAAACCTAAGCCTTACATCATAAAAAAAGGCAACTTATAGTTGTAGCTCATCGAGTTAAGTGTTGGGGACCTATACACACGATATTGAAGGACATCAGTGTAGATTTTTTGGCAACTACAAAATAGCTCAGTCCTTTTTGAACTTAAACATAATGTTACATTTAATAATCTAAATTATTTGAAATTAACATTAAAAATACTAAAAAAGATTTAGCTGCCTGTTTGTATCGGTTTTGCAGAAATAAATCACGTACAAAATAGATTTTTGGAATATTATTCGTTAACAACGTATACCATAAGCTTATTGCAATAAGGTTAGGTATTATTGTATATTTTCAATGGAACTGTTAGTTTTTTTAAATAATGGTGTTAGTTCAGATGTTACCAAAACTAAAATGATTTGACGGAACTAAAAATAATGCTATCTTTTTTATTTCGATCAATCGTTATGACAGTGACATCGCCATTTTTAGGGCTGTAAAATTTGTTAAGTTTAGTTTTGGCGCCATCTATACATGCGAATTGACAAATGTTTCTGAGTTGGGACCAGTTAGGGGGTTAAAGGTTAACCAATGTTGTGCAAGGTTTAAACTTTAGACATCTATAAAAGCCGATTCTTAACACTATAGTAAAAAAAACGGTTTTTATAGCTGTGCTAGACATAAGTGTGGGGAAATCAGCCCTATAAGTTTTTGAATCAGTTTTTATCTAGGCATATGCTAGAATAATCTAAGGCACTAAATATCTATACCTAATCTATATAGTCAATTAGTCCTTATGTTATATTCTCAGAGTTATTATTATATAAGTGTTTTCCAAATACTACATTCGCAAAAATACTTGATATAACTGCTCGGAGACATTATTGACATTATCCAAAAAGAAGTGAACATTCAAAAAAACAGATAAGGTAAATCATACCAACTCGGCCCAGGAAGGGTATTTGGGTGTATCAGTCGCATTATTTTCGGCAAACATTGGTTTATTTTTTATTTGTGATGAAAATGCAGTTATGTTCAGCGAAATTAGTAAAAATTCTTCTGAATTGACCGCAGCTTTGGTCCTGTAATTTATCCGTCAATTTGGATAATGTAAATAGTACATGATATGGCTTCAGGTAAATTTAGGTTTCTGTATAAAAATATACTACAATTTGTAGTTGGTATGGTTTTGTAGATTTGACCTCCATTTTTTGCATATTTATTTTTTATCTATCCTTTTTTACCGAACAGAAATACATTTATGTAATCTTCATTAAAAATAACATCACAAGGTCTTTTTTCGTATGACAACAAGCCTTTTATCTGTCCCTTTTAAAAAAAAACTGTTTTCTGTTCTCTTTTAACAGTATTTCTATCTGTTAATAGGGTTCTTGGAAAATACGCATAGTTAAGGCCAAATCTTTACTTAGGTGGAAAATCGGTGGTAGGGCAGTCTTAAAATATACCATAAAAGGTAAATCGAAAATCTAAGACTTTTACATAAAAAATAACACAACACATTTTCAGCTACGCCTCAGCATTGAATGCGTTAACTAAATAAGTACGGACCTTTAAAACTTAAAACTAACTTGTTTTAAACATTTTTAAGTACAAAAACCAAGTATCACTTAAAAACTAAAGCATTAACAATTAATTTCAGTTGATAAAACAGTAATAACTAAAACAAAATATACAGAAAAACTTAGCTAAACGTAATAGGTTTTGTCTTTGAAAAGGTATCAGAAAAAACCCTTAGGGGTTGTTTTTAGCACTATTGTAAAATAGTAGAAACTGATTTTGATTCAACGCTGGATGCTGGCTTTTTAACATGCTACAGGTATGTATGTGCAGTGTTACGGATATAACATGTTCCCACTGTGTTTAGTATGACAGGAGCGATTACTCAGCAATTACAGCGACGATTTTTAGTCTACAGATAATAAGAAATATCTAGGAAAAAAATTGCCAGCATATTTCTTAAAAATTCTTGTGAAAATGTTCTAAAAGATATACATGTTGGTACTTAAAACTATTATGTATGTACTTCAATGTCTCCTAAAATTATTCTAAAAAAATACATTGCTATATTGCTACTTTATAATTGGTGTTCTTACGTTACTATGGTGGGATAAGTACATCTTACATAAGTACTTAATACTTAAACGAATAAGTTTTTTGTAATACTAAGAGAGAAAAGGTAAAGCTGTGAAGTTATCTTTGTACTGTCTCAAACTATTTACTACTTAAAAATAAAGTAAGGATGGATTATTTAATACTAAATGATCTATTGAACAGATTATGATGAAATTTATCATAGATGTAGTACATAAACCTATGTCAACCAGCAAACTCGTTGCTACAAGTTGTAAAATACTATTGTTCTATTTTTATGTTTATAAATAGTATAATGCTGTGTATTCGCTGACTAGGTAACCTATGACTTGGTCAGCAAAAAACCCCTTATTCATAATAGTCTGCTAACTTAGCAGACTGCTAAATCTCGCTCTGTCTTCTTCTATTGACATAAGTCAGACTGAGAAATAACACTTCTTAGCAGCGTTTCATGTTAGCAGACCATTATGAATAAGGGGGAAAGGGTATTGAGTATTTGATTTGAGTACATAAACTGGTATTATAGCATGTGCTTCGGAAAACGAATAATACAACTAATGTAGTAAAATAATGATTATTCAAGGCACTATATGAGATCTAGAAATCAGAGTTCCAAATTTTACTTTTCTCTCTTACATTACATATTAAAAACACATTATTTAGATATTTCGTAATATAAATATAGTTCATCCAGTCTAAAGTTGCACGTGGTTTCACAGCACCTTATAAAAAAACTAGCATGCAAGTTTTCAAGTTGAAATTGTTTGGCAAAATGAAGACAACGAAAGGCCTATGTCCAGCAATGGACTAATATAGGCTGATGATGATACAACTCACCCGTCGGTGTCGTAAGAGGCGACTAAGGGATATCACAGAACCATTCTTGGGCTTGCGATCCCCAACTCGCATGCCCAGCGGGGGGATTCTAGAGACCCCCCATGAGATGAAGGCTAATAAGAGGCTTGTGAGGCCTGAGTCCAGCAGTGGACTATTACAGGCTGTGATACGATCCGGAGGAAGGCTTTATGTAATATGATCTGATTTTAGACAAAATGCTGGAAAACCGCGAGCAACTTTATATTAGAATCACTATAATTATAGTGCCTTATATACACAACAGTATTAATATATATATTATATATATACAACAATGATTTATTGCTCTACACCAAACATACCAAAATACTTCCATAGTTAGATATATGTAAGCATACTTTAAAGGAATTGAATTGATTGACACTGACCACCATTTTATTAGAATTTGGAACTTTAAACAATCTATAAAATCAAATAACATTCCAAAAAAATCGACTTAAACGGAACTTGAAGTTCAAAAAATTTGAGAATTTATTTGATTTCTAAGAAATTTCCCTGTATGGTAATAAAAAAAGAGGCAGTAGTTTGAATCATCTCACTCGCTCCTAAATTTGTTAGTAATGCTATAGTTTGCGACATTTTTAAGTTCATATAAAGCTTACATGATAAGTTCTGTAAGTAAAGTGCGTAGCTACAAAATTATTTTGTACATTTTGATGGTATAGTATTAAGGGTTGGTAAAATATGGCAGAATAACTTACTTATCTGTATGAAAATATTAACTTAATCTAATTAAGATACTCTTGCATTGTTGGCCTTTTACTTAATTCTGTTTATGATTGGGATATGATTATTGTTAATTATAACCAGTGCTTAAAGAATGGGATAGGTGAATGACGTCATCTTTCACATTGTTAAGTTGAGATCGGATTCGAACTGAGGACAGGATGAGATATGACGTTAATTTCAATCCCTTTCTATAAGAACGCAGGTTATAGCCAAAACAGCACGAGTTTACCTTTATTAGTTCTCTTCATACAAAAATCCTGCTTACAAGTTTTTTTTATATCCTAAACCCAGTTCAGAATATCCCCGATGAACTTAAATCTGCATGAACTGAGTTTTTGAACTTAAAAATTAAACTTAACTAAACACTTTCGTCTATAACCAAAGTGTTCGAGTCCAGAGACTCATTCATGTCATTATCACAGGAAGAAATGTTGTTTAAAATACTTTTTGAACAATTCTCGTCAGTCGAGGAAAAATTTTCATACTGCAAGGAGCAATTTGGTTCTAGCAAAGATTCTTCATCGACTATTGAAGCATTTTTGAAGCTTTCTCTATAGAAACTTGCTTTGTAAGGAATCTGGTTAGTTTGACTTGTAAAATTCATTGCATATCCATTGACTTGGTTCTCCACACAATTAACGTTATTTTCCTGCTCATTTTTAACATTTTCACTTTGATATATACGTTCACCGTTACTTTCACTGCTATTTGTGTCACCGTTATGATTTTCACTGTGATTTTGACGTTCCATATAACTCTTACCAATTACGCTTTCTGTAACTTGGTTTGAATCACCTTTAGGCAGAGTCAAATCATCTTTAACATCTACATTATCAGTACTTGCATGCGTCAAATCACTCCTTACGTGAATTTCAACGCTGCGTCGATTCAAATCGCTTTTCAATCGATTCAAATCATAAATCGCATTGGGATTACTTCTGCAATCGTTTCTATAGCTTCTATTTACCGTTTCTGTGTTAAAACGGTTTCTATTACGATCTACATCTCGATTCTCATCGATTCTCGGTACTCCATCGCTGTAATCTTCTTGATTTTCATAACTCTCTCTACGGTTATCAAACCCATCAAAGTTCTCTTCCTTAATAGTCGAATAATTTCTCATATAGTCCATATTAGCTGCTATGGCTGACAATAATAGATTCTCCATAGAAACCACGTTGGGATCAAAGTTATCCGTCTTGAGTAAGTTAGCGAGTATAGGATTGGAACGTAAAGTGAGGTTTACATTGAAGTTTTCTTTTTCTGATTTGTCTTTAGCGTGGGTGCGTTTGTGGAGGATGAAAACGTCTGGGTCCTTGAAGCATTTAGTGCAGTCAGTGCATCGGTAGGTGCAGTCGTTTTGCTTGAGCTTTAAGTCTTCGTGGTAGGATGTGTTTGGAAGCTCGGGTTTTGGCCCTGTGGGATAAAAGAAAATGTATTATTTTCATTCTGTTCTCTGAAGGGTCTCTTTTTCTTTGATTTCACGTGATGAAATGACTTTACTTTGGAGCAATAATGCACTTTGTTGCACACCAAGAAAATACAAAAATAATAAATTTTGTTTTAAAAACTATAAACCGACTTTAATTTTTAAAATTTATAAATGAATTTTTATGGATCTTATTGTCAGAACTGGATCAAATTAAAATGGGACCCACACGGGAAGCACCAGCTTTCATATAAAAAAAGAATCATGAAAATCGGACCACCCAGTCAAAAGTTCTGAGGTAACAAACATAAAAATCTACATCTACGTCTACATAGCGAAGCGATCGAAATCAAAAATACCACTTTATTTCCGTGTCAGTGTATTTTTTAATATGATTTGACCTTTTTTAAGTGTACATTTATTGTATTTATGGAAATAAAGCATTTTTTAGTTTGAGTTTGAGTTTGAAAAAAACAGTCGAATTGAGAACCTAGTCCTTTTTTTAATAATAATCCCATAATCCCTTTAAGCTTGGTCAAAATCCGTCGTTGTAGGCATAGTGGTGATGGTGTCTTACCATTCTGGTGGATCGGAGGTTCAGTTCCCGCGGCTTGCATCGCCATCATTGTCTGCATGTAGATCGCTTGTGCCATTTGATGCTGGATCTGGAAATTACAAAACGACATCATCCGACGGGCGTTTTACACCGCTAACGTATATACCAGCTATTAGCTGCGCCCCGCGGCTTCGCACGCGTTGTTCCTATGGAAACATTAAAACTTTATTTTCATCCCACGGGAACAGATTTATGGGATAAAAAGTAGCCTATGTTTTGTTCCAGGATTAGAATTCCCCGTATGCAAAATTTCAGCCAGATCCGTCCAGTAGTTATGGCGTGAAGAAGTAACAAACATCCATCCATCCATCCATACATGCATACAAACTTTCGCCTATATAATATTTTATTGTGTGATTAAACTGAACGGTCTCTTTGCGTGACGGTGGTAAGATGTATTGATATGGATCAGTTGAGCTGCCTGTAAATTGTTTGCAATAATCTGCAGTAAGCTCAATTGTTAATAATAATATGGCCTTTTATTTACAAAACTTACATTTATAACCCGGTCACATTATCTCGAGACCTCGCTGGAATGCGAACAAAAAAAACGGTTAGCACTTTCGTTGCCGATACGCGTCGACTTGTTTTCATGGTATATTTTTGAAAATTTCATTGTTATGTTTGGACTTTTATTGACGTGACGTCATCGACGCCAGGTCTCGAGATAATGTGACCGGGCTATAGGTATATGAAATCACACTAATATTATAAATGCGAAAGTTTGTATGGATGGATGGATGTTTGTTACCTCTTCACGGCAAAACTACTGAACGGATATGGCTGAAATTTTGCACACTAATTCTAATCCGTTCCTTATCCCGTCTTCTCCCTTCTATCATAGGACCAGCAGACGCACAAATTCATACCACCCATTCCTGGTCGACATACCACAGTGTCGAACCAAAAAATTCTGCTCTACTTCCATAATATCCACAGCCAAAGAGTGGAATGACCTTCCTGCATCTGTCTTCCCATTAGAGTACAATCTTGGAGTCTTCAAATTTAGGGTAAATAAGTTCCTTCTGGAAAAGCGTGTTCCATCTTAGGCTACATCTTCGCTTTCTTAAAGTGAGTTGTTAGCCAAACGCTAATCCATCAGCAATAAAAAAAAAAAAAAAAAGTTTAGTAGTTTTGGACTAAAGAGGTAACAAACATCTATCCATCCATCCATACATCTATACAAACTTTTGCATTTATAATATTAGTGTGTTATTCTATCTATTGTTATACTATAGTAACAGAGATGTCTTAAAACTACTTGGACCACGCAAGTTACCGTACTAAAGAATTAGCAAGCCGAAGTGGCAGTCGGCAATATCTTCCGAAGAACCGGCAACCAGTGCGGTACGCGTGTTCTTGACGGGATATAGACTCGGCAAAAGTAGTGTAGAACGCCTTTTGACTGGGTAGAATGATGACCAGCCCTAGACTGCAGGCAGTTGCTGATACTGAAGACGGTGATATGGCTATCAGGGTAGGACTATGTCCAGTGGTGGCCCGGAGTGGGCTAATAATGATTTTTATTTATTTATTTATTTATTAATCATAACATCATGGCAGGTTTCTTTTTTTAACCCTAAGGCGATGCTAGATCTAGTTATACTTATCTTATTTAAGTTAATTTAATTATTATACAAAAATAAACCACAAGTAATAAACAAATTAATCTTAAATACATGTAAAGGCAGAATAAGCCTTTGATGTTCTGTCAGTCGATGTTAAAGTCACTGTCATATGGAATACGTCACGGAAAGAAAAGATTGACATAGCCGATCTGCGTGGTGAAAAATACGGAACTGAAAATAAGTTATCTAAGATAAAATAGAAGAAAAAAGTGTTTGATAAAGAAACATAATTGTCGTTTCTTTGTTTTACAGGTAGGATTGATATAAGTTAGTGTTTATTTGATTTGTTTGTTTAATATCAAAGTGCAACCACTTACAATAAAACCTTTGTTTTACAGAGCAACTTCATTGTTTTTATCAAATTACCAAATCTAAGGATAACCAGTATAAAACGACAATTTGGATCTTTGAAGAAACATGGATAAACTCTTGTTTGAGTTCGCATTACTCGCAGCAAGCGACGGCAAATCGAATATATTATGCATAACCTCACTTTCTACATGTGAGGAAAAAAATTATGAAATACCGGAACAATACCAGTCCGCCAGCCTACATAAAGAAGTAATGCAAACTGCTACTTTTGTGAAGGTAAAAAATAGCCTTAATAAAAGACACCAAAGAAGAAGAGTGTGGATCACGATGAATCCGGAAATGAAAAAAACTTACATCGACGAAGATGGTAATCTTCAATTCAAGGAGGTCTATTTAGAAGAGAAGAAAATTAAAACCTCTCCAGTATCTCTAACAGAAGACACAAGTATAACACTTGAAAAATTGTTTGGAAAATTAATGGAAAATAGGCCACTGAACATAAAAAATGTGGCGGAAAAGTTTGTAATTGAAAAATTTACTACCAAGAACACAAATGCCTCCGAGTGGATTGAAACATTTGAGAAAGAATGTTTAAGATTTGATGTGACCACAGATGAAAAAAAAATTGAAATACTCAGGATTTTTATGGACAAAACCTGTTCAGACTGGTATAGCTCCATGATAATTAAACTAACCATGAACTCCAACTGGTCAATATGGAAAAGTAAATTTTGTGAATCATTCGCAAGCAAGGGATGGAACCCAGTCACATATGCACTATTATTTAAATACAAAGATGGGTCGCTGCTGGACTATGCTTTGAGGAAGGAGAAATTAAATAAAGGCTCTAGATATCACCCTGAAACTTTGTGCTGGTTTGCACCAAAAGAAGAAGAGAAGTTTAAAAAATATAACATAAAACATGTAAACAATTCAGTTATAGAAGCTGAATTAAATGAAAATCAAAAAAACGAATAACTACACCGTTAATCAAAGTCAAACTGTTACTGAATGATGCATTGGAGATCTATGGAATTTATGATTCAGGATCTAATGTTTCTCTAATTAATTCGAAATTATTGAAACTGAAAAGAAAAGGAAATAATTTGAATGAAGCAGATTTAGTAACAATTAATGGTGTCAAAAAGACAAGTGGTTTGACAACTTTGAAAATCAAAATAATGGAATTAGAGAAAAATGTTGATATCTACATTATCGATGAAGAGAATTTCAAGTATGATTTTCTGATTGGATTAGATATGATAAAATCATTCAAACTTATCCAAAATGAAAACTTAAAAATATCACAAAAAATATGCTGCAAAGATAAAAATGAAATAGAAGAAAATACTTCAGAAATAAAAAAATATACTGCATCCAAAAATACTTTGGAAAATAACATAATAAACTTTAATGAACATATTAAAGAAGAAGATTTCAACATTAAAATAAATCATTTATATGAAAATCAACAATGCGAAATAAACAAACTAATAGAGAAGTATGCATCAGTATTTGCAAAAAATAAATATGATATTGGCACAGTTAATGGATACGAAGCACGGATAGACTTGTTAGTAGACAAATATTGTAGTAAGAGACCGTACAGATGCACTGTAGAGGATAAAAAAGAAATAGAAGAGCAGATAGCACAGTTACTAGATAATAAACTAATAGAAGAGTCCTACAGCCCATTCGCTGCACCGGTTACTTTAGCATTTAAAAAAGAAGACAACAAGAAGTCCAGATTATGCATAGACTTTAGAGATTTAAACAAAATAGTAATACCACAAGCTCAACCATTTCCATTAATTGAGGACCTCATGACAAAAACCCGGAATTGTAAATTTTTTACAACACTGGATATAAACTCAGCATTTTGGTCGATTCCACTGCGTGTCGAAGACCGAAATAAGACGGGATTTGTAACACAGGACTCGCAGTATCAGTGGACATGTTTACCGTTTGGATTGAAAACTTCTCCAGGTATATTTCAAAGAATATTAAGTAACATACTGAGAAAACATAAGACATCAGACTTTGCTGTAAATTACATTGATGACATTCTTATATTTTCAAAAACTTTTGAAGATCATTTAGCTCATCTCACAAAGCTATTAAATGCAATCAAAATAGAAGGGTTTAGATTAAAATTCACAAAATGCACTTTTGCAGCAGACAAAGTAAAGTATTTGGGTCATATAATCCAAAATAACTCTATCATGCCATTAAAGGATAATTTAATTTCTATAAGGAACTTTCCTATTCCAAAAACACAAAAGAATGTAAGACAATTTCTAGGAAAACTTAACTTTTACCATGAGTACATTCCTAAGAGTGCAATAATACTAGAACCATTGCATAATTTACTTAGAAAAAATCAAGAGTTTGTTTGGTCGGAAAAATGTCACAAAGCATTTGAAATGATGAAAAACCTGCTATGTTCTCAACCTGTACTGGAAATTTTTGATCAAAATTTACCAATAAATATATATACAGATGCTTCTATAGAAGGTGTTGCAGCCATATTAAAGCAAACACAGACTGATGGAAAAGAAAAACCAGTAGCCTACTTTTCAAAAAAATTAAATGTAGCTCAAAAAAAGAAAAAAGCAATTTACTTAGAATGTTTGGCTATAAAAGAAGCAGTGAAATACTGGCAATACTGGTTAATAGGAAAACCATTTACAGTTTACTCAGATCATAAACCTTTGGAAAATATGAATATTAAATCAAGAACCGATGAGGAACTGGGAGATCTAACATATTATCTATCACAATATGACTTTACAATTAAATATGCTCCGGGCAAACAAAACTTGGAAGCTGACTGCCTAAGCCGAAATCCAGTATTAGAATCACATGAAAATACAGAAGAGCAGTTAAAAGTTGTAAATCTCATCAAACTAGAAGATATTATAGAGGATCAGAATAAAAATCAAGAAATACAAAAAAGGAAAAACGAATTGACAGAGAAGCTACAAATTTACTTTAAAAACAGAAACAATAAAAATAAAATCATTCTTTCAGAAGAGTATAGCATTGAATTTATAAAGCGGGTACATAAGTATATGTGCCACATTGGAATTGGACAGATGCAGAACATGATAAGCTCACACTACACGGCTAAACATATGACAAATAACATTAAAAAAGTTTGTAGAACATGTGAAATTTGCATTAAAAATAAATCAAGAGGACAAGACAAATATGGATTTATGTCTCATCTAGGTCCTGCTACGAAGCCATTTGAAATAATTTCGATAGACACAATTGGAGGATTTGGAAGTACAAGATCAACAAAAAAGTATCTCCATTTGCTAGTGGATCATTTTACAAGATATGCATTCATAAAAACCTCCAAAACTCAGACTGCAAATGATTTTATTAAACTGGTCATAAATATAACAGAAACCGAAGACATAGGTATGATACTGACTGACCAATACCCTGGAATCAATTCAAAGGAATTCAAGAAATTTTTGCAGGACAAGAAGATACCAATGATTTTCACAGCAGTAAATGCACCATTCTCAAATGGTTTAAATGAAAGACTGAATCAAACTTTAGTAAACAAAATCCGCTGCAAAATGAATGAAGAAGAGAAATTAAGAGCATGGACAACAATAGCTCAGGAGTGTGTAAGTAAATATAATGAGACTATTCATTCAGTTACAGGCTTCGCACCAAATTACCTCTTATATGGAACAGACATAACAATCATACCGAATGAATTAAGGCAACAAAGATCAAACAGCAACTTAATCAGAGACAGAAAAACAGCATTGGAGAATACAATCAAATCCCATAACTATAATAAAAGATTATTTGATAAACACCGAAAAGAATTTGAATTCCAATTAGGAGACATGGTGTTTGTAGAAAATGGAAACAAGCTTAATCGTAAGAAGTTGGATGAACTAAAAATTGGCCCCTATGAAATTGTTGAAAAAATTTCAAACTCAATCTATAGAATAGATACAGGCCACAAAAAAATGGAATCAAATCTTTTCCACATCACAAAGCTTATTCCAGTTCAAATAGATTGATTTTTAAATAGTTTAAACTATACGTCATGTTTTTAGTCTGAATATTAACTTTCCATAGGGGGGGAGATGTAAAGGCAGAATAAGCCTTTGATGTTCTGTCAGTCGATGTTAACGTCACTGTCATATGGAATACGTCACGGAAAGAAAAGATTGACATAGCCGATCTGCGTGGTGAAAAATACGGAACTGAAAATAAGTTATCTAAGATAAAATAGAAGAAAAAAGTGTTTGATAAAGAAACATAATTGTCGTTTCTTTGTTTTACAGGTAGGATTGATATAAGTTAGTGTTTATTTGATTTGTTTGTTTAATATCAAAGTGCAACCACTTACAATAAAACCTTTGTTTTACAGAGCAACTTCATTGTTTTTATCAAATTACCAAATCTAAGGATAACCAGTATATACATTTAGTTTCCAACACGAGTTGTGCCATTTCCATGACTTTCGGCAGGTCAAAGTCAAAGTCAAATCGTTTATTTCTTTAGACTTACAAAATAAGTACTTAGACAAGTCAAATTTTTACTATATAAACAGCTTGATAAATAGTTATTACTATCAAACAAGAAATAAGGTGCAATTGACTCTGATTCACTTCAATTTTTTGTCCACTAGCCGAAGAAGTGATAAGAAGGAGGCAGCTTTTGATAAAATATATCAACGCTGTTTTCGGACAGGATATTGAGTGATAAATGATGAAATGCTCACCGATGGATCCATGACAGGAGCTTGACCCTGGTTCCAGGAGTCCCACTGCTTCCTGCTGTATGGAGCTGGAGTCTCTGAAGGCAGGTTCTGTGATGGTACTGCGTCCTTGCGAAGTGTGCGCCATTGACCTGGAAGGGATTAAGATTAGAATAGAATATAAAATACTTTATTGCACTCTTTAAACTAAGAAACAATTTACAAATAAAATAATTAAAACTAGGTGACAATTGACGGTCTTATCGCTCAAGAGCGATCTCTGCCAGACAACCTGGTATGGACAGAGACATCGAATATACATGGGGTCTGTGTGCATGTAATAATTATGGTAATACTTAAAAATAAATACTAAGCCATATTGCAAATTAGAAAGTAAATCTTTCTACACTGGTCATCAAAAAAATCGACCCACCCTCTTTTTTCACTATTTTTTTTTAAACTTCGGAGATGAGTGGTTTTGAATTGTTTTTTTTTATCACAAGGGTTTGTTACGATATTTGACATCTGTCTACCATAAATTACGGCCTACTTGAGGGTACTTAACAAACTTTTTAACGCTTACACTGATTAGTGTCGATTTCATTGTTTACGTCGAGATTCAGTTGAACCCAATTCCCTTTGTGAAACGGAACATTTAAACCGTGCGCTTGATAATTAACGCTATCTTTATTCACTAAGGCTGTAGTTTTGCAGGATTTCATCTGAAATTATGGACACTACTGAGGCAGAGGCAGCCCAAGTTGTAGCCTTGCTGCAACAAGGCTTCAGTCAACGTGTTGTGGCGCGAAGATTGAATCTCAGTCGATCTGCGGTTAGAAGGGTTTACCAGAGGTTTCTGGAGACTGGAGAGTATCGAAGAAGAACAGGATCTGGAAGACAAAGGGTCACTTCTGAACGAGATGACCGCTTTATTGTGACCTCAGCTTTAAGAAATCGGCACCTTTCTGGGGTTGATCTTCAGCGACGCTTACAAGAAGTGCGGGGTGTGGCTATAAGTGACAGTACAGTGAGAAGGAGACTCCGTGAACAAGATTTAAGACCCCACAAGCCAGCAACGGGACCACAACTGACCGCAGCTCATCGACAAGCAAGACTACAATTTGCGCGAAATCACCTGAACTGGACTATGGACCAATGGGAGTCAGTTCTTTTTAGTGATGAAAGCCGAATGACGTTATACGGTTCAGACGGGCGCCGTAACGTCATGAGACGGCCAGATGAGCGTGATGCCCAATGCTGCATGAGCGAAACAGTCAGTTAGTGTCAGCAGGTGGAGGCTCTGTAATGTTTTGGGGTGGGATTTCTTTGACAGCGCGCACGGAACTGGTATTCATCAGGAGGGGTTCACTAACTGCTGCACGTTACATAACAGAGATCTTAGAAGATCATGTGATGCCCTTTGCGGGTTATATCGGAGAACACTTCCAGTTAATGCAAGACAACGCACGGCCACACGTAGCGCGCATCGTGACTCAGTACCTGGAAGAGGTCGGTATACAGGTTATGCAGTGGCCAGCAAGGAGTCCTGACCTCAACCCTATAGAGCACATTTGGGACACCCTAAAACAAAAGGTTAGAGCTCGAAATCCCGCCCCTACCACCTTAGGAGAACTGGAAACCGCCATCAAAGAAGAATGGGAGCGAGTACCTCAAGGAGCCATTGCTGTTTTGATAAAGTCTTTAAAAAGGAGAATGCAGGCTACAATTAAAGCAAGAGGAGGAAATACCAAATATTGATTTCAAGGATTCATCGGCTTAAGTGCAAAGGGTGTAAAATTACAGCTTGTTCAATATAAACCTAAAAATTGGGTAAAATTAAAGATTTTCCATTTTTCCTCATAATGTGCAAGTTTTCCAAAATGTATACATAATTTTCAGTTCAAAATGTTAAAAATAAACAATTTTACATAAAAAATATTATTTCAAAACAACTTGTTTCATTCAAAATTAAAAAAACGAATTTTCCAGCAAAAGTACAGGCGGGCCGATTTTTATGATGACCAGTGTATTAAAAATTAAATATATAATGTTGGTATTATTAAATCGATTATTTAGGTTCTATATTAAATTATTGAGGTAAAATGAAAAAGTAAAACAACACTCAGTTTCGGGTGATAAAAACGCTGCCATGTAAACCCTTGCATTTTGTGACGTCACGATTCATCATATCCCCTATGTCAAATAAAGTCAAAGCTTCATGACCATACAAAAATTTACAAGTGACGTCATGGTTCGGGTGACAATAGCGTTGCGTTTAGAAATTTTGCGGTTGAGATTTTAAATATCTACTTTCCAATGATAAGATTTCACAATAAAAACATCAAAAATACATAAAAAAATATACAGCTATATTTCTATAATCAATAGAGAATACGTAAAATACGCTTTTATGAAGTCACATGCATATAACCTATTCACACAGCATTATCTTGTCCAAGCATAGCAGAGCTTGTGTTATGTGTGCTAGATAACTGATATAGTTGAATACAATACACTACATATGCAATAGTATCCTCCACGGCCCTCTTCTTTACTGTACTGACCCATTTTTTAGTTGGAGGGGTCGATTCTCAAAACAATCGCTAGTCACAATGGCCTATGTACCTAGTAGCCGGTGTGAACTTTACACCCAACATCGGAAAATTCATTTTTTTTCTGATTTATTGAGTCGTATAGATATAGTATGATTGTTTAGAGTAGGAGTCAGAGTCAAATCGTTTATTTCTTTAGACTTACAAAATAAGCACTCAGACAAGATTTTTTTTAACTATATAAACAGCTTGATAAATCTTCAATATTATCAGAAATAAAGTGCAATTGACTCTAATTCACTAAAACTTTATCCAAGAGGAAGAACTGAAAAAGAAACCACAAGTTTATCGCTTATCAACTAATACAATCTTTGCATTTGTCATTTGTTTGTAGTTGATTATAGTAAATGTTTGTATGTAGTAGCTCAAAAAAATTTGTTACGCGACTTTGAAAAATGGCTCAGCGCTCAACTTTGGAAAACCTATATGTAGGTAGTTGGTCCCTAAAGGTGATATCAGACAGTTCATTTTTTGTTCATTTTCACCTTTCATTCGGTACATTTCACTCGAAATGAAATGTCTGAACAAAAAATGAAACACGAGTGCCGAATGAATTCATTAGTGAACCGATCCAACGATGTTGGATATTTTCATTCGCATCTTTCACTCCCACTCCGAATGAACGAGAAATGAACGGTCTGAACACTGAGAGAACGTTCATTCGGATTCGGCCATTTTGTTTCGAGTCCTGTAGCCGACGGACGTCACGTTGTCGACGAAGT
This sequence comes from Eupithecia tripunctaria, assembly GCA_955876795.1. NCBI lineage: Eukaryota > Metazoa > Arthropoda > Insecta > Lepidoptera > Geometridae > Eupithecia > Eupithecia tripunctaria. Next base: position 6,260,414 of record OY041627.1, read on the forward strand.
TATATTTTTTTCTGTGTGTTATTACCTATATTGTTTTCATGCGGCAAAATGGTGTTCAAGTGGAACGATCAAAATACATTACTTTTTTTGGAGAACTTTAAAAATTATCAATGCCTTTGGAACCACAAAATTGATGAATACAAAGACCGAACAATGCGGGCAAACTCTATAAAATCTCTAATCAGTGATTTAAACTTAGAGATTACTGAAGAAGATATTAAAAATAAAATAAAAACGATAAGGACCCGGTATACAACAGAATTAACCAAAATAAAGCAGTCTACTAAAAGCGGTTGTTCTTCTGACGATGTCTATGTACCGACCCTGTACTGGTTTAAACATGCAGAATTTTTAAGCAGTGTATGCGTCCCACGGCAGAGTACATCAAGTCTCGTAAGTAGAATCTTTTATCAATCCATACTAATCCATATCCATAATATTAATCCATATCCTAGTAACTCTGTCTGTCTGTTCGATAAGCGACCACTACATGAACAGAAGCTAGATAGGTACCTACTTAATACTTATACTACAACAAAAACAACGTATTTGAATTGTATAGGTTTATTCAGTATTATTACATCATTATTCTTCTTATCATGTTCCATTGCCATGGTACAGTGCATGAAGTGACGAACTTTTCTGCATATACGTCACGCACGCGGCGGGCATTTTCACAATGATTTCTTGCATTGGTTGGTGGTAAATCGCTTAATGCTAAAGATGGTACTTCTCGCCATTCTCCAGGTACAATGGACCCTGTGACGCAATCCTCACTTTCCAGTGATCGTTGTTGCACGTAGTCCACTGTAGTTTTTCTGAGCCAATTATGTAATGCACACGTCGTTTTAACAAGTTGTTCAACTTTTTGCACTGACAATGGAATCGCCTTTTCATAGATTCGAAATTTTGATACTAATATTCCAAAAGAGTTTTCGACCACTCGTCGAGCTCTTGACAGCCGATAGTTAAATATTTTTTGTTTATCGCCAAACTCTCCTCTAGTATTATATGGTTTCAAAACATCCGTCCGCAAAGGAAAGGCATCATCTGCGACGATTACGCCTTCCTTTGGGAAATTTAGAAGATTCGACAACAAAGCTTCATTCAGTGTTGATTTATTAAAGACGGATGCATCATTTGCCCTTCCGTTTGTCCCAACATCTATATAAATAAAATTATAATTCGCATCTACTACTGCAAATAGATGAATACTAAAATTCTTTTTGTAGTCGAAATATTCAGAGCCTGATCTTCCTGGGCATCTTATATTCACCAATTTCCCATCCATTGCACCACAACAGTTTGGAAAGTTCCATAATCTATAGTAGTCTTCCATTATGTTATTCCATTCATGTTGACTTCCAGGAACCTGTAATAATAAAAGTGTCAACATTTTGATTACAGGATGCACCACAGACTCAAAATGAAGACTCTGCTGAATCTGAGCAGACTCAAGCTGGCAGTGAGGAACAGAAGACGCCAAATTCTGAGATTAGTAGGAATGGAAGTAGTGAACTGATGACTCCTTCATATTCTCGAAAGCCAACAAACAAGAAAAGGAAGATTGATATGCCGATTGATAGAGCAATTAAAGAATTAAAAACTATAAGCGAGCAAGCCAAAGTCCAAACTGAAGATGAGTTTGATTTGTTTTGCAAGAGTTTGGCAGTACAACTCAAAAAAATGCCCTTGAACAGGGCTTTGATATGTCAGGAAAAACTTCAATCTGTGATGACTCAGGAACGGTTAACACAGATGTCACAATCATTTCCTGAAGTAATTTACTCGGACTCCAGCACTCCATCCCCATTCAACCAATCGCCTCTATACCAATATACAACACCGGAGTTTAATTATAGTAACCTTGTCACCGAACAAGTTTATACGCAACCACAACCAGTGCCTGTACCCGTGAGTTCACCACAAGAGACCAATCAAGTCACAATTGTCCAAACATCCACCCAAGAGCAAGAAAACATACTCTCACAAGCTCTAAAAAGTATTATGTAAATGTTGATTGTCTAAATTAAAATGTTTCAAGAAAATAACTTAATATTTTATTAAATTGATATAACTGACCTTAATAAACTTTCCAAGGGCTGTCCAAATGGCTTCACATGCTTCTTGAAAAAAGTAGGATATTGTATTTCGAGGTACTCTGTACAAAAACTCTAAACTTCCAAAACTATCACCTGTAGCCAGGTATCTCAGTACAATTTGAAGTTTTATCCGGGTAGGTATGCTATCTCTCATTAAAGTGTTTTCTTTCGTTATTAACGGAGCAACAAGAAGTAGAAGTTCTTCAAATTTACTTTCATCCATTCGAAGATGATTACAATATGAATCAGGATCTTCAACGGCTAGTTCTCTCAACAATGTATTGGAAGCTCCTAATAAATTTCTTCTTGCAATCCATGGTCGCACCCACCACCGTCGACGTTTTCTTTGCTTCTTTTTTGTCAACTCTTTGATTAAATGATCACAAATTAAACTAATTCCAAGACGTACGACTTCATTCGATGACATATTTAAAAGAAAGAACAATGAATGTTCATTTCTAATTCATTCCAGCTAAGCCGTGTGAACATGGAATGAAAGAAAAATGAAGCATTCACTCGAGTGAACATTCATTCGAGTGAACCGTCTGATATCACCTTTACTGGCTTTTCAGATTTAACATCTTAAACATTCCATTGAAAAAATGCATTTTATTCTCAAAATTCTCAAATTAATGTGTATAAATCAATCAAATACAAATAAAATAATGTTGGACATAACACAGGACACACATAACACTGGCCCCAAGCAAGCTAAGCAGAGCTTGTGTTATTTTTTGGTACTAGATAACTGATATACTTAATGCAATACAATCGAAGATAAATACTTTTAATTTATAAACATGTAAAAAATCCAGAACGCCCTGAACATTATATCTGTAGTTTTATTTAATTTTTTTATTTATTTGTAAATTTACTCAAGAGTGTGCCATAAGCAATTTACTTAAAATTGTACTTCAAAATCTGTACTTTAGAATCAGTGAAAGCTACATCTTCATATTTAGGAAAATATTACTTCCATCTTTTATCTTAAATTTCGTGTTTTAAAAACAAGATTGGTGAATGTTTTGTCGATAGTTTTTTTCTTGGAAAATAGATGTTTTGCACACATTTTGCCATTTATTTCAGGAACAGCAAAGTTTTTTTCTTCGGTATTTGTATTTCTATGAAACTTTATTTATGTATTTCTCTTTTAATTTTTCAATTGGTTGTTTCATTAACTTGTAATTAGGTAAAAACAGTTTTGGCGTATTAACATATTCGGTGCACGTCTCTGCTCTGGAGGGCAATTCTCGCAATATATCGACTCGATAAACTGTAAAAATATCAAGTGATTGCTTCGAATCAAACAAGCCTATTCTCAACATCTGTAATTCGATTTTTATCGAGGGCTTTTTTTCGATAAGTTGCTCGATATGCAACGAGTGGTCCCGGGCACTCGTTCGCATTATCGAAGAGAGAGAAAGAAGAATATGGGTATATCTGTCTGTCGCTCACTTGTTTTCTGTTTTGTTTGATTTCAATAGAAAAGATTTCGCGTAGTTCTTTTCAAGTCAATGATAGATGATTGCAATTTTGTAAAAGCAAGAATAATTCATGGAATCAAATTGTCTATGATAAAAATATCAAAGAGTGCACGAGAATGCAGTTTTTGGCGGCACTTGATATTTATTCAAGGCTCGATATTTATCACCTAATAATTTATCCCGTGATACTGCGTATCACCTGATAAAATATCACGTGATACTGAGAATTGCCCTCCTGTACTTCTCACTCGCGAGAAAACCATTATCATGTCATCCCGCTCGAAATCTATTTTGTAGCGGCGCTATTGCACACTCTTAAGATACACATTACTGTCGGCTCCCGCACGTAAAGATTCTAGATTATATATTATTTTACTGTATTAATCATTACTTTTATTTTTAAGATACTTAAGAGAACCTCAGTGGCATTGTAGCCAAGGGTAAGTAGCCATCGTCTAATCTGTTCCTTTACGCCATATAGCGCGCTAGACAGATTGCAATGCTTTATAACGATAGATGAAAGGGAAACTTTCGGAAACGCAAAGGCAGTTTTCATGGCTGGAGCATTAACTCTCACGCGACGACTGTTCGACGAGGCAACAGCAGAAATGCCTTGTTAAAAGCAGAGACGACACCCGAGACGTAGAGATGGAACAGACAAGTTCTGAGTTTCCGAGTGAAGGGTAACGGTTGGGAATATTAATGGCTTTCGGGACATGACATTTAGCACGGACCTATAGCACAGGGGCGGGCAGCAGCACCCCCTGTAGAACAATTATACCACCAAACTGCTATACCCAACCCGCATGCCCAGCGTGGGGATTATGGGCATTATCCTCCATGAGATAAACGCGAATAAGTCATAATAATAACGCTTATAATGAGGAGGCCTGCGTCCAGCAGTGGTCCAATACAGGCTGTTGAGGTTGAGGAGGTTGAAGTAGCATTGTCACGGAGCTTGTTCTAGTTTGATCATGATGGTTCATCTGGACTGGCAGAGAGCTGAATACATGGTCATAAGAGTGTCGTGTCAGTAATTTCATAATGTGAATAATCTCCCTAACTCTAGCCGACAGAGTATTGATATGCTGGCAAAAGCACAGGTTTTCATCCAGGGGAACTCCTAAATATTTAAGAGACCGTTCAAGCTCAGGACAAGTATGTATGAAATGTATTTAAAGAGTCACATTTGTGAATATGCAGAGATAGAAAGGGTTTTATGGAAGCACATGTATATTGTTTTGTTTGCATTGGAAAATTAATGTGTCAGCCCTTGCCAAGCCCTCCTCCACAAGCCGTTGCCCAGGAGTCACAGCAAAACACAAAAGCTATGAACAGTGTCCTCTGTTAACATGTCTTTTCTAAAACCAAATTGTTATGGCAACAAGACATTGTTATACTCTTAAAACTTGTAGTCTCTTATGAACAATTTTCTTGAGAAGTTTTTTAAAAAATGGTAAGAGAGAGAATGGCGGATTGTAGGGGATAAAACAGGACCAAAAACCTAAAGATAAGGAAGGCTACAATAGAAAAGAATAGAATTTTGTTTATTTCAACACACACACATAGGTACAAAGAAAAATGAAAACATACAAAACTAAAACAAAGAACAAGGAGGTTGGTACTACAAGTCACACTAATATTATAAAGGCGAAAGTTTGTATGGATGTATGGATGGATGTTTGTTACTTCTTCACGCCAAAATTACTGGACGGATCTGGCTGAAATTTTGCATACAGGTCATTCTAATCCTGGAATAAAACATAGGCTACTTTTTATCCCATTAATCTGTTCCCGTGGGATGAAAATCACCTTTTAATGTTTCCATAGGAACAACGCGTGCGAAGCCGCGGGGCGCAGCTAGTATACAATATGAGAAGTAAGAATGATGGTGGGTATCATCACAGGTTACTGTGAACTGAACCATCATGTTTTCAAGACTGGAAACAGACAGGCTTCTGCCGCGGCTGCTTACACCACCACATGCCTACCCACAGAGAAGGCAAGACACAAAACGGGGCAAAAGAGTCACACTGAGGAATCAACTCCATCCATACCCTCAGAAATGCTGAAAAGAAGCTGTCAGTCACCAAAAATCCTGCTCCGATACTTGCTGGTTAGGGCCAGCTTAGGCAGTCGGGCAGTTAGGATAATACACAATACACTCACATGTGAGATGTCTATGCAGATCTTAGTTCATATTATAATACACAGCAATGGGATGAAATAAGTAAGTTTTAAAATATCTCATTAAAGACTGCCATTAAAGACTTACATTTTTTTTATAAAATATTTTATCCTATGCATAATGTAGATATTACATTGTAAAAGGTATTAAGAGCAAATACCATAGCAATTACAATTCAATCCTTCAGGGCTGGAAAATTATTTCTGAATTCATTGTATTTATTTTTAAATGATTTACTTATTAATTCACCAAACCATTAAAAAGTGTTTCCAAAATGATTAGGTAAACAAAGTCAACTCTTTATTAATTAATCAAAAGTCTAAAATTCACACTCAATTAATTATTCACAATAATCTTAGAACTGCCTACACAAGAATGCCATTTAAATTTACCTACAAATTACCACTAAGCTTGCCTTTTATCAAACTTAATTTTCAAACTAAAACAAACAATATGAACAGTTAGGTCCAACGCCTTTACGACGCGCAAAGTATCTAAAAAATCGGGCTTTGGTTCCGTAACAGCACCGTAATTAGCACAGGTAGTAGGTACCTGAATAGACAGGTAGGTATACCTGCCTAGAAAAATTGTTGGAACTTACCCTTATTTTTTCCGACGCTGGTAATCGTGTAGTCTTCCGGCTTGAAGTGTAAACTACACACTTTCGAGTACTTCGTGTATGGTTTCCCTCGTTTTAATATATCATTCCACAATCTAGCTAGCTCCTCGTCTCTAGGAAACTGATGAAATGATACATTCTTCGCTTTACCAGCCATTGAGGTGCATCGCGGTACGGTGCAGTAGTAAGGCATTTTGTTAGCTCAGCGCACAATTTACCACATAAAATAACATATCTAAATTATAAACACAGTTGGTACGATGGTGTAAATACGGAATTTTATAAAAACAAACAAAACTTGGCGCATAAACACCAAGCGCCGACATTTACCAAAACAGAAAAAATGGCGGATGTTGCCAGATGCAATTTAGTATTTTTTTGTCTATGGGTGATATTTTCTTACTTGGCGGGACAGGCTTTTCGAAACGATTCACCCATTTTAGTCGATTATTCGTTTCCCATCAATCAGGAAATTAAAAATTATTTTGTCTATGACAAAAAAGTAGCCATTTTTTCTGAAAAGTGGGAAGGAAAAAGGTGATACATGTCAAATTATTCAAGGCTATTGTGTGATGATTCCATTTTTTTACCAACGTGATAACGATTGCAACAAATAATAATTGATCCCCAAAGTTTTATGTAACACGCCGGGGACACCAGTGAGTTTTGATGTGCGGTGCGTCAACAAGTTTTCGGTTACCGATGTTGTGAAACAAAAGCAGTAAAGTTTCGCAAAGATGGGTTATTATTGCACTGTCCCACAATGCACCTCCCTTGCCGGCAAGACGAAGAACGTGAAATTCCATAGGTTCCCTCGCGACCTGCCTATGGCGGACAAATGGAATGAAATTTTGAAGCGCGGCAAACCGTACACAAAATACTCAAAAGTTTGCAGTCTCCACTTCACTCAAGCTGACTATAACGTCACTACAATGGGTAAGCACAAAGGTATTTTGGTTTTTCCATGTTCCATTATTTTTAAGCATGTTATGACTCATCAACACTCACTTTCTGCTCAAATTACTGCAGAATTGTGGCATAAACAAAGAAGGGCTTATGGCCAGCCATGAGCAAACCTTTTCGACTGATTTGTACCAATAAACAGCACAAATAACTAGCTATAGGCTTTTGCTATTATGTACACTCTTTCTATTACCTGTGAAGATATCTTATACAGCCCTCATATTCGTTTTCAAACATTTTTGGTTCAAAATATGAGCTATGACCTTGACAAGTGATTTTGAACATTCTGCATAATATAATCATTTCAGCACATAAACATAATCAATAATACCTCTCTTCTAAGCTCAATAACCATGACAGTATTCATGGCTACACTTTCAGTAATTAGTTTAAAAACTATTGACCAAATTGTAACTGACAAAAAAGTATGTTGTTATCCCTGACAGGTTAAACAATAACCCCCTTATTCATAATAATCTGCTAACTTAGCACACTGCTAAGTTAGTCTCTCTCTGTCTATTGACATAAGTCAGACTGAGAAATAACATTACTTAGCAGCTGTTTTAGAATAGCCGACCAAGATGAATAAGGGGGTAAGATTTAATCTGTGTACTATCTAAGCTTCCTGCAGACTTGTTATGTTTTATCAGAGGATCCATGGATGGGTAATTCTGCTATCATCAAATTATAATAAATTAGAGAAACAGTGGATTACTGCCAGTTCTAGTGAAATCACAAGGCCTAAAATTAATGAAATTAATGAGTTCAATACATTTTTACCCAGTACAAGGGAACCTGTAAGTATCAAATGAGGCCAGTACATACATTGAATAAGAATAAAATAGATTATTTCGTGCAAACATACCGACAACCTTACTACAGCTTAAAACAATATAAAAATATTGAAAATGTAAGTTCGTAGGCACATAATGGTCCCTACCTCAGCATGGGTTGGCTGCTAGCAAGCTAGCTGCCACCACAGGTATTCCATAAAAGCTTTTTTATTGGCATTGATACATCTGGCTTCATCTCTATGTTTAAGTTCAGGCAGAAATAATCAGTATTTCTGGCTGTCTTCTGACAAACATAACAAACAATATTGGTAGGACAAGAACAAATAAAATGGTAACTTAAATGGAACTTTCCTTAAAAAATAAAGTGCAAACATCCAGTCCTACATTAACTGTTAAGGAAAACGGCTTCAATAACTTCATAGTTGGTTAAAACTTTCCTCTTTTTACTATTCCTAGCTATTACTACAGACGACCTCTGTGGCACGGTGGGCGAAGGTCCACCTGCGATGCAGGAGGTTGCGGGTTCGATTCCTGCCTCGGGACAAATATTTGTATGATCTGCAGATATTTGTTTAGGGCGTTGTGGATGTTTTCTATGTATAATAAAAAATATCTATCTATGTAGTGCATTGTATTATGTATATCAGTTATCTAGTACCCATAACACAAGCTCTGCTTATCTTGGGGCTAGATAATGTTGTGTAAACTGTCCAGCATTATTTATTTATTTATTCTTTTATTTATTTATTACTATCCCACTGCTTGTTTATCATCTAGTTTCTACATGTGGCTTCATTTCTATGGCTTCATTTCTATGGAATTGTTTTATATTTCCTATAGAAACTTATTTATGGGATAAAATAGCCTATGTTTTATTCCAGGCCTATAACTACATTCATGTAAAAATTCAGGGCCTCATTCTGTAGTTTTGGCACAAAGAAATAACAAAAATGCATACATCTGAACATCCAAACTTTCGCATTTACAATATTAGTGTTGAATCTCAGCCACAGTCTAAACTGATGGTAATTGACAACTTACCACCAGTTAAGGCTGTGGTCATACAAAGGTACTAAAAGGTCACTTATGAATGTAATAATATGAAGAAGAAAAAAAAACATTTATTCTGTAGGAAGTTTTGGTTTTGCTCGCCTCTCATTTTCCTTGCACTCTTTTAATATAATTGTATTACATTATTATGTCAATTTCTGGTTTATCAAGCATGAATCATTTTCTGGGTATTTACCAACTTCGCTCTATTAAATGTTGTGCGATTGTGACAAAGTTCAAGGGATCAGATTGTCGTGGGTTGTTATCACTAGAAATGTCCACTTGCTAATAACCAAGGTTTATGGACACCATAATTCTAATTCTAATAATAATATGAATGCCCTCCTAGCCGAATTTTGATCATGGGATCATGGTGGCCAGTCTTCAATGAAAAAACGCCAGTGCACAGGACATATTATAGTCCACAAGTGTGCAAGTAAAAACAAATGCACTCTATTCCCTAACTCTAATTCTAATTCTGATAGGCGAACTAAGTTCTGCATGGACATCTGGCATTAGAGTGTATTGTGCATTTTCCCCCTGCTTAAGTAGGCCCTAACCAGCCCGGCTCCTTCAAGTATCGGAGCAGGACTTTTGGTGACTGACAGCTTCTGCGCCTCCTGCCCAAACAGGCTAACCTAACCAGCCCAGCTCCTTGAAGTACAGGACTTTAGGCGATTGACAGCTTCGTTTCAGCTTTTCTGTAGATATGGACGGGTTCTATGCCTCTATGAGGCTCCTCAGTCCCGTCTTCAGTCTGGTCTCTTTTGTGGCCGTGCAGTGTAACGCAATGTGTTCCACAGTCTCTTCCTCCTGGAAACAGCCACGGCACAGGCTGCTGTCTGTGGCTCCAGTCTTAAAAAGTTCAGTTCGCAATGACCTTTACCTCTATTAGGATAAATAAAAGATAATTAATAAATAATGAAAACAATCAACACAGCATCATCTAGCCCCAAACGATATATTAGATAGAGATCCATAGGCTGCTGTAACTGTTTCCGATCAGGTGGCATGCTTGGCAAAGCCTGGTGCTATAAAAAAAAAAAAATATAGGGTCTACGCATGTGACTTCAAAAAAGCTAATATTTTTTTACGTATTCTCTATTGATATAGAAATATATCTTATTTTATGATGTTAGTGAAATTTAATCATTGAAAAGTAGATATTATAAATCTCAACCGCAAATGTCTAAACGCAACGCTATTATCACCTGAAGCGTGACGCCATACTCGAACATTTTTGTATGGGCATGAAGTTTTAACATAGGGGATCCGATAAACCGTGACGTCACAAAATGCAAGGGCTAACATGGCAGCGTTTTTATCTATATAATAATTAATTTTTTTGGGCTGTTGTATTTTTTTCGTTTATATATGCATGTTGTAAGTACCTAAATATACGATAAAATCATTTAAAATAATTCATGCAAGCCTATTGATATATTTGGTACATTACACGAGATAATGGTGACTCTTCAGATGTTGCCAAAACTAGACTAAGCTAATAGGACAGGACTAAAAATGATGCCATCCTTATTATTTTGATCGTTATAACAGGGACAGCGATATTTTTAATACTGTCAAATTAGTTTAGTTTAGTTTTGGCGACATCTGAATAGACACCATTGTTATTATACATTAAAAACTTCGTGAAACAGGAATCCGGCCGATGATGATTATAAAAGACCCACAACAAATATCTGTAGATTGTACAAACATTTGTTTTTTCGATTTCCGCTATGGGGCGGGAATCGAACCTGCAACCCTCCCACCGCGCTATAAATGTCGTTAACCATGACAAACATTTTTATTCGAAACTAGCTGCCCCGCGGCTTCGCACGCGTTGTTCTTATGGAAACGTTTATAGGTGTTTTCCCGGCAATTATTAGAAAAAAAAAACGTAAAAACCATACTTGAACTTCAACGAACATTTAATAAAAAGAATTTGCCAAATTGGTCCAGGCGTTATTGAGTTATGCGCTTACCAACAGATTTAGCGATTCATTTTTATATTATAGATTGTATTAGCACAACACATTCTCTACTTAACTATAAATAATTGAGCTTGTTTTAAAAAAACTATAAGTAACTTCAATCATGTGGTTTTCTCATAGATCACAGGTCACAGACATGTCACAGTCAGAACTAGACCGAATTGAAATGGGACCACACGGAAAGAACTAGCTTTCAACTAAAAAAATAATCATCAAAATCGGATCACGTAGTCAAAAGTTCTTAGGTACTTACAAACATAAAAAACAGTCGAGAGAAGTCGGTTAAAAACTATCGTAGTTTGACGAATTCATTACGGATGTAAGCGGGTGCTCGGAGGGATGCGGAACGCGCGCGTCTAGAACCGCACTCACCCTGAAGATGTCTCTCGTTATGGGATGAAACGTTGGTGGTCTTCCAACACAAATAAGGTTCGTAGTTAATCCGTTTACTTCCTTAATGTCTTTTCTTTTCTGGAAACCAGGTATCAGTCTATTTTATAAACAAACAAATAAGCATAGATGGATTTTTATTTGTTTATGCAAATAAGATCTTAAATATACTATAAATAACAATCGAGAATGACGCAAACAAAAAGAACTTATCGATACCCAGAAATGGACGCTCACGTGTTAAAATAGATGTTATTATAAATGCGAAAGTTTCTACGGATGTACGGATAGATGTATGGATGGATGGCCAGATAGATTTATGGATGGATGGACGCATCGATTTATGGATGGATGTCTGTCTTCTTGCCAAAACGGCTGAACGGAAAGGATTGACATTTACATAGATAGGTCTAGACGTCTCCATAAGTTGCTATGCCATGGGAAGTGACTCAGGGACCGTATTCCACTAACACAATCGCCTCACTATGACAATATTATCGCTTCTCAATCGCCGCCATCATTGTAACCATTTTATTTAGTAAAATGTTTACTACTGTATAATAATTTATTTAATGATGACTATGGCCACACTTGCCCACCACACCATTGGCACGCTATTATGTCATAGAGATTGTAATGTTAAGGTAATAGAATACCAAATAAATTTACGACTAAATCTCTATCTTAATCGTATGGCGCCATTATAGCATTTGTTTAAAAAATAGTGGAATTAGGCCCCAGGATAGAGTAACAACCACAAAACGTTTCCATTGAAACAACGCGTGCGTGTATTTTCCATACTCTGATTTGGAATTTTTGTAAACCAACCACGATACAAAAACTTAAGCTCACTTATTTATATTTATTTATTTTATTATTTACTTATTATTTGAGCTATGTCGATAACTTTGTTTCTCTGTCGGATGTATTCGTTGCGAATCCTATCCTCCAGAGAGACTCCGAGCATAGCTCTTTCCATAGCTCGCTGAGCGACTTTGAACTGGTGGACCAGCCCTATCGTGAGTGTCCACGTCTCAGATCCGTAGGTCATGACATGACTTAATGGGTAGGACGCACTGATTGAAAATTTTAGTTTTCAAGCCATGTCTCGCTGTGCAATAAAAATATAATATAAATAGCAGCACCTCGCGGTTCCACCCGCGTAATTCCCGTTCCCGTGGGAATACCAGGATAAAATAAATTAAATACTCTATATCACTCCCTATAAGTAAGCTTCATATTGATTAAAGAATGTTTTATATCGGTCCAGTAGTTTTGGAGCCTATTTAATACAAACAATCAATTCTTGTTTATAATATTCCTTAAGGCGCATACACGAGTGAAAGTGGCGCCCCCACCTATTTTATCTTATTATTACGTTAAAAACAGGAAGTTTAAAAATTCATCGTACAGTTCGTGGTATCTATAGTAAGTTATTTATGACTCTGTAATTTTATCTCTGTTTCATTTTGTAAAGCTTAGGCAGAGATATGCCTCTGTAATAGTTTCATTTTGTAAAGCTTAGGCAGAGATTGCGCTATTTGGCCACCAAACTCTATTTTCGCATCTCTTCCTAAACTATATAAGATAAAACGATTACAGAGTTATTAAAAAATAGCTAGTAATAGATACCACAAACTGTACGATGGATTTTTAAAATATCCTATGTTAAACGTAATAATATGATAAAATAGGTGGCGCTGTCATATTGGCTCCTATGGCTGACATAAAAGCGCTGTCATATGCACTTATTTTAGATAAAATTCCCGAATCATCCTCTTTTTACCGACTTCAAAAAAGGAGGAGGTTCTCAATTCGACTGTTTTTTATGTTTGTTACCTCAGAACTTTTGACTGGGTGGTCCGATCTTCATGATTCTTTTTTTATGTGAAAGCTAGTGCTTCCCGTGTGGTCCCATTTTAATTTTGTTCAGTTCTGACAATGGGATCCATGAAAATTCCTGAAAAAACTATAAAAATTGAAGTCGGTTTATAGTTTTTTTAAACAAAATTAATTATGGCTTAGTGCACACACACAATGTTTCGCGGCACTCTTTATAATTAAATAATTAATAATTAAATTCGTTTATTAAGATAATAAAATCCATTGTGTTAGTTGGCTTATTTTAACTAGGGGTTAGTACTTAAACATAATTAATGATTTAGTCCTTTGGACTAATTTGTTTATAACAGGACAGTCAAATTTGTCAGCTATCGCGGTTAGGATGCTGTTGCTACTACCGCGGGTTCTGATGAGTAGTGAGGCTGACTTCTTTCTCCAGATAGCATCGAAGGTGTCGATGTGAGCCTGCGCAAACATGGCTGAGGCACTGCAGAATCGTATTTATAACACACTATTGTTTGTATGGATCTATTGCTTAAAAAGTCAGGCCTTAGTAAAACTTATTAAGACATAATATAGTATTGGCATTATATTTGGCATCTTCGTGATAACACAACATGTGGACCAAAATGTCAAGGTCAGTGCGCGTGTTGTTTAAGGAAAACACTCGAACGTACGATCTTAAGTTATGTTCTTTGATCTTTTATCGATTTTTAAGGCAAAACTTTTGCTAGACTATATAGTACTAGCTGCGCCCCGCGGCTTCGCACGTTAAAAGGTGATTTTCATCCCACGGGAATTGATTTATGGGATAAAAAGTAACCTATGTTTGATTCCGGGATTAGAATTACCTGTATGCAGAATTACCTGTCAGCCAGATCCGTCCAGTAGTTTTGGCGTGAAGGGGTAACAAACATCCATCCACCCATTCATCCAACCATACATCCATACAAACTTTCTCATTTTTAATATTAGTGAGATCCTTTAACTAATATCCATATTGAACAAAATCTAAAGAAAAGTTTATTGAATAGCTCTTTGTAACCGACGTGAAAAAAGGAGGAGGTACTCAATTAGACTGTATTTTTATGTTGGTTACCTCAGAACTTTTGACTGGGTGGTCCGATTTTTATGATTCTCTTTTTATTTGAAAGCTGGTGTTTCCTGTGTGTTTTTCAATTTGGTCCAGTTCTGAGAATGGCATCCACTAGAAAACCATATAATTGAAGTCGGTGTATAGTTGTTTAAAAAAACTCAATTATTAATAAATAAGTAACCGCCGAAATTTATATGGGACCAATATCGGGTATACCCTTTCCAATAAAAAAAGAATTATCAAAATCAGACTACCCTGTTGAAAGTTTATGCGAGGTCAATGTCATACATAAAATAAAATAAAAATATACGCCTCGACTTCAAAACTTCCTCCGTTTTTACGTCGATTGAAAATAAAATTATAATTAAATAGGAATAAATTAGAACTAGTATTTACAATTGTAGCAGTTGGGCTAACTAGAAAACAATCTACAGGTAGCTCAACTGATCCATATTTGTTTTTAAATTGATGGTGGTCAAATGTTTGGCTACCAACTCACTGTAAGAAAGCGTCGATAGCCTATGATGGAGTACTCTTTTCCAGAAGGAACTTATTTACCCTAGATTTGAAGACTCCATAGATTCCGAGATTGTACCGCAATGAGAAAAATAGACACAGGAACTTCATTTTACTCTTTGGCTGTGGATATTATGAAAGTAGAGCAGAGTTTTTTGGTTTTACACTGTGGTATGTCGACCAGGAATGCGTGATATGATTTTGTGCGTCTGCTGGTCCTATGGTGGAAGGGAGAAGATGGGATAAGGACGTGCAATGCTTGCGCACAATCACCAAAGTGGTACTTGTAGAACACTGACAGTCTGGCAACGCGCCGTCTGTGATCGAGGCTTTGTAGGCTAGACTCTGTAAGCGAGTCATCATCTTTGTGTCCAAATATCAATATCAGTCGTCGCGTCTCCAAGACGCTGGCTGCATTGTCCCGCTGTATGGCAATGCTGATGCGCTGCGTGCGCCAGATACTCACCAGCTCTCGGGTCACACGTATCGATAATTCTAAAGTATATCTAATCTATCGATTTGTCATGTATTAGGTACTAGCAAAAATCTATGTAGAATGTTTAAATAAACCACACAAAGAAGATACACTAAATCAAGGTTTTTTGAAGGTTAAGTAATGTGTAAAAAATACCTACACTTCTATAACAAAACTGAAATAATTTAAACAAATTGTCAAACATGTCCATCAAAATATCAGACTATCTACTAGAGCCATTGATTAATTAAAAAGTGAAGATGAGGTACTAGTTTCTCGAAAATGGCAACCTCATATTGTGTAAAATTGTGTGCTCCCACTTCAGTCACCGTCGAACCGGCACGGGCGGTCGTGATTCGCGTGAAATATTGTTGTATCGGTCTCACTTCGGTCTTAGATACGTCTTTCCGTCTTTGTTCTTCTTTGTATTACACAGGACTGGAAATATAACTGTGAGCGTATGTGTTTGCGTGTAGTTGTAACACATGCCAATTTTTGAGTAAGCGCTGGGAGAGCGTAACCTATCTTCGCTTTTTAATTAATCAATGACTAGAGCTAAAGGATAAAAAAGTTTGGGACGACTTTTGCTCTAACTCGGAAACTAACAAACCAGCAATTTAAAGGTTTCTTGTTCGCTTCTTATTTTACCATAAAAAGAGTGATGTAATCACTTTATTTCTTAGTTTAACTTAAGTATTAATTTGAATTTTGTGACGTGTTTAACAGTCTTGTTCCTGCAAGGCAAAAAGGAAATAAAGCACTGATATTTGATATTTATGTGAGTTACGATCAGTATATTTCAACACGGTAAACAAACCATAACAAATAAACTAAAATTCATGCTTCGGCGTCGAATTTCAGATATAATATATGACGTATGCAAAATTTATTGAAGGAAAGACTCAAACCGAAACAGATTGCAAATTGCGTATAAAAATATATAGCAAAAGAGCAAATTTTTTGAGGTTAAGTATAGAAAGATGGAGACGATAGAAAAAATCATTATTGTATCATAAAAAACACATACTTACACCTATATTGAAATTAGATGGATAGATTGATGGATGTTTGTTACCTCTTCACGCCAAAACTACTAACGGATCGGGCTGAAATTTTGTATACACGTAATTCTCCGTATCAACTCCTAGTATCAAACATATTATGCTCACTTTTTATCCTATAAATAAGTTCCCATGGGATAGAAAACTCTCCCATAGATATTTAAGTGCGAAGCCGGGGATTGGAACTAGTATGAAATAACTTCAACAAACAGTAGCTACTAATTTAATCTGGGATTACCTCTGCGGGACGCAGGAGGTTGCGGGTTCGATTCCCACCTCGGGACAAACGTTTTTACGATCTGCAGATATTTGATAAGGGTGTTCAGTATGTTTTATATGTATAATAAATATTATCTATCTATGTAGTTTATTGTCCTTTGTATATGAGTTATCTAGTACCCATAACGCAAGCTCTGCTTAGCTTTGGGCTAGATAATGCTGTGTTAATTTTTCGACATGATTTATTACCCGCGAAGGAACAATTGGCGGCCTTAGCACTGGGGGGTTTGTTTACTAGCATATCATATCGAACTGGACTGGAGTAAAGATTACTCGCGACTTTGCAGATTCGAACCTAGATACAAAAACCTATAGCACCCAGGCATGATGTTTTATATATTGTACCTTTGTAATACAAATTTCGCTTTTAAGTCTGCGACATAAAACTTAAATAACATTTGTGCACAGAAATAATCACTTTGCATATTTTTATTGTTATGCAAAATCACCCTGCTGCAAGGTTGTTTCTTATAATTGCTTTAACAATGATATTCACACAAAAAGTTGTGGTTTTTCTCAAAAGGCGTCCTTGCGAGTACGGATTTTGAATTTTAATATAGGATGCAAGTTTCAACTAAAATATAAATTTAATAATGAATAAAATTATTAATTTCTGGCTTAAAAATAAGGCTCTCAATATTACACTTTTGTTTATTTTTTTATTTACAATTTCGTCATTCGATAAACAATCATGGGAATTCCCAGGCCATTTGGTGGCCGAAGAATGGGGTCGGTGAGTGTGTGGAATGGTGGGCTCGCCGGCCATGTGTGGGGGAAATTGGGGAAGCCAGTCGGATCGCGGAGGTTTTAATGTTCCCGTTCGGCGAAAATGGCGAAATACAAAATACAAAATATTTTATTTCTTTAACTTAATAGGGACACTGGAGAAGTTTTAGTGGGTATTACGTCCATCTCAGGGCGTCCTTCCCACATAATTCTGATACCCCCAGACCAGTCTATTCGTAAATGAATTTACCTCGCCGGACAATAAAAAAGAAGGCTATTTGATCAGAAAAGAGATTCGATTATGACACTGAAAACTTAAAACAATGTATGAGAATATTATGGAATTTGAAGTCTAACCCCCGGTTCTCGAACGCTTATTATTTTGACAAATTGTTGACAATTTGTCAGGCTGTACACGCACTGCTTTTATTACTCGCTTGGTTTTTTTTGCAGAATTCTGTAACTTAATGGAAGTTCACTAGCGGAAAAATATGAATGTTTGGAGCACTAAAAAGTTGTAGGTAGCTAAAATAGCAAGGAATTTATTCGTCGTACGTGAAGAGATATTTATCAGGGGGCGAGCAGTAGCGCTCGCTGTTGAACCAATTTACCACCAGACTGCGATCCCCAATCCACATAGGTGGGGATTATGGGTATTACTCCCCTTGAGATAAAAGCCAATAAGGCGCTTATCAGGGGTAAGCCTGAGTCCAGCAGTGAATCATAGACTGTTGAGGATTGACGATACCTGGGTCTGATCAAGACAAGAGTGTCTTCTAGTCCTTCGTTATACACCGTCCGCCACATCGTCACTTACCATAAGCTATCTATCCATCTCACCTGATATAACGTATCTATCTAGATAGATACGTTTATTGATTTATGAATGATACATTTTATGGAAAGTTATATCCTAAATTAGGTTGAGATTGTGGTGAAAACAATCGCGATATTTTGGTAAATATTTTGTGTAATTTAATTGTTTATATTTCTCGGACATACTTTAAGTTAACTATGTAATATTTTATGTCTGTTTTGTACTGTGTAAGTAGCAAATAAATAAATGTCTATGTGTCTATAAAAAAAATCTAGAACTACATTAAAACTTTCGACCTAATAATTTTACCGTAATGTTTATAAATACAATCTATATTGTTTTCCTCCGGCATCAAAGTGATAAATTCAACGGGAAACCCCATGACGCGTATTATTCCGATAAGGAAGAACCGTCGGTTATTCATTATTCACTTTTATTATGATATTATTATTAGCTAATATCATAATGGTGTCATGGCAATGCAGATGATGCTAAAACTAAATTAATTCGTCAGCACTAATAAGATAAAATAAACTAAAACCCGACAACGACTTTTTTCTACAACGAAACACCTACTGAGCTGCAAAAATTATCAGTAAATAAATTCAAAAAAACTGTCAAAGTCATGTTGTGCAAAAAAACTTTTATTTTGAATGTTTAAAAAATAATAATAACCAGCTTCTTGGCATAAGTCAGAGTGAGAAGTGAAGGCTCGTTTACGCCGAGTCAACAACGTGCGAGTGTCACATGCTACACATTGTTGCATGCGGCACCTTGTGGCATGCTACAAATAGAAAGCATTTGCGGCATATGTGGCATACGGCAGCCTATTTTACGCTGAGGCAACATCGTGCCTGGATAATTTCCAAAGCATCGTGCTGTTTAAGGAGTGTTACTGGTCTAACTACTTGTTTGATCGAGGGGATACATACACCATAGAATATGGCTGATCAAGTAACTTTAGCAGCAGCTTATTTAGTACTACTAAGCCATGCAGCTAAACAACGGAAGAAGAAACGATGGTGGAAAAGAAGATTACTTCAGAATGGCCCACGGACTAGTTTACTAATAAAAATTAAGGCAGACGATGGTGCCTTATTTAAAAACTTAACCTAAAAACTGTTTTGACGCACGAAAAATGTCGCATGGAATCCATTGTGCCCGGATACAAGTTGCGACAGTCTGCCACGTGACGCAAGGTGTTACCATGCCGCACGGTTCTTGCCACAATGTGCGACATTTTTGACTTTGTAGCATGCGGCCTTGTGGCATGCCGCAATGCCAATGCAATTTATCTGTAAATTTATCATGAGGAGAGGATGTTTTAGATAATTTTACAGCGCATACATAAATTTCTCGTGAATCTTACTTCGTTGGTATTGGTACCACCTCAAATTCAACCTTTAGACAGTAAAGAAATGATTCTATTCATTACTTCGATGAGAATGTCGAAGATATCACCAAAATTGTAACTAGGTGATATTTTAAAAGTATTTGTCGTTTTTTAAGCTTGACGGGATAAATACTAATCCTTCGAAAATACAACTTTTATGTAATCAATTCGGAACTATTCTCTATACAACAGCTAAATCATTTTTAAAGAGAAATCGGTGAAAATACATAGAAAAAAAATACAGATGAAAATAGAACCTCTGGTAATGAAGTCTGTAATAAAATATCAGATTATCTAGGGAATAAAAAAGCTTCGGACGGAGTTTGCTCCAACTCGAACATAACAACTAACAGGTAAACGTTTCTTCGGCATTTCTTTACTTTAGTCTACATACCGAAGCGACTGAAATAAAAAATACCACTTTATTTCCGTGTCGGAGTCATTTTATAATGAGGTTTGACAAATAAAGAATTTTTGACTTTGACTTTGTGCTTATGTACAATCGCCAAACGTAACGCCTATCCAGTTTGAAACTATTTTGCTTTGCGTTAAAAACAAAAGATATCGAGCAGCCGGGGTTGGCAACTATTCACTTCACAGAAAAATCACCCAATCGGTGTTTAAAATTCGGTCGAAAATTTCATTGTTAAAATAATAATATTTTTACAATAAAATTTTCAACCCTTTCTTTGACCCCGCTATCTCTGTAGATTCCATAGATCGTCTGAAGTCATATACCCTATAACCACCGGGGTATTGAGACGAATCAATCGATATCTCATTTGTTGAAATCGAACGAGTAGTTTTAGCACTACGTGCATGGAACCTTAAAATCGGCTACATATATACCTTATTTGTCCACGCAGGCCTCCTTCTGATAAGCTCCTTGTTGGCGTTTATCTAATGAGAGGCAATGCCCATAATCCTCACGCTGCGGGTTGGCCATCGCAGTTCTGTGAGAGAATTGTTCTGCAGGGGGCGCTGCTGCTCACCCCTGGTGGATATCCCTCATACGACACCCACGGGAAGAGATGGAGCGGTACAAATTCTAAGCCAGCATCACACAGCTAGCCAGCTATTTTGTGTTGGTAAGTTCAGATATTTGAGTTGATTCTTCTGAAATGGGTCAAGAACTTACCAACACAAAATATATATTAGGTATACCTACTGTGTGGCTTTTGAAATTGGTCATTAAACAAATCTATGTAAACCACACAATACAAATGCGTAGGTACTGTTACTCATTCATATAAAAAAAATATTTTCTAAACCACATAATACCTACGTGCGTAATTATTTAATTAAATAATTTTTATATATTTTTGTTTAAATCTATGTATGTACAGTGTGAATCTGCATGCAATGCACAAAAAAATGAGGAAAACTACCTCATAATACTAATTCATATAAAACATTTTCTAAACCGTAACATATACGTAAAGAGTGTGCCATAAGCAATTTTCTTCAAAATTGTACTTCAAAATCGTTTATTATTTCAGAATCTGTGAAAGCTACCAGCTTCGTATTTAGGGAAAAGTTACTTCGATCTTTTATCTTGAATTACGTGTTTTAAAAACACGATGGTGAAAGTTTTCTCGATAGTTAATTTTTTTGAAAAATGATGTTTTGCCCATATTTTGATATTTATCTCAGGAACAGCATTTATGAAAAAAACAGTCGGTTCTCAATTCGACTGTTTTTTTATGTTCGGAACTTTTGACTGGGTGGTCCGATTTTTATGATTTTTTTTATATGAAAGCTGGTGATTCCCGTGTTCGGGCCACATTGATTTGGTTCAGTTCTGACAATGGCATGGAAAATCCATGAAAAACCTATAAAAATTGAAGTTGGTTTATAGTTTTTTAAAAGAAAATGTATTATTTTACACATAGAAAATACCCAAAACATCCGGAACAAATATTTGTAGATCGCACAAATATTTATCCCGAGGCAGAAATCGGCAACCTCCTGCGTCGCAGGCGGTCTTTCGCCCGCCGCGCTACAGAGGCGGTGAACCTTTGGCACCATAGTACTATCGAGCTGTTCTGATGGTGGAGACATATGGAAACCGTAGGAACTGCTAAACGAACGACGTCAACGAGTTTTAAATAAAAGCTTGTTCTTAGAAAAGTATTTAAAAATATTTATAACAATTTACTTCAAAGTTTATTTCAAAACTTACAGGCAAAGGGAAGCCGTATGAACTGCTAAACGAACGACGTCATCAAGTTTTAAATAAAAGCTGGTTACGAGTTTTTTTTTAAATATTTATAGAAATTTATTTACCTAAAATTTTATTTCAAAACTTATTTAAATATTCTATGAATCACATTTTTTTTAAGCTTTTGGGACTTGTCACATGTTTAATTAATGATTTTAGCGGCCCCGTGACCATGATCGCTGTAACGCGGTAGAAACGTATGGGAAATAATAACACGCGATAACAGCCCAGCCGAGGCTAGGCAGTGAATGCGTTAATATATTAGGTCCTTACATATGAAATTGGCGTTTTGTATGGGAGGAACAAAAAGTCGAATATTTTTTAATATAATATATTTAATTAATCAAAGTATGAACCATTATTTTCTATGCACTTTTGCCATCTTATAGGTAGTTCATTGATCCCTTTACTAAAAAAACCAGTCGGACGGGAATCAATAAAATCTTTGAAGGCGATTTGGACTGCCCCATCGGAGTTGAATTTTTTCCCTTGCAAGAAGTTATCCAAATTTCGAAAAAAATGGTAATCTGTTGGAGCAAGGTCCGGGGAGTACGGAGGATGTCTTAGACTTTCCAATTGAAGCTCTTCTAATTTAGTAGCCGTCTGTTGCGCAGTGTGTGGTCTAGCGTTGTCGTGAAGCAGCAGTGGCGTGGAGCGATTGACCAGCCTAGGTTGTTTAGCCGCTAGCTTTTCCATCATGGTTTGCAATTGCTGACAATAGACATCAGCCGTAATAGTCTGGCCAGATTTGAGAAAACTGTAATGAACAATACCGGCACTAGTCCACCAAACGCTTACAAGTAACTTTTTTGGGGTTAATTTTCGCTTGGGGCAGGATTTGGCTGGCTGGCCAGGATCCAACCATTGCGCTGAGCGCTTCCGATTATCGTAAAGAACCCATTTTTCATCACAGGTAATGATTCGGTTTAAAATACCTTCATTATTGTGCCGGTTTAGTAATGTAACGCAGCAGTCGACGCGCGTTTGCCGGTTTGCTTCAGTCAATTCGTGAGGTACCCACCTTTCAAGCTTTTTAATCTTCCCAATTTGCTTCAAATGAATTAAAACAGTTTTATCACTAACATCGCAGCCTGCAGCTAACTCGGACGTGGTTTGCGATGGATCCGCTTCCACAATAGCCTTCAACTCTTCATTATCAACTTGAGTCTCAGGCCGTCCACGGGGCTTGTTCTGCAGGTCGAAATTTCCAGAACGAAAACGTTGGAACCAAAAACGAACTGTGTTTTCTTTTGCAACACGACCGCCATACACATCATTCACCCTTCGAGTTGTTTCCGCAGCACTAGTGCCACTGCGGAACTCGTACTCGTAAATAATGCGATATTTTAAGTTTTCCATTTTGTAAAATGAGTGACGCAAACAGAAAAAAACAGAAGAAAAAAAACAAATGAATGACGATCATCGAAGCACAAATACATGAGTCTATAGCTGTACAAATTTGAATTTGGAATTCCTTACCAAAGAGGAGAAATTTGTGATTAAAGTGGCCAGTACGAAAAACGCCAATTTCATATGTAAGGACCTAATATAAAACGTGCTATTCTAACTTAACATTAAAAAAATATGAACATAATTTAACCTTGTTTAAACCGACTTCAAAAAAAGGAGGAGGTTCTCAATTCGACTGTATTTTTTTGTTATGTTTGTTACCTCAGAACTTTTTACTGGGTTGTCCGATTTTCATGATTCATTTTTTATTTGATAGCTAGTGCTTCCTGTGTCGTCACATTTTAATTTGGTCCACTTATGACACTTGCACAAAGAAACATTTAAAACAAGTACATAATAGATTGACATTATAAAAAAAAATCACTATCTATTCCCGCCAAATGAGAAGGCCTACCAAATGAAGTTAAGAAGGCTACGAACCCCTCCCAAATCTCAGCGGCCGGCCCGAGTAAATTTGTTGTTGTTTCACGTAGAATCGCATCGTGTTGGCCATTCCGCGGCATTCGCCTTATTTTGGAATTGTGCTCCCTGTGTCGCATTGCACCCCGCGTTTGAGCGAGCGGTTGCAGAAATTTGAAGGAATTTCTCAATTTTTTATATTTTTTCGTACTTTGCGATTCATTTTGAATAATCGACTGATTTCAGAAATATTTTTGTTTATTTCTAATGGTGAATATATTTAGGATGTTTGCAGTGTGACAGATTTTCGAATAAAGGTGTCTACCATGCATAAAAAATGGTTTGAAAATGACTCGATTTGGTGGTCAAAATATGGCAAATTAGTTTCACTCTCATTCAAATATCATAATGTTTTTTAAAAAACGAAAACGCTACAAACATAGCTATTTGTCATCCGATTATGTATGCAAAATTTCAATACGATCGGAAACGTAGTTTCCAAATGAAGCGGGAAGTACGTTTGTATGGGAGCTAAGGTATCCGTTCTGTTCTTAAGAAAGAACCATCATAGAAGACCATACTTACGAATATTCTAATTCCTCATTTTTCAAAATTCTTTAAACATTTTAATGCTTGTAGTTAATAAGCCACGTAGAAACACTCGAATAACCAAAAACTCGCGGTCCACAAGTGATCGGTATGCTGGCTTCGAGTGCCCGTTCAACCTACAATTTTTCTACCCCATATTATTTTTACCCATTCATCCCAAAACAAATGCTATGTTCGACCCACTCCAAAAATCTACAGTCACAGTGTATTCTAAACAGTAGGTTGTTATATTGATGAAAATTTTTACTTGATGTAAATAATTAACCTGAGTAACTTCAAAACTTCTTTGTGCCTAAAATATGGAGGAGGTATTTAATAATTTATAATATTTTATTTTCTATTTAAGTCCATGAATTTGAATGAATTGCCATTCCACGTGGCAATGCTGCTAGCATTCTGAGCACTCTGCCTTATGCAGGGGTATTTTAAATTATTCGATTCGATTCTTTCGAATGACATGTTTTCGTTTCATGACATTGTTTATAATTAATTTTGTTTTAAAAAACTATAAACCGACTTAAATTTTTAGGGTTTTTTCATAAATTTTCATGGATCCCGTTGTCAGAACTGAACAAAATTAAAATGGGACCACATGGGAAGCACCCACTTTCATATAAAAAAAGAATCATGAAGATCGGACCACCCAGTCAAAAGATAGGTAACAAAAAAAAATAACGAATTGAAAACCTCTTCCTTTTTGAATTCGGTAAAAAATAGCGTAAGTTTAGTTCTACGTGAAAAGTTTCCGATATCAAATCCGAAGGCCGATTTCCGACGAATAACCCCTGCTGCATTGAGGTACTTCACTTAATTCGTCGGAATGGTCGTCGGAGTCGTTGTCAAAAACTTTTGACAAATCAAAATAGTGTTCGAAAGTTCCGTCGGAATACAATTCAAATTCGAATCTCGGAAACGAATCGAATGAATTAAAATACCCCTGCTGGTGATGGCTTAGATTTTTAAGAAATAGAACTGTGTTAATGCTATATCGTATCCATTTTGAATGGAGCATAAACGTAAACAAACCGCCCATACGTAACCTAAAATTCACTTTGTTGGCGCGTCCTTTTATACGTCATTTACACTACTTGTCGATTTTAGATCCTCCCTTCAATAAAAAA
The DNA here is from genome assembly GCA_955876795.1 of Eupithecia tripunctaria. Taxonomy (NCBI): domain Eukaryota; kingdom Metazoa; phylum Arthropoda; class Insecta; order Lepidoptera; family Geometridae; genus Eupithecia; species Eupithecia tripunctaria. The sequence goes on from OY041627.1 coordinate 6,286,023, forward strand.
TGCTTACAATTATATGTAAACTCAACGCCGAGCAAGTGAGATTTTGTTATTTGTGTCGTACTTTGTTTACTAACATGCTTCATTCAAAATGGATAAACCATAGTTGTAATTGTTTTATTCCATTATTTTAAATACCATGTGCTAAATAAATTGGTTCATACACATCGCGAGTAAAATTATATTCTCACATTTCTCTTAATACATTATTTCCTTGTCGCCAGGTCAATGGAAGACGCTCAGCAAAGACGCTCTCCCCTCTCAGAACCTCCCAAAGCTGCACCCCGATGGGACCGTGATGGTCATCCGCAAGAGCCGCACTGTTAAATACAGGGATGGCAAGAAGGAAGACTGGTAAGTACACCATCATTGGTATAGACTTGGTCTAGTGACAGTGAAAGACGCTCATCAACTAGTATTGATGAGCGTCTTTAACCGATATTGTAAGACGCTCAGCAAAGACGCTGACGGAACCGTGATGGTCATCCATTCGCTAGAGCCGCACTGTTAAATACAGGGATGGCAAGAAGGAAGACTGGTAAGTACACCATCATTGGTATAGACTTGGTCTAGTGACAGTGAAAGACGCTCATCAACTAGTATTGATGAGCGTCTTTAACCGATATTGTAAGACGCTCAGCAAAGACGCTGACGGAACCGTGATGGTCATCCATTCGCTAGAGCCGCACTGTTAAATACAGGGATGGCAAGAAGGAAGACTGGTAAGTACACCATCATTTGTATAGACTTGGTCTAGTGATAGTGAAAGACGGTCATCAACTTAAACGCCGCTTAAACTTTATCATAAAAAAATAGAATACACTAATTTTTATTTTTAAGTGTTTAAAAAAACAAGCAGTTGCGGCTAGGAATATTTTGTGATGCGCCATAGCAAGGCCAATGCAAGCAAGTGTATCCACGGTTACTTCCAGAGAAAATCAATTCGTTATTATTAAATTTGTAACAGTAGTGTTCAGAAATTTGATACAAAGGTATCAAATTTCGGACTTAAAGAAACTTTCGTAAAAATTAAAAAATGCTAGACCGTTGCAGATAGATTTTTTTTATATTTTTTTTCTGAGTTGCGCCCCTGCTCCCCCACAAGTACCTGCAGGGTTATCCATTAATTACCGAACACCCTGTAAATCTATCCTTGTGGAAAAAATGCCTATACTCTATATTCTAGGTTTCTAGTACAGCATCATTCGAAGCATTATTATATTATCATAATTAGTTCCTATCTATACAAAATTTCAGCCCGATACGTTCAGTTGTTTTGCCTTAATTAAATAACAAACATCCACATTTATAATATTAGTGTGATAAGTGTCATGTTGTAAAAACACCATATACACCACGCTTTGTTCTTTTACAGTGACGAGAGCAAGAAATGGCAGATACCCCTCCCCCACCACCCCTTGCCTCTATCCAGCACGCCAGACGTGACCATGCAGGAACCAGACAACAGTGTTGTAAGTCGCTCTATCTCTCTCTAACTCATCTGTAATATACAGCGAAGCGAGTAAGAAATGGCAGATACCCCTCCCCCACCACCCCTACCTCTATCCAGCACACCAGACGTGACCATACAGGAACCAGACAACAGTGTTGTAAGTCGCTCTATCTCTCTCTACCTCCAAAACAGTGATATTATACAGCGAAGAGAGAAAGACAGCAGATACCTCAATCGAAGTCGTCAAAGCGGTCTCCTGCTGGACGCAGGACTCCCCGTAATAAGCGCGTTATTGTCTTGTATCTCTGGGCGGGTAGTGCCCATAATAGGGTATATGCATCTACTTTTTTTATCGATTCTTTAGGTCATTATTTAACCGAAAAATGATAAGACGCTCACTGAATTTCGCAATAACAAGGTAAAAAAACCAAATCAAAACTAAAATCATTTTCGGGTGATAAAAACTCTGCCATATTGGCGCCATGTTTATTTGACGTCGACGTTCACACTCGATTAAAACCTTTTGTGACGACCTCGGTAGTGATCATCTCAGGAAAGAGGTTTTCTGAAAAATCAGAAAATAACCGGCAATACGAAATTTGAAGTGGGCAGAATAGTGTCAAATCATGGTGCAGCAAGCAGAATAAAAAAAGAAGAAATGTGAACAGTGATGTCACGTCCGCTCTTGCCAATGGCGTAGCGTTTTGAAATTTTGCGATTGTGATTTAAAATATCAATTTTTCAATGGTTAAATTCTACAATAAAAACATCTCAAAATGCTAATCTATATGTAGATATGTTTCTTTATCAATAGATATTACGTATATATTTTTTTCGCTATTTTGAAATCACATGCATATACCCTATTCTCTCGCTGGGCATGCGGGTTGGGATTGCAGTTCGGTAGTAAAATTGTTCTGCTGGGAGCGCTGCTGCCCGCCCCCGGTGGATATCCCTTAGTCGTCCGCTTATGACACCCACAGGAAGAGTTGGGTGGTGCAAATTCTATGCCCGCACCACTCAGCTTGATATAAAGAGAGTCAGAGTCAGAGTCAAATCGTTTATTTCTTTAGACTTACAAAATAAGTACTTAGACAAGTCAATTTTTTACTATATAAACAGCTTGATATTATAGTTATTACTATCAAACAAGAAATAAGGTGCAATTGACTCTAATTCACTTCAATTTGTTGTCCACTAGCGGAAAAAGTGAAAAAGAAACCACTAGCAAGTGTATCGCTTATCAACTAATACAATCTTAGGATAACTAAGTCTAACTGGTCTTACATCATACAAGAGGTTAAAAAATCCTCAGAATTCCCACAAAATTACACGCCTTTTGAATCTGATAGTTCAATTTCAAAATATATTTAATAACTAACATCAAAAAATAATAATAATACGGACTTATGTAGATTTAATCCGAATACTTATAAACGCAATAGCGAAATCGAAATATACCCCTATCAGCATGCCCAGCGTCGGGATTATGGGCAACTACCCCTCCATGAGATATGCCGATAAGGCGCTCTTCAGAGAGAGGCCTGCGTCCAGCAGTGGACCAATAAAGGTTGTTGAGGTTGAGGTTATATATCAAGCGACCTTACTGATTACTTCCCTCCAAACGCAGGTCTTTTGTCAAATATGGACTGGAAACCAGGTGGGACTGTAGATTTGGTAGCGATTCAAAATCTTTAGAGTTACGTATTACTTGATTCAACAAATTACGTAGTAGGTTATATTTATGCTACATAGAAAACATTTAGAAAACCCTTGCAATTTTTTTTTTACACTAAAAACGTGGGTGTTTTTTGGTCTTTTGTCAAATATGGACTGGAAACCAGGTGGGATTGTAGATTTGGTAGCGATTCAAAATCTTTAGAGTTACGTATACTTGATACAATAAGGGGGTTAGGTTATTATTTATGCTACATAGAAAACATTTAGAACACCCTTGCAAGTATTTTTTTTTTACTGTAAAATGTGGGTGTTTTTCCAACACGAACTAAGACCCTAGTTAGTTTATATTCACAATAATTATAAAAATCTAAGACGTCTCCAGAAGGCAAAGTGCTAATTCGCGAAATAGAAGAAAAGAATAAAGTAAATATTATTTGTTATTGTTTTTTTTTCTGTTATTATTTGTTTATTTTTCTTATCTAATGAATAAATTAATGTTTTCATAGGTATAATTATAAATTTCAAATCAAGTGATCAAATTATGTCTAACAAATAATTTATGAATTTTAGACGTATTGGGCTTGGCTTCTAGATCTTTTATTAATGCACCTAGACTATAACCTTATCCATCGAGCTTGTAGAATGTTAGTAAAAACCACAAAACAAACAACTAAAACTCACTTGCTTGGCGTCGAGTTTCGGATGTATTTGTAAGCAATATTTATTGAAAGAAGAACCTCAAATCGACAAGTAATGTTAATTATAAATAATAAATAAATAAATAATGCTGGACAATTCACACAGCATTATCTAGCCCCAAGCTAAGCAGAGCTTGTTTTATGGGTACTAGATAACTGATGACTGAAGAGGGATATACATAATAGAATACACTACATAGATAGATATTTTTTATTGTACAGAGAAAACATCCAGAACGCCCTGAACAAATATCTGCAGATCGTACAAATATTTGTCCCGAGGCGGTAATCGAACCCGCAACCTCCTGCGTCGCAGGCGGACCTTCGCCCACCGCGCCACAGAGGTCGTCAATTCATTAACTTGTAGGTTAATAATTAGGAAAAAACAGTTTTGGCGCATATAAAGTTCGGTGCGCGTCTCTGCTCTGTACTTCTCACTCGCGAGAAAACCATATCTTGTCATCCCGCTCGAAATCCATCTCGTAGCCTCGTTATTGCATACTACTATCTACTATTAATAACAATGATGAATTCAAAAGTTTAATACCAATTTTATATTCCAGCTTGCCTACCGCCTGCAACCCTTAGGCCACATGACGAACCCTCAACCGTTAACCCACACCATCAAGCCCAAAAAGCAAGACGCCTTCATGCAAACAGACCCGGTCCTAAACGAAGACGATGATACACAACCCAACAATAGCTACAGCGAAGTATCCGAGAAATCTTACAGCTCGGAAGTCGATCCTTACGGTTATCCTAAAGAAGAGAATGGTTATGCGAAAGATGGGGCGGGTTATGTAAAAGATGGGGCGGTTTATGCGAAAGATGGGGCGGGGTATCCTAAAGAAGGATATAAAGATGGAAGCTACCAAAAGGAGTTTAAAGATTATCAGAAAGAGGGTTTCAGCAAAGATGATGGTGGTTACCAAAAAGATGGTAGTAGTAGTTACTCAAAAGATGGTAGTTACCAAAAAGAGGGAAGCGGTAGTTTCCAAAAAGATGGGAATGGTAGTTACCAAAAGGATGGTAGTAGCGGTAGTTACCAAAAAGATACCTATAAAGCTAAAGATTATACCAAAAGTTCAGAAGATTATATACCACAGACAAATGAAGAGTACAATAAGGAAGCTGAAAAATATGCCTTAGAAAGAAAATCTCATACGAATGGCTACGATCTAAAGGATTTATACCAAAAACAGGTAATTATCTCATATTTATTTAATACTAACTGCGCCCGCGGCTTCGCACGCTTTGTTCCTAAAGAAACGTTTAAAGATGATTTATATCCCACGGAAAATGATTTATGGGATAAAAGTAGCCTATGTTTTATTTCAGGATTAGAATTACCTGTAAGCAAAATGTCAACTCGATCCTCAAACTCAACCTCCTCAACCGTCAATATTGGTCCAATATTGGTCCTTATTTTTTGCTGGACGCAGGCCTCCCTTTTAAGAGCGCCTTTTTCGCGTATCTCATGGGGAATAATTTCCATAATCCCCACCCTGGGCATGCATGTTGGGGATCGCACATTGCTAGTAGAATTATGCTGCTGCCCGCCCCCGGGCTGAATATAGCTTAGTCGCCTCTTATGACACCCACGGAAAGAGAAGAGATGGTGCAAATTCTAATAGCAAGCACCACATTACTACTGTTTCTTTGTTCAGTAGTGTTTTGCGTGAAAGAGTAACAATTTTTTTAAACATGCCAAATTATTTTCAGGTACTAGACGGCTATCAGAAACTACCGGATGTATACTACGACAAAACGTACATGCGGGAACCGAACCATTACATGTACCAGAACGGATATCCGGACAGCGCGGATCTGCTGCGGAACCAGCAGCACAACTTGCAGTTATTGCACGAACGACAGGTGCGTAGCATTGTAGAGACGGACAGACGGACATAATGGGAAGTAAATAAATAAATAATGCTGGACTATTCACACAGCATTATCTAGCTAGCCCCAAGCTAAGCAGAGCTTGTGTTATGGGTACTAGATAACTGATATACATAATACAATACACTACATAGATAGATATTTTTTATTAGAAAACATCCAGAACACCCTGCACATATGTATATATCTGCAGATCGTACAAATATTTGTCCCGAGGCGGGAATCGAACCCGCAACCTCCTGCGTCGCAGGCGGACCTTCGCCAACCGCGCCACTGAGGTCGTCAGGAAGTAGTGCCCATAATCCCCACGCTGGGCATGCGGGTTGGGGATAGCAGTTCGGCGGTAGAATTGATCTGCAGGGGACGCTGCTGCCCACCCCCTGGTATCCTTTAGTCGCCTCTTAGGACACGGGAAGAGAAGGGGATATAATATTAAGCACGGACGGAAACAGAAAGCTACAATTGCTTCTAGAAACAATATCTTGATAATAAATCTTTTTTGCATTGTTCTAGGACCAACACAGAATGGAGAGTCAGAGTTTCTTTAACGAAAACCACATCAAGCAGGAGATTGATATAACGGATGACGACAAGTACCTGTACGAGCGGACCAAGGAACAATTAGGTATGTCATCATCATCATCCATATCATTATGCTCAGAAACCAAACCTCACGGGTTTGGTTGTCAAACTTGGCCTTGATCTTAGTACTCACATTAAATTCAATCTTCTACTCTATATACATCGATCAAAAATTTCGCCGGCCCCCCTTAGATGCACAATGCGCGCTCTGAAACCGTCTGTATCAAAAGCTTTCCTTTTTGGCATGTATGGAAAGCATTTGAATTAGTGTCATTTGAGCGCTTGGACAGAAAGCATGCCTCGCAAAATTACAAAAATCACATGTCCAAGACACTAAAAAGACGGGTTTTCAAGTTTTAATGCATTTATTACCACTTTAATGTACAATTATTATTATTACCCTTACCTCAAGAAATCGGCGTTGAAAATTATTTGTTGTTTTGCTTAAGTTACGATTATAACTTTGTTCTAAATACATGAATAGAGAGGCAATTTTTTTATATTTATATATTCTAATTATTTGTGTTCTTGCGATTATTTTTCATCTAAAACGACTAGATTTATTTAATAATGATTGAAACATTTATAAAAAAATATAAGATTATTGTTTTGATTTTTTTTTTCTTTTCTTGTTGCACTATATTTGTTACGTATTTACTACACAGAAACAGTTCTGAGACTTCTCTTAACCATCTTATCATCATATACCTAACTATTTATTATCCGTGATAAAAGTTTTTTATTTATTTTATTAGTAACTAGAAGGAACCAAATGAAATGAAAAATGATAAGTAGGTACAAGGTAACGGTATGATATAGGTACAGATTGTTCCTGTAAAAACGCAGTTTTATTATTTTCAGTTACCTGCCTACTCAAAAAATAAAATAAATTCAACTCCATTTATCTCTTGTTCCATAAGCAGCAACCTTGTCAGGCTCTGCGCAAACTGTCTGCGTCAAAACAAATCGTAGGCAATTTTGAGTGTCATTTTCGTAAGGTTCTATGTATCTACGGGGGAGGCCGCGAAATTTTTGATCGATGACAATATACTAACAAGACACTGAATCAATCCAAGACTGGGCTGCTCATTTTTGTGCGTAGCATGGCTCGGGCAGATATGGCCTACACTCAGCATTATTCTTGCGAGCACGGTTACTGAGTAAAGATAAAAGATAAAGATAAAATTCACTTATTTCACCCAAAGACAAATAAAACAAATTATTTATACATAAATAACAATTATCCAACGCACCCCGCATGCAGCTCTAGCTCCGCTCTAGCCAGAACGCATTTCCGCTTTAGCCAGTAAACATCTCCGCTCCAATCTAGCCAGTACGCATCTCCGCCTCCCCGTAGACCGAATCACGATCTCGGTGACCCCGTTGACTCAATCACCGCCGCTAACCAGGTGATAACGTCAACTGGTCTTAGCTGTCACGCCCACAAAAACTTTGCTTGTTTGTTTCTTATATAAAACTAGCTGCGCCCCGCGGCTTCGCACGCGTTAATCCTATGGAAACGTTTAAAGGTGATTTATATCCTAAGGGAACTGATTTATGGGATAAAAAGTAGCTTATGTTTGATTCCAGGATTAGAATTACCTGTATGCAAAATTTCAGCCTGATCCGTTCAGTAGTTTTGGCGTGAAGAAGTAACAAACATCCATCCATCCATACATCCATACAAACTTTCGCATTTATAATATTATTGTGAAGTGTGATAGTGTGATGATATAAATCATAATGGTTTTGTTCTCAGATGCAAACCAATACAACGAAAGAAGGATGCAGCAGCAACGTATACTGGACCATATACAGCAACAAGTTAAACAGGAACCGGAAAACGGTAATTATTATTAACTAGCTGCCCGCGGCTCCGCACGCCTATCCCACGGGAACAGATTTATGGGATAAAAAGTAGCCTATGTTTGATTCTGGGATTAGAATTACCTGTGTGCAAATTTTTTGCCCGATCCGTTTAGTTGTTTTTGCGTGAAAGAGCAACAAACATACATACATGTTTACAAACTTTCGTGTTTATAATATAAGTTGGACAAAACCTCGTTATTTTATCGTTCTAAGTTAGCATATCCAAAGTTATCGACATATCTCAAAGAATTAGCAAGCTGAAGTGGCAGTGGGCCGGCCATATCTCGCGAAGAACCGACAACCACTGGTAAACGAGTTCTTGAATGGAGACCGCGACTCGGCAAACGTAGTGTAGGATCCGGCCCGGTGGGATGACGATCTGCGAAAGACTGCTGGCAGATGCTGGATGCGTCAAGCTGAAGACAGGGCGCTATGGCGCTCATTAGGAGAGGCCTATGTCCAGCAGTGGACTAATATGGGCTGATGATGATGAAGGTAGCGTAGTTTAAAGTTATCACGCTAATATCATAATGCGAAAGTTTGGATGGATGGATGTTTGACTCCTACATGCCAAAACTTGGATCGGGCTGAAATTTTGCATAAAGGGAAATCCTAATCCTGGAATCAAACATTGGCTACTATTTATCCCATAAATCAGTTCCCATTAGATATATAAATCAACTTTAAACGTTTGCATTGTAACAGCGCTTGCGAAGCCGTGGGCAAAAACTAGTTCATTATACAGGGTGGTTTTTGAGAAGGGCGGTGATGGACAAGTTAGAAACCAAGAGAGTTAGAGATAAGTCTATTTTTTTATGTTTATTAGGTACACAAAAAATAAAAAGCGATTATAATATAACACAACAAATTACAATTAAATACGAAATAACTTCAGACGTAACTTATGTGTCGTTGATTACATAATTTAAAAACCACCCTATTTAGGTTACATAATAATTTCATAATAATTGATTATGTTTTAAAAAACAAACCGACTTCAATTATATGGATCCCATTATCAGAACTAGATCAAATTGAGACCACACGGGAAGCACCAACTTTCAAATAAAAAAAGAATCATGAAAATCGGACCACCCAGTCAAAAGTCCTGAGATAACAAAAAAAACAGACGATTTGAGAACCTCCTCCTTATATGAAGTCTGTTAAAAAACAAACGCATTAAAGCTTTTAAAAAATAACCTTTATCTCGTTGTTGTCTGTTTTTAACCGAATTCAAAAAAAGGAGGAGGTTCTCAATTCGTCTGTTTTTTATGTTTGTTACCTCAGAACGTTTGGCTGGGTGGTCCGATTTGCATGATTCTTTTTTTATAAGCTGGTGCTTCCCGTGTGGTCCTATTTTCATTTTGTTCGTTTCTGACAATGGGATCCATGAAAATTCATGAAAAACCTGTAAAAATTGGAGTCGTCTTATAGTTTTTGAAACAAAATTAATTATTATTTGATGTCAGTTAAAAACAAGCATTACAGCTTTTAAAAAATACCTTTATTTCGCAGAACTTGTACGAACGTATCGTACATTAAAAGTAAGTTAGTTAAGTAGGTTGAGTGCAAAGTTAAAATTGTCACTGATCACTTTCCAAAAGTTTATTGAATTCACGTAAAACACATACAAAGTAGGTTAGTAAACAATCCTTCGTAGGTTTGTATCGCGTCGCTGTCAGTGTCGCACTGGTTAGATAGGAAGGGCGCAAATATGCCGATTCAGTCCAATTAGACACTTACTACCTATACTCCGATTCAAAAACCTGGATATTTTTAAGCTATTGCATAGCTTCTATCGCGGGCCTTGAGCGCGGGGACCGAATCCAGAAATTCCGTAACGACAAAACCTCACGCTCCCCACTCCGCCGGGCAAGGAGGTGTGGCTTGAAGGCTGTGCATCGTCTAACGTCGTTTCAGTTCGGCAGTCTTCGACACGGCGTTGTGTGCGTGCGATTAGACGTATATAATGCTATGCAATAGCTTAACCGCGGCAGTCCCTGAGTGCCACACGTCTTTTTTTTTGTATACAAAGTAGTTACAAAACCTAAGGAATATTGTATGAAAATATTGAACGACATTGGTTTCATCGAACCTAAACACAGAAGCTCAAAACAATTTGTGGATTTGAAAGTTTTCATTCATCATTTAATTGACCTCTCTTACGTTTTCGAAGTCAAATTTAAACATTTATCGCTGCACACGTAAAATGATGCGTTGTTGAAGTAAGTGTTTTAATTTTTAGTGATAACCTTGCTATTAACTTGTGGTTTTATGTTATTGTTATATGATTTTGTTAAGTTTTCACTGATGAATGTCTTTGTTGACATAAAATATCTTGGATTCTGAATTGGAGTTTTTTTTTTATAGTACGTCTTCGTACAGAACTTGTTTAGTTAAACAAGATATTTGTTTGTTCCAGGAGGAGACAGTGTAATGCAGCCTCAGAGTAGTCCTTACCCGTGTTATCCTACTAGCCATAGTAATATGCCAGGTAAATACACCACATAGTAGTAGTTGTTTGTATCGATGTATGGATGGATGGATGTTTGTTACCTCTTCACGCCAAAACTACTGAAACGATCGGGCTTTAATTTTGCATACAGGTAGTACTGCTTTTTATCCAATAAATCAGTTTGCGCGGGATAGAAACCACCTTTAAGAAGGCTACGAAGCTCTTCCGAATCTCAGCGGCCGGCCCGTGACAGTTGTCATCGATTTTAGTATCAAAAGAAGAACTGCATTCATATATATAAAAAAACATGTAAACAGTTCGGGAATCGGACGTTTTGAGAAATAAATCTAACACTATTTATATTTTGATATCGATTGTTAATATTACCATGTTTAAGCAGTAAATATTACCATGAAACATGATGTCTAAAATTAATAAAATGCATTGTTTTCATATTTTTAAAAGCTTTTATTTAACTTGCAATGTATTTACATAATATGTACATAATGTATTGTTCGGGTGGAATCTTGCAACTCAATTTTGAAGCCGATATCTTCAACCAATTGAGCTGAAATTTTGTATACTTATGTAAGTTCAGTGACAATGCAATGTCATGTTACCATCGAGATCTGATGATGGAGACAGAAGGTGGCCATAGTAACTCCTAAACGAAAAGACTTAACCCCGTCGAGTTTGGGTTCGTTGGATAAGCTCTCCCAAATCTTAGCTACCGGCTCGTGCGGATTTGTTGTTGTTTCACGTAGAATCGCATCGTGTTGGCCATTCGGCGGCGTTGGCCTTATTTCGGAATTTTGCCCCCTGTGTCGCATCGCCCCTCACGTGTGAGCGAGCGGTTCCAGAAACTAGAAGGAATTTCACCATTTTTGATATATTTTCGTACTTGTACTTTCCGATTCACTTTGAAAAAAACTGATTTCAGACTAAAAACTAAAATTACAGATTAAAAACTGATTTGCGATCCCCAACCCGCATGCCCAGCGTGGGGATTATGGGCACTACCCCCCATGAGTTAAACGCCAATAAGGCGTTTATCAGGGGGAGGCCTGCGTCCAGCAGTGGACCGATACAGGCTGTGGATGGTGGATGGATTTCAGAAATATTTTTGTTTATTTCTAATTGTGAATATAGGATGTTTGCATCGCGACAGATTTTCGAATAAAGGTGTCTTATCATGCAATTGGTGGTCAAAATATGCCAAATTACGCTCTCATTTAAAGATCGTAATGTTTTTTAATAAAACTAAAACACTACAAACATAGCTATTTTTATCCGATTATGTATGTAAAATTCAATACGATCGGGGACGTAGTTTCCAAATGAAGCGGAAAGTACGTTTGTATGAGGGCTAAGGTATCCGCACCGTTTCTTAATTTAAAAAAGATTTTTAATATATTAAAACTTATCTTATTTTATGTTTAGCAGGTTACTACGAGCCTCTAGGCCCAGAGTTGCTGATCGCAAAGCAAAACGCATTAGCAGCTCATACTCAATTATGTAAGTACTCAACCTCAAAAGCTTGTATTGGTCCACTGCTGGACACAGGCCTCCCCCTGATAAGCGCCTTTTGATAGATATATAGATAGATAGATTATAACTTTATTGCACCATCAATACATAACAAAAACAAAGAAATTACTGCTAACTAATCTAGAGTGGCACAATCGGCGGCCTTATCGCTTACAGCGATCTCTTCCAGGCAACCTTTTTTCCCTTAGTACTGCGGGTTAGTTTAACATTATAGTCAATTGCACCTTATTCCTTATTTGATAGTAATTACTATTTATCAAGCTGTTTAATAGTAAAAATTTTACTTGTCTAAGTGTTTATTTTGTAAGTCTAAAGAAATAACTGACTCTTAGGTCTGTAACAAAACATAGGTAACTTTTTATCCCATAAATCAGTTCCCATGGAATATAAATAACCTAAAAACACATCCATAGAACAACGCATACCAAGTCGCGGTCAAAAACTAGTTTCTTCATAAAAGCTTTGTCTGTTCTAGGGCAGAACACCATGAAGCGACCGTTCTTCTATAGCGAGACACCACACTACAATGGACTGCACAGATATGAGGTATTTAACTGAACCTTTGGGGGTGGGGACCCCACTTTTTAACATAAGTTGACCCCCTGAACTGAAGTTCTAAGGTTGAAATCTAAGGTTTAAGTAAAGGTTGTGATTTTTTGACAGTTTTCAATTAAATCTGTCAAAAATTACGCCTTAGACGTGCTCCATCGATCAAAAATTTCGCGGCCTCCCCCGTAGATAACTAGAACCTTACGAAAATGACACTCAAAATTGTCTACGATTTGTTTTGACGCAGACAGTTTGCGCAGAGCCTGACAAGGTTTCTGCTTATGGAACAAGAGATTAGTGGAGTTGAATTTATTTTATTTTGTAAGTAGGTAGGTAAGTGTAAATAATAAAACTGCGTTTTTACAGGAACAATCTGTAAATCATACCGTTACCTTGTACGTATTATATTTTATTTCATTTGGTTACTTCTAATTATTAATAAAATAATTTTTTTTTTTTTATCACGGACAGCAAATAGTTTGGTATATACTAATAGATGGTTAAGAGAAGTCTGAGAAGTGTTTCTGTGTAGTCAATAATAATTGTGCAACAAGAAAAGAAAAAAATTAAATCAAAATAATAATCTAATATTTTTTTATAAATGTTTGAATCATTATTAAATGAATCTAGTCTTTTTAGATTAAAAATAATCGCAAGATCACAAAAAAGTTAAATATAAATATAAAAAATTGCCTCTCTATTCATGTATTTATAACAAAGTTATAACCGTAACAATGCGAACCAATAAATAATTTTCAACGCCGATGTCTTAAGGTAAGGGCAATAATTGTACATTAAGGTGGTAATAAATGCATTAAAACTTTACTGAAAATAGGAAACCCGTCTTTTTTGTGTCTTGAACTTGTGATTTTTGTATTTTTGCTAGGCATGCTTTCTGTCCAAGCGCTTAAATGACACTAATTCAAATGCTTTCCATACATGCCAAAAAGGAAAGCTTTTGATACAGACGGTTTCAGAGCGCGCATTGTGCATCTAAGGGGGGCCGGCGAATTTTTTGATCGATGACGAGCTCACATAAATAAATAATAAATAATGTTGGACAACTCACACAGCATTATCTAGCCCAAAGCAAAGTGGAGCTGGTATTATGGGTACTAGATAACTGATATACTTAATACAATACACTACATAGATAGATGTTTGTTATTATACATAGAAAACATCCAGAACACCCTGAACAAATATCTGCAAATCTAACACCCATTTGTCCCGAGATGGGAATCGAAGCCGCAACCTCTTGCGTCGCAGTCGGACCTTCGCCCACCGCGCCACAGAGGTCGTCTAAAAAGTATTGGACGCTCTACCGATCTTGTGCTTGATGAAATATGTTTTTTTTTTCAGGATTTATCGCGGATTCTTCAGTGAAGTGAGACATTCCACAGTTGAATAAAATCTTTGATGATATTCCATATCTCCATGAATATTTTTTTATACTTTGTATATTTTATATGAAAAAAATCGTGCAGACCCATTTAGATATTTCTATATTATTTACATACTCATGTTTTTGTTTAAGTATTTGGAATTTTCCTAGTTTTATTAAAATTTACGTGGTCTGTACTATATTTTTATGATTGCTGTGTTTTTGCCGGTGCCCAAATAGGTATATTTATAATCATGTCCAAAATTAAATTTACTGCATGATGTTAATAAATTTGAAATTCAAATTTAGTTTCAATCTTTAAGAACAATGTGCAATAAATGTTATATTTATGTAAAAATGAAAACGGCCTAAGTCAAAAAACCCAAAGTTTATATTTTTGTTATAATGGAAAAGAGATCTAAGATTTTTCTTAAAGATGAAATCCTACTTGGTCGATTTCTAGTCAAAAATTTATAAAGATATATAAAATTATAACTAATCGAGAAAAAATATATTAATTTTAGATTAGTACAAGCAAAAACACAGCGATCCTGTAGTTAATATCATAAAATGTACTGATAATTTCGGTTTTAAATAAGTATAATAGTTTAAAAAAGGCAACCAGTGCTAAACTATTTGCCACAACTAAAATATGTCAAAGTAGTCAAAAACATGATTATTCATTATTATTAGTTTATACTCGGTTACAACATCGTTGAAAATTATTTAAATTTCTTTATTTTCCTCTATATTCGTTTTTATAGCTACATTTCTTGTTTTATAACAATTTTCTATCATTGTCTAAGATAGATACCATTTGTTTTTAAACAATCATACTATAATGTAAACTGTTTAAAAATCTGGATTTTTTGCCACTAATATTGTTATGAAAATTTCATAAATACCTAAATTCTTTTAAATTACTGCGAAAAGCTTTCGTTTTACTCAATTCGATAAATAGTGTTTTTATTTGAATTTTGGTTTCTGTTATTGGTAATTTTCTTTTTCAATAAAGTAATTTCTTAATTTGGTAAGAGTTACAAAAAAAACCACTCATATTCCTCTATCGTAAGGTACTTTTACGATTTTCTTATTTTTTTTATTAAACTAGGTAGGTATCCATATTTCTCGCAATAAGTATAGAACCAGATATATCTGTTGTTTAGTCTTTATGTTTGTTTTTAGATATTATCATAATCGTTACCGGGGTTTTTGGAAAAACTAATTTAAATCAAATTTTTGTTATAAAATAAGGCCTAAATTGAAACTTGTAAATAAAGTAGGTTTTTCAAATTCTCCGTAATTTATGTGAGAAGTTACCAAAATGATTACTTTTTGCCAATATTCGATTCTACCTTGCGTGTTTTTTGGGAACATAGGGCCGGTTCATACACAGAACTGTTTTATACAATTATTACATTTAAAATGTAAAACCATGAATGTTAAAAGTTGAACCAAGTTGAATGAAAGTGTTAACTGAATTGAATTTTCAATATTCAGTTCAAATGAATATTGAATATCTAATTCAGTTAATATGTTTCATTGAAAACGGTTTCATACTGATAATTCTAAACAATTAACTCAAGTTTAAACTTATGTGGCACTGATCTTTTGAACAAAACAACAAACGAAAAGACAACAACATTTTATGTTAAAAACAGTTAAGTAAAAAAAATATTATTTCAAAGTCAAAGTCAAAATTTTATTATTTCGGTTTGAAAGTTATTTATGACAACTAGATATGAAACTGTCCCAAATCAATGTCATTATTTTCAACACGCTAGGTAGTCAAAGAAAAATGTTGAATAAAAGTGATAAAAATCGAATTTATTTGGCAATTTATCTAAATGGGAATAGAATAAGAAAATGTAACCTATTTCTATGTTTTGTTTTTATAATTTTATCAAAATTCCTTCATAAATTGCATCTTGCCATTCGCAGATACACGATGTTATAGGTTTATAAGATGTTTGGACAATACTGTAATTTACTTGATGTTGTTTTTTTGCTTTTTTTATGTTTAGTGACAGGTTTTTTCATCTCGTCGCTCGTTTGATGCCACGTTAAAATATGTATGTTGATGTATGACAGGGTGTTCTGTCTGTAAACGATTGAACGAAGTTAGGTGGCGGGTGATCGATCTACATACGTGCTTATTTGTTTTCTGAACTGTAGAGTTTGAAAGTTTTACGGTTCTCAGTCTAGTATTCTATAACTTGTTTCTCGAGTTTCTACGAGTAAAAACCAACTCATGAAAAAGTCTGATTTAAGATCAATTCGCCTCGAGCTATATTTTTTTTAACAGTCTGTCAGTCTCTCAACTGTTTCATTTGTAAATAAACCAGCAACACCAGCTTATAACAGTCCACTGCTGGACCGTTAAAGCCGCATTTGGGGGTAACTTTATAATCCCAAAGTCGGGCATGCGAGTTGGGGGTACACCTATTTTCGTATATACCGAAACTGCCGGAAGAAGCTGTATTTTCTTTTTTAATAAATTCATACATTTAAATTAAATTCAACAATGATGGACAATCCGCACAACATCATTCAGCCCTAAGCTAAGCAGATATTAATACATTAACCAAACTAAGCAGATATTATTATTTTTATTTGATATTATTAATATTTATTTAGAATCAAAAAATCTCAGAACTCAGTAAGAACTCCGATTTCGTTTGTAATACGGTCCCGACCACTTTACCCTTTCGTTCATCGTGTATGGAATACCCGTGTATGGAACACCGTGTAAAAATCACACTACGCATTTTGAATATTACATATTGCTTACGATTTCACATGGAATATACAAGTAAAAACGAGGTCTTTAAATTCGACCTCTTATCAATACAATAAGTAATTCGCGAACTACGAAAGTGGATATTACGTATTCCAAATCTTTGTTTGTATTGTTGATTTTTGAAAGAAAGGTTTTAGCCATGACTTGAGAATTATGACGCTATATGATAGCTACGCACGACTGCTTCTTGTGTCTTTATATTAAGAATTTATTTAGAAAAAACGCAGCCGAATTAAACATATATTCATTATAAAAATGTAAGCGGATTAACTACGAAACTAGTTTGTATTTGAAGAATATTCATACCTAATGAATGTGGTGTGGTGTCCTGATGATGTCTCGTGAATAGACGAAACTAGTTGACGACTTACATTGATAAATGTTCTTTCATTTTGTATAAATGTATAATTTGTTAGATTTTATCGTATAAGGTTTTTTTGTGGAATTGTTACTAAATATTTTCATCCATATGTTTACAATGGATATCCGAAAATTAACGTCTGAATCTATTATGTAGGTACCTAAATTCGTCAAACTACAAATAGTAAAATGCTAAAAAATACTACAAATAATGATCTATCTTGGTTAGAATATATTTTCCACTTAACCCTTGAAGTGTGCGGCATCTTGGTGGAACTAAATCTTCCACTTTTAACCCTTGAAGCATGACGTTGCGTGGCTATCAGAAGTCGATCTATGGTGCTCGATATTTTCCGAATTCTTTGCATTTTCGTTACGCTGTAAGAGTACAATCTATTACGCACATAGTGGATGACGCTAGTGTTTTTTTTATTCATTTATTTTCTAGTTTTAGTAAATATTTACCATAGACTAAGGAAAGCGGGATATAGGTGTTAGAGTGGAGGAGCGTACAAGATTCTTTTTGAAAATTGTCTGAAAGATAAATTTGGACTTTTATTCTCTTGGCCTAAAATATGAACTTTTGTCGACTATATAAAACTCAATTGTGATTGATTCTCTTTTGTTAATGAATAAAATGGTTGACCATTATACTTTCTGTCTGTGGAATGTTAAATCATGAAAATGGCGTTTTCCAAAAAAAATAAAAAACCTCTCTTTATAAAGTAAATTACTCCCTCAAAAATATTATGAATTATGTAGAAGATTTTTTTTTTCTCAACTTGTTTCGGATTGAATTTGGTGTTGAGGCGTTTTCCAAAAAAGAATAAAATACTTGTTTAGGTTAGAACTCAATAGATGGCGTAAGTAGCTAATCATAGGCTGTCATGTCAAACGAAAATTTACTTCGATCGGCAATGTATAAATTTACGGTTTCCAAAACCACAGATACCCTTTTTACTATAAAACCCAGTGAAAAAAAAATTTAAATTAGATGTTTAAATAAAATTATAAAATAATCCGACTATTCGTGCCAAGTTGAAAAAGTACCTAGGTCGATAGATGGCAATGAAGAAAGAAAACTTTTTTGTCCATGGAAGAACCCTATCGGAGAGAGTGAAAAGTTTTTATTCCGCGAGTTCTGTCTAGCTATGGTTTGTGGTAAATGCTCTATGGTTTATTACTGTATTGATAAAACTGCCATTTTGTAAACCAAACCTGTAACCTGATTGAATATGCAGAATTATGCATTATATAATCTTAGACATGTCGTTAACGCACGCCCGTTATCCGCATTACCTGCGCTAATATTAGCGTGAATAACGCAGGTAAAGTACGTTAGTGACATTCCTTGAATAATCACGCTGCTGTTTACGGTATACACGCTAATTTTATAAATGGGGCGTGGCGTATCCATAGACAACATTTGTTACCTTTTTGTATAAATTAACCTCTTTTGACAGACACTTCCCCACTCCAAAACGTTCTCTATTGAGTTTGGTCGAACATTTTGTAATATTCTATGGAAGTTTAAATTAAAATATATTTGGGGCATGATGTACGCTCTACATACAGACCAAAGCTGTGAATACGATGTAAAGATTGTTATTGTAAGAATAAAGTATGCTTTTACATAAATATGACTTTGTTTTATCCCTGTACTCCCGCTAGTTTTATTAAAATTTATTTTGTTTTAAAAAACTATAAACCGACTTCAATTATATAGTTATTCATGGATCCCAGAACTGGACCTAATTAAAATGGGACCACACGGGAAGCACCAGGTTTCAAATAAAAAAAGAATCATGAAAATCGGACTACACAGTAAAAAGTTCCTAATAACAAATATATAAAAAATATATACAGTCGAATTATTCAAACAACACCAAGACCACTGGGCAAGTATTCCAGATTGCAGACAGTCGAAGGAGGCCTTCCCGGTTTTAAACCCGAGATACTCCCGAAAGCTACTCAATCTGAAGCGTGACAAGCTCCGACTTGTTGTCGGCATTGTCACAGGACATTGCATGCTAAACAAACACCTATTTAATCTGGGTATCACGGACAGCCCCCTATGCAGAGGGTGCATGAATGCAGAGGAGACGGCCGCGCATGTGCTTGTAGAGTGCGATAGCGTAGCTTCTCAACGACTACACAACCTCGGGACACCAAGGACGCCTAGGGAGGCATGCACCGGCTGCTGGCTTTCCTGGAGGACATCGGGTGGTTGGATTAGATTAACAGCCCCCCACCCGACAAGCAAAAAGGACCAACTTGCGGCCTAGTTGCGGAAACCAGCCCAGAAACAAGTAACAAGTACAGTCGAATTGAGAACCTCCTCCTTTTTTAAAGTCGGTTAAAAATGATCAACGGCCTATATAAGTCCACTGCTGGACATAGGTCTCCCCTAATGATCGCCATAGCGCCCTGTATTCAGTCAGCTTGCCGCATTCATTGCTGTCTGCAGTTTTTCGCAGAAACTAGTATAGTTATCAAAGTTTACACCATAGGTAATTTCTAAGAAATTAAATAGGTACCTAATATCCAAAAAAACGTATTCGACGGAACTTGAACCTTCTTCCCAAAGATTATTTCAACCCCTACGACACTTGATATATAAATAAATAAATAAATAAAAAAGCCTTATATTCCATAACCTTAAATAACAATAGTCAATTATGCTTAAAATAATATTGATAATTTCATGTATTAATTTAAAAAATAGTCATGTCAAATATAATAGAATTTATGTCATAGGTTTGATTCATTAATTTGGATTAGTATATCGTTTATTATTTATTAAAATTTTATTTCGTCAATAGAGGTAGTTAGGTTTGGACCCCTCTCGGGTAAAGGCCTCCTCCAGTTATTTCCAGTGTTTGCGGTCTTTCGCGACGTCTGTCCAGTTTTTTGTTTTTAGGTATTTCCTAATTTCGTCTGACCATCTTGCGGGTCTACCAGTTCGTCTTTTGCCGTTAGGACCTTTCCATGAGGTCACTAAGGTAGCCCACCTTTCATTTGGCATTCTTGCGACGTGTCCGGCCCATCCCCACTTCATTTTAAGAGCATGTTGTAGAGCGTCTATGAATTTTGTTTCGACACTTGATATATAGATAGATAACTCTATTGCACCACACAAAGACTTAACAATACAGAAATAAATGCTAAGAGTAGACGACGTACAAAGGCGGTCTTATCGCTATGCGCTATCCCTTCCAGGCAACCTTGGTGTTGACTGGGTTTGTAATAACAAAATAGACGCGCGACTTTATCTTGACTTCATGGTGTAGTTGGTTATTACATTCATATACTGAGGGAAAGACGTGGGTTCAATTCCTATCTAATTCTAATTCTAAGTGGGGGGACATCTTAGTTCCTCGACTTGAACGGACGTCTCGCATAGGAGTATATTGTGCATTATCCCCATGCATAAGCAGGCCCTAACCAGCCCAGCTCCTTGAAGTATCGGAGCAGGACTTTAGGTGACTGACAGCCTCGTTTCAGCTTTTCGGTGGGTTTGGCCATCCACATCCACATTCCACACCCACAGAAAAGCTGAAACGAAGCTGTCAGTCACACCTCAATGAGACATTTCAAGTCAAGTCTCATGTTCAGAGTTGGCAAATAATTAAATCGTAGGTAGTTTTGACTATCGTAGTTTGACGAATTCATTACGGACGAGAACACAGGAAATTTTAAAAATCCATCGTATAGTTTGTGGTATCTTTTATAAGCTCTTTTTTCTCCTCTGGAATAGCTTCCTGCATAGTTTAGGCATTTTGGTTATTATCTTATTCTGGAGATTAGTATTTAATGATAAGAACGGGGAGTTCTTAGTTAGAGTTTTAGTTAAATCCAGGTAATGGAATTCTAATTTTATAATAATAAATTGAGTGTTAGTAAATGATTTAGATTTTTAGGTGGCGCTGTCATATTGGCTCGAGTATGCGCCTTAACTACGAACCTTATTTGTGTTGGAAGAGCACCAACGTTACTGTACGCGCGAAAGGTTGGTGTTCTTCCAACACAAATAAGGTTCGTAGTTAACCAGCTTACATCCGTAATAAATACTTTAGTAGTTCTTGGTTCAGATTCAGATTCATGTATTGGTATATGATAGTATAAGTACCTATATGTCAAAAATGGTACTTTCCTATATGTACATAATTGGGTACACAACAAATTAACAAATTACTACTTGGCTTCAGCACACACATACTGTATTCGTATTTGACTGAATGTTAAAAGGTTGTTATGCATTGTTTCTCTTTTATTTCCCAAGGTATTTTGATGATCTTTGTACCTACCTTTAATTGTGTTTTTGTGTGACTTTAAAAAAGGAGGAGGTGCTCAATTCGACTGTATTTTTCTTATCTTTTTTTTATGTTTGTTACTGCAGAACTTTTGACTGGATGGTCCGATCTTCATGATTCTTTTTTTATATGAAAGTTGGTGCTTCCCGTGTGGCCCCATTTTAATTTTGTTCGATTCTGACACTGAGATCCATGAAAATTCATGAAAAAACCATCAAAATTGAAGTTGGTTTATAGTTTTTGAAACAAAATTAATTACTTATTTATTGTATTTTGTTTTTGTTTATTTATAAAAAACTTAATCTAATCTTAAATTGTAACATTCTCTAAACCCGTCAGAGTTTGTGTTTGTATTGTGTGTTGCAGTTGCTAATAAATGTTTTATCTATCTTATCTACTTGACTATAGGCTCTATCGCCACGACCTCGCTCCTCTGTGGAGATAGTCCTTTATTCTTTTAAAGTCTGAACTCAAATTGGTTCTTACAATTCGTGAAATAGCCATTAACCCTAGCTAGTTAAGGAAATAAACGGAGCTACATTCAAGATATGAACAGAAATAATTAAAACAAGCTAATTAAGTACAAAATGAAATTAAACCACCAAAAATTTTCATTCGCTCATTATTTTTAAAATCACCATTTCCCAAAAAGTTATTACGGAAGCATGTCGGCCCATTGGAGTCATTATAAAGGCGGAGTCTTGAAGGCCACACCCGAAAACGAAAAATTTTCACGCAAAAAACTACAACCAACTCCGCCCGCCATATTGCAAACATATACAACCTCCCGCGAAAACTTTGACAGTTCTAAAAACGTCAGAATAAGGTCCAATATGGCGGGGCGTTCGATTTCCAAACTGAAAGAAGGTAAAGTACCGGGAGAGAGTCAGTTTGGTACAATTGTCATAATTAAAGATAATTTTCCTCGTCGTGTAGGTATTTTTGCGTTTTTTGATGGATGTTTTGGTCCAGTTTACTGGGTTTTTGTTTTGGAAGAAATATTCGGGTGACTGTTGGAAGAAGGTTGTTAATGGAGGTGGCTTTTGGATTTCTAGTCTTCTAAAGGATCCAAATGAAAACTTATTTATAGAAGAATGAATGAATGAATTAACAATTTATTGTACCTACTAGTAATTATTATAAATAAAAGTCATGTATCTAAATAAAAAATAAACAGTACAAAAGGCGACTCTAATATCTCTTTATCATATAGTTATTTAATAAAAAAAAACTAACCAGGGACAGTTAATTATTTTTTATTAAATAAATATTATGCTGGATATAATTTAAATAAACATTTAATTTAAATAATATAAGTAAACAAATATATCGATAGGGTTGGTCCACCAACTCAAAGTCGCTCAGCGAGCTATGGAAAGAGCTATGCTCGGAGTCTCTCTGAAGGATAGGATGCTTAACGAACACATCCGACAGAGAACCAAAGTTATTGATATATGAAGCTCAAAGAATTAGCAAGCTGAAGTGGCAGTGGGCCGGCCATATCTCGCAAAGAACCGATAACTGATGGGGTAAACGAGTTCTTGAGTGGAGACCGTGACTCGGCAAACGTAGTGTAGGGCGCCCTCCGGCCAGGTCGGATGACGATTTGAGAAATACTGCAGGCAGATGGTGGATGCCTCAAGCTGAAGACAGGGCGCTATGGCGCTCATTAGGGGAGGCCTATGTCCATCAGTAGACTAGTATGGGCTGATGATGATGATGATGATGACGAAATAAACAAATAAAGTTACTTTTTAGATACTTGACATAAGACGCCTTTCAATAAATGAATATTATTATTAAATAAATAGATAACTTATGATTGTTTTGAACTAGCTTGTGGCATCGCAATTTTTTCGGGTAAAATGTGGATCTATCTTGCTCCTAACTTCGTTATATTTCTCAATAAAATACGAATCATAATATTAGGTCCTTACATATGAAAATGGCGTTTTGTATGGGAGGAACAAAAAGTCGAATATTTTTTAATATAATATATTTAATTAATCAAAGTATGAACCATTATTTTCTATGCACTTTTGCCATCTTATAGGTAGTTCATTGATCCCTTTACTAAAAAAACCAGTCGGACGGGAATCAATAAAATCTTTGAAGGCGATTTGGACTGCCCCATCGGAGTTGAATTTTTTCCCTTGCAAGAAGTTATCCAAATTTCGAAAAAAATGGTAATCTGTTGGAGCAAGGTCCGGGGAGTACGGAGGATGTCTTAGACTTTCCAATTGAAGCTCTTCTAATTTAGTAGCCGTCTGTTGCGCAGTGTGTGGTCTAGCGTTGTCGTGAAGCAGCAGTGGCGTGGAGCGATTGACCAGCCTAGGTTGTTTAGCCGCTAGCTTTTCCATCATGGTTTGCAATTGCTGACAATAGACATCAGCCGTAATAGTCTGGCCAGATTTGAGAAAACTGTAATGAACAATACCGGCACTAGTCCACCAAACGCTTACAAGTAACTTTTTTGGGGTTAATTTTCGCTTGGGGCAGGATTTGGCTGGCTGGCCAGGATCCAACCATTGCGCTGAGCGCTTCCGATTATCGTAAAGAACCCATTTTTCATCACAGGTAATGATTCGGTTTAAAATACCTTCATTATTGTGCCGGTTTAGTAATGTAACGCAGCAGTCGACGCGCGTTTGCCGGTTTGCTTCAGTCAATTCGTGAGGTACCCACCTTTCAAGCTTTTTAATCTTCCCAATTTGCTTCAAGTGAATTAAAACAGTTTTATCACTAACATCGCAGCCTGCAGCTAACTCGGACGTGGTTTGCGATGGATCCGCTTCCACAATAGCCTTCAACTCTTCATTATCAACTTGAGTCTCAGGCCGTCCACGGGGCTTGTTCTGCAGGTCGAAATTTCCAGCACGAAAACGTTGGAACCAAAAACGAACTGTGTTTTCTTTTGCAACACGACCGCCATACACATCATTCACCCTTCGAGTTGTTTCCGCAGCACTAGTGCCACGGCGGAACTCGTACTCGTAAATAATGCGATATTTTAAGTTTTCCATTTTGTAAAATGAGTGACGCAAACAGAAAAAAACAGAAGAAAAAAAACAAATGAATGACGATCATCGAAGCACAAATACATGAGTCTATAGCTGTACAAATTTGAATTTGTAATTCCTTACCAAAGAGGAGAAATTTGTGATTAAAGTGGCCAGTACGAAAAACGCCAATTTCATATGTAAGGACCTAATATATAAAAAAAATGTATTACAAATAACACAGCATTCTCTAGCCCCAAGCTAAGCAGAGCTTGTGTTATGGGTACTAGATAATACATGGTGACCAATCGGCTAGTCGGCCAAAGTCATAGTCGGAACATCTCTAAAATAAACTTTAAACGTTTCATAGAAAATTAAATAACGCGAATTTGCGGGCAGAAACTATTACTTATTTGGTTGGTACATATTTGAACATGAATCCATTCTACAAAGGAACAAAAACAAATTGACTCCCGTCTGCCACATCCAAACATTCCGACATCGTCGTCAAAGAACTACAGTGTATTTAACGGTTCCCGAGACATTTTGTCGTTTTTAGGGGTCCGTATTACGTTGTAAAAACACAGCGTTTTTCTGACTATCGGCCCGAGCCTTAAGTAGATTCCGGGACGATTAATTTGGACCTACGTTTCGACTGGATGTAAATTACAAAATGGTTGACATAACTGTCGGCAGGATGGTAAGGATTTTGGGGGTGTTGTTCTTGATATTGCATTGCACAGTGTGTCGATGACAAATAGAATAGTGTCCTAAAAAAATCTAATAAGTCCATCAGTTAGATTAACATTTTTTACTTCTTCCCCTAGTGGACAGTGAATTGAAGAATCAATTGCACCTTATTTCTTATTAGATAGTTATTAGTATTTATCAGCTGTTTATATAGTAACAAGTTTGACTTATCTAAGTGCTTATTTTGTACTTACAAAATAAGCACTCAGATAAGTCAAACTATTTTTTATTTAGTCGACAAAAAATGATGAAGCCAGTTCCGCGTGATATCACACATTACAACACTTTTTAGCAAGTTGACTTCACTAGCAATCTTTGAAGCAACTATATTTTTGTAATTTTTTTGGAAAAAATATGTGTCCAATATCTTTTGATAAATCTAACTGATTATTTAGAGTAATTTTTTTTTACCAGGACACTACCTAATTTACTTATAGCATTTGAGGGGTCGTCCATTAATAACGTGTTAGTATTTATGATTTATTTGAATGCAAGATTTATATACCGGGAGACATTTTTATCACGCTGCCTGAATGTTCCAAAATGAAATTAGATTATACTAAACAAAATGTGGGACAATTCACACAGAATTATCTAATCTAGCCCGAAGCTAAGCAGAGCTTGTGTTATGGTAGTAGATTTCTGATGTACACTACACAGATAGATATTTTTTTACTATACATTAAAAAAAATCCAGAACACCCTGAAAAAATCTGCAGTTCGTACAAAAAGGAGGATGGGCACAAATGTATGGCGCCTGGGCCTGGCACCAATCGAACTGATTGATATGTCGTTGGAAAGCTCTGTTCCTGTAGAATAAGAATATCTAAGGGGCTACTCCCGGTTCCTTGTCCGTTTTGAGTAATTCCACTTTGAAAGTTGTTTATTTTGATGAGTTTTTGACCCTTTCTATTTTAAAGTACTACTAAAACGGTGCATACCTACCTCAATAAATCAGTTTTTTTAACATTCTAGCATTGTATTGTATTTACAATATAACATCATCATCACCACCATCAGCCTATATTAGTCCACTGCTGGACATAGGCCTCCCCTAATGAGCGCTATAGCGCCCTGTCTTCAGCTTGACGCATCCAAAATCTGCCTCCAGTCTTTCGCAGGTCTTCATCCCACCTAGCCAGATGGCGTCCTACATACGTTTGCCAAGTCGTAGTCTTGACTCAAAAAGACGTTTGGTATTTGCCTTGATCTAGTCCTCTTCGGCACATTACACAGTTCCGGTAACGATACATTGCAATATAATCGGTAATAAAACAAAATAAAATAACAAGGGCTTAAAAAGGTGCGAAATAAAAATCATCAGCAGCGTACCAATAGTTTTTATATCTAATACTTTTAGAATTAGATAAAGGGCTGAAAAGTATTATTTTCAACCCGCTCCTCAGGCAACTTCAGTCACACCTACTTTTCGAGTATGAGTAATGAATAATTAATTTGGTTTATAAAAAAACTATAAACCGACTTCAATTATATAGATCCCATGTCAGAACTGGACCAAATAAAAATGGGACCACATGAGAAGCACCAGCTTTCATATAAAAAAATAATTATGAAATTCGGACCACCCAGTCAAAAGTTCTGAGGTAACAAACATTAAAAATACAGTCGAAGTGAGAACCTCCTCCTTTTTTTGAAGTCGGTTAAAAAGGAATAAGCACATCAAAAGTACGCCATTACCGTTGTTACAAAAGAAAGGACGGATAGCTTTATGACTCCATTATCCATTAGGTATTATGTTATTATTTATATCACCCGGTACATACATACATAGTTATTTTGATAAAAGGTCAAACGAGAAAATGTTTTTACGTTCAGGTCGCTACATGTTATAGGCTTCTTCCGCTTTAGGAACAAAAAAAATATAGTCGAATTGAGAACCTCCTCCTTTTTTTTAAGTCGGTTAAAAATTCAAAAAAAGAACGAAAGACGTAAGCGGACCATATCTGCCGTATAGTAGGTATTATTGACAGATAAGTTCTCTACTCTAATCAGTCTATTATGTCCAAAAATGCTGCGCCGTGTCAGGGAGCCGGCGAACAACGAATACCAGTTAATGATTCACTAAGTAGTAGGGGAGAATCAGGTAATGGCGGTCAGTTAAGCAATTTTTGGAATAAAACTCAAAATATTAATCACAGCTTTATTAGGAACATAATATACCAATTCTACATTCAAGGACTATTATAATTTGAGATCAAAGTAATCATATTTGGAGTATCCATCTAAGAGGCACCAAAATAAAAAATAATGGCTTTGACCACCATTGTCCGCACGTGAGGGCAATGGTGGTCATGATGTTGATAATGGTGGTCAAATACTTTTAACACATACGGATCCTGTAGCGGAATCCCAACCAGTGCAAGCAGAGTGATCCCACAGGCCACTGGAAGTGCACCGGTACCATACCTCGTTATTTTGGCCGAATTCTCCGCTTAAAAGACAATTATTTTCTGAGTCCTCATTATCATCAGCAGCATCTACGCAGAGGCCCTCAAAATCTACGTCAGTCGATGATATGATAAGTCATTGTCTTCCTGAAGAACTTTCCGTTCAGCCTTTTTCATACCTTCCCTGTTCTCATTGGTTTATTCCCCTTCTTTGCCTTTTTGTTTTCCTTTTCCTCTTAAGATTTATTTTATTATTCTGTTAAAATTGTGTGGCAATTTTAAGCTTTCTGCTTATTCATAAGCCAGTGTTGTTACTTGAATAGCTGTGCAACCGTAAAATAATTTAACCATTTTCTTCAACAATCTCTTTTTCAACCTGCAGAAAATACAGCTTTTCGCCCTAGAGATGGGTTTTAAAACAATTGCTTCTTGTTGGAAATGGAATTCCAGTTTGATTGGCGACTTTTCTTATAGATGTTCCATTAGCCTCAGAGCCTTGTCCAACATCTCCGAAGACCATACACCCGGCATTGAAAAACAAATTATTAGATTTAGTTACCATACTACACTCATAATAACATTGCGTGCAATTATGGTCAGTTGACCACGATAACCCGCAACGGACTTCGAAGAAAATATTCTTTCTAACACAAACAAATAAATATTTTGATTTAAATTGAGCAGTACAACATAATGACAATGAACATACTCAAATAATAAGACAGCGATTACGTGAATTAAGGAATATTTCACGGCTTAACTCGTTAATTCGTTGAGACGAAAACTTACATAAGTTTGGCGCAAAAACAACAAACGCTCGCCTTGCAGGTAGGTCGCGCGCGAAATGACGGCACAGGGTGCTGAACGGTCGCAGGAGGTGAGTAGAGTAACGTAATACACTTCACACGCGTAGAGGACTGTTCATGATTTAGTTATGTGGTTGACCATCATTGCCTGCTGACCGCCATTACCTGATTCTCCCCTACCTACCTAGAGTAATTCACTGATTCGAAAAAAACTTGTAGCAATTATGAATGAATTATGAATGAATTATTATGAATGAAAGTAGGGGGGATTGTCATCTACACTCAGTGATTTTCGAAAAAATGCTGAAATTGATTGCCTGGAATAAATTGGTTATAGCGATAAGGCCGCCCGGTGTACTGTGTTACTTAATTAAGATTCAAGATATTTTTTGTATCATTTCTAATGTATAATAATAATAAAGTATGCTGTTAATTAAACGATCAACGTGATAAGATATTTTGTTATTCTATTTGTGATAAAAATTCAACATCTTTTTTCGAGTATATTTCAAAACGGACAACGGCAACAGTTTTATCGTAGTATAATTTTTTTGTACTATTGAAAAGAGCTATCCAACGACGTACATCTTGATTGGACAAAGTACCCAAAAGGCCCAAAATGCCCATCCTCCTTTGTCAGCGATTCAAAACCGCAACCTCTTGCGTCGCAGGCGGACCTTCACCCACCGTGCTAAAGTGGTCTTTGTATTTAAAGCTAAATTAATTAATTTAAAAAAAACAATATTCGTAAATTTGTATAAAGTATTAGAAGCGCCTCGTAGTTTCACCAGAGAGGATTTCGGGATAAAATATAGCCTATTAGTCCAGTCATTTAAGCTTAAATTAGGTAAGAATCTCGGAATTCGAGATACCCAGCTGTAAGTCTGTAAATACTTGTATATCGACATCCTAAAAGTTGTCTCAAAACCTACATATGGTAGGGTGTGCGCAACTATTAAATTTCAAGGTCAAAGATCACAAAAAATCGGTTTTGTGCGCTTTTTTTGCAAATATCTCATTTCCTATGGGTTTTTTGCCATTTGTATTTATTATCAATATTGTAGAATACAAATTTTTCTACAAATTTGGTTTAAAAGTTTTTTTTATACGGTGAACCGTTTTGGAGATAGAGGGCGGAGAACGCGCGGTCACAGCATCACTTCAGGTCAACCGGTGCCTCCGGTCGAAAACGCGCCATAATAATATATAGTTGATGAACTATCAATAAATCGATGATTATAAATATTTGACAATTTTTATTAACTACTATATTATACTAGCTGCGCCCTGCGGCTTCGCTCGCGTTGTTCCTATGGAAACCTTTAAAGGTGATTTTTATCCCACGGGATCAGATTGATGGGATAAAAAGTAGCCTTTGTTTAATTCCAGAATTAGAATTACCTGTATGCAAAATTTCAGCCAGATCCGTTCAGTAGTTTTGGCGTGAAGAGGTAACAAACATCCATCCATCTATAAACCCGTACAGCGGTAAAATTGTCATGATAGGCTCCAGAAAATCGTTTCGCATTGCCCAACCCCATACCTGGGGTTCCAAATCATGCCCTTACCAAGTTTGAACATAATAATATACACGTTTGAAATGTTGATGAGCAGCTGCACTTGTTGGTGGAATATTTGAAAGCTGTACGGGTTTATAGATGGATGGATGTTTGTTACCTCTTCACGCCAAAACTACTGAACGGATCTGGCTGAAATTTTGCATACAGGTAATTCTAATTCTGGAATTAAACAAAGGCTACTTTTTATTCCATCAATCTGATCGAGATCCGAGGTCAACTTACTATAATGACTGGACTATATATCACTACCTGAAAAGTAAGCTTTATAAAGATGAAAAAATTTTTAAAATCGGTCTATTAGTTTCAGATCCTTTCAAACAAGCCAACAATCATATCAATATCAATATCTATCTATGTAGTGTATTGTATTATGTATATCAATTATCTAGTACCCATAACACAAGCTCTGCTTAGCTTGGGGCTAGATAATGCTGTGTGAATAGTCCAGCATTATTATTATTATTATTATTATTATCAAATCGTTCCTCTTTATAATATTAGTTAAGATTTTAATCTAATTTTTTTAATTGTGTTATACAGGCAGTCATTGTAGAACTCACCACCTGAGGGGGTAGTTATAAATAAAAAATGCTGAAAAACATCACTAAACCTGTGCCAAGCCAAGAAAGGGACGATTTAGGTATCTGTCCATTTTGAATGAGGCATAAACATAAACAAACCGCCTATACTTAACCTAAAATTCACTTTGATGGCGCGTCCTTTTATACGTAATTTACATTACTTGTCGATTTTAGATCCTCCCTTCAATAAAAATTGCTTACAATTATATCTGAAACTCGACGCCAAGCAAGTGAGATTTTGTTATTTGTGTCGTATTTTGTTTACTAACATGCTCCATTCAAAATTGACAAACCATAGTCCTACGATTTAACCTTCCGCCAAGTTTTCATACAAAAGATGTCAACGCGTCACTCTTGCCATAAATGCTTGTACAGGTACATGTAAGATTATTATGAGCAAATAACATTATTTCTTACTAGCAGCGCGTCGCGATTTCACCCGCGTATTTCCCGTTCCCGTGGGAGTTCCGGGATAAAATATAGCCTGTGCCACTCCCTGAAAAGCAAGTTTTTAAAGATGAAAAATTTTTTTCAATTGGTCGAGTAGTTTCTGAGCCATCCAAACAAACAAACAATAAGATGTTTCCTCTTTATAATATACAAAAAACCGAACCACTGAACTGCGATCCCCAACCCGCATACCCAGCGTGGGGATTATCGGCATTACCCCCCTTAGATAAACGCCAAGTTGGTGCGCCACAAGACGCCACAAGGTGCTAAAACTACTGAACTGATCGGGCTGAAATTTTGCATTCAGGTAATCCTAATCCTGGAATCAAACATAGGCTACTTTTTGTCCCATAAATTTGTTCCCGTGGGATGAAAATCACCTTTTAACGTTTCCATGGGAATAACGCGTAGGGGGAGGCCTGCGTCCAGCAGTGGACCAATACAGGCTGTTGTGGTTCAGGTTGAGGTTCTTATTTTGTTTAAACGAAAGCTCCATAATTTTGAATTATATTTTTTAGATCAGAACATAATGAATCTCGAAATATCAAAGTTAATTTATCTGGTGGATAATTTGTCAAACGTCAATATTATGTCTTCATCGCCACAATAGCGTAATTTCGCTTTTAAATCTGAATATATGGATTTATTAATGAAAAATTCGCAATGACGTTTATTAATGAAGGAATTGACTAATAAGAATTTGCTGAACATGTTATAAATTAGCTTAATCGTAAAACAAAATTACGAACCTACAAGGGTCATCGTAATCTTGAATCTTGCTTTAAATTCCGTTGAATCATAGGTCTAAATCACATGTCCGAAAGCATTAATATTGCATTGCATTTTTTCGAAGAATTTCTAAAATTTAATTATTTGTTTATTTATTGTTAGCCGTTGCTATCCCACCCTTCCATTTCTCCTTCCATTCCTCTAAAATTAAATAACAATCAATTAATAAACAAAAGATTTAAATGGTGTCTAACATAGAGTTTATATAGTACTCGAACTTGCCAGTGTCTATTCATGTTCCCAAAACTAGACAAAACTCATTTGACAGTAGAAAAAAAAAGACAAAATGGCTGAACTGAAAAGACGTGTATTTCTGATATGATAATTATTTAACGAAAGACAAGGCAGTATGGCCCTAATATGGCTTTAGCCTAATTTGTCCAAAGCGACAAATTAAAATATAAATAAAAAATAAATCATTTGACAGTATTAAAATTATGCCATCCTTATTATTTGGACGACAGGGACGGCGACATTTTTAGACCTGTCAAATTAGTTTAGTTTTAGCAGCATCTGAATAGTCATCAATATCGTTTGTTCTTTATGGACCTAAGCTGGTTAACTACGAACCTTATTTGTGTTGGAAGTACACCAACGTTTCGTCCCTTAACGAGGGACATCTTCAGGCAGCATTTACAAGCAGCTCACCCCCCACCCCCCAACACCCCTGGCGCTTACGATGCGAGTACAACGCGCTTCGAGCGCAGTGCTCGGAAGGTTGCGGTACGCGCGAGTCTAGAATCGCACTCACCCTGAAGATGTCCCTCGATAAGGAATGAAACGTTGGTGTTCTTCCAACATAAATAAGGTTCGTAGTGAACCCGCTTACATCCGTAACGAATTCGTCAAACAACGATACTTTTTATAATAAAATCGTTTGTTCTCATTATTAATACTTAACGCATTCACTGCCAATAGAATTTTAAATCGCAAAATACATGTGTCACCAACAGAAGTTGTCTTGTCCCGCGAAGGGAATTGAACCCGCAATCCCCACGCCTCGGACAGACCTTCGCCTATTAAACCACAGAGGTCGCAAAAAAAAGAACCTAAAAACAGTTACCAACCCGCACAAAACACTATCTGTAACATATCAAAAACAAATTCCTTAAAAAAATACAAAAAAACGAAACCTTTATTTGGGTCAGACTCAAAAAAGAAGTCAACAAGTAAACGTCTAAATATCGTGTCGCTACAATTTTATATCTTCAGCGAACGCGACGACCTCTATGGAGCAGGTTGCAGATTCGATTCCCGCTTCTGGGCAATTGTTATTATGATTTGACGGTATTTGTTCCGGATGTTCTGGAAATTTTCTTTGTGTAATAAAAAAATACTTTTCTATGTAGTACTGTATATCAGTTATCTAGTACTCATACATAATACAAGCTCTGCTTGGCTTGAGGTAAGACAATCCACGTATAGCATCATTTAGCCCCAGATGAGATGATATACATTACATAGATAGTTTTTTTTTATTATACATGAATCCCCAGAACACCCGAAACAAATATTTGTAATAAGGCGGGATCGAACCCGCAACCTACAACCTACAACTGCCGCGTTAAATTGGTAGGCAAAACGTTTGAAGGACCTTATACACATCATCATCATCATAAGCGCTATATTAGTCCACCACATAAGTCAAATCAAATCAAATCAAATCAAAAGCGTTTATTTGTAACTAAAACATTAAACAAATATACAGACAAATAAACAGTTATACTTAAATTAAGGGAAACTTAGTTCTAGTTACAAAATGGTCCCAACTCAGCTTGTGTAGGCGTTAAAAAAAAAACAAACAACCTACGCTGGTTTTCTGCTGGGGCCTATGGGACCGAAGAGTTAAAAGTTTAAAAAATCTGAAAGCGAAGTGTTACTTACAAGACAAAAAGTGAAAGTTAAATAAAGACCGCTTTAATCATCTAAAATAATCATATATATCTAAAAATGTAAAAGAAGTTATGCCAAGTGATTTTGTAGGTACACGTATATTAAATAGCACTCGTATCATGTCTGAGAGGTTCCTGCTCCTTTTGCCAGTTAAGCAAAAATAATTTTAATTTAAATTTAAAAGTAGACAGACATTTTAGGCATAAGCCTCCGCTGATGACGCCCTGTCTTCAGCTTGACTCAACCAGCCTCTGCAGTCACTCAATAACCCGTTTACCACAGCAGCGGTTGTCTGTTCTTTGCGAGATATGGCTGGCTGATAGCCACCGAGAAGGATTCCCATGGCTAACTATATCGTATCCATTTTGAATAGAGCATAAACGTAAACAAACCGCCCATACTTAACCTAAAATTCACTTTGTTGGCGCGTCCTTTTATACGTAATTTACATTACTTGTCGATTTTAGATCCTCCCTTCAATAAACATTGCTTACAATTATATCTGAAACTCGACGCCAAGCAAGTGAGATTTTGTTATTTGTGTCGTACTTTGTTTACTAACATGCTTCATTCAAAATGGATAAACCATAGACAGACCTTATGCACAATTAGTAATTAAATTTACACATGTAAATATGTGTAAATTTAATTACTAATTAAATTTACATGTAAATTTAATTACTACACTTTTTGACCCAGAAAAGCATCTTGTATTTTGTAAAACCTTTGAACGTGTTTTCGTTGATATGACTGACATTAGTTCCAATTTCGTCCACCTGCACATGTAACTTGGTGGCGCTGCGTGTCTTGTGTTTTATCTCTCAGCGAGCGGTCCTTTGATAAATTAGGGGAGGTTGTTTGTTTGGATGTTTGTCCTGTCCTACTATGATATAGGTATTTAAAATAAAAGGAGGTTGGAACTTTTATAAATGTACATATTCCTTGTAGTTTCTGCCGCGTTAGCACACGTTGTTTCTATGGAATTTTTTCTATCCCATGGGAACTGATATATGGGATAAAAAGTTTTATGAGATTTACTTGTAGGTATGCAAGTTTTCAGCTCGTTTCGTTTAGTAGTTTTGGCGTGAAGAAGTAACAAACATCCAAACTTCCATTAATATTAAAAGTGTAGCTAATATATTATTTTTATGATAGTAGGTAAGACTTACCTTTATCGTTGTAAAATTTTACTAAGAAATACTGTTAATTTTTGTATTTTGAGTTAGTAATATGGAAAAAAAGCTCTTTTCATTTAATTTTATTTGAGTTAATACTTAATACCATTATATATTATTTTAAACTTGATTCACTTAGAAATGTACCTTTGATATAGTCTGTGAGTAGGTACCTAATTTTGAATTCCTAATATTAACTATACAGGGTTAGTTTACAATATTTCTAATACTGTAACAAAAAAAATATAAGAAATCCCACAAAGAAAACCGAAAAAGCAAAGCCCAACGCAAGCGCTACCTTACAACTACAAAAAAGACAAAAAAACGTTTGCCTCGATGCAGCAGTTATTCTGGAAAGTAGAGATTCGATCAAATGCCCGGAGGCGAGTGGCAAGTCGAGATAAGTCGGAATTTTGCGGAATTTTTATATTGACGTCAATAATTATTAGATTCAGTTTGATTTTGGAAAATGATGTGTTTTATGGGTTTTGAGTTTACGTGCTCGAACGTTTTTTTGTGAAATTTATTTTATGCTACTTGTTGGATTGCTTGGTATTTCGTTTAAATAAAGAATAAACTTTTGGCTGACTAGAGTTTTGTCACCTGCGAACATTTTTATTACAAAATGCCATAAAAACTTACTGCTTCACATACCTTTTGAGTGCGCCGCACAGGAGTTTCGTTCGAAAAAACATGTACGGCTGTGCTGAGTCACACATGTGTGTTTTTTAGCCGCTGCGTAAGTGCGTATTTACGTCTATGATGCGTTTTATATTGGGTGTTCGGAAAAAAAACACATAATGGTGTAATTTCAGCACCCAAAGTGGTGACGACGACGTGCCGGAGTATGCATCAATGAAACTGAATCTAGGTGTCATCTTTCTAAATTCAGCTCCAACTTGAAAATATTGTAAGCGACTAACTATCGGCTATTTTCTCTAGATATACATTTCGATATACATTCCGTGTTAATAAAAGAGATGTATATGTTAATAGTTTATCGCTGATTGGTTCATACCCCAAAACTATCGGAACTACACACTCACTTCGCGCTGCTCGCCAACTTGTTTCTAGTTCCTAGCTCTACTCGCTTCTCACCAGAGTCTGTTCAAAAAGAAAAGAATCATGGGAAGTGACGGCGCTCGTGTGCCAATTGACAACTTTTGTTGCATTGACAACACTGCTCTGTCATTGCAGTACGACTAAAAGTGTTAGTTCACCGTAATCCCACGACGCTTCTCTTTTTGAACATACTCTAAGGCCCGTGTTATGAGAGCCTGTTCAGTCATAGATCTATACTTGAGTGACGTTTATTCCATAGAAAATCGTTTCTTAATAGAGATCGACGACTGAGTAAGCTTTCATAATACGGGGCCATAAGAGTTCTAACCAGACATTTCTATAAAAGCTTTAGTTCAAAAACGACTGCAACTTCGGTGTTAGAAAAAAAGGACTTCTTTAACCAGCAAGGGTCGATCATAAAGAAATATAAAATTGATATTACTCAGACATTTTTGGATATTCTAAATGTTTGCTTTTGAAATTTTATTGTTATAATAGTTCGCGTGTGTGGCTTATGATGCGTCGCTGGATTTTGAACGAAGAATGTTTGAAAAAAATAAGTACCTTCTTATTTGATTTCTAAAAGAAACAATAATCTGTATAGGTAATTTTTTTGTGAGGTAAATATTCGAAGACTAAATTACCTTTAACCTTTTTTATGGATCTGTTCCTATTTCCTGTAGTTAGATTATTTGCAACATTCAGCAGTTAACTCTAGGTATAAAATATAAGTACTGGTTCTGATTTGTTTATCCTTCCTATCCAAATAATATTTTAAACGAGAAAGTTTGTAATAATGTATGGATGTTTATTACTCTTTTACGCAAAAACTACTGAACGGATCTGGTTGAAATTTTGCATAAAGGCAATTCTAATCCTGGAAGAAATCACGTTTAAACGTTTCCATAAGAAAAACGCGTGCAAAGCCGCGGGGCGCAGCTAGTAAAATTATATTGTAAGCATTTTTTTGTAAATAAAACAATAATGAAATAATACCTTAGTAAGTATTCCAGAATTTTTTCGTATTGGACGGGAATTGAACCCGTAATTTTATTCCTTAAAAAGAATTCTTAAAACTAAGGGATACGAAGGCAGTTATTCTTTTTTTTTCAAAACAGTCAAATTAAAGACCATAACTTACAAATATCTGCTTCGATTTTATGAACAAGTGAATATCCAAAGGGAAGGACATATCTTTACCTGACATATGTAGCAGATACACATTTCAAAATATTAAAATATGTATTTCGAAGGACGCCGGCGATCTGTATCTTAAAAAGATCAAAATCTTGTCTATGAATGATGGTGGATTAGTCTATGGTATTCCGTTTGGGAATCTTAATTTATTTATTCTGTTAAATTATCTACAAGAAAATTACATTCATTTAGTACCTTTAACATTATATTTAGCACATAGACATTTAAGATAAAAATATTACACAGCTTTATAGCAAACTACCCGAAACATTGAAAAATTTAAGTTCGTTTCATCCTTTTTCCTGGTTCAGTAGTTTTGGAGCCTATTCAATAGGTACATACTCGTATAACAAATCTTTCCTTTTTATAATATTAGTATAGATTGAAACAATTGAGCTTACTGCAGAATTAGTAAGCGATAAACTTGCTAGTGGTTTCTTTTTCACTTCTTCCGCTAGTGGACAAACAATTGAAGTGAATTAGAGTCAATTGTACCTTATTTCTTATTTGATAGGAATAACTATTTATCAAGCTGTTTATATAGTAAAAAGTTTACTTGTCTTAGTGCTTATTTTGTAAGTCTAAAGAAATAAATAACTTTACTCTGACTCTGACTCTGAATGTTGCAATAATTAATTGATGGATTGCCGTAATCACCAGGCTTGTTCGACGGATTGATGATTGCACAGAAGGACAAAAGAAATCTGCTTTCTTCTGGTAAGTTTCCTTAGTCGATTTCCTTAGTCAACACCCACGCCATCCACGGATGAGTTAGATGGGTTGATTCTTTAGGCTGTAGTTTGTTGGTAGTTCACAGGATTCAAAAGCAGGTAGATTATCTTCAAACAGATTTTTCATCGGTTGTTTTATTTCCCAGTAGCATTTTGTCTGGTTGTCTTGATGTAACCAATATGCACCATGAACTGCTTAGTAGAAGCATGAACCAAATATGTACTAAATAAGGAATGACTAAACAATTCACACTGCATAATCTACCCCGTCAATAAAGAAATAGAAACTTATTTAACCCTAGAAACCTAACCTTCGCATATACTCCTTTATACCTAACCATACGTCGATTCGATGAACAATATTTAGCACTTATTTTTTTGTCTATTATTTAATATTGCCGTTATTTTTATTACATATTTCGGACCAAATATTATTACCTAAGTAACTAATTAACCAAGTATTATTTTAGTACATTAAACAATTATATTATGTTTTATCTACAGATATATTTAACTTAACTTAACTTTTGAAGCGACGACGACGCATGACCCGTATCTGGCGCAGTGCATCAGCATTACCATACGAGGGCAATGCAGCCAGCGTCTTTGGGACGACGCTGTGGGATGACGCAAGGACTGGTAAGGATATGGATCAGTTGAGCTATCTGTAGTTTGTTTGCAACAGTCTGCAGTTAACTTAATTGTTTCAAGAGGAAATACTAGTCCTAATTAGTTTCTTATAATTTTCTTTGTCAATAGAGCTAAGTATTTAATTCTTTATTGGT
Organism: Eupithecia tripunctaria; assembly: GCA_955876795.1. Classification (NCBI taxonomy): domain Eukaryota; kingdom Metazoa; phylum Arthropoda; class Insecta; order Lepidoptera; family Geometridae; genus Eupithecia; species Eupithecia tripunctaria. The sequence goes on from OY041627.1 coordinate 6,324,819, forward strand.
CGCATCTTTATCAAGGTCATCTTTCTCTCAAAAAAAGAAGCAAAACAAAACACATAAAAAAATATTGATCCTTTCCAAATTGCGGCAAAATAAGCATATTAATTTTACTGTCGGCCATTTGAAGACCAAACCCCACACATTGAAGTAAACTTTGATCGAAATCGGCTATAACTTCACACTGTTGCCCAATTGTGGGCATTTATTGAGCATTTCCTGGGAGATTTAGCAAATATTGAGCGAATCATTGATGGTTTTGGCTTAAATTTTAAGAAATTGAAATTTTCGTTCAGCATAAAAATTCACTGTCCGTTCACGAATCTCAGAATTAGACCATTTTTACGGGCTAAGTAGGAATGGGATCGTATAAGGCATGGGCAACTTCTACCTATATTATAACAATTTCTTCCTACTTTAGGCAGTTGTCCCGCGCCGGCTATTTAATAGCTCAAGAAACGTACATTCCGTGTAAACAAAAAAGATGCATATAATTATTAATAGTTGATCGTTGACTGGTTCATATCACCGCCGGCGAGGGCTTCCTCCCCTTGTTATCAAAGATAATACTCGCTCAGTCGTTCATCGATACTCGCTCAGCTATGCTCGCTTATAGCCGAGCAACAAAACTATCGGAACTATGATGATTTTGAAACATAATGGAAAGTACTTGCTGATTTGAGATCCTTTCTTCAATAAATATTGTCCAATTATATCTCGTTATCTCGACCCAAGCATGTGAATTTATGTTGTTGGAATCTATTGACATAATTTGCAGCATTATTATATTAAAACAGATCATAATTATTTAACTGAAAAAATATCATCACTAAAACTGGAACTTCCTCTCTTTTTCTGAGTCGGCTAAAAGTAACCAGCTTTATTTCAAAACTTATTTAAAATATGATCACAGATCTTTTGATAACATAACAGGGGTAGCATTCTTAACCCTTTAACCGATTTGAAAAAAGAGATGCATTGTAATGTATTCAAAAGCGGTGCTTCAGTCATCAATAATAATATGAGCTATTTGCCCGCTTTAGAGCTTACGATACGATTATTTTACCCGCGTGAGTTAGCTATGATTTTCGAGTGTTTCTTTTTCAATTATAAACGCTCGAAAAAGATCGTGTAATTGCTTTTTTCTAGGTTCAATAAATAATTGATGTTGCAGATAAGAAGCTACGTGTACATTGTAAGCGATTTGCTATGAAGCTTTGCTAAAATAAACTTTGAATTAATAGGTAGTTAATTGTCTTCGCTGTCTCATATACGGCAACCAAAAGTGAAAAAGCAATATATACAAATAATACAAACTAGGAACCGCGGCCAAATCCTCACGCATTATACTTAATTTTACAGATACCATATTTATGCTAAATTTTTATTCGACTTTGAAAAAGAAGTAGGTTCCCAATTTGACTGTAATTTTTAGGTTTGTTTGCTCAGAACTTCTGACTGTGCGATGCGATTTATTTTATTTGAAAGCTTTCCGTGTGGTCCCATTTCAGTTTCTTCCAGTTATGACATTGGCATCCATAAGAAAACCATATATTTAGGTAGTATAAAGCATGTTAAGTATTGTAGTATGTAGTGAAGAAATATTGATATTGTTCCTTAAGCTTTTAAATGCCACCGTCTTTATTGTTATTTTATCTCCAGTCCATCACAAGGTTGCCTGGAAGAGATTAGTCTAAGCGATTTTTGTGGTATAATAAAGAGTTATCTATATATCTATAATAGAAGTCGGTTTATAATTTTTAACCGACTTAAAAAAAAAGGAGGTTCTCAATTTGAGTTTTTTTGATAATGTTTTTTACCTCAGAACTTTTGACTCCGATTTTCATGATTCTTTTTTTATATGAAAGCTCGCTTCCCGTGTGGTCCCATTTTAATTTGGTTCAGTTCTGACAGAGGGATCCACGAAAATTCATGAAAAGAACTGTAAAAATTGAAGTCGGTTTATAGTTTTTTAAAACAAAATTAATTATTTAAAACAAACTCAATTATAACCAAGCAGGACGTGGGTGATTTTACATAAAAAAACTATTCTTAGAACTAAAATCGTGATCTAAAAAGACCCTTATCCTTTATAACGTCAAAATCAGTTAAATATTCCGAGTGAATTATGACCTGGGTAGTTATTTTTTGTCCCTGTTAAGGTTGTCACAGTTCATGGCCGCATCGCTACCATACATAAATGTGCATTCAAATATGGGCTCTAACTCGTCACGTTTAGATGCATTTGATATTGGAGGCATCAGATGACAGACATTTGGCGGACCACTCTTTTGAAGTTTAAGACAAGCCATTACTGTAGAATGTATCTAAAGATAACGTATTTCAGCCTATATTTGAATGTATCTTTTTTGCTGTGCGGTAGCGGTGTTGGATTAGTATGCACAGAGCTTTAGTGTCTAACTTTCGTAATGGGTAAACTTGGTGTTGAAATAAATACAGTTATAGCGTGCCCATTTTGAATGAAGCATGTTAGTAAACAAACCGCCCATACTTAACCTAAAATTCACTTTGTTGGCGCGTCCTTTTATACGTAATTTACATTACTTGTCGACTTCAGATCCTGCCATCAATAAAAATTGCTTACATTATAACTGAAACTCGACGCCAAGCAAGTGATATTTAGTTATTTGTGTCGTAGTTTATTTACTAACATGCTTTATTCAAAATGGATACGTATACCGTATCCATTTTGAATGAAGCATGAAAGCCGAAGCATTTTGGGTATGCATATGATAATCACACTAATATTATAAATGCGAAAGTTTGTGTGGATGTATGGATGGATGTTTGTTACCTCTTCACGCCAAATGTACTGAACTGATCGAGCTGAAATTTTGCATACAGGTAATCATAAACCTGGAATCAAGGATAGGTTACTTTATATCCCATAAATCAGTTCCCGTGGGATAGAAATCACCTTTAAACGTTTCCATTGGATCAACGCGTGCGAAGCCGCGGGGCGCAGCTAGTAATAAATAATGTTCGACAATTCACACAGCATCACCTAGCCCCAAGCTAAGCAGAGCTTGTGTTATGAAAACGATGTAGTATGTAAAACAATGTACAGAACCGTTCCTTTAAAAAAAAATATTAAATTATCCGGGAGAGACTGGGGTCACAAAAAACTGACCATAAATCAAAACCATAAGCAGCTCAAAATCAATTTTATTAATACCTACCTTATTAGTTAAGTAATGATATATTTCTAACATCCATTACAAATATTGTAACCTCAACATCAACCTAAACAGACCGTATCGGTCCACTGCTGGACACAGGCCTCCCCCAGCTAAACGCCTTATTGTCGTTTAACTCATGGGGTGTAATACCCATAATCCCCTCGCTGGGCATACGGTTTGGGGTCGCAGTTTGGTGGAAGATTTGTTCTGCAAGGGGCGCTGCTGCCCGCTCCCTGGTGGATATCCCTTAGTCGCCTCTTACGACACCCGCGGGAACAGTAGGAGTGGTACAAATTCTAAGCCAGCACCACTAATATAACTCAAACATCCATTACAAATATTGTAAAAGCGAAAGTAATTCTGTCTGTCTGTCTGTTAACTCTTGAAGCCTAAACGGCTGAACGCATCTTAATGACATTTTGCATGGAGATAGATAGTACCCCGAAGATGAACATAGCGTACTTTTATTCCCTACTTTTGTGCTAATAATGCTTTTGTTTAAATTATACTATCTAAAATAATCGATTTATTTTTCTCCGATAAGCAACTAAAATCATCCATAATTTAGTCGTACTAAAAAACAAAACGGTGACTTATTTGACACAAGAGGTTGAATAAAATTGCTCGGGCATTTCAAAAAAAGAAAACTTGCATATTTATACAAAATCTTATTTGTTTTACAAGATCGTAAGGCCCGAGTGATATTTATGATTTTTATTCACACGGTTGGGATCGTATATTGGTTGGCAAAGACTGATTCATAATTTCGATTACAAATACAATTATTACGTTATTATCTAAGTCTGGTATATATATAATATATAATATATATACTATATAATATTATAAAGTGGAAAGATTTGATTGTTTGTTTGTATTGAATAGGCTTCGAAATTACGAGACCGATTTAAAAAAATTATTTCACCATTAGAAAGCTTTTTTTTCAGGGAGTCATATATGCTATATTTTATCCCAGAATTCCCACGGTAACGGGAACTACGCGGGTGAATCAGCAAGGTGCTTCTAGTTATAAATAAAGAAAATTACACATAAATACTAGGAACAATTTAGAACTAGTATTTACAATTGAAACCTACACACTGTTGTAAACAATCTACAGGTAGCTTAAGTGATCCATATCAATAATATTCGGAAGCGTCCCCAAGACGCTGCTGGCTGCATTGCTCCGCTGTATGGCAATTCTGATGCGCTTGCCAGATCTCGGATCACGCTTTGCTTCGAGCAGACAATCAGATATTTATTAAAAACCCCGGGAGCCTCGGTGCCCCATGGACCTCTAGCAAGTAGAGCGAAAAACTAGGAACGAGTTGGCGAGCAGCGGGAAGCGAGTTCCGATACTTTTATCGCTTAGCTATAAGCGAGCACAGCTCAGTGAGTACCGCTAAGCGACTGAGTGAGTATTATCTTTGATAGCTTTTATCGCTCAGTAAACTAGTGGAGCGAGTCCTTGCCGGCATTGTGAACAGTCAGCGATCAACTATTAATATTTCATCGACTTCAAAAAAAGGAGGAGGTTCTCAATTTGACTGTATTTTTTTTATGTTTTTTACCTCAGAACTTTATGACCGGGTGGTTCGATTTTCATGATTATTTTTTATATGAAAGAAAAAATTGATTATCATTCTGTCCGTCCGTCTGTCAGAGGCCTCTATGTCATGAACCGGAGGTAGACAGTTGAAACTTTCATAGAATGTTTATTTCTCTTGCCGCTATAAAAAACAAATAAAAATAAAATATACATTAAATGAACGGGCAATATTGTATTATGATAAAGCCTGAATTTAGCAACATCATCTACCAGTGTTTAGCTACTTTTGAACCCACAAGTTGCTAAGGTATTTACGACATACCCGAACCATAAGTGCCAGAACGCAAGGGTTTACAATGTACAAGCCTGGTGGTAGGTTAGGTATGTGTAGGTAGGTAGATATGGAAACTTAAATAAACAGTGCATCATAAATATCTTGACACTGTTAATATTGAGTCATATGAATGAAAAGAGTGCAACTTTATAAAAAAAGTTATGATTTTACTTGAAGGTGACTCGGTTTCACGTTAGAACAGTCAAATAAATAAACAATAAATACTTAAATATAAATAATTATAGTGTACTCGGTTCTTGAATCCAAGATATTTTTTGTAAAAAAGATCTAAAGTTTGTTATTAAAAAAAAAACTGTAGGCGTCGTTTAAGGTTTTTTGTGGTTTATTTTATATTGCTCGCTATTTCCTGCTATTGTTATAAGTTTACAAAAAATAAATTGAATTCAAGTACCGAGTCAAGGTTACCCTCTGGTTGTACATAGACGATCTGCGAAAGACTGCAGGCAGATGCTATATACAGTTTATTATAATATAATTATAATACATTATATTATAATATAATGAATATTGTTTTGCGCTGCAGGTTTATTTATGCTATATACATTTTACTATAATATCATTATAATACATCTATATATATAAAAGAAAGTTGTGTTAGTTACACTATTTATAACTCAAGAACGGCTGAACCGATTTGGCTGAAAATTAGTGGGGAGGTAGCTTAGAACCAGGAGACGGACATAGGATATCCAGTTCTCGTGGGACCTGACATAAAAAAAACCAAGGGGGCGAAGCCGCAGGGCGCAGCTAGTTATATTATAATATTAGGTCCTTACATATGAAATTGGCGTTTTTCGTACTGGCCACTTTAATCACAAATTTCTCCTCTTTGGTAAGGAATTCCAAATTCAAATTTGTACAGCTATAGACTCATGTATTTGTGCTTCGATGATCGTCATTCATTTGTTTTTTTCTTCTGTTTTTTTCTGTTTGCGTCACTCATTTTACAAAATGGAAAACTTAAAATATCGCATTATTTACGAGTACGAGTTCCGCCGTGGCACTAGTGCTGCGGAAACAACTCGAAGGGTGAATGATGTGTAATGGCGGTCGTGTTGCAAAAGAAAACACAGTTCGTTATTGGTTCCAACGTTTTCGTTCTGGAAATTTCGACCTGCAGAACAAGCCCCGTGGACGGCCTGAGACTCAAGTTGATAATGAAGAGTTGAAGGCTATTGTGGAAGCGGATCCATCGCAAACCACGTCCGAGTTAGCTGCAGGCTGCGATGTTAGTGATAAAACTGTTTTAATTCACTTGATGCAAATTGGGAAGATTAAAAAGCTTGAAAGGTGGGTACCTCACGAATTGACTGAAGCAAACCGGCAAACGCGCGTCGACTGCTGCGTTACATTACTAAACCGGCACAATAATGAAGGTATTTTAAACCGAATCATTACCTGTGATGAAAAATGGGTTGTTTACGATAATCGGAAGCGCTCAGCGCAATGGTTGGATCCTGGCCAGCCAGCCAAATCCTGCCCCAAGCGAAAATTAACCCCAAAAAAGTTACTTGTAAGCGTTTGGTGGACTAGTGCCGGTATTGTTCATTACAGTTTTCTCAAATCTGGCCAGACTATTACGGCTGATGTCTATTGTCAGCAATTGCAAACCATGATGGAAAAGCTAGCGGCTAAACAACCTAGGCTGGTCAATCGCTCCACGCCACTGCTGCTTCACGACAACGCTAGACCACACACTGCGCAACAGACGGCTACTAAATTAGAAGAGCTTCAATTGGAAAGTCTAAGACATCCTCCGTACTCCCCGGACCTTGCTCCAACAGATTACCATTTTTTTCGAAATTTGGATAACTTCTTGCAAGGGAAAAAATTCAACTCCGATGGGGCAGTCCAAATCGCCTTCAAAGATTTTATTGATTCCCGTCCGACTGGTTTTTTTAGTAAAGGGATCAATGAACTACCTATAAGATGGCAAAAGTGCATAGAAAATAATGGTTCATACTTTGATTAATTAAATATATTATATTAAAAAATATTCGACTTTTTGTTCCTCCCATACAAAACGCCAATTTCATATGTAAGGACCTAATATTATATAACGTATATTGTTTTGCGGTGCAGCATTGTTTAGCGTATGCATTCGCCAATATTATTTATTTAGGTATCCGTAGAGACAGATTTCAATTATACCATTTTGTATGTATCCTTTATTTTAAAGGACTAAAAAAACGAAAGTGTAATGTGGACATGCAGTTTAAATTAATTTTAATATTGCCACTTTCTTCTGCCCTTGGCAAACACTCTATCTATAACACGATATTTATTTAACGTTTATGACCACGTTTATAGCAGTTGTGTAGTGCCGGCTTAGAATTTGCACCACCAACTCTTCCCGCGGGTGTCGTAAGAGGCGACTAAGGCATATACACCGGGTGGAAGCAGCGCCTTCTACAGAACCATTCTTTCACTGAAATGCAATCCCAAACCCGCATGCCCAGTGTGGAAATTATGGGCACTACGCCCCATGAGATAAAAGCTAATAAGACGCTTATTAGGGGGAGGCCTGAGTCCAGCACTGGACCAATAAGCTGTTGAAGATGAGGTTGAGGTTATATATAACACTTTAGTCGATTTAACGGGATATTATGAGTTTTAATCGTGGTATATTATCCTCTAGCTATTATACTATTATTTTCCTTTTTTAAATTAACATCTATATTGATACACTACCTTGTGATATTTATACAAATAAATTTGTTATTATTTATTGACATATTGGCTGTTAAATACTGGTACGGTGTAAGTAAAGCCTCAAACCGAACATAGAAAAAAAATGGTTGTCTCTAAAATTGGTTTAGGAACGATAATTTTACGCGATAACGTTATTTAATTCATCAAATCAAATCAATCAAAAGCGTTTATTTGTAACTAAAACATTAAACAAATATACAGACAAATAAACAATTATACTTAAATTAAGGGAAACTTAGTTCTAGGTACAAAATGGTCCCAACTCAGCTTGTGTAGGCGTTAAAAAAAAAAAACCTACGCTGGTTTTCTGCTGGGTTTCTAATTGATCTAATGAAAATCTTACCTCTTAGTTAATATACTGTTTTTGCCATTCTGGTGTTAGCTAGCTATCAACGCTATCTATTTTTGGCTGAAAAACAGCGCTGAGCGGCAATCGTTCAGCACATGCTGAGCCAACACCTATTTGGCCACAGGGTCATGGGGGAAAAACGATTGATTTGACGCCCAGCATACTATGTTTAATTTAGTACCGACCTCCTTGTTATTTGTTTTAGTTTTGTATGTTTTTTATGTATGTTTTAATTTTTCTTTGTACCTATGTGTGTGTGTCGAAATAAACGAATTTCTATTCTATTCTATTCTATTAGACGAAATTAGAACTTAAATCTTCAGTGCTTCAGTGGTAATCATCCTCATCAACAACGTGACACTTTTTAGAACATGCATGTTCATCAATTTAATAGACGTAATCGCGTCGAAAAATATCTAACATTTCTTGATACGTGTTTATCCATAAAAATAAATGCAAAACTTAGAAAGGTCGTATCCATACTAACCTATACCACCGAATGTCATACACCATACAGAACCAAAAACATTTATATCTCGTCCGAACAGAGTGCATTTTTGATTGCAAATGCGAATGCTAATAAAAAAGGCGAAAAATTATTAAGTCGAAGTGCTTTTTAAGATATCCGAGGCTGTAAAAAGTTATGTAGCTTTGGGTGTAAGCCACGCGCGATTAGTATGGGATGCGACCTTGGCAAAATAAATATTTTGCGTCACAGCACACCGCACTTGATACTAATATTATAAATGCGAAAGTTTGGATGGATGTATGGATGTTTGTAACCTCTTTACGCAAACACTACTGAACGGATCGGGCTGAAATTTTACATGCATAATTCTAATCCTGGAACAAACGTAGGTTTTACTTTTTATCCCAGAAATCAGTTCCCATAAGATGTTAAACAATTTTCAAAGAAACAACGCGTGGGAAGCCACGGGCAGAAATTAGTCAAACCCTAAATATAAGTTCAATTCTGAACCAAGGAATAATAGTTTTCTATAGAAATTGTACCATCCTTTTTAAGGCGCATACCCGAGCCAATATGATAGCGCCACCTATTTTATCATATTATTACGTTTAACACAGGATATTTTAAAAATTCATCGTACAGTTTGTGGCATCTATTATATATCTATCATATGCTATTTTTTTATACCTCTGTAATATTTAGGCAGAGATACGAAAATAGAGTTTGGGGGGCAAAAAGGGTAACTTCGTATTTCGGCCTAAGCTTTACAAAATAAAACTAATAAAGAGGCGTTAATAAATAATACTAAAGTTATTTACACCGGGATATTTAGCATGAGTTTTGAGCTTTCCAATATTTCGACACAGTTGTAAATAAATTTAGTATTAATAATCACGATGGATTTAAAAGTTTTATCGTTAATAAGTACATAACTTATTGTAATAAAGACCACAAACTGTACGATGGATTTTTAAAACTTCCTGTGTTAAACGTAATAATAAGATAAAATAGGTGGCAGCGCTACTATCTTTCGTGTATGCGCCTTAACGCCGCCAGTTATTCTAGAACCTAAACTATCTAAATACCAAATTTCATCTAAATTAGTTAAGTACTTACGGAGATACAAACAGTCACAAAAACTTTTGCATTTATGAGTTGGATAGTTAGTAGGAATTTGTAGCGGCATGAGCCAACTCACCCCAACACAACGATCCCCAACCCACATGCCCATTGCCCAGGGATTATAGGCATTATCCCCCATGAAATCAATGCCAATAAGTCGCTTAATAAAGGCCTGCGTCCAGGAGTGGACCAATGCAGCCTGTTGAGGTTGAGGTTGAGGGTTGGCTTGGCTATAAATACATATTTATTTCTCCACAGGTTTAGTTTGCATATAATAATAGGTAGTACCTACATATTTATTACTCCGGAGGGTTGGCTTGCATATAGTCTTTGTGTATTGTAATGATCCTTCTTACAGTGTCAGTTACATCCACGTTGCAAGCCAGAAGCTTCTCGTAATAAATAAGGTACCACAGAAGGTGTATACTGAACGTTTGCCGGCTGTGCTTATCATGCGTCTGCCAATTCCGGATCCACGTTTCCATAGTTAACCAGTAACTGTCCATTCTTAGGATGTTAAGGTTGACAACAGCTGTGTACAGTGCAACCTGGTAACTTGGTAGAGCACCATATTTGTTACGAAATGGCGCTGTTACTTCTAGTCTTTCCCTGTAAAAAAAGGGTTGTCTCTAAAGTCGGTTAAGGAACGATAATTTTACGTAAAATTACTTGATCTATTGAAAATCTTACCTAGAGTTTATATACTGTTTTTGCCATTCTGATGTTAGCTAGCTATCAACCCTATCTATTAGACGAAATTAGAACTTTAATCTTCAGTGCCTCAGTCGTCATGATAAAATCATCAACAACGTGACACTTTTTTGAACATGCTACATGCTACCCATGTTCATCGATTTAATAGACGTTATCTCGTCAAAATTAAAGTGATATCTTGGAACAATAACAGGGCTAACAGCTGCTAAGTAGTGTTATTTCTCTGTCTGACATATGTCAATAGAAGAAGACGGAGCGAGATTTAGCAGTGTGCTTAGTTAGCAGAATATTATGAATAAGTGGTAGCTATAGGTAAACAGTGTGTGCTGCAATAGCAAATGGGCCTAGGCTCAGCATATTGCCAACTATTGTGAACAGAAGGCGCTGTTATTCTGCCTAGACCGAAACTAGAACAATCACAGGACCCTGCGATTACAAAATAAATTAAACAAATACCTGCTCAGTTATCGTAGAAAAAATATGTTACTACTTTAGTTACAAAAAACTTTAATAAAAAAAAAACTTTGTTTACAAAAAGAGCTTGTAAAAATTTAAATGAACTGGATTAGAGCGAGTATTCGAGTATACGGAGGGTTTCGTCCCATCATCGTTCAAACCTATTTCACAAACAAAACTTTACAAACCAAAACCCCAACTGTTTGGAGACCTCCTTAAATTTTCTGTAACTCGAATAGGCACTCCCACTCCAGCGTTTCAACAAGGTACATAGTTAAAAAAAACTTGTTTTCTAAGCTAAACAGTTTTCTTATGCCACACCTTGATTAGTGAAACAATTTTTAGGGCTTCGAAACCGTTGTCGAAACGGTAATTGTCACGCTTTGTCTATACTTTTTTTCCCTGAAAATTTTACTACGCTGCAGTCTCTTTTTAATTGACTTCAAAGTCAAGATTTTCAATTCGACAGATTTTTTATGTTTGTTACCTAAGAACTTTTGACTGGGTTGTCCGATTTTCAACAATATCAATTATTGCAATCGTACTAGCAAAACTGACTTAGAAAAAAGAATACCTACTTCGTAGAATAAAGTGATTGCTTCATCTGTCTAAGCGCCATGTTTGCAACTACGTCCAACTGTTGATACCCAAAATGATTCTTCAATCCCGGAGTACGTCGATAATCAATCTGTAATAGAATAATATCACACTTATATTTTTATTTTATTTTATTTATTTAACAAAATCCACAGCCCTTAAGAACTAAAATTGACATACATACATTCACTAACATAAGGCCAATACAGGATTTACTTTATGTAAAATTTATAACAAATTGAATATCACTTTAATCAGTTTAAGGAACGTTAAGACCATTACGAAGTAAATATTAGGATAGAATTAAGAAAATAAAAAGTAAAAACTAAGCACATAATATAAATTGTCCGAACTTATGTTATCAAAACTTAAAATAACAAACTTAAAATATAGTCCAGTCATTATAGTAAGTTCACCTCGGAATTCGAGATACCCAGCTGTAAGTCTGTAAATACTTGTATCGACACCCTAAAAGTTGTCTCAAAACCTACATATGGGTGTGCGCAACTATTAAATTTCAAGGTCAAATGTCACAAAAAATCGGTTTCTTGCGCTTTTTTTGTAAATATCTCATTTCCTATGGGTTTTTTGGTAAATGTATTTATTATCAATATTGTAGATAAATATGAATGTCAAGCTGTGGGCAGGCTTAGAATTTATACCACCCCAACTTCCCGCTGGTGTCGTAAGAGGATACCGGGCCGGAACCCGCTGAAGGACAATTAAAGCATCGAACTGCGATCCCCAACCCATATCCAACTTGGAAATTATGGACACAACATTAAACACACATGACATAAAAGAAAATAAGGCGCATATCAGGCCTGCGTTCACCTGTGGAGTGATTAGCGCCTACTCTTATGAGAATAAAGTCTTACCCCCTTATTCATAATTGTCTGCTAACTTAGCACACTGCTAAATCTCGCTCTATCTTCTTCTATTGACATAAGTCAGACTGAGAAATAACACTACTTAGCAGCTGTTTTATGTTAGCAAACAATTATGAATAAGAGGGTTAAATTGTAACCTTTATTTTATCAATCATCTGCTTTTGTTCTGGCGTGTCACTGGGGAACATATCCCACATAATGGCGTCGTCGTCGAGGCCCTTGTCTCGGTGGTCGTTCCAAGCTTTTTCTACGATTTTTTTGATGCCAGGTGGGTCAAGAACTGTTGTGTCTAGGCCCAGGTTGGGATTGATGGCACCTAGAAAATTAAAAGACACCTCAACAGCTTCCCTAGTTCTAGTATAGTATTTTAAGGCTCGAACCTAGTGGATTTGTTAAAAAAAACTAGGCCTAGAACTCAGTAATTACGGGGTCCCCGTGGTAAAAACAAGAATTACATAGATTTTTTCTTCGGTTCCTTGGTTGTGAAAACACGATTCAGTAAAAAATTACAATAAAAAACATGAATGTGCACTGTTTGCACCTAATTTGGTCTAGATCTCAGGAACCCCGCAGTCTATAGAAAAGATTTATGTTTTAATTCGTAAGTTATTACTAATTCTTTGGTTCCTCGGTTGGGTATTTTCATAAGAAAAATAAAATATTTTTTTTTTTTTTTTTTTTTATTGCTGATGGATTAGCGTTTGGCTACCAACTCACTTTAAGAAAGCGAAGATGTAGCCTAAGATAAGAGAGAGAAGGATATTATGAAAGTAGAGCAGAATTTTTTGGTTCGACACTGTGGTATGTCGACCAGGAATGGGTGGTATGAATTTGTGCGTCTGCTGGTCCTATGATAGAAGGGAGAAGACGGGATAAGGTCGTGCAATGCTTGCGCACAATCACCAAAGTGGTACTTGTAGAACACTGACAGTCTGGCAACGCGCCGCCTGTGATCAAGGCTTTGTAAGCCAGACTCTGTAAGCGAGACATTATCAACAAGTCTAACAGCGCGTCTTTCAATCGAGTCGAGAGCTTCAAGTTGGTATTTAGACGAGCCGTCCCAAAGGTGGCAGCAATACTCCATGCAGGTTCGGACCTGCGCCTTATATAAACAGAGGAGCTGTCCCGGTGTGAAGTACCGCCGAACCCTAGCCAGGATGCCCAGCTTCATCGCAGCAAATTTGGCCTTCGACTCGATATGGTGGCCAAAGTTTAAATTCGAGCTAAGCTCAACGCCCAAAAGGTTCAGACTGTCGGTGAGCTGAAGCGCAGCATCACAGAAACTAGGCACAGGAATGAATTGAGTCTTCTTAGCTGTGAACACACACGCCTGGGTTTTGGATGCGTTGAACCGCACAAGGTTGGCGTCACCCCATTCAGACACCAACTTCAGTTTGCTGTTCAAACGCTCCACCATCTCGCTACGGAGTTTTTGAATTTTGTCCGCACTATCACGTGGACTGGCAAAATATCTATCGGCAACTGTGCTATCATCTGCATACCCAAAAATACCGGGTTTCAGCAGGTCGTTGATGTGCAGCAAGAATAGGGTTGCCGATAGAACTGACCCTTGAGGTACCCCAGCATTTATAGCCAATAGATCGGAGGAGCAGCCGTTTACGACGACCCGAAGCGATCGTTCCCGCAAGAAGTCAGAAATCCACTTGATTAGATTGGACGGTAGACCATGAGGAAAGCTTGCTTATAAGACCTTTATGCCAAACTCTATCGAAAGCCTTGGAAATGTCCAGAGAAACCGCAAGAGCCTCGCCGTGTTTTTCCATGGCTTCACTCCAGATGTGAGTAGCATACGCTAGAAGATCACCCGTGGATCGTTTACGGCGAAAGCCGTATTGACTATCACTTAGGAGATCATTATTCTCTAGGTATGCTAGGAGTTTGGAGTTGAGAACACGCTCCATGGTCTTACAGAGGATGGAGGTGATAGAGATTGGCCGGTAGTTGGTGGGGTCAGACCTACTACCTTTTTTGGGAACAGGTTGAACATTAGCAAGCTTCCATGATGTTGGCACCGTACCAGTATCAAGAGAAAGGCGGAACAGGCGTGTGAGAATCGGAGACAGTTCGGGTTGACAGTACCTCTTCAGCACAATCGCCGGGATCCCGTCAGGACCACTGACTTTATTCACGTCTAGTGAGAGCAATACTTTAAGTACCTCCTTCTGCCTGATGCGAACTTCAGGCATCAATGAACCACATCTGGGTATGGTTGGAGGTATCTCATTTGTAGTATCTAGACGCGAAGACTCGGCAAAGAGAGTAGCAAACAAGTTTGCTTTCTCTTCAGCGGTGTGGGCCAGCGATCCGTCGGGTTTCTGCATCGGAGGTAGAGAAGGTCGACAGAAGTTGGATTCAACCGCTTTAGCTAGGGACCAAAACGCTTTACTCCCAGGTGGGTGCGCAGCTAGCTTAGTTCCAATCTTGCTGATGTGGTTGAACCTTGCCCTCATCAATACCTTTTTGCATGACCTGGCAGCACTGTTGTAGGCCTTCTTCTTAGACTCTAAATCTGCAGTCTTGTTCTTACGAGCAGACACCCAGGCAAGATAGGCTTCATGCTTTAGCGCGTCAGCACGTCGGCAGTCAACATCGAACCAGGAGTCTACTCTAGTAGATAGTGGTTTGTCGGAGAACGGTATGTAGAACTCCATACCCTGACGCACCACATCAACAATGGCATTCGCACAAGATGAAGAGTCACCTGAAGAAAAACAAAGAGGCTGCCAGGGAAAAGATGCAAAAAAGTGGCGCATTTCATCCCAATTAGCGGACCTATATCTCCACACTCGCCGGCTGCCTATGGGGCTAGAATCGGGCGGAGAGTGGGATGAGACGGACTTAACAAGGCAATGGTCGGAACTACCAAGGGGTGATGATACCGACACATTGTATCTGTCAGGGTCCGTAGTCAAAAGGAGGTCTAGGCAATTTGCTGCTTGGCCACTAACGTCAGGTACCCTAGTTGCATCATTAACCAGCTGAGAGAGGTTAAAAGTCAGCGCAAAACTCCGAGCTTCTCTCCCAGCATGGTCAATGCCCTTAGACGGGTGTAGCCAATCCTGGTGGTGGACATTGAAGTCTCCCAAGAACACCAGTTGGGCTCCAGGGACCTTTTGCAGGGCCTTATCAGTGCCAGCGTTAAGGTGTTGAAAAAAGGATGTTGTCTGCGAGTCTTTGGTGTGAGATCGATATACAATAGCGTGAACAATCTTCTCAGTGCCAGTGTCAACCATAATCCAGAGAGTGGAATATTTGGAGTCCTCAAGATATCTTAGACGTCGAAAACAGATGTCTTCGCGAGCAAACAAGCACACGCCCGCTTTTTGCTTAAACTTATGTTCAAGCACATAACCGGGGTAAGTAAGGTACGTCGCGTCAGCAGGACATCTGATTTGAGTCTCCGTGAGGAATAGCAGATGTGGTTTAGCAGTTTCGAGGTGGTGGTGGACTGCAACAATATTAGAGTGCAATCCTCGGATGTTAATGAGGTGCACTTGAAATGAGAGGACGTGCTTCCGCTGTTTAACGTTTCTGCTATTTCTTATCTTGGTCATGAGGAGAGAGGGGTTTGATTAGGAGTACGGCAGTAGGGCGAGGCACTACTTTACGGTGACGCAGTCTTAAGATAGCAGCCCACACAGTACAGGATATCAGTCGTGGAGACTGCGGGGACGCCCGAACCCCCCCGGAAGTGGCCACCAGGTCCTCTCGTCCGGTCGCCAACCGGCACGATGGAGCACTCCGGGATTTTTCGCGAGGCGGCGGGGCATCCTTTCACGTGTGGCTGGCACGCTACTTGGGCCCCCTACAACCTGCGGTCGGCCAGCGGAGAACCGTGCTTCGGATCCCGCTACCCTCCACGACTGATCGCCTGGTGCAGGTGCAACGTCGTCAGACAAATATTTTCACCGACCAAGATGTGCATAACTGCCCTGACCCGTACTCACTAGGTTGGTTCATGGCTACACCGAACCACGCACCGGTACACGACCGCGAGGTCGTTTGGCGGCACGGCTTAGTACGGTGGGTGGTGACAAGCCGCGGCCGAAGCCTACCACCAGAACTACTCTTTTAGCACCACCCAGGGGACACGTGTAGGGTCACTGAGGGTAACCACCTACGGACGCGAGTAGTAAAGCCCCCCAATTTCAAATAAAAGGGCTTCCTTTAAATCGTAGATACATCTAAATTTGAGTCCGACTGGTTCATTTGTTATAACGTGAAGAGGACACAAACATCCATCCATCCATACATCTAAATACAACCTCCAACCTTTCGTATCCTACTCCTAGTGTTATATTACAAACGCGAAAGTTTGTATGGATATAATAATAATATGTTTGTTACTCTTTCACGCAAAAACTAGAGAACGGATTAAGCTGAAATTTTGTATATAGGTATTTTTGGGTCTGGAATAAAGCATAGGCTACATTTTACCCCATAAATGCATGCTTTGTTTCAATGATAAAAATAACCATAGAAACAACGCAATCGAAGCCGCCGGCAGAACTATGAAAATATAAGTGTAATTATGAACTTTAGTACCTACCATTATCATTTCCGTTAAGGAGGAAGTCTATGATAGATCCTGGCTGCGTGTCATTGAATCCAGAGACATGAGCGCTGAGGATCTGATGCAGCTCATCAGCATGAGGAACCGGCTTCCCTCTCTCTAAGGAGTTACCAGGCACTGCATCTGTCACAGACGGATTCTTGGATGAATTTCATGTTCGTTTTAATCATGTTTGGTTTGAGCATAGAGATATTATAGTACAGTTATAGTAGAGAGAATCTATGGCCTGTTCCTCCCAATGCCCAGCGGAGACAGGAGTACATAATTGACACCTGCAATGGATAGGGATGGGCAATTATGCCCGCTACTGTGCGTAAAATATGTCGCAAAAAATTCAATTCATGTGAAATTGAGTAAATGCTAACTATGATTAGTCTTAAAAAACTATAATTAAATAGTTTATCATTTTAGACTTTCAGACGTACACTAACAATCTAATTAAAAAAAAACTTAGCAAAAGCTTGATCAAAGAAAAATCTAAATTGAAGGTTAAATATATATATTTCTATGAATAGGTAAAACTTTCAGACGTACACTAACAATCTAATTAAAAAAAAACTTAGCAAAAGCTTGATCAAAGAAAAATCTAAATTGAAGGTTAAATATATATATTTCTATGAATAGGTAAAATAGATGTACACATAAGAAAATAAAATTTATAAAACATAGACGTACACTTATGAAAAAATAAATAAATCTGTACTAACAGCTGTTCACAAAGCTGGTTCTCACATGAATAATTGTCATTCATTTAGACTTGTCTACATCATAGACAAGTCTATGATGTTCACACTTGTGTCTTCTCCATCACAGGGTGAACAAGCCCTCTATGTACTTTAATATCTCTATGGGTTTGAGTCATGCTCTACTATAAGTAAGTCAAGAATACAATAATTTATACTTATAGAACACTAGGTGCTACCCGCGCGGCTTCGCACGCGTTGTCTCTATGGAAACGTTTTAAGTTTATTTATATCCCATGGGAACTGATTTATGACATAAAAGGTAGCCTAGGTTTGATTCCAGGAATAGAATTACCGGTATGCAATTTCAGTCCGATCCGTACAGTAGTTTTGGCGTAAAGAGGTAACAAACATCCATCCATACATCCAAACTAGCGCATATTTAATATTAGTATGATGAGTTGATGGCTCATATATTATTCATTATATTATCACGTATATTTCGCAACAAAAAAAAACCGAAATTTCGCATAAATTTAAATTGAAAATCCAAAATTCCGCATTCATTCGCATAAAACAACGAAAAATATTTAAATACTCGTATTTATTACCATAATCAATAAAATAACAATTTATTCGAGAAAATTTAATAAAGATAAGATAAAGATAATTTTAAGTTATCTTTATCTTGAAAATTTAATTAAAAGCTAAAATATCGTGGTTGTTGTTCTTGCTTCAGGATTTGCCTTCGGTCATTTATGACGACATTGGAGATACTGAGATACCTTTCAGCATCTACACTATTGACTGGGCTATGAAGGATTTGTCTAGCTGCATTCACGAAACTCAACTCGTATTTTGATGCAAGTAAAAACTGCATGACGTCGACTGGAGTTTCTTGCTGAACCACATTGACGAGTGGTCCATGGAAATGAGCATATCCACTTAAAAGTTCATCCTGTTGTATATCCCTGATTTTTTTTCTTTTGGAGCTCTCCAGTGTTTAGCTAGTGTCCAGAGATGATGTGGTTCAAAAAAGGTCATATAAACACGGCGCGCGGGCGCTGCGCGTTCGTAACGTTCGTAATATTAGAAAATTCACGTGTTTATTGCGTTTAAAGATGTTTTCGCCGAAAAAGTATTAAATACAAAAAATATTATATTTCGGATTTATCGCATAAATTACGTGAATTTCGCATTTAGCGCTTCTATTTTGTAAAAACGAAAATTTCGTATCTCTGCTTATATCGAGTTAACAGACAGTTTTATACTAAAATAACATGATCAACCACTTATCTAAGAATTTACTGCATCTGTGATATATAATATCTTTGAGTTTTAATTGCGCCTGTAATTTATCTCTAAATTTGAAATTAAACTTTTTACTTAATTAAAAGTACACATATAATTTGTGTGACCCAAGGGATGGAAGTAAGTTATTTAGACCCAAGACGGGGTTTGGCGCCCAAGCGTAGCAAGGGTGCTAATCGTTTTAGGGACTAAATAAGTTACTTTTATGGAAGTGAACACCGTGTTTTTCATGAAAAATACAAGGAGAGTAAAAATAAATAAGTAATAAATGGCTAAGTAAACCTTTATGATTATAATATTGTTATAATGTTCCATATCCAGTCGGAAGCATGAAAATAAAAACTTAAATCATCTAAAGAAGAAAATCTGAAACTCATTACTCTGATAAACGGAAGTAGGTATAAACAAAAGTCTA
The DNA here is from genome assembly GCA_955876795.1 of Eupithecia tripunctaria. Classification (NCBI taxonomy): domain Eukaryota; kingdom Metazoa; phylum Arthropoda; class Insecta; order Lepidoptera; family Geometridae; genus Eupithecia; species Eupithecia tripunctaria. Next base: position 6,344,229 of record OY041627.1, read on the forward strand.
CAACGTGAAAAAACAAATGAAGATTAGATTACCGCTTTCCCGCTTTTTTAATCTATACTAATAATTATAAAGAGAAAAGATTTGTTTGTTTGTTTGTATTGAATAGGCTCCGAAACAACTGGACCGATTTAAGAAAATCTTTCATCATTAAAAAGCTTACTTTTCAGGGAGTGACATAGGCTATATTTTATCCCGGAATTCCCACGGGAACGGGAACTACGCGGGTGAAATCACGAGGAGCTGCGATCGTCTGGTTATATCGGACTTACATGACAAAAATATTATAAATATTAACATTTTTTTTGTATAAGAAAAAAACACTAAAGTAAAAATAATGGGTTTGTTAGAATGCTAGGTAAGGTGTGATATTGTTAGGAATTAAAATCCAATTTAACGCTACTGCTGTGTAGATAATTGCGCAATTAAAAAAGGTATATAATGATCAAATTAATAAGAAAACCTTATAATACCGTATGAAGTAATGGCTGCTACGCACTTTTCAGAAGCTTATTTTCTTTTTTATCATTTAGTTTTTGCTTCAAGATTATCTCCCAAATTGCTTCTCGAAAAACAATCTATAATAATATGGTACTTACTACCTATAGGGGGCACCAACGCTATTTGAATTGCACGCCCCGTTTCTCCATGAACAAGACCTTGGGTTACATTATTGAAGTTTTAGTCAGATTCCTATTTTTTTCTAGTAATAATTATAGCCTATGTTACTTCATATAGAGTCCACAGGTGATTGGAGTGTAGCAGATGCGATGAAAGACATTTTACAGCTAATATTTTCACACAAAGCCTTGTTTACAGAGACGCAGTGTGCGACACCGCGTGCGGCGCGTCAAACAAACGCGTGTAAAATCGCTCCGCCATAAACACACTATACCAACGCCATATGTTTGAATTTAGGGAGGGCCACGCCGCCGCTGCACGCGCCGCTGGACGCCATACGTCTCCGTAAGCAAGGCCTTAGGTGTAAAAAAATAGCTATAAAATGTCTTTCATTGCATGCGGTGCGGAAACTATTGATTTTTATAGTATTTTATACAAAGGCCATATTAATAAAAAAATGCTATTCCTTTATAATCGCAACTTACTCTCAGAGTAATTAATCTCCGACTAAGTTTGTAGTTACGCCGTTTAAAAACAGTTAGTATTAAACCTGGAATAATGACAGAGTAGGTATATCTAACTTATTGTCCCGGTTAGGGCTGAAAACAGCATAATTTAGCAAAAGTACCAACATAAAAATACTAACAAGTGTGTAATTATCTGAAGAAATTAAGGATAGTCTGTGGGAATAATTGAAAAAAGTTGACGATGATCGACAAGATGTCAAATAAATAAATAAAATAAAAATAAAAAGTTTATTTATTCAGACTATGTCCATCAGTTACACATTATAAATATAAAAAACATTACACATAAATTAAAATTGAATACAAAGAAAAATAAAACTATACTACATAAGGATAGGCTATATATCTACTTAATCTGTTAGAGTTATTTTCCATAAGGCAAGAGCGAAACCCCCTAACACAGGTATCTTTATACTTAAAAGGGGATTTCCAAAGCAATGAAAGATGTATATAGATTAAGTTAAAGAAATAAACAATTTATTTATTATTATTATTATTATAGGCATACAAAGAAGGTTGTCATCAGATATTTGCATACCTAGGCAGGTACGGGCTGCATAATATGTTACATTATGATGATAAATAAAATCCATCGATGGTCAGAGGATCAATAATATTAGCTACGCGGATGACATGGTGCTGCTGTGCCCGTCGGTGTGCGCGCTGAGGCGGCTGCTGCTTGTGTGCGAGGACTACGCCGAGCGCCACGGGCTCAAATATAACAACAAGAAGAGCGAGGTTATGGTCTTCGCTACAAGCGGCCGCCGCCCCAGCGACATCCCCCCCTTCTGTCTGGATGGTCGCGAACTGGACAGGGTTAGTAAATTTAAATATTTAGGCCACTGGGTCACTGCTGATCTACGTGATAATTGTGACATAGAAAGGGAACGTGGGGCGCTGGCGGGACGAGGAAACATGCTGATCAGGTTCGCCCATTGTTCAGTAGAGGTTAAAGTCTCGTTATTTAAATCCTACTGCCAATCTTTTTATACCAGCGGCCTGTGGGTTACTTACACTAAGGCGTCCATCAGTGCCCTACGTGTCCTATATAATAATTTGTTTAGAGCAATGGTGGGGCTGCCTAGATACTGTAGTGCGTCTGGCATGTTTGCTGACGCACATGTAAAGGATTTTTACGCTGTGATTAGAAATAAAATAACATCAATAAAACGCAGGATGCTGGGCAGCACCAACAGTCTGTTACGTGTTCTGGCTGATAGACATTGCAGTAACCTGCAAAGGCACTGGATGTCCAGCCTGATCAACCCATGTGCCAAGCAAATTTATTAACTTGGCACGCGGAGCTCGAAGTGACAACATCTCTGGTGGGACTCTGCCGTTGTTGTTTGGCGCTCTCAGTGTCAAGATCGAGTGGTGTGGTGTCCTGATGATGTCTCGTGGAGAGACGAAACTAGTTGACGACTTGCTTTGATAAAAATGTTCTTTCATTTTGTATAAATGTACAATTTGTTAGATTTTATCGCAGAAGGTTTTTTTTCGCGGAATTGTTACTAAATATTTTTCATTCTTATATTTACAATGGATTTCCGCAAAGTAACGCCTGAATCTATTATTTATCAAATTTATTATATTAATTAAGTTTTTGTTATGACTGTGTACCTTATTCTGACATTACTTTATTCTGTGACATTTACTACATACTCTTTTCTATGGATCTTTGTGTCTGAATTAATAAATGAATTTGAATTTTGAATTTGAATTTAAAAACTATAAGCTATAATATTGATGATTAGTTTTTGCCCGCGGCTTCGCACTTGTTTTTTCCATGGAAACGTATAAAGTAGTAAAACGTACGGTGATTCATATCCCAAGGGAACTGATTTATGGAAAAAAGTAGCCTATGTTTGATTCCAGGATTAAAATTAATTGTAGGCAAATTTCAACCAAATCCGTTCAGAAATTATTGAAATTTATAATCATCACACTATACGATTACTAATATTAAAAATGCGAAAGTTAGGATATATGTATGAATGGACGGATGGATGTTTGTTACCTATCACGCCAAAACAACTGAACGGATTGGGCTGAAAATTTGCATACATGTATTTCTAACCCAGAAATCAAACATAGGTTACTTTTTATCCCATAAATCAACAGTTCCAGTGGGATATAAATCACGTTTAAACGTTTCCATAGGAAAAACGCGTGCGAAGCCGCGGAGCGCAGCTGAAATATCATAAATGCGAAAGTTTGAATATATGATTGTTAAAGTATGATTTTAACCTCTTCAAGCCAAAACTACGGAAAGGATCGGCCTGATATTTTTCCCACAGTTAATTCTAATCCTGGAACCAAATTAGTGTAATAAATGGATAGTAAGTTTGGATCCAGTCTTTCCAGTCTTAGGCCCGTATTATGAAAGCTTGCTCAGTCAACGATCTATGCTTGAGCAACGTTTTTCTATGGCTTAAACGTCACATAGCTCTATGGCTGAGCAAGCTTTCATAATGCGGGCCTTAAAAACATTTAGAATAGACTAGAAAAAACATTTATTTGGACACAGGTACAAAAAGAGTTACAAAAATAAACAAATGAAAAACAATTGTTTTTAATAACATTTCTCATTTCTAATAACATGGAGATAAGTGACATGAAAGCGTGGGTGGTAGTTTACATTAAATATATAGGTCTGCCTCCACGTCCCTGTGCCGAAATAGGGGTTGGCTCAGCGTGTGCTGAACATATGCTCAGCGCTGTTTTTCAGCCAAGGACCTTACTATTAATTGACGTTACGGACGGCAACTTGACAGAAGTAAATAAATAGTAGTTATGAGCTACCTGCAGTTTGTTTTCAACAGTCCGCAGTTAGCTTAATCGTTTCAACTGCAAATACTAGTTTTATTTTATTTCTATTATTTGATTAAAACTATGTAGGAGACATGGTAGGTACTCAATCCACATTAAAAACTGATTAAAACCTCGCAATCATTATCCATAATCATTCAAAAACTTCATGAACGTAATTACTCACAATTGAACACGTTAATAAAGTTTCATTCCGAAAAATCATTAATTTCGCCGCCATTTTGCGAACCCCGAAATTGTCAGCCATTTTGTTTTATTTTGTAATCTAATTATGACAATGAATCGGGATTTTGCGATAATGATTAATGATGTGGGGATTGCGAGCGGGGTTTTGATGGATTTTTATGACTTGTCCACACTTGAGCGGAAGGGAAAAGAAAACTAGGTACCACGTACTTTCTTTTCCTTAGTCAAATATATTTTTCATTACTCATACTCGGAAACTAGGTCTGAAGTTGCCTGATAAGCGGGATGAAAGTAATAATTTTCATTCCTAGGGATGATAAGTAAATGAAAGGCCTGTTAAGTTTAACTTAACAGGATAATAAATAGTTAAATTGTGATTGACATGGATCAGTGAGCTACCTACAGATTGTTTACGCTTCCGACTTGATCATTATCATATTATTATAATAATTTATTACTAACCTACTTATTCATTACTACATATGTGTATTTTTACTTTCCTTCATGAAAATCACAGCATTTACCTAGGGTGAAAGTAACTTATTTAGTCCCTTGAACTATTAGAGCCCTCGCTATGCTCGGACGCCTAATCCCGTCTCGGGTCATAACATGTTACTTTCAACCCTTGGGTAACAATATACTGTTTTCAAGTAGGTAGGTTTATCAGTTATCTGTCTACCCATAACTGAAACTCTACTTAGATTGGGGCTAGGTAGATAATGCTGTGTGAATTGTGCTACCATAATTTAAATTAACTTTAGTAACACTCACCCTCGGTTTCTCGAACGCTTATTATTTTGACAAATTGTTGACAATTTGTCAGGCTGTACACGCACTGCTTTTAATACTCGCGTGGTTTTTTTTGTAACTTAATGGAAGTTCACTAGCGGAAAAATATGAATATTTGGAGCACTATAAAGTTGTAGGTAGCTAAAATAGCAAGGAATTTTATTCGTCGTACGTGTAAGTTAAGTTAAATACGCAGGTTATATTCCGCGAGATTAAAATTCACGCTGTCAGATTCCGCAGTGCGTATATAACAAGCCGTTGACTATCCATTCAATGTGACAAGCGTTCGAGAAACCGGGGGTCAGACACGTTAGTTAATGTTTACTTAAACTATCAGTAAGGTACTAAGTTATTTATGTTTGCTCACATGTATATGGTATACAGCTTAGGTCTTAAAGTATGCTTAGGTCAAAAGTACATGTACCCTTTAGGGCACTGCAAAATAATTTATACATTTAAAATGGCAGAATAAAATTAGATAGGATAGTTACTAAGTAAAGTTTTTTGTTTTGAAATATTTTACTATAGATACTTTCATAGTTTTACGAATTCAGAATTTATGCGGGTTAACTATGACACGCGCTCAACGCGCGATCACGCGCAGTGCTCGAATGGATGCGGTACGCGCGCATCTAGAGCGGCACTCACCCTGAAGATGTCGCTCGGGTTGAAACGTTGGTGTTCTTCCAACACAAACAAGGTTCGTAGTTAACCCGCTTATATTCATAATGAATTTACTAGGTAGTGATAGTTTAAGTACTTAATCATTAATGTCTCTGAGTGCGCCAGCATCGCTTTTCCGTCTTCATCCCACCTTGCCGGAGGGCGTCCTACACTACGCTTGCCGAGATTCTTTCTTTCCCTTAGTTAAAGTAACTTATAGCCGCACTCAGAGATGTTAAGGCGCATACCCCAGTCAATCTGACAGCAATTCCTATTTTATCATATTTTTACGTTTATCATAAGAATTTTTAGAAATCCTACGTTCAATTTGTGGTATCTATTATAAGCTATTTTTTAATACCTCTTTTATAATTTTATCTCATATAGTTTAGGAGGAGATGCAAAAATAGAGTTTGGTGGCCAAAAAGCGCAACTTCGTATCTCTTCCTAAGCTTTACAAAATGAAACTATTACAGAGGCATTAATTAATAGCTTATAATAGATACCACAAACTGAACGTAGGATTTTTAAAAATTCCTGCGTTCAACGTAATAATAAGATATAATAGTTGGGGGCGCCACTTTTGCTGGTGTATGGGCCTTAATGTTTACTTACACTATGTCTAAGTATTTTTTTTGTTATGAAATATTTACTAATTTGTGAGTGCAGCTGATAGGTCTCTCTCTACTTATTAGGGTAATTAAATTAGATAAGTTAGAGAGGTGGTAATGTAAATAAAAAGTAACTTAAGAATGCAGGACAATGCTCACTGAATTAAAAAAAGATAAGCAGCATCATCACACCCATTTTATTTTTAGCCTAGTATAACATGGAGGTAAGTGACATGAAAGCGTGGGTGGTAGTTTACATTAAATATATAGGTCTGCCTCCACATCCCTGTGCTAAAATAGGGGTTGGCTCAGCGTGTGCTGAACATATGCTCAGCGCTGATTTCAGCCAAGGACCTTACTATTAATTGACGTTACGGACGGAAGTAAATAAATAGTAGTTATGAGCTACCTGCAGTTTGTTTTCAACAGTCCGCAGTTAGCTCAATCGTTTCAACTGCAAATACTAGTTTTATTTTATTTTCTATAAATAAATAAATAAATAATAATGAATGAATAATGCTAGGACAATTCACACAGCATTATCTAGCCCCAAAGATAAGCAGCATGTAGACACCCATTTTATTTTTAGCCTATAAATTTTGAAATAAAAGGTCTAATTTTAAACAAAAATGTGCTAGTTGTCTTGTTCTTGTGGCTTATAAATAATAGGTGTGTGATTCACCAATTTTCGGTTTTTGGCGTCTGATCAAATACATCAAATTATATTTAAAAAATAATTTAAGGCTTGTATAACAACACACTTACTAGCCATATTATGGAAATCTAACAAACAATCAGATTTTTTATATTTTTATTGTTTATTTATATATACATAAATATATAATGTTGGACAATTTACACAGCCACATCTAGCCCCAAGATAAGCAGAGCTAGTTTATAGTTTGTAAAACATCAAATTATATTTAAAAAATAATTTAAGGTTTGTATAACAACACCCTTACCAGCCAGATGTATGCTGACGTTGATTACCAACATACCGAGCGGGTATTGACCTATCCGAAATAATGCCTGGAATACGGCAGGGATATAGAGACTCCAAGATTCATAAATCATTAAAATATAACACATCTTATTTGCATCTAAACCGATGAATGTCAGGAATGTAGCATTTTGCACATCTCCTGATTCTTTTTTCTATCTAAAGAATGTTTCTAAAATTAGAATATGTTTTTAAAATAAATAACTAGGTGGGTTATACTAATATCAAAGAAGTTAGAATTATATAGTTTTTAAGTTATAAACAAGTAATTTTGTTTATCCCTACAAAAAAATATTGAAAGTAAATTGTAGATAGATAGATAGATAGATAGATAACACTTTATTGTACCACACAAACATAAAAAAAAACAATACAGAAGGAAATGTACAGAATCATGGAAGTACAAAGGGCGGCCTTATCGCTTTGAGCGATCTCTTCCAGGCAACCTTGGGATGGACTGGAGATAAAAGAACAACATAGACGGTGGCATTTAAAAAAAAACAACTTAAAGGAACAGAAATCGATATGAATATACCTACTATTGTAATAAAAAAATAAATTGAGTGCCTATCTTCGCAAGACGCACAATACTCATTACAATAAAATACATAAATACGCACACTACTAAAACAATAAAACAGTTTAAAATCGGTGGATTTGAAGTCGGTTCTTAAATTCTTCAACACAATCGAATTATTTCAGAACAATCACTGCCAGCTGCACAAGCCACTGAAATACAGCTTAAACTAGGTAGTCTAGGAGTTTATAGATTCATTTAGATTATTGCCTGTTTACTGGTGTTAACTTAATTAATATTACTTGACTTTACTTTAGTCAAATATATGTATATGAAAAACTAAAACAAGAAAATCAACAACGAGAAGCGCGTTCAAGTCTTTTGTATGGGTTTTATTTTTGTACGGTTTATCATCAGGAACATTTATCTCCCTGATTCTGAATTAGTTAGATTAAGTGTGTGTTACAATTTAGAGTGTGCCATAAGCTTCATGATTATACTTTAAAATCGATATTTATCTCAGAACCTGTGAAAGCTACCACCTTCATATTTAGGGAAAAGTTACTTCTATCTTTTATCATGAATAAAATAAAAAAAGTTGAAGTGGGTAGATTTTTGGGGATAAAGACTCATTAGCGAGTAATTTACTGAAAAAGCAAGATTTATATGAAAAACACAGGTTTTATGGCAATGTTGTACGATAAACAAATGTATACTCGTAATATAATAGTCAATACTGGTATTTGAATATTATTCGCTGTTTTAAAAAAAACGATTAGTTGAAAATGTTCCCCATAGTTTAAATATATGTTTTGCACACAATTTGCTATTTATCTTTTTTTATATCAGGAATAGCATAAATTTTTTCTCCGGTTTTTATTAACCTAGAATTATTTCTTTAGTTATATCTTTTAATTTTTCGATTGGTTGTTTAAATACATTAGGTAAAATCAGTTTTGGCGCATAGATAATTCGGTGCACATCTCTGCTCTGTACTTCTCACTTGCGAAAACCATATCGTGTCAACCCGCTCGGAATCCATCTCGTAGCCTCGTTATTGCACATTATCATTACTATCACTATCACTATCGACAATTCACACAGCATTATCTAGCCCCAAGCTAAGCAGAGCTTTTGTTATGGGTACTAGATAACTGTTTAACATAATACAATACACTACATGGATAGATATTTTTTATTATACATAGAAAACACCCAGAACGCCCTGAACCAATATCTGCAGATCGTACACACATTTGTCCCGAGGCGGGAATCGAACCCGCAACCTCCTGCGTCGCAAGCGGACCTTCGCCCACCGCGCCACAGAGGTCGTCACACTCTTAAACAATAATCTAAATGAATCCATAAACTTCTGAACTACCTAGTTATCCACAAGATGATCTGTGTCCAGAACCACCCCATTTCAGCTACACTTTCCGTGGTACCCTTTACTTATCAGTCGAACTAAAACATGTCCTGACTTGTACCTAGAATAACCTTGAGGAATGCTCGAAAAGGTTCAACAAAAAAACATCAAAGAACGGAAGGGAAGGACATGGCTACAAGATATTTTGCATAGTTTTTAAGAGTTTTTGTGTTGTCTACTCTGAATAACTTTGTGTTTGTATTTGTGTATTGTGTGCCAGATGGCTTGCGCCCTGTTCAGTTGTACCTAGAACAACCTCGAAGAATGCTCGAAAAGGTTCGACAAAAAAACATCAAAGAACGGAAGGGAAGGACATGGCTACAAGATATTTTGCATAGTTTTTAAGAGTTTTTGTGTTGTCTACTCTGAATAACTTTGTGTTTGTATTTGTGTATTGTGTGCCAGATGGCTTGCGCCCTGTTCAGTTGTACCTAGAACAACCTTGAAGAATGCTCGAAAAGGTTCGACAAAAAAACATCAAAGAACGGAAGGGAAGGACATGGCTACAAGATATTTTGCATAGTTTTTAAGAGTTTTTGTGTTGTCTACTCTGAATAACTTTGTATTTGTATTTGTGTATTGTGTGCCAGATGGCTTGGGGCCTGTTCAGTTGTACCTAGAACAACCTTGAAGAATGCTCGAAAAGGTTCGACAAAAAAACATCAAAGAACGGAAGGGAAGGACATGGCTACAAGATATTTTGCATAGTTTTTAAGAGTTTTTGTGTTGTCTACTCTGAATAACTTTGTATTTGTATTTGTGTATTGTGTGCCAGATAGGTCGGACCTGTTCAGAGGAGATCTCCCTCTGTACGGGCCCGACCCATCTGGGGCCTAATTCCACTATTTCTTAAAGAAAATGCCATAATGGCGCCATACGATTAAGATAGAGATTTAGTCGTAAATTTATTTGGTATTCCAATACCATAAGATTACAATCTCTATGACTCATAATATCGTGTCAATAATGTGGTGGGGCATATAATCATAATCGTAATAGTCATAGATATGGCATAAATAAAAAAAAAATCGTGTTAGTAGAATACCATAAGGTGTCAATGGCGGTGATTGTAACGCGGTAATGAAGCGATAATAATGTCATAGTGAGGCGATTGTGTTAGTGGAATCAGGCCACTGGTCCACAGAGCCCGGTGGTCTCTCGACCGACAGTTGATGTCGGGTATTTGTATATGAGTTAGTGATCAAGGATAGTTCGGCAGTTTGTCGCTAGAGGTCGCCTGCAGTATTTTATATTCTCTTTATTAATCAAAACTTATTCTAATCTTATTTCTACTACACTTTAATTAAACCATTAAGGTTTGTCTAGTGTGAACAGTTACAGTGTGTTGCCACACATTTAGCATGAAGTTATAGAAAAACATTAATAACATAAACACACTAGGTACGTCTAATTACAAATTAAAACATAGAATATATGACAATGAAAATATTTAGTAACAAATCCGCGAAAAAAATCTTCTGCGGAAAAATCTAACAAATTATACATTTATACGACGACCTCTGTGGCGCGGTGGGCGAAGGTCCGCCTGCGACGCAGGAGGTTGCGGGTTCGATTCCCGCCCCGGGACAAATATTTGTACGATCTGCAGGTATTTGTTCAGGGCGTTCTGGATGTTTTCTATATATAATAAAAAAATATCCATCTATTTAGTGTATTGTATTATGTATATCAGTTATGTTGTACCCATAACACAAGCTCTGCTTAGCTTGGGGCTAGATAATGCTGTGTGAATAGTCCAGCATTATTTATTTATTTATTTATTAATACAGAATGAAAGAACATTTATCAAAGTAAGTCGTCATCTAGATTCGACTCTCCACGTATTGTGTATCCTAAAACATAGACTTAGTTTTTATAGAGCCTAGACGAATATGACAGGTCTTATTAGTATTTTTGCCGTGTGGTGCCGGCGGCATAGAATTTGCACCACCCCAATTCTTCCCGTGGGTGTCGCAAGAGGCGACTAAGGGATATCTTCTGGGGGGCGGGCAGCAGCGCCCCCCGCAGAACAAATCTTCCACCAAACTGCGATCCCCAACCCGCATGCCCAGCGTGGGGATTATGGGCATTACCCCCCCATGAGTTAAACGCCAATAAGGCGTTTATCAGGGGGAGGCCTGCGTCCAGCAGTGGACCGATACAGGCTGTGGATTGGATTGGATTAGTATTTTATACCTTATCCCTATCTCGGAGGAACTTAATCTCATCGGCGGCGTCGTCGGCCGTCGGCGAGTAAGCGACTAACTATCGGCTATTTTCTCGCTCAATATTAAACACACAATGTGGTTATCTTCTTATCTTATATGTATATATATATTTTTATAATAAAAGAAAGTCGTGTTTGTTACAACACTTATAACTCGAGAACGGCTGCACCGAATTGGCTGAAAATTGGTGGGGAGGTAGCTTAGAACCAGGAAACGAACATAGGATCGTTTTTATTTCGTTCCCGGCTGAACGAATCTTGATGAAATTTGGCAGGAAGGTAAACGGTATCCCGGGGACGGACATAGGCTACTTAAATAGAGTGTGCGAAGCCGCGGGGCGCAGCTAGTATTATATAAATTCCATGTAAAAGAGATCACCAATATCATCAAAAGCCTATATTGGTCGACTGCTGGACGCAGGCATCCCCCTGATAGGAGCCTTATTGGCTGATATCTGAGGGTAATGCCCATAATCCCCAAGCTGGGCATACAGGTTGGGAATCGCTGTTCGGTAGTAGAATTGTTCTGCAGGAGGCGCTGCTGCCCGGCCCGGTGGATATCCCTTCAGTCGCCTCTTACGTCACCCGCGGGAATATTTGGGGTGGTGCAAATTCTAAGCCGGTTTCATGGTTGTCATACCAGTGAAAGTTATGTAAACATCGGTCTTTTCGGAGATTAACCAAAACAAACAGACGAAAAAACGTGTTTTGTTGTAAGTATCGTATGTAAATATATAAATAATAAACATTTATTGATTTAGTTCGGAATATAAAGAGATTTTGTAGGGAACTCGTGACAACTTTGAATTATAGAGAGGTTCGAATTATCGCAGGTTTGAATTAACGAGAGTCGACTGTATAGTACTACATAAAACTGAAATCCTCAAAATATTAAATACAATAGCGCCCCGCGGCTTTGCACGCGTTGATCCAATGGAAACGCTGATGAAAAGGTGATTTATATCCCACGGGAACTGATTTATGGGATTAAAAATAAATAATAGATTCAGGCGTTACTTTGCGGAAATCCATTGTAAATATAAGAATGAAAAATATTTAGTAACAATTCCGCGAAAAAACCTTCTGCGATAAAATCTAACAAATTGTACATTTATACAAAATGAAAGAACATTTATCAAAGCAAGTCGTCAACTAGTTTCGTCTCTCCACGAGACATCGTCAGGACACCACACCACTCGATCTTGACACTGAGAGCGCCAAACAACAACGGCAGAGTCCCACCAGATATGTTGCCACTCCGAGCTCCGCGTGCCAAGTTAAAAGATTAAATAAGCGGATTAAAAGTAGCCTATGTTAGATTCCAGGTTTAGGATTACCTGTATGCAAAATTTCAGCTAAATCCGTTTAGTAGTCTCGACGTGAAGATGTAACAAACATCCATCCATCCATACAAACTTTCGCATTTATAATATTAGTGTGATGATATAAATAAAATGTACCTTCTAGTTACAACATTTTGTCCCGCGCCAGGAATTGACTCCGCAACTATAGAACCACGATAGGTATACAAAATATTGGCCTCCGGCGAGAATCGAACCAGCAACTGTTGCGTCACGGAGGTCATCATAAAGAATTTGGGTTAACTCCCACGAAAAGACTAAGAAATTCCAAGCATTTTAAGTCTATATAAGTTTTTGAGTTACGCCAGTCTACTACAAAAGTATCGGAAACATTATTTCAAAGATAAAAACTATTAGAATAAATAAATAGTATCGTCAGTCATTATTATTTAGACAATTTAACGACACATACCATTAAAATACTAAAAACTTTTCAAAAAACACAATAATTCTAACTTTAGCTTGACCATAAAATAAACATTATACTCGATTCAATAAAAAAAGACCTTACTCAGTCAAATAGTATAGTGTGACTAGCTCAGGCCCGTGGCGTCATCCGTAATACTTATAATATAAGCTTTTTTGTTGGTCTGAGAATATAAGCTAGTTCGTGAAGTAGAATTAAAAAGAAAACAATTTTTTTTTTGTTAATACAGACTTCAATTTTTATAGTTATTTCATGAATTGTCATTGCCAGAACTGATCAAAATTAAAATGTGACCACATGGAAAGCACCACTTTCATATAAAAAAAGAATAAGGAAAATCGGACCACCCAGTCAAATGTTCTAAGGTAACAATCAGAAAAAAAAAAAAAATACTGTCGAATTGAATCCTTTTTTTGAAGTCGGTTAAAAATATTGCTTTTGAACAATTAGACGTATCTGGAATAACTTTTTTTTTTAACAAAATTGGAATACCGACTTCAAATTCCTTTCTATTTACACAATTTTTTAAAGTTTTTTTGGACAAAGTACTGTTTTGTCACGTTGCAGGATTCTGTGGTAACTACAATACATAAAATACATTTTAAGTTAAATTAACATTAACTAAGTTATGTCATATTTATGTAAAACCTCTGGAAAAATTAGAAATGATCAATCATATTTTTTTTTTTTATACTAAATACCGAATTCTTATCCGGGACAAATGTCTTATCCGTCGAGTTTTTTTTGGGACTACCTCAGGATCCATGCATAAAACCAAAACACAAGACTACATTTCCATAAAAAACATTGACATAATTTTGTCTTTCCAAACAAACCAATTACCTTTTTATATTCATAGTACCATGGTAGTCAATAATGGTTGAAACATAATTCACCGTGCTCAAGGATCTATAGATCATTCTCTATAGATGTCCGATCGTTCAAAGAATCACAAAAAAAAGTCCTGCGCAGTACCATAATGCATACCAATATACCTGCCTCGCTTACACTCGTGGTAACGCGACTGATAGAGCGAGTTAGAGTGATCTTTTATTCAAGACAGTTGATACGGAACTCCAGTCTTGTTTGAACACCCGATGGGAACGGACGCGTTTTTGAATTAAAAACTAAATTTTGATAGTGACTTTTGTAAAGTGCGATTTACAGTTTCGGATGAAGAAATTGTGTTTGTGGTGTGTGGCTTGACTGTTTTTGATTGGAATTACTCGAAAAGGTTGGTTCTTGTGTTTTATTATTTTAGATAATGATCTACGATTTAATTTGTAGATTGTAATATCTGCACAAATATTTAAAGGTGGAATTGGTGGAGCTGCTTTGGTTTAGTAGATAGAAGGATTCAAAGGTTGTCGGTTCATTTCCCGACCTTGCACTAATACGAATCTGGGAATATGGAAATCATGACGGGTTATCACAAAGGTGATCTTTGATTTTTATTACAGTATTTCATTTATTAAAAAATAACAGACATCTAAATAATATGTAAAAGTATAAAATTCCGAAACTACTTTAAAAACCCACTGAAAGTTATTACATAAACAAAGTTACAGGATAACTAATGGTTAATAACTAAATTAATTAAGTAAGGATATAAAAGTTAAGAGAATAATCTAAGATATACAAAAAAATCTAAGAATTATATGTTCTGCCTGTAATTAGTATATTTTTTATTTATAATAAGTTCTGAGTGTTCTATCTATCGTATAGATTATTATCAATTTAGTAGGTACATAATTAAAATACATAAAGTATTACTTCTTTCTTAACTTTTATACACAAATTCTTCAGAGTTTAATCTAGTTTCTTCTCAACTGAAGTTAAGCACCTTATTAAACCTCCACCTTACCTTAATATCCAACACAAAATATATATATTGTCACTCAAACAAACTTAAACTACGTACTTAAACGCCTTTATCGTAATTGAAACTATTGTAAGTGATTATTTATATAATAATTGGCACTCTCTTTACCGATTCTCTACACAGGATTATCTAGTTCTCGCTAATTTTTATTATTATGCAGTATTTATGCGTTTACTGCACTTATGTATTGTCTATTTTCGTGTTTCTTAATACATTTTATTTATTTATCAAGTCGTAGTACCTATAAATGCGAAAGTTTTTGAAGATGTTAAGTTTTCTTTGCAAGCAACATTACTGGTCAATTCAAACGTGTGGATTTTCAACCAGCTGTTTTAATCTGCCTGATTTTGTGAATGATAGGCACTAGTTCTATTTGTTTCATTTAAGGTATTTGATGTGAGTGATATTTTGACTTAGGGCTGTCTTGTTCTAGGGGTGCGATTTAAGTAGTACCTATATGCCAATATTAATATGTTTTTCTAGGTTCCGATCATACAAATTCAGGCAGATTAGAACAGCTGGCTGAAAACCCACACGTTTGAATTTACTAGTGTTTCTTGCAAAGAAAACTTAACATCTTCAAAAACTTTCGCATTTATAGGTACTACGACTTGTTAGATAAATAAAATGTATTTATAATTGAAACTATTCAGCTAATTGCAGACGATTACAAGCAATGTACAGGCTCGACTGATCCATATCAATACAATACCAGTCGGAAGCGTCCCCAAGACGCTGCTGGCTGCATTTATTTATTTGAATCATGCAGTCATGCATAATTCAAATAAATAAATGCATCTGTCTACTAATTTCTCTAACTAAATAAAGTTACTTTTTAAAAATATACCTACAACGTGGATACATAACATAGAATAGAAGCAACATGGAGGTTAGTTCAAAATAAATTGATACTAGAAAATGATAAACCTACTAATATTATAATACACATACCTACCTACATAGGTAGGTATGTCAACATGTATGTATGTTTGTTGCTCTTTCACGCAAAAACTACCGAACAGATCAGACTGAAATTTTGCATACAGGTAGTTCTAAGCCTCAAATAGCACATAGGCTTTTTATCCCATAAATCACTTGGGGACCCGTGGGATAGGCGTGCAAAGGGGCGCAGCTAGTTATCAAATATGTCAAACTATGCCCAATAAGCCAAAGGTGTATATATATGGGCCGCACTGGCATTCCAACCTATTGACTCTGGTACCGAATTAACTCAAATTAAGCCATTTATCCTATTGTATTAGTCAGGCAATCTCGTTAGGCTGCATTCATTCAAATTGAGTAACTCCTTGGTTACTACCTTATATTTATGTAATACTCTTAATATAATTATGTTAGGTACCTACTCTCTGGACATAAAAATACCATTCTTTTTTTACGTGGTGTCTGCAACATATGGTAAGCTATATGCATTGTAGGAAAGAGCTTTGGTCAATTTTTCTCCTCTATATTTTGTTTTAGATATGTAGGTATTGGTATCAAATAGATGATTTGTATTTTGTATTTGACAAGTAGTGCAAATTCTGTCCCAAAATCGACTCGCTAGAATGTGATTTTCTGGTTAAGCACGGAAGAGTATGTATAGGTTCCTTAACCTCTGTGTAACGGCCTAATAGTAAGTCTCTAAGGTTCCTTTTTAACCACAGGGTGTAGGTAATGTTTGTCCCGACACGTAGGTCATCTTGCATAATGTATATTTTTCCAGATATGTTTTCATTTTACACATTAACGTGTTTTCCAAAGTTTTCCCATAAGGCATTTCCCCCCCAAAAATGCTTTACCACTGATCCTTTGTCAATGGATTTCTCACAGCCCATTCACATTTCTTTAACTCAGTTCCTCACGTAGCTCACGATGTGAAATGTCAAAGTGTGACATTAAAAAATAATAGTCCAGTAAGAGTGACAATAAAAAATATTGTCTATGGATAAGATGGTGTCACGTTGCTATTGTGTCAAAAACTGTGCGTGACCCCGTAATTTCAACCATGGGGTCAGGAGTCACGAACTCACTTTTTTTTTCTCTTCTCACGGAGTTGATAGATCGTTTTGCCTTCATTTAATTGTACCGTGGTTGTTTTCTAAATCTTCTTCTTCTTTAATCAATGGCGTCTACATCTGGCTGACATAATTTTGCCAATGTCCGTAATATAGTGAAATAAAAATAAAAGCAACGGTAACAAAGTAAATTCTTCGATAAAGTGAGAAAAATAAAAATACAAAATTATAGGCGTTTTACGGTATGGTTATGAGTCTAATTCACAACTTGCGATTTGATGACTTCAACTGGTTACAGATGTAGGTACTGTGTGTCTACCATGAGTTTAAAAGTGAAGTAGTATGAAGAGATAAAGTGTCAGAGTCAGTTCATATGTCAAAAAAAGGTTCGAACAAACTGAAAAAAGTGTGGTTTTTGCGTGGGTCCGCCTAATCAAAGTGATAAAGACCCTGATTATTGGAACATGGTTTATTTTTACTCATTTTAAAGTAAAATGAGAACATTTTAGTTAAAAAAAGAACATTTAGGTAAAATCATTCGCAAAAAGAGAATAAAGCGAGGACTTACCCCCACTACATGAGCTAGATTTTTATGGAATTTAGAACTGACTGAAAAAAATAGTCCCGAAAGATTTTTGCATATACAGGGTGTAACATAAGGGGTGGATCATCCGTGGCTGGGGGATGAGGGACTCAGTATCTCAGTCCTATTTATTTAACTCCAACGTATGCTCTGCGATATTCACTGGTTCAAAAGTTATTTGGACATTCGTAAAATTTTGGTCAAAATCTGATTTCAGACTGAATTTCGCTATTGCAGCCAAATTAATTGGTCTGCGACACTTTATTTTTGTTTTAAACAAGGTCGATCTTATCATTATTATCATCATCAACCTATATTACTCCACTGCTGGACATAGGCCTCCCCTAAATAGCGCCATAGCGTTCTTCAGCTTGCCGCTTCAAGCAGCAGTCTTTCGCACCTGGCCAGAGGGCGTACCTACACTACTTTTGCCGAGTCGTGGTCTCCACTCAAAAACACGTTTACCCCGTCGATAACTTTTGTTCTCTAGAGGTTGTCGGTTCTTCGCGAAATATGGCCGGCCCACTGCCACTCTTTGAGCTATGTCGATAACTTTTGCTCTCTGTCGGATGTATTCTTTAAGAATCCTATCCTTCAGTGAGACTCCGAGCATAGCTCTTTCCATAGCTCGCTGAGCGACTTTGAGCTGGTGGACCAGCCCTATCGTGAGTGTCCACGTCTCAGCTCCGTAGGTTCCTACTTATACCGCACTTATAGATAACTTTAGTTTTCAAGCATTGCGGTATTTTACTTATTAGTCAGGTAGGTACAAAAAGGATGTGTCATATCACCAACACTATTTCCTTAAGTCGGTTAATGATTACAAAATAATTTATGTTCATAGGTGGGCTTTTTTATATTAACATATCAAGCCAATTTCACGCCGGTCAATATTCGTGTTAGTTATATTAATAATACGATACTTTATTTAATTTATTAATAAATTCAATAAAGCATCCTTTGGTTTGATATTTGACATCGATACGTGTAAAGTTGAAGTGTTTTGTCTGACATTTCTACATAATAGCTATCAGCTCATAAGTTAACAATATAAAATTAGATTATTCAATTTAGATTATCGTGAATTATGTATTAATAGTTTTTGCCCGCGGCTTTGCGCTCGTTGTTTCTATGGAAACGTCTAGAGGTGATTTATATTCCATGGGAACTGATTTATGGGATAAAAAGTCTATAATTGATTTCAAAATAAAATTATAAACCCAATTCGTTCAATATTTGGCATGAAGAGGTGACATCCATCCATCCAAACTTTCATATTTTTTGACTCCTTAAAAAAATAGCAACTAAAAATATATTGAAAAAAGGCACTAAAGCTAATATTTTTCGTTTCGTTTCCTTTAAAGCCCGCTCTAGCTCAGCAGTACACTTTAAAGACAGTCGCTTCGCTCGTGACCCTATTCGAGACTGCTTCGCTAGCTCGGAATGTAATATCGGCACGAACAAAAAAGTCGTTTTACCACTTGTTGAACAAATAACTATTGTCAATAAAGACTTTATTTCATTTCCTACAAATCATTATACGTCAATATAAAATTCATCTAAGTTACATTTAGATTAATTTTATATTGACGTCATCAGATGATAAACTGCTCGCGGGCTCTCTTTCTTTTCTCAGCTTGTAGGAAGCCCTTTTGTCACTGTAAAATGTATCGAATTTAAGCTCATATTTGAATATACGCTTTTGTGCTGTGTGGTAGCGGTATTTGATGAATAAGCGCAGAGCTCGAGACCTTATTTCACTTTTACCATCAAGCATTTGATACCTTGTTTTTAATAGGTACTGTGTGATGCCAGATTAGAATTAGCACCACCTGAACTCTTCCCACGGGTGTCGTAGGGGGCGACTAAGGTATATCCACCGGGGGACGTGCAGCGCCATTTGTAGAACAATTCTACCACTGAAACTGCGATCCTCAACCCGCATGTAGAGGCCTGGGGAGTATGGGCACTACCCCCATGAGATAAAAGCCGATAAGATTTTTTTCAGGGGGATCCAGCAGTAGACTAATACAGGCTGTTGAGGTGATTTGTTTACAACTATTATTCTTCGAGTATGGCTTGAGTATAGGTACATGAGCAAAGCCACAGGTAAAGGCTAGTTTCAGCTAATACAGACGCATCAAGATAGTACTGTTTTGACAAAATGGACGATTTATAACCCTAGACAGCGATTGAAACAGCTTTTTAAAGTCAATAGCTGTTAGGCAACACGTCTGTCGTAGCTATTGGCTTATTTTGATTTATTTAATGTGTGCTTTGGGTGAATTGGGGCATTGTCATTATAGCTAAGCTACTATTATTTTTGTGTAGTTAGGTATCCGATTTCTTACTAATATTAAATGTAAGTAGGTATATTTATTATTCGGGAATAGTTACTTCAGCGCGATTTCATATTTAACTAAGTACCTTTAAAAAAATTACGTGTAAAGTGGTTTTACCAATTTTAATTGGCAACCACTTTACACGTAATTTTTTTTTTTTTTATACAACTGCGATAATCTCAAACGCTCATTGCTCAATTAAATTTATGTCTGTATTTTATAAAATAAATTGATTCTTTTGATTTATCAAAAAATCAACTTCATATTTCTTAGATTTTATACCGCTTTTTAAGTTTTGCGGCACAAATACTACCTAATCACTCGGAAATACATATTTTTTGGGACTCGACATCCTTTTACATACTTTATCGGGAGAATTTTCCAAAGCGGTCCATAATTTACTAAGAAATTGACGAACATACCTTAAAAACATTACCTACATCTAAACATAGAATCTACTCCTTTTTTGAAGTCAGTTAAAAGTAAATAAAACTTTTAGGGAAGGGAAACAGTACCCCTTATGGAATAAATAACAGTTTTTATTCTAGTTCTAATTTATTTCTGTTATTCTTATTGTAATGTGTGGATTTTTGAATTGTGGAATATAATCATTTTATTGACAAAGAAAATAACAATCGAATAATAGAAATAAATTAGAACTAATATTTTACAATTGACATAATTGAACGTTACAATTACAATTACAATTGACATAATTAACGGTTTAATTATCTCAAAAATATTTTTCTTATTTTCTCTTTTCTATTTAATTAGGTCAAATTCTCTATTGATAAAATAATATTTAAAGCCACACTTCTTTGCCCCAACCTCCTCCCAAAATCAAATAATAGATAGCCGGACAAATTTGCGTCCATTTTACCAAATTCAAATTTATTACAGCTAGAAAACAACCGTCAGACCGGTTCTAAATGTGTTTTATTTGATAAATTATTGAAATTCAATCGATAAACTAAAAACTTTTTGAAATGTTAGTCGATATAGCGAGATTAGTATAATCCTTTTTAGACGCCATTTTAAAACATTTTTTTAATAATAGATTGACAATTCCCACATAGATTTTAAAGGTAAAAGTGTGAATCATTTCCAGTGCTTGCATATCACCAAAATAACATTATTTTGTAAGGTGCAAGCAAGTAAGGGTTAAAATCTAAAGTAACAGAAGTCATAGTAATATAAATTGTCTAGTCAGAAGTAGTTTAAACTTATTTTGACCATCAACATGGTGTGTTTTTGCCACCAGGTATGACACAAAACACAACAAATAATTTATGAAAATTATTTATTATGGAGATTTTTATAAATATTTATCAATTTATATACCTATTTATCAATTATTTAATATAAGTTTAAAAAAAAAGTAAAAAAGTAGTGATTTCAGGATTAGAATTACCTGTAGGTAAAATGTCAGCCCGATCCGTTCAGTAGTTTTGGCGTGATGAGGTAACAAACATCCATCCATACATCCAAACATTCGCATTTATAATACAAGTGTGATTAAAGGGGAACCAAGGCAGCACTCACAAAAAATTAAGAAAATAGAAATTGGGCTAACAAGAGGTTTTCACGACTAAAAATATTAATAGATACCTACATAAAAAGTGTGATTTTACCAAAGCTATAATCAAAATCTATTATCTCGACAAAAATTCTGTGTATCATCAGTGTGATAAAGAAATTAAAATTAAAAACTGGTAACTATAAGTTCATTATCTAAATAACTCTATCCAAACAAGTTTTCTTAGTTGACTATTTGAGTAGATCTATATGGCTATGTTGTGGTCGCGGGACATCGAAAATTTAAAGATGTGTGAGAACTGTGCGGTTGACAGTACTAAATTCAATTCAATTCAATTATTTTATTTAAAAATCAGATATATCATTACAGAGTACACTCCAATGCGTTACATCTAGGCCATCTACTTGCTAGTGTAAATCGGGAATCAAACCCATCTGCACCGCAGGTGGACATTCGCCCGCTGCGTCACAGAGGTCTTCAAAGTCGGAGTAGGTAGTCTCAGATTTTTTGTTATTTTGGTATAGTTTTAGTCTAATGAATAAAAATAAGATAATAAAATAAAATGGCTGTAACCCTTGGCCCATTTCCGTTTGCCATCTACTAAGATATGATCTAGAAAACACACTTATTTGAAATTTATTTTAAATTAAAATCGAATTCATTGATAAAATATTAATGTAAATTCAAAGAACTTCTTTCACACTGATTATATGTAGCTTTTTTCAAGAAATTACTATTTCTTTACAAAATTTGGGAAATCGTGGACATTTTTGGGAAAGATTCTTTAGAACGATAAGGTCTTAACCGTGGCGGGCACGTCTCAAGAATCGACCCTCAAACTCAGCTCGAAGAGTTCGTTACAGTCGACTAAGAGAACCTACCAGAGCAAGAGCAAGAGCGAGAGCAAGGGTCGATTCTTGAGCCCTAAGTGAGATTCTTGGTCTTATAGCAGCAGCTTCTTTCTGTTTAGTTTTAACACCTCTACTGCAATCAGCAATCAATTAAGACTCCAACTAGAAACGGCTCTAACGATTTTCATAAAATTTAGCACACAGGTTTTTGGGGCGATAAATCGATCTAACTAGGATAAATTTTTAGAAAATGTCGTTTTATTCGTGTTATAATGAACTTTTATCAACTTTATCGTAATAAATTGACTCTTCCTGACATTTATTGGCGAATAGGAATACTATTTTATTTGTGTTTTCAATAATCAACTTTATTCACATCAACATATTAAATAAATAAATAAACTTAAAGACTAAACTGAAAAATATGACTCTTTCTGACATCTATTGGCGAATAATGATATTATGATTGCTAAAAAACAAAATTTACCAAAAAAACCGAGCGCAGCTCGGTCATCCCGGTACTTATTATTTGATCGAGTCTTTGTCAATGCACTTTAAATATTTGTCAAGTCTATTTTTCCAAGAGTTGAATACAGCAACGGGGCAATGCTGCTGCGTTGCTCCGTTGCTGTATGGCAATAATAAAATATAATATATGCTGTTGCCATGTGTAGCTATCTACAGCTAACTGCAGAGAGTTGGAATGAATCTACAGGTAGCTCAACTGATTCATATCAATACTAGTCGAAAGCGTAACCCCATGGCAACAGCATATATTATATTTTATTATTGCCATACAGCAACGGGGCAATGCTGCTGCATTGCCCCGTTGCTGTATGCCAATACTGTGTCAGATAATAGATAGTTCTCGGGTCACGCGTCGCTTCGACAAGACGCTCTGATATTAAAAAAAACTGTAATGTTGGAATACCCAATACAACATTACAGTTTTTTTGTAATATATGATATATAATATAATAAATCAGTCGTCTAGTACCTACCCATAACACAAGCTTGCTTAGCTTAGTCATTTCATGACATTTTTCGACCGCCTTCCCATCTTTGGCCTTCAAACCGATTAACGGCCTTCAAAACGATCTTATGATAGAAATAAGCAATTAAACAATGCAATATACAAAAGCAGGGAGGCTCTGTTTACGACATAGAAAATAAATGAATTATTATGAATGGGATATATATTGTGTATTATTAATATTATTATGAAAATATTAAAATTTTCTTTGTGATTTGCCTTGTATAACTTCCAATGTTATAATGGTTACTATATACAAATAAAATAGGACAAAACGCCGAGTTTGAAAACTCCTTCGGAATCAAATCCTGCATGGTGTTAGCTGCTGTATGAATTGTCCAGTATTATTTATTTATTTACTTATTGGGTATGAGTGGGCATGTTTTAAAAACCATCAGAAACACTCATTTAAAAATTACTAACATTTAACGGATTGCAAAAACAAAACAAATAATTGTCCTTCTTGGAACAGATCTCCGAGACTTGAAATATGCCTTTGTTTGTTTTTTGTATGGCTTTCGGAATGCCAGTTTTGAGATACGTTACCAGAAAGGACGCGATGGCTTCTGGGACAATTTGACAGAACCGCTGCGGCAAACGTGTTATTCAGGACTGATTGCGACTAGACAAACGTGTAAGACGCCATGTGCATGGATGACCTGCGAGAGACCTGGATGAGGCAAGCTGGCCGTCAGCAGTCCCTATGAGGTCGTAATGGATGGCCAGCAGTGGACAAGTTTATTTATTTATTTATTGGTACACAAAACAGAACACAATCGGATCATGGCAGATAAACATATAACTATGGTTCTTAATCTAGATTGGGTTCCAAAACATGCATACCTACACAACATGATTTTATATAGTAGAGCAGCGAGGTGTATAGATACATTATCAAATTAATAGAAATACAGGTAAAAAGTTGGCTACATACTTAATACTAATAATGTAACAAATGTGGAAATTTATATACTCGTAGTATAGGTAGTATATATAGTATAGGCTGATGATGATGACGTTGTTATGGCCTAGACTTCTAGATCAGAACCCAGACTGTGATATCTTCGCAGATGAATGGAAGTGTTTAATGTTGGTTTGGTATGCCTGAGGTAATGCGAGTGATGAATGAAAGTATGTTTATTTGTTTAGTGAATATTATTTTAATTTATTTCATAATAGTATCGCCTCGCGGTTCCATCCGCGTAGTTCCCGTTCCCGTGAGAATTCCGGGATAAAATATAGCCCATGTCACTTCCTGAAAAGTAAGATTTTTGATAGAGAAAGATTTTTTTTTAATCGGTCCAGGAGTTTCGGAGACTATTCTCTATCTAAATCTTTCCTCTTTACAATATTAGTAAAGATGACAATTTTATACATTACTAGCTTTTGCCCGCGGCTTCGCACGCTCTATTCAAGTAGCCTATGTCCGTTCCCGGGATACCTACCGTTTACCTCCCTGCCAAATTTCATCTAGATTCGTTCAGCCGGGAACGAAATAAAAACTATCCAATATCCGTCTCCTGGTTCTAAGCTACCTCCCCACAAATTTTCAGCCTAATCGGTTCAGCCGTTCTCAAGTTATAAATAGTGTAACTAACACAACTTTCTTTTATTTAAATAGATTTCAATTAATTTAAGTATTTGCCTTGTATCTAAAACTGTTTAATTTTAAAATTGTATGATTTCTCCATATTTTTTTATAAAATTATATTTGGATAATAAAGTTATTAGATTTAGATTAATCTTAAGTAATTGGTTTTCCAAAAATCGTGTTAGTGACTGAATACTGAGACTTAGTTCTGCAGCATAAGCAGTCAAAAAAATCCGTGATCTCACAGACTTGGACACATCTAGACTAGTTTATTTCAGCTACTTCCATAGTATTATGTCTTATGGTATACTGCTTTGGGGGAACGCTGCAGATATTAACACCATATTTGTGCTGCAGAAGCGGGCTGTTCGTGCCATCTATAAATTCAAAGAAATAAATATAATGACAGTACCAAGTCAATATATTTATGAAAACTTGTTGTATACTCATAAAAATATCAATAGTTTCCCAAAAAATTGCGATATACATAATGTAAATACTAGAAATAAACATAAACTCGCTGTACCCACAACTAGGCTGCATAAAATTAATGTATCTTTTAAAGGGCAATGTATACGCTTCTACAACAAAACCCCTACTGAGCTGCAAAAATTATCAGTAAATAAATTCAAACAAACTGTCAAAACTTTATTATGCAAAAAGGCTTACTATAAAATATCAGATTATCTAGAGGATAAAAAAGCTTGGGACGGATTTTGCTCCAACTCGAAAAATAACAACGAACAGGCTAAAGGTTTCTTCGTCGTTTCTTTACTTTAGTCTACATACCGAAGCGATCGAAATCAAAAATAACACTTTATTTCCGTGTCAGTGTATTTTTTAATATGATTTGACCTTGTCTAGGTGCACATTTATTGTATTTATGGAAATAAAGCATTTTTGAGTTTGAGTTTGAGTTTGAATAAACAAAATAAAAAACAAAAAGCTTACTAAAGAGTACAGATACTTGTATGACAGATTGAATGAAATAAAAAATGTCTCTTTTTTTAGTTTAAAGAATATAATCTTGCATAAAAAGTTTTTTATCGAAAATAAGTACATAATATGCCGCGTATCCGCACATCCCGTTTGATCAAGGATCGACAATACAAATTGTAAAGCAACCAGGCATTGTGTTTTTTGTATTGGGAAGAATCAGGTAATACATTTATGTGACCTGACCATGACCTACGGAGCTGAGACGTGGACACTCACGATAGGGCTGGTCCACCCAGTTCAAAGTCGCTCAGCGAGCTATGGAAAGAGCTATGCTCGGAGTCTCTCTGAAGGATAGCATTCGTAACGAATATATCCGACAGAGAACTAAAGTTATCGACATAGCTCAAAGAATTAGCAATCTGAAGTGGCAGTAGGCCGGCCATATCTCACGAAGAACCGAGAACCGATGGGGTGAACGAGTTCTTGAGTGGAGACCGCGACAAACGTAGTGTAGGACGCCCTCCGGCCAGGTGGGATGACGATCTGCGAAAGACTGCAGACAGATGCTGGATGCGTCAAGCTGAAGACAGGGCGCTATGGCGCTCATTAGGGGAGGCCTATGTCCAGCAGTGGACTAGTATAGGCTGATGATGATGAGGTAATACCTCATTTGTTAAAATATTTAGGCTACATGAAATAGACAGTAGCGTGCCAAGTCATTACCCTCCTCTATTGGTAGTCGGGTAAAAACGGCCAACTACTACTAAAATATTTAGTGCGTCATCATCTCACGTCAAATCTACATCAAAAGTTTAAAATAAGAACAAAACCTTTCGAAAACTGAACGCGAAATCAAAAAACAATTAAAAAACGAATTGGCCAGTTCAATCGATAATACTGGCAGGTTTTTATAAAAATATAAAAAATAATACTTATGCACATTATAGCAGTGCCTCGTGGCGGAAAAAAAAGAAAAAAATGGGTTAAGTGTGAGATGGACGCGAACGCGAAAGGTTCCGTATCTAAATGTAGTTGTAGAAAATTTTATGTTTATTTTATATACCCATTCAAGTGATACATCGGTCGAAAGGTTCAATAACCAAAATCTCACGCGGCTTGTATGGGCTCCATACAAAGAATGTGCGTTTTGCGCGTGTCTTGCCAATTAACTACTTATTACTGAGAGATAAAATAAAAATAATTAGTCAGCGTCAAATCACACTAATATTATAAATGCGAAAGTTTGTATGGAGGTATGGATGGATGGATGGATAGATGGATGGATGTTTGTTACCTCTTCACGCCAAAACTACTGAACGGATCTGGCTGATATTTTGCACACAGGTCATTCTAATCCCGGAATCAAACATAGGCTACTTTATCCCATAAATCAGTTCCCGTGGGATAACGATCACCTTTAAACGTTTCCATAGGAACAACGCGTGCGAAGCCGCGGGGCGCAGCTAGTAAATAAATAAATAAAAGGTATGTCAATGTATGCTGCTGCATTGTTATACAACACTAAAAATAATGTATGCGTCCCATTGGCACCCCGTAGTTACGGAACCCTAAAAAGGTAGGTAGGTACATGAATGATATCTGAAGGTTACCGTTAGCACAAACATCATTGTTATTTGAATATTTCGGTGGTTATTTATATATTTATTTGTATCTACATTTTTTTGTGCATGAAAGTCATCTTTTTGTGTTTTATAAGAAAGGCTTTTTAGGTAGGTAGGTATTCTAGGTACCTAGGTACCCGGTTTTCTTTTAAAGCTAGGTAAAGTTTAACAAATAAAAAAATTAATAAAAAAAAATTAATCTTCTCATCTGACACCTAAACGTTTTTTGAAAGAAGTATGAAAAGTAATCAATATTCACGAAAAAATATCATCATCATCATCATCAGCCTATATTAGTCCACGGCTGGACATAGGCCTCCCCTAATGAGCGCCCTGTTTTCAGCATAACGCAAAAATATAAAAACCAATAATTCACCTACCTAAATGAAACAAAACAAAGTAAGAGAAGACAAAATAAGACAAAAATAAACTAATTCTAGAAAATTTATATTAAAAACATAAACGCATTTCAAATCTAAACTAAAACGTCATTTCAAAAGCATGCGTTTTTTTCAGACCCCTACTTCGCGCTCTTAACTTTTTTACCACCAGTACCTACAGCCTCGGTCAAAAAATTTTTGGAATACCACTGACTCTGATGCTATCTCGCCAGTTCGATTCCCGTCCAAGGACCGGTTAGGATAGACGACTCTATTCTAATAAATGGTTTTAAGGATGACAAAGTTTATGTTTTTTGTTTTGTAAGGCCATGGTAGGAGTTATAATGTCAAACTCTTTTGTCTATGATTCTTTACATAGGTACTCGTATTTCATAGAGTTGGTTTTTACTGACCTTAACATTTATTTTCTTGTGATTCTTTTTTTGATTAGTAGCGTCTTAAATCCTGAGAAAAAGGGTTATTGTATTAAACGTAAATCCGTTTTTATTTCGTAAGTTTTGATTAAGTTGTTTTTTTTTATTTTTATACCACTAAGACTACAACCGTATTCCGACTCCTATCACCAACGCACAGTCTTTAACATCCTTCAAGTTTAGATTGAAAAAGTGGCTGATCGTTCAATCGATGACTGTTAAATAAATGTAACTAATTATTCAATTTTATGTAATCATTCATGTATTTTAAAGACAAGTCTATTGTGTTTTATACCTTTACATTATGTACTTTATATTTTTGTGTGTGACATGTAACATAATAGTTATTAATAAATGAACTATGAATATGAACTAAGTTGGCAAATACGGTTCGCCTGATGGTAAGTGGTTACCGAAGCCTTGACGCTTGCACTATCAGGGGGTTTATGCTCTATGACCAATTCAACGTCTTACACAGATACGTCAAGATATCGGTTTTATTATGCAAACCATTGTCAGAACTGGAGCAAATCGAAATGCGACTACACGGGAAACACCAGCTTTCAAATAAAAAAGAAATCATCAAAATCGGATCTCCGATCATAAAAAAAAGCATTCAAATTGAGAACCTCCTCCATTTTTCCAAGACGGTTAAAAAATCTTCTAAAGGTTCTGCAGGAGATATTTTAGAAACTGTAATAGTAGTAATTCTATAAATTATTCCACAGTTAAGCAGCTTTATTTGGGATGCAATATAGGATAAGTAAGGTAGTAAGGTAAGGTTTTATTCAACTAGGTACTACCGAGAAAAGTCGCTAACAACAGCTAGTTTTCTCTTAAATTGTTTACTTTCCCAGAAACTCCGAACTTTATACAAATCATTCTCTAATTTCTAACAAAATACAGGCATGTTTCTCTGTAAGTCACCCTGGTAAAGTATATGAGATATTGCATACCATTCTCTATACCGGCTTTCGAAAACCAACTTATTTTCCCCCCAAAACGTACAAAAATAACCTCTATTTCCTAATCTATAAAGAGAGCTTGTCGGCCATTTGAAAAAAAACATGAAAACGTCGATCTATTTTAGATCTTTTGCTTCCAAGAATACGATTCAAAGTTAAGTACTAAAATACGTTGTAAGCATCGATACTCTTCTGCTGTTTAATTTTGAATCGTATAAGTTTGCGAGTTAAGTTGTTTTTATCTAAAACAGCTCGGTTTCCAACTACGAAAGGTGTAATTTCATAAATTATTATATCTTGGATATCCGAAAATTCTGTCGCATACATATTTTGACTTCTGACACACGTCTTAACTTTGAAATGAATATATTATATATTTTCTTAGATTGCGTCACATGGCCTTTTTTGTAAAATGTTAAGACTTTCAAACATTAACCTCAACCCTTCCCTTCCACAGCTGGACGCAGGCCTGCCCCCTTAAGCGCATTATTATATTTTGTTTATCTCATGGGGGGTAATGCCCATAAACCCCACGCTGGGCATGCGGGTTGGGGATCGCAGTACGGTGGTAGAATTTTTCTGCAAGGGGCGTTGCTGCCCGCCTCCGGTGGATATCCCTGAGTGGCCTCTCCACACCCACGGGAAGAGATGGGGTGATGCAAATTCACCACACCACCGCATACCTAAAACTCATTGTATACATTCACTACATTCATATTAAATACATTCAGTCATACATAAAATTCAAAGATTCTAAGTGCTTTAGGATTTTCCTTTAATACTTATAATAAATTGTATATACAATATCGTAATATTTCTTGTAAGTATTAGATATTAAATACTGCAATATCTATCAAAACAACAAACTAACGATTATGTTGTACTTCGACATAAAATATTAGGTCCTTACATATGAAATTGGCGTTTTTCGTACTGGGCACTTTAATCACAAATTTCTCCTCTTTGGTAAGGAATTCCAAATTCAAATTTGTACAGCTATAGACTCATGTATTTGTGCTTCGATGATCGTCATTCATTTGTTTTTTTTCTTCTGTTTTTTTCTGTTTGCGTCACTCATTTTACAAAATGGAAAACTTAAATATCGCATTATTTACGAGTACGAGTTCCGCCGTGGCACTAGTGCTGCGGAAACAACTTGAAGGGTGAATGATGTGTATGGCGGTCGTGTTGCAAAAGAAAACACAGTTCGTTTTTGGTTCCAACGTTTTCGTTCTGGAAATTTTGACCTGCAGAACAAGCCCCGTGGACGGCCTGAGACTCAAGTTGATAATGAAGAGTTGAAGGCTATTGTGGAAGCGGATCCATCGCAAACCACGTCCGAGTTAGCTGCAGGCTGCGATGTTAGTGATAAAACTGTTTTAATTCACTTGAAGCAAATTGGGAAGATTAAAAAGCTTGAAAGGTGGGTACCTCACGAATTGACTGAAGCAAACCGGCAAACGCGCGTCGACTGCTGCGTTACATTACTAAACCGGCACAATAATGAAGGTATTTTAAACCGAATCATTACCTGTGATGAAAAATGGGTTCTTTACGATAATCGGAAGCGCTCAGCGCAATGGTTGGATCCTGGCCAGCCAGCCAAATCCTGCCCCAAGCGAAAATTAACCCCAAAAAAGTTACTTGTAAGCGTTTGGTGGACTAGTGCCGGTATTGTTCATTACAGTTTTCTCAAATCTGGCCAGACTATTACGGCTGATGTCTATTGTCAGCAATTGCAAACCATGATGGAAAAGCTAGCGGCTAAACAACCTAGGCTGGTCAATCGCTCCACGCCACTGCTGCTTCACGACAACGCTAGACCACACACTGCGCAACAGACGGCTACTAAATTAGAAGAGCTTCAATTGGAAAGTCTAAGACATCCTCCGTACTCCCCGGACCTTGCTCCAACAGATTACCATTTTTTTCGAAATTTGGATAACTTCTTGCAAGGGAAAAAATTCAACTCCGATGGGGCAGTCCAAATCGCCTTCAAAGATTTTATTGATTCCCGTCCGACTGGTTTTTTTAGTAAAGGGATCAATGAACTACCTATAAGATGGCAAAAGTGCATAGAAAATAATGGTTCATACTTTGATTAATTAAATATATTATATTAAAAAATATTCGACTTTTTGTTCCTCCCATACAAAACGCCAATTTCATATGTAAGGACCTAATATATACCTACCTAGTAGCTATAAACGTATATTACCTATTAAAACTGTTATTGCTAGTATATTAAGGAAAAGCAGTTGAAACTGTACACTAAGTACTTACACTTAAATCTTTTTTGTACAACAGTTAACAGTAAATTTATAACTGTCCCTGATTCCTCTAGTTCCAAAGCAAAAAATCTTGTCTTCAACCAAGAAAATTACAATAAAAAAAAACTAGAGTCGTTCGAAAAGAGGAGAGTTGTGGCGTTACGGTGAACTAACACTTTTAGTCGTACTGCAATGACAGGGCAGTGTTGTCAACGCAACAAAAGTTGTCAATTGGCACATCATCATCATCATCATGATGATGATGTGCCAATTGACAACTTTTGTTGTTTATAATATTATAAACGCGAAAGTTTGTAAACATGTATGCTTGTTGCTTTTTCACGCAAAAACTACTGAACGGATCAAGTTGAAATTTTGCATACAGCTAGTTCTAGGCCTAAAATAACACATAGGATTTTTTTTTCCTTTTTCTACCTTTTATCCTGTAAATCCGTTTCCGTGGGATAACCCGTGCGAACCCACAGGACGCAGCTAGTCTATATATAAAAAAGAAAGTCATGTTAGTAAAACTATTATAACTCAAGAACGGCTGAAACGATTTGGCTGAAAATTGTTGGAGAGATAGCTTAAAACCAGGAGACGGATATAGCATACTTTTTATCCCGTTCCCGTGGGACGTGACATAAAAAAATACAACGGGGCGAAGCCGCGGGGCGCAGCTTAAAATAAATAAATTGGAACTAGTATTTTCAAAACAATTGAATATACAAAATGAAAGGACATTTATCAAAGTAAGTCATCAGACGTTGACGACTTGCTTTGATGAATGTTATTTCATTTTGTATATATTATTATGTATAATTTGTTAAATTAAATTTGATAAGATTGAATTTTTGAATTTCATTATATAAAAGAATTGAACTAACTGCAAAGTAAATCCGAAAATAAGCAGAGATTGTGTTAAGGCCTTAACACACGGTAGCTAAGCTATAATGTATAGATGTATGACCTACTCGCACGATACATCTCATCTTCCCATAGAAATCGTCAGGGGACCACACACAGCAGCTATAATGTAGATAGATATAAAATTATTTATTGCACACTGATTGAAAGAAACAATACAATAGCTTAAGAGTGTGCAATAACACCGCTACGAGATCGATCAACCAGTTTGTGATACCTATCATAAGATTTTTTAATACCTCTGTCATTGATTTATTAAAAAGGGAAGATGAGGTACTAGTTTCTCGAAAGTGGCAAACTCAAATTGTGTAAAATTGTGAGCTCCCACCTCAGTCACGGTCTGACCGGCGGCATGGGCGGTCGTACTAGCGATAAATATTGTTGTCTCGGTCTCACTTCGGCCTTAGGTACGTCTTTCCGTCTTTCTTGTTCTTTGTATTGCACAGGACTGGAAATATAACTGTGAGCGTATGTGTTTGCGTGTAGTTGTAACACATGCCAATTTTTGAGTAAGCGCTGGGAGAACGTAACCTATCTTCCCTTTTTAATAAATCAATGACCTCTGTAATAGTTTTTCTTTTATAGTTTAGGAGGAGATGCGAAGTTGCACTTGGTGGCCAGGCCACCAAACTCTGTTTTCTCAACTCTGTTTTTTTTTTTAAATTCGGGTATGATTCTCGGTTCGGACAAGCGATTTTTCAAAAATCTTTGAATGCAGTTTTAATTGTTTTTAAAATCAAAATGAAGTATTTTTGTAAAATGTTCAATCTTCAATATTCAAGTTACTGTCCCTCCATGTGGCATTGTCATGGGATGCCCTGTATATACCTATATTTAGTACCATCAGGTAGGAAAGGGTTAAAGTATGATTAAAGTGGTTCACTTTGGAAGTGGTCAAGTTAGGAAGTTACGATTAAGAAAGTCGTAACTATCCATCATCATGATCCCACCATCTCCCTTCCACTCCAGGACAAGCAGACGCACAGCGCAATACCATCCATACTTGGTAGATATAACCTCCACTCGCACTAAACGGTTTTCCGCCATCTTTATTATTCGCACCGCAAAGGAATGAAACTCGCTCCCTGCCTCTGTTTTTCCGGCCAATTACAACCTGGGTCTCTTCAAGACAAGGGTGAATAGGTATCTTCTAGACCTTCGTGATACATCGACGGCCGCATCTTCGCTTTCCATCAGGTGAGATTGCGGTCAATCGAAGGTGTATTAACCGTAAATAAAAAAAACCCAAACATTCGCATTTTTTCTTACTAGGGTTACCGTCTAATTATAAGTTTAATGGTGAGTTTTGAATCCGCTTTTGTTAAGTTATCTTTTCCTCTCCTATTCTAGCAACATTGTTGTTTAATAATTGGCAAACCTGGAGTAACTAAAAGTACTTAATACCTACCCAAGTATCGTAAAATACTTCTAACAATAAGTAACCCGATCCACTAACTATCGTATTGCAGCCACAGCTTGTTTTAAATAGCTGGTTCTCTTCAATATTAACGCTTTCAGTGCCCTACCTCTGCGGTGTACCGGAAGGGGCTGCCATTTTATTTAAATCCTCTAGGGCGTTCTACACTACAACGAATAACTGTTGATGATATTTATTTATTTCTGTCGCTAAGTTGCCGTCCGTCACGTCAATTATTAATAAGGTTTTTGGCTGAAAAACAGCGCTGAGCATAATATGTTCAGCACACGCTGAGCCAACCCCTATTTCGGCACGTGGAGGCAGACCCATATATTTATGTAAACTACCACCCACCCTTTCATGTAACTTACCTCCATGTTATACTGTTTCTGTTTTAATTTGTTTATTTTTGTTACTCTTTTTGTACCTGTGTCCAAATAAATGTTTTTGGGCTATTGCATAGCTTCTATCGCGGGCCTTGAGCGTGGAGACCGAATCCAGAAATTCCGTAACGAAAATAACCTAACAACCTCCACTCCGACCGGCACAGCGGTGATACTTTTTAGTTTTGCCATCTATCGATGAATAGCAGAACTTTTAATTGATTTTATCTCTTTTTATCTTTTCTTTAGCTTTACCGCGACAGTCCCCGAGTGCCACACGTCTTTTTTTTTAATTCTATTCTATCCTATACTACGTTTATCGAATCGCCAGCGGAGCATTGAAATGATATAATGTACTATATGTACTGTCCTCACCTAGTTGTCCCCACCACCGGTGGTTGCGGTCACTTTGCGGTCTCTCGTTTTGTTCCGAAGCCTTAGCAATGCTTTGTTTGCAAATATATCATTTTGCTTTCTTTTCAATATCTATGACAATTTCATTAAGGCGGTACCCCGACTCAAATTGGCGCCGCCAACAATTTTATCTTATTCTATCTTATATACGTTGAAAAATCGAATTTTCAAAAAATTATAGGCCAGTTTGTGATTCCTATCATAAGCTTCTTTTTAATAGCTCTGTAATAGTTTTTTTGTATAGTTAAGGAGGAGATGCGAAGTTGTACTTCGTGGCTACCAAACTCTGTTTTCGCATCTCCTTTTAAACTATACAAAATAAACTATTACTATTAAAATAAAGTTTATGGTAAGACATGAAGTGACACCATTACCTACCTAAATATTTGTTTCTTTTAATAAAGGACGTTTTGCGTTTTACCACTATGATCATTTTGCTCAGTGAAACGTTAGAAATAACATCCCAAAAAGAAATTCCAAAAAGAAAAAAACAGAAGCCCAAAATAATCTGTTATTTGTACCTTACTAAACCAAACTTGTATTTTCTGACATCTTGTATGCATGTTCAAGCTTCAAATGCCAAATGGAGCTTAAAAAAAAGAACTCAAATCGTCAGATAAAAGCAACTCTAACTCCTTGGAATAAGGACCACGCATTGTGATTGACATTTTTGAAATCTTGACCCGAGATCTTTCGTTAAAACAAACGAGTTTATGCCTTATTTTCAGAAATAGAGCTGTTATTTTCCCATGAAATGTGAGTGGAGGGAAAATCTGTCAAGCGTGATCAATTGAGAAGTTTTATTTTTTTATTTTTCTTATGAGTCATGTGACATTAATGTACGGTGCTTTTTATTTTGGTTTGATGGATACGTTTTGACATAAAAATGAATGATCACAAAATGGCGTGTGATTCTGAAAAATTAGATACGTAGAATATTAATTTTTCTTAGTTGGTTTAGGACTTATTTACATTATGTAAACTTAAATGAACATTTTTTGTACTTATTAAGTATCTATATCGGTCATCTAGTAGTCTGTGAATGTGATGACAACAATAAATATATTGAGTATTGAGTCTGTATAGCTTGGGGCTAGATGAATCTGCGTGGATGTCCAGTATTATTTATTATTATTACCTACTGATAAATTCTTCGCTTGAAGAGTATAATCACTAGATCCATAAAACAAACTTCAACAACGCATGTTGGCGCATAGCAAAAGGGATTCGAGTTTTTAAACGAACGAGAGACGAATGCATTAACGAATTAAAGATTTTAAGGCCAAAAAGTGTTTTTTTTTTGCGTTATTCGTATTTTCTTAGTTAATATGTTGTAAATAATACACAACTGTCGTTAATAGTTTAAAAGCTATTCTTCAGATTTTTTGGTGATTAGGTATATTTTACACTATGGGTAATTGGAAATAATATGGGTAAAAGTTACAGATCTTATTTAACTTATTCTATAGTCCATAGCAAAGTATACCTTAAAAACTATATGATATGGTTGGATATATTCCTAACAATGCCCAGTATTCTAGATTTCGTAATATCTAGACACAATTCCTTAGGATAAAGTTTCAAATGGCGCCTATGTGGGTGGCACCTCTAGACCAGCTAAAATATTGCTCTGACCTCTATGGCGTAGTGGACGTTAAGTTAACTTTTCTATTCTCGTTGCGGAACAATTGATTTTTCTGTTTAGCCCGAAAATAACCCAAATCTGGTAACTTAGAGTTAGGTAGGTACTATTACAATGGTATCTAATTATCGATGCACTGAGATAATCTTTTGTTTATTATGTCGTCCACATTTTGCTCTACTTCTTCTTTTATCTACTTGGATTTTTGACAGTCAAACTCATGTCAATACCTACCTATTAGTTACTTTTAAATTGAGGACGTTTTGCTTTTAAAACGTTTTTTTAATTACATAAAAACTTTTTTTTGACACCATCTAACAACAGAGTCAGTTTATTCCACAAATCCCTCGTAACAAAAAAAAACCCTTGGGGAACTCTTAGGAGCAAAAACCTGAGCTTCAAATAGGTTCTTAGATCAGCCCGTATTACGAAATTTTACTCAGTCATAGAGCTATGCTTGCGTGACGTTTATGCCATAGAAAAGCGTTGCTCAAGCATAGTAGGATGACTGAGTAAGCTTTAATAATACGGGCCTTAGACTTCGATTTCCTTGATTCTTTTTTTATATGAAAGCTGGTGCTTCCCGTGTGGTCCCATTTTAATATGGTCTAGCTCTGACAGTAAGATCGATGTAAATCCATGAAAAAACTATAAAAGTTTTTTAAAACAAAGGAGAACAATCACGTTTCATACATTTTTGGACCAAAAGTTGAAAGTGCCGGCCAACGAAAAAAAATTACACATTTCGGTAGAACATAACGTCTCGATATTTTTTTGCTATGACGGCTATGTTGTGCTATTATTATTTAAGTGGTTAAATAAGGTCAAAAATTCTTAATTTCT
This sequence comes from Eupithecia tripunctaria, assembly GCA_955876795.1. Classification (NCBI taxonomy): domain Eukaryota; kingdom Metazoa; phylum Arthropoda; class Insecta; order Lepidoptera; family Geometridae; genus Eupithecia; species Eupithecia tripunctaria. The sequence goes on from OY041627.1 coordinate 6,381,480, forward strand.
GATATTTACTGAAAAATCGATATTTCACTAACTAACCAAATGAGTAATTTTTTATAAGGATATCAATGACTTATGAGTGAATAAAATGTCCCCTTTTAAGTGCATAATTCATTTATTTCTAGGTACCTACTTTCACTGACCTTATACACAATCTATCTTATCACAATCCTATCCTCCTTATCTGAGGAGGCCTAATTGACTCTTCTTGGTGTCTTGCAAAGATCATGCACAATATTAACTTATCTGGTTATAAAAATTGTGTATTTTGTAAATACAACCTAATAATTGGTAAAAAATAATTGGTAGTAATTATGAAATATCGATTTTTGACTTGAAATAACAATTCATATGTTGCACCTACAGCTTAGCCTTCATAACAAAAAATGGTGCTAATATTATGCTTAACCGGAATACACCAAAATTATTCGTTGGCCGGCATTTTTGATTTTTGGTCCAAAATGAATGATGTCCTTTAATTATTTAGATAGATATTGTTGGACAATTCACACAGCATTATCTAGCACTTTCTATTTACTGTATGATGAAAAAAAAATTCTACCCATAATTTGCGGCCCCTCAAAATCAGCCCCCCTAGGCTTCAGCCTACTTAGTCTGCTGGTAAATCCGCCACTATGTATATATATATATATATATTATTTATTTACTAAACTTATAACTTACCGCAACTGTACCACCCTGTACAAAGTCGGTACAACAAAGCCGTCACGAATGTGACCTATCCTATGATACTACACTTATCAAATACGGTTCATCAATGCAGTTTCAATCATAGCTTTTAACCCTTAAGGACAGAATGTCTAAGTCATAAGTTTTAACCCTAAGGGCACACATGTTGTTTCATTGTACATTCGCCGAGTTAACGCATTTAAGTGTCAATCCATTAGATTTTTTTTAAATATAATTTTATCCTTAGTTAACTAGTAGCAGATTAACTGTTTCACCGTTAGTTGTAACTTTCTTGTCAACTGTATTAAATAAATAAATAAATAATGCTGGACAATTCACACAGCATTATCTAGCCCCAAGCTAAGCAGAGCTTGTGTTATGGGTACTAGATAATTGATATACATAATACTATATACTACATACATAGATATTTTTTATTATTCATAGTAAACATCCAGAACGCCCTGAACAAATATCTGCAGATCGTACATACATTTGTCCCGAGGCGGGAATCGAACCCGCAACCTCCTGCGTCGCAGGCAGACCTTCGCCCACCGCGCCACAGAGGTCGTCAATATCGTATTTAAATAATGTTTTTCCATGTAACCGCCTATAATTAGTTGAGCACAATCTTTCTAAACCAATCTTACTCTATTCCATTGTGTAACTTCGCTGTGTATTAACTGTTGGTGGTTCAAATAAATAAAATAATAAATAAATTTACCGCCCAGTCACCGGTAGAGCTAATTGAAGATGTATATCCGCGTCATGGGCAGTGGAAGTGTTAAGGCACGAGTGTCAGTGTTGTATGCATCATTATAGAAGTTTGTCGAGACAGGTTTAACACATAGGTACATATGTAAATAAATAAATAATAAATAATGCTGGACAATTCACACAGCATTATCTAGCCCCAAGCTAAGCAGAGCTTGTGTTATGGGTACTAGATAACTGATGTACATAATACAATACACTACATAGATAGATATTTTTTATTATACATAGGAAACATCCAGAACGCTCTGAACAAATATCTGCAGATCGTACAAATATTTGTCCCGAATCGGACCTTCGCCCACCGCGCCACAGAGGTCGTCATATTTATGTTACTTATGATGAAAAAATATAATTGCTTTCGTTTGCAAATATCTTAGAAACCTATCCTACTAATATTATAAACGCGAAAGTTTGTTTTAAAGTATGTATGTATGTTTGTTGCTCTTTCACGCAAAAACTACTGAACGGATCGGGCTGAAATTCTGCATACAGGTAGTTCTAGGCCTGGGAAACACATAGGCTACTTTTTATCCCATAAATCAGTTCCCGTGGGATATGCGTGCGAAGCTAGAGCTCCGATTCTAGCTCAATCGCAGTAAACGTAGTCACAGCGCAGCGAATGTATTAAATCTTTTAAGTGATCGTAAAACGGCTAGTAAAATGCCCGTTAAGATTCGCACTTGAGGGTGGATAAGTCGTTAATGATTTCATACATATTTGATTTCGTTTTAAAAAACTATAAACTGTCTTGAATTATATAGTTCTTTTATGGATCCCATTGTCAGAACTGGACCGAATTAAAATGGGACCAGAAGGAAAGCGCCAGATTTCAAATAAAAAAAGAATCATGAAAATCGTACCACCCAGTCAAAAGTTCTGCGGTAATATTGAGAAACTCCTCCTTTTTTTGAAGTCGGTTAAAACGCATACAGACTGAGCTGATTATATTTGTATTCAAACAACAAAACGCCTAGTGAGTTTCAAAAATGATCAGTCAATAAAAAAAATTACAAAGCCTTGCTGTGCAAACAGACTTACTATAAAATAACAGATTATCTAGGGATGAAAATGAATACAGAGATTTAATATTTCTATATTATTAAAAAGTCAGTGGGGTGGTTTACTTAAGTCAATGGGGTGAAAATTCCCATCCACCCATTGACTTGGATAATGAAGCAGATGTGAATTTTTATTCCTATCCACCCCATTGGTGGGGGGGGGGGGGGGTCAATGGAAAGTTTCATACAAGTATATATAGAGGTATCATATAAAAGCTTTGGACGAGTTTTACAGAGGATAACTCTAGCAATAATTCCTCAAAGTTTGTATGAAATTGTATGACACCCATACAGCGGGCAGATGTATGATTAACATGAAATGTCCACGTATCTACTCTTGTGGCATTGCTAATCGAATCGCCTTACAGTCGTAAACTGGGGTTCGATGTGAACTCGGATCTCGCGACCGAATCCACTAACACTGGCACTACACTATCATGACATATAAGTATCAAATCAAAACAAAAACTTTTTATTTCCACAAATACAATAAATATACCATTGATTTATTAAAAACGAAGATAAGGCACTGGTTGCTCGAAAGTGGCAACCTCAAATTGTGTAAAATTGTGTTCTCCAACATCAGTCACCGGCGGCGGCACGGGCGGTCGTGATTCGCGTGAAATATTGTTGTCTCAGTCTCACTTCGGTCCTAGATACGTCTAGCGTCTTTGTTCTTCTTTGTATTGCACAGGACTGGAAATTTAACTGTGAGCGTATGTGTTTGCGTGTAGTTGTAACACATGCCAATTTTTGATTAAGCGCTGGGAGAACGTAACCTATCTTCCCTTTTTAAATCAATGCTTACTACTACTATTTACCAAGCTGTTTATATAGTAAAAATTTTACTTGTCTAAGTGCTTATTTTGTAAGTCTGAAAATAAACAATTGGATTATAGAATTAATAATAACGGAAATAAAGTGATATTTTTAAGCTATTGCATAGCTTCTATCGCGGGCTTTGAGCGTGGAGACCGAATCCAGAAATTCCGTAACGAAAATAATCTAACACTTTCCACTCCGACCGGCACAGCGGTGATACTTTTTAGTTTTGCCATCTATCGATGAATAGCAGAACTTTTAATGACTATGCAATAGCTTTACCGCGGCAGTCCCCTAGTGCCACACGTCTTTTTTTATTTCTGTTGCTTCGGTATGTATACTAAAGTAAAGTAGCAACGAAGAAACCTTTAGCCTGTTATTTCTTATTTTTCGTTAGTTCTGCTTCTGTTCTGCGCGCGGCTGCGTACGCCTAGTTTCTGTGAAAACGATTTAAGGTTATATTTCTTTCTCGTGGAAGGTTATTCTTATGGTGTTTCAACGCCAACTTCCTGACTCCAGGCTGCGACTGTGAATTTTTCGTCCTAGAAAAACCCCAATTGGGGTTTTTACTTGGGTTTTTATCAATCCATACTTGGTGGATGTACTCGCACTAAGCGGTTTTCCTCCACCTTTATTATTCGCACCGCAAAGGAATGGAACTCGCTCCCTGCCTCTGTATTTCCGGCCAATTACAACCTGGGTCTCTTCAAGACAAGGGTGAATAGGTATCTTCTAGACCTTCGTGATACACCGTCGGCCGCATCTTTGCTTTCAATCAGGTAAGATTGCGGTCAAACGAAGGTCTATTTACAGAAAGAAAAAATGGCTCGACCCAGGATTTAAACCCAGGACCGCATAATGAGTGGTTGAACTTGCTGACCGCTAGACCAACGAGGCAGTCAACTCTGGCACTAGGACTTCTGTATAGAACTAATGGGATAAAAATTGTCCCTGCAGTTCTGTGCACAAAACGACTGGGAAACCACACTAATATCATAAATGCGAAAGTTTTTATGGATGTCTGTTACCTCTTCACGCCGAAACTACTGAACGGATCTGGCTAAAATTTTGCATACAGGTAATTCTAATCCTGGAATCAAACATAGGCTACTTTTTATCCCATAAATCAGTTCCCGTGGGATAAAAATCACCTTTAAACGTTTCCATAAGAAAAATGCGTGCGCCTCTTCACGCCGAAACTACTGAACGGATCTGTCTAAAATTTTGCATACAGGTAATTCTAATCCTGGAATCAAACGTAGGCTACTTTTTATCCCATAAATCAGTTCCCGTGGGATAAAAATCACCTTTAAACGTATCCATAGGAAAAACGCGTGCAAAGCCGCGGGGCGCAGTAGTATAATAATAAAAATTCTAGAGCTTCTAGAATTTATATGTCCCAGTCTTTTCTCTTTCCTTTGCAATAAAATACTTAGAATTTTATGACAGGATCTCGCTTCGCTCGCTCGATAATATTAAAATTGTTTAGTCGTGTAGTTAATTGGATCCCTTCTTTTTACGATGTGAAGGTCATCTGGCATAGATTTCTTGAAGGAATCCCCTTTCCTTCAAGGTTTCAGAGTCAGAATCAGAGTCAAATCGTTTATTTCTTTAGACTTACACAGTATGCACTTAGACAAGTCAAATTTTTACTATATAAACAGCTTGATAAATAGTAATTACTATCAAACAAGAAATAAGGTGCAATTGACTCTAATTCACCACCACTTACCCTGAGAATTTTGGGGTTGCTTGGGGGAAATCGCTTTATCTCATAAGGCCGTTCTTCGTACTGTTCACACATGTACCTACTTATTTTATTTTATACTTGTTTTTGTTACTATTACGTCTAATAAAGTGTTTAAACAATCTTTATTAAAAAGAAAATCAAAATAAAGAATAAAAATAAATTATAATTGAAGCAATCGAGCTAACTGCAGACTGTTGCAAACAATCTATAGGTGAATGAAAAAGCCTAAAAACTTACTTCAAATTTCTTATTTATACCATAGTTTTGCGCGACAAATAGAACAGAATAACAAAATAAAATTAAGATCGTCCACCAACAAACCAAGAAATCAAAAATAGGTACATAAAAACACACACACCACAATATAGAACCTCTTCTTTCGAAGTCGGTAAATTCACAACCTACAACTACAATTATCCGGTAACCTCAAATATATCAATTAGTAGTTTATATAAATACAGTAATTATAGTTTGGCTACGCCCACCACCCGTGCGGAGTTTTGTTGGGATATGTCCGGTTTTTTGTGTAAAAGACGGGTAAACGTCCGACTTTTACAGAAATTATTTAGATAGCAATATTAATCGAATCTGTTGAGTTTTAATTTTGACAGTTATCATTTATTATTTTATTGTCCGCTTTGATCGTTGAATTTCCATTATTCGCTGTGCGTGTACTATAACGAAAATTTAAATATAAAAAAGACGTGTGGCACTCGGGGACTGCTGCGATAAAGCTATTACATAGTGTTAGCTTATTTTCGTTACGGAATTTCTAGATTTGGTCTCCACGCTCAAGGCCCGCAATAGAAGCTATGCAATAGCTTAAAATCAAAATTGTATATGTAATATTTTTTTTTGTATAGTTTAAAAGTAGATGCGATAAGTTTGGTTGCCACCAAGTGCAACTTCGCATCTCCTCCTAAACTATACAAAAAAAAACTATTACAGAGGTATTAAAAAAAGCTTATGATACGTATCACAAACTGGCCTTTCATTTTTTGAAAATTGGATTGTTCAACGAAATAATAAGATAAAAAAGTTGGCGGCGGTAGTTTGAGTCGGGGCCTTAAGTATATTTCTTTTGTCGCAAAAGGAATAATGAATAGAGAGTAGAATACGAAAAACACATTGAAAAATAAAATATAAGTAATGTGACAAAAATGGTTACAACTCAGCGTCTTAAAAGACGAGTTTAGTAACATTGAAACGTATACAATGGCTACTAAAACATTATTTTCTTTACCGACTTTTTTCATTTGGCCGGACATGCCCATCACTGGCCGGGTGGGGCCAGAACACCGTAATGATAGGGTCACGCTCACTATTATTGTTTTGTTTCGCTCTCAAACCCGATTTAACGCTTATACCCGTTATTAACACGTTTAACCTTTTTCTTCTAGTTTTTTAACGATGCAGTTTAGGGTTAATTTGTTTGTTTTTGCTGATCGATGTAGTTATTCTTTATGGTTATTCAATTTTATTGTTAGTAGTTTCTTACCGCGGTTTTGCTTACATGGTAGTTGTTCTATAGAAATGGGAGTTATTTCTCTATGCACATAGACTCCTTCTACTAGAACGTACTTACTTCTTCCGCTAGTGGACAAAAATTGAAGTGAATTGGAGTCAATTGCACCTTATTTTTTGTTTGATAGTAATAACTAGTTATTAAGCTGTATAAATAGTAAAAATTTGACTAGTCTAAGTGCTTATTTTGTAAGTCTAAAGAAACAAACGATTTGACTCTGACTCTGACTCAGAGAAATAACTCGAATTTCTTTGTATAATCATTAATCATTTTCGACCTCTGTGGCGTGGTGGGCGAGGGTTGATAAACAAATAAATAAATAAATAATGCTGGAGAATGCCCACCCCTGGTGGATATCCGTTAGTCGTCTCTTACGACTCCCGGGGGAAGAGTAGGGGTGGTGCAAAATCTAAGCCACACAGCATCAGGGGGACAGTCCGATCTACTATCTCTCATGTCCGTAGGTGTTGACCCTCTGTTACCCTACACGTGTCCTCTGGGTGCTAAGAGCGGTACTCTCTGGTGGTAGGCTTCGGCCGTGGCTTGTCACCACCCTCCAGACTGGGCCAGTCCGTGAAGCAACTCTGTTGTGTTTCGGAATGTGGTCCGGAGTAGCCATCTTCTAGACCTTCGTGATAGATACATCGTCGGCCGCATCTTTGCTTTCCATCAGGTGAGATTGCGGTCAAACGAAGGTCTATTTCTAATAAAAAAAACAGTGGTACCAAGTGAAACTACAGTCAAAAGCTAGTAAAAAACTCAAGTCTCTGTCCCGCCTCTCAAAACTCCGTATTTTCTTAAACATAAGCACTCTTAATACTATCTAACGGAATTTTTGAGTACATATAGTGCAACCAAATTATCTTCACATAGCTATAAAGTTACGTGTGCGTTTGAGTTATTCCCAACGTCTTACGTAAACGCACCTATGTTTAACGCGGAAAAGTCAAACTTGGAGCAAGTATTTTTTTTAGCTATATTGAAAAATTGCGGTAGGTTAATCATAATCATTCAAACAACATGGCCGGAGCGCGGAAAATATTTAAGTTTGTATCTATAGAAGACTTTCATGATTTCAGAATAAAAAAACTCGCTGGGACAAATTCATGCAAATAATTCTTATTTTCAAAACATGATATCTATTGCTATTTTCATTATTTTGTGATACAATGAGTGTTATTTTCACAACTGCATCCATTTTCATGAGCATGCAATCATTCATATCGTCTGGCATCTTTTTACCTCGTCAATTTATCATGCATGGGCTCTTCGATATCCTTTATAATTATCAGCCGAACCATAAGTAGTGAAATTGTAAAATTCACTAACTGCAATGGTAAAGATCAATACAATATAATTATCATTACAAGAAAATCGACACACCTGCAAATGTGTGTGCAGACAGACAGTCTGCAAGTAAAATGACATTTGCAGTAATCTGGACCTCCCATAACCATAATCAAGTTTCTGATTTGTTTTTGTGTAGGCCACTAAGCGGCGGAAATCGTCTTAGTGAGTAGCGACTTAGCTACTAGACAGATAATCATGTGGCACTGTACTTACAAATGACTTGTCATTGCTTATAATAGTGAACTGTAAAAATATCTATAGAAAACAAAATGGCTGCTGTGACATAAGATGGTTTAAAGAAATGATCGTTTGGTTTAACAAATGAAAACTCCTAGATCTATAAATATTTATTTTAATTTTATTTTACTTAGCTATTGTTTGTGCACTTAATACACGAGTGAAAGTGTCGCCGCCACCTATTTTATCTTATCATTACGTTTAACACAGGAAATTCAAAAATCCATTGTACAGTTTGTGGTATCTATTATGTTATACACGGAGTTGAAGTAAAGATACGAAGTTGCCCTTTTTGGCCACCAAACTCTATTTCCGCATCTCTGCCTAAACTAAAATAAACTTAGTACTTATCCCTTCAAATTGTTACTGGATAGTTTTCGAAAATGGTTCCTAAATTACTTAATTGTCTGTATTTTAATTTGTTCATAATTTATTCAATAATTTGATAAATAAATAGAGTTTAGTTGGAGATATAAATAGGTAGAGTTTACTTTGAGATTATCTATTTATTTAATTGGGCAGTATTATAGCACAATATAACTTGTGAAATGCCAATTGCAATTAGCTCAATAATTGTGAATACCAGTTCTAAGTTGTTGATATTCTACGAGTGCTTTTTTTCTTTTTTTATAACAATTTATTAAAAAATCTTGAATATTAAAGAAATAACGGATGAAGTCTCTTATTCAAATAGTCCAACGTAACCAGTACGTAACCAGTACGTTATCAATCCGAATTAGATTTCTACGCATATTAATCCCAACTTATTTAAACCCGTAACAAATAGTATTTTAACATCTTAATCTTCCAATTAAAATGTTATTTAGGCACTCAATTGACTCAACACTACCGGAAGCGCGGTATTAGAGTCAATATCTGTCAAAAATAATGTCATTATGTGTCGCTTCTCACGATTCTATTTGCATATTTTTAATTATGTGTTATTTATTGAATGCGTAGTCACGCCTTTGGAACTAACAGTCGTGGTTTTGTTGTTATCGATATAATTTTTTATGTTTGTCAATACAAACTTTTATCCCTTAGATTTTTAAGGGATGAACTTTCACAGAAAAAATCAGCTTTACCAAAAAAAAAGATTATATCCGTACAAAATATTGGAAAATGCCAATATATTCTAAATATTTTAACTTTCTTCATGAAATCATGCATGGTAGAACTTTTAATTAATGTTATTTTCATTTTGTTTCAGAAATCTAAGATGGTCGGCGCTGAATAGGAACCCAACAACAAAATGGAGTCTCTAGAAGAAAGACTTCATGACACCAAAAACAACAGAATACCAACAATTCAATCCATAGAAGAAGCGAAAAGTAAAGAAAAAATGGCACAAGTAGACCTAAAACGATTTTGCAAGAGATCGAACTATGTTCTGTATAATGATTTTTATAGAGACGAAATTAAAAGAAACCTGCCAAGGGAAACTGGACTCTATACATATTGCTGTATAAGCGTAATACTTAGCTTTATTCTAGGACTATCTATCGGTATCATTCTAATGGGGTCAAATCCCGAAATTAAAAAATTCGAAAAACCACGACATTTCAACAACCCAAACTCTATCAAGACTGAAGTAAAAGAAAGGGAACGATATACAGCTGTTTCTTTCACTGGAGAGCACAGCAAGTTTGACAAAGAAGTTTATCCTAAAGGTTTGACGGAAGTCATGAAGGAAATACTAAAAGATAATAAGGATACAAATCACAGACATAGAATAAATAAAGTCAATGTTTCATTCATTCCTAATGACATGACTGTGCTATATGATAACGTATATTGGGGGAATGAAGTCGAAAACGCGATGCCACAAGGTTACGGTGAGAATACAGCCGAAATTTGGGACAGTTACGTCAGCCAAAGTGAGATAATAAAAATGGAGGCAGGCTGTGGTCGAATGCAAAACAGACTTGTGACTTTCAAGGACGGTATACAAGCTTGTGTTCGATACAGACAGAACACTGATCAGATCCAAGGAGAAATATTTAGTTTCTACGTTGGCAGACTACTAAATCTTACTAATTTAGCACCGTCTGTTGTCAAAGTCGTTGATTTGAAAGATAAACTATGGAGAAACGTTGCTAAAGATATAGCTGTAGCTCTGTGGAACACAAACAGAGCTGTGGTGCTAACTCAGTACATTCCTAGCTTAGAATCAGCTACAATACCTGAAATATTTAAGCCCTCGAATCGTCATCTAAACAAATACGATATCCTAAAGATGTTACAGAAAGAGAACGATACAGACGCGAAGCAAACGCTTCTAGATAAACTAAGAAGCAAAAAGGTTAAACCAGATAAGGATGTAGAGTCACAAAACTTCGATCATATTGATATGAAACTTAGCAAAAAAACTGTAAATGACTTTCTTGAATTAGCGCAATGGTCAGATTTGATTATATTCGATTATTTAACTGCAAATCTGGACAGAATCGTCAATAATCTGTTCAACTACCAATGGAATGTCAATATTATGGATGGACCAGCTCATAACCTAGCTCGAAAGATGGACAGTGGTCTTCTTGTGTTCTTAGACAACGAAAGCGGACTTCTCCACGGCTATAGATTATTGAAAAAGTATAACATATATCATAGCTTAATGCTAGACAATTTGTGTGTGTTTAGAAAGAGAACTATAGACAGTTTGAAGAGCTTATACGCTCAGTCAGTGGGTGCGAAACTAAGTGATATATTTCATAAGAAGAATAGTGTAGTTATAAGGGATATTTTGCCGCCATTGCCGGATAAAAATGCGAAAATATTACAAGAACGAATAGGAAAAGTTTTGAGTCAAGTAGACAAATGTGTGCAGAGTTTTAGATAGCTGTCATTATTTGACACTGAGAAGGTTAAAAGCGAGACTTCTATATTTTTAGTAAACTCTGAGAAATACTTAAAATATTTAAAAGTTTGTTTGTGCCTTAATTTTAGGTTATATATCACTGGAACAACTGCTTTTTGCTAGCCTATTTTTTTTTTTCAAAAAAAGTATCGGAACTTCTAATACTTACCTAAAGTATAAATAATGTAAAAGTAAAAAAACTTTTAAAAACAAGCAACACCTTTTATATTCTTTATAGCAAAATTCTTTGAAAAGACAAATCCAACGAACCCAAACTCGACGGGGTTAAGTCTTTTCGTTTAGGAGTTTATATGGCCACCTTTTGACCTTTCTGTCTCCATCATCAGATCATCTCGATGGTTGCTTATAAGCTTGACATTGCATTGTCACCGAACTTACATAAGTATACAAAATTTCAGCTCAATCGGTTGAAGATATCTGCTTCAACATTGAGTTGCAAGATTCCAACACAACTACATACATACATACATTGCAAGTTAAATAAAAGCTCGTTTCGTATATCGAAAGTTGTCGTAGACTTTATTTGGATTACGTCATTGTTTTTCGTTCCAAAATGTAAATTTTCATTTATGAAAATTTTCTGATCAATTAGAATTTTTCTGATATCAAATTTTGGCTGTGACATTTTTGTATTGAGTCACTTCTGTTTTGTGTTTTTTAGGATTTCCTCTTAACCTTCTCAGTGAAACGTGATATTTTGAGCATTTTTGATACCAAATAAATAGTTATTTATTGTACCTATGAACATATTATTAGTAAAATAAATATCCTGTTATGTGCCAGTAAAGATATTTAATTCTAAGTTAGCATTGTAAATATAATTCTTTATTTAAACTGCATTTTGTTTGTATATTCTATATTGTTTTGTGTATCTTGCCATTTTTTCTGAACTTTTTTATGTTTGCTTTATATTTTTGACATTAATCATCAACTTAATATGTTTCAATTAGGTATTTATACTAGATACTTATTTTTTGTAAAAATATTGTAAAATAACTGTAAAATAAACCTATCACTACTATTTTATAAAATAAATAATTTGAATGATTATTTTGTTTTCCTTTCGATAGGTACCTATTGTTATAGACCACAGACATTCGCTGGTACAGGTTGCATGGGATATACTGTATGAACGCGTGAAAAACGTGTTTTTACTATTTTCTAGGTTATACAAATTTAAATTAGAGTCATCACACTAATATTATAAAGGCGAAAGTTTAGATGGATGGATGTTTGTTACTTCTTCAATCAACAGATCAGCCTGAAGATTTTCAATTAATTATAACGACTTTTATGCAATACAGAGAGATTCACATCTTACCCTGATTTAAAATTAGAATCACACTTATATTATAAATGCGAAAGTTTGTATGGATGGATGGATGTTTGTTACTTCTTCACGCCAAAACTACTGGACGGATTTGGCTGAAATTGCATACAAGTAATTCTAATCCTGTAATCAAACATAGGCACAAGCCTGAAATTAATAAAAAAAATATTATGAGTACTTGCAATGTGTAACAAGCTAAACTAAACAACAATTTATGACCTGTAATGCACATCACATTATCAAATAAATGAACTTGAACTAGGCTACTTTTTATCCCATAAATCAGTTACCCTAGAATGAAAATCACCTTTAACGTTTCCATTGGAAAAACGCGTGCGAAGCCGCGGGGCGCAGCTAGTTATAAATATGAATGCCAAGCTGTGGGCAGGCTTAGAATTTATACTACCCCAACTTCCTACACTTCCTGTAATACAGCTTAATAACTTTTTAAATCTAATAGCTTATTACATTCTAACGACTTATGTTATACATACATATATTATAGCTACTTACAATACTTTTGCCATACCGGGGGCGGGCAGCAGCGCTCCTGCAGAACAATTCTACCACCGAACTGCGATCGCCAACCCGCATGCCCAACGTGGGGATTACGGGCATTAATTAAACCCCATTAAGGCGTTTATCAGTGGGAGGCCTGCGTCCAGCAGTGGACCGATACAGGCTGTTGGGGTGAGGTGTATCTAAGTGATCAGCAGAGACTCTCTCTCTCTCAATGCCTTAGGGCCGTATTATGAAAGCTTACTTAGTCATCGATCTATGCTTCAGTAACGCTTTTCTATGGCATAAACGTCACTCAAGCATTGATCTATGCTGAGGAAGCTCTCATAATACGGGCCTTAGACTTCGAGTATTTTAAACTGTCATAACTCCAGTACCACTCGAGACAGACCCAGGCAGACGTTGTTGGTTTTCTATAATATCAGATATATATCGAGAACAGATAGATAACACTTTATTATACAACAAAGGAAAATAAAATCAAATGACATACTGGATAGGAATTGGCCACTTTCTCAACTCGGTGTACAAGCTAATTTTTTTTATAGTAGGATGAGCTAGGAAAAAAACACTGGAGGAAAAAATGAAATGAAACTTTAAAAACGCGTGCGAAGTCGCGGGCAGGACCTGTATTGATTTGCTAACCTCAACCTCAACAACCTGTATTGGTCCACTGCTGGACGAAGGCCTCCCCCTGATAAGCGCCTTATTGGCGTTTAGCTCGTGGAGGGTAATGCCCATAATCCATACGCTGGGCATGCGAGTTGAGGATCACAGTTCGGTGGGAGAATTGTTCTGCAGGGGCGCTGCTGACCGCCCCCGGTGATATCCCTTGTCGCCTCTTACGACACCCATGACACCCACAGGATGAGGGGGTGGTGCAAATTCCAAGCCAGCACCACACAACAGATGATTTACTAAGCACGTCTATAATCATGTTAAACTAGCTGCGCCCCGCGGCTTCGCACGCGTTGTTCCTATGGAAACGTTTAAAGGTGATTTTTATCCCTCGGGAACAGATTTACGGGATAAACAGTAGCCTATGTTTTATTCCAGTATTAGCACCTGTATGCAAAATTTCAGGCAGATCCGTTCAGTAGTTTTGGCGTGAAGAGGTAACAAACATCCATCCATACATCCATACATCCATACAAACTTTCGCATTTATAATATTAGTGTGATGTGATTTGAAAACCTTTTTACAAAACCAGCCTGGAATGTTAGGTATTTTAGGTTCCCACTCTTAATTTAGCTTCGCAAGCACTTTTGCACTTAAAACGAAGATATCAGAATTTATCGTGTTGTTTCTTAAACTGGTTTAGGGTGTATGTGAGCCTCCAATCTAAACACAGAACAAATATTATAACTCTGTTATTTAAAACTAGCTCCTGGCTGCGGATTCGCACGCCTTTTAAAGTAGGTACCTATAATATAATGCTACACAACAATCTAGAGCTCACACCTCTCCTCAGGAGTCTATATTGTTCCACACACAAGAAGATTGACGAAAGCAAAAAAACAAAATTGACTATAGGGGTAAATATACAATATTTATTTATTTATTTATTTATTTATTTATTTATTTATTTATTTATTTATTTATGTATTTATTTATTTATTTATTTATTTATTTATTTTATTTTATTTTATTTATTGGTACACAAAACAGAACACAATCGGATCATGTGTTCCAAAACATGCATACACAACATGATTTTATAATAATAGAGCAGTGAGGTGTAAGCATAGGTACTACGAGTACATTATCAAAATAATAGAAATACAGTTAAAAAGTTGGCTACATACTTAATACTAATAATGTAACAGATGTGGAAATTTATACAATTAAGAAATTAATAAATAATCAATCAAATAACAATCTGCTGGACTCTATAACTAGTGCCGCGTCGACGGCTATATTCACCAAAGAAGGGAATTCTAGTGGACAGGGCTTACTACAGTGTTGACGAATTCTTAGGAGACTAACTCGAAGACTTCGCCGTGTGGTGCCGGCGGCATAGAATTTGCACCACCCCTATTCTTCCCGCGGGTGTCGTAAGAGGCGACTAAGGGATATTTACCGGGGGGTGGGCAGCAGCGCCTCCTGCCGAACAATTCTGTCACCAAACTGCGATCCCCAACCCGCATGCCCAGCGTGGGGATTATGGGCACTAACCCCCATGAGATAATAGCCACTAAAGGCGCTTATCAGGGGGAGGCTTGCCTCCAGCAGTGGACCAATATAGGCTGCTGAGGTAACTCGAAGACGCCGATATCGTTGATCCACACGTATCTTGTCGTCGTTATTGTATAGGATTGTCTGTTTTCTTAACCGAGTTTACAAAAGGAGGAAGATCTATGGTTGGGAACGCGTGTCAAAAGTGTCAAGGATTGAAGTTCTATGTTCGGATGTATGATTACGATTGCTATTGTAGAGAGAATAATTCCCAGCTGGTTCCATAATACTTATAACTATCCAAGGTTATAATTTTCGTTGTAGAAGGTTGCGGGTTTAAATCCCGTCCAAGTAAATAAAATTGAGATATCCAACTAATCTTATAAACGCGAAAGTTTGTAAACATGTACAACGAGCAAAGCGAAAGAAACTGAAAGAGCAACAAACATATGATTGTTGCTCTTTCACAAAAAACTACGGAACGGATCGGGCTGAAATTTTGCATACAGGTAGCCTGGAACAACACAGGCTACTTTTTATCCCATAAATCAGTTCCCGTGGGATAAGAAACACCTTGTGTTGTGATAGCGTCTGTTCAAAAAGGGAGGAGACATTGGAATTGAATGCGCGCGTGTGCCAATAATATTTGACAACTTTTGTTGCGTTGACAACACTGCTCCGTCATTGCAGTACGACTAAAAGTGTTAGTTCACCGTAACGACACGACTCTTCTCTTTTTGAACAGACTCTAATCGGTAAAATCATAGTAAGATAGAAGAAGAAATGCTAGAGTGGTATAGTAATATAATAAGAGAAAGATAATCATACCAAGTCCCAATAAAACTGCAAAAGTTTGTTTGTTATTATTTCATTTGATACACATCGGTTTCTTTTACAACATCCCTGCTAATCAAAGTGGGTTGCTAATATATATGTATATACATGGGTAGGTAAACGAAAAATTTGTCTTAGGCCTGTTAACGGAGACGTGGGGCGTGCAGCGACCCCGTCATTGCACGCGTAAACACAAACATATCGCAATGTACGGTGATGTTTATGAATAGGCTGGGCGTGCAGAGTGGCGGTGCACGCCGCGTGCGACTAGTCAAATCAAAAAACATCGCGTCTAAAATCACTTCTCCGTAAACACACTCCACCAACACCGTATGTTTGAATTCTGTGCGGGCGCGCGCCCCGCGTAAACAAGGCATTAGGCTTTTTGCGTTAACTGTACCAGCTGAAAACTCTGAAATCTCGTGGTATTTACTGGGAATGAAATAACTTTACCTATATTGGTCGATTGAAAATGTCGCACTCAAAGTATGAAGTTTAACATTCAGGCCCGTATTATGAAAACTAACTCAGTCGTGGATCTCTGCTCGAGAAACGCTTTTCTATAGAATAAACGTCACTCAAGCTTAGATCTATGACTGAGCAAGCTTTCATAATACGGGCCTCAGATAACAATATATTTCACATTTATAATAACCTCGATTTGACGACTGATGTAGCGCGGCGGGCGAAGGTCCGTAGCGACTCAAGAGGTTGCGGGTTCGATCCCCGCCTTGGAACCAATGTTTGTACGATCTGCAAATTTTTGTTCCAGTGTTCTGTGTATTTATTTATTTATTTATTCAGGGCAACCAACTAGAGATAACACAAGAAATACAAATTTTAAAACAAAATACTTGAAACTAGTGCTCTCTAAATTACAGGTTAGCCACAAAATGCGTAAGTATTATATGTATAGTAAAAAATATCTAGCTAGTTACTATAGAAACTTTCGTAGCTTGACGAATTCATTATGAATATAAGCGGGTTAACTACGAACCTTGTTTGTGTTGGAAGAACACCAAAGTTTCATCCCTTAACGAGACATCTTCAGGGCGAGTGCGGTTCTAGACTCGCGCGTACCGCATCCCTTCATGCACCGTTAAGGAATGAAAAGTTGGTGTTCTTCCAACACTAACAAGGTTCGTAGTTTACCCGCTTATATTCATAATGAATTTCTAGCTAATATAATGTATCGTATTATCTATATATATCAGTTATCTAGTACCCATAACACAAGCTCTGCTTAGCTTGGGGCTATTAGATGCTGTGTGGAATGTCCAGCATGAATTATTTATTTTATACCTACGTTTGTAGAAGGATGTCCAGCAGTGGAGGTAATGCTGATAAAGTACCTACCTAAATAACGCGAACAAAGTCAGGCGCGGCGCATTATTGTATAACCCGCATACCTGCACTTAAAGCGAAGTGAACTTCGGGCGACCGATTAAGTTGTAACGACAAGATCGCTTGTGCTTATTGGGTCTGGGTTCCGTAGATTGCAATTAAATAAAAATAAGTAAAAATAAAATAAAAAGAGCTTTGTTCCATATCAGATTTTGAATAAAAGTAATAAAAGTAATAAAAGTAATTAAAAAAAATGGGACGCACATTTTAATTGTTGAGTCTATGTGTCTACCAAATGTGGTCACGGAAAGCCAGAGACCGAAACCACTGGAGATCCTTGTAGGAGACGTACACCGCCGAAAGCAGTCCATATCAAGATTTCAATTAATACGCTTTTATCATGAATGTAAGTTGGTTAACTACGAACCTTGTTTGTGTTAGATAGATAGACTATATACACTTCTTCTTCTATATAGACTTCTTCCGCTAGTGGACAAAAAATTGAAGTGAATTAAAGTCAATTGCACCTTATTTCTTGTTGATAGTAATAACTATTTATCAAGCTGTTTATATAGTAAAAATTTGATTTGTCTAAGTACTTATTTTGTAAGTCTAAAGAAATAAACGATTTGACTTTGACTTTGACTTTGACTCTTTATTGGGTACACAACACAAACAGCAGAGGAAAAGTAACAAAAAAGAACAGTAACAAATATCAAAGGCACACATAATTAAGTACATATGTACAGGTAAACAGGTAGGTAGGTACCTAGTGAACATGTGGTAAAAAAGAAAAAAGTGAAGGCTCTATTAGTGTTGGAAGAACACCAACGCGTAATACACTTTTATTATTTTTAAATGAAAACGCTCTAATTATTAGCTGAATTAGCAGGCCATATTTTATTTTATTTACATTTATATACACTCAATGCGTTGGTCCACAGCAGGGTCAGATTTGATACATAAGGGTCCCTCCTGAGTGGCCTGAAAGTTGGAGAGTAGTAAGTAGCAAAGTCTTTATGTTGTTCGTTTACATACCATACCTACCTAAGTTAAGTTTAAATAGTTATGTTACAAATAAAGATTTCTTATTCCTATTCTAGTGTCAATTTAAATGACGCCAAAACTAGACTCATTTGACAGCACTAAAAATTACACCACACATTTGAGAGGACCGTTTTCTGCGGTGAACTGCGACGTAGCCTCGATATAAAGGTTCCGTTTTCCCCACACGGACCCCTAAAATCTGTTGTCACACTGCTAGGACATTTCTTAATGGTTGCCACATTAAGGATAAAACCAAAGCAGCGGCATGAATCATAGCGAGCCTGCCTTAAGACCCTGATAAGGGGGGTATGGGCAAAGAATAACATGTAGACCGGCACTTCGAGCTATTTACCAGAATATTCAGTCTCTTTTTTATAGTGTTGACTAGCTGCACCCCGCGGCTTCGCCCCCGTGGAAATTTATCTCACATCCCACGGGAACGGGATAAAAAGTGTATATGTCCGTCTCCTTGTTTTAAGCTACCTCCCTGCCAATTTTCAGCCAAATCGGTCAAGCCGTTTTCATGTTATGTCGTGACAACGGAAAACGGGTTTCATTTTTATATATATAGATTTAAATGTTAACGCCTTCACTTCCCGCTACCGGGGTGGATGACATCGGCGTTTAGTGCCATTAGGACCCGAAAGGCAGCCCATTGTCTTATATTATATAATATCGTCTCTTTGTAAAACAAAACTACACAACTTCAACTAAACTACACTACCTACGTACTACAACTTTGAACGAAATGAAAAAAATGTAGAAGTAGGTTCCTAAACAATGTTTTGTTTGTATTTTACTCTAGACTCTAGATTAAAAAAGACTCTTGTCTAGAGGTAAAGTCTTAGAGACAAATGTTACCAAAAAATATATAATTTAATTTTAGATTTGGACAATCGTAGTTCTTTGCCGTGATTTTAATATTATATTTGAATACCGTAATTATTAATAATACTTATATTTGATTCATATGATTGACTCAACATAAACTCTAGATATAGCAAGTAATTTAAACAAATTTTACGGATGCAGATTTACAGACTTAAAAAATAAAGATAATTATGTTTGTTTTCAGTAAAACTTCCTTCAATATTTTTGGTAGAGTTATTTCCCCATATCACATGGCCGTGAAACATTCTGTATAAGCGAAGGTTGATCTATGCTTGTTACCCCTTTACAATGGAATTTGGTACCTGGATATATTAAATCTTGTAATTAAACACAGTCTAATAATAATAAATAAATACAATAACATAAAAAATAAATAAATTACAGTATCCAATACAATGTAAGGTAGGTTTGTCAACAAAATAAATGATTTATACAAAGAAAATTAATTAATAATGACGTCAATTATCCTCACTGCGCACTACTCTAAAATACTCAGTCTTCGTAGGCAAAAAATATGTTCAAAGCCACATCTGTCCCGTCTCATCTTTGGCTAAAAATCGGTCGGGAGGTCTCAGTTTTGACATGCGTAGCTCGAGATAGCAAAGCTAAGTGTTTCACATACCTTATAGTTATATCCGTCTACTTAAACCCTCTTTTGTGGTATTACTACTTAAGTAGCAAATTAACACACCTTTTTAGTGCCCTCTAAAAAGGATGAGGTTCTTAATTTGACTTGAGCACTAATAAATGCAGTTAATGGCGTCTATTCAGATGTCGCCAAAACTAAACTAAACTAATTCGACAGTACTAAAAATGTCGCTGTCCCTGTCATAACTATCAAAATAATAATGATGCCATCATTTTTAGTCCTGTAAAATTAAAAAATAATAAATAATATTGGACAATTCACACAGCATTATCTAGCCCTAAGCTAAGCAGAGCTTATGTTATGGGTACTAGTTAACTGATATACATAATACAATACACTACATAGATAGATATTTTTTATTATACATAGAAAACACCCAGAACGCCCTGAACAAATATCTGCAGGTCGTACACACATTTGTCCCGAGGCGGGAATCAAACCCGCAATCTTAAAAAAATAGTATAGTCTTTTTTTGGCGGCATCTAAATAGAGACCATTAAGAATGATAGTGAATAAAACCAACTTACCTTCTTTTTTATTTAATTGTTAACCAAATAGGCTAACTATGGTTTATCCATTTTGAATGAAGCATGTTAGTAAACAAACTACGATACAAATAACAAAATCTCACTTGCTTGGCGTTTCAGATATTATTGTAAGCAATTTTTATTGAAGGGAGGATCTAAAATAGACAAGTAATGTAAATTACGTATAAAAGGACGCGCCAACAAAGTGAATTTTAGGTTAAGTATGGGCGGTTTCTTTACTAACATGCTTCATTCAAAATGGACACGGTATAGTTGACTAAATTTGGAAAATTGGTTTTTAACATCACCCTATTTGAGCCTTGAAACAAAACTCTACCACTAGAGTCTGTTCAAAAAGATAAGAGTCGTGGTGTTACGGTGAACACTTTTAGTCGTACTTCAATGACAGAGCATTGTTGTCAACGCAACAAAAGTTGTCAATTGGCACACGAGCTCCATCACTTCCCACGACTCTCTTTTTGAACAGACTCTAGCAGTTTAAAAGATTTGTCGGTTTTAATTTTCGACATTAGCTGTCTTTTATGGTAGTATCTGTCACTTTATTATACATATCTGATGACTGATTATTATGTTACCTATACATGACAGTAAGTGTTAAACGTGACAGTTTATGTCAATTGTGTGACACCACCAGTTCGGTGGCCATGCTCGCGGGCCTGGAATTAGAATTATTTATTTAGGTAAAACAACAATGTTAAATTTTAGTTAGTAGTGCCATAAAGCCAATGTTTTTTTTTATCAGAAATAGACCTTCGTTTGACTGCAATCTCACATGATGGAAAGCGAAGATGCGGCCGACGATGTATCACGAAGGACTAGAAGATGGCTACTCCGGATCACATTCCGATACACAACAGAGTTGCTTCACGGACTGGCCCAGTCCGGAGGGTGGTGACAAGCCACGGCCGAAGCCTACCACCAGAGGGTACCGCTCTTAGCACCACCCAGAGGACACGTGTAGAGTTAGACCCCAAAAGTTAGAGTTAGAGTTAAGTTAGTTTATCTAGACACAGAGTTCACACCTGGCTATTTAAGAGGTACATAATATATTAATTAAAGTAGGTAGGTAGGTACTTATAAACTAAACATTAAAGTGTTCAAAAGCTTATCTCGCAGAGAGAGGTTTTGGGTATTACGTTCTTCTCAGGGAGTCGAGTCCCACTAATTCTGGTACCTTTATGTGTCTGTGTCAGAGTCAGAGTCAAATCGTTTATTTCTTTAGACTTACAAAACAGGCACTTAGACAAGTAAAATTTTTACTACATAAACAGCTTGATAAATAGTAATTACTATCAAACAAGAAATAAAGTGCAATTGACTCTAATTTACTTCAATTTTTTGTCCACTAGCGATTAGCTCTGTGGTCCCAGACCAGTTTTCGTAAACGAATTTCCACACTTAATTATTATTATTTTTTTATTTATGCAGTGCACATTAATAAGTTACTTCTAAAGAATGAGCCCTAGTATGATTCCAATCTAACCACAACGTGGGCTAATGAGTAATTTAAATTTAACTTAAATTGCTAGCAGAGCTTAAGGCCCATACACCAGCGAAAGTGGCGCCCAAAACTATTATGTCTTATTATTACGTAAACGTAATAATAAGACATAATAGTTTTGGTTTTGAAAATTCCTGCGTTAAAACGCAGGAATTTTTAAAAGTCCTACGTTCAGTTTGTGGTATCTATTATAAGCTATTTATTAATGCCTCTGTAATAGTTTCATTTTGTAAAGCTTAGGAAGAGATACGAAGTTGCGCTTTTTGGCCACCAAACACTATTTTTGCATCTCCTCCTAAAGCATATGAGATAAAATTATAAAAGAGGTATTAAAAAATAGTTTATAATAGATACCACAAATTGAACGTAGGAATTTTAAAAATTCCTATGATAAACGTAAAAATATGATAAAATAGGAATTGCTGTCAGATTGGCTCGGGTATGCGCCTTAAACTAAGAATTCACTAACACCTTTTCTTATTGTCTGTATGTCAAATTTATAGGAAGACACTTTGTTCTTGTGTTCTTTAGTTTGTTTACGCTACATTTCACTAATATTAATTTATTGCACTAGGTACACTAACTCAAAGGGTTATTTTCCGTTGAAGCCTTCTTATAAGGTCTGTATTGTAAAGGAGCTGGATGAAGCCTTAGTTGAAACCACGCTAAATAAAAAAAAAGACGTGCGGCACTCGGGGACTGCCGCGGTAAAGCTATTGCAATGCCATCTAGAGGCGAGTTGCTGAACTAAAGAGACAAACGTCAAGGTTTTTTCGTTACGGAATTTCTGGATTCGGTCCCCGCGCTCAAGGCCCGCGATAGAAGCTATGCAATAGCTTAAAAAGAAAAAAAAGGTATCTAGGTACAGTAAAATCTACTCTCCAATATTCATATTTCATGATTAGCTTCTATTGCTTCACAGCTAAAGCTCATTATTCAAAGTTATGTACATAAATAGTTTGTTATAATCAATCGAAATGGTCAAAACTGACTGGATTTCGCATTCCTCATTCAAAAATGAAAGAGGTTTGACAAATGGTGGATGTGGCTTACGAAGTGAAAAATTGGATGCGGTATTTTTCAGATTTTTTGTTGATGAAAGTTTGTCTTATACAGTAAGTATACTACTAATAATGTATATATTCTCATGATATCCTTTTAACACAACCATAAACAATTAAAATTAATAGATAATCCTGGACAACACTTCACACACAGCATCATCTAGCTAGATCTTTGTTGAAAAACTCATAATAAGTAATATAATAAGAAATTAATGAAAAAACTAAACTTTTTGAACCTAGCTTTTTA
Organism: Eupithecia tripunctaria; assembly: GCA_955876795.1. NCBI lineage: Eukaryota > Metazoa > Arthropoda > Insecta > Lepidoptera > Geometridae > Eupithecia > Eupithecia tripunctaria. The sequence goes on from OY041627.1 coordinate 6,404,714, forward strand.
TTCAATTTTAGTTCAATTCATTCAAGGAACCAAACAAAGTTTACGAATTTTATATTTTTTTGTGTTTTTAACCACCGTGAGTAATGTGATTTAGGGCTGGTTTGACAATCAAACTTCGTTCGCCCCATATTTGAATGAACATTTTTGTGTGTGCGGTAGCGGTGTGGTCATCTGCGACCTGTAATTTTATAGATATGTAGTGTAGATAGATAGGTATGTAAATACTTTCTTGTACCACATGAGACAGATAACAATACAGAAATAAATACGAAGATCGAAGAAGGTCGCTCTTAGAGGTGGCCTTATCGCTAAGAGCGATTTCTTCCAGGCAACATTGTAATGGACTAGTCATGTAAGAACGTGATTGTTTTAAAAAACTATAGACCGACTTCAATTATATGGTGTTATCATGGATGCCATTTTGCCACAGTCAGAACTGTACCAAATTGTAATGGAAAGCACCAGCTTTCAAATAAAAAACAATCATCAAACTCGGTTAAATAGTCAAAAGTCATAGATTGCATTTTAAGAACTGGACCAAATTAAAATGGAACTACACGAAAAGCACCAACTTTCATTTAAAAAAAAATATCATGAAAATCGGACTATCAGTTAAAAGTTCTGAGGTAACAAACATAAAAATAAAATACAGTTGAATTGAGAACCTCCTCCTTTTTTTGGAGTCGGAAAACTAGAAGGCGGCACTCGAAAAATAAATGAAAACAATACATAAGATGTTCACACACGGCGGCTATAATGTAGAGATGTACATTATAGCACGATACATCTCTCTATATTCATTCATCATTCATACATTCCATAGAAATCGTCAGGAGACCACATACTACAGCTGTAACCATTGATTTATTAAAAACGAAGATGAGGTAGGTACTGGTTGCTCGAAAGTGGCAACCTCAAATTGTGTAAAATTGTGTGCTCCCACATCAATCACCGTCTGACCGGCGGCACTCGTGAAATATTGTTGTCTCGATCTCACTTCGGTCCTAGATACGTCTTTCCGTCTTTGTTCTTCTTTGTATTGCACAGGACTGGAAATAAAACTGTGAGCGTATGTGTTTGCGTGTAGTTGTAACACATGCCACTTTTTGAATAAGCGCTGGGAGAACGTAACCTATCTTTCCTTTTTAAATCAATGGTTGTATTATATATTTTGACATGTATTGATGTATAAAATATGAAGTAATGTTGTGCATTAATATACGTTATAGCTGCCGTGTGTGAAGTCTTCAAGGCAAAGTACAAAGAAAGCCTTATCGCCATGAGCGATCTCTTCCAGGCAACCTTGGGATGGACTAGACAAAATAGACGGTAGCACTGAAGAAAAAAAAAACGAAAGCTTTACTAAAGCTTAGGTGCAAAAATGCCACCTCCATAATACAACGCCTTCGCATATCAATGTGCCATTTATTAGGCGAGTGTCGGTTGGTGTCAGTCTGAGCGAGGAATTATTTAAATTAAGAATTATTTATTGGCTGTGTTTTAGTTGGACGATGCTGTTATTATACAAACTGTAATAAAGTTTGTTGGTATCTTTTTTGAACTAGCTTCTGCGCACGACTTCGCACGCATTTGTGGGGGTAAATTATTGCTTTTGGAAATCGATGTAAAACACTGGGATATGAGTGAAAGTGGCCGCCTCAAATTAGGTCCAATTGTGTCCTTCCACCTCGGCTATGACCGAGGAGGTGCGCCCCGGTCCGTCTATGACCGATCGTTTTACGCGTGCTAATAGGGTACTTATTGCATTTTTTAAAAGTGTCTCAATCAGATGTTATTGGGCTTATAGACCAAAAAAAAAATCAATAAGTGCCATAAAAATGCATTTAAATTTTACGTTTTTAAATTAATGCGATATTTGTATATTTTTTTTCGGTTGGAGTAAAATACCCTATTGTTGTGTAAAATACCCTAATGAGGTTCGCTATTCAACTGTATTTTTAACTGACTTTAAAAAAGGAGGAGGTTCTCAATTCGACTGAATATTTTTTTTTATGTTTGTTACCTCAGAACTTTTGACTGGGAGGTCCGTTTTTCATGATTCTTTTTTTATATGAAAGCTGGCGCTTCCCGTGTAGTTCCATTTAAATTTGGTCCAGTTCTGACACTGGAATCCATGAAAATTCATGAAAAAAACTGTAAAAATTTAAGTCGGTTTATAATTTTTTTTTTAATAATGTTGTCCTCAAAACTTTTGACTGGTCGATTCGATTTCGGTGATTCTTATTTTATTTGTAAACTGGTGCAATTCGGTCCAGTTCTGACGAAACGGCATCCTTAAGAAAATCATCTATTTGAAGTCGGTTTATATTTTTTTATAACTAACTCAATTATTTTAGCAAAGCGTCTTGCACTTGAAATATTTATGTTCCTTGGTCAAATGTCTACGCCATTCGAACCATAGACAAGATAAAAATCTAAAGACAAGATATAATTTAAATAAATAATGTACTTACCTAGAAGTGTTTTAGATTTACTAATATGGTCGATAACTGTACGATTCTGTTAAAATTCACATTTTTATTATGTTTATTACCTGTTAGCGCAAAAAGATTTGGTGAATTAATTTTTATGTCGCGAAACGAGAAATTTAGAATAGTTATTGATTTTTAGGTGTGTTTTAAACAAATTAGTCTTGTTGGTTTAGTGAAGGATTTGATTGGCTTTTAATGGTTGGTTGTGGATTCGAATCGTGGCCATGCACCAGTTTAATTAAAAAGGGTTTGTTACAAGACGGGTGCCAACGAAACCCTATTATACTATTATTGTATAATTGGGTTTATTTAAAAAAAAAAACTATAAACCGACTTCAATTTTATCGTTTTCTCATGGATGCCATTGTCAAAACTGAACCAAATTGAAATGGGACCACAAGGAAAGCACCAGCTTTCAAATAAAGAACCATCATAATCGGATCACCCAGTCAAAAGTTCTGAGAGACTTGGAAACATCCTCCTTTTTTTCAAGTCGGTTAAAAAAAACTATCGTCGTTTGACGAATACATTACGGATGTAGGTGAATTAACAACGAACCTTATTTGTGGTGGAAGAACACCAACGTTTCATCACTTAATGACCTCCCCCCATTACGGGGGTCCCTCGTTAAAGGATGAAGCATTGGTATTCTTCCAACACAAATAAGGTTCGTAGATAACCCGTTTACATCCGTAATAGAAAGCCTGTTACTAAGCCTCCGAATAAAACTCCTCAGCAGCATGTATTGGTCCACTGCTGGATGCAGGCCTCCCCCTGATAAGCGCCTTGTTGGTGTTTATGTAATGGGCGGTAATGCTCATAATCCCCACGCTGGGCATGCGGGTTGGAGATCGCAGTTTGGTGGTAGAATTGTTCTGCAGGGGGTGCTGCTGCCCACCCCCGGTGGATATCCCTTAGTCGCCTCCTACGACACGGGAAGAGATGGGGTAGTGCAAATTCTGAGCCAGCACCACACAGCTGAAGCACAGCCGAATAAAACAATTAACGTTAAATACCATATTAGGTACCATAACACAGTACTATAGTTGAAAAGTACCAGGCGAGCAGAAGTTCATAAGAGATGGGCTCAAGAATAGAAATATTATCTGCAATATTTTCAGAAAAACAGGCAAATTTTCTTATATGTAATAGTTTGCGGCTATGATCTATATTTTATCATATAGCTGCAAAGTATGTCAACAGATCCTAATAACATAAATTAAAATTCACATGCTTTGCGTCGAGACAATTATATTATTAACATAATGACATTATTAGGTTTATTTTACGTAGTCACTTTTATTCATATCTATCATCGATCAAACATTCCGCCCCCCCCCCGCCCCCCCGCGAAATTTTTGATCTATGTATGTTTACTATAAGTATAATCATTATGTATTGTAGATTCGTAATTTGTAAATTTCCTGTACCTATTCCATCGCCTCTCCTATAATCTAGGGTTTTTCTGGAAGAAAACTCTTTATCAGGGTTAAGCTCGCCTTTGTACCTATCTGTTTAAATAAGTTACAGTTGTAGTAAGTTACACTTGTAGTAACAGTAACTTTGTATTATTTAGATGAACATTCAATAATTACAGAAAGTTTTAGCCTAATCCGTTCAGTCGTTTTTCATTTTCGTTTTCATATCACTTAATTATGACGTCATAGTTTGGTATGTGCTAGCTACTGTTTATTATATGTAGGTAAAACTTAAATGACTAACTTAACCACTAATAAAAATATAAAAGCTATGCCTTTTTAATAAGCTTGTAAGTTATGAATAGATATTATAGCTTTAAATGAGTTTGATCATAATTTTATTAATCAAGTTTTTCGAGTTTTATCAAAACAAATCGTCATACTAGCACTAGCTCAGGCCGTGTGGCTTAGAATTTGCACCACCCAAATATTTTTTTTTTATTTCCGCAAGGAGGAAACTGAGTAATATCCTATGGGCGGGCAGCAGCGCCCCTGGATAACTATTTTACAACCAGACTGCGGTCCCCAACCCGCATGCCCAGCGCGGGGATTATGGGTATCAACGTCCATGACATAAAAGCCAATAATGCGCTTATCAGGGGGAGGCCTGAATCCAACATTGATTGGCTGTTAAGGATGGATTAGAGTCTGTTCAAAGAGAGAAGCGTCGTGGGAATTGAGGGCTCGCGTGTGCCAATTGACAACTTTTGTTGCGTTGACAACACTGCTCCGTCATTGCAGTACGACTAAAAGTGTTAGCAAGTTATTGTATTCTCTTTGGTATTAGTTCACCGTAACGCCACGACACTTCTCTTTTTAAACAGACTCTACCAACTCTGCACTAAGCTGCGGCCTGGGAGTCGAATGTAGTTCCATTTTCGAACATTTCACAAATATCTTGGAAGGCCGGCATAGAACCTTTTTCCTTTTCTGTGCATGTAAGTTCGAAATAAGAATGTAAAGTTTGAAAAAAGAACGTAAGTATTGAACGCTTCAGTAACCTGACATGGAAGGAGACCGAAACGTCTTGATACTTTGTTTATTTCTACTATAAGGCGTTGAAGTTAGAGTTGAATTATGTTTTTTTAAAAATGATTAATTTTTCATCAAAAAAAAATCAAATACAAATGAATCAAACCCAAAAAATATTTTCAATTTTTGTGATTTTTATAATGATACGTCAGAGTGTGATAAGTTGTTAACATACTTTCCACCAATGTAAAAAAAAATAATTAGAAAAATAATTAGAACCAAGTTAAGCACCATAGTGTAATTGTTCTAAGGTACTTAGTAATAAGCATTACCTTAGGCGCTTAGCACCAAGGAAAGTTGTCTCGTAATAGAAAGTATCAAAACTATTAAATCCGTATTGTAATACCTACCATTACTTATTTTGATTAATTACGATGTAAAACAACAAGAATTGTTTAGGATTTTATATTTGTTTTTGTTTATTGCAATGATCGTTTAAAAGAAAAATGTGTACTTGTAAGCTTCAAAGCAGTGGCTTTGGAAAAAGGATTTTGGGTTCGATAGGCATTCATAGACAAAGTTTATTTTGACAGATAGAGATGAAATACTTCATTCTGTACTAGCTGCGCCCCGCGGTTTCGCACGCCTATCCCACGGGAACTGATTTATGGGATAAAAAGCCTTTGTGTTATTCCAGGCCTAGAACTACCTATATGCTAAATTTCAGCTAGCAGTATTCATCTATGGCGTCTACGTCTGCGTCGACATAATTTTGCCAATGTCCGTAATATTGTAAAATAAATTAAATGCGGTACCTTATAAAGATAGGAAGTGAATTCTTCGATAAAATTCTAATCAAAATGATATAAGAAAATTACAAAATTATAGGCAACGTTGTACGGTAAGGTTGGATTTTCGAGTCGCTACTATACGAGCTTTGGACATTTCTTTTGTCTATTACACAAAACATTACATACAAACATTGACTGATTAAAAAGGGAAGATAGGTTACGTTTTCCCAGCGCTTACTCAAAATATGGAATGTGTTACAACTACACGCAAACACATACGCTCACAGTTATATGTATTTCAAGTCCTGTGCAATACAAAGAAGAACAAAGACGGAAAGACGTATCTAAGACCGAAGTGAGACCGAGACAACAATATTTCACGCGAATCACGACCGCTCGTGCCGCCGCCCGCCGGTCCGACGACGGTGACTTAGTGGGAGCACACAATTTTACACAATATTAGGTTGCCATTTTCGAGAAACTAGTACCTCATCTTCCCTTTTTAATTAATCAATGCATACAAATCGTAGTGACGTATCATAACCTCCTTTGACTTACTTCACTTCAGGAATATTTCAGACCTCTTTTTATCCGCTGCGCTGGTTTGAGGACCGCTTTCGTTGTCCGTACAACGAAACTCCTCAAACTAAGGAGTTTATATTTTTCTAACTTGTAGAAACCTCCGATGGAATGTGGGTGCATGCGTTCTGTTTGTTTTTTTTTTAAATGCCCGCCTCATTTGCGTTGTATTGTTGAGCTGCGGGCATGTGGTGTGAGCGCTGGAGCGAAGAGGTCTCTTCAAAAGCCCTTTTTATTTATTTAATACTTAGTTAAAAGTTAGAATCATCTAGGTAGGTGAGTGAGACGCAAATTATAACCTTTATAATAACGAAGGTGCATTAAGTGTTGGTTATCGTATTTGAGTTCTTGATTTCGTTTGAAATTCGTAATGATTTTTAACATAAACATGTAATAATTTGAATCACATAATTCAATTGAGAATGATTCAGATCCATTAATTAGTATAAGATTGATACATGTCAAAAGGTGTAAGTGCATAAGTTGACAAAATTAAATTAAATTAATTTCTTAACTTCACTTTATTTTATTCATACATCTATTTCGGATATATTTTGAAACTTGCTGCGCCCCGCGGCCTCGCACGCGTTGTTCCTATTAAAACGTCAAAAGGTGATTTTCGTCCCACGGGAACTGATTTATGGGATAAAAAGTAGCCTATGTTTGATTCCAGGATTAGTATTACCTGTATGCAAAATTTCAGCCAGATCCATTAAGTGGTTTTGGCGTGAAGAAGTAACAAACATCCATCCATCTATCCATACAAACTTTCACATTTATAATATTAGTGTGATAGTGCCTAAAAATAATATAATAATTTTTATATGGTTTATGACCTCTTCGCCTCAGTGTATATGTTTGTACTGGCACATGATTATGACATTGTTACCGCCCGGTAGTGCCTGTCACACGCCTCTAGAACTCTATGGTCGAATCTTTCTATTCTATTTTTGAATTTAAATCAACATTTCCTTTTAAAGTTTTATTTGAATCATTATTATTTGTGGAAAGTCAACATTTCCGTTTTATTACACCCATTGTAAAAGTATTCTAGCCAATGAAAAATATGTAATATTTTTGTTACGTATTTCCTTAGAAAAAAAACAATGAAAGTTTTTTTTATCCTTAGCTGTTATGAAGCAGATGGCTCATCAGACAAATCATTAACTTTTTATTTCTCTACATACAATAATGTAGTTTGATTGAAAAGGTCAAATGATAAAAAAACACTGACACGGAAATTAAGTGATATGATATTTTAGACTTTTATTGATTCTACAACAAAGTGAATTTTAGGATATGTAAGGGCGGTTGCCCTTATATACATATCCTAAAATTCACATTGTTGGCGCGTCCTTTTATACGTCTCCGGCACCGGTAACCAGACACATTGTACAAATATGGTTTATCCATTTTGAATGAAGCATGTTGGTAAAAAAAGTACGACTTAAATAACAAAATCTCACTTACTTGGCGTCGAGTTTCAGATATAATTTGTAAGCAATTTTTATTGAAGGGAGGATCTAAAATCGACAAGTAATGTAAATTACGTAGGTATAGAAAGACGCGCCAACAAAGTGAGTTTTAGGTTAAGTATGGGCGGTTTGTTTACGTTTATGCTCCATTCAAAATGGATAAGATATAGGTAGGTGCGCCCCGCAGCTTCGCACGCGTTGTATCTATGGAAATGTGTTAAGTTGATTTATATCCCATGGGAACTGATTTAGGGAATAAAAAGTAGCCTATGTTTCATTCCAGGATTATAATTACCTGAATGCAAAATTTCAGCCCGATCCGTTCATCAGTTTTGGCGTGAAGAGGTAACAAACATCCATCCATCCATACAAACTTTCGCATTTGTTCGATATGTTTTGCAGGGGTTGCTGCGGCCCGCCCCAAGTGGATATCCCTTAGTTGCCTCTTACGACGCCTGCGGCAAGGGTTGGGGTGGTGCAGATTCTAAACCAGTTGAAACACAAAAAAAAACTCACGCTTTGCAGTTGAAAAGGGTTCCACTATGCCAATACAATAAAGTAGGTAATAAAGAACCTAAACAAATAATATAATTTTACAAGTTTTTTTTAATTACATCTATTATTGGTCTATGGTTTAGACCCGGCTTAAAAACGAAGATGAGATTAGGTCTTAGAATAAATAGACCACCCTACACATAGGTGTGACGTTATACAGAGTGATTTCTTTATAGGTGCTGGTACCTATATAGAAATCATAATCAATGGCCTATAAATTCGATAAACTCGGCACCATAGAGGTAAATAGGTTTAATGATGTTTTGAAGTGCACAAGATGTTCTAAATTCAATTTACTAAAGGTTAACCTTTAGCGCAAGACCAGCCAAAAAAAACCAGGTGGGCAAAATTTCTTAGGCCCGTATTATGAAAGCATGCTCAGTCATCGACCTATACTTGAGTGTTGCTTTTGTATGGTTTTGAGTAAATACTAATTTTAAAACAATGCTTGGGAACTGATGTCAAAATCTACACTCACTCATGTAACCCTCAAGTAACGATGCCTTCTTACCACGTTATTATGGAACGGTTACCAAGCATTACTTGAGTAATTGCCTATTACAGAACGATTTCTAACCTTATAATGTCGGCCTGGTGATTTTTTGAACTCATCTTTACTCAAGTCTGGTCTGGACCATGCTTGAGTAATGCTTGGAAAGGATTTCTATGCACGAAAGCTTTTTTTTTAAATGGTTGCGCTTCGTTTTACAAAAACCATCAAATCAACAAAAATACATTGTGATAGTCAGGTTTATAAGGTAAAGGAACGTTTTTCTCCAAGATAAATGTGTAGACCATAAAGAAAAGCCTACTCACTCAAGTAGAGATTTTAATAGTGCAATACTTTTTGTATTAAAATAACTGCCAAGGCATCTGCTGATTTTTGGCCATTTTGTTACCGTTATCTTATCGTTATCAGTTATAATATAACTTTTGACGTATCCTTTGTCTTTTATTTGTGCTTTGTATGTATTGGTTACAAAATAAACGCATTTTTGTAACCGCATAGGACTTTACTTTTACTACAGAAGAAATATATAGTTTTAACTTACTTTTACTAAAATATGCATCCCAAATTTCCTAAATCGCGCGCAAAAACAACAGCCTGTATATGTGTTTACATTACGACGTGTGACATTTGTGATCAAACAGTGTGTACGCCGAATACACGCTAACGACAGGGTAAAACAAAGAGCTGGTTATTTATAAATGTAGCTGAGCATTTTGACCGCTTTTTATTAAGTTCTGCTCTTAGGATAAGATAATGCTGTCCAATATTATTTACTACGTTTTTTTTATATGTCATCTGACTATGAGATTACTTTGCAGGCTCCCTGCGAATCGAATAACTCTGTTGTAAATAGCAATAGATTATTTAATTCCAACCGTTACGTTTTTTCCGTGTTCATATTGGAATATTGGAAACGAAACGTTCCCCTTTAGATATTGGACCAATGTTTGTGGTTTTCATTAGCGATAGGGTGTAGAAACACTTTCTATCTATATTTCTGGCGTTCTGTATGTTTTCTATGTATAGTAAAAAAATATATTTCTATGCAGTATGTACTATTAATTATGTATATCAGTTATCTAGTACCTATTATCTTGGGGCTAGATAATGCTGTGTGAATTGTCTGACATTAATATTATTATTAAAGCTTTAGTTAGGTGTAACTTGCGGATAACGGGGCTGGTCATACTTTTAGTACCGTGAAAGTGGCTTACTTTGCCACTTTTTTGGGTTAAACAAAGTTCAAATTGTTCAATATAAGAAAAATTTAACGGCCAAAAATGACGTTTATTACACTTTGATGGTTGATATTTGGTATTTAGTGCTGCCATTAAATAATTAAATTACGCAATAAAAGGCAAAATACACGAAAATAGTTGACTAAAAAGCCATAATTTAACATTTAGTCTAGAAAAAAGTTAAGTGGCAAAGTTTTGTGTCATGGCAAAGTCAACAGATCTCACGATACTTAGTTACTTTACTATTAACTGTTAATATTTAATTATGATTGTTTGTTATCCATAAGAGATAAAAATAAAAATAAAATAAAAAGTAGGTATCTACCGACATTCCTGTCTGATATAAATTAACCTAATTAAGTTTTCATTAGACGTTCAATCAAAATAGTGCAACATCATGCGAACAGTAAATCAGTAGCGAATGACATTCACACCACACAACATGGGGTCGGGTCGCGAGTTCCATTCCCGACCGTGGCAAAAAATGATGCATGAGATGCGTTAGAGATGCCTGATTAAGTTTAATGAGATAACTAGTAACGAAGCGAGCTGATTTAAAAAAAAACGTTAGTTCTCTTTAACTCGTAGAACTAGGTGCTTACTTTACTTTATAGATTAGTTAAAACTACCTGTGGAGTTTTCGTTTAAAGCAGTCTTAGCAAAGCACCAGTCTGCAACAGTCTGTAGGTAGCTCAACTACATAGTTATAATTTGTTTCGAATAGGTATTCGATTATAATTTTCTTAATTCAAATTTCATTAAAGTAAATGACAATCAAATATATAATTCTACCTTAGCTTAGGTTTACCTATACTTATCTAAGTTTAGGTGGGTAGGTAAGGTACCTAGTAAATGGTTTCTATAAAATAAGTTCCTATATTTTTTCCTAATTTCGAACGAGCTGCAGCACATTTATAAATAACCCGGTATGTACTTATTTGTATTGGCAGTTCGTGGGTTTCTCACCGAATTATAATAAGGGTCTCAGAATTTCAACTAGATTAGGTATTTACCTACCTACTTACAACAATAAACAAAAGTAGGCTAAGTTAAAAATAGGTACCTACCTACCTGTCTACCTGCCGTTTGGTGCCGGGTTAGAATTTTCACCCCAAATCTTCCTGCAGGTGTCGTAAGAGGCGACTAATAGATATCCACTTGGAGCGGGAGCAGAGCCTTATGCAGAGCAATTCTACGTACGATCTCGAACCCGAAAGCCCAGCGTGGGAATTATGGGCACTGCCCTATTAGATAATAGCCATTAAGGCGCTTATCAAGGGGAGGCCAAAGTCCTGCTATGGACCATTAATAAAGGCAGTCAAGGTTGAGGTACTGACCTAATTTCTACTTACTTATTTCTGACAAGTTTTGTTAAAATCTGTCCTGCCGTTTGGTCACCAAACTTTTAAAAATTTCAACAAAACGTTTTTCAAAATTTTACCATGATTTTCTTATTTGCGGTTGGGAAAAATATACATCGATGGTGTCGTAAGCGCAGATAATAAAAACTCTTTGTCACAACCTTAACACAAATTTATTCTAAAAAGGTGAGATTACAAACATCTGCTCAGATTCCATTTTCAAAAACTAATCCGCCATTTTGTTTCGCATTTCGTGTGAACTCATTTACAGTAGGGTATTAAAACCTTTGGGGTCCTATTCTGAACTTAGCTTATTTTGCTCAATGACTTGTGTGTGCGATAAATTAAATGTCGAATGTCATATTTTATTTCATTCTTATTATAGATTTACCAAATATTTATGGTGTTTTTGAAAAGACATGATAATCATAAAAAAGAATCCTAGCTATCAGACCAGAATATTTCAATAAAACAAAAACCTATTTATGTATTTCATCAATGGCAAACATACATATTCCATTCTTACAGGAACAATTTAATTAAGTAGGTATGTACCTATATGTGTTTTGCTGCATTATCGTAGGTATTATGTAACTAGGTATTCGAGGTGAGGAAATAGAGAGTGTGAGTGTGCGAACACTTGCGCACTATAATTATTATAGTGCGCAAGTGTTCGCACACTCACACTAGGACATTATTATAATGTCCTAGGCATATGGCTAGTTTGTTGAGAGTTGAGACAGGCCACCACAATCCGTGACGTAACCGAATTTTTGGCTAGGATGACGACGTCATGTAGGTAGGTTTATATTAATTAAAAGTATGAGTCACTAGAATGGGGACCCTGATCTTTGTTTGGCTGCATGCAGCTTTACATCATCCCAAATTAACTATTGAGATCTCTACCGATGATGACATGACGCCAATCAAAATCAGACCTTATTTTAAGTAGGTTGAGTTCAAATTTTCAAACAAATCTTTCGATCTTTACAATTTAAAAACCAAAATGACAATACCGTTTCAAAATAGACCCCGTTCTTATACTGAAAGCCGTAGAGTCGAAAACTAACAAGATATTTTTTGACAGCTACAGACAAATTTGTCTCTGGTGTAGAATTTCGGCGCGTTTTCCATTGTCAACGCTAATCCAGAGAGAATCGTTTTTTTTATTGTGCCGGCTTTGAGTTCGTAATTCAAAACTTTCGGAATTCCGATGTTCAATAGATTCGCTTGCAGAATTATTGATTTATTTCTTTGAAATATTTGAAAAGAAAACTAAAATCATTGAGAAGTTTTTGCGGTAGTCGAATTACCTTGAAAAATGGTTCAAGGATTTTAAATAACGTAAAATGAATGAACTTGACACATTTTTGCTAGAGATTTATAACGATCTCCAACCGACTTCAAAAAAGAGGTGGTTCTTGGTTCGATTGTACTTTTATGTATTTTTTCATCATCAGCCTATATTAGTCCACTGCTGGACATAGGCCTACCCTAATGAGCGCCATAGCGCCCTTTCTTATTTATGAACTTATTTTAGAATATATATAATAGAAGTAGGTAGGTAGGTAGTATAAATAGAAGAATAATCAAAAATCTCTCCATAAATTTACATAAAAATCAACTTACTTACCTATTCTTTCACTGTTGTATAGAAAATGATTCCTATAAGGACCCATATTAACCCTTTCCCTCCTTACGGTACTTAAAAGTACCTCCACATTTTTCGTCTAATAACTTAAGTACGAAAACACTTTATAAACACTACAACTGGCGATCCTTTAGAGTACCGTTTCCGTAAGCCAATCACAGCGCGTTATTTGAATTACCGCGTGATGCTGTCGAATAATTTGAACAACGAGTAACAACCTGTCGAACATTTTGTCACGTCGCTGTGCAGTGTAATTGGAAATGTTTTATAAATAGAATATCATAGGTAAGTGCTATTTTTTTTACTTTTTACGTTGTTTATATCCTTGACTACATTTGTAAAAGCTGTTATAATGTAATATCACTTTATTTTATATGAATATTTGCTAAAAACTGGTGAGGACTTAAAAGTACCGTCAGGTGATTTTAGTCTCAAAAATTATGGGTTTTTATAATAAACATACTCGATGAAGTGGGTATTTTGTTTTATCATAAACGAATGTTTTTTATTTTTATTATTGTTCTGACCATTTTTTTTATTGTTTTAGCTGTTGAGATGGATATTACAAAGGATTTTGCTCTAATTGAAGCCTTGTTATTAGAAGAACTTCCGGACTGCGACGAAGAGTCTGATGCAGGTGTGTCCGATGATGAAGTGGAAAATCTTCAACTACCCCCATCAAGAGGTTTCGATGAGGTTTTTGAAAGAGCTCTAGAAGATGTTTTTGCCGAAGTTCCGCCATCTTCGCCGTCAAATGAAGATGTAATGGAGTGCCCTATAAATCAGGTACCAATACCTGGATCTAGTGTTCAGACTGATCTACCGTCTGTAAATACCTCTTCACACAGAACTAACCAGCGATTACCCGAACCAAAACGTAAATGGAAAAAGAGGGACCTAGATACAATTTTACCGGAATACATTGCAGATACTGGAGTAGTAAAAGACTGTTTTGCTCACTGTACCACACCGATTGATATATTTTTAGTATTGATTGAAGATATTATTGACAATCATATACCAAAGTAACCATTATGCTACTCAGAAAGGCAAGGCCTAAAAAAGGTGAAACTGTTATCATTTATAGGTATTAATTTTTTTATGGGTTACAATACTTGTCCTGCGTGGAGAGACCATTAGGGCGGCGTAGATACAGCTCATCGTTTGAGAGCCCTCTATACTGTATAGATCGCAAATCTCCGAAATGATGGCACAGGATGTTTTGGGGTCTCCTGGACATCGCATTTGTCAATTCATATGTCATTCATGGACTTATAATGGAACAGACTACTGTAAAAGATTTTCGACGCTCTGTTACTCAAGGCTTGATGACAATGAAAGATGCTGGTCAGAAAAGAAAGACTTCTACTGATAATACGGCGAAAGGCGGCCCTTCCAAAAGGCGCAAATCTGACTATACCACTATAAATGACGTACGCATGGGTAACAGAGGCATCCATTGGCCTGTTCGTAGAGAATAGAGGAAGGTGCGAGGTTTGTAGTTTGAAGAAGATTCAGTCGAAGCCTCATAGTAAATGTTCGCATTGCAACGTGTTTTTGTGTGTAAATGAAAAGAAAAATTGTTTTGTTGAATACCACGAGGTTAATCTGTAATTAAAAACCTATTAATTTAATTATTACGAAGTCAATATTGAATCTCATTACTTTTGTAGTTTCTATCAAAGTTCCTAACATTGTGATAACACGAAGTTCCTGACGGTACTTTTAAGTCTAGGTCTTGGAAATAGTACTTCTAGGTATAATAAAAATCTCAAAAAAAATTGTGCATTTCCTTTTACCTTCCGTATTATGCTAATAAGGTTCAAAAGCGGAAATTCGTTAAAAATCACTACCCCGGGGGGAAAGGGTTAAACAAAAAAATAATCTTTTAAAATAATGTCCCTGAGCGTCGGTTTCTCAAACATTCACATATTTATGAAGAAATAAATAATATACCCTGCATTCATAGGAGGTCCTTAACAATTATTTTTATTTGTGAATATTTCTGAAACCTAACATAAAGGACAAAATAAATAAAATATTTTTTTATGTTTAGTGTCTTCTCTTCTATCCAAATAATAACTTATTTTCTTTATTAAATAAAATGAAATAAATTTTGGGCAGCTATATTAAGAACAAATTAATACGTTCTTTTATATCTTTTTAATATATGCTATATCATCAAAATTATAATAAGATTGAAGATTGGAATTTAATATGGAGGGTTTGGTAGGGTTTGGTTGGATTTTAGAAAGGAGGGACCTTACTAAAATACAATCATCAAACCTCTTTGGATGCTAAGAAAAGACAAGGTGGTCAAAACTTATCAGTAATAGGTCCGCAGTGGAATTTTGAATTTGTCATCGTGAACCTTCCGAGTACCTTACTTAACAAAGACCTTTTCAAACTAGTATGAATCAGACTCACACCTTTTGGTTCAGGCGATAATAAAAAAAGTTCTATAACAAAATGTTGTGTCAATGCGACAAAAACTTTGCTATTTCCTGTGTTTAGGATTGTTTTCCAGTAGGATACGATTGAATAGCTCCTGTCTCACGACTAATAAATAGTACCTGAATGACCAATCTTTGCTCGGTTTTTTTTTGGTAAATTTAGTTTACTACAAATTATAGTAGTTACTACAAGTAGTATTCGCCAATAGATGTCAGAAAGAGTAAGTAATATTTTTTAGTTTAGTCTTTAACTTGATGAAAATAAAGTTGATAATTGAAAACACGAATAAAATACATAGTAAATATTACTATTCGCTAATAGATGTCTGGAAGAGTCAATTGATTACGATAAAGTTTGATAAAAGTTTATTGAAAACACGAATTAAACGACATTTTCTAAAACTTAATCCTAGCTAGATCGATTAATCGCCATTGCGTTGCCATTGTCAGAACTAGACCAAATTTAAATGGGACCACACGGGAAGCACGCAAGCTTTCAAATAAAAAAGAATCATTAAAATCGGATCACCCAGACAAAAGTTCTGAGGTGACAAACATATTTTTTTTTTTTAATACAGTCGAATTGCGAACATCCTCCTTTTTTGAAGTCGGTTAAAAATATAGCGGTACATTCAACATAGCTTTCAAAACAAATCTTATGCCAGTACGACAAAGCCTTTACAATTTGTGACTAACAAGATTTATGGTATCCTAGTATTGTCACTAGGGTTGCCAGGAGAGTCGCGAAAAAATACCGGACGACCCCACAGGGGGGGGGGAGGTTTTATTTGATACAACACGTTCTTTAAAATCAGCACAGCTCGAGTTTATGTTAAAAAAACACACAGTTCACTTTTCAGTCTCTATGAAACCGCCTTGGGTTGGGCCAAGGCGGTTTCATTCATTGGTCCATAATATATTCTCCATCACACTGAAAATGCGCTCGATGAAGGCGTTCGACACGCTTGCGAGTTTTGCGTTTGAGGGATATCATATGCTTACTTTTGTAGGCCCTTCTGACCAGTAGTACCAAATTTCCTCAAAATACCGGACATTGTTCTGTCCGGTATGAACTTTAATATTTTACTGGACAGGCCTCGAAAATACCGGACTGTACGCTTAAATACCGGACATCTGGCAACCCTAATTGTCACCCGGATGCTTGCAATTACAACAATAACAATTCACAACAATAGTAACATGATATTGAATGAAATAACAATAACAATTTCGGGTCCAAAGAGCACCGAAAAAGGTTTGTTGAAAATTGGTTGATGTGATGAGTCATTATTATTTCTCAAGACTAAAAACCAGGGGCCTAATTTCATTTTTTTTTAAACAAAATGCCATAATGGCGCCATACGATTAAGATAGAGATTTAGTCGTAAATTTATTTGGTATTCCAATACCATAAGATTACAATCTCTATGACTTATAATATCGTGTCAATAATGTGGTGGGGCATATAATCATAATCGTAATAGTCATAGATATGGCATAATAAACAAAAAAAGATCGTGTTAGTAGAATACCAAAAGGTGACAATGGCGGTGATTGTAACGCGATAATGAAGCGATAATATTGTCACAGTGAAGCGATTGTGTTAGTGGAATCAGGCCCCAGCGTACTGCTTATACATGCTGAGGCAGGGACCCTCAACAGCCTGTATTGGCCCACTGCTGGACGCAGGCCTCCCCCTGATAAGCGACTTATTGGCATTTGTCTCATGGGGAGTAATGCCCATAATCCCTACACTGGGCATGCGGGTTGGGGATCGCAGTTTGGTAATAGAATTGTTCTGCAGGGGGCGCTGCTGGCCGCCCCAATAGATATCCCTAAGTCGCCTCTTAAGACACCCATGGGAAGAGTTGGGGTGGTGCAAATTCTAAGCCACACAGCAATGTGTACTATATCTACCAATTTATGTGTTTTTGGGTAAAATAAATTATCTCTCTTTATCTCTCATTATAACTTAACGTACCAATACCAACCTTATTCTGCTACTCTAATAGATAGCACAAATATAAATAATAAATAATGCTGGACAATTCACACAGCATTATCTAGCCCCAAGCTAAGCAGAGCTTGTGTTATGGGTACTAGATAACTGATATACATAATACAATACACTACATACATAGATATTTTTTTTATACATAGAAAAACATCCAGAACGCCCTGAACAAATTTCTGCAGATCGTACACAATTTTGTCGCGAGGCGGGAATCGAACCCGCAACCTCCTGCGTCGCAGGCTGACCTTCGCCCACCGCGCCACAGAGGTCGTCAAAGAAACAAACCTATACAATACACTTTATTATACACTAAGTTAAAACATCAGTTAACACTAAAAGTTAAATACAGGAAAGAGAGTTATATTAATAATAATAATAATAAAGTCTTTATTTCGGACAAGTCCATAGTTTCACAAAATAAATTAATACGGGTATTACGTATTACATAGGTACATACTTAACATAGGTAGGTAGGTACTCTACTTTATTAAAATAAAGATACCTAACTTACATTACCTAGTAGTTAGGTATATGTCCATATAAGAATAAGAATAAGAATATTTATTTGTACAAACTTATAAATATATATTCATTACGGTTGTAAGCGGGTTAACTACCATTTGTGTTGGAAGAACACCAACGTAACCAACACAAATAAGGTTCGTAGTTAATCCGCTTACAACCGTAATGAATTCGTCAAACTACGATAGTTTTTATAAAAAAATTATAAATATATAGGTAATTACTACCATTATAGCTAAAAGCGCTGCCTTTTGAGGTATGGAACGCTAAAAATAGCACTGTGACGGAAAATCAGAGCTAAATTAAAGCGTAACCATGCTTAAATTTAGCTCTTTAATTAAATAAAATACTTATTGCTGAGTTTCTTCCAGTTATAGTTAACACAATGCGCGGTGTTGTGGCTAAGGCGTTTGGTCATGGGGGCTAGGGAAGAGGGAACTTTTTATCGATAGTTTTTATCGACATTAATCCTCATTAGCTGAGTGGTGCTGGCTTAGAATTTGCACCACCCCATCTCTTCCCGTGGGTATCGTAAGAGGCGAATAAGGGATATTCACCGGGGGGTGGGCAGCAGTCAGGCCTGCGTCCAGCAGTGGACCAATATGGGTAATAATGAGGTTTAGGAAATTATCCTCGAGACTTATGAAACTAAAACACCCAGAACAACCGGTACACATACACATATCTGCAGATCGTACAAACAAAATGTCTTGAGGCAGGAATCGAACCCGCAACCAGGCAGAATATCACTCGCTTCTCTGCGCCACAAACGTCGTAATAGAATAACCTAATAATAATAAGTGATGTAAAGATAGGTAACAAAGAATTAATATGTTTTCCCTTACAAATAACATCCCTTTCAAAAGACATCAACGCACTCGCTTTGCATATTCTTCACAGGCCGAGAAAACTAATCCATAATCAAACTTACTATTTTTAACTAACTTCATAAAAAAGAGGAGACTTTATGTTCGGCTGCATGTACCTATGTCTTTTTTGCTCGTCGATTTCTCCGTCCAATAGGGTATATGCATGTGTCTTCAAAAAAGCTAATTTTTTTACGTATTCTCTATTGATATAGAAATATATCTGTATATTTATTTTTGTATTTTATGATGTTTTTATTGTGAAATTTAATAATTGAAAAGTAGATATTTTAAGTCTCAACAGCAAAATGTCTAAACGCAACGCTATTGGCATGTGAAGCGTGACGTCATACTTGAACATTTTTGTATGGGCATGAAGTTTTGACTTTGAGTTTACATATGGAACTCGATGATCCGTGATGTCATAAAACGCAATGTCTAACATGGCAGCGTTTTTATCACCCGAAACTGAGTGTAGTTTTACTTTTCGTTTTTTACCTCTATAATTAATTTTTTTTTGGGTGTTATATTTTTTTTCGTTTATGTATTAACCTAAATAATCGAATGAAAAAATAAAAAAAATCCATGCATATACCCTATTTCTCCGAATTATGGACCGATTTTAAAAAAATTCTATTCAAAATTCACCGACTTAACAAATTCAGTTGTGTTATGATTCGACGTGACCTAACTCTTCCCACGGGTGTCGTAAGAGGCGACTAAGGGATATTTACCGGGGCGCCTTCTGCCGAACATGCTCAGCGTGGGGATTATGGGCGTTACCCTTCATGTGATAACTGCCAATAAAGGCGCTTATCAAGGGGAGGCCTGCGTCCAGCAGTGGACCAATATAGACTGTTGAGGTTGATTATAATGCGATCCCGAGGCTGTCCCGTAAAAAGTGTGAATCCGATGGATTTGTAGGTATACAGGGCAGAAACTACGCTTGTAGTTTTTAAACATTTTTTATTTTTTTTATTTAGGGTATTATAAGGTTTACTTCGTGATGTCTGAGAGTCAATATTATATTATTATTAAGTAAGTATGAATAAGTGGTACCTTGAAGCAATAAAATAAAAACCATGTAGGTACCTACTTAACGTCTTAAGAATAAAACATTTCTTAATTGACGGTATAAATTGACTTGTCTTAGGGCTTATTTTGTGAGATAAAGTTAATGAAATCTGAAAAACTATAGATATCGATATTTTGTAAATCATCGACATCACCCCCTTCCTAGCTAACGTGTGTTCATAATGCCTTTAAAAGCTAATTCTGAGAATGCATTCGATGTAGCAAGGGCTTTATTTTATAGAAATATGAGTAAATACTGAATTTAAGAGCCAAAGCATGGCAGAGGCCTAATTTTATTGCAAACCTAAACAATAAAATAATGCTGGACAATTCACATAGCATTATCTAGCCCCAAGCTAAGCAGAGTTTGTGCTATGGGTACTAGATAACTGATATGCATAATACATTACACAACATAGAGATATTTTTTACTATACATACGAGTAGGTAGTATCCAGAACGGCCTGAACAAAATTTAATATGTGCAGATTGTACAAACATTTGTCCCGTAGCGGGAATCGAATCCTGCGTCGCAGGCGTTCGCCCACCACGCCACAGAGGTCGTCAAATAAATAAATAATGGTGTACAATTCACACAACATCATCTAGCCCCAAGCTAAGCAGAACTTGCGTTAAGGGTATGTGCTTAGTACTAGATAACTGCTTCATTATATATTTTTATTACACATAAAAAACACACAGAACAGCGGGAACATATATCTGCAGATCGTAAGAATGAAAATGATTTATTAAACACTACACAATAAATAAAATAAAATAAAATCAAAGACTACATACTTAGTACACGGACAAACACAGTCAACAATCAATGGAAAGCTAAAACTAACACAAGTAGGTAGTAGTACATAGGTAGGTAGTAGTACATACCTAAGTACCTATTAGGTTGGTACTGGTCGACATACCACAGTGTCGAACCAAAAAATTCTGCTCTACTTTCATATTATCCACAGCCAAAGAGTGGATTGATCTTCCTGCGTCAGTCTTCCCAGTAGAGTACAATCTTGGAGTCTTCAAATCTAGGGTAAATAAGTTCCTTCTGGAAAAGCGTGCTCCATCTTAGGCTACATCTTCGCTTTCTTAAAGTGAGTTGGTAGCCAAACGCTAATCCATCAACAATAAAAAAAAAACTAAGTAGCCCCCTCAGCAGGCAAACGAGCGCGTGTGTGTAGGTTTAACAGGTCCTGACTCAGCTTGTTGCTCTACACAAAAACCTAGAGAAGGTAATTTGTGAAAGAACGCTGGTTTTCAGTCACTCGTACTCACAAATATTTCTCCTGAGGTGTGTAATATTTCTCCAAGTGCGAGTCAGAGTCGCACACAAAGGGTTCCGTACCATCTTTTAAAACTAGTCAGAGTCTAAACGATTAGCGCCACCCGAGTAGCTGTTAACTTTTAGTTTCGTGTTCGCACCATAGATGGCGCTAACTGTTTTAAACTGTTTGTTGTATGGGAGGGAGCCCCCTTAAATATTTATTTGAGTCTGTTTTTGTTGTTATAGCGGCAACAGAAATACATCATCTGTGAAAATTTCAACTGACTAGCTATGCGTTCATGAGATACAGCTTGGTGACAAAGGTGCCTTATTTAATAGGGTCCCGTTATACCCTTTGGGTTTGGAACCCTAAAAACAGGCAAATTGAGAACCTCCTCCTATTTTGAAATAGGATATATGCATGTGACTTCAAAAAAGCTAATATTTTTTTTACGTATTCTCTATTGATATAGAAATATATCTGTATATTTAATTTTGTATTTTATGATGATTTTTTTGTGAAATTTAATCATTGAAAATTTGATATTTTAAGTCTCAACAGCAAAATGTCTAAACGCAACGCTATTGGCACGTGAAGCGTGACGTCATACTTGAACATTTTTGTATGGGCATGAAGTTTTGACTTTGAGTTTACATAATGGAGCTCGATGATCCGTGACGTCATAAAATGCAATGGCTAACATGGCAGCGTTTTTATCACCCAAACCGTGTGTAGTTTTACTTTTAGTTTTTTACCTCACTAATTTAATTTTTTTGGGTGTTATATTTATTATTAACTTCTTTCTTATTCTTTTATGTATTAACCTAAATAATCCATAAAAAAAAATAAAAAAAAAACCATGCATATACCCTATTCGGCGAAAAATTATTAAAACCCCACACGGTGTTATGCGTAGGGATAGTAGGTGGGTACTCTACCTTCTTACGTACTTTCTGTGCGTTTATGCGAGCCTAGTACTTTGGTACTAGTAGATTTACTACAGATGTGTGGTGCTGGCTCAGAATTTGCACCACCCCATCTCTTCCCGCGGGTTTCGTAAGAGGCACGGGATATCCACCGGGGGCCGGGCAACAGCGCCCTCCGCAAAACAATTCTATCACCGAACTGCGATCCCCAACTCGCATGCCCATGTGGTGATTATTATTTCATATGATTATCAGTAGTAAATAATAAAGACCTAGGTTTAGGCCAAGCTTATACCTTATTTTGAACCTGCCCTTGAACTGTCAGAGTACAGGGTGGACCATGATCGGCGGCGCGCAAATTGTTCGCAAAAACAAGGTGAACGCGTACATAATAATCAGGGAGGTTTGAGTGCAATGGGGTGAAGAGGTCATCTTTGAAATCAACAATAGGGTATATGCATCGATTTTTTTTATTGTTTTAATCGATTCTTTAGGTCATTATTTAACCGAGGAATGATAAGACGCTCACTGAATTACGCATTAACAAGGTAAAAAAAACAAATCAAAACTACAATCATTTTCGGGTGATAAAAACGCTGCCATATTGGCGCCATGTTTATGTGACGTCGACGTACACACTTGATTAAAACCTTTGGTGACAACCTCGGTAGTGATCATCTCAGGAAAGAGGTTTTCCGAAAAAACTGCAAATAATCGACAATACGAAATGTCAAGTGGGCAGAATAGTGTCAAATCAAGGTGCAGCAAGCAGAATAAAAAAAGAAGAAATTAGTACAGTGATGTCACGTCCGCTCTAGTCTCTAGTTGAAATTTTGCGATTGAGATTTAAAATATCAATTTTTCAATGGTTAAATTCTACAATAAAAACATCTGAAAATGCAAAAATAAATATGTAGAAATGTTTCTATATCAATAGAGAATACGTATATATTTTTTTAGCCATTTTGAAATCACATGCATATACCCTATTTATACAAGTAATTTTTATATTTTTTACTGAACCTATGTACCTAACCTTCTTAATATAGTAAGTGTACCTATGAGTAGTATGAGTAAGTAATATTTAACATATTTAACCACTTATACTAACCGTGTATAAGTGGCTAAATATGTTCTTTCGCCATCATAAAGTCTTCTCCTCATCTTTTCCGATTTAACATTTTTTTTAAACAACCAGAAGAAATCTGTTTGAGCGATAAGGCTGAGGGCCTTTGCCTTTGCATTCCATTGCTGTTTATCTAGAATTAAATAACATTAAGTAAAACGCTTTTTTAAAGCGCTGAAATAAAAGTTTTGTCCATCTATATACTTTATAGAATACATCACACAGATAGGTATATTTAATTATAGGCACATAGAAAATACCCAGAACACCTGGAACAAATATTTGCAGATCCTACAAACATTTGTCCTGACTCGACACGACGACGTGACTCGCCACAGAGGAAGTATGTATAAAAAGCCCGCTTGCACCATTATTCGCGATCCCTATCAAGTCGTTTTTTTTTTCGATTCTCTGTTTTAAGGTTGAACTAGCCGATGATTTTTTCTTAAACTATGTTTGTTATACAACTAAAACAGTAAAAAAAGTATACGTTTGAAAAATACAAGCTTCTAACTTTCGTATTTCAACGCGAATTTTAGCTTAACTTTGGGCGAAAGTAAATAACACACGGGGAAAGAGAAAGAACACTCTAAAATGAAAGGTTTACCGACATAGTTTAGTTATAAATAAGTTAAAATAAATTTATATCAGTTTTTCTATGATAACCATTGTGCTAAAGTCTGTTCGGCGGCATAAATCATTGTGCATTACATTCTATCGCGCGGGTATGTCTATAATAACAGGTGAGATAGCATGCATTTAGGCCGCGCTCACTGATGACAAACAGTGTACTCTTAAGTGTTAAGGGACAAAACAATGGTCTTGCGTAGATAATACGTAAATAATAAAATAAAAAAACTCCTGCTCTGTTATAAAAAAAGTAGGTACCTAACTCGTACCTACCTAAATTTGTTGTTTTCTTGTCAATTTCCTTTTAAAACATAAAGAGATGTTTATAAGAGGGAAACTTTTCGAAACGACCTCTTTACTCCACAGCATTGATCCGCCATTTTGTCCTTTTTAATTACACTTTTTGTCACAAAATCGGCCGCCGCGGTTTTCTTGCCCGACTTTCTTCGAAGTAAATTAACTAAAATTAAATACGTTTACAGACAATTCAATTCTTGTATTTAGTCCGGTATGGCGATTTCTGGATGTTAGTTGTTAATTGGGAGGGTATTGGGGTTAGATTATTAGGTAGGTAGGTAGGTAGCTATATCGTATCCATTTTGAATGGAGCATAAACGTAAACAAACCGCCCATACTTAACCTAAAATTCACTTAGTTGGCGCGTCCTTTTATACGTGTCGATTTTAGATCCTCCCTTCAATAAAAATTACTGACAATTATAGGTATCTGAAACTCGACGCCAAGCAAGTGAGATTTTGTTATTTGTGTCGCACTTTGTTTACTAACATGCTTCATTCAAAATGGATAAACCATAGATAGGTATATAGGTGGTTTAGTTAGATTATTATTAGGTAGGTAGGTAGGTACCAGGTACGTGGTTTTTTATAAATTATAACATTATCTAGCCTTAAGGCAAAGTTGCTGTGTGGTGCTGGCCTACAATTTGCACCACCCCCCAATTCTTCCCGTACGTGGGTGTCGTAAGAAACGACTAAGGGATATCCACCGGGGGCAGGCAACAGAGCTCCTGTGGAACTATTCTACCCCTGAACATTACCCTCATGAGATAAACGCAAGTAACGCGCTCATGGAGGCAGTTAGTCCAGCAGTGGACCAATACAGGCTTGTTGAGGTGAGGTTGAGGAGGCGAAACTACTCTTTGAAGAGCCAAGCTGAGCTTGCTCTTCTCTTCTCTTGGTACTCTTCTAAGAGCTAAGCAGAAGAGCTAGTGACAATGTTATTTTTTATTATGTACCTACTTAAGTAGGTAGGTATTATTATTACCTTAGCGGATTACGGTGTATTACAGACTGTTGGAAAGTCCACACAGCATTATCTAGTCCTAAGCTAAGGAGAGCATGTGTTATGGGTAGGTAGGTACGAGATGATTGATAGGTATACCCATTGATTTATTAAAAACGAAGATGAGGCACTGGTTGCTCGAAAGTGGCAACCTCAAATTGTGTAAAATTGTGTTCTCCCACATCAGTCACCGTCTGACCGGCGGCACGGGCGGTCGTGATTCGCGTGAAATATTGTTGTCTCAGTCTCACTTCGGTCCTAGATACGTCTTTCCGTCTTTGTTCTTCTTTGTATTGCACATGACTGGAAATATAACTGTGAGCGTATGTGTTTGCGTGTAGTTGTAACACATGCCAATTTTTGAGTAAGCGCTGGGAGAACGTAACCTATCTTCCCTTTTTAAATCAATGGGTATGCCTAATATAATACACTGTATAGTCAAGGGCAGTATATTGGTCCACTGCTGGACGCAGGCCTCCCCCTCGTATGCGCCTTATTGGTTTTTCTAATCATGGGGGTAGTACCTACCGGGCATGCACCTATCCCGCTCCACATAAAATTAAAAGGGAGACAAGTAGATTTGTTCCGTAGACCACTACTCGTCTGACTCATTACCTACAGTGTATCTACCTACTTAAAATTTATTATAATTAGTGAATTACCGTATAGGTAGGTAATTTATAATTTTCTCTGCAACCTTCCGCAGGTAGGTAGGTACCGACCTACCAAAACTATATTTTTTTTATTATGATTAGTAGGCATCTATTGCACGCGGAGCTCCACTCTGAGAATAGATAATGTTGACATTTTTCTGCATGTGGGTAGGTACGATTCACATTTAGGTACTTATTATATTATGCACAACAGTCTTAGTCCAAAACCGCAGTCTGTGTAAAAGTCGGGGTACCTATGTCACGTCAAATCCTACTATTCTAAGGCCCGTATTATGAAAGCTTCCTCAGTCATCGATATTATGCTAACTAAACGTCAGTTAAATGCTATAGAAAAGCGTTGCTCAACGCTTTTCTATAGCATTTAACTGACGTTCATGAGTGACCTTAAGCATAGCTCTATGACTGAGCAAGCTTTCATAAATCATAATACGGGCCTAAGAGCAAGATGTTTGTTACCTACTCTTTCACCCAAAAACAACTGAAGCAATCAAGCTGAAATTTTGCATCAGTTGTTATAGAAGAACATTTTGTAGGTCATCATCATCATCCGCAGCCGACTTCACCCACTGCTGGGTAATCTGGGTACCTATAGGCCTCCGAACTTTTGTGCTCCACACGGTCCTGAGCCAATCTCATCCAGGTTCGTCCCGCAATGTTGGATAATATCGTCTGCCCATCTTGCCGCTGGACGCCCGAAGCTTCTGTAACCTTCTTGGACGCCATTCAGTTAGCGCCTTGCTCTACCTGTCGTCTTGTCTCCGTGCAAGGTGTCCTGCCCAGCTCCATTTTAGTTGCGTTATGAGATTTCCAATGTCTTTCACCTTTGTCCGACTTCGGATCTGGACATTGGGAACACGGTCTATAAGCTTGATGCTCTCAGTGCTACTCTCATCTTGTACACAGCCTCATGGGTGAGCGTCCATGTCTCGGCACCGTAAGTCATGGTAGGCAGAACACACTGGTTGTACAGCCGGGTTTTCAGACATTGTGGAATTTCGGCGGACTAAAGAATGTCGTCCAATTTACTAAAGGCAGCTCATCCGAGCTTTAGGCACCTACCAGTATTATAAAGTTTTTTAAACTTACGCCAGAACACATTATTATAAATATTCACGGGTATTTATCGCGTTTACGTCGGGAAAAATAGGTAAATAAACGCGATATATACCCGTGAATATTTATACCAGTATTATGCTATGGTACAGAACAGTACCAGGCGAGCAGAACACTGGAAGAGTAAACATATCTCAGCTTCTAAACAAAGCGCCATCTCCCGGTTCTCGAGTGAACTTGGCTATAGTATTTTACGGTAGACAGACAGAGTATGAAGCTGGTTCTAGTATTTTACAGATAGGCTAGCAAGGTGTTTTGGCGCTTTATACAGTGTGAGTAGATATCGTAAATTATAATCACCATGACCTGCGAAATTCCGCCTGCGACGCAGGAGGTTACGGGTTCGATTTCTGACTGGGACAATTAGTTGTCCCTATGATCTGCAGTTCAGGGTGTTCTGGGTGTTTTTTCAAGTATTTACAATAATAACTAAGATCTAGAAAAAAAATCTTACTTACAAAATGTAGATGCTTTGTGATATGTGTGTCTACCATGAGTTTTGACAATCTACACTCGCTAGCGACTGTAGTTAAAAAATGTATGGAAACTTCTTTCTTCCTTCTTCGATAGTTGGGTACTAAAATACGCTATGGATAACTAATATGCTAACTAAACTATACGTAAAAAACTATACGTAACTACTGTAGTAACGTCAGGGGTAATGGTATAGGTAATGGTGGTATAGGTAATGGTAAAAAAGGTATAATGGTGTGTAGTGTTAACATGGTATGGTAGACACACTTATGTTATGAGATAACTGAATGGCCATGGTAGAATAGCTGTCGCTATTCTACCATGGCTATTCTGACATTCATTTTCATTTTCATTATTGAAAAAATGGTACAGATTTTCCCGAAATCTGTTATTCGACCCGAAACTTTATTATTGAATTTTTTCATCGCAGTGTAAATTTAGTGGCTGTATGAATTGCGTCAAACCAGACGCAGAAGTCATCTTACAAGAAGTTGGAATCAGTTCGATTGAATGCATGGTTCAATAGGGTTCAATAGAAATGTGACTTATCAGCTGTCACTACTTGTCAATACTAAAGTCGAAAAGTATTAGGTACTTTCATCCCGCTTCCCAGGCAACTTTCCGGCACTCCGCTAATACCTACATTGAATATTGCAAAAGTTGGCAAACTACGAAAGTCGGCACTCAGCGCCGAAATCTGAAAAACAACATGCAGTATTACCTACTTACATCCTGAATTTATTTATTATTTTTAAAAAATATTAACAAACGAAAGAAACAAAAGTTGTTCTTATTTTTATTCTTTATTAGACAAATAGATAATTAAATGAAAAACAAGCTTTGCCTCCCTGCACATTTCAATGGTTAAATGGCATAAGCATTCGCAACACAAAAAAAAAAACCTATAAATATTAAAAGGTAGGATTATTTATTGGGCACTTTGCTGTCCCCTAAGCCCTATATCTTGGTATCTCTTCATCCACAGGTAATGCCTCCTCTTCAATGTTAAGACGTTCAATATTTTCTTCGGTAGCCTTAAATGAACAAGTTTTAAAATTAGACCATGTTTTTAAGCAGCTTAAAAAAGAGTAGGAACATTCTATGTTAGAACAAAACTTTTTTGCTTTCACAATTTAACAAAAATAATGATTATTTATCAGGTATTTATCCCGTAGGTACTTTCGTTTTATAATTTTTTTTATGTAGGTATGTATGTTTCTCCAATGGCTGTTTTTCCATTAGACGGTTTATTGTTTACGATAAAGTTGATTATCCAAAACACTAATAAAGTAGTATCAGTATTTGCAAATGATGTCAGGAATAGTCAATTTTTTTACAATAAAGTTGATGTAAGTTTATTGAAAACATGAATAAAACAACATTTTCTAAAATTGAATCCTAGCTAAATTCATTTATCTATAATATATACACTAGTTATATCTTGAGCATTTATTGTAACTAAACTTTACAGAACAATTTATTCATTAAAACTTCAAAAATCCATTATGGTTATTAACACTAAAATCATTCACAATATCAGTTATCCTGTGATCATGGCGCATGCCACTGTGCCAAAATTTGGAAATCTCAAAAATCAAATCATCCTAAATATCCCATTGTAGATGTCTTTCCAATTTATCCCTTGTATTTTGTTCGACGATAATTTAAGAGGTTACAGTTGTCAGCAGTAAACATAAAATAAAGTTGAAGCTAGTGCTAAGCGGTTTTGTTCTACTACTTGATTCTAATAGCCTGCTATTTTTATATCGGAATATAAAGTGCGGAGTTGTGGGCAGAAGCTACCTCTTTATAGGAAAGTGGGTGGCTGAAGGTTAACTACAGGAACTAGAAGCTTACCTCAAGACCCTGCTCCTCAAGCATACTGAAGATTCTATCGGATCTGATACACTTCTGGGAAAACTCATACATTGTCGTCAGGTTCTCGTAACAAGAACTGCAGAAACCTTTCGGCTTTGCATCTTTGCAGTAGAGCTGAAACAAGATGCTCAAGGTAAATACACAATACCTGGACAATTCACACACTTTTTATTGTGTATTTATCGCGTACATTTTGCTATAAATTGGGTTAACAAATCGCGATAGTTTATATTGCCTTTGATTGTGATGAATGCCCTGCACTAGCCTGCACTACAATCAAAAAGAATAACTAGCGTAACAACGACGACATTTGTATGAATTGTCCAACAATTTTTACCTTGGTGTCAAACAATCTTTCATACAACTGGATGAGTTGTTTGTTTTTCAAGGATATCAGTTTTAAATTTTCGCCGTGGCAAAAACGGCACACATTAAAAAACATTTTGTTTATTTTACAGCGAAAACAACAGACTTCATTCAAAATATACGCACAAGACCACCAAACAAATAAATAATCGAAATGAAATGACGCACAACACAGACTAATAAAATCAATTTTAAACGGCTATTTACCCGCACAATCCTTCACGGCGTTGACTGACAGATAGCGTGATTTATTTGACTAGTGGGATTTGACTTGACTTCTTTTCTTGGGTATTTTTTTTAAATCCCTTGTTTTGTGTCCCCAGTAGCTGGACGGCCTCGTTGACCGACCCCACCGCCTCGATTTTGGGCACAAATGTGACCGCCCATGACTTGATCTTGTTTTCTTTGTGTTAATTTGAAGAATGGTCAGAGTCAGAAAACGGTGGACGGGGCTTCATTTCGACGCTCATCGAGGCGATATGTTGCGAATACCTTCTCGCTTCGCCTTCGAGACCTGCTTGAAGCTAGGTCTGTCCTTTGACTCTTCGGTCAGTTTGGGGCCCTTTTTGGTGTGCACCTTGGGTTACTGTTCCTCCAATCTTTCTTTCTTCTTCGGATCGGGGAACGTCCAGCTGCGGGATTTGGCTCAAAGCGCCAGTGCTCGTGCCTCATCGAAACACAGATTGGCATCCATCAGAGCCACTTCCGGGCGACACCGCTCAACTTACCACTGCTTTTGCCTGAAAACGTAACCGTGGCAGGGGCTGCAGCATCATAGCCACTGACATCTGTTGGGCACTGTCAGCATAGGCTCCGGAGAGTTGACATTTTGTGACTATGGTTTATCCATCCAGCATGGAGCATGTTAGTAAATAAACCACGATACAAATAACAAAAACTCACTTGCTTGGCGTCGAGTTTCAGATATAATTGTAAGCAATTTTTATTGAAGGGAGGATCTAAAATCGACAAGTAATGTAAATTACGTATAAAAGGACGCGCCAACAAAGTGAATTTTAGGTTAAGTATGGGCGGTTTGTATACGTTTATGCCTCATTCAAAATGGACCCGGTATAGTATAGTAGGTACTAGGTACATAACAATTATTGTATGTCCAACAGGACAAACTGTTGGAACAATTATTTGTAGTTCATAAGACCAACTATGCGTCTACCAGATGGCGGCGGTCCGGCGAGAAGAATAATTATAGCCTATGTTCACCCTGAAACCTATATCGTATCCATTTTGAATGGAGCATAAACGTAAACAAACCGCCCATACTTAACCTAAAATTCACTTTGTTGGCGCGTCCTTTTATACGTAATTTACATTACTTGTCGATTTTAGATCCTCCCTTCAATAAAAATTGCTTACAATTATATCTGAAACTCGATGCCAATCAAGTGAGATTTTGTTATTTATGTCGTACTTTGTTTACTAACATGCTTCATTAGAAATGGATAAACCATAGATGTCTATTCTAAATATTGGTAAAATATCTTTTGAAATCGGATGTTTAGTTCCGCGAGTCCTTCTAGGTTTCAGGACATTATATATTATAAACTCACAAGCTCACATTTCTCAAACACCAATATTATAGTACGTAGGTAGTTATTTAATACAAATAGCGTCTCTCCTCTCGCTCCTTTTTTTTACGGTAAATTTGTTTGACCATAATCTCACCTGATGGAAAGCGAAGATGCGGCCGACGGTGTATCACGAAGGTCTAGAAGATACCTATTCACCCTTGTCTTGAAGAGACCCAGGTTGTAATTGAGACAGGGGCGAGTTCCATTCTTTTGCGGTACGAATAATAAAGGTGGAGGAAAACCGCTTAATGCGAGTGGAGGGTACATCCACCAAGTATGGATGATATTGCGCTGTGCGTCTGCTTGTCCTGGAGTGGAAGGGGGATGGTGGGATCAGGTCATGTAGTTCAAGTGAGCATTCTCCAAAATGTATCCTATAAAAGATCGAGAGACAAGCAACCTTGCGGCGGTGTTCAAGACTTTGAACCTTAGTCTCTGCAAGGTACTGCTCGTCAATGAGTCTGAAGGCTCTTCGTTCGATCGTGTCTAAGGCTGCCACCTGGTACTTGGCCGAGCCGTCTCAAACAAGTTCCCCGTTCGTACGCATGCGTTTGGTAATTTTCGGTTTTCGGTGCATTATTGACATTATGTACAAGCTACATTGAACATTATGCAATCAAGATAACGTCATAATACGCATAAATGTCACTGAACTATATAATATCAAATGTACCTATAGGCAAAGATATAAATCGTTAGATATGCCCTTACCTCAGTGAGACCGCGCCGTTTTGTGTTAAAGTCGAACCTTACGCCTGCTTAAACCTGCACTCAGTGTACATCTACGCACAGTGTTAGCCGGACATGTAGTGAAGGATGTTTGCGAGCAGTATTATAGTGATACAAAATGACGTGTGCCCTTCGAAAGTGCAACAAAAATTCAAGAAACACAAATAAAGCCAGAGGTGTAACATTTCACTCGTAGGTATTGCGAGTTAATGAAAAAACTTTTATTTTATCGTCCGCATTGTCAAAAATGACTACAATAACAAATTTAAATGGCGAGTGCACGAAAGAGAAAGTTGTGTTTGCACCTAACGTGTGAGAAAAAGAGATGACACTATTTTCTCAGTATGCTTGTTTTGTTTGTGTACATTGCTACAGTTTTTGGTGGTCGGGGCGTATCTAACGATTTATATCTATGCCTATAGGTATGTAGAACGGCGCTTGGACATATTTTGAGTGCCGTCAGTTAGAGATTAGGACTCTAGAGGACTCTAACTCGATGCGATTAGCACAGGAAATTTTAAAATCTATCGTACAGTTTGCAGTATATATTATATTTAGTATAAGTTATTGATTTAGCCTCTGTAAAAAATTTAAATGTACTTCCATACTGCCTACCAAATACCCATACCATTTTGAATGGAGCATAAACGTAAACAAACCGCCCATACTTAACCTAAAATTCACTTTGTTGGCGCGTCCTTTTATACGTAGGTAATTTACATTACTTGTCGCTTTTAGATCCTCCCGTCAATAAACATTGCTTACTGAAACTCGACGCCAAGCGAGATTTTGTTATTTGTGTCGTACTTTGTTTGGTAACATGCTTGCCATAGTACCTACATTATAAACTAGAAAACCTAACTTTAGAGACTAAGGCTGACGTGACGGACAAACTAAACCGTAGTTTATGTCAGTTGTAAACCAAATAAGTTAATAATGTGTAGCATAAATAAATGAAAAAAATAAAAAATAGTTTTATTTTGTAACGAAGTTGTCCGTTTTGACCACTATTTTTGCATCTCTGCCTAAGCTTATCCAGATAAAACTATTTGAGGTATTAAAAAATAGCCTAAAATAGATACCACAAACTGTACGATGGATTTTTAAAATTTCTTGTGTTACCGTAAGAATAATGATAAAATAGGTGCCTTTATTTTATCTCTATATCATCATATTGACTCGGGTATGCGCCGGTTTTAATTTAGCTTTGTTGTAGTTAAAATAAACTACAAAATCTTCAAGGTTCTTTAAAAATTTCCTAACAGTAAATAAACATTTAAATTACACACCAAAAAATTCATAAAAATCCATTTAATTAAAATAATGGGTAATACCTTTATTATCTTTTCTGATTATTACTAGTAGTACTTAAAATTACTCAATTAGATATATATTATTAGCTTAACACAATATTATGACGCATAGCTACCGTATTAAAACAAAGAGTAAGAGTCATAGTCAAATCGTTTATTTCTTTAGACTCTACAAAGAAGTAATAGTCAGGAAGGCTAATTCAGAACAAATTCCAAACAAAAAGTAGCCCTACTACCGAAACGACCTATGAAACAAAAAACGAATCAAACGTTCCAAATAGAAATGCTCGGTGATTTGTTGAAAATTGGAAAGAAAACCAGGGTTGGTTCGCGCTTGCTGAATGAAAGCTGTGATTGATTTGCGCGATGATTTGCAATGTCTCATAATAACGCTGTGTTATGGCGGCGTTGACGATGCTACGCATCATGAGGATCGAACCAAGGCAATAATAAAACAATATTATGTACCTACAATGTTTTTAGTATTATTTACTTTTTACACAAAAATAAACTCTATATCCCGCGAAATATGATTCTGTTTTTATCTAGAAAACATTAAAAAGAATTTATCTTCACAATGTAGTGAAGATAAAATGTGAGCAAAAAAAATTAAGTCTCAAATATTTACCGACTTATTTCTCAAAGATAAAAACGATAAATTCTGTGAAAAATTGACGTGTCCTCGCTTGCAAGATAAATATCCGACTGATGGCGCGCTGTGCACGACTTTTAAACCCCGCCTACTTGAGCACGACTTTGGTTGGGTCATTTTTTTAACGCAGTTCGTTTTCCTGATAGTTATTTCTTCGTAGTTTAGACTTACAAAATAAGCACTTAGACAAGTAAATTTTTTACTACATAAACAGCTTGATAAATAGTAATTAATATCAAATAAGAAATAAAGTGCATTTGACTCTAATTCTCTTAAATTTTTTGTCCACTAGCGAAAGAACTCGCTTATCAAAAAAAACTTAACCGAAGCTAAACCTACAATATAATGTTTTATTTATTTATTTTACTATTCTTATTTAAATAAACATCTTTATTGAGCAAATACTGAATAACATTTCCAATTAGTCTTACAGGAATCACAATAAATTTGATATAATTCAGAGTGATAATTAATATTTACAATACCCAGAATTTCATGTTAAAATAATTAATAAATACCGACCTACCTTGTAAAGTATATAATATAATACTAATAAATTATACAATAGAAATTAGTTATTAATTAATAATAAAACAAAAAAAAAACTCAAAGTAAATATTACCTTCATATAAACAGAGATCATTTAGTAAATATATCATGAAAATGATACTATTATCTGCCAAATTTTATGTAAAAAATACTATAAAAATGTAGTTTGACGAATTCATTACAATTGTAAGCGTAATATTCATAATATGTGTTGGAAGAATCCAACACAAATAAGGTTCGTAGTTAACCCGCTTACATCTGTAATCAAACTATTTTTTGTGCAACTAAAGCAAGCACGTCCAACACATCGTTGAACGTGCCTGCGTTAATCGACAGTGCAAGCAATTGGCTTCTTACTGTGAACTCTCATATGACTCTTTAAATAACATTTGTCGGTGAATCGTTTTGTACATACACCGCAAGCAAATGGCTTTTCGCCTGAGTGAATTCTCATATGACGATCTACATGAGTTTTTGTATAAAAATGTTTATAGCATACACTGCACGAATACAACTTCTCGCCGGTGTGAACTGTCATATGACGAACCAAATTCCTTTTATCATTAAATCGTTTGTTACACAAACTACAACCAAAGGGCTTCTCACCAGTGTGAATTCTCATATGACGAAATAAAGCCCTTTTATCAGTCAATATTTTATTACAAACATCACATGTTAATTGCTTTTCACCTGTGTGAGTTCTTACATGATGAATTAAATTCCTTCTGTCAGCAAATTGTTTACTACATAGATTACAAACGAATGGCTTCTCACCACTGTGACTTCTCATATGACGAACTAAATTCCTTTTTTCTATAAAATATTTATTACACGCAATGCAGGAATGATTTACCTTTCCTTTAAGTTTGGAAAGTGAATGTGTCTTTATGTGTGATATGAGTTCGCTTTTTACTATAAATAATTCATCACAATGGTCGCAGGAAAACAAAATATTTGAATCATCTGGTTTGGCTAGCTTAACATGACTGTTAAGAGGTACCTGTACTGTGTCAATTTCTCTATCACTGTCTTCTGGTGCTAATGACTTTTTTGTACAATTTCCATGAGAGAGAGACTCAACCTTCACTAATACCTCTTCCTTTACCGATATTGGTTCATCTTGTAAAACCAAGTCATTCATAAATAACTGCAT
Source organism: Eupithecia tripunctaria (assembly GCA_955876795.1). Taxonomy (NCBI): domain Eukaryota; kingdom Metazoa; phylum Arthropoda; class Insecta; order Lepidoptera; family Geometridae; genus Eupithecia; species Eupithecia tripunctaria. The sequence continues at coordinate 6,440,494 of OY041627.1, forward strand.
AGGGCCCACAGACAGGCGTTCCATTCCAAGATTGAGCTCAGTTATATTTTCGTGGGTAATCTGAAATATACAACTCTTCAGTTAGGATCAGTTGAGCTACCTGTAGATAGATTGCAGCAGTCTGCAGTTAGCTCAGGGTTAAGAATTATAAAGATAACAACACTTCTTGATAATTATCCGATAATTATCTGATAATAATTATAGGATAATTATCACTTGTGTAAGAAATTCCTTTGTGATATTGTTTCATATCAGACTAATTAAATTGGGCAATTCAAACAAATAAATTTTACATTTCTCACTTAAAATCCAACACAAATTAATATTAATAAAAGGTAGATTGAGTAAAAGTCAGTATCCGTCAGATTTGACATACGAAATAAATTATATTGGACTGACCAAAGAAGTTAAAGGAATATCTTCATTCGATGAGAATTCTATTTCCATTGATTTTGATGATGGCTAGATAATGCTGTGTGAATTTTCTAACATTATTAAGCTATTGCATAGCTTCTATCGCGGGCCTTGAGCGCGGGGACCGAATCCAGAAATTCCGTAACGAAAAAACCTCACGCTTCCCACTCCGACCGGAACAGCGGTGATACTTTTTAGTTTTGCCATCTATCGATGAATAGTAGAACTTTTAATGACTTTTTGAAATATGACGTTTGTCTCTTTAGTTCAGCAACTCGCCTCTAGATGGCATTGCAATAGCTTTACCGCGGCAGTCCCCGAGTGCCACACGTCTTTTTTTTTATTTATTTATGTTTATTTATTTTGTTGCTGCTATAGCTGCAGTAGAATAAAACACGCTCGAATGCTGTTTGTTCAATTTGACGAGCGCTGTTTTTGTTATTATTAATCGAAAATTATCCATTTCTTATTATTATGATAATTATCATGATAATTATCCTTCCGAACCCTGATTAGGTCAATTGTTTCATTGTAAATACTAGTTTTAATTTATTTCTGTTTGATTGTAATTCATTTTTCAATTTACTGCAATTAGAGCATATTTTTGTTCCTTCTACGTTTGCTCTCAGCTAAGCATACCCTATATGTTATTCTTCACGATCCCCTACCCGCATGCCCAACGTGGGGATTATGGGCATTACCCTCCATAAGATAAACGCAAAAAAGGGATTATCAGGGGGAGGCCTGCATCCAGTAGTGGACCAATACAGGCTGTTGAGGTAGATTGAAGTCTTCTACAGGGTGTTTTTTTTGAGAACAGCGGTGATGGACACGTTCGAAACCACGGGAGTTAAAGAAAAGTCGTGAAAGGACACATGCTATCGATTTATAAGAAAACAATAACTATTTTTCTTTTAATCTTCTACTTTTGATGGAAATTGACCCTATGTATTGTGGGTAGACCCCTACCCACAATAGGTATAGTATAGTGTAATGCAATAATTAATTTTGTTTTAAAAAGCTATAACCGATTTAAATTTTAATGGTTTTTTCATGAATTTTCATGGATCCCATTGTCAGAACTGAACCAAGACCAAAAAATGGGACCACACGGGAAGCACCAGCTTTCATATAAAAAAAGAATCATGAAAATCGGACCATCCAGTCAAAAATTCTGAGGTAACAAACATAAACAAAAAGAAAAAAATAATACAGTCGAATTGAGAACCTCCTTTTTTGAAGTCGGTTAAAAATATGCTATTTCCTTTCATTTTTAGTAATACATTTCTTTGCAAAGATCACCTTATCAACAACAAAATCCGTTCGATAATACAGGGTGTCGTTTTTTTTTTTAATTATTCGTGTGTATTTCCGTAACAAGTAAAAAGTTTATAATAAAACTATATTATGCAGTTATTATTATAAATTAAGGACATGATGGCCTCTTTTCACGACTTTTCCCTAACTCTTGTGGTTTTGGACTTAGCCATCACTGCCCTTCTCAAAAAACCACCCTGTATATCAAGAACTGTAGCTACTAATTACTGCTAGGTTCTTTCAAGAGTTTATGTCACAGTAACATCACGTTCATATCATTTTCTACTATAAATAAAACACTAATATGATTCAACCTCAACAGCCTTTTCTCCTCTCAGCATTAAATGGGGGGTAATACCCATAATCCCCACGCTGCGCATGCGGGTTGGGGATCGCAGTTCGGTAGTAGAATTGTTCTGCAGGGGCGCTGCTGCCCGCCCCCGGCGGATATACCTTAGTCGCCTCTTACAACATTCTGGAAGAGATGGGGTGGTGCAAATTCTAAGCTAACACCACACAGCTATTATTACGCATTTGTTTTTAATAGAATTGCATTGTTTTAAATATTTTTTTGTAACTTGTCAGTATTTTTCTTAGATATTTGCCTCATCCGTACTTTAATTTTATTCTTATAATATAAACTAGCGACTCGTCCCGACTTCGCATGGATGGAAATAGGGTATATGCATGTGACTTCAAAAAAGCTAATTTTTTTATACGTTTTCTCTAGTGATATAGAAATATATCTGTATATTTATTTTTGTATTTTATGATGTTTTTATTGTAAAATTTAATCATTAAAAAGTAGATATTTTAAGGCTCAACAGCAAAATCTCTAAACGATAGCTATTGACACGTGCATCGTGACGTCATACTTGAACATTTTTGTATGGGCATGAAGTTTTGACTTTGAGTTTACATATGGAACTCGATGATCCGTGACGTCATAAAATGCAATGGCTAGCAAGGCAGCGTTTTTATCACCCGAAAATTAAATTTTTTCTGGGTGTTATATTTTTTTTCTTTTATGTATTAACCTAAATAATCGATTAAAAAAAAAAAAAAAACCATGCATATACCCTATTGATTTGGTGCTAGTTCTATGCAAGTGGGTGGCGTGTGGTAAACTTACTTAAAGCGCATACACCAGTGAAAGTGGCGCCGCCACCTATTTTATCTTATTATTACGTTTAACACAGGAAAGTTCAAAAATCCATGTACAGTGTGTGTTAACCTATTATAAGTTATTTATTGATAGGCATCAATCAATAATCACCTGTAATAAGTAGTTTTATTTTGTAAAGCTTAGGCAGAGATACGAATATGCCCTTTTTGACCGCAAAACTATACTATCGCATCTCTGCCTAAACTATACAAAATAAAACTATTACAGAGATATTAAAAAAATAGCTTTTAATATATATATCACAAACATATGACCGATTTTTTAAATTTCCTGTGTTAAACGTAATCTTACACCTTCCAGCAATCTTCCTACGAGCAATATAAATATATATGTAATCTGCCATGTATATAAATATCTGCCATGTATATCATGTATGTAATCTGAATCTCGGAAACGGCTCCAACGATTTTTATGAAATTTAGTATACAGGGGGTTTCGGAGGCGATAAATCGAACTAGCTAGGATTTATTTTTAGAAAATGTCGTTTTATACGTGTTTTCAATAAACTTATATCAACTTTATCGTTATCAATTGACTCTTCCTGACATCTGTTGAGGAATAGTTATACTATTTTATTCGTGTTTTCAATTATCAACTGTATTCTCATCAATTTAAGACTAAAACTGAAAAATATGACTCTCCCTGACATCTATTGGCGAATAATATTACTATAATTTCTATTTCGCCTCGGGACAAATGTGTGTATGATCTGCAGACATTTGTTCAGGGCGTTCTGGATGTTTTTCTATGTATAATAAAAAATATCTATCTATGTAGTGTATTGTATTATATATATCAGTTATCTAGTACCCATAACACAAGCTCTGCTTAGCTTGGGGCTAGATAATGCTGTGTGAATTGTCCAGCATTATTATTAAACAAATTTACCAATAAAATAACCGAGCGAAGCTCAGTTATCCAGGTACTAATATGATAAAAAAACACGCGCTGCCAATTGGCTTGGGTATGCGGCCTAATTTAAACATAAAGAAATTTGTTGCTTACTTCAAGACCTTCGTCAGAAAGTAGACTGAAGATTTTCTCGGCTCTCAGAGCTTTTTGGGAAACTGTGTAGCTTCTCAGCAGCTTCTGGTAGCAAGTACTGCAAAAAGTCTGCAGCCTTGCATCTTCCGAGTTGAACTGAAACAATAATCATAATCATTATTTATGTAAGATATATTACATGTACAGTCAGCGTCAAATTGATATATATAGTAGTCAAAAAGCAAGCTAAGCAGCGCTTGTCTTACGGGTACTAGATAACTGATATACTTAATACTATACACTATGTTTTCTATGTATAATGAAAAAAATTTATCTATGCTTTTTCATTATGCATAGAAAACATTCAGGACACCCTGAACGAATATCTGCAGATTGTACACACAATTTTTCCCGAGGCAGGAATCGAACCCGCCACCTACGACGTCGCAGACGCACCGCTCCACAGAGGTCATCACTATTTTTGATGATTTGAATCTTTGACATATTTAACATAGTAAAAGTCCATAAAATTTATATCACCAAAGCTAGACTAAACTAATTTGACAGGACTAAAAATGATCCTGATCCTTATCATTTTGATAGTTTTGACAAGGACGGCAACATTTTTAGTCCTGTTAAATTAGTTTTGTTTAGTTTTGGCGACATCTGAATTAGCACCAATATAAAATTACCAAGTAACCTATCCTCCAACTTTAAACATGCACATTACTTTATTTAAAACTAGCTGCGCCCCGCGGCTTCGCACGCGTTGTTCCTATGAAAACATTAAAAGGTGATTTTCATCCCACGGGAACAGATTTATGGGATAAAAAGTAGCCTATGTTTTATTCTAGTATTAGAATTACCTGTATGCAAAATTTCAGCCAGATCCGTTCAGTAGTTTTGGCGTGAAGAGGTAACAAACATCCATCCATACATCCATCCAAACTTTCGCCTTTATAATATTAGTGTGACAACAAGACCACACCAACAATACACAATGAAGCACACACAATGTCAACTAGTTCTGTCTCTCCACAAGACAACATCAGGACACCATAATACTTTTGAATTAAGAACAGTGCCAAGCAACAACTGCGATGCAATGAGCCTCTCAGAGTTGCTCGCACAGAGCTCAGCATTGTTTCATCCTAATATCACAGAATGAATTTCTGCAAAGTAACACCAAATAAATTTACTTAACACTTCCTTTAGCCAAAATGTTTTATTTAGGTAGTCTTGTAACTTTGTATTTATTTAAAAATTGATTGATGATAAAAATTTAATAATTGATTTTAAACTATAAAACGACTTTAATTATATAATTTTTTCTAATGAGATTTAGGCCCATATTATGAAAGCTTGCTCTGTCATCGAGCTATGCTTTAGCAACATTTATACTATAGAAAAGCGTTACTCAAGCAGAGATTGAAGACTGAGCAAGCTTTCATAATACGGGCCTTAGACTTTGGAGATCATATGGCTGGATTAGTTAGGTTTCTCAGTCAGACAGATATTATAATTAGATTTTTACAGCATATTGTAGGTACCAAATTACTATATTCAATGTTGTTTGAACTCGGTTATTATCTAAATAAATTAACTAAATGAAATGAAAGTTGCATGTTTCATAGCTAAATCAAATGACCTGGATGAAGGAGAAAATATTTAGCGTAATATTCACGATATTTACCTTATTATCAAACCGTGTTTCGTAAAACTTAATGAGTTCGTGGTTTTTTAAGTAATTCAGTTTTAAATTTCCGGCGAGGCAAAATCGGCACACAGAAGACATTTTCTTTACTTCACAGCGAAGGAACACAAACAAAGTCATTAAGATAACGTAAAATAAAGATATTAATTAGACTGATTATTAATTATAGCGGACGGAAGAGCAATAACGTAGTTATTGTATTCTCTTTGCAGAAATACAAAAACATAACATCAATCAATATCAAAATAACCTAAAATAAAATTAAACAATCGGCTATTTACCCGCACATTCTCTAAAAGTGCGTTGTCTGACAGTTAGCTCAACTTCAACTTCTTGTCTAATGGCTTCTGCATCTGGCTTGGACGTTGGACGCAATTTTGCCAATGTCCGTCTCATGGAATGTCGCAAGCTACATATAGTGCAATAAATATAAATTAATTTACAGTAAAGACAAACATTCAATCCGAATTAAATATTAGAAAATATTTTTTAAAAATCTCCAAGATAAACAAAAGGAAACTGTGCTAAAATAACTCGTAAGAACAGCATAACTGAATAAACAAAAAATAAACTCACATACGATAGTTACATCTGACACACAAATAGGTGGATCTAACTAGACTTCTTGGTCAACCTATCAAAACATCGAGATTTTATAGTACATACAGCACATGTTCACCCTTTGATCGAATAGACACAAGTGTGAATATCATCGATTTGTCAAATCAATGACAATTATTCATGTGAGAACCAGCTGTGTGAACAGTCGTTATTACAGATATTTTTTTGTGGCTGAAAAATGTTTATATGCGCAAAAGATCTATGTAAAAATGATAGCGGGACGAGGATTAAATTAAATTATCGCATCACATACTACCGGTTAGCAAATTTTTACCCTAAAATAATTAAATCAAAATTCGTTTCACGGGGGTGAAACAGGGGTGGGAAGCGGGAACACATGAACCCTTCGCACTTCACCGCAACCTGCCGATTTGACTAGTTATTGGATGTTGTCGATATTTTTTGAGATGTTTCTTTAGTAAGGTAGTATTTTATAAAATAACAAAAACTAACAGGCTAAAGGTTTATTCGTATGTTTATTTTCAGTTTATAGAATTTTATTTTCTTATGTTCATATTCATTCATAGAAATAGAGATATGTTACCCTTATCTTGACTTAAATTTAGATTTTTCTTTGTTCTGGCTTTTGCTAAGTTTTTTATTATTAGAATGTTAGTGGATGTCTGAAAGTCTGAAAGGATAAACTATTGAGACCAATCATAGTTTTTTAAGACTTACCATAGTTACCATGTAGGTACGTATGTACTCAATTTCACAAGAATTGAATTTTTATCGACATATTTTACACATAGTAGCGCGCATAATTGCCCATCCCTATCCATTGCAGGTGTCAATTATGTTCTCCTGTCTCCGCTGGGAACAATTGGGAGGAACAGGCCATAGTCTCTCTATGGCTAGTACTGTATAAAATCTATGGTTCCGACTGACGAAGAGTCGTCGTTATTGCGACCAATAACAGCTCGGCTCGTTCCTTCCTTCCTTTTCCTCTTTCTTCCTCGTCTACGTCTGGTTTGACAAAATTTTCCCAATGTCCGTAATATTAGAGTAAAATAAAAATAAAAGCAACGTTGTTCGGTGTTCATCAACTTCAACTTCTTATTTCATGGCTTGCTGTGTCTTTGCTGCCACAAATCTGCCAGTGTCGGTGTTCATCAAAGAGAATAAGCTGCCGTCGTCGTATATAAATAAATGAATAAATTAATCCCCTGACTTCAGAAAATTCTCAATTTCTATCTATGTGTTCCTATCCATTTCTTTACGACCTAATACCTATTTTCGACCGAACTAATGTTTATACCACACGAATGTTATACTAAATGAGTATCATGCCATTTAACATTATGTATAAATCGAAAAATTATATCAGAGTGTATTATTATTTTACTTAGGCATCGAGAGGCACTATTTTATGGCATAGTTGAAACCACCAAATTCCATGATGTGGCTGCTAACTTGACGCACACAATTTATTTGTTAGACAAAATAAAGGTTACCTTCAATTACAAATGAATGTTATAGTAAATGAGTATGGTATTTAAAATTATATGAAATGTAAGTTTTATCATCTAAAATTACAACAAATGAAATTATACCATCTGAGTAGTATAGGTCATGTTGTTATAACAAAGGAATATTAAACCAATATTGTGAGGATCGATCCTGCTGGCACGTCATTGGATAAAAACGGAACATTGCGTCCAATAGCTAATGTTAACCCGACTTGTGCCGGTTTTTTGTACAAGTTCAAAGGCGAGGGGAGTGAAGTGTGTAGGCGGGGGGGCAACTTGGGTCCAACGTCGCTTCTCGATCCACATATTAGTTGCATTGCATCAGTACGCGCACTGCCGATGTGAGTGCTGGACGTGCTGCGATATGTTTTCTTTTATATATAAATGATACCTGCTCGAACGTCCAGCCTTCCAATGCTCTTGGCATGAGTGTTTGCCCAATTATATTGGAGCCCATATGAGGCCGCAACCTTGGTTGCAATTATTGGCCATTTTATCCGTAGCCAACGTTGGAACCAAGTCATAAGCCCATGTGAGGCGCCGGCATCACGTGACCGTGGTACTACATTGTAAGCTTGCAGCCGCCTACTTCAAAAGTTACTACCTATGTAAATAGTTCACTAAGTTGAAAGAAGATGTCACTAGTTCCGGGAGCAACACAGAACCCACAGCGTCAGCGGAGATGACCTTACATGGTAGCAGATTAGTGTCGCTGGAGGCTAACAGATGGCGCCTATTAAAATAATTATTATCGAAAAGAACAAAATTGCCTCTTGTGGTGCCTTGCCTTAGTACTTCGGAAGAGTGTGCGTGTAGTTTTTACTTCTGCCGGTACTCCCGGTGCAACTCGTTGCTTTTTTGTCATGCGACCAACGTGGGGTGCCCGTCTTTGTGTCCAATAAATAATTATTTATCTAATGATTATTACTAACTATCGAGTTACTTTCTGCCATTGTAGTTGTAGTCGTGTTGTTAATAATTGACACAGATTCTACAGGATATATTTTTTAGATGGGGCAGTAAGGAGAAAAAACTACAGGAACAATGAATGATCTTATCAATTAGGTAGGTATTCGTTTTTCCTTGTTAGCTTTTTATGCATTTATTTTTGTCAAATCTGTATAATTGATGATGATCAAATGTTCTTACCTATTTACCACTTAAGTACCTAGGTACTGTGTGTTGCAGAAGCAAATAAATGTTTATCTATCTATCTAACTAGGTAGTTTATTTACAGAAATACATTTTATTGGTAAAATCAATTTACCTACATGTCATGTTTGCTTAAAATAGTTGTAATATACACTTTGTATATACCTACTTAAAAAAGAACTACCTAAAAAAGAAAAAGAGAGACAGAAGAACATTCTAACTACATATACAAACAGGATAAGATCACTGTCTACGAATAACAAAGACACATTTAATTACGCAATTCCAGACATGAATGATGAAGTACCTAGGTACCTAGGAAGGCTCAACTACATTTGAAGAGAAGGATTCATTTGGAAAGTCTACATACCTACATCTAAGACCGGGAGGAGGCCTGTACCCGAAAGGGGCCCTATCTAATAAAATATTAGTTTAAATATAAACCAAACAAATTATTATTTATATAACTAGGTACTTAATATACATGATATTATTAAAACTATATTATGGAATCTAATATGTATAATGCTTAATGTTAATCAAACAAATTATTATTTATTTTAATTCATTATATAACTACTTGATATACATGATATTATTAAAACTATATTATTGAATCTAATATGTATAATGCTTGATACCTAGTTTCACCATTATAAATTAAGAAACAAATAAAGGTAAACGCGATTATTTTAAGCATGATTATTGTTATTTATGATAAGGAATTAAAGGCTTTTTTATTTTATTTATTTTTATTTTATTATTTATATACCTACTTAGGTACACAACTCATAAAACGTGAACAAAATTAACAAATATTTCTCCCTTTATGTTGTTCTACATAAAGGGAGACACAGCGTGAGCAAATAATTCGTTGACTAACTAACTACATACCATGTAAACAAAAAAATTATAATAGTAAGAATAGACAGGGTAAAAAGAATACAACGTAACACAATAAATGTATAGCTAAGGAGAACTTAAAAACGTATAGTTGAGAAAATCAACTTAATGCTAAACTTATCAACTTTTTATATTTATTATTTTGACAATGATTATGATTACGGATATTACATTATATCATATCATTTAGTTGGGCAATAAATGATTTTTATTATTATTATTATTATAATCTGTATAATTAATTAGTTTTAATTGTAAAAACTTATTCTAATGATTGATTTAATGATAAATATTTCAATTCTTTGAACGAATAATCACTTTTTTTCATGAAAAATTGTTTCTTATACATTGTTATTCAAATGACATGTGAGCTAAAAGTTAGACCAATATTGCATGCACCCTGTAGGTAGAGTACCTACTTACTTAGGTACCTTTTCATAACAAATATTTTTGGTTCGCACTTTTTTGATTTTTCTAATAGATACGGATTTCCTAATAATGATTTTGAAGTCGGAAATACTTCCATAAAACCCACGAATATCAAGAAAATTAGCCTATATAGATCTTCCTAGGTCTAAGTACAAATTAATCGAGAAATCTGCGAAAGAATGCGTCATAACCCCCTCACGCGCGGGACGCGGGGAGGGTACCGCCAGTTTAGGCGCATATCATGTAGGGTTACAGGTCGCGCTAACTTTTTGATAATCTACCTACCTACTTACTTAGGTACCTTTTCATAACAAATATTTTTGGTTCGCACTTTTTTGGTTTTTCTAATACGGATTTCCTAAATGATTTTGAAGTCGGAAAACTTCCATAAAACCCACGAATATCAAGAAAATCAACACGCTGCGTCACTTTTGGTTTGGGAAAATTTATAGGTATCTTTGAAGAAATACCATAGGAAAATGAAAACACTGTAAATGCATCTTGGCGAATCTTTATTATCAAAAACTTCACAAGGCACAAAGGCCACCCAGTGTAGGGTATGCTCTTACATTTAGGGAATCGAGTGCACCACATCAGCAATACATTATCCTAGACAATATCTATACATACAAGGAACATGGGGTAGGTACGTACACATGACTTCTGCATTCAAGCCACCTACGACGTGAAGGGTTTTTAAAACCGGCCATACTCTACATGAACTCACTCTTACCATGTATTTATATTATATATACGCCATTTACATACCTTGTCGATTTGATCTTTCGTTCAATAAATATTGCTAACAATAGGGTATATGCATGTGATTTCAAAATGGCTAAAAATATATATACCTACGTATTCTCTATTGAGATAGAAACCTACATATTTATTTTAGCATTTTGAGATGTTTTTATTGTAGAATGTAACCATTGAAAAATTGAAATTAATAAATCTCAATCGCAATATTTCAAAACGCTACGCCATTGACTAGAGCGGACGTGACATCACTGTACACATTTCTTCTTTTTTTATTCTGCTTGCTGCACCATGATTTGACACTATTCTGCCCACTTCACATTTCGTATTGTCGGTTATTTTCAGCTTTTTCGGAAAACCTCTTTCCTGAGATGATCACTACCGAGGTCGTCACTAAAGGTTTTAATCGAGTGTGAACGTCGACGTCAAATAAACATGGCGCCAATATGGCAGCGTTTTTATCACGCGAAAATGATAGTAGTTTTGATTTGTTTTTTTACCTTGTTATTGAGAAATTCAGTGAGCGTCTTATCATTTCTCGGTTAAATAATGACCTAAAGAATCGATTAAAACAATAAAAAAAATCGATGCATATACCCTATTAATGTTCGACATCAAGCAAGTAAACTTTAGTTTTTTAATGTACTATGTAGTGAGCCTATATTGGTCCACTGCTGGACGCAGGCCTCCCTTTGATCACTATTCCTCACTATTCTCTCCCTCCCTATTGGGGGCCCATGGGCTGCTGCTGCCCGACCCCCGGTGGATATCCCTGGGTAGGTACCTATTCCAGCTTAATTCATTATGAAATGTAAACTAAAAAGCAGCAAGCTTGGCGTCAAATTTCCGATATGGTAGAATTAAGGAAAAGATCTCAAAAAAACAAGTAACGACTCAAAAGAACAAAATATTTGAGTTAGTGTAGGGATAATTACAGGGAATGTATGTACATAAATATGCTTTATAAAGAACACATAAACAAAGTGTCTTAGATATAAGAGACAGTAAGAAAATTGCCAATGGACACCGGACAGCCTTAGTAATGTTGTATATAAATAAGTGTGAATAGGTATACAATTTATGTACAGTAAAATAATGTAAATAAAAAAATGTCTCTATTGACAAAAAAAAATCAATTAATTATTACTAGTGCTTCTCACTGGTATGGGCTTTTTTATGGCAAGCTTAAATACCTTTCTGATTAAATTTTTTACACATACATTGCAGGCTAAAGGATTCTCACTAGTGTGAAGTCGCATGTGAACAATTAAATTACTTTTTTCAGTGAATTGTTTATAACATAACACTGCAGGCAAAAAGGTTCTCACTCACCAGTGTGAGTTTTCGTGTGACTGACTAAATAATATTTGTCAGAAAATTGTTTACTACATACACTGCAGGCATAGGTCTGCTTACCAGTGTGAATACTCATGTGACGAACTAAACGCTTATTATGAATAAATTGTTTATTACATACAGTGCAGGCAAATAGGTTCTCACCGGTGTGAGTTTTCGTATGACTATCTAAATAATATTTGTCACTATATTGTTTTTTACATACACTGCAGGGGAATGTTTTTTTACCAGTGTGTATTCTCATGTGATAAACGAAACTCCTATTAGTAGTAAATTGTTTATTACATACACTGCAAGAAAAATACTTATCACCGGTGTGAATTCTCATATGACGAACTAAGTTCTTATTAACAGTAAATAGTTTATTACATACACTGCACATAAAAGACTTCTCACCAGTGTGTGTTTTCATATGATCAACTAAATAACCTTTTAAACTAAATCGTTTAGTACATACACTGCAGGCAAAGGGCTTCTCACCAGTGTGAATTCTCATGTGCTTAACTATGTTACCTTTAGTAGTAAATTTATTATTACACTCATTGCAGGAATACTTTCGCATTTCTTCAAGTTTGGTATGTGCTCTTATGTGTGATATGAGAGAGCTTTTATGGAAAAATACATTATTGCAATGGTTGCAATGCAACATCATTTTTGGCTCTGCCATGGCACAGTTCACTTGACTGTTAGGAGGAAGATCTTTTTTATAAGTTTCTCTATCATTATCTTCTGATGCTAATTGACTTTTAGTACCTTTATGAAACGGATACTCAACCTCGACCAATGGTTCTTCTTCTGAGGTTATCTCTTCTTTCACCGATATTGGGTTGTCTTGATATACCTCTTCTTTCACCGATATTGGTTCATCTTGATGTACCTCTTCCTTCACCGATATGGGATTATGGCGATGTACCTCTTCTTTCACCGATATTGGGTTATCGTGATGTACCTCTTCTTTCACCGATATTGGTTTATCGTGCCGTATAGCCGTGTTAATTATAATTAACTGCTTAGTGGTCATAGACAACTGTTGTTCCGGTCCAAGGTTGAGCTCAGTAATATTTTCGTGGGTAGCCTGAAATGAATAACTTTTTTACTAATAGATTTGATGAAATCTGTAGCGCGGCGGGCAAAGGTTGCAGGTTCGATTCGCGCCTCGTGACAAACGGTGTACGATCTGCAGATATTTGTTTCAGTTGATCTGGGTGTTTTCAATGTAAAGTGGGAGGTAGAAGGGGGGGTCATGCGCTAGATTTCCCCCACTGACCCGATGTACAGGCAGCTGACATCCAGACTATCTTTGTTCTTCAGAAAAGGGCTGTACGCGCTATTTATAAATTAAACCCACGTGACTCGTTGAGGGAATTATTTAAAGAAATAAATATTTTAACAGTAATATCGCAATACATCTATGAAAATCTAATGTATACACACAAAAACAGAGATAACTTTATGAAAAGGTGTGATGTTCACGATAAAAATACAAGAAACAAGAACAAATTACACATCCCTTCACATAGATTACGTAAGATTCTATAATAAGCTTCCATCTGAAGCAACTGAGCTCCCTATTCGTAAATTTAAACTGTACATAAAACGAAATCTTATCAAGAAAGCCTATTACTCCGTAGATGACTACATAAATGATGTTAATGCTTGGCCGGATGTCGCCCAGTTCCATACAGACAATAGTATATAAGACCAGTTAGACTTAGTTATCCTAAGATTGTATTAGTTGATAAGCGATGGACTTGCTAGTGGTTTCTTTTTCACTTCTTCCGCTAGTGGACAAAAAATTGAAGTGAATTAAAGTCAATTGCACATTATTTCTTGTTGATAGTAATAACTATTTATCAAGCTGTTTATATAGTAAAAATTTGACTTGTCTAAGTACTTATTTTGTAAGTCTAAAGAAATAAACGATTTGACTTTGACTTTACTGTACTTAGTCTAGTGTTGCGGTAGTTTAGATATGCTATTTTTTTTTAAACCATCCGTGTATTTAAATCGTTATAACTTTTTTGTGTGTGGTTATAATATCACAAAATAAGTATGCATGTATTCTACAATATTAAATAATAATTAATAAATTACTTGTTACAATTAATATTAAATAGTAAACATAGTTTCTAAGCCACTGTCAGTCACACACGACTTGTTTCACGATCCAATCCGTACCTTATTGTATGTAATCCGTGGAGACTTGTAGTTACAGGTTTTTTCTAAAACCTATAACAAGCTCCAGTCTCTCACAATACAGGTTCAATTAAGTTGTACTTATGATACCTAAATTTTATGAAAATTCTATTGTGAAGAGGAAATAAACAAATATTATTATTATAGTTTTAATATCCACAAGAAAACTTCTGAGCTTTTAAAGTGGTAAATCGGTGAAAACTTTAGTAACAACTTCTATCCACTGAAAAAAAAAACTAAGTCATTTTGAAATTAGCTTTCTTTTAAAAAGTTATTTAGTTATTCCTTTCCAACAACATGAGATGAGAAGTCTTTCGTAAGGTGGTCAAATTAAGATTCGTTTGCCGGGTCCCAGGGCTATGTGTCTACCATGAGTTTTGACAATCTATAGTCGCTAGCGACTGTAATTAAAAAGGTTGTCTCAAAAAGCCGGAATTTTGACGTACCCTGGACCCGTCTTATACATATCCGCAAAACAAGTTAATCAGTGAGTCAATTAGTCAGTCAGTGGTAATCTAGGTAATAGAAGTATAATATTCAAAATCATCGAAAAATTCTAATCTTCCCACTATGCCAAATTATACTAGAATTTGACAGAAGAATTATAATTTCAAGAGTGAAATAAGGTAACATGCGCAATATTACCTTATTTTACTATTGCAATATTATTTATATATACTACTTGAATGTATTAAGTAGTAGGTATTCAGTGGCGCCCAAGATGCAGGAGTTTGGAATTATGGTTGCGGGTTTGATTCCCGCCTGGAGACAAATAATTGTACGACCCGCAGATATTTACTCAGGTGTCCTGGTTGTTTTCTTTGTATGATCAAAATTATTATGTGTATTGTCTTAAGTATATCAGTTATTATAACCCTACCCATAACAAAAGCTCTGCTTAGCTTGGGGCTAGGTGGTGCTGTGAATTGTCCAGCATTCTTTATTATTATTAATAATATTATCAGATCAGTTATCCTGTACACATAACACAACCTCTGTGGATCGTTAAGCATTATTTATTTATTTATGTGGGCCACATGCTATCCATCTTAAGGAATTTGTTGGTTACCTCAAGACCCTGATGAAACAGCTGACTGAAGATGTTTTCAGATCTGAGAGCCATCTGGAAAAATGTGTGGCATTTCAACAGCTTCTGGTAACAATAACAGCACAGGTCTCTCGGCTTTGCATCTCCCGAGTTGAACTGAAACAATAGTTACAAGTAGTTTGTTAACATTATATTGTCATATATACCGGGTGGGACAAATTTTTGGCCCTTTAAGGGTAGCTACCGTTTCTTTTGTAGTTAGACGATTTTTTTTCTTAGGAACCTTCCGTTTTCGTTTGAAGAAAAAAATATTGCCATTTTTAGTTTTTTGAACAAAAGCACGGTTTGCCCAAAAAACTACATTTGTCAAAACAAGTTGGTCTTAATCGACTCTTTTTCCAACCAGAACACTTTTCCCAAAGTAACATACCAAATCAAATCGTAAGTTTTGGCAATAATAAAAAAAAACGATTCCCATACATTGTCTATGAAAAAACGAGTAAGTGAAAACAACAATGTCACTCATTCAATGGTTCTTAATTTAAACTCGTAAGTGTTGATTGGCTAATTTTGAAGGCATCTCAGGAATTCAATTTTTACTTAGTTTTTATTTGTACTAAAAAGCATTATTATACATATATTATGCAAAGATAGCTAAAACGGTTAAAACTGTGTTAGCTAAGCTACTGTGTGTTACATAGCATTAGGTTCTCAAAAACAAATAAACAGTTAATTCATTACTTTTATTCCTCTGCTTCTTTTACAAGACAAATATTGTAAGGCCATAATCACTTATTTCAATAGATTAACGTCAAATTCTGTTGGTAATGGTACATTCTTATAGTGCTAACACAACAAATGGCCTGTTTTGTGTTACAAATTAATGCAAATGCACACTATTTCCAAGCTTAGGCAATTTAAGTCTTACCTAGAGAATATACAACATAGACGAATGGACAGGCATGACCAAAGTGTGACTGAGAGAACAATTCACAGGCGAAACACAACGGCCGGTGGCACCCTATCCGACAATAACTGAGGTAGGTGCACCTAATTTGAACCTTCTACTTTCGAGAGTATACTATAACTAGCTGTACCCCGCGGCTTCACACGCCTATCTCACGCGAAATGATTTATAGGATAAAAATAGCCTAAGTCTGTGATAGTCCAGGCCAAGAAGTACCTGTATGCAAAATTTCAGCCCGATCCGTTCTGTAGTTTTTGTGTGAAAGAGCAACAAACATGTTTACATACTCAATACATTTATTGTTATCATCACATTGGTAGGCTGGTAATTAATCAATAGCTAAGTATCACAATGTGTTGGGCGTATCAACAAGTGGAAGGCAGACCGAGGTTGTTTTTGGTAATATTATGCACATACTAAGGTGAGCAGTACCTACTTGTGTAGTTACTAAAATAAACAATTTTAAAGTTGGTAAGTAAAACAGTAAGACAACATGTATAATTATGAATTATGGTTAGGTATGTAGGTACGCAAGTTTAGTTAAAAACAATTAAATAATGTCAATAGGTACCTCCTCAAATAAATTTTAGTAATTTTTATGTCAGTTTATCTAGTTTGTCATATAAAAATTCATTTACGTCATAATAGCATTTTTAATTAAAAATTGTTTTAATTTATTTGTGAATAGGGATTTGGATTGAATGTCTTTTATTATTTTTGGTAACTTGTTGTGATTTTATTTCTGCCTGGTCTAAGTGGGTATTTTCTAGGAAGTTCTTCAAGTGTTTTGTAGAATGTTGGGTATTTTCGAACAATTTTAAACAAAACAAACAAAATTTTAAATTTATTGAAAAAGGTTTGCAGCTGTCCGTTCTTTTCATATTTGCTAGGATATGCACACAGGAACAGATTTATGTGATAAAAAGTAGCCTATGTTTTCTTCCAGTATTAAAATTACCTGTATGCAAAATTTCAGCCAGATCCGTTCAGTAGTTTTGGCGTGAAGAGGTAACAAACATCCATCCATACATCCATCCAAACTTTCGCCTTTATAATATTAGTGTGATACTGCCAGCTCTTAGGTATAGTATCCCTTAATATACTATGCCTTAACTCTGTGCATGTGCACTAGGTAGAGACACTGCTGGCTGTACAATTAGTTTTGTTGTTTAAATTTAGTTTTATCTATCTACGTAATTATTAGATTTTAGTGTTTATTATTAGTCCATTTATTACGAATATGTATACTTAGATGTACACACATATTTTTACGCTACAATTCTAATTCTAATTCTAATTCTAAGTGGGGGAACTAAGATCTGCACGGACGTCTCGCATAGGAGTGTATTGTGCATTATCCCCTACGCTACAATGTAGATTATAACAATATTTTTGATATGTTCATTTTAGCTAACATTGTAATGTGTTTTGTGTGTTAAATAAATAAATAAAAATAAAATATGCACACAAGTTTGTTATACTCTACGTTTACAAATTTTTGTGTCTATATATATTGATATCAGCCTGTCTCGGAATGCATGAAATATTAGTATAGCTTAGATAAAATAACCCAAATCTAGATCTATCAATAATGAAAGATTATGAAGTAGGTAGCTATTTCTTTATAAATACAATGAAAACCAAGAAAGGATACACTAAAATGGACCTAACATTGAGGATTTGTCCATGAGCACTGATGTAGAGCATTCTGCTTTAGTTACAATGTCATCAGCAAAGATTTAAATCGTTAGATAGGCTTTTCCGTAGTGAGACCGTGCTGTGTTTGTTGCCAAAAATAAATAAATAAATAATGCTGGACAATTCACACAGCATTATCTAGCCCCAAGCTAAGCAGAGTGTATGTTATGGGTACTAGATAAGTGATGTACATAATACAATAGGTACACTACATAGATAGTTTTTTTTTAATTATTATGCATAGAAAACATCCAGAACGCCCTGAACAAATATCTGCAGATCGTACAAATATTTGTCCCGAGGCGGGAATCGAACCCGCAACCTCCTGCATCGCAAGCGGACCTTCGCCCATCGCGCCACAGAGGTCGTCAAAAAGAAGTGAGTGAGCTTACTGCTCATTTGGAATCAGTTAATTGTTTGTTTTCGTGGTGTGATTGCTCACAAAAGCTTGTGCAATGTGATTGAAAAATAAATGGCAATAAGTAAGTGAGGGCGTAGGTATATAATGATTTAAATCCATGGTCATCAGACATTAATTTACCTTGGACAGAAGCAGTTTTTCGTAAATATGGATGAGTTGGTTGTTTTTCAAAGATTTCAGATGTAAATCTCCGGCGCGGCAAACTCGGCACACCGAAGACATTTTCTTGTCTTTACTTGACAGAGTCAGAAATTCGATGGATGGATGGGAACTAAAAAAAAAGAAACTAGGATTACTCCACAAACAAGCTACATTAGCTATTCATTTCATTTTAGCGAAATAACAACCGAACCTTTCTAATAACCAAACTTATGCAACTAAACAAATCAACAAGCGGATGCGGCTATTTACCTGTTGACTGACAGACAGCTTAGTAGTTAGTAGAATTTCGAGCGCGCCACGGTTGTGATAAAAAAAAAAGACGTGTGGCACTCGGGGACTGCCGCGGTAAAGCTATTGCAATGCCATCTAGAGGCGAGTAGCTGAACTAAAGAGACAAACGTCAAGGTTTTTTCGTTACGGAATTTCTGGATTCGGTCCCCGCGCTCAAGGCCCGCGATAGAAGCTATGCAATAGCTTAAAAACGATCTAACCACCACAAAATTGCACTTGGTTTAACTAGCGCCTGCTACCCTTCGTCACAAGTGTCACAAGTACTGAACTAAACCTTCTTAAATCACTACTACGGGACAAAAAATCTACATTTTCATTGTATTCAAGGTGGCAGATTCTTTGAAAACGCGTAGGTATTGTGTTATGTTTTTTATGGTGCTTTGATACATTTTGGTATATCGTTAGAATGGTCATGAACTGTAACGGTCTAATTCATAATGAGTTAGCAGACCTTTAGCTGCTCACTAGAAGACTGATTGCAAAAAACGTTATTCATAATAGTTTGCTAACGCTTGCGGCGACTTAGCAGCCCGCTAACTTTAGCAAGCCTAGACCCCTACTTTTACGTGTACTAGAGCGAGAAAAAATGGCCGAAATCAATCAGCTGTTTGGTTGTCAATGATTATGTTGTTTGTTTACTATTTGGAGTGGAATCAATAATATTGTTTACAAGAAAATAATATATCGTATGTTTTTCTAAACAATGCAAAGCTTACAAGCTTGGCATAGCATTGCTGCAATTATGGCAATGAATGAAAATTATGGATAAATAAAGTACCTAAGGCCAGTGCTGGATTTACACATTTGCCGCCCCAAAGCTATACAATTTTTGCCGCCCCTACCGACTTGTAAAACTAGTTACACTATTTCTAATAAAGTAAATTCCTTTTAAAGGAATAATCTTGTTTCTAGATTTTTTTACAACTTTTGGGATATATTTTTAAGCTAAGAAAAGCAAAGGTTTGTTTTTACTTCAGTACTTTTAAGGTGTGGTGGACTAAGGAATATAGGTACGTGAGGCACGATACTGACACTTCTTCTTTCCGGCCCTTGTGGGGGCACGGAGGGGGGCCTGGAGGCTTGGCCTCTTTACCCCGGCTTCAACTCGATGGGTGACGACCCCTCGATCCTTGGGTTGAGGCAAAAATGCTCTTTTTGCCTATATTTTAATTAAGTTTTTTTTTTTTTGGCTGTATTGTTTTTTTTTGTTTTTATTTATATACAACCCAAGGACTCATGTTGGTTCCGGCGGGGTAAGGTCCCGCGGGAGAGGTCGCCACGGGCGGTCGTGGTCTGGGGGCCGGGTCTGGGGCGGCGCGATGTGGTGGAGGTGCTGGTGGTGACCGTTGTCGGCGCGGTCGTACATCCGCCGCGCCGACTGCACGACGAACTCCTCGATGGATTTGAACTGCAGGTCGCGGGCGATGACGTCGTTCCTGACGTATCGGCAAGCGTCCGTGCAGATCGTCAGGGCGACGTTCTGCAGCGCCTGGAGCCGGTCCCTGTTGGGCTTTTTGGCCGTTTGATTATTCAGTTCTAAGCGATCGAAGAGTGAACAAGTGTTATGGAAAATTATTGAATTGAATTAATAAAGTGCAGTTGCAGTGACCTTTTGTATTAGGTAAGTACGTAGTTGAGTTTATGGTTGAATAAACCAACTTAGTGTTCTGAAGTGTTTTTACTTGGACATCATTCCCGAGCCCTAGTTGAAGTCTAATGTAAGAAGCCACTTTCGAATTTTCTCCTTGACGCCATAATTAGGGATTGCATTATCCGATCAATTTTCGTATCCGGATAATTCGGATAGTAGTGAGCCTTACTATTCGGATATCCGAATTTTTCGGATAATTCGGATAATTTAATATATTAATGAAATTTTAATAAAAACAAGGAAAATGGGTTCTTAAAGTATCAGTATTTAGTAATTTATACTCAAAAATGATAGAATAGGTAGGTAATAAAGTTCTAAGGTTTTTGGTTACTATAGTTTACTCTATGGGTTATTTCCATGAAATCAAATAATATCCCAAGTAATAAAGGTCTACTAATATAACAATAGCATTCGTATAGAAACTGAACCACAATGAGATTAAAAATAAGAGAGTCGATCAAATAGGTTGAAGAAGTAAAATATCTATAAAATAAAAACGGTTTACTCCTTTCCATTGAACTATTTATTTATTTAATTAAATTCAAAATTCAAAAATGCGTTGTTTCCATAAATACAATCATATTAAAAATACACTGACACGGAAATAAAGTGGTATTTTCGGTCGCTTCGGTATGTAATGTAGACTAAAGTCAAGAAACGACGAAGAAACTTTTAGCCTGTTAGTTGTTATTTTTCGAGTTGGAGCAAAAGCCGACCCAAGCTTTATTATCCTCTAGATAATCTGTTATTTTCTAGTAAGCCTTTTTGCATAGTAAAGTTTTCACAGTTTGTTTGAATTTATATATTGATAATTTTTGCAGCTCAGTAGGGGTTTTGTTGTAGAAGCGTGTAAATTGCCCTTTAAAAGATACATTAGTTTTATGAAGCCTAGTTGTGGGTACAGCGAGTTTATTCAATTCAATTCAATTCAATTCTTTATTTAAAACCAGACATAACATTACAGAGTACACTCCAATGCGTTACATCTAGGAAATCTACTTGCTTGTGAAAATAAAATTACATAGCACAAATATGGTGTTAATATCTGCAGCGTTCCCCCAGAGCAGTATACCATAAGACATAATACTATGGAAGTAGCTGAAATAAATCAGTCTAGATGTGTCCACGTCTGTAAAATCACGGATTTTTTTGACTCACGTATATGCTGCAGAACTAAGTCTCTTCGATAGCTTATCTATGTGTGGACCCCATTGAAGTTTATTATCTAAGGTGATTCCTAAGAATACGGTACTTTCTATAATTTCTAACGGTTCTCCTTTTACGTTGACATCTGCCTTAACTTGTTTAACATTCGGTAGAGTAAATGTAGGTTTTTTTGCAGAATTCTGTAACTTAATGGAAGTTCACTAGCGGAAAAATATGAATGTTTGGAGCACTATAAAGTTGTAGGTAGCTAAAATAGCAAGGAATTTTATTCGTCGTACGTGTAAGTTACGTTAAGCACGCAGGTTATATTCTGCGAGATTAAAATTCACACTGTGCGATTCCGCAGTGCGTATATAACAAGCCGTTGACTATCCATTCAATGTGACAAGCGTTCGAGAAACCGGGGGTTAGTTTTGGTTTCGTTAAGCAAAGATTGTTGACACTAAACCAATGAACTACTTTTGAGATTGTATTGTTTACTTTACATCGTCGAAATTAGTGTTTTACCGTTTCGTTTTAAAAATAATTGAAGTATCATTCGCAAACAATATAATCTTTTATTATAATTACGTATCCTTTCTAGTAATGTAAATCAACTTCCTATTTTAATAGGTACTCTAAAACATTTATGTTATATATCAATGAAATTAAATAAACATCTTAAAATAATTAACGTAATAACAATAAAAAACAGTTAGCCCAGCTTATAACTTCTAAAAATAATCCACTTTTATTAGCAGGTCTTTCTAATTGGACCTATATTTTACTTTTGGTAATATGACCTCAAGAAACTTAGGGCATTTAAGGAGTCTGGTTTTTATTTTTGTTCTTAAGTGATTACTAGAGATCGGATATTCGGATGCATATATACCTACAAATGTGATGTCTATTATTGAATGCACTTTTTAATTGAAATATCCCGCGAATTTTTTGCGAAAAAGTTTGAATCCCGGGATTCAAGTTTTGTTTAATTCCGTTTGATTGTAATAAACCCAATTTGACACAAATGACAGTTACAACGTAATATGCTTGCTTTTCCCTTCTTTTATTATCAGTGATTTATGGCGAGATTTGTAACAATGATCAAATCGGGCCTATTAAACCTCAGGGAATCGTAATAAATGACCAACAAGGCTAAATACCATGCCAAAAATCCAAAAGCAAGCAGAAAATTATTTTTTTGCTAAATAAGCAAAAAAATAATTTTCTGTTGCTTGCCAAACGGCACTTGAGTTTGTAGGGGCTAACTGTCAGAAGCGGCGACTATTGCAATAACACATTTCAAAATCTTGTGTATACCTATGTAGTACAGTTGTACATAAAAATTGTTGTAATTTTTTTTATATACCTACCCAACCTTACCCGAAATATACCGTTTTTATCAGTTACGCGAATTTACACGCACCTTATTAAAAAACGATCATACAAAATCAGAATAATTATACGCTGTCTTGTAAGAAACTTGGTGAGAAATCCACACATACATATATAGATATCAATATTGATAAAATAATCAAGAAATCCGCGAAATACGTGAGTTACGCCAAACGAGCGGGGGCGCGGGGCCTGCCAGGTAGGATAGGCATTTTGTATGTGTGCGAGTGAGATGGCCAATTATACCCGAGTATGCGCAAGTAGCGACCCAAAAATATAACTGCATTTGTCGCTATGCAAAAAAAACTGTTTTTTTTTCATGTTTTATCAAACAAACTGTTCAAAATGTTTAAAACAAGTGTTTTTTTGTATTTTTTTTTACTTTTTACCTTTAAAGATCAATTTCAAATCAATTACCTATACACAGTGAATTACTTTCTTTCGACGGTCGATTTATTTTAAGCTATTGAGAGTTCTACATATTTATTCGTTTAGATTTATTTCCATTCATTTGCAATAAAAGGTAGTTTTAAACCCTGTTTTTATCGTCATGACTTAAACATTGTTTAGAACTCGTTTTAAACTGTGTTTTTAAACACTTAATTATAAAACATAGTTTTATTTCAAACTAATTTAAACAATGTTTAAAACACGTGTTTTAATCATGCCAACCCTGCTTGCCATGCGTTCGGGTGTGTTTCTCAAGTGTCTTTTTTTATACATAGAAATACCCAAAACACCGGAACAATTTTTTGTAGATCGTACAAACATTTGTCCCAAGGCAGGAATCGAACCCGCAACCTCCTGTGTCGCATTCGGGCCTTCGCCCAATGGGCCACATCGGTCGTCGAAATATACATCCGTTAAGTTAGGCAATCCCCGAATCCCGGGATTTTGTTTTTAATAAAAGTATCCTAAGAAGCCTCTTCCATATTTTATTAGCCAAAAATGAAGTTTAGGTAAATATGCATCCGATTATCCGATCTCTAGTGATTACAAAGGTAGCCTGCGGCAGAAAATACTTGCTCTGCCTCTACGCTTGTGAGTGGTATTCCCAGTAACACGTTATAGGCCCTCTCCAAGATCTTGCTTTTTTGGCCTCCCTGATCATACAGCTCATTTCAACCCGTATTATTGTAAACAAGTGGATTCTAACCAACCAGTGTCAACGCTTCCTAGTGATGCGATTCCACGCTAGTGTAGGTCTTGCTTGCTTATAAGCTCAGAGACTTGCACGAATAATAACATGTAGGTATGTTTTTAACTGCATAAAATATTGTATGCATAAAATATAACATTTCTAAAATCCTGGACGCTGTAGCGTTGTGAATTTGAAAAATCAACTAGGTATCC
The DNA here is from genome assembly GCA_955876795.1 of Eupithecia tripunctaria. Classification (NCBI taxonomy): domain Eukaryota; kingdom Metazoa; phylum Arthropoda; class Insecta; order Lepidoptera; family Geometridae; genus Eupithecia; species Eupithecia tripunctaria. Next base: position 6,465,126 of record OY041627.1, read on the forward strand.
GTATTATTCGGATAACGGTACTCTCATTATTCGGATAGTAAAACTAGCGGATATCCGGATAATTCGGATATCCGGATATCCGGATTGCAATCCCTAGCCATAATAGAAAACACGATGGGAGTTCACAATGCATTAGTACGCGACGATAGATAAACGGGAAGGAGCGCCTTGCGAACGAAGACTTTACGTAATGGTTTAACATCTGACTTGTGGAACGAGGTTGTTACCCGGAGTATATAGAGCTGTCTGACAGTTAGAGTTTGAGACTCTGTATGAAGCGAGACTGTTGGATGCCTAAAAGGCTTGCGAAACATAACTTTGAATACGGCTCCATGTGCTCTTCAAGAGATATCATGAATGACTTCGCCGCTCCGCCCCATGCAGTAATGCAGTAGCCTAAAACTGACTGACAGAGTGTCGAGTATGAGTATGCGATCAAGGGTTTCACGGTCGGCACCACCTCTAAGAAGCTTCATAATGTAAATAAGCTTTCTAGTGCGTCCTGTAACAGCATTAATGTGTTGTTTGAAAGAAAGATTTTCATGAAGCGTAACTCCTAGGTATTTGATGGAACATGCCTTTTCAATTGATGGGTAGCAGCAGTTATTTAGAGACGAACGAATAGGACCACATGTATGAATCTGTAGGCGTAGATCGAGAGGAGGACCTGATGGCTTGGTCTTGTGAAAACACAGATATTTAGTTTTACTAGCGTTCAGAGTAAGAAGATTAGCGTCGAGCCATACGACTCGGGATAGTCCTTCCTCCGCATGCTTTGAGACTTCATTCCACGTATTGCCCTGAAATAAAATAGCTGTGTCGTCTACGTAACAAAGCACCTTTGCTATGCTGGGATCATCGAAAAGGGAGGTTATATCGTTAATATACAACGTAAATAGTGTCGGACCCAAGATATTGCCTTGAGGTACCCCAAAGGAAATGCTTTTTATACAACTAGAATGACCTGCAAACGAAACACATTGATTTCTACCTGACAGGTAACTTCTGAACCATTGAAGAGCACTTCACCTGATTCCCAGACGTTCAAGTTTATTCAGCAGAATAATAGACTGTGTCGAACGCCATCGCTAAATCCAAGAAGACGCCAATGCATTTCCTGTTGGAGTCCAACGTGGAGACTGCAGTATCTAAAAGGAATTGCACGGCGTCCTCTGTGGATTAACTCTTTCTGAAACCAAACTGACGAGTAGATAGAAGGTTTTTCTCTTCCAGGAATTTAGTTAATCTATTATTATCAAGCAATAATTGATGCTAAGATCACTAGCATTACAATAGCTGAGTATAAGTCTATTTATTTTGTTAGGAATATAGAAGTCGGTAAATACATAATCGGAATATAATATGTCAGCTGCAGGAATCAAACAATGTTATAATAATTGGGCAGGTACATATTTTTACTCGGGCTGTAAAATCGGTAGTTAAAGTTTAGATTTGTCATTTAAAAACTCGTCAACAGAGTAGTAAAATTTGGAAATAAGGTATTCTTTGAGTTTATTACGAAAAACCGAATCACTTCTAAGATCCTTTATGGAGTTCGGTATTTTGTTATAAATATTTACTAATCGTGAATTAATTAATCGTAATTCGGCAGTTTCGTTACTCGACAGATCGTGAATTGGGCAGATTCTGACTACGCACGTATAATGTTTTAATAAACCATTCTGGTCAATTTCTATCTATAAAAGTAAAAGATTGAAAAAAAAAACGAAATATGCAGTTGTTGTTTTCTTATAAATTGAGATCCACGATTTATCAATTAGGCTTAGAAAAAATACATGACTCCTTTCACGACTTTTCTATGACTCTCGTTGTTTCGGACTAGGCCATCACCGCCCTTCTCAAAAAACCACCCTGTGTATAATAAGTAGGTTTTTATTTACCTACTCAGAATCCATTTTTCATTTTGCTGAAAGTAATGTCAACAAACTCCAATGAATACAACTAAAATTCACTTGCTTAATTTTTGATTAATTTGTTTATTACTTGTGGTTTTTTATTGTATTATACTTAAGTAAACTTAATTAAGTATAAGTAGATCCAGCATCGCCTTAGGGTTAGAATAAGAAACCTGTCATGATGTTAATAAATAAATAAATAATAATATTTTTTACACTATTTATTACATACACTGCAGGCAAAGGGTTTCTCATCAGTGTGAGTCAGGGTTGGAAAATAAACAGTTTTTTTTTATATTTTATAAAACAAACTGTTCAAAATGTTTAAAACAAGTGTTTTATTTGTTTTTTTTTTACTTTTACCAATTTCAAATCGATTATGTATAGCAAATAATAAAATATTTAATGCATATCTAAACTATTTCCTAATTCACATAGTAAAAATTAACAAAACAATAAATATTTACTATTTGTTGCGTATCTCAGTATCTTTAATCTTACTATCAAAAAATATTATAATTATTGATCAATACAAAACACTTTACACCTTTTATGTACTGTAGGTAGGTAGAGAACTAGTGAGAGAACGGGAAATACCCACTAATCCAGTGAATTACTTTCCAGGGAGGGAGTTACCTTTGCATGCAGTGTACAGTGTATAAAACGGCCAACATAGAGACTTTTCACTTGTAAATTTATTTAAAGCTACTTAGAGTTCTACATATTTATTCGTTTAGATTTATTTCCATTCATTTGCAATAAACGGTAGATTTAAACCATGTTTTTATCGTCATGTCACGTCATACTGTGTTTTTAAACACTTAATAAAAAACATAGTTTTATTTCAAACGGTTTTAAACACTGTTTAAAACACGTGTTTTAAAACAACTTGTTTTAAACATGCCAACCCTGGTGTGAGTCCTCATATGCTGAACTAAAGTGACTTTGCGAGGGAATCGTTTATTACACACACTGCAGGCAAAGGGCTTCTCACAAGTGTGAGTCCTCATGTGCTTAACTAAATTGCTTCTGTCATTGAATTGTTTATTACATACACTGCAGGCAAAGGGTTTCTCACCAGTGTGAGTCCTCATATGAACAACTAAAGTTCTTTTGATCGTGAATTGTTTATTACATACACTGCAGGCAAAGGGTTTCTCACCAGTGTGAGTCCTCATATGAACAACTAAAGTATTTTTGATCGTGAATTGTTTATTACATACACTGCAGGCAAAGGGTTTCTCACCAGTGTGAGTCCTCATATGCTGAACTAAAGTGTCTTTTTGAGGGAATTGTTTATTACACACACTGCAGGCAAAGGGCTTCTCACCAGTGTGAGTCCTCATGTGCTGAACTAAATTGCTTCTGTGAGATAATTGTTTATTACATACACTGCAGGCAAAGGGATACTCACCAGTGTGAGTCGACATATGCCGAACTAAATTGCTTTTGATCGTGAATTGTTTATAACATACACTGCAGGCAAAGGGTTTCTCACTAGTGTGAGTCCTCATATGAACAACTAAAGTTCTTTTGATCGTGAATTGTTTATTACATACACTGCAGGCAAAGGGTTTCTCACCAGTGTGAGTCCTCATATGAACAACTAAAGTATTTTTGATCGTGAATTGTTTATTACACACACTGCAGGCAAAGGGCTTCTCACCAGTGTGAGTCCACATATGCTTAACAAAAGTGTCTTTGACAGTAAATTTTTTATTACATACACTGCAGGCAAAGGGATACTCACCAGTGTGATTCCTCATATGAACAACTAATTTGCCTTTGGCAGCGAATTGTTTATTACATACACTGCAGGCAAAGGGATACTCACCAGTGTGAGTCCTCATATGCTTAACTAAAGTGCTTTTGACAGTAAATTGTTTATTACATACACTGCAGGCAAAGGGCTTCTCACCCGTGTGAGTCCTCATATGCGTAACTAAAGTGCCCTTGATACGAAATTGTTTATTACATACACTGCAGGCAAAGGGCTTCTCACCCGTGTGGGTCCTCATATGAACAACTAATTTGCCTTTGGCAGCGAATTGTTTATTACATACACTGCAGGCAAAGGGATACTCACCCGTGTGAGTCCACATATGAACATCTAAATATTTTTTGCGAGGGAATTGTTTATTACACACACTGCAGGCAAAGGGCTTCTCACCAGTGTGAGTCCACATATGCTCAACTAAACTGCTTTTGACAGCGAATTGTTTATTACATACACTGCAGGCAAAGGGCTTCTCACCCGTGTGGGTCCTCATATGAACAACTAAAGTTTGTTTGATAGTGAATCGTTTATTACATACACTGCAGGCAAAGGGCTTGTCACCTTTGTGAAGTCTCATGTGAACAATTAAATTACTTTTAATGGTAAATTTTTCATTACACTCATTGCAGGAAAACTTTCGCATTTCTTCAAGTTTGCTATGTGCTCTTATGTGTGATATGAGAGAGCTTTTATGTATAAATACATTAGTGCAATGGTTGCAATGCAACATCATTTTTGAGTCTGGCAAGGCTTGCTCCACTTGAATGTTAGAAGGAAGTTCTTTTTCATCAATATCTTCATCACTTTCTTCCAATCCTAATTGACTTTTAGAATCTTCATGGGAGGGATACTCAACCTCCACCAATGGTTCTTCTTCTGTGGTCACCTCTTCTTTCACCGATATTGGTTCATCTTGAGGTATGAGCTCCGTAGGGGCCACAGACAGCTGTTGTCCAATTCCAAGGTTGAGCTCAGTAATATTTTCTTGCGTAGCCTGAAATGAACATATTTTTAACTTTCCTAATTAGAGCATGATTTATGTTAATTTGAATACATTTTTTTAATAATGTTTATCGACTACTCTCTCTTTATCATTTACTAGCAGCGCCTCGCAGATTCACCCGCGTATTTCGCGTTTCCTTGGAAATCCTTAATAAAATATAGCTTATGTCACTACCTGAAAAGTAAGCTTTTTAATGATGAAAGAATATTTTCATTACTCATACTCTGAAAGTAGGTCGGAAGTTGCCTGCACAGCGGGATGAACGTTATATATATGACAAGTCTTAGTATTGACAGCTGTCACCTCACTTTTCTATTAAACCTTGCATCCTAGTGTCCGTCAAGGTAGCGTACACATACGCGATATTACGTTTATTGATATGCCAATTAATAGAGTAAAACAGTTCACGAATTAGTGTAAAAGTGAAATAAATAGCGCCTCTTTGGTTTAAGAAATAATGACCATACTTAGTGTGTACGCTAGCTTGACTGTCAAGCTGGCGTACACATGACCATGCTCGAAAACTACGTATACTATAGCGAAAAAATGTATACACATAAATAGAGTAACCATACCGTACGTGGTATGCAAAATATCATATTGATTGCTCTTAAAGGAACTGAGATATTGAACAAGACCTTGAAATAAATTCCTACCAAGCGTTATGCCAGCGTACCCATTAAAAATCGAAATAGTTCCTATAGAAAGCGAGCTTTTCTTATTATAAATGATATACGAGTATGTAAAAATAGCGCATGAAATGCCGCTTCTGCCAGTAGTCATAGTTTATGAAAATTCGTACTGCAACTTTATAAAAGATTGATGTGAAGTGCTAGGAACAAATGCACTGTGGTACAGTCGCACACATCAAATAATTGATTAGTGAAATTATACACCATACAATGTTAGTAGGTTGTAAGAATAGGTTTGATAATTTATGTGAGCTTTTATGACCTAGGTATTTTTACCTATATTTAGCTAGTTCTAAAGCTAAACATTCATAACATAGAGAGGGAGAGAGAGATATATAATTTTTTTACCCAAAACACTTAAATTGGTAGGTTCAATATAACTCAAAACAATTTTACTGAATATGTACTTACACTAAATACAAGGTAGTAAAGGGTAAATTGGTCCCTGCCTCAGCATTTTAAGCTATTGCATAGCTTCTATCGCGGGCCTTCAGCGCGGGGACCGAATCCAGAAATTCCGTAACGCAAAAACCTTGAGCTCCCCACTCCGCCGGGCAAGGAGGTGTGGCTTGAAGGCCGTGCATCGTCTCGTCTAACGTCGTTTCAGTTCGGCAGTCTTCGACACGGCGTTGTGTGCGTCGTATAATATAATCGGACGAATACATAAGCAGCTGTTTATGAGAAAGTATATTAGGTGTATAGGTATTTATGTACAACAGTGAATAGCTGTACTTGTAAAATTTGTGTATAAAGTGTTTTGAATATGAATGAACAAAGTGCAGTTATTATTAATGAAGAAAGTCACGAAAAAATAGTGAAAGAAAATGAGTGAGTACTCTATATACATACATTTTATTTAAGATCATGTGCACAGTCGGGTGGGATACTACCATGATACTACGGTTCCACGACCTCTAAGCAGATTTGCTGCAGTCCGCGTTCCTACACGAGGGTTTCTCCTGACAAGGTCCAAGACCCGTTCTTGCACCTGAACTCTCTGCCACCCCCGCGCCTTTGAGGAGTAGGTAATCCGTTCATCACTCAGAACCCTCTCATAGGCCGCCGTGATGACTCTTGTCGCGAAGGCGAAGAAATATTTTGAGTACCTACCTAGGTTGTAGGTAGGTTGATAAAGATTTTAGCGGACTGGCCATAACCGGTCGAGGCGAAGCGGGCGCGCGCGCAGCGCGGTCCTTCGGCGATGAACGGCCGACGATTCATTCTGTTACGAGACAGCAAGCGAGACACATCGGTGAGTGACTTTGAGTTACATTGTATGCAATTGAGATCTCTTGCCACCGATATTAGAAGCAGTTTCAGATTATAAATGTTGTGTGTATACCAACAATGCGTTGGTCTGTCTGCGGACAAGTAGATCAGAGATAAAGTGTGAGGTACGGGATGGCTATAGGGGAGGATGGAGGCCATAAGGGGAATTATCCCCATAACAGTAAGAATCAGTAACCAGAGCACAGGTGGAACAGCCATCATAGCTCACTGAACCAGAGCACAGGTGGAACAGCCATCATAGCTCGCTGAACCAGAGCACAGGTGGAACAGCCATCATAGCTCAATGAACAACAGTCCGATGGAACAACCATCACAGTCCGATGAATTAGTCATCACATCCAGATAGAACAGCTAAGTATCATGTCAAATGGCTTAGAACCTTAGAACCGGTGGAACAACCACCTCGTTGTTGCTTAACCTAATTTCAGCACTTCTTTAAATACTTTTTTAATGTTTACCACATACATACCTACATATAATATTCGTCATAATTCAGAGTATAGAATATTTGGCGACATGGTGGAGATGCAGGGATATCTCAAACCTTACAGTCTAAAAGAATCGGAACACAGTGAGTTATAAATTTATAATAGATACACTAGTACGCTAGTAGTAGTAATTCAATGTCCGTACATGATTTCGTAAAATGTCATGTGGGTAGTTTTACTAAAGGTGTTCGCCCGTTTCGACGGAGTAACTTAGTAAAATTCTATAATTAGATCGTAGAATATTTTACGACTTTGCTTATCTACAAATTTGCGAAGTAGACAAAATTTTCAAGCATTTTACTACCTTGTGGTAGACCAGGTACCTACTATATAAGTAGGATATTATGCTGTATGACCGTTGCTTTCTTGCACTAAAAGAAATGTGTAGATTTTACACTTTACCCAGGCGTAAGAGTTGGTTTTTATTTAGATGTTGTGACGTGCGTGTCACCCATTAAGGGTCGGTGATACGATGAAAATAACTTGTGTCGTTTCGCCCATTGAGGAACATTCTCAAAATTTTTCCTTAGACTCGGCAAGGAGGGTTAATGTTCATAGTACAATACAATACGAACAGGAAAACATAAGGTAGTTAAGAGTGTGCAATAATGCCACTACGAGATGGGTTTCGAGCAGCGGGATGACAAGATATGATTTTCTTGCGAGTGAGAAGTATACGTATGCTCTGTGCATACGTGCACCGAATTTACTATTTGCCAAAACTGTTTTTACTTAAAAAAGGGTTGATGAAGCAACCAATCGAAAAATTAAAAGACACAACTCAAGAAATAAGTCTAGGTTTTTTAGCAAAACAAAAACCGAAGAAGAAATGTGTGCTGTTCCTGAGATAAATAGCAAAATGTGTGAAAAACAAATATTTTTCCTAAAAATTAACTATTGAGAAAACTTTCACCAATCGTGTTTTTAAAACACGCAATTCAAGATAAAATATCGAAGTAACATTTCAATAAATATGAAGGTTTCACAGATTCTGAGATAAATAACGATTTTAAAGTGCAATTTTGAAGTAAATTGCTTATGGCACACTCATAAAGAATTAAAACAAGTTGGCGCAATGGGCGGCCTTATTTGTTCCAGGCAACCTTTGAGCAAGATAATAAATCTACCTATGCACTAGACCCGCAGTAGGTATCTAGGGTGTTCTTACACTGTATGACACTTTGAGTTTATTAAAAGACCTACACCTAATGTGACTGACCTGTACCTAATGTGTTACAAATACAATATAATAGGCCTACCAAATAAGTTCGGGCATTGTATATTAATACAAGACAAAGTAACGTATTTTTTTGTAAATTCAGGTAAAGTCTGTTTGTTAAAAAATGCTGTGTTATTTATTGATCGTGAGAGTCAATTTGCATTAAGTGCCTTACTGCTACAGCAGGTGAAAGGGGACCTTAGTCCACTGCTGGACATACAACTAAATAAGGTTGCAGTAGGTTAAAAAGTCACTAATTACCTTCTAAACAAACCTAATGTCGTGGGGTTTTAGTAGAAACTTACGTTGATATGTACCTACTTAATTCCTTGGTACCCACGTAGACAGTAGATAGCAAGTCACAAATAAAAATCTTGCAACCTTGAAATGAAAAGAAAGCTTCAAATACAGTCCTAATGCAAAAAGAGGAGACGTTGGGAAGAGGCGGCGTCTCACATGAGACGTTGGGAAAAACCGCGTGTGAGATATTGAGAATAGCTCGTAATTGCTACCTATAGTACCTAAGAAACATAGGTAGGCAAGAACTTAATACAAGTAAGTTGCTAAATAAATTACAATGTTGTTGTAGATTTTACATAAGGACAAGATCTTTCGCTCATGGTCAGTTCAAATGAGGAGCTGTACTTAAAATAAACAAAATAAGTATCGTCCTAACCCGTTTGAAATTATTGTACGAATCAGTACAATCGTGCATAAACTCTGCCCAGTGTGCCCTTAAGCAAATATCTGATGGTGAAGGTAACTAAAGAGAGTTAGAGTACCACGGAGCTAAACTTAAGAGTGCTACTCAGAGGTTTGTGGTAAAAATCCACATCTATTGTAAATAAGCTACAGAAACTGACACTGCTAAGATAACCGAGTACACGTTTATACAAATTCAGGCTGAAGATTTGGGAATATAATTAGATATTTGTATATAGCGCAATGATGAAAAACGTAGTGCAGCCACGATAAATGGCGGAAATCTTAATATTTCTGGTAAATTGACAAGAATGGAATTTACTTTTGATGGTGACATTCTCAAGTGACAGGTACCATATTTAGGACCAATTGTCATCAAATACTGACGGTAGAAGTATCAATGAAATAGAAGGATAAGATAAGACACAACTAACACAAATAATAGCATAGCTGTCCAAACTCTAAAGGAAAAGTTCGGTAAACCTGCGGCAATTATTGACGCACATTATGTGGCATTATACAGGATAAAACCAGTCAATAAAAATCAAATAAAATAATGCAGATATGTACTTAATGGAATAGAGAGACACCTACTCGTATTGAGCTCCCTAGGCGAAGACGTAAATCACGAGCATCTCGGACTGATGACAATGGAGAAATTCTCTAAATATCTAATCTAAGAAGTAAGAATGAAGATGATAGACGAAGAAGAAAAGTAGACGGTATCAGAGAATATCTAGAATACATAATATCTGCTATAGAGACCTCAAATAGACTAAAGACAGACACAATAGGTGTAAAGATTACAGAACCGGCAAATATAGAAGAGAAAGACATCACAGAAAAAATAACAATAGGAGCATTACATATAAAAGCTGTAGAAATAACGAGCAATAGGCCACGTATAAATAATAATAATAGAAAAGACAAACACAAAAATGATAACAGACAATTCAGTAAAACACAATCAAAGAAAAGACAAAACGATGTCTCAGAAAGTTCAGAAGAGCCACCTAAGAGGAAATTTACGAGAAATGTATATGTTGTAGGCAAGATTATTTTAATGCCAAATGTACAAGGTACAAAAATGTTCACAACAGGAAAGCTCAACTAGGAAACCGTTGCTTTAACTGCTTTCAAGAAGGTCACAGGCACAATCTTAGTTTCGGATATCTGTGGTCACAGGGTAAGCACCTGTAGAAATAATCGCAAGTGTTAGTATTGCTCTGAATATGGTGCGTATAACCAGGCCATATTTTGTCCTAAAAAAAATTGCACAGGATAGTAAATGAAGTCAGCTAAAACAGAGAGTTAGCATAATTATGAATATGGCTATAAACACCACGCTGTTTAAAAACCTTGCTTAGTCATTGTAAATAGATCTGAGAAAGATTACGTTTTCTCAGTTACGCCTGTTAGCGTTCGAGCATTGCCGAGTCAAATACCTATAGCCATAACTATAGCCTAAAGATGTTTGTTTATTACTGATTAAATAAACCTATAAGTATAAGTATTAACTTTTTGGTGCGAAATCACCACCTGAAATGAATGAATTGAATGCCTTTTACGAGTAGATTGTAATATGCAGAAATAATGAATCAGGCAGTGATTAGATTGATAGTAATGAATTGACTATTATTTATCTTCGAGGGAAAGGGTATTCATTATTTTTTATTTGGTCAGGCAAAATCAGTGGCATTATAGAGTCGTAATTAGTTTAGTACACTGGCGTATTAACTATCTACGAAGTACCCCTCCTGAATGATGTAATACATATAACGGAAAGGGATCCTAACATCCGTATCCAATCCGACTACCCCACAAAAGCATACAGAAGGAACTGCTTGCGTTCGTAAAGATGTAAAATTAAATAACGAAAGTTGTTAAAATGTAATTATTGCTATCATCCACAAAACTTAAGGGCCCTTCCCGGTCCTATTATCGTCAACGAGAGCGTGATTGAAAAGCTTGTTGTTTCAACCAGCGCAATGTAAAAGAAAGAGGCAAAGCGACAAGAGAGAGGAAGCGCCTGATCCCTCGTCGGCATTTGGTTAGTTTCGCAGTTCACTCGCAGGTAATCGGCCCTAGGAAAAACAGTGTTTAGAAATTTCATGAAACTTGCAACAGGGAAATAAGAGTTTTTTAGTAAGCCTTACAAGTTTGTGTGAAATGAAACTTTGTGTCGTTTAGAATCTCCATTAGATTTGCAAGGTTTCTACCTAAATATTGTGTTTACTTATACGATTTATGTATATAATATAATATACCTTTTAGTTAAAAGTTTCAAAGAAAGATGTATTACAACGCCATAATCACGTAAGAGCGTTTGTATGAAAAGTAAGACGGGTTGGCCGCTCTTAAATAAAGATAAAGATAAAGATAAAGATAAAGATAAAGATAAAGATAAAGATAAAGATAAAGATAAAGATAAAGATAAAGATAAAGATAAAGATAAAGATAAAGATAAAGATAAAGATAAAGATAAAGATAAAGATAAAGATAAAGATAAAGATAAAGATAAAGATAAAGATAAAGATAAAGATAAAGATAAAGATAAAGATAAAGATAAAGATAAAGATAAAGATAAAGATAAAGATAAAGATAAAGATAAAGATAAAGATAAAGATAAAGATAAAGATAAAGATAAAGATAAAGATAAAGATAAAGATCATTTATTTGCTTAAACATGTGTAGATTTAAGATTTTATAAACAGGTATGCAAGTATCAACATGTTTTACCGATTACGGTGTACAAATTATGAAAAATGCCATGCAACAGAGACAGAAGCTAAAATAATAATGAAGTTATTAAGGTGTGTATAAGTTGTAATTGTAAGTGCATTGTACAGACTCTTCAATGCAAGTGTACGCTGTAGTTGTTAATAAGCTCAGTTCTTTACACGCTAATATTAATGTTAATTTTGTTATTGGCAAGTCTACATTAGTGCCCTTAAGGGACTAAAATAACGTTCCGGCTCCTAGACGAGAATTGCTGGTAGTTCAGTTCTATTGTGATGTAGATTGATAAATTATGTCACAGTTTTTGTATAGTAACCCACAGAGTTACTATTTTTGTAAAGACAACTGTATGATGCATGGGCCGATCGAGCCTTTCGTGACTAAACGCCCGTGCCGGTTAAATAAAATCACTATTGCTTTGACTAATAGCAATCTAGTTTTGAGACGGTGTAAAGTAATTCTGCCATTTGTGCCGCGAATAATGATTTCTAAAATGAAACAGATTTAAGTCACTACAAATAACCTACCAACAAAACAATATCTGTCTGGTATAGATTGAGTACCAAGGCAGATAAATAGACTGGTAAAGGTATGCGACGCTGCGTTGCTTTGCAGCGAACTTGTATCGTGAGCGCCCAGGGGCAGTCAAAATATTAAAGTTAAAATTCAGGTTGAGTTTCTGTCAAAAATCTTGCAGCGTCCAAACATCAACATTTTTAGACTAACTCCTTGGTTGAGGAGGGTCTTACGAATACTATTACTATAGATATTGTCGAAGAATGAAATGAAATTAGAATCAAATATGCTAAGTTAACTACTCAGAAGCAACGCTAGGTTTGCCACATAGAGAGAGTAGTAAAAGAACTATATGTCGGAGAATGTTTTCTTTCCATAAGAACTATGTAGCAGTAACAAATTGCCATAGTTGATTGTATCGGATAACGTCAAATAATTCAAACTTACAGCTACACATAGAAAGCAATTGACGCTGAAATGTATACTAGAATTAGCTCCATGGTATGGACTGAATGGAGGTTTGGACCGGAATGGTGTATACTATGAAGAGAGTATTGGACACACACAATCAGTTGTGTACGAAAATAAAAGAGCTTGAAGCTATGATCACAACCGCTTACGACGAGCGACGGTAGTTGCTGAGCTGGAGTAGGTACGTGTTTACTCGTCAAGATTATCTGCGTGTCGATGATTTTGCAGAATAGATTGATGGTAACTAATCAATACAAGAAAGGTTTATCTACAGATAAAATCAGAGGCAAATAGGGCGCACTGGAGGGTTGGACGAATAGCAGAACTAGAAAACATTTTGGATTGGGAGGTAAAAGTTGCAAGAGACATTGAAAGAGACACAGATCTACTTAAACAGATTGAGTCCCAAATGATAATAGGTAAAATATATTTTTTATTGGCTCATAAAACAAGAAAGTATAATGATAAATAGAAGAAAATACACAGTTATAAAATACAGTATGAGACCAAAAGACTGCCACTCAAAGAAGAGAAAAAGAATGATGAAGAATAAAATGAAGAGCGCAGGTCTTCTGTAGCACCTGGCGTAAAGCGCATTAATTGAACAAAGAGCAAAGTGTAGTTTCAAATGTAGACCCAGTTCCACTGATCAGAGCTAAAGGTTCTGAGGAACATAGAATAAAGTCAGTACATCATGCTGCGGTGCAACCAGAATCAAAAACTGATACAGTAGAAATCAGTATGAGGCCTGATTGGCCTCATACTTCAGCTCGGGCTTCAGCGGTTAAAGTCAGAGAAAAGGTCAAGGAGTGGACCACTTACTTATTAATTGTTTCACCAGTAAAATCAGTTAATGTTCAAAGGCAGATTAAGTGATCGACATACAAATCCTTGTTTGATAAATAGTATTGATATTAATATCTTTATTTCTCATTCTTCCTTGAAGGGGGGGAATGTCGCGAAGGCGAAGAAATATTTTGAGTACCTACCTAGGTTGTAGGTAGGTTGATAAAGATTTTAGCGGACTGGCCATAACCGGTCGAGGCGAAGCGGGCGCGCGCGCAGCGCGGTCCTTCGGCGATGAACGGCCGACGATTCATTCTGTTACGAGACAGCAAGCGAGACACATCGGTGAGTGACTTTGAGTTACATTGTATGCAATTGAGATCTCTTGCCACCGATATTAGAAGCAGTTTCAGATTATAAATGTTGTGTGTATACCAACAATGCGTTGGTCTGTCTGCGGACAAGTAGATCAGAGATAAAGTGTGAGGTACGGGATGGCTATAGGGGAGGATGGAGGCCATAAGGGGAATTATCCCCATAACAGTAAGAATCAGTAACCAGAGCACAGGTGGAACAGCCATCATAGCTCACTGAACCAGAGCACAGGTGGAACAGCCATCATAGCTCGCTGAACCAGAGCACAGGTGGAACAGCCATCATAGCTCAATGAACAACAGTCCGATGGAACAACCATCACAGTCCGATGAATTAGTCATCACATCCAGATAGAACAGCTAAGTATCATGTCAAATGGCTTAGAACCTTAGAACCGGTGGAACAACCACCTCGTTGTTGCTTAACCTAATTTCAGCACTTCTTTAAATACTTTTTTAATGTTTACCACATACATACCTACATATAATATTCGTCATAATTCAGAGTATAGAATATTTGGCGACAACTCTAGCATCAACCGGATGTTGCCGGTTTGGGTACCTATCCCGGTAAATTCGCAAGGCTTGTGACGCATTTCCTCTAACTTCACCGTAGCACATAAGCATTTGTCCATACTCCCTCGCACTAAATATATGTAGGTAGGTAGGTACCTTCCTAACAATAATAAATAAAAATAACACTAACTCAATAAAATACTGAAAACTTAATAAACTAAACTGCTTCTAATAATTATCAAAAAATACACGAAACGGTCAGTACAGTTCAGACCAGTTGGTGATCACGTAGGTAGGTACTAAAACCTCGCCTGCAGTCGACTGCAGCCAATGGAAGCCGTCGACCGCAGTCGATGCGTGTACAACTTGCAGTCCGTGTCAACTTGTAGTCCGTGTAAATGCCCTAGAACGTAGCCTAGAACTCCCGAGACGAGACTACAAACTTATCTTTTCTTAAATAACTAGCTGCGCCCCGCGGCTTTGCACGCGTTGTTCCTGTGGATACGTTAAAAGGTGATTTTTATCCCACGGGACTGATTTATGGAATAAAAAGTAGACCATGTTTGATTCCAGGATTAGAATTATCTGTATGCAAAATTTCAGTCAGATCCGTCCAGTAGTTTTGGCTTGAAGAAGTAACATACATACATACATAGAAACTTTCGCATTTATAATATTAGTGTGATTTGTACCTACCTATACCGTGTCCATTTTGAATGGAGCATAAACGTAAACATACCGCCCATACTTAACCTAAAATTCACTTTGTTGGCGCGTCCGTATACGCATAGCATACGTAATTTACATTACTTGTCGATTTTAGATCCTCCCTTCAATAAAAATTGCTTTTGCAATTATATCTGAAACTCGACGCTAAGCAAGTGAGATTTTGTTATTTGTGTCGTATTTCGTTTACTAACATGCTTCATTCAATATGGATAAACCATACGTACTTTAATTTGCAGCCATGACCTTGAAGTATGCCAATAATTCATTAGAAACTTTAACATTTTAAACCATTGATTAATTAAAAAGGGAAGATGAGGTACTTGTTTCTCTAAAATAGCAACCTCATATTGTGTAAAATTGTGTGCCAACCTTAGTCACCGTCTGACCGGCGGCGGCGGCACGGGCGGTCGTGATTCGCGTGAAATATTGTTGTCTCGGTCTCACTTCGGTCTTAGATACGTCTTTCCGTCTTTGTTCTTCTTTGTATTGCACAGGACTGGAAATATAACTGTGAGCGTATGTGTTTGCGTGTAGTTCTAACACATGCCAATTTTTGAGTAAGCGCTGGGAGAACGTAACCTATCTTCCCTTTTTAATTAATCAATGTTTTAAACATGGACGTAGATAAATTTACGGACGGAATCCTACAGATTCAAAAGTGAAGACAGTTTTTGTTTTTGTTTTGATTTTTCTGTTGATAACAATTTTGTGTCAAATCGAAGTAATACGTTGATGAACCGATAAATTTATTTGTGGATATGATCCCGTGTTTTATGTTGACGAAACGACTGTATTTCCGCGACATTTCACGACAAGAAGACAAGAATGCATTTTTTGTTTTTTACATTTGTTTAAACGCTGTACATCTTTTGATGTCTAAAGCCGTACTGGCTGGCAGTCGATGGACAGATTATGATATCAATGTGTGAGTGTGTTCGTGTACGTATACGTACTGAGGGTGGACAGACTATCGAGTGCTTCATTTTATTTCTTACTGAGACTCCGTCCGTGAATTTTGCTAGGTCCATGATTTTAAACACATTTTACTTTGTCTACAATAAGTAACTACCTACGTTTGTACATACACAGTATACACACATACCTATAAACTACGTTTGTACGTTTGGGGCATGGCGTGGCGCGGCGGGGCGGGCGGGCTAAGCAAAGGCCGCATACGCGCGTGTAAACTCTGACTTTTACCGAAAAACCATTTTAGTTAGTATAGTAAAAACCATTTTAGTTAGTATAGTACCTAGTACCTGTACCTACGTGTTCGTTATTCAGTCTGAACAATTGCGCGGTGCATAAACATGGTTAGTATGTTTATGTTTCGTGATTTTCTTTTGTTAATTATTAGTTGGCTAGGCCAATGATGTTTTAACATTGGGCTAGGCAGATAAGTTTATGTTTGCCGCAGCGCGTTGGCTAGGCAGATCAGTGTGTGTAGTGTACCTATACCTATTAATTATTGGTGTTGTGTGTTTTATTATTGTGAGTTTGTTAGATAATAGTTATCCTTAGAGGAGGCATTTAATAAGGTTAGTGTTTTTTTTTATCATGATTACATTATGTTTAGTGCGAGGGAGTAGGTATGGACAAATGCTTACCTAGGTAGCTATCGATAAACTGCGGGCATCAAGTGAGATGTTTGGTAAACATCTGGGTAGGTAGGGATCCATCAGAGGACTATCGTAGGGCCTGTGTTCCTGCCCCCCAGAATTAACGGAAATGCATCATCACCATCATCAGCCTATAACTAGTCCACAGATGCACATAGGTCGGCCTCCCTAATGAGCGCCATAGCGCTCTGTCTTCAGCTTGATGTATCCAGCATGCAGACGATCTTCTAAAGATTGCAGGCAGCTGCAGTCTTTATCTGATCATCATCCCACCTGGCCGAACGGTCGTCGGCTGTCGACGCTTGCAGTCGGCTGCCGTCACATGTAGTCGGCTGTTGTCGCCGACTGCTGCTGACTAGCGCATCAGGGCGCATCCTTCCGAGCCGCTTCCGCCGGAATCCGTGAGTCTAAAGGATTTGAGTAAAATGCGGCGGTGCGGATATTTGCGCGGGGTTGCCTACGTAGGTACCTACCTATTATTTTATGATGAATGATTCGAAAATGCGATGACTTCGGCGCGTGCGGCCGCAGGGCAGCGCGGACATAGGTAATAAACGCTCGCTCATCTTTACGTGTCGGGCGGGTGAATGACCGCAGAATTCAGCTGTGGCTGTGGGTGTACGAGTGGGTAGTACCCACTCGTACACCCACAGCCACAGTACCCACTGGGTACTAGTGGGTAGGTAGGTAAGGCAAAATGTGAATGTGAATTAAATGTGTTTTACATTTTTAAGTTATCATCAATTATGGGCATGCTCTCAAGGCCATGGCCGCTGATTAAATAGTAGGTTAGGTACCTACCTACCTACTAGGTAATTATTTATGCAAAGATAAGTTTGTAGGTACCTACCTTGTTTCGCTCGGGCGGGAGTTTTACGTGTCAGGCGGGAGAACAACCGCGGATTTCAGCTGTGCTGTTGTGGCTGTGGCCCTACCAAAAAAACACATTTAATTTTGTCTAAAATACTCTCGTACACCCCATAGCCTGCGGGGTGTCCGAGGGTATTTTAGACATAATTAAATGTGTTTTTTTTTTATTTCTAATCAATGATAGGCATGCTCAAGGCCATGGCCGGAAATTTAATCGTAGGTAGGTTAGGTAGTAGGTAGGTCAATTTATGGAATGATAAGATTGTAGGTAGGTAGGTACCTAGTCTCGCACGGGCGCGGGCGGCGGCGGGAGTTTTACGTGTCGGGCGGGTGAACGACCGCGGCGGATTACAGCTGTGGACAGCGAGTGCACGTGTACTAGCTGTCGAGTGAGAGGTTGGCAGTGTTTTAAATACATTGCTGATTTTAAATTTGTATTCTTATCGGTCACCACGCTCAAAAAGTGTAACTTGAATTAATATCAAAGAAAAAGCAATACTGCATGAATAAAATAAATAAGTAAAAAATTATAATTGCATAAGTTGATACAAAATGCTATGTAATAGCTTTACCGCGGCAGTCCCCGAGTGCCACACGTCTTTTTATTTTTATTTTTTATTTTTATTTTTTAGGGAAACATACAGTTATTATAAACTAAACAAAAAAAAAAGACGTGTGGCACTCGGGGACTGCCGCGGTAAAGCTATTGCAATGCCATCTAGTAGCGAGTTGCTGAACTAAAGAGACAAACGTCAAGGTTTTTTTCGTTACGGAATTTCTGGATTCGGTCCCCGCGCTCAAGGCCCGCGATAGAAGCTATGCAATAGCTTAAAAAAATACTTAAATAACACTTAAACCAGCAAAGTTTCCACCATTAAATATCACATATCACAATAAGAAGACACAGACAGTACAGAGCTCAATAAAATGCAACTAAATTTATGAAACAATATTAACGAAAAAAGAACTAACAAGAAAACATAACAAAAAATACATAATAATATAAAATGATGATAAACGGCAAACAAATAAACAATAACATTAATGGTTGGCAATGCTTAACATTACATCCTTCCGGAATTTGTGCAATGAAGAATATAAAATATCAATGTCACAAAAGGTATCATTGAATTTATCACAGGCTCTTGAAAGGAACATATTTTTTCTGTAATTAGTATTAGATGGGGGCGTCCAAAACTTTTTCTTTTTACGAGAGGATATGCGAGGACAATAGAAATAAACATTTTGGAGCAAAAAAGGGGACTCAATAATGTTGGTCAAGATTTTAAACAATAAGATTTGATCTTTTACGCTACGACGGTCTTCAAGACTCAAAATGCTGTCAATAGAGCTAGAAGGAAAACGATACCTACAGTGCTTTAAAAATTTATTTTGTATCCATTCAATACTATCAATATGAACTTTATATTGAGGGTTCCAGACAGAGGAGGCATATTCAAGCACGGACCTGACAAAGCTGTTGTATAAGAGAAGCAAGGTACTATGGTGTTCAAACACTACCAACTCTCAAAATAAATCCTAACATTCGATAGGCTCTAGAAGTGATACTCTCAAAGTGAGCATTAAAAGTAAGTTTACTATCCAGATAAACTCCTAAATCTCTAATAACAGATACCCTAGAAATAATATTATCATTAAATTTGTAATCAAAAATAAAAGGTTTAGGTTTACGACAAAAAGATATCACGTGACATTTTTTAGTATTAAGAAATAATGAATTGTTAACACAGTATTCAAAAAGCCTGGACAGGTAACTTTGTAGCAGAAGGCAATCGGACATAGATATTTTTCTAAAAATTTTGGTAGCATGTTGCAGTATCAGGAAACATAAGGTTTTGTTGATATAATTATACCTATTTTAGAGGTACCTAGGTATGTTGTGTTCATCCACCACAAACAAAAGTAAATAACATTAAACACGGAAACCGGTATGCACATCGTGCGTGAGGGGGACAACGCGATGTTAAACTGCGTGAGTGAGAGACTGGATGAATAAATTTCTCAAAATATCGCGAAATCCTTTTGTGTTTTTTTATCTTTGAATTGAATACCTACCTACTTAGGTTATTGGCAGATCGTAAGTACACTAGGGTAAATGCCTAGGGTTGCCATACTTCCCGTATATACGGGACTGACACCGTATGAGTGGCGCGGGCCGCCCCACACTGGTCCCGATTTATGAAATCAGGGACAGAGGTCGAAGTCCGTTTTGTTTCACAATTTTGATCTGATTTTTTTAAATTAAAGTCTTTGGGTGATTCTAAACCACTTTTATGGAATAAGTTTTTTTGATATACCTGCCTGTTTCAAAGAAAAAAAATGTTACATTTTTTTGTTTATTTCGTTAACGGGCAGAGATGTTAAAACCAAACCTAGTAGAGAATATAGAAGGCATATTACCTAGTTTTTCTTCTAAAACATATACTTCTTATCTCTGCCCATTTAGAAACGCCAGGCGCAAACAAAATAAAATCCTTTGTGTTTAATTGTATAAAGACGCTTGATTGATACTTAAATAGTTATATTTTAATAATATTACTTCATTCCATCGATAAAAAATAGGAATAATAATAATAATAGCACAATAGCTTAGGTACCTGTATACCTGTCGTCTTACTTTCTACCTGGTATTTTTTTAGCTAGAGCTCTTATTAAGTAGTTTAAGTAAGTATTAGTTTATTTTTTTACCTGCCTGAACCTTAATAATAGTAGTTCTATCTATCTATTGTTACAAGTTAGTTCGATTCCAAACAAAGAAAAAAACTTTTAAAATACGATTTCTAGCATGTACTTCAAATTATTCTAATTTCTTATTAGTTTTAAACACAACATATTTTTACAAAAAGTCGTCTATAATACAGGGTGGGCTAGATTCAAGTTCACTTTCCCTTGGCAAATTGAACGTTGCCCGCGGCAGGTAGCGGGGTGCGCGGGGTGTGGTCGGGTCACGCGTCTAGCATTTTTAGTCGCCTTGAACAGCGAACGCGCGTTGCTCCCCCGTGAACGAACACGGGGGAGGTAATTCTTACATTGTTGTGCGGCGTAAGTTTAGAGTTAAATTTAATTTACCGAGTATCCGCCAGTGTCCTAGCACTCAGTTACTTAAACAATGGCTAAAGAGGTTCCAAGAAACTGGTTCGACGCTTCCAAGGAGACGTCAAGGACGTCCCCGCACTATACGCACAGAGCAAGCGATTCAGGAGGTTAATCAATCTGTTGAGCAAAATGCGGAACTCTCTACGCGGCGACGTTCGGCAGCTTTGGGGATTTCAAGGAGCAGTTTAAGGAGAATTTTACGTGATTTAAAGCTTCATCCTTACAAAATCCAGTTAGTGCAGAAACTTAGCCATGATGACCATACCAAAAGAGCGTCATTTTCCTCCATTATGTTAGAGCGATTTTCAAACTTCGGGAACATCCTTTTCTCGGACGAAGCTCATTTTCACCTGAGCGGATTCGTCAATAAACAGAATTGCCGTTATTGGAGCACTGAACAGCCTTCGCGCAAGCATCAAAAGCCTCTTCACTGCCAGAAAGTGACGGTTTGGGCAGCCATTTCAGCCAAAGGACTCATTGGTCCTTATTTCTTTGAAAATTCTAGAGGCCAAACATTAACAATTAATACGGACCGATATGTGAAAATGCTTGAAGAATTTTTAAGACCAACTCTTGCTGGGCTGCAAGAGTACAACTCTCTGACTTGGTTCCAGCAGGATGGCGCCACCTGCCACAAGTCTAATGCCAGCATGGGGGTCATAAAGGAGATGTTCCCCAATAAAGTCATCTCTAAGAGAGGTGACATCGAGTGGCCACCACGAAGCCCAGATTTGTCTCCGCCGGATTTCTTTTTGTGGGGATACCTCAAAAATAAGGTGTACTTCAATAAACCGCAGACAATTACCGCCTTAAAAGAAAACATTCAAACGGAAATGGCGGCTATATCGACAGCGACGTGCCGGCGCGTTTTCGAAAATTTTAAGCACCGCTTAGAAGAGTGTTTGCGGCGAGACGGAGAACATCTAGACGATGTTATTTTCAAGAAATAAATTACAGTAATGTTACATTAAGTTACTTTTTAAATAAAATCTTTAAGTACTATCCGTCTATTTTTATAAAGGTTTCAAAAGTGAATTTTACTCTGGCCCACCCTGTACAATAAATTGATGATGATGATGACTAACAAAAAAAATATTATTTAACAGTAGTGAATGAAACAAAATTAAAACCTCCTGATGTTATTTACTTTTGTTTGGGGGATGAAAGCAACATACCTAACTCTAAAATAGGTATAATTAAATCAACAAAACCTTATGTTATGAATGTTTAGCTTTAGAACTAGCTAAATATAGGTAAAAATACTTAGGTCATAAAAGCTCACACAAAAATTATCAAACCTATTCTTACAACCCACCAACATTGTATGTTGTATAATTTCTCTAATAAATTATTTAATGTGTGCGACTGTACCACAGTGCAAATTTGTTCCTAGCATTTCACATCAACTTTTTATATAGTTGCAGTACGAATTTTCATAAACGAAGACTACTGGCAGAAGCAGCATTTCATGCGCTATTTTTACGTATATCATTTATAATAAGAAAAGCTCGCTTTCTATAGGAACTATTTCGATTGTTAATGGGTACGCTGGCATAACGCTTGGTCGGAATTTATTTCAAGGTCTTGTTCAATATCTCAGTTCCTATAAGAGCAATCAATCAATATGATATTTTGCATACCACGTACGGTATGGTTACTCTTTTTATGTGTGTGTATACATTTTGTCGCTATAGTATACGTAGTTTTCGAGCATGGTCATGTGTACGCCAGCTTGACAGTCAAGCTAGCGTACACACTAAGTATGGTCATTATTTCTTAAACCAAAGAGGCGCTATTTATTTCACTTTTACACTAATTCATACTCTGTTTTACTCTATTAATTGGCATATCAATAAACGTAATATCGCGTATGTGTACGCTACCTTGACGGACACTGCATTCTACCTTTCTATACAGCCACTCAACTTCAACTTCTTGTGAGATGGCTTTTGCGTCTGGTTTGTCGCAATTCATACGGTCATTCAATTACAGCGTGATGTAAAAATCCTAGATACAAATTTAAATTGGAAAAGACACATTGAAGCTACTAATACCAAACTATCACGTTTTGTATACGCTCCACTGTGTGTTATGGAGCCCATTTTTCGGACATCACCTTTTTTTCGCAAAAACCGATAGATCAAATGATTTCAAACGTTAGATAGAGTAGAACTCCCGATTGCCAAATGTGTTTAATTAAGGAGTTATAATTTTATAAAATTTGCATATTTTTTTCCGGATAAAACTTTTAAAAAAATCTTGCGCGTAAAGTATAAATACTTTAATAATATGACAATAACAGTTCAAAAGCCTATCTTACGCTTCACGTTTTAGAGTTGTTGAAAACTTGGTGACTATCATAAAACACGAGATATTAATATTTTCCTGTTTTTCGATTTTTTTTTTTTCTCCGTCAATATAAAATATGCGGACAGTTTTTTTATACGTAAATAAAGACCCTTGTTTTCAGTACCGATCATAAAAAAATCATATTCCAATCACGTGGAATATTGAAGTTAGGGCCAGTTATACTCGTATAACCGGATTTATGTCTCGTAGGATTGACACTTATTTGATTGATAAAATGTATCCGGTATCCAGATTAATTTAGAAATAGAGAAATATTGTTATTAAATTACAACGGATGGACCGATTTCGATGACATACAAATAAAAAATTGATAAGAAATCTTACTATACACTAGTTGTTCAGTTCATTTATTTATAATGGAACGTACATTACAGGTCGTAACATTTTGATAGTTCTAAATTATCAGTATAACATAAATAAATTGTATTTAAGTACCTATTACCTATACATCACATTTGCAAGTACCTCACTTTGTCACTTGTGGGCGTGTTGGTTATGAGTTAATTTGTCGTCCTCAAAATCGAAAGCAAGCAAGATGCTTACCATCATGTCTTGCTCTCCCTGTTACACAATATTATAAAAAAAAAATACTATAAAAAAATAACTCAACGTAGCTTTGTATTTTATTTTTAATTTAGGGGTATATATTATTTAGGAGTTGGTAACCGATGATGTAGAAGGTGTCACCCATGTATTATACCATGATTTGGAGGAAGACAAATTAACTCAAAACAAACTCACCAACAAGTCTTAGTGACAAAGTGAGGTACTTGCTAAAGTGATGTACCAGTAGGTCCTAAAAAACAATTAATTTATATAAATGTTAGAACTAACAAAATTTTATGACCTGTAATGTACATTCCATTATAAATAAATGAACTGAACGGAACACTATAGTATTTTAGTAAGCTTTCTCACACTATTTGTCTTGCTATCACTGACCAGACCACACTCTTGTTTTCCTTATACAATATAGATATGTATGTATGTATTTATATAAGTAAGTAGGTAAAAATACGAAGATAATATTACAATTTTAATCGGTATATTTAGTTTATTTTATTTTGTATGTAAGATTTGTATTACCTAACTAGATCCCCATGTTATGCACACAGATCCCCATGTTCAATCTAATAATCCTATCCATCCACAGTTGTCTGACAGAGATCGCTCTTGAGCGATTTTCACATAATTTTAATGGTTATTTTGTATTTTAAATATTTTTAAGTAAGAAATAACAAAAATCTATCTATCTAATCAATATACAGTGTGGGGCAAATTTTTGACCCCTTAAGGGTAGAATTCAAATTAAGAACCATTGAATGAGTGGCATTGTTGTTTTCACTTACTCGGTGTTATCATAGAAAATGTATGGGTATAGTTTTTTTTTTAATTATTGCCAAAACTTACGATTTGATTTGGTATGTTACTTTGGGAAGCGTGTTCCTGGTTGAAACGAGAGTCGATTAAGACCCACTTGTTTTTTTGACAAATATCATTTAATCGGCGAACCTTTTTTCAAAAAACAAAAAACGACAATATTATTTTCTTCGAAATAAAATTTTAAGAACCTTCAAACTACAAAAAAAACGGTAGCTTAAGGGGTCAAAAAATTGCCCCACCCTGTATATTTTTTTGGTCAATCCGTTGTATAATATAATAAAATATTTCTCTATTTCTAAATAAATCTGGATACCGGATATACTTTATCAATCAAATAATTGTCGATCCTAAGAGACATTAATCCGGTTATATAACTGGCCCTAACTTCAATATTCCACGTGATTGGAATATGATTTTTTATGATCGGTACAGAAAACAAGGGTCTTTATTTACGTATAAAAAAACTGTCCGCATATTTTATATTGACAGAGAAAAAAAATAAAATCGAAAAACAGGAAAATATTAATATCTCGTGTTTTATGATAGTCGCAAGGTTTTCAACAACTCTAAAACGTGAAGCTTAAGATAGGCTTTTGAACTGTTATTGTCATATTATTAAAGTATTTATACTATAGGCGCTAGATTTTTTTAAAAGTTTTATCCGGAAAAAAATATGCAAATTTCAAAAAATTATAACTCCTTAATATAACACATTTGGCAATCGGGAGTTCTACTCTAACGTTTGAAATCATTATTGATCTATCGGTTTTTGCGAAAAAAAGGCGATGTCCGAAAAATGGGCTCCATAACACACTGTGCGCTCTAAGTGTCCTAAAATCAAACACAAATTACGAAACTGCTTTAACTGCATACTACGCTCATGCCTATTCAGCTCTTAACTACGGTGTTATACTGTGGAGCGACAGCACTGACTTCGAACATCTTTTATATACGCATACTAGTAAATACGAGAAGCTGCAAGCCACACTTCATCCATAGAAAGTAAAAAGTAAAAATCATTTATTGGTACAGAAGAACATGGAGAACAGAAATAGTTTTGAAAAACGATGTCATCTGCAGAAGTTAAACACTGTGTCGCAGAATGACAACGCCCTCCTCACAAACCAGTAGATACTATTGTCTAGAATACCATTTAAACAATGACTGAACTAACGATAAATATTCTATTAGCTAAGTTTAACCTATTTTAATTAATTAATTAATCTAATCTTAACTAATTATTTATTGTGCGTACGTAGTGTATATGTGCGTGTGTGTGTGTATGTGTATGTGTGTGTGTGTGTGTATGTGTATGTATGATTATGCGTTGTGTTTTGTGTGTTTGGTTTCATTTGACAACTTTTAGTTTAAATTTACATAAATTAAAGGTAAAATACCATATTATAATTAACTTTCAACTATTTCTTTAAAAAAATATTTTTTAAATAACAAAAATTAATGGTAGTTCTCAGTATTCAACCATGTCTATTCAATCATGGTAGAATAGCGAGAGCTACCATGGCTATATTCTGCCATCCCTAATGAGCATTGTCTGTCTATGCCTAAGAAAGAAAAGCGGAAATATGTCAATTCTATCTTCGTATGATTTATAGAATTTTGTGTGATTATTACAATAAGTTCAGACATTAATAAATACATAGATTTAACGCCTGATTTTATAAAAGAAGAGGCTAAAGCTGTTGTAGAAAACCATTTTCCACCTAAATTAAAATTAAATTAGCTAAAATCGTACAACGATGTTATGAAATGGCGCGCTGAGAAAATAGTGAAATCCTTATAAGAAAACGTTTTGTTAATATATTTTAACGAATTCTCAAAAACTAACAAACCTTCGACATTATGAAGCGTGTAGTCTTTGTTAAAGACAACACACAATGTACATTTAAAGGATTTCGAGAGACTAGCATCGTTTCAGACGGCAAAATGATGGATTTGACCAAAAAATATAAAGTTTTCACTTCTCAAGAGGTACCTGGAAAAAACCTTTCACTATCTATAACTAATAATTGCTCTAATTTTACCATATACTTCAAATAAAAACCTGACCTAAGTTGTTTATTTATACAACGAATTTATAATTTTCGATGTTTTTCTTTAGCTCATTCATATTTTTATTTTAGCTTTGTGAACTTGGCACCAGACATTAGAAATTCCCTTTTTTCATTCGTATAGATAATCGTTTGTAGTTGTTTGTAGTAAAAGAATTTGCGTTTGTAGTAGCTCAAAAAAAAAGTTACGCGACTTTGAAAAATGGCTCAGCCAGCACCCGACATTGAAAAAGCGAACTTTTTTGCTTGATTTGCATGGAGAATCGTTTGTTATTGTTTGAAGTGAAAGAATTTTCGTTTGTAGTACCTAGCTCCGAATAAAAGTTAAGCTGGTTTGAAAAAATACGTCGAGATATTAGAACTCTAAAATAATATACACTTTCTTTGGAAAATCGGACTTTTTCTTATTGATTCGAATAGATATAATCAGTGGTAGACGTTTGTAGTGAAAGAATTTTCGTATGTAGTAGCTCCGAAATAAAGTTGGGCTGGTTCGGAAAAATTCGTGGCAATATTCGAACATTGGAAATTGAACTTTTTTTTCATGATTCGAAAAGAAAAGCCATGGTAGTCGTTTTTAGTGAAAGAATTTTCGTTTGAAGTAGCTTCGAATAATAGTTGGTTTGAAAAAAAATCGTCAAAATATCGTCGCCGTAGAGCGAAAAGTCACCAACTCGCTCAATGGCCAAAATTGACTTATCTACATGTCATGGTAGTCACTGATTTTTTCTTCATTTTTTAGTCTTACCACCATGTCTATAACTATCATAGTTTTCATTTTAGAAATTGCGAAAATCACTACAAAAATCACACTACTTTCGGACAGCAATATTGTAGTCGAAAATTAACTAACTTACTTTCTCTACTTGGAGAAATCGCAATCCGAAACCTAAGTCGAGTTGCTTACTTTTCCTTTTTATAAAATAGGTCCTTAAAAGAACACACATCTAATTTAATCCACTTGATTAGTTTTAGTATGACTGGTTTCGATACAAAACATGA
This sequence comes from Eupithecia tripunctaria, assembly GCA_955876795.1. Taxonomy (NCBI): domain Eukaryota; kingdom Metazoa; phylum Arthropoda; class Insecta; order Lepidoptera; family Geometridae; genus Eupithecia; species Eupithecia tripunctaria. Next base: position 6,492,774 of record OY041627.1, read on the forward strand.
TGACGATAACTAAGCGAGTCTTGTTGCTGATTTTTCGAGCAACGTTTATAAAAATTACGCTTAATAATGTAGGAGCAAGAAATCATTAAACTGTTTTGGAGATTTCTATCACAATAATTATGGCCATAAAGCTTTGTGTTGAATAGTTGCTAAAGTGTTTTGATGATTTTTCATTAAAAACCTCCGTTCGTCGGGCGAATTTGGCGCGCCAAATTCGTTCGACGAAAGGAGTTTGAACCGGTTTTCGACCATCACTCTCTGCGCACGTTGCAATGGTTCATTCACACCTCTACGTAGAGACGGTGACTGCCTGCTATGGGACCCCCGGGATTGAATAGTAAGCGCTTGAGTGCACTAGCTGTACCCATCAAACAGGAAACCAAGTCAGTAAAGTGCTCGTAGAAACTCATTCTTTTATCCAGGTAGAGCTCAAGATGTTTAAGCTAACAAGCGTGCGGATATTATCAACCTCGGTGCTTATCTCTCCGATAAAGATAGTGGAAGCCCTTGATGGCGCCCTTTGTAGTCTGTGAGAACAGGTTTGTAGGTTGTTAAACGCTACTTCGGAGTCCTTTTGTATTATCCTCTGAATGACTTACTTCTTAATTACCCTGGCACCCAGGCTGGGTGATTCTCAAAGGACTCAGTATCCGATATTCTCTCCGCCCGGGGTATGAGATGTTCCGATCGGAGAGGCACGCCGAAACTATCCGACTGAGGTAGAGAGGCACTTAATGGTTTATAGTTCAGCGCCTCACTTACTCCTAGAATTCAAGTGGCTTGCGCGTGTTCAGCTATACAAGTATCTCAATGCTTGGGTGAATAAAGAATGGAACAGCACTCAGGATATCCGTACCTGGATTAAAATTTCCCGAGAAACCGTTCAGAAGATGGTTCTGTGTAGCCGCAAACTAACCACTAAGACGGTCCATTGTCGTGTGTGGCCAGTAGTATTATACGGTAGCGAGATTTGGATACCTACCCAGAAACGTCTCGATGCTTTCGAGATGTGGTGCTAATGGATAATGCTACGCATCAGCTGGACTAAGAAAAAAGTACGATTTTACAATGTTTGAATTTTAACAAAAGATTACCAACGTTTATCCATGCGTATCAATAAATAAAAGTTAGATTTTCCAAAGATAGAATTTTTTAATTTGGAGTTCTCATATTCGCAAACGTCAACCAACGATTATCTATTTGAATCAATAAGAAAAAGTCAGATTTTTCTAGAATATTTAAATTTATAGTTCTAATATTTTGACGATTTTTTTCAAACCAGCATAACTTTTATTCGGAGCAGCTTCAAAAGAAAACGCTGCCACTGCACACAAACGACTACCAACGTTTATCTATGCGAATCAAAAAGAAAAAAAAAATGCTGCGATGAAGCTGGGCATCCTGGCTAAGGTTCGGTGATACTTCACACCGGGACAGCTCCTCTGTTTATATAAGGCGCAGGTCCGAACTTGCATGGAGTATTGCTGCCACCTTTGGGACGGCTCGGCTAAATACCAACTTGAAGCTCTCAACTCGATTGAAAGACGCGCTGTTAGACTTGTTAATGATGTCTCGCTTACAGAGTCTAGCCTACAAAGCCTCGATCACAGGCAGCGCGTTGCCAGACTGTCAGTGTTCTACAAGTACCACTTTGGTGATTGTGCGCAAGCATTGCACGACCTTATCCCGTCTCTCCCTTCTATCATAGGACCAGCAGACGCACAAATTCATACCGACGGACGATGGACGACCTCCGTGGCGCGGTGGGCGAAGGTCCGCCTGCGACGCAGGAGGTTGCGGGTTCGATTCCCGCCTCGGGACAAATGTATGTACGATCTGCAGATATTTGTTCAGGGCGTTCTGGATGTTTACTATGAATTATAAAAAATATCTATGTATGTAGTATATAGTATTATGTATATCAATTATCTAGTACCCATAACACAAGCTCTGCTTAGCTTGGGGCTAGATAATGCTGTGTGAATTGTCCAACATTATTATTATTATTATTTTTTTTATACCACCCATTCCTGGTCGACATACCACAGTGTCGAACCAAAAAATTATGCTCTACTTTCATAATATCCACAGCCAAAGAGTGGAATGACCTTCCTGCATCTGTCTTCCCATTAGAGTACAATCTTGGAGTCTTCATATCTAGGGTAAATAAGTTCTGTCTGGAATCTTAGGCTACATCTTCGCTTTCTTAAAGTGAGTCGGTAGCCAAACGCTAACCCATAAGCAATAAAAAACAATAAAAAAAGTCCGGTTTTCCATAGATAGATTATTTTAATTTAGGGTTATAATATTTCGTCGATTTTTTTCGAACCAGCACAACTTTTTTCGGATCTACTACAAACAATTTGTTTTTCAATACAAACGATTATCTATATGAATCAATAAAAAATAAATGGATTTTCTAAAGTCGGGTGCCAAGTTCACAAAGCCTAGACCTGGCGTATTCACAAACGTGTTCGTGTTGATGGGCAGAACCTGCAGTTCACGCAGATCCAGTGAAGTAATAATAACCCTGTATAAGTGGGTGCTGCCCCGCTGGTGGTAAACTAAAAGAATGTGTTGGTTACCTCAAGGCCCTGATGGAAAAGCAGATGGAATATCTTTTCGGATCTAATGCCCATTTGGGAAAATGTGTGGCATCTCCGCAGCATCCGGTAACAAGAACTGCATAAACCTCTCGGCCTTGCGTCTTCGGAGTTGAGCTGAAACAATAGTCATGCAAGATAAATAAATAATGCAGGACAATCCACACAGCATCATCAAGTCTCAAACTAAGGAGAGCTTATAATGTCTGTCAAAAATAAGGAAACTGGTATTTTTCACGTCCCTGCCTGGCACTGTATTCACCCCACCAGCTAACAATAAGATAAGAACGCTAATTTACATACCTAAAAACATAAAGGCTTCACTAGTTTTGCTCGGTTTTTGTTTAGATTGTAATGGATGTTTTCTATGTAGGTATAATATAAATTATTTAGCTATATAATGTACTCTATAAAGATGTTTTCTGTGTACAAAGGTGTTTTCATCTATTATTATGACTATGTATCTTTTATTACTGAATAAAACATTATTATTATTATTATTACTCTATTATGTAAATCAGTCATTTAGTACCCATAACACAAGCTCTGCTTACCTTAGGGCTAGATGTTGCTGTGCTTTTTTTTTCTGATGAATCTTTTACAAACATTTACAGTTTACAATGATATTATTGGGGAAAATAAAACTGTTGTTGGAGTGTACTTCATCAATCAAATTATATCAGTAATAGGTAGTTATTGTATTCTCTTTGCAAGAAGATCATACTGAGAAATCCAACCGTACTGTACAATGTTGCCTAATTTTGTAAATTTCTTACATAGGTTTGATTAGCAAATTTTTTGAAGCGCTTTAAAAATAAAAGTAACAGCCTTACTTTTATATTTACTCTTATATTATGGACATTGGCAAAATTATGTTGACGTAGATGCCATTAATATAAGAAAATAATGAAGAATGAAACGTGAAATTGCCATGAACTCAACACTGGCAGAAAAGTCTCAAACCAGACACAGTTGCCATTTCTAAGAAGTCAAGTCATATCAGTAAAAAGTTAAAAAAAAGAAAGCAGCCAATGGTGGTTAGGAACAAAGTTCAAAAATTTATTACAGCAACCGAGCACTTTACCTTGAGTTCATGAACAACCTAGTTGCACTCCCAGCGCACTCGAGCGTAGGTCGTGAACGCAGCCCTGGAATATTCGGTTCTTCTCTCTCATTTATTTAGTATTCATAACTGAATCAACTAGGTAAAAATGTTTAATATGGGAAAGCCAAATCGCCCTCACGAAAAACTCATATATAACCACGATATTTACCTTGGTATCAAACAGCTTTTCGTAAAACTGGATGAGTTGATGGCTTTTCAAAGAATTCAGTTTTAAACTTCCGGCGAGGCAAACGCGGCACAAAGAAGACATTTTCTTATCTTCACAGCGAAAACAACACGAATAAATGCACTCAAATAACGTTATTATAATAGTCTTCTAAAAATCTATCTAGCAGCCTACGTACGTTCGGTAGAACTTGGTATAATTTATCAACTTTACTAATAAAAATAAAATAAAATTACTCGGATGGTGGAACAAACAACAAATCAAAACGAAGCTAAGAGCTATTTACCCGCATGTTAATGTTACCCGCCTAATCTCCTCGGTCAGCGACATAACGTCTTCTTAGTTTTGTTTTTTGCTCTGATACTGATACGTCATGGTTTTACACGTAGAAGGAGAAAGCTATAGAAGGATGACGAATGCCATCTCACTCGCACTAAAGCGAGGACGACTTAATGATTCAAGCTAATGAAGAAATGAGATAGAACGTTTGGCTTTGTGTCTCATCCGCATAGCCGGCTTTTCGCAATGTTAAGCTAGTTAATGTGCCAAACAAATTTCCTTGGAGATGGACAGACCTCGTCAAATTGGTAAAAATATTGTTAATAATATCGCAAAGACAAGGCTTAAAAAAAGTTAATTTTTGGTTAATTTAACCTAAAATTACGAAAAGTTAGGGTTACCTGCACTCGACGATGAAATTCCCTAAATGGCGCATTGAAATGTTTTTGAATACATCTATAATGAGCATAAGTTGCATGTCAAAAATGTTTTTATTTGTTACAGATATCCAGAAAACAACACTCGACGATTGCTTTCGATAAGTCGCAATAAAAAAAAAACTTTATTGGACTTTGTTTTATTTCTATGCTTGTAACATTACTACACGCGCGCCGGCAGCGCGTGAGTCATCGCGCGCCTCCCCGCTTATCGCATCACACGGACGCACACTACGAAGCGACCGGCCGCCCCACTGCGCCCGCTCGGATATAAAAGGCGCCACGGACCGAGAAAGCAGCAGTCTTCGCTGGCGCTCCGCTCCATCCGCGCATCGGAAGAGCCGCACTAGCCTAGACGTTCGGACCCCCTCCTCACTCCTGTCGGTTGACATCTCCCTCACTTGTTGCGTCGCGTACTCTGCTGCGGACGCACTTGCCGGGAGTGTACCGATAACCTTTTTCCCGGGTTGAACCATATTTATACTTAAGGCTCAGCACTGTAAGAGTTAATAAATTAATATTTGTTTTGTACGTGACGGTGTTTGGATTTACACCCACTACAAACTGGCGCTCAACGTTAAGGCCCGGAAGAAAGCTAGCCCAAAGAAGAAGATAAAGAAGGATCCTGACATCACCATGAGCCTGTCATCGGAACAGTTTGAAAGGCTTCTCTCCGTGGTAGGCCATCAAAGACGTGGTTCTTTCGCCACATGCAATAATAACTTTGCTGGAACCAGAGATACAGAGGCAGTGGAAACTTTTCTCGCAGCAGCCACAGTCTTCAAGGAAGTAGAGAACATATCCGATGAAGATGCGCTCAAGAGTGTCCCGCTGATCTTGAAAGAGGAGGCAGCAACCTGGTGGTACGGAGTACAAGATCAGGTACGTACGTGGTCAGAACTTCAGTCCCGAGTTCGCCATGCCTTTGCACCCAAGAGATCGGCATACCAGCTGTACCAAAATATAGTTAGTGTCAAACAAGCCGAGGATGAGTTGACCGAAGTATATATCGCAAAGAAAAGAGCACTTTTTGCGCAGATAACGGAAGCTCACTCGGAAACACAACAAATAGATATGGTTTTGGACAATTGAGGTACAAAATAAGGGTCAAGATGCCGAGAGAATCGATTACGACCTTCGACGATCTCCTCAAAACGGCCAGAGGGATAGAACAGTTGCTGACGGAAAAGGACGTACCTATGGGAAAGGCAGCTAGAGGAGAAGAAGAAAAAGTTGCATTCAAGAAGAAGCGGTGTACCTACTGTAGACTGCCAGGTCACACTATCGAGACGTGCCGTAAGAAGGAGAAGAAAGATTCCAGCACGGCTCCCACAATCAAACCTGCTCCAGTAAGTGCTGGTACACAAGCACCTTCGCCCTCCCAACCGAAGTTTGCTTGCTATGGTTGTGGCACTCCAGGAGTAGTCCGCTCAAAATGTTTAACCTGTGCGAAACCCAAAGAGGAGAAACCAGAGGTAGGTTTCTGCTCGTTAAACATCCGAAACGCAGTTCGGCCAAGACGAACAGTGGGATTTGGGATTGGGAAAATTGTCGGGAACGCGTATATTGATACATGTGCAAAATAAGCGTTGCGTCATACACACTGTACAAATGTCTCAAGACACTCGGATATGAGTTTGGAGCACAACAGATCTTGGTCACATTGGCTGATGGCGCGAAGACTCATAGAGATGTCTTGACCGTGAATGTGCCTGTAAGTATATGCTACCGAGTGGTGCACACGACTTTTATTGTATTCCCGGAATCCCGAGAATCTAGAACGCTGTTGGGTGTTGGATTTATCCAGGATGCGATGATGGTCCTGGACGTTCCGCAGATGACGTGGCATTTTGTAGGCGATCCAGAAATGGTTTTTGAACTGCAGGACGAAGCCTATGAGGAAGTTTCGATGGTACAGATAGAAGCTACACCAGCACACTATACTCCTCGTTTCCGTAGGATGCTGAAAGAGGTTGAATTGGCAGAATTCATCTCTCCTATATCCATTACACCAACAGATGACAGATACACGGAAACAGGACCGGAACCCTCCACATGCGCCGTCGCTATTGGTAGCTCTCTGGTAGCTGAAGCAGCGCTACCCGAAACTACTTCCTGCCTAACAATGATGCCATATCGAGTAGTACCAATAGACCTGTCATCGCCTCCGAATAAACGACCCAGATACGTATTCGATGGTTACTCGCCTAGGTTTGATTTACTGATGCAAGATGCCCAGATACAGTTCCAAGATGCACAGTTGGAACTATCTCCGCACTCAAAGACACTGTTCACTACCCCGAAGTCTTCCAGTGATAGTGATAATATTGAGATTGGGTCTATTGCAGTTGATGAAGTCACGTCCGACACGCTGTACACCTCACGTAAGTCCCAACTGATGGAAGTACTTTGGGACCATAAAGATGTCTTCGGAGAGAGTAAGGAGCCAACACATCTCGCTGAGCACTGCATTGACACGGGAGAACACAACCCAGTATCAGTACCTCCATACCGTCTATCCCCGCCACGCCTGGCACTTTTGAAGGAAGAGGTAAGGAAGATGTTAGAAAGCGATGTCATTGAAGCCTGCTCTTCACCTTTTGGTCTGCACCTGCCATAATGGTACCTAAGAAGGAAGGTTTTGAATTCATGGTTCCCCGCGGTGTGCCTTGTAGGACAGTAATGTCACTCCGTCTCTCTAGTAGGCCTGGAGGCTCTTTTACCGCGCAAGCAGTCAGATTGTGGAACTCTATCCCCCATAAAATTCGAGCAAGTCCGTCGCTGAGCATATTTAAAACTAAGATCAAAGAGCACTTTCTATTATCATAAATACTATGATATAAGTATAGTATATATATTATAAAGGTGTATTTATTTATATAGGTATTTATTAGGTTTATTTTAGTTATTATTATTTTATTCTATGTATGTTTATCATAAGCATTATTACGTATTATTATTATTATATTTGTAATTTGTACACTTCCTCTACCTATTCCATAGCCTCTCCTCTATCTAAGGTTTCGCTGGAAGAAAACTCTTTAACAGGGTTAAGCTCGCCTTTGTACATATCTTTTAATATAAGTTCATTCTATGTATTATTTGTGTACATTAAAGAATTACAGAATTACAGAAGGATGGTACTGTAAGAGTGTGCGTCGACTACAGGAGGCTTAATGCCATAACGGTACCGGATAAGTACCCAATCCCACGGATTGATGATCTGCTCCATGCTGCAAAGCCAACACCTTACATGATAACGCTGGATCTTCGTGCAGGATACTGGCAAGTTAAGGTCAAAGAGCAAGATCGAGACAAGACTGCCTTTATCACCCCTTTTGGCGTCTTTAGATGCAAACATATGCCTTTTGGACTACGTAACGCACCCTCCACGTTTCAGCGACTGATAGATAGGGTGAGAGTGAGCCTAGAAGATGTTAAAATGTTAGCGTACCTAGACGACCTAATTATTTTGAGGCAAATAGTTTCAAACATGGACCCGGTTAGCGCACTATTAAACCACAATTAAACCAATAGTTTACCTGTGTAGAAAGGTACCTACAAAGGTTTAATGGATTTGCCTCTTCTGAAGATGTATCTCCAAATTGATGAACAGGAAAATCGCAAATCTAATCCAATCAGACGTGAAATAAGGAACCTAAAATCAGCGAAAGAAAATAGCATGGCAACACCTTTATCACCCACTCGTATACTCGGTCTTGCTCACCGGCTACACATACAATTTATCTATAGGTAATAAAACTATGGTTTGACACCATTCTGCCAATATCAGTTATGAATTGCACATAAAGCCCAACTCACGGCGGCGGCGGCGCGGGGCGGTGGCGGCGCGGCGGCGACGACGGCGCTGGTGAATCGCTCGGTTGCGGTAGTGATGAGCGACCTGTGCCAGCCGATTCACCAACATTACCGTCCACCCTAACTTTAACAATTGGTTCAATAATTTTCCTTATTTGATCGATATGCCTATTACAGTAACTATTTTAATTTTCATACATTCTAGAACCTATTGCTTTATTTATTATTCCTGCACTCCAAATGCTTTTTCTTGCTAGAAACCACCTCGCCCATACAGCTTCACCTACTACAAAACATCTATTAGCTTTTAATGGGGCTGGTTCATTGTGCACTTCGATCTCGCCTCTATTATTTTGTGGCCAAATTAAATCTAATCTGCATCTCAGATCACGGCCTATCATTAGCTTCGCCGGCGTGAAACCTGTAGCATGAACCGTGTTCCTGTAACTAAACAGAAAACCCTGTAATTTCTGTAAAAGTTTCCTTTGACAAAAATTACTTTCTGATAGCACACATTTTAACATTTTTTACAAGGAGATGTTATATATTTAATATCATTCATTCTGCAAAATAAGTGAAATTCTGCCGATTTTATTTTTACATCATTGTCAGACACCAGAACAGACGAGAAGGCACACCAAATCTACAAAATATTTCTTTCAGCTTAAGGCGGGCCTATCTAAGCAATTTAGGTATTTAGCGCTACCTCGGCCCCCACATGTTGAGCGCGCGACGTATTCATTTACGCGCCCGGGGCAGGCCGTGCGCCACTTGACTTTGCATGACTGCATGCATACGATATCTTAGTGCCACAGTATAGAAAATCAAGCAGTAGGCACGTTTGTTATGGACCGCACGGCAATCTCAACCTCAACGCAAGACGCAGGCCTCCCCCTGATAAGTGCCTGTATTCGATGTTATCTCATGCGGGTAATGCCTATAATCCCCACGCTGGACATGCGGGTTGGGAATCGCAGTTTACTGATAAAATTGTTCGGCAGGAATCGCTGCTTCCCTGCCCGTAGGTAGATCAGTCAGTGGTAATGAAGTATAAAATAATATATTTCAAAGTTATTGAGAAAACAAATATAATTGTCGAGCCTGATAGTTACTTTAATATTAGTGGTTATAATACCTACAGGTCAGACAGAGCAGATGATCATGGCGGCGGCGCGGCGTGGCCATTTTAACACATAAATCGGTTAAGAGTGTTGCGTGCATGACTCATTGTCATAATACAGGTATCGAACTTCTTCATGTTAAAATTTTAAACTGTAGGTATATTGAGAATATACTGTCGGTTTATTGCACTTCCTCAGTACATACGACACAAAACGATTGGGATCATGTATTTTCTCTTGTAGGCGAAAAAAGTTTAATCTTAGGCGATTTCAACGCGCACCATATTAATTGGTCTAGTAAAACAGATTCTAGAGGGACTAGAATATTTGATGCAATGTTAGAAAATAATTTTATACATTTAAATAACGGGGAACTACAAGAATTCAACTTGTCGACGGTGTACTGCGTAAGACGTCACCGGACATCTCTTTTGTATCCACGGAGTTGGCAACATTGTTTACATGGAACGTTACCAATGAAACTTTAGGCAGCGATCATCTTATGATTAAATTAACAATTAGCTTAAATGTTTATAAAAAAAATTAAAAAAAAAGAAATTACAAATTAAGTGACTGGTCTTCTTACAAATCATGTATAGAAGAGTCCTTTGGCGATCGTCCAATCCCAGATAATTATCAACAGTTCTATGACATGTTCGAGCACACATTACAGTCAGCGGCCGACAAAAGTATTCCATTTAAAATTATTCCTCAAAATATTTCAACTTTTACCCCAAAACCTTATTGGAATGTCGAATTATCAAAGTTAGTGGCTGAACGTCGTCGAGCTTTAGGCAATTTTAGACGTTGCCCATCTCCCGGAAATTTAAATATTTTGCAAGAAAAAATTAAAGAGGCGCAACGTGCCATAAGACTTGCTAAATGTAAGTCTTGGCAGCAGTTTTGTACTTCCATAGATGAAACGATTCCCCAACTGATATGTGGAGACAAATGAGATGGGTGAAGGGACACCACTCATCTGCGTCTTATCACTGCGTAGATAAAGATAACGCCAAACAATTACTTGAGGTTTTAACATCTGATTATGTTTGTCCACCTCAACCACAGTTTTATTCGAACAATTATTTATTGGAATCCGACATTTCATAACATGAATTAGAAAACTCAATTAAAAAACTGATACGGCACCTGGTAGCGACGAAATTTCTTTTTCGATGGTTAAAAATTTACCTTTAATAGGCAAGCAGTTATTAAGACGATTTTATAATATTTGTTTACATGATGGTTTTGTTCCTGTTCAATGGCGACAAGTCAAGATAATTGCCATTCCAAAACCTGGACGAGAAATGAACTCTAATGCTGCAATTCGACCAATATCGCTTATCTCTTGTCTTTGTAAGGTATTTCACTCAATAATTAATAAAAGACTAGAATGGTATTTAGAAAAACATTCAATGTTTCCCGATAGAATGATAGGCTTTCGTAAATCTCGATCGTGTTACGATAACCTTACTCGTTTAGTGTCCCAAATACAAATTGGTTTTTCAAAAAATCTGTTAACGGCTGCATGTTTTATAGACGTAGACAGCGCCTATAACAATGTGGATGTGAGATGCTTAGTAGGTAAATTAGATCAGTTAGGAATAGGAACCAAGATATGCAGTTACCTTTGGTCATATCTTAAGTGCAGATATTTGAAGATAGAAGTAGAAGGTTTTGAAAGGATTAGGTCCACGGGAAGGGGTTTAGCCCAAGGGGATCCGCTTTCACCACTTCTTTTTAATGCGGCAACTATTAATATATGTAAAAACATTCAAACTGCAGAAATTTCTCAATATGCCGATGACTTTGTTTTATAAGTAACAAAAGATAAGATAGATTGTGCTATTAGCGAGCTTCGAGCTTCGTGTCTACAACTCGATGAAATGTTGAGCGAACTGGGTTTAAGTATTTCTCCCACGAAAAGTAAATTGTGTATTTTTAAGAAGGGTCGTTTTCAGAATACCATTGAATTAAAAATAAACAACCAATCCTTGCCCATGACTAACAATTTTAAATATTTAGGCATGTGGCTAGATAGCTCCCTTAGATGGAATAAACACATTAACGAGACAATTGTAACAGTATCTAAATTCATTAATCTTTTGAAAGTTTTATCAGGACCGGGCTGGGGTATTCATCAAAGACATTTAAGGCGCCTATACATTGCTATTATACGAAGTAGAATAGATTACGCTGATGTACGCAGTTCTTTATACGATAATTGTTGCGTTACTTCTTTAGTAAAAATAGATCGTATTCAAAACCAAGCTTTACGAGTTATCGGTGGCTTTATAAGGTCTACCCCAATCCATGTGATGGAGAATGAGTCGAGTCTGCCTCCTCTTCAAATCCGTAGAAAGTATCTCACAGGGAAGTACTGGTTAAAATGTAAGTCTTTATCTAATAACAATATTAACAACCTGTTGGATGAACTGACATCTTCGCGTGGTTCTCGCTACTGGTCTCATAAAAAAGTTCCATTACTAATACAGACGCAGGATTTATTAAATTCGTTATCACTATACAACAGTATTAAACTCGACATGTACTCTTTGGATACATGGGTCAGTAATGTTAATCTTTATGAGGTAATATCGGATTGTATTCCTGAAATCGTACGGGCTAAGCGAACATATAATTGTAGTCATCTTAAAAATATTTGTCTAAGTTTTATAAAATGAAAAATATAGCAATTGGTATAAAATCTTCACAGACGGGTCCAAAGATAAGTTCGGGGCGGGTTCGGCTTTTTTGGATCCTCAGTTAAGTAGCGGAATTAAACTGAAGATCGATTCTGACATCTCCATTATGCATATTGAATTGATTGCCATAGCGGAAGCGTTATCATATATCGATTCAGTAAATTTCGATCACTTTGTCATTTTAACAGATTCAAAAAGTTCATTGCAACATTTGGCTCGCTGTACCTCTTCGGTGAGAGGTTTACCGATAGCCTACAGGATTTTAGAATCGATCTTGAGGTTACAAACTCGTAACATAAGGGTGGTTATGCAATGGATCCCATCTCACATTCAACTTACAGAAAATGAAGAAGTAGATTTTTAGCTAGACAGGCGATTGAGGATGGAATTCCGTTGAATGTATTACCCTCTTATTCCGAACATTTTAAAACAATTAAGTACCAATGCAGAGCTTTATGGCAGGAATATTTTGACGAAAGATCACTGGAAAAAGGTATATGGTACAAAACAATACAGCCACAAATAAACCCGTTTCCATGGATCGATGACGTAAATTTGTCCAGAAACGTTTTGAAAACCTCACTTAGACTACGTTCAGGACACATTCCATCAAAGAAATTTGCATTTTTAATGAAAAAAGTACCATCTCCTAATTGTAACGATTGCGGTGTTATTGAAGATATACACCACATACTGATGGAGTGTGTCCGGAACGAGAGTCTCAGAAGAACCTGCTTCGGCAGGTACAATATCGGCATCGGCCGTATAAACAGCACTTTGGCTGAACCTTTGTCGGGTGAAGCCGAGATGCTGTATAAACTTGCAGATTTAGGTCTTAGTTCTTAGGTTATTAATGTTATTATTTTTGCTCCTCTGTCTCTGCCTGTAGGTATAATTAGCTTTCTTTAGTTTAGGTTCTTTATTTACTTATCCTAGTGTATAGTTATAGATTATTTGTATTGATTTTTACAGGACGGTGTGGTCGCTAAGCGACTAAGTCCTTTGTTAAATAAAAAAAAAAAAAAGCCATATTTTTAAATCTCGCGCGAAGCCACGGCCTTAAGTTACATACCTAGATTTCGTGAAATTTACTGCGGCCGCCATACAATAAATTAAATTATGAATATATCACCTAAAGACCTAATTTTAGCGTAAACTGTAGATTTAATAACAATATACAATTAATTGTAGACATTTTAGTTTAGTAACCGAGCCAATTAGGGTTAGAATAACTGTGATTTCAAGGTGGCTTTGCTGGAGAGCATACTCCCTGGCAAAGCCATTTGAAATTAATGAATCTCGGGAAACAAAGGCTGTACAATTTTTCATAAATAGTGTACAATTGTATACAATTAATTGTACATCTTTCCCTCCATTTATTTTTCCTATAGAGCGAGTGGCCTTGCTGGGGATATCACATAAAAGAAGACAGTTATTTTTGGACTAATGCGGATTTTCTAACTAATTGTGAGCAGAAAACTCGGAGAAATCAAGAAAATCTACTACCTACACTCTGCGCCACTTTTGATCTGTGTTCCGATATACACTAAAAGCGTTCAGGCACTGCACCAGCTATGCGCGCACGAAGCTGCGTTCCGCTTCGTCAAAGCGCGATCGTGCGCACTATGCAATCGTTGAAACGGATCGCTCAGATAGCGCTTGTCTGAACAAAGACCAATACCTACTACTCTAAGAAGTTCGAAAGGCAAGGGATCCATGCGCACGTGCAGTCTTTCAGCGTGCATGAGCGTTTTAAGCGTATATCAGGATTTTTTTGGAAATCTTTGATGATAAACTAAAGGAAAATAAAAATACTGTAATTACGTCTCGCCGATTCGACATTCTTTATTATAAAAACTTCACAATGCACAAAAGGGCCACCCAGTGTAGGGTATGCTCTTACACTTATGAAATCGAGTGCACAACATCAGCACTAGGTACATTATCCTAGACAATATATATCTTTGTAATATACATACAAGGAATAAGAATAAGGATCATTTAATTGTGTCCTGTGTTTACATGGTTGGTCTTATGAACTACAAAAAAATTTTCCAACAGTTTGTCCTTTCGGACATACAATAATTGTTATGTACTATACTAATACAAAGGTAGGTACTTAAAAATTAAATAAATTGCACATTTTCTATCACACAATGTCAAAGGAACATGGAGTAGGTACACATAACTTACGCATTCAAGCCAAGTACGTACGACGTGAAGGGTTTTTAAAACCGGCCATACTCTACATGAACTCACTCTTACCATGTATTTATATAATACGACATTTACATTCCTTGTCGTTTGATCTTTCGTTCAATAAATATTGCTAACAAGTTTTGTTAGACACCAAACAAGTAAACTTTAGTTTTTTGATGCATGTAGTTAGTTCACATAGAATTTGACTGCAGTATTTTGTGATGCCATAAGTTGGTACAGGTGCAGGTACCGTCCTATGAAAAATAAACCAAAATGCAAGGTTGGCGTCAAATTTCCTATATGATAGAATGAGGTGATAGAATTAAAAGGTAAGATCTCAAATCAACAAGTAACGGCTCGAAAGAACACAACATTTGAGTAAGTTTAGAGATAATTATAGTGTTTGTACATAAGTGCTACCTTAAAGAACACATGAACGAAGTGTCTTAGGTGTAGAGACAGTAGCAACAGAACCGACACGTTCTTAGCAATGTTTTTATAAAAATTAGTTTAAATTAATATATTTAGGTATACAGTAGTTGCAGATTTAGATCGGATGGTAAAGTCTGAAACTTTAAGACATAAGAAGATCTCTTATTAAATGTATGAATGCAGTTCTTCTTGTTACTAAAATCGATGACATGGTTGCTAAGAAGAGATCTTCGTATGTTTTACAGTTTCAGACTATACCATACTAACCGATCTAAATGTCCCAACGTGTATAAATATCATTAGTGACAAAAAAATTGCAATTAATTATTAGCTGACTGCAGACTTTTGCAAACAATGAACAGATAACTCAACTGAACCCTCACCCTCAGGGGCTCTCAAAACGAAATTACCCACCAGCTAAGTTTATGGTTAGATTGTTATTATATTTCTAGTGCAGCCAATCTAGTGTATTTAACATTAATATAAAATGTGTAAAATAAAACAAAAATAGAATAAAAACAAAATTGCTTTATGTCTACCACCGCGAATGTGTAAAGTTTTTATTCTAAAGTTCACAAGACAGTGACAGTGATTTGCAAGCGTTTGGCTTCTCACTCACTAGTGTGGGCTTTTTTGTGGCGAGTTAAACTACCTTTCTGGTTAAATTGTTTATCACAGACATTGCAGGCAAAAGTCTTCTCAACGGTGTGAATTCTCATATGACTAACTAAATAACTTTTGATACTAAACTGTTTGTTACATACACTGCAGACGAAAGGCTTCTCCCCAGTGTGAAGTCTCATATGAACAATTAAATTACCTTTGATACTAAATTGTTTACTACATACACTGCAGGCAAAAGGCTGCTCACCAGTGTGAGTTCTCGTATGACTAACTAAATAATTTTTGTCAGAAAATTGTTTATTACATACACTGCAGGCAAAGGTCTTCTTACCAGTAGTGTGAATTGTCGTGTGACGAAGTAAACTCTTATTAGTAGTAAATTGTTTATTACATACACTGCAGGCAAAAGGCTTCTCACCAGTATGAGTTCTCAAATGAACAACTAAACTGTCTTTCACACTGAATTGTTTATTACATACACTGCAGGCAAAAGCCTGCTCGCTAGTATGAATGCTCATATGACGAACTAAATTCTTATCAGTAGTAAAATGTTTATTACATTCACTGCAGGCAAAAGGCTTATCATCAGCGTGAATGCTCATATGACGAACTAAATTCTTTTTATCAGTAAATTGTTTATTACATACACTGCAGGCAAAAGGCATTTCGCCAGTATGAGTTCTCATATGAAGAACTAAACTGTCTTTGACTCTGAATTGTTTTTTACATACACTGCAAGCAAAGGGCTTCTCACCAGTGTGAATTCTCATGTGCCTAACTAAGTTACCTTTATTGGTATATTTTTTATTACACTCATCGCAGGAATGCTTTTGCATTTCTTCAAGTTTGGTATGTGATCTTATGTGTGATATGAGTGTGCTTTTATGGAAAAATATATTATTACAATGGTTGCAATGCAACATGATTTTTGACTCTCCCATGGCACGCTCCACTTGAATGTTAGGAGGAAGTTCTTTTTCATCAATTTCTTCATCACTTTCTTCCAATCCTAATTGACTTTTAGAATCTTCATGGGAGGGATACTCAACCTTCACCAATGGTTCTTCTTCTGTGGTCACCTCTTCTTTCACCGATATTGGTTCATCTTGAGGTATGAGCTCCGTAGGGTCCACAGACAGCTGTTGTCCAATTCCAAGGTTGAGCTCAGTAATATTTTCCTGCGTAGCCTGAAATGAACATATTTTACCTTACTAAATCAGAGCATTATCATCGAAAACAGTATTGGAACATTTAAAAATATACTGTTCTAAGATATTCAGGGTTAAAGTTTTTGAAAATATTCAAATGTTAGTTTAGTTCGTCTCGTGATCATTATGTGTATTTTTTAAGCTATTGCATAGCTTCTATCGCGGGCCTTGAGCGCGGGGACCGAATCCAGAAATTCCGTAACGAAAAAACCTTGACGTTTGTCTCCTTAGTTCAGCAACTCGCCTCTAGGTGGCATTGCAATAGCTATACCGCGGCAGTCCCCGAGTGCCACACGTCTTTTTTTATTGAATAACGTGCAGATTATAGTCAAGTTTATTGTGTGTTGCTAATATTTTGGTGTCATTTGTAGTTTTTGAGTTATCCGTAATTTTGTGAAATGTTCCATTGATGAATTGAAAGTTTTTTGAAAACCTTAGGACCTATTGTAATATTTCTGAATGAGGCAATGGAATAAGGAAAAAGTGTTGTTTTCGTTATGCTAATCGGGTTCAATGTGATTGTCAGCAGCCTCCAAACCTAATAATAGTAATAAAGTACCTAAAAGTCGCGGTCTACTCTTCGAATCACATTTTAGTTGCATAAAAAAAAAATCTATTGATTGTAATATAAATTCGACGTGCGTAAGAGACATATATAGAGTACGGGAAACCAAGAATGGATTGAAGAACACCCCTATAATTGTCGAATTTTCTTCCACGGTGACTAAAACTGAAATCCTAAAAAAATCTAAAACATATAATATTAGAAACAAAGAAAAATTGCGCGCTAAAAACCTGGGATTTACAAAGAATGAAGAGACATCGATATTTGTGTCGGAACATTTGACGGTAAAAGCATCCCGTCTCTATTTCCTGGCCAGAGATTTAGCTAAATCCAAAGGTTATAAGTTCTGCTGGTCCTCCTATGGCCGCATTTACGTTAGACACGATGAAAATTCACCAATAATATTGATTAAGTCTGAAATTCAGATCAATAATCTTCTTCAGGCAGCATGACTACTTAGTGCAATACTGTTTCATGCCCCACATGCAAAATTTATGTACTATTTTTATCTCTTGTTATTCTTCGTATTGCTGTGTAAAACTCAACCACAAAACACATACCCACACCACACTTACATACACGAAACAAAACAAAGTTACTCTTCACGCCCATACCTAAGTGAATTAAAAAGTAACGCGCATTACCTTAAACTCTCCTTTCAAGTTATATACGACAAAACAAAACCATTTCCTCTCGCATGTTCTTTGCATATATCGGTTGAAATATACATGCAACACCCCCTAGGATCACTCGTAATTCTCTTGTACACTAACAATGATGGATAAGTCCCTAACAGTAAATGAGTTAGACGATATAGAGATAGCGCGTTCCTTCGAGTGCTCTTTACAAGATCTACATAGAACTTTGGATATAAAACCCACTGATATTACACTTTTGTCTCAAAATATAAGAAGCATCTATAAAAATATAGATGACCTTGAATCCAACCTATCTCTCCTCACGTTTCAAACTGATGTTATTGTATTAACAGAGTGTATGCTCAAACAAAATAGATCTATCCCGCAATTACAAAACTACAATTCTTACGCTACAACTCTACATATAAATCAAAATGATGGTGTCATTATTTACGTTAAAAATACACATCAAGCCACGGTTCAGGAAATAAAATTGAAACATGCGTCTTGTTTACAAATCAAAGTTTATAATATATTGTTTCTATGCATTTATAGATCTCCCTCAAATAATAACGCTGACAATTTTATAGATTCACTCAATATTCACTTAGAATGTATAAAAAGTACTGAAAACATTGTAATCGTAGGAGACATAAATATAAACATTTTACCTAAACCAACAGAAAATAATCAATATCGTAATAACAGACTTAACTATTTAAATATGCTGTCAATGCATGGCCTATTGCCAGGACATAGCCTGCCCACAAGAGAGAGTAACTGTTTAGATCATATTATATTGAAAATTAATAAGAACAAAACCTCTGCTACAATTGCCGTAGCACAGACCTCTATCACAGATCATTTAATGGTGTGCCTATGCTTAACTAAATTAAAAAGTAATAAATATTTAAAATCTAAAATATCAGTTAATTATGAAAAAGCACTGCAAAGCCTATCTAAGGAAAATGTTACAAATTTGTTAACTCTAAATGACCCTAATATTCTTTGCGAACAACTAATTGTAATGATACAAAAATGCCTCAATTACAATACTATCTCAATATGTCTGCCTAAATGCAAACAAGTTTTAAAGCCTTGGATCACACAGGGAATCTTACGGTGTATCCGAAATAGAAATAACATGCAAAGAAAGTTACGCTGTGATCCTACAGATGAGATTTTAAAAATAACATACCGAAGATACAGAAACTTTTGCAATAATTTGATTAAAAAACTAAAAAGGAAATATGAGCGAGAGCAACTAAATAAAAATATGAAAAATAGTAAAAATCTTTGGAGAGCAATAAATAATATTACTAACTATAAATCAATAAAATCAACAAATACCCAATTACTTAATATTAAGTCTACACCACAAGAATCAGTCAACTATATTAATAAGTTTTTTGCTAACATAGGCAAAACATTGGCTGAAGATATAATGTTGTCTAATACTGGTGGTGAAATTACCACTAGCTTCTGCTCTACAATTAGTTCCTACAATAATGTATCCTCGTTTGTTCTTCTAGATACAGACCATCAAGAAATTGACAATGTTATTGCAAGCCTGAAATCAGATAGTGCACCCGGATGGGATTGCATATCAACTAAATTCATCAAAATGTCAAAGAATATTCTAACTCCAATAATATGTCACCTAGTAAACCTTTGTTTTAATCAAGGTGTTTTTCCTAGACTATTAAAGAAATCAATTATAACACCAGTATTTAAAAGTGGGAGCGGCGACGATATTAATAATTATAGACCCATTTCGGTCTTGACTGGTTTATCAAAAATTTTAGAAAAACTATTAAATAATAGACTTATAAAATACCTAAATAAATTTAATATCCTAACAAACTCTCAGTACGGTTTCAGACAAGGATTATCTACCGAAGATGCAGTTAGTGAACTCAGTAACTTTGTTGTCAAAGAAGTTGATAGTGGTAAAAAGTGCTTAGCGGTATTCCTCGACCTCAAAAAAGCGTTTGATACTGTTTCTATTCCTATCCTAATAAAAAAACTAGAAAATATGGGAGTTCGAGGAGTACCGTTAGCTCTATTCACTAGTTATCTGAATGATCGTAAACAAAAGGTTAATATTGGAAACATTAAGAGTGACGATGAAATCTTTAGCTATGGTGTCCCTCAAGGTAGTGTCCTGGGTCCGACACTATTTCTAACATATATTAATGATATTTGTAACCTTGAAACCAGTTGTTGTAGATTACTATCATATGCTGATGATACTGCCATAGTATTCACCGGCACATGTTGGAATGAAATTAAATTAAATTCTGAAACTTTACTTGCTAATGTCTACAGTTGGCTTAATACAAATTTACTAACCCTTAATATTTCAAAAACCAATTTTATTTCTTTCTCAAAATATAATAATTCCCAGCCCCCAAATGATTACTGCCTTCGTATTCATAAAATCAGTTGTAAAAAAGATACTTGTAACTGTCCAAATATCCAAAAAGTATTGTCAACAAAATACCTTGGCACTATGATCGACCAGCGGCTCTCATGGCATGCTCACCTTGAACTCCTTATGAACAGGACACGGAAACTAATCTGGATTTTTAAGACGCTGCGCCATGTGGCTAATAAAGAATTACTGAATCAAATATACAAAAGTCTGACACAATCCATTCTAAATTATTGCATACCAGTCTGGGGCGGCGCGTCAAAAACGAAATTCCTGCAATTAGAAAGAGCTCAAAGGTCTCTCCTAAAGGTAATGTTCCTTAGGCCTTATCGATATCCTACAGAAAAGTTGTATTTTAATTCGAATATTTTAACGGTAAGGAAGCTCTACATTTTACATGTGGTATTAAAACTTCATAAAACTATAACATATGATCCCACAAAACTAACTAAAAGAAGAAAGGATATAATAATGCCTAAGGAAGAAGTTCGCTCAAAATTTGCAACACGTCAATACGTCAAACAATCAAATCATTTATATACTAAAATTAATAAGGTTCTGAATATTTACCCACTAAGAAAATATTCTTGTAAAAAACTACTGACAGACTGGCTACTGACCCTTACATACCAGGACACGGAAAACCTACTGGAGATAGTTTCGTGATAGTGCACCCAAACTGCGCGTGTGTGTGTGTGTGTGTGTGTGTGTTGTGTGGAGGTGCCACACAACACACACACACACACACACACACGCGCGCGCAAACACACACGCGCAAACACACACAAGTACAAAAGTAAATAAAATAATTGTTACATTAATTAGATATTAGACTTTATATAATATAAGCTATGTATAACTTTTTACATTAAATCTTCTTAATCTGTTAGAGTTATTTTCCATAAGGCAAGAGCGAAACCCCCTAACACAGGTATCTTTATACTTAAAAGGGGATTTCCAAAGCAATGAAAGATGTATATAGATTAAGTTAAAGAAATAAACAATTTATTTATTTATTTATTTATAAAAAAGTTATTCGTTTCTTTTTAGGCTTGATATCTTTGTTCGTTAGTGTTTCCGTTCAATAGTGCTATGCACGCTGTCTCCTCCGTTTTGGGTGTGTCCACCTCCATCTTATCCTCAATCTTAACCACATCATCATTAGCCTATATTAGTCTAATCAGCACCATAGCGCCCTGTGCTCAGCTAATTTTGAAAACACTATTTCTTTTAATTGAAAAGATCGTTCATAAGAAGATGTAGAGCCTGTATTAGAGTAGGTGGCAAACAATTTGAATATTTATTATAAGAGTACTTATTTGAAATTGTTGTTTCAATTATTAATAACACTCTGACTACCCTAAAATACACTTTCACTGATTTTGGGAATACATTTTTAATCTTATTATTTGTTTTGTTATAAGAAAAATAGGGCCAGAGAAACACAATACAATACACTCCTATGCGAGACGTCCGTGCAGATCTTAGTTCCCCCACTTAGAATTAGAATATGAATCGGGCCACCAACCACAGCCACCGAAGCGTGGCTGTCGCTCGCTACCGAGTACCGCTAGTGAGTGGCCGCCACCGGCTACACGTATACGGCGCCATTTATACCAAATATACTTATGAAAAACTATGTTAAGCGGCTGTTGCTGGCCATCAGTAGCTATGGTCGGTGGCCCATTTGCGCGAAGGCAGAGTATTGAAATGAACGGTAAATTTATTAAAAAATTTACAATACGACTCATTTGGGTTGTAAGTTCAGTAATCAGGTGATGGTTTAGAATCCCAATCTAATTTCAACCGTTCAAATCGACTTGTAGTCACATATGTATATTTATTTTTTTATTTACCTTTATAGTTTTTTATTTGTATTTCTAGTTTAATTCGTTGACATAAGTGGTCTGATTTTAAATAGCTTATAATTTTTTTACTTATTAATTTTTCATTTTGACAAACATATATACTGTCTATACATTTTGCTGAGGTTTCAGTTATTCATGTAGGTTCTATAAATATTGGCCTTAGATTATAAAATATAACAATTAAATAAATAAGTTAATCTACTACTGAGGGAGTAGACTTCTAAAAGGTCAATATTAAAGTCTCCACATACCATGACATCTATATTATATTTTGATATTTTATATTATGATATCATCCATAATTCTTTCAAATATTTCAAAGGAGGCTGATGGTGGGCTGTATACGCTTACTACAATACTTTGCTCCAGCTCAACACATGCTACTTTGATGTGGCTTTCAACGGATAAGCTTATTATGTCTTGACACTCTTCTTTTCTTTGAACTTTATGAGTTTATTTAGTAATATTAAAGAGCCTCAAAATAGCCCACGAATAGTGTGTGTTCTCCAAAAAGAACTACCAACCTGGTGGTTACTGGTTAACCTGAAGAGAGTCCCATTTCTTACTATGAGATGAAGCATCTGTACTGGTATTATAAAATCTGTGCTGGTGGTAAACTAAAGAAATTTGTTGGTTACCTCAAGACCTTGATGGAAAAGCAGATTGAATATTTTTTCGGATCTAACACCCATTTGGAAAAATGTGCGGCATCTCCGCAGCAGCCGGTAACAAGAACTGCATAAACCTCTCGGCCTTGCATCTTCGGAATTGAGCTGAAACAATAGTCATGCAAGGTAAATAAATAATGCAGGACAATCCACACAGCACCATCAAGTCTCAAACTAAGGAGACCTTCTGTTATAGGAACTAATAGGTATACAAAGTACTGTGGTGTATTATACCTATGTGTGAGAGAGAAATGAATAGTTAATGTGTACGTATTCTCTCTGACAGCGCTGCCATATATATACGAATGTCACCTGGCACTAGAGAGGATATCCACTACGAACCGGATTATCCTTCAATTGATAGAATAACTGATCAAATAGTGTAGCAAAGTTATACTTTGCTACTGGTGTTACTTAATCTTATGAAATCATAAAAACCATGTTTTCTCCAATAAGTATTATATATTTTACACTACCTACTACTTTTGACATAATTCCTGACAACCATCCAATCCAAGTTTGAACTTCTGAAGGAAGTTCAAATCCAAGGAGATTATTTACCTATTCACAAAGGTTTTCTAACATCAATGGATCAAGGGACATAGGCAACGACGCCGCCGATGAACTGGCATGGCACGGAGGGGAGCGGAAACAACCACGGAAGGTAGGGACCTTCCGTGGTTGTTTCCGCTCCCCTACCATTCCTACCCCTGCCATTCTCACTACTCCAGACATGGATCAGGCTCTGAACTAGAGAGATGCACAAGGAACGGTGGATACGCCTGCTACAATGCAGACAAGCCAAAGCAGCGCTCCCATCACCTAACCTAAGCTTACAAAACACCTACTCAACCTAAATAGAGTGCATCTGCGCATCCTGATAGGAACTCTAACAGGTCACTGCCCTCTGAACAAACACTTATTCACCATCGGAGCAACGGACAGCCCTCTCTGCAGAGGGTGCCTCAGCGACGACGAATCAGCTGCCCAAGTGGTCCTGGAATGCGTGGGAGTAGCAGCACAACGAACAGAAATCCAAAACTTGCCAAGGTCACTCCGCGAAGCCTGTGAAGACCCCAGGAAAATTCTGCGCTTCTGGACGGAGTTAGGCTGGCTATGCTAGCGCAACGCATAAAGGACCAACTGCTAAGAGTCCAAATGCGGAGACAGGAGTACATCTACCATTACCATTACCTATGTGTGAGTGTACTCATTGTAGTGTAGTTGATTGACTTTATTATTATAAAGAAATAAAGTCAGAGTCAAATCGGTTATTTCTTAGACTTACAAAATAAGCACTTTGACATGTAATTTTTTTTCTATATTGCTTGATAAATACGTATTACTATCAAATAAGAAATAAGGTGCAATTGACTCTAATTCACTTCAATATTTTTCCCATTAGCGGAAGAAATATATGTGTTACAACAAGTACTTAATACATAAGTTATGTATTAAGTTATGCATAACATACATAAATAATTCACAGATTAATTTCTTTTAGGCTTAAGATTTTTATTTATTTCTCAAAAGATTGGTAATTTCTGCTGAGAAACCAAATAAGGCTTAAATATATACGGGGTGACTGGAACTCAACCCTCCATAGTGAATTCTCAAATAGAGGAGGTCATTTGCTAATTATTGGACCATATTTTCCCGAACTAAAGTTTTATAGTTTTGGTGATATGTCAATTTTAAACTTTATTGAGAATTTTCCAAATTTTTACCTTCAAGCATTCGTAACTTTTTTTTCCTTCATTAATTTATATATTTTTTTTATTATTTGTTGATAGTCATAAACATTTGTGATTAAAATACGTTGGAACTTCCCTGAAACTAGGATTAAAAAATAAAATATTACGATTTAAAGAAAAAACTTACACAAAAATAAAACTTGACAATCAAATTAATCCTAAAATAATGAATAAACTATGGTGTCTGCATAAATTATTCTACTCTAAATTAATTCTCTGATTTGTCATCTTTTCAATGGTGTGTTGTAGTAAACACTGCTCAACACTGCACTGTCATTTGCAGTAGGAACTAAAAAACTAAAGTTGGGAGAACAAAATTTAAATCAATGTGGGTAGATAGCAAAACTCATGTTTAGAGCAAAGGCAAAGGCAAAGTAAATGCGTACACATACTAATACAAATAGTGGATTATAAAATATGCATTAACATAAAGAACCTGTGAATATTTATAATGATGCTTTGAAAAATGTGACATTTAAGGTGATTTGTAATTAGAGATTTCTGGTCTATATTATGTTTAGGTAGGCTATTATAGTTGTATAATTAAGACTTAAGTTTAGAGACAATAAAGTAATCTTAAAATAAAATATAAAAGTACCATAGTGATATGTTCTAAACCGAACTAGAACATATCACTATGGACAGTCAGCCTGATTTAATATTGGAAGATTGTACAAACGTTGGTCCCAAGGCGGGAATCAAACCCTCGACCTCCTGCGTTACAGGCGGACTATCAGTTAGGCTGAAATTTTGCATAGATGAACTTCTTATCCTAGAATCGGACAAAGGCAAGGAATACAATAACTACAGCAGCTTTTTATCCCAGATCTCCCATGGGATGGAAATAGCCTTGACATTTCCATAGAAACAATGCCTGTGCATCCGCAAGTAGAAACTATTGACGATAATTATGTATATCAGTTATCTAGTACCCATAACACAAGCTCTGCTTAGTTTGGGGCTAAATAATGCTGTGTGAATTGTCCAGCATTATTTATTTATTATTATTTATTTATAATTTGTTTGTTGGTTTGTGCAGTCCAGTTTGCACAAGCATACATTTGTGGCTACTGTGGGGTGTTACATCTTTTGGTACATTCATAGCTGCACAACTTAGAGTCCGCAGCATAGATGTATACTAATAAACGGGAAGTCCGCAGGCTAGACAGAGCGTATGGCCAGGTTATATTTTTATTACTTATGAAGTTATGACTGTAACAATATGAAAACAAATTACCTAATAAATGATTATTATTTAAAACTGAATGAACTGAATGTTGCAAGTAGCTTGGCCAAATCGACTTTGGTCAAACGGAATAAAACTCGCGTAATAACCACGATATTTACCTTGGTATCAAACAGTTTTTCATAAAACTGGATGAGTTGCTCGTTTTTCAAAGAATTCAGTTCTAAATTTGCGGCTAGACAAACACGGCACACGGACGACATTTTTACAACATCAATCAAAGTTTTCTCTCGCCGGGGGGGAGGCCGCGAAATACGATGTTATTGTTTTCTCCATGTATTTCTCTTTGGTTTACATTTACAAGTTCAGAGCTAAAACAACACACACAAGCAAATTCAATAAAATTCGTAAAATATTATAAAGCCCTACACACATCGGCGCCTATTTTTAAGCGCGATTATTTTACATTTCGTACCAAAAGGCATACATTGTACGTTAACGCTCACTGCTGCGATACGGCCGCCGCGATTCGGTTTCAATTCAAAATCCAAAAATGCTTTATTTCCATAAATACAATAAATGTTCACTCAGAAAAGGTCAAATCATATAAAAAAAATACACAGACACGGAAATAAAGTGTCCGAGGCCTTTCCGCGTCCTGTGATTTTGCTTCTTTTGAAGCTGCGGTTTGGCTTTTTTTAGGCTTTTTTTTAATCTGCGTCTTGCGCGGGAGTTTGGCGGTGGCGGCTGGACTGTAGTTATCCTCTCCAATTGTGTAATTTGATAGCTACTACCTACTATGCACGTACGTACGTAGCATAGCAACGTACAGCAGGACCTCTTTAATCCGAACCCTTTCTAATCCGAACGCCAAACGCCCCACCGCTATTGCACTCGCTGTCTCGCTAGTTGCTTACTGAATTTCTGTTCCAATTCAAGCGCGGTGTCTGTCATAAATACATGTCTTTTTGGGCTTGGGTGGTTCTTTTTTTGCCAAGCGATGCTGGATGCGTCAAGGCTGCGAGGGCGCTAATAGTTCGAGGGACTAAATGTTACTTTCACTTCACCCGAGGTAAACACTGTGCTTTTCATTACGAATACAAGGAAAGTAAAAATAAAAATATGAATGTGATAATGTTTTTTTTTTTACATAAATCAACAACTTATTGTAGGTGAGGTATTTATTTAAAATCTATGGTAAAATTAGAGCAATTTATTAGTTATAATAATAATAATATTTATTTATTCAAGTACTTAGAGGTCTTAGAAACAAAACAAAGTAAGTATGTGTACTTCTAGTCTAAGTATCCTACTATAGACCTATTTCACTTCTTAGTTTCGACACCTCGCTCTAACTTAGTTCAAGACTTGTGATTTAGACGCGAGGGCTCTCTACCTCGGTAAGTTATTGGTTTATACAGTTATATATATGTAGTGAAAGGTTTTTTCCAGGTACCTCTGAGAAGTGAAAACTTTGGATGTTTTTGGTTAAATCCATCACTGTGCCTTTTGAAAAACTATGTTAGGCTACGTTCCTATTCATGCATAACGCGCCGACGCGCGCATGAAGTCGTTTCGTTTCAACTTTCAGCGCACTGACAGAGCGCACGGCAACGCCCACTTCGCCATGCCCCTCGAGCGCACGGGAGCGCATGAACTGCCTCACCTTTCGAGAAAAGGCAGCTCGTGCGTTCCTTTAACTTCTTTGTGAGTGCCGTCTGAGCGTTTCGTTTTAATCGCGCCAACGCGCACCAACGCGATCAGATGAATCGGAACCGGGGGGCTTCGTGCGCGCATAGCTCGTGCAGTGTGTTAACGCTTTAAGCGTGAATCGGAACGTACCCTTAGTCTCTCAATATCCTGGAGAGGTTGAAGCCTTCCGCAGACAGCCACTAATTAGTTAGCGCGTCTTGTAAAGCGCGATTTCGGCGATTTTCCAGCGTGATTCCTTACACACAGCGGCTTATTATTAAGCGCGATTTCGCCGCCCCCTCCCCGCCCCTTACCGGCAGCGCGAACGACGAAGGCCGTCCCGCCACCCCCCGCCACCCCGCGCCGCCCCACAATATCGCAGGACGCGGAAGCGCCTCGGACAAGCCGAATCGCAGCAGTGTGCGTCAACGTATGCGTTTTAGAACAAAATGTTCCGCAAGCAAATATCGCAAAATCGCGTGACACAGGACGTGCTTAACAATTAGCGTTGATGTGAGTAGGGCTTAATACTAGCCAGCTCGATGCCTGCGATGCTGTTTGTCGTCAACCCAGCCGCAGAAACCCGCCTAGTATCTATGTTCCTTGCAGAAGCCACACCACAAACAAGAAGTTGAAGTTGAACAGTTCTATTTATTTTGTGGCTGATTGCAATTGCAAAAAGAATTTTATTAATTCGCTGATTGTGGCTCTATTTTACTTTTTTTATCAAGGATACAACGTAAAAAGACGAAAATACGTGCTAAAAATATAGCCGCTCTGTATGTGATCCGCATAATTCAACTTTACCTAACATCAACAATAAAATCACTCGTAAATAACCTAACAATGGAAGAGACTGCAGCCAAAACAAAAAGTGAGCCTGCGTCTTCACCAGAACGTTTCAAGAAACCTGTACTTATCGGGCGAATTGGGAAATTGCCTAAGAAAGCTACTAAGGAGCCAGAAAAAGCGGCGGAAAATCCTAAAGAGGAAACTCCGGCGGTAGAAGTAAATACTAAACCTACGCCCGAAATTGTAAACAAAGAAGTTCCTAGTGCGCCTGTGGCTTATAAAGAACCTAAGTGGTCTGGGCTTTGCCCTGATGGTAAGCCATTATTATTATTTGTTTTATACAGGGAGCCCTTAAGCTGATGCGTGTATACTTATCTGAGTATTTGTCCAGCCTAATTTTGAAATAGTTCTTTGAGGGAACACTGATCAATGATTCCGGTTACCAGTTCCAAGTTGACTATGCGAGTTGGCAGTATGAGCTCTCTGAGCTAGTACTTGGCCACCGTTGCAGCTTTGGGGAGTGTCCTGTCAGGTTTTTGTATACGCTTCTACAACAAAACCCCTAATTCTAATTCTAATTCTAAGTGGGGGAACTAAGATCTGCACGGATGTCTCGCATAGGAGTGTTTTGTGCATTATCCCCCTGCCTAAGTAGGCCCTAACCAGCCCAGCTCCTTGAAGTATCGGAGCAGGACTTTAGGTGACTGACAGCTTCGTTTCAGCTTTTCTGTGGGTGTGGATAGGGTTGATTCCTCAATGAGGCGCTTCAGCCCTGTTTTGTGTCTGGCCTCCTCTGTGGCCGTGCAGTGTACCATGACGTGTTCCACAGTCTCTTCTTCTTGAAAGCAGCCACGACATAGGCTGCTGTCTGTGGCTCCAGTCTTGAAAAGATGATGGTTCAATTCACAGTGACCTGTGATGATGCCCACCATCGTTCTGAGGTCCTCCCGGCTCATCTTGAGCATCGTGTTGGTGGTTTTCCTGTCTTTGGAAGGGAATATTGATTTGGTATGCTTGCAGTCTATCCGACGCTCCCATAGCTTTTGGTGTTCTTTTTCAGAGTTAAGTTTTAGTCTGTTTTTGACTTCCGCTGTGGGCGGGTTCGAGAGAATCTCGTTGTGTTAGAGTTAGTTTCGCAAAAAACCCCTAGTGAGCTGCAAAAAATATCAGTAAATAAATTCAAACAAACTGTCAAAACTTTACTATGCAAAAAGGCTTACTATAAAATATCATATTATCTAGAGGATAAAAAGCTTGGGTCAGATTTTGCTCCAACTCGAAAAATAACAACTAACAGGCTAAACGTTTCTTCGTTGTTTCTTTACTTTAGTCTACATACCGAAGCGATCTAAATCAAAAATACGACATTATTTCCATGTCAGTGTTTTTTTTAATATGATTTGACCTTTTCTAAGTGTACATTTATTGTATTTATGGAAATAAAGCATTTTTGAGTTTGAGTTTAGTTATGTTTCCTCAGAATGGTAAGCCCTAGTTCTTGTAGACGTTCTTCTGTATATAAACTTAACATCAAATTTTGATGAGGGACTTGCGGCTGAAGAATCAACCCTTTGGACATAGCCCATGGCTATCCTTCTACTAAATTTACTTACAACAGGATATTTACCATGTTGAAATTTGAGCTTTCCAATATTTCGGCACAGTTTCATGCTCCATGATCACGGAATAACTGAATGTCTTGCGAGTGTTCTTAATTCTCTCTCTTCTACGCTGCGAAATTTAAATGCATATTAACTTCTCAGGGGTTAACACCCGAATACTCAAACATGTCTCAGCTCATCAACTTGGCAGAATCTATGTTAAATTTGATTACATCATGCAATAAAATGGTATTATCATCAACCTTTATCAGTCCACTGCTGGACATAGGCCTCCTCTTTATATTATTAGTATAGACTAACAGCGTCTCTAGGTTTCATCCACGTAGTTCCCGTTCCCGTGGGAATTCCGGGATAAAATATAGCATATATCACTCCCTGAAAAGTAAGCTTTTGAATGATAAAAGATTTTTTTTAATTGGTCCAGTAGTTTCAGAGCCTATTCCATACAAACAAACAATCAAATCTTTTCTCATTATTATAATTAGTATTTTTATACCTATGGTTTATCCATTTGGAATGAAACATGTTAGTAAATAAAATAGGACACCAATAACAAAATCTCACTTGCTTGGCGTCGAGTTTCAGATATAATTGTAAGCGATTTTTATTGAAAGGAGGATCTAAAAACGACAAGTAATGTAAATTACGTATAAAAGGACGCGCCAACAAAGTGAATTTTAGGTTAAGTATGGGCGGTTTGTTTACGTTTATGCTTCATTCAAAATGGACACGGTTATAGATGAAGACAGGCTAATAAGCCTTTGGCACATTTTTATCGTTTTTGGTCCAAAACGTTTAATTTTATGCAGAAACGACTATAAATTGTTGACTTTTTCAAAATGAACTGATAATGAAAGTAACGAAGCGCCGCTGCACGCGGTGTCCATAAACGGAGCACGCATCGCGTCTCCGTAAAGAAGGTCTAAGAGGTTCAATGTAACAGCCTATATTGGTCCACTGCTGGACACAGGCCTCCCCTGATAAGCGCCTTATTGGCTTCTACCTCTTACGGGGTATTGCCCATATTCCCCGCTGGGCATGCGTGCGGGTTAGAAACTGAACCCATACAGGATAACTGTCTGTTTATTTTATATGTATGTGTTATCAGTTTTCTCTACCTGTAAAGTGGACTTTCAAATATCTTTCAAATATATGGACTCATACAGAAAAGGACATTTGCATGCCCTTGAGCATTTAGGCCTACAGGCCTTATTCAGACCAGGCCTAATCGCCCCAACACTCAAACACACTAGACATACCTGGGAACTGGACCTAAGAGACTGAAAGGAGTGTTTGCAGTTCGTTGGAACAATTGTTCTTCAGGGGATGCTGCTGTCTGCCCCAAACGGATATTCCTTAGTCCTCTCTTACAACAACAAGAAAAGGGGTGGTGCAAAGAGAAGGCACCACAAGTAACAAAAGTTATTAATGGTATGATTTGATGAGCCCCATGCTGAGGCAGAGACCATTTTGTGCCGCCGGACTTTATTTTTTAAGTAGGAATTATGTTGTTCAAAAGTGTAAAAGGGTCTGTTGTTGGTCAAAGTCAAAGTCAAAGTCAAATCGTTTATTTCTTTAGACTTACAAAATAAGTACTTAGACAAGTCAAATTTTTACTTTATAAACAGCTTAATAAATAGTTATTACTATCAACAAGAAATAAGGTGCAATTGACTTTAATTCACTTCAATTTTTTGTCCACTAGCGGAAGAAGTGAAAAAGAAACCACTAGCAAGTCCATCGCTTATCAACTAATACAATCTTAGGATAACTAAGTCTAACTGGTCTTACATACTATTGTCTGTATGGAACTGGGCGACATCCGGCCAAGCGTTAACATCATTTACGTAGTCATCTACGGAGTAATAGGCTTTCTTGATAAGATTTCGTTTTATGTACAGTTTAAATTTACGAATAGGGAGCTCAGTTGCTTCAGATGGAAGCTTATTATAGAATCTTACGCAATTGCCCACAAATGATTTCCCTACCTTTCGTAATCTATATGATGGGATGTGTAATTTGTTCTTGTTTCTTGTATTTTTATTGTGAACATCACACCTTTTCATAAAGTTATCTCTGTTTTTGTGTGTATACATTAGATTTTCATAGATGTATTGCGATATTACTGTTAAAATATTTATTTCTTTAAATAATTCCCTTAAGAAGGCTACGAACCCCTCCAAAATCTCAGCGGCCGGCCCGAGTGAATTTGTTGTTGTTTCACGTAGAATCGCATCGTGTTGGCCATTCCGCGGCATTCGCCTTATTTTGGAATTGTGCTCCCTGTGTCGCATTGCCCCCCGCGTTTGAGCGAGCGGTTGCAGAAATTTGAAGGAATTTCTAAATTTTTTATATTTTTTCGTACTTTGCGATTCATTTTGAATAAACGACTGATTTCAGAAATTTTTTTGTTTATTTCTAATAGTGAATATATTTAGGATGTTTGCAGCGTGACAGATTTTCGAATAAAGGTGTCTAACATGCATAAAAAATAGCTTGAAAATGACTCGATTTGGTGGTCAAAATATGGCAAATTAGTTTCACTCTCATTCAAATATCATAATGTTTTTTAAAAAACGAAAACACTACAAACATAGCTATTTGTCATCCGATTATGTATGCAAAATTTCAATACGATCGGAAACGTAGTTTCCAAATGAAGCGGGAAGTACGTTTGTATGGGGGCTAAGGTATCCGTTCTGTTCTTAACGAGTCTCGTGGATTTAATTTATAAATAGCGCGTACCGCCCTTTTCTGAATAACAAAGATAGTCTGGATGTCAGCTGCCTGTCCCCAAAGCAAAATACCATAAGACATAACACTATGGAAGTAACTGAAGTAAACTAACCTAGCTGTATCTTCATCGGTAATGTATCTAATTGTTCGAACCGCATACGCTGCTGAACTAAGTCTGTTTGCGAGAGCATCAATTTGCGGTCTCCATTGAAGAGAGGAATCAATATGTAACCCTAGGAAAACAGTTGAGTCTACAAGATGAACAATCTCATCCTTTAGCATTATCTTAGTTGGGAGCTCTCTTACATTTGGTAACATGAATTTTATGCATTTGGTTTTTGAAGCATTGAGTAAGAGGTTATTGGCGGTGAACCAATCTAGTATTTGTGAAAGAGAATTATTTACATCGTCATAATTATGTTTATTTCTGTCAACTTTAAAAATCAATGAAGTATCATCAGCAAATAAGACTATATCACAGAGATCTTTTGCTAGAAATGGGAGATCATTTACATATACTAAAAATAGAAAAGGACCCAATATTGATCCTTGCGGGACTCCTAAATCGATTTTTGATCCCCTAGATCTTTCTTTACCAATATCTACTTTTTGGACTCTATCAGATAAATATGATTGCATAAGGTCCAGTGCCTTGTTTTGAATTCCATAATGTCTTAGTTTATTTATTAATGTACCATGATCAACGCAATCAAAAGCTTTAGAAAGGTCACAAAATACACCAATAGCGTTTTTCGCTTTATCCCATGCATCCAATATGTGCTTTAATAAAACTGTACCAGCATCAGTTGTCGATCTACCCTTGGTGAAGCCAAATTGATTTTTATGTAACAACCCATTGAGGTTGAAGTGAGAGGACAACTGTGTGAGAATAATTTTTTCAAAAACTTTACTCATTGCAGGAAGTATTGAAATTGGCCTATAATTGGCCGGATCAGTGTGGCTACCAGATTTATAAAGAGGAACCAGTTTACTATATTTCATGAGATCAGGGAAAACTCCTGCATCAATACAACTATTAAAAATGTAAGCCAAGTATGGTACAAATAAATAAATTTTATTCTTTATTTACTTTCAGGATCAGACTACGGGCTTGAAGTCCTCAAGTCAGGAATGATAGTGGAAAACGTGAATCTGACGCAGCAGCCGTATTTTGTGTTTGGGAGATTGCCTAACTGTGATGTTGTGATGGCACATCCTACTGTATCCAGGTTTGGACTGATTTTTAACCGAAACAAAGAGGAGTTTCTCAATAGGGTATATGCATGGATTTTTTTTATTGTTTTAATCGATTCTTTAGGTCATTATTTAACCGAGAAATGATAAGACGCTCACTGAAATTCTTATTAACAAGGTAAAAAAACCAAATCAAAACTACAATAATTTTCGGGTGATAAAAACGCTGCCATATTGGCGCCATGTTTATTTGACGTCGACGTTCACACTTGATTAAAACCGTTTGTGACGACCTCGGTAGTGATCATCTCAGGAAAGAGGTTTTCCGAAAAAGCTGAAATTATCCGACAATACGAAATGTGAAGTGGGCAGAATAGTGTCAAATCATGGTGCAGCAAGCAGAATAAAAAAAGAAGAAATGTGTACAGTGATGTCACGTCCGCTCTAGTCAATGGCGTAGCGTTTTGAAATATTGCGATTGAGATTTAAAATATCAATTTTTCAATGGTTAAATTCTACAATAAAAACATCTCAAAATGCTATAATAAATATGTAGATATGTTTCGATATCAATAGAGAATACGTATATATTTTTTTAGCCATTTTGAAATCACATGCATATACCCTATTGTGTGTTTTTTATGTTTGTTACCTTAGTACTTTTGACGGGCGGTCCGATTTTTATGATTCTTTTTTATTTGAAATCTGATGCTTCCCTTGTGTTCCGATTTTAATTTAGTCCCAGTTCAGGTGCCTTTTTTAATTTTAATAAACTCTGAAAGCTTAATATTTATAACACTAATGTTACAGACATGGGCAAAAATATGTCGACCAGACATAGACACTGCAATTAAAGAAAAAAAATCTAATTGACTGACTCAATCCTACTATCTATAAGTAGAACCTACTTTAAATAGAAAGGCTCACTAATATTATAAATGCGAAAGTTTGTATGGATGTATGGATGTATGGATGGATGTTTGTTACCTCTTCACGCCAAAACTATTGGACGGATCTGGCTGAAATTTTGCATACAGGTAATTCTAATCCTGGAATCAAACTTAGGCTACTTTTAATCCCATAAATCAGTTCCCGTGGGATGAAAATCATATTTTAACGTTCCCATAGGAGAAACGCGTGTAAAGCCGCAGGGCGCAGCTAGTTTGTAATAAAGTATGGATTTATGGATCTACATAATGTTTGTTACTCTATCGCGCAAAAACTTCTGAACGGATCAGGTAATTAGTAATTATAATCCTGGAATCAAACATAGGCTACTTTTAGACCCATAAATCCCGTTCCCGTTGGTAGAGTGTCTTTATGGAGAAGCGTTTTTAGACGCGTTTGTTTCATTAGACGTGTCACAGGCTGCGTGTATTCGTCAACGTCTCTCTACACGGCCTCAACAGCCTGTATTGGTCCACTGCTGGACGCAAAACTCCCCCTGATTAGCGCGTTATTGGCGTTTATCTCATGGGGGGCAATGCCCATAATCCCCACGAATGCGGGCTGGAGATCGCAGTTCAGTGGTAGAATACAATACAATACAATACAATATTTTATTAATAACGCCATGTTACAAGTCATAAAGATATAAGTTAATATAGTTTATAATATTGACCTTATAATAGGGTATATGCATGGATTTTTATTTTCTTAATCCATTATTTAAGTTAAAACGAAAAAAAATATAACACCCAAAAAAAATTAAATTATTAAGGTAAAAATCTAAAAGTAAAACTACACTCAGTTTCGGGTGATGAAAACGCTGCCATGTTAGCCATTGCATTTTATGACGTCACGGATCATGGAGTCCCCTATGAAAACTCAAAGTCATGCCCATACAAAGATGTTCAAGTATGACGTCACGCTTCACATGCCAATAGCGTTGCGTTTAGACATTTTGCTGTTGAGACTTAAAATATCTACTTTTCAATGATTAAATTTCATAATAAAAACATCATATAAATATACAGATATATTTCTATATCAATAAAGAACACATAAAAAAATATTCGCTTTTTTGAAGTCACATGCATATATCCTATTCTGCAGGGGGCGCTACTGCCCGCTCTCCCATAGATATCTCTTAGTCGCCTCTTACGACACCCACGGGAGGAGTTGGGTTGGTGCAAATTCAAAGCCAGCACCGCACAGCGCCGCTGCACGCCCCTCGTCTCCGTAACCAAGACCTTACCTTACGCTAATCATTTCAGACCATTGATTTATTAAAAAGGGAAGATAGGTTACGTTCTCCCAGCGCCTACTCAAAAATTGGCATGTGTTATAACTACACGCAAACACATACGCTCACAGTTATATTTCCAGTCCTGTGCAATACAAATAATAACAAAGACGGAAAGACGTATCTAAGACCGAAGTGAGACCGAGACAACAATATTTCACGCGAATCACGACCGCCCGTGCCGCCGGTCAGACTAGACGGTGACTGAGGTGGGAGCACACAATTTTAGGTTGCCACTTTCGCGAAACCAGTACTTCATCTTCCCTTTTTAATAAATCAATGTTTCAGGCACCACTGCATCCTCCAATACAAAGCCTTTGCTGAGGTCGGAGAGCCGGCCTCCGGTTGGTATCTGTATGACCTCGGAAGCACCCACGGTACCTTCCTGAACAAGGAGAGGGTCAAACCGGCACACTACACACGGGTGAGGGTCGGGCATCAGATCAAGTTTGGGAACAGTACCAGGACTTATATACTTACTGTGAGTAGCTTGCCCGGTTTCTCGAACGCTTATTATTTTGACAAATTGTTGACAATTTGTCAGGCTGTACACGCACTGCTTTTATTACTCGCGTGGTTTCTGTAGAATTCTGTAACTTAATGGAAGTTCACTAGCGGAAAAATATGAATGTTTGGAGCACTATAAAGTTGTAGGTAGCTAAAATAGCAAGGAATTTTATCCGTCGTACGTGTTAAGTGTGTTAAGTACGCAGGTTATATTCCGCGAGATTAAAATTCAAGCTGTGAGATTCCGCAGTGCGTATATAACAAGCTGTTGACTATCCATTCAATGTGACAAGCGTTCGAGAAACCGGGGATAATAATTATTAATTATTTATTAATAATAAATTACCTAGACTACCTATATAGAGACATGAATTTGCAAATGTTTAAATTAAAACTTAAAAGAATGTTAATTACAAAATGTTATTATAGTCTTGACGTGTTTTTAAATGATAAATTATAATTAGTTGTAATTTTTTTTGCATGATTAGGTTAAATGCATACCATCTCTCTACCTAATTTGCATACCGTAACCGGTCTAGCATGTTGTTTCACCTATATTTTTGTCATATTTTATACACATGTTTTCGGCAAATAAATATCTTTATCTTTATCTCAAGAACATTAAATATTCATTACGGATGTAAGCGGGTATACGAACCTTATTTGTGTTGGAAGAACACCAACGTTTCATCCCTTAACGAGGGACATCTTCAGGGCGAGTGCGGTTCTAGACGCGCGCGTTTCGCATCCCTTCGAGCACTGCGGGTGAGCGCGCGTTAAGCGCGTGACGTGCCCGCCGGGGGCGGGGGTGGTGGGGGGTGCGCTGCTTGTAGATGCTGCAGGGCGTGAGAGTCATCTACTGTGTCGCCCTGAAGATGTCCCTCGTTAAGGGATGAATCGTTGGTGTTCTTCCAACACAAACAAGGTTCGTAGTTAACCCGCTTACATTCACAATTAATTCTTCAAACTACGAAAGTTTAACAATTAAATATATTTATTTGTAGCATTACATTTCATTGTTATTTTTATTTATTCTCAACAATTCACATTGCATTGTGTACTTAATTATAACATTAGTTAAATAAAATTGTATTGAATTTTAATACATAACGGAGTATTGGAGTACAATCACACTAATATTATAAATGCGAAAGTTTGTATAAATGGATGTTTATTACCTGTTCACGAAAAAACTACTGAACGGATCAAGTTGAAATTTTGCATTGAGGTTATCCTGTAATCAAACACAGGTTACTTATTATCCCATAAATCAGTTCCCGTGGGATATAAATCACCTTTAAACGTTTCCATGGGATCAACGTGTGTGAAGCCGCGGGGCGCAGCTAGTTTATTATATTAGTGTGATTTTCAGGGTCCAGATTTCGATTGTGAAGGTGAATCGGAACTTACAGTGACGGAGATAAAGCAAAAAGCGCAGGAGATGAAGTTAGAGCGAGATAGAATGATACGGGAGGCGGTAGAACAAAGGGAGAAAGATAAAATAGAAGCGGAGAAAAAGAGAGAGGAGCAGGGCATTGATTGGGGGATGGGTGAGTTTTTTTTTAATTGTATTCGTATATCTTATCTTATTTCTACGACATTTTGCATAATGCTGAGACTGGGATCTTTTTGACCCCTGGTGACTGGGGGGGGTGGGCCACTTCAGTATTTTGACTTTTGTAAAAAAATTTTTTTTATAATAAATTGTAATATGGTGTGCAATAAAGAATATTTGTATTGTATTGTATCTCTAGTGCGCAGGGTCCGGGCCAGCTCCAACAGCATTCCCAGCGTGTTCGCTAATACGTTTGACTGCATATATCTGTTTCACTCTTCAAGGATGCACTCCTATACTAATAATAAAAATGTAATGTACAACATTGCCAAATAATTATTGTAAACTAGCTGCACCCCGCGGCTTCGCCCCCGTGGAAATTTATCTAACATCCCACGGGAACGGGATAAAAAGTATCCTATGTCCTTCTCCTGGTTTTAAGCTACCTCCCCGCCAATTTTCAGCCAAATCGGTCAAGCCGTTTTCATGTTATGTCGTGACAACGGAAACGGGTTTCATTTTTATATATAGATATTGTTTTTTCTTGTTTTGATTATTGTGTTGCTGTGTTTCGATTTGACTCTGCTAATTAATTATATATATTATGTACCAATTTAGTGTAATCTATGGACCTATGTATGAAGTCTGTAATAAAGATTTATTATTATAATACAATGCAATACAATATATTATAATGAATAGATTTAACTTTTCCCTCTTTATTCTCAGGCGAAGACGCCGAAGATGAGACAGATCTATCGGAGAACCCATTCGCCGTGACAACCAATGAAGAGCTCTATCTAACCGACCCGAAGAAAACTCTACGAGGATACTTCGAGCGGGAAGGCCATGAGTTGACGTATGACTGCGAGGAGAGGGGGCAGGGACAGTACCTTTGCAAGTAAGTCCATGGTTTTTATGTTTATTTATTTATTTAATTCGGATTGCCATCTGCTTAACTAATAACAATAGAAATTAAAATAGTCACAGAAAGCTAATAAATAAATAAATAATGCTAGACACAATTCACACAGCATTATCTAGCCTCAAGCTAAGCAGAGCTTGTGTTATGGGTACTAGATAACTGATATACATAATACAATACACTACATAGATATTTTTTTTATTATACATATACGAGTAAAACATCCAGAACGCCCTGAACAAATATCTGCAGATCGTACTCACATTTGTCCCGTGGCGGGAATCGAACCCGCAACCTCCTGCGTCGCAGGCGGACCTTCGCCCACCGCGCCACAGAGGTCGTCCATAAAGTTGTCTATAAAGGGCTATAGGAGCGTTTACGTGAGACGTTGGAAATAACTCGATCTTATAATGTCGGGTGTTGATACCTGACAGAGCCCGACCCGTCTGGTCCACAGAGCCCGGTGGTCTTTCGACCCACAGTTGATGTCGGGTATTCGTATATAGGTTAGCTGTTAGCAACAAAAACAAATTGCACGCCCAATAGGGCAGAATACATTGTGACATTCCATTATATTATAACAACTTTTATAACATGTATTTCACGCTGCATTAAATTTGCTGTATTTCGGCTGTGTGGTGCCGGCCTAGAATAGCACCACCCCATTTCTTCCCGTGGGTGTCGTAAGAGACGACTAAGGGACATCAACCGGAGGGCGGGCAGCAGCGCATCCCGTAGACCGATAATATCACCGAACTGCGATCCCCAACCCGCATGCCCAGCATTGTGATTATGGGCACTACCCCCCCAATGATTGCACACGCCAAAAAGTGGCCCCTAGTTCCCGGCCGCCTCGCTATTCCTGGCCATGGTAGCGGCCATGGTAACGGCGGGGCAGGGGGTGCTAAGTATCCCCGGGCTACGGCAGGCTACCGATCATTACTTAAAAACTTGACCCTGGCTACGTTTAACGGACGCACTCTGAGGCTTGATCACCATCTAGCGCAGTTGGAAGTGGAGTTAGAGAACATTAAATGGCATGTTCTGGGGTTATGTGAAGTCCGTAGAGAGGGGGAGGACACCGTAACCTTAGACTCGGGCCATCTTCTCTACTTTCGCGAGGGTGATAAAATATCCCAGGGTGGCGTAGGCTTCCTCGTCAACAAGGCCCTCTCTAACAACGTTCAGGAAATCTCCAGTGTGTCGACCAGGGTAGCGTACCTGATCCTTCGGCTGTCCAAGCGGTACAGCTTGAAGGTAATTCAGGTTTACGCACCGACCTCGGCACACTCGGATGATGAAGTGGAGGATATGTACGAAGACATATCCAAAGCCTTACATAACACCACCAAGGCTCACTTCAACGTTGTTATGGGGGACTTTAACGGCAAGGTAGGAATCCGGACTGGCAACGAATCCCGAATAGGCTCGCATGGTTATGGAGTTAGGAATCACAGGGGGCAAATGCTTGTCAACTTCCTTGAGAAGGAGGGGCTGTTCTTAATGAACTCTTTCTTGAAGAAACCGACCCAGAGGAAGTGGACGTGGCGAAGCCCCGACACTGTGACTAAAAATGAGATCGACTTCATCATGACGGATAGCAAGCACATATTCAGAGATGTCTCAGTGATCAACAGGTTTAATACCGGATCTGATCACCGACTGCTCCGAGGCTCTCTGAATATCAACTTAAAGCTTGAAAGAAACCGTCTGATGAAGTCCACGCTCCGACCTAACCCAATCCAGATCATGGCGGGCACCGAGAAGTTCCAGCAGCTTCTCGGGAATAGATTCATTGCCTTGGATCCCACTGATGACGCTGACGAGACCCTACACAATCTGGTCGAAACGTTGAGGAACGAGGGCATCAGATTCTGCCAAGCCAAAAAAAAGCTTTTAAAAGCCGGAGGAGCCCCTGTTATACAGGAACTACAGAAACTCTTCAACGCCGTCTTTCACAGTGGGAGAACTCCAAAGGCGTGGAGCGGGAGTTTGGTGGTGCTCTTTTTTAAGAAGGGAGATAAAACCCTCCTTAAAAACTACAGACCCATCTCACTCCTGAGCCACGTCTATAAGCTGTTCTCCCGAGTGATCACGAACCGTCTCGCCAGGAGACTTGACGAGTTCCAGCCACCGGAACAGGCCGGGTTTCGCGGAGGATATGGCACCATAGACCACATACACACAGTGAGGCAGATTATACAGAAGTCCGAAGAGTATAATCAGCCCCTGTGTCTGGCCTTTGTGGACTATGAGAAGGCCTTTGACTCTGTCGAAACCTGGGCTGTTCTGGAATCCTTACAGCGATGCCAAGTAGACTATCGTTATATCGAGGTGCTGAGAAGTCTCTACGACGCCGCGACCATGAGTGTCCAAGTACAGGAGCAGCAGTCCAAACCCATCCAACTGCGCAGAGGAGTGAGGCAGGGGGATGTTATATCCCCGAAACTGTTCACGAGCGCCTTGGAAGATATGTTTAAGACACTGGACTGCAAAGGTAAGGGCATCAACATAAACGGCGATTACATCTCACACCTTCGATTCGCTGATGACATAGTCGTAATGGCGGAGTCGTTGGAGGAGCTAAACCGGATGCTGGACGGCCTAGCTTTAGCCTCACGATGCATCGGTCTCGGCATGAATTTGGATAAAACCAAAATCATGATCAATGGCCTCATTGATCCGGGACCGGTCGTCGTACATGGCCACCCTCTCGAAATTGTTTCCGAGTACACTTACCTTGGACAAATTCTGCAGTTGGGTAAAAACAATTTTGAGAAGGAGGCCAAGAGGAAGATTCAGCTAGGCTGGGCAGCGTTTGGAAAGCTACGTCTAGTCTTCTCGTCATCCATACCGCAATGCTTGAAAACGAAAGTTTTCAATCAGTGCGTCCTACCCGTCATGACCTACGGAGCTGAGACGTGGACACTCACGATAGGGCTGGTCCACCAGTTTAAAGTCGCTCAGCGAGCTATGGAAAGAGCTATGCTCGGAGTCTCTCTGAAGGATAGGATTCGTAACGAATACATCCGACAGAGAACCAAAGTTATCGACATAGCTCAAAGAATTAGCAAACTGAAGTGGCAGTGGGCCGGCCATATCTCGCGAAGAACCGATAACCGCTGGGGTAAACGAGTTCTTGAGTGGAGACCGCGACTCGGCAAACGTAGTGTAGGACGCCCTCCGGCCAGGTGGGACGACGATCTGCGAAAGACTGCAGGCAGATGCTGGATGCGTCAAGCTGAAGACAGGGCGCTATGGCGCTCATTAGGGGAGGCCTATGTCCAGCAGTGGACTAATATAGGCTGATGATGATGATGATGAATGATTTCACGCAATAAATTATTGATTGATTGATTGATTGATTAAACGTTTGCGCGATCTAGGATCCTGTATGTTAAATTTGTCTTAACGATATCTAGCGGATATTTGTTGAAGCGCTTAGGTAGGTTAGCTTGCTTACGGTGTTACTTTCTCTGGCGCCTCTATTGACGTTTTTGCTTTGTAGTTCGGCAGTTTGTCCACAGAGGTCGCTTTCAGTCCAAGGAAGTTTTTAGAGGTGAGAAAATATGAAGACAGTTTAGAAAACTTTTGCTGGCAGTACCTTGTACCAACGGGTCAGGTAGAAAAAAAGTTTTATAGAAAAAAAAGATTAGATCTACCCTACGTTATATATCTCACCTCACCAGTCTGTATTGGTCCACTGCTGGACGTGCGCATTTCCCTCAGGATAAAAAAAGGCCTCCACCTGATAAGCGCCTTATTCGCGTTTATCTATTGGGGGGTAATGCCCATAATCCCAACGCTGGATCGCAGTTCGGTGGTAGAATTTTTCTGCTGCGCTGCTGCCCGCTTCCGGTGGATATCCTTTAGTCGCCTCTTACCGACACCCACGGGAAGAGATGGGGTGGTGCAAATTCTAAGCAAGCACTACACAGCTAGCTTTATACATAGTCCACTGCTGGACATAGGTCTCCCCTAATGAGCGCCATAGCGCCCTGTCTTCAGCTTGACGCATCCTGCATCTGCCTGCAGTGTTTCGCAGATCGTCATCCCACCTGGACCCCAGCTTTATATTAAAAATGATATTAAAAAATGATTTATTTCAGACACGTCCATAGACACATTAAAATACACAATTATTTCAAGACTAAATTAAATAAAAAAACATAGCAAATAGTAGGTTTAGGTACAGTACACAAAATAAAATTGATTATATAACTGATTATTATTAGCTTTCTTCTTTGTTCTCTTACAGCACTACCTACTAAATTGTTGTCCACACTACCCAAAGGTTAGCAGGTAGAGAATGCTACCTAGCATTATGTTCGCCTATGTACAACTGTTGTGCAATAAAGTATATTCTATCTATCTATCTATCTAAAATTAAATAGAATTAGAAAAAAATTATAATAATAAGAATTACATTAATCAATTGCTTTTAAAAAAAATAATACGATTTATTTTAATTTTTCCAGGGTAGAACTTCCCATAGACGACGCGAGAGGTCGCTCCGTGATCGCGGAGGCTATTCACACGGGAAAGAAGAAAGAAGCCGTCGTGGCCTGTGCCTTAGAAGCGTGCAGGATCCTTGACAGAGCTGGTCTGCTGCGACAGGCGAAGCATGGTGAGGACACTAGTTTAATACGAAACGAAATCCTCAAGGTTGACTCACGTTATGGGCCCGGCAGTATACAACAAACTGCCTGAATATGTCACAGCTTTTTTTTTTCATTTATTTATGATACACATTATTAACTTGTTTGTCTTACAACTGACATAAACCACACTTCGGTTTGTCCGTCAGCCTAACCCCTGGTTTCTCGAACGCTTGTCACATTGAATGGATAGTCAACGGCTTGTTATATACGCACTGCGGAATCTGACAGCGTGAATTTTAATCTCGCGGAATATAACCTGCGTGCTTAACGTAACTTACACGTACGACGAATAAAATTCCTTGCTATTTTAGCTACCTACAACTTTATAGTGCTCCAAACATTCATATTTTTCCGCTAGTGAACTTCCATTAAGTTACAGAATTCTGCAAAAAAAAACACGCGAGTAATAAAAGCAGTGCGTGTACAGCCTGACAAATTGTCAACAATTTGTCAAAATAATAAGCGTTCGGGAAACCGGGGGTTAGTCTCTAAAGTTAGGTTGTAGTATGGAGGTACATTTCAACGTAGGTACCTATTTTAAAAATATGTACAACTCGTTTCTTAAACACTTTTTTTATTTAACTTAAGCTAATAAAAATCCAATAAAAA
The DNA here is from genome assembly GCA_955876795.1 of Eupithecia tripunctaria. NCBI lineage: Eukaryota > Metazoa > Arthropoda > Insecta > Lepidoptera > Geometridae > Eupithecia > Eupithecia tripunctaria. The sequence continues at coordinate 6,537,144 of OY041627.1, forward strand.
CACATCGAAAATTAGAGTTTACAAACTAAGTATCCTAGTGGTTAATTGCTTATACATCGTAAAAAAAAACCACAGGCGAGGGTAGGTAGGTAGGTAGGTACCTAGTACCTAATCATCTGTCCGGCGCGCGGCGTGCGAGCGACATTACAATATTGCTCGTTCGCTGAATAGGGTATATGCATCGATTTTTTTATTGTTTTAATCGTTTCTTTAGGTCATTATTTAACCGAGAAATGATAAGACGCTCACTGAATTTCGCATTAACAAGGTAAAAAAAACAAATCAAAACTACAATCATTTTCGGGTGATAAAAACGCTGCCATATTGGCGCCATGTTTATTTGACGTCGACGTTCACACTTGATTAAAACCTTTTGTGACGACCTCGGTAGTGATCATCTCAGGAAAGAGGTTTTCCGAAAATACTGAAAATAATCGACAATACCAAATGTGAAGTGGGCAGAATAGTGTCAAATCATGGTGCAGCAAGCAGAATAAAAAAAGAAGAAATGTATACATTAATGTTCATTATGAATGTAAGCAGGTTAACTACGAACCTTGTTTGTGTTGGAAGAACCAACGTTTCATCCCTTAACGAGACATCTTCAGGGTGAGTGCGGTTCTAGACGCGCGCGTACCGCACCCGTTCAGGCACTGCCCTTCGCATCCCAGTGAATTATAATAATAATAATAATTATAAATTCGTCAAACTACGAAAGTTTCTATACTAAAAAATTATCAATGTTGGTTGCGGCGTAAGAATCGACCCCTGTGACTCAGACCGTAGACTTTTCGATGTTTTTTCTTCGGTTTTTTTAGGTTTGACATCTTTCTGCTAAATTATACCATAGGGTTATTTTGTTTACTCACTGCTAATATTTTGTTCATTTTTTCCTGTTTACTGTTGTTTTTTTACTAATTTTATCCATTTGTACCTGAAAATGACACGTCCTATAAATTATCTAAATAACTTTACTCAAGCGTCAGGCCAATGTGAGGTATTGGACTCTACCTTGCCGTAATACAGTTTATAACTAGGACGGAAGGTACGAGACATGCAATATAGGTACTTAGTTTTATAGCCCACATTTAAGTTACCTTATAATCTGTTTATTCAAACATTAAGTGCTTTAAAACGGCAACCTTGTAAATTTTACTATAGAAACTTTCGTAGTTTGACGAATTCATTATGTATGTTAAGGGATGAAACGTTGGTGTTCTTCCAACACAAACAAGGTTCGTAGTTAACCCGCTTACATTCATAATGAACCTTGTAAATTTTGAAATAAACATTATTCTTATTCTTATATGACGACCCAGCCGTGTAGACGTGAAAATATGACAGACAGAGACTACAGAGTAAAACGCTTTTTAAATCATAACATCACACCATTGATTTATTGAAAACGAAATGAGGCACTGTTTGCTCGAAAGTGGCAACCTCAAATTGTGTAAAATTGTGTATTCCCACATCAGTCACCGTCTGACCGGCGGCACGGGCGGTCGTGATTCGCATGAAATAATGTTGTCTCAGTCTCACTTCGGTCCTAGATACGTCTTTCCGTCTTTGTTCTTCTTTGTATTGCACAGGACTGGAAATATAACTGTGAGCGTATGTGTTTGCGTGAAGTTGTAACACATGCCAATTTTTGAGTAAGCGCTGGGAGAACGTAACCTATCTTCCCTTTTTAAATCAATGCATCACACCAATCTATTATTTATTATTTATAAAAATGTCAATATTTTTTTCTTCAACAAAAGAAACGGTAGCTACCCTGAAGGATCCAAAAATTTGCCCCACCCTGTATACCTATATAAAAATGAATTGCTGTTCGTTAGTCTCGCTAAAACTCGAGAAAGGCTGAACGGATTTATCTTGTCTTGGTCTTGAAATGTTCATGGAGGTCTAGGGAAGGCTTAAAGTTGAGAAAAAATCGAATAACTGCCGGGAAAACACCTTTAAACGTTTCCATAGGAACAAAGCGTGCGATGCCGGGCACAGCTAGTATTATATAAATGCAAAAGTTTGGATGGATGTTTGAACTTTGAGTTTGACGAAATTAACTTCGTACTACCGCGTTTATAACATAATTATAAACGGGAAAGTCTGATAACATAAATGTATGTGTGTTTGTTGCTCTTTCACGCAAAAACTACTGAACGGATCGGGCTGAAATTTTGCATACAGGTAGTTCTAAGCCTGTGTGTCTACCATGAGATTTCACAGTTAAATCGCCTGACTGACATTACTACAGTAGTTACGTAAATACGCATATCCACATCCACAGCGCATTTTAGTACCCAACTATCCGCTAGAGGCGCTTTAGAAGTTTCCATACATTTTTTTAACTACAGTCGCTAGCGAGTATAGATTGTCAAAACTCATGGTAGACATACTGGAATAATACATAGGCTATTTATCCTATTATAATAAATAAGTCCTATATATGTATATTATAAATCATTTCTCGTGGGATTAGCGTGCGAAGCGGCAGTTCGCAGCTAGTATGGAAACAAAGCATTTTTGACTTGACTTTTGACGATTCTTTTCATCATCATCATTCAGAGTAAGAACGTGGGGGGGCAGCAGCGCCTCCCCCTCCCCGCGCCCCCTAACGGACCTATCAGGGGGAGGCCTGCGTCCAACAGTGGACCAATACAGGCTGTTGAGGTGAAACTAAATCATGTCTTAATATTTTTCCCCAGAATCCCGGCGTCGCAAAGAACGCGATTGGAGCGCCGACGACTATTACGACAGCGATGACGACAACTACTTGGACAGAACCGGACAAATAGAGCGGAAACGGAAAGTCAGGATGCAACGGAGCGGGGTGTTACCCGAGCAGAGCGGAGTGCTGACTTATGACGACTTGGTGCGTCATATTTTGTGTTTTTACAATCATCATCATCAGCCTATATTAGTCCACTGCTGGACATAGGCCTCCCCTAATGAGCGCCATAGCGCCCTGTCTTCAGCTTGACGCATCCAGCATCTGCCTGCAGTCTTTCGCAGATCGTCATCCCACCTGGCCGGAGGGCGTCCTACACTACGTTTGCGGAGTCGCGGTCTCCACTCAAGAACTCGTTTACCCCAGCGGTTATCGGTTCTTCGGTTATCGGTTCTTGGCCGGCCCACTGCACTCGAATAAATATTAAAATAAATTGTAAACTGGAGATAGATCATTGGATTTGTCACAGACAACATAATCGTGTTGCCTGTTACAATAATGTTGCCAGCTTATTTAACTTATATCATAGACAGTTAAGTTAAAAGAAATGTAAACACATTTTTGCGTGGATTTTTTGTTAATACTCTCGTTTTCGTTGATGGTATTTGTCTAATTTTCAAAGCAGAAACCTTAAGAATTCTTTTGACGACCACTGTGGCGCGGCGGGCGAAGGTCGCAGGAGGTTGCGGGTTCGATTCCCGCCTCGGGACAAATATTTGTACGATCTGCAGATATTTGTTCAGGGCATTCTGGATGTTTTCTATGTATGATAAAAAATATCGATCTATGTAGTGTATTGTATTATGTATATCAGTTATTTAGTACCCATAACACAAGCTCTGCTTAGCTTGGGGCTAGATAATGCTGTGTGAATTGTCCAGCATTTATATATTTTTTAAGAATTCTCTAACTCTCGGTCCTTACTTTTGTTCCAGGTAAAACAAATATCGTCTCTGGAATCTCAGATTACCGTAGAAGAGCGCACACTAGAACGTCTGCGCTCCAACGCGAGGGTTGCGCGCGCTGAATCTGACGCAGATGACCTAGACCAGTTCATGGCAACACTGGCCGCGCCTACCATGAGTGTTAAAGCCGAGATATCTACTAGCAAAGTAAGTGATAACTGTTAGCTGTGTGGGGCTGGCTTAGAATTTGCACCACCCCAATACATCCCGTGAGTGTCGTAAGAGGCGACTAATATCCACCGGGGGATGGGCAGCAGCGCCTGTAGAACAAATCTTCCACCAAACTGCGATCCCGAACCCGCATGCCCAGCGTGGGGATTATGGGCAATACCCCCCATGAGGTAAACGCCAATAAGGCGTTTATCAGACCAATACAGGCTGTTGAGGTGGAGGGAAGATGAGTGTTGTGAATAGTACATTGTAATCTAGGCGAGAAAGTGCCTAATCCCAATCGACTTATAATTTGAGATCCTTAAAACATACGAGGTAGGAATCGCACTTTCTCCCCAGTAGTGCTTTTTAGTACACCTTCGAGGAAATTACGTTCAGTAGTTTTCGCGTGAAGAGGAAACAAACATCCAAATTTTCGCATTTATAATGTTATACTGCGATTTTGCTAACTAAATCGCAAATTCATAGCTTTACTCATCATCATCATCATCATCATCAGCCTATATTAGTCCACTGCTGGACATAGGCCTCCCCTAATGAGCGCCATAGCGCCCGGTCTTCAGCTTGACGCATCCAGCATCTGCCTAGCTTTACTAGCCTACTTTAATTTACTTTTTTCACAACAAATGCTGAGTCGGACGCCATTTTGTAACATTTAAGAGCATTTAAGTATTATTTCTTTTAATTTAGTAAAGTCTTTATGTTGTTCTTTTACGGAGCCTACCCAAGTTTAGTTACTAGATTACGTTTAAATTAATAATAAATAAATAAATTATGCTGGACAATTCACACAGCATTATCTAGCCCCAAGCTAAGCAGAGCTTGTATTATGGGCACTAGATAACTGTTATACTTAATACAATACACTACATAAATAGATTTTTTTTATGATGCATAAAGAACATCCAGAACGCCCTGAACAAACGTCTGCAGGTCGTACACACATTTGTCCCGAGGCGGGAATCGAACCCGCAACCTCCTGCGTCGGAGGCGGACTTCGCCCACCGCGCCAATGAGGTCGTCCACTGAGGTAGAATTGTAATGTTACAAATAAAGATTTCTTATTCTTATTATAATTTATTCTTGTTTCTCCAGATGACACTACAGAAGCTTAAAAGCGAGTTGTCCAAAACGCAGCGGTTAGCCGACCTAGCTAGGCCGGCGCACCTGCCTCCACTCGTCAAGAAAGAGGACGGCAAGCTTGTGAAACTGAACTCTGTTGTCTATGGAAAAAGGTGAGGATGGAACTATATTAAGCTATTGCATAGCCGACTACAGATAGACCGAATCCAGAAATTCTGTAACGAAAAAACCTCACGCTCCCCACTCCGACCGGCACAGCGGTGATACTTTTTAGTTTTGCCATCTATCGATAAATAGCAGAACTTTTAATGACTTTTTGAAATATCACGCTTGTCTCTTTAGTTCAGCAACTCGCCTCTAGGTGGCATTGCAATAGCTTTACCGCGGCAGTCCCCGAGTGCTACACTTTTTTTTTTATTTATCAGGTTAATGTGTCTGTAGGGCAAAATAACAAGAAGTACGGATAAAGTCAAAATCGAGGACAGTTATTTTGAAAAAAAAAAGTGTCTGAACAAAACGTGGTTTATAATTACACTATCTATAGGTGATACATACGTGTAGATTAGTCACATTGTTCAGTCTTAATTTGTTGCACTATCCTGATAACTACCCGTGAAAACCTTCGATAAGCTTACTGGTATTTATTAATTTGTAACTCTGTATATAAAAGCATCTGGTTTTCCATGTAAAAAATAAATAAATAAATAAAAATAAATAATCTTGCTTATTGTCGTTTATAAATATAACCCAGAACGTTTCTAATAATATAAAAAAACCTTTTATTTGTATTTACTTCCTAAAAAAACTGTAATATGGAATATAAAGTCGATTTATAGATTTTTTACAAACATAAAATTATTAAAAGCGATACCAATAATATTTTTTTGTTACTTCCAGAATAAAACTTAAATCTGACGTTGAAAAGAAGCCCACGCTCAGAAAAGTATTAAAACAAGAACATGCAGAATTCGTTGAAGAGGTCGATTCAGACGAAGAAGAATCTAGAAGGATCCAGAAAGACACAGAAGCAGGTTCCAGCAAAGAAGAAAGTAAGTCAACAAGCAAGGAACGTAAAAGTATAGAAATTCATGAGGGAAGGAAAAAGAACGAATCAGAAGAAATAAAAGTAATTACTGAGACAGATAACGAAAAAGGCAATAATGAGCCGCAAAGTCTAGATAATGATAAACATAATCAAAATGTAATAAAAAGTGAAAATAAAAGTAAGAACAGTGGTGCTAAAAACTGCAAAAGTGATGACAAAAGCGGTAAAAGTGAAATAGAAAGCGAAAAAAGTGAAAATGAAAGCGAGAAAAGTGAAAGTAAAAAAGTGTATGGGCCTATGCGTCCGCCGGATAATTATGTTATACCCGAAAGTTATTTCGATCAGGAAAGTACTAGGGATCTACCAGAAATAATGGAAGAAGAATAAATGCAATATTATTTATCTTAGCTATTTTATTTACTCATAGAATTAGCCAGCTGAAATGGCAGTTGGCCGGCCATATCTCACGAAGAACCAACTATTACAGGGGTTAACGAGTTTTTGACTGGAGCTAGCAACTCAGCAAAAGTAGTGTAGAGTCAGAGTTAGAGTCAAATCGTTTATTTCTTTAGACTTACAAAATAAGTACTTAGACAAGTCAAATTTTTACTATATAAACAGCTTGATAAATAGTTATTACTATCCAACAAGAAATAAGGTGCAATTGACTCTAATTCACTTCAATTTTAGGACGCCCTCCATCCAGGTGGGAGACCGAAATACGAAAGACTGCAGGCAGATGCTGGATTAATTTATTTATTTGTTTGTGATAAGTTTACAAAGCAGATTAAAATAATTTTTACATCTAAAATATAGAAATAACAAGTTATTAACTAGATTGTACCATGTGTTAAAATAAATAAATAAATAAAAACATTTTTTGATTGATGTTAGTGTTGCAAACATAGAAAAATCCGTTTGGATGCGTCAAGCTGAAGACAGGGCGCTAAGGCGCTCATTAGGGGAGGCCTATGTCCAGCTGTGGACTAATATAGGCATAAGGTAAAACGTGGAAGAGCGAAATCATCTATTACAAGTGTTTCTATAAAATACTTAAAAGGTGTTTTCATCTATTATTATGACTATACTTACTCCGATTCAAAAACCTGGATGTTTTTTGTAAACAAAGTCGTTACAAAACCAAAGGAATATTGTTGGAAAATATTAAACGACATTGGTTTCATCGAACCTAAACACAGAAGCTCAAAACAATTTGTGGATTTGAAAGTTTTCATTCATCATTTAATTGACCTCTCTTTCGTTTTCGAAGTCAAATTTAAAGATTTTTCGCTGCACAGATAAAATAATGGGTTGTTGAAGTAAGTGTTTTAGTTTTTAGTGATAACCTTGCTATTACCTTGTGGTTTTATGTTATTGTTATATGATTCTGTTAAGTTTTCACTGATGAATGTCTTTGTTGACATAAAATATCTTGGATTCTGAATTGGAGTATATGTATCTTTTATTACTGAATAAAACATTATTATTATTATAGGCTGATTATGATGTTGATTTACGCGCACTATTCATAACACGTACGCTCAGGTTAGAAACTGGCTGCCTGCTAAGTTTTCCAGCCATTTACAACCTAGGTCTCTTCCTCAAACTCGACAGCCTGTATTTGTCCACTGCTAAACGCAGGCCTCCCTTTGATGAGCGCTTTATTAGCCCATGGGGGTAGCCCATAATCCCCACGCTGGGTATGCGAGTTGGGGATCGCAGTTTGTTGGTATAATTGTTCTGCAGGGGGCGCTGCTGCCCGCCCCCGGTGGATATCTCTTAGTCGCCTCTTAAGACACCCACGGAGAGTTGGGGCGGTGCAAATTATAAGCCAGCACCACACAGCTAATAGATCCCTGTTGACAACAATCTCACCTGATGGCAAGTGAAGATATGGCCGACGATATAAATACAAATAAATATATAATGGTGGACAATCCACACATCATCTAGTCCCAAGTTAAGCAGAGCTTGTGTTATGGGTACTAGATAACTGATATAATGTACAATACACTACATTTTTTAGTATACATACATACAAAATACCAGAACTTAATTCTTAAGGCCCATACACCAGCGAAAGTGGCGCCCCCAACTATTATATCTTATTATATAACGTTGAACGCAGGAATTTTTAAAAATCCTACGTTCAGTTTGTGGTATCTAATATACGCTATTTATTAATGCCTCTGTAATAGTTTCATTTTGTAAAGCTTAGGAAGAGATACGAAGTTGCGCTTTTTGGCCACCAAACTCTATTTTTGCATCTCCTCCTAAACTATATGAGATAAAATTATAAAAGAGGTATTAAAAAATAGCTTATAATAGATACCACAAACTGAACGTAGGATTTTTAAAAAATCCTATGATAAACGCAAAAATATGATAAAATAGGAATTGCTGTCAGATTGCCTTAGGTATGCGCCTTAAAAGAACATATGTATAAAACGTATCAAAGAATGACAAGTTTAGTTACCTACCTATTATATACTTATTGCTGCAGTAACGGAATAGCTGAACATAAAATGTGCTGAGTTTAGTTTTTATAAGAGCACTAACAATAAAAATAATGTAACTTGTTACAGAAATTGAGCAAGTAATAAATAAAACAATTCAATTTGAGATTGTAAGGTTGTCGATTCAATGTACCTATTTGCTATTATACCATAAGTGTTAGGTTATTCGAATACAAGCGAATTCAACGATTAATCCAAAACGGTAAGTAAACGTGATAAACTAATTGAATACTTTAGTTTACTTTAGGTAAGTAGGTTCCTAGTTTACTATAGAAACTTTCGTAGTCTGACGAATTCATTATGAATGTAAGCGGGTTAACTACGATTCTTTTTTGTGTTGGAAGAACACCAACGTTTCATCCCTTAACGAGAGATGACATCTTCAGGGCGAGTGCGGTTTTAGACGCTCGCGTTCCGCATCCAATCGCAGTGCTCGAAGGGATACAAACGTTCGTAGCTAACCCGCTTACATTCATTATGAGGTACCTAGTTATTTGTAATTTTATTTTTTTCCCCTAAAAATCTTCAACTAAGGCTTCATGTTTCATGTTACATGTAAACGTCGAGGCCATCCAGCTCCTTGACAATACAGACCTAATAAGAAGGCTCAAATGGAAAAAAACCTCACGAGTTAGTGTAGTGCAATAATATTAGTGAAATGTAGTGTAAACTAACTAAACAACACAAGAACAAAGTGTCTTGTGTTGTTTAGTAAGTAATATAATAAGAAAAGGTGTTAGTGAACTCATTCTTCGTTTAAGCTCTGCTAGCAATTTAAGTTAAATTTAAATTACTAATTAGCCCACATTGTGGCTAGATAGTAATCATACTAGGGCTCATTCTGTAGAAGTAACGAATTAATGTGCACTGAATATACAAAAAAAAAGACGTGTGGCACTCGGGGACTGCCGCGGTAAAGCTATTGCAATGCCATCTAGAGGCGAGTTGCTGAACTAAAGAGACAAACGTCATATTTCAAAAAGTCATTAAAAGTTCTACTATTCATCGATAGATGGCAAAACTAAAAAGTATCACCGCTGTTCCGGTCAGAGTGGGGAGCGTGAGGTTTTTTCGTTACGGAATTTCTGGATTCGGTCCCCGCGCTCAAGCTATGCAATAGCTTAAAAAATACCTAACAAAGAAAATGCCAATAATTATGAGCATCTTATCACATAATAATATGGATCAATCGCATAGGTTTCAATCGATAGCATCGGATATTCATAATACCTAACTGTATTTATTTTTTCCTGGTACAATCACGGTAAAACTAAAAATGCAGAGTATAAACGTTAAATACCTACTCAAAATGATAAGATGAAGCGAATGGTATTTTTATTATAGGTTTTGCCCGCGGCTTTGCACGCGTTATCTATCTTGAAATATTTAAAGCATTTCTATCGCACGGGAACAGATTTTTGGGATAAAAAGTCTATGTTTGATTCCAGGATAAAAATTTCATTAGTTTTGACGTAAATACGTAACAAACATCCATCCATCCATCCAAACTTCCACATTTATGATATATTAGTGTGATAATTCCTCATGTTTTTGATAAGTGGCCATTGTTTTTATGTTGTGTTTGAAATGAATATATACTAAAATTAGAAAGATAAAAGATTTGATTGTTTGTTCGCTTGTATTGAATAAGCTCCGAAACTACTGCACCGATTTAAAAAAATACTTTTCAGGGAGTAACAGTGGCTATATTTTATTCCGAAATTCCCACGGGAACGGGAACTACGCGGGTGAAACCGTGAAGCGCTGCAAGTCACACTAATATTATAAATGCGAAAGTTTGTATGGATGTATGGATGGATGGATGGATGGATGGATGTTTGTTACCTCTTCACGCCAAAACTACTAAACGGATCTAACTGAAATTTTGTACACATGTAATTCTAATCCCGGAATCAAACATAGGCTATTAACTTTTTATCCCATAAATCAGATTCCGTGGGATAAAAATCACCATTAAACGTTTCCATAGGAACAACGCGCACGAAGCCGCGGGGTGCAGCTAGTAGGTAATAAATAATGAAATCTACACTGCAACAATCATCACCATAACCACAGAGGTCTCTATCTGTGGTCAGAACCAACCCCTATCGGCTTAGTACACCCTTATAGATATTTATTTTACTATAAGAATTAAGACCTAAAACACCCAGAACAGTATCTGCAAAACGTATAATTAAATAATTATCTCAAATCAGGAATCAAACCCGCAAACTTGCGTCGGCGCACACACCTTCACTGTGGTAGGTAGGTAGTCAAAATCCAATCTTACTTTTTCAGAAATGACTGTTGATTGTAATTCAAATCTCGAAGAAAATTATATCATCGCAGATGAAAACACAGAGTTACCTCCAAGAAAGTATGACATAGTCTGGACAGCAGTCGTTTTCTATATATATCTACATTTGTCTGCTATGTACGGACTGTACCTAGGTGTCACACGTGCGTTGTGGCCAACCATTGCGTTTAGTAAGTTTTTACAAGGTTATTTTCATCTGTGTGGCTTAGAATTTGCACCACCCCAACTCTTCAGTTTTCAGTATTTATTGCATTCATATCAGGTCTTAGTGATAAGGTAAGTTAAGATCACAGTACCCATTATAGGTGTTACAATCATTGATTAATTAAAAAGGGAAGATGAGGTACTAGCTTCTCGAAAATGGCAACCTCATATTGTGTAAAATTGTGTGCTCACCTCAGTCACCGTCGGACCGGCGGCACGGGCGTTCGTGATTCGCGTGAAATATTGTTGTCTCGGTCTCACTTCGGTCTTAGATACGTCTTTCCGTCTTTGTATTGCACAGGACAGGAAATATAGCTGTAAGCGTATGTGTTTGCGTGTAGTTGTAACATGCCAAATTTTGAGTAAGCGCTGGGAGAACGTAACCTATCTTCCCTTTTAATTAATCAATGGTTGCTATGAAAAATTCCGTGGGTGTCGTAAGAGGCGAATAAGGGATATCCACGGGGGAAGAGCAGCAAGGTGAGTGTGATCTCCAACCCGCATGCCCAGCGTGGGGATTATGGGCACTAACCCTATGATAATAATTCCAATAGGTAAGGCGCTTATCATGGGGGACCTGCATCCAGCCAGACTAGTAAGGCGCTTATCAGGGGGGACCTGCATCCAGCCAGACTAGTAAGGTGCTTATCAGGGGGGACCTGCATCCAGCCAGACTAGTAAGGCGCTTGTCAGGGGGGACCTGCATCCAGCCAGACTAGTAAGGCGCTTATCAGGGGGGACCTGCATCCAGCCAGACTAGTAAGGCGCTTATCAGGGGGGACCTGCATCCAGCCAGACTAGTAAGGCGCTTATCAGGGGGGACCTGCATCCAGCCAGACTAGTACAGGCTGTTGAGCTTGAGGGTATTTTCATGGACTAAGTGGACTGTGTGATGATTCTTTCTTTACTGTCTTAAGATCCTTTAAAAAGTAAAGAAAGAATCATCAAACTTCGATGAGAATTGGCGAAGATATCACCAAAATTGCGTGGTTTTTCTGAAGTTTTTTGTTGGATTTAAAGCTTGAAGGGATAAAATACTAATTCTTCGAAAATAAAACTTCTATATGATCGATTCGGAACCATTATCTATACAACAGCGAAAGATTTTTGAAATAGGTCTTATAATTGACGGAGAAATGGGTGAATATACACAAAAAACACAGAGACGAAAATAGAACCTATTGAAGCCGGTAAAAAAGTCACGATCAAGTCTCGTTAATAACATCAAATAACACCCATCTGGACTTGTAATAACTTATAGCCTACTTCATTCCAAAAATCGCGTGCGCAGTCTTAGGCCCGTATTACGAAAGCTTGCTCTCGTAATACGGGCCTCTCTCTTTACTCTTTACTTACCTACTTATATCTATTGTTTAGTAAGGTGCCTGGAAGAAATTGCTTTAAGCAATAAGGCCGCCTATTGTACGTTGTTTTTAATTTCATTTGTTTTATTTAGATATAAGTTATTTTGTTTTTTATGTACAATAAAAGTGTTCATTCATTCATTCATTCATTCATTCTGCTCAGTCATAGAGCTATGCTTGAGTGACGTTTAAAAAGCGTTGCTGAAGCATAGATCGATGACTGAGCAAGCTTTCATAATACGGGCCTTAGACTAATGGTAGATTCATATCTTTTTAGCACTCCTCATACAAATTACTACTGGGATCGGCCTCACAGCCGGCGCGCACCGTCTTTGGTCCCACAAGTCTTACAAAGCCAAGCTTCCGCTGCAGATTGTATTGATGCTTCTGCATTCCGCCACCAACACGCACACTCTAATCACTTGGTGCAGGAACCATTGGCTACATCACAAGGTAAAGGTCTCTGGGGTTCCTTGAGTAATTTTGTTTCGAATATAACTAAATTGTAGGTATGATGTTGGAGGGTTGGTCTAACACGATAAATGGGCCAAAGGTGTGACCGAATGGTATCCAAAAGAAGGGAAAAGAGCAAGGGGAAAACGATTTCTACAATGGGCAGATGACGTCAAATCTACAGCGGGCACACATCGGAAGAGGAAAACACATGACTGACAGGCTCTGTTTGAATGCTGTTGAGTCTACCAAGAATATCATTTTGTATAAAGGTAATTCACTGACGGTGCATAAGTGCTGCTTCTACCCATTATAAAGGAATACAATACGCCCCCAATTATTTTATCTTATTATTAAGTTAAATGCAGCAAGTTTTAAAAATCCTACGCTCAGTTTGTGGTATCTATTCTAAGTTATTTATTAATGCCTCTGTAATAGTTTCATTTTGTAAAGCTTAGGTAGAGATACGAAGTTGTGCTTTTTTGCCACCAAACTCTATTTTCGCATCTCCTCCTAAACTATATGAGATAAAATTATTACACAAGCATTAAAAAATAGCTTTTAATAGATACTACAAACTGAATGTAGGGTTTTTAAAATTCCTATGATAAACGTAAAATTATGATAAAATAGATATCGCTGTCATATTGGCTCGGGTATGCGCCAGATCTTAGTAAGATCTGGCGCATACCCAAACCAATATGACAAAAAAGAAGTAAGACTTACTTCTTTTTTGACGAGAAAACGTCTATTAAATCGATGAACCGTGTAAAATCGGTGTAGCACACAGAGCTATAGCTATATATACAGAGCTTAGTTTCTGTGATCTGTGGTGTAGCATGTTCAAAAAGTGTCACGTTGTTGATTACGACTGAAATTCTGAAGATTAATGTTCTAATTTCATTTGATAGATAGCGTTGATAGCTAGCTAACACCAGAATGGTAAAAACAGTATATAAACTATGAGGTAAGATTTTCAATAGATCAAGTAAATGACGTTAACACGTGAAATTATCGCCGAGTTAAGAGACAACCATTTTTTTGTAAGTCACCTGTGATATAAAATAGGAAACCAAGTTTTTCAGGAACCCAATGAATATAATAAAGAGTAATCTCTTCCACACCCACTTTTAGTTCAGGGCAGAGCCGTTTTCAAGTTTGATGATTAATAGATGGACCCCACTTCTAATATCATATATTTTTTCCTTTTTTCAAGCATGTTTGTGGTGATAGGTAGATACTGCAGTTCACGCAGTAAAAAATAATAATAATAAAATAATGTTGAACAATTCACACAGCATTATGTAGCCCCAAATTAAGCAGAGCTTGTGTTGTGGGTACTAGATAACTGATATACATACTATACATATAAAACATCCAGAACGCCATGAACAAATATCTGCAGTTCGTACACACATTTGTCCTGAGGCGGAAATCGAACCCGCAATCTTCTGCGTCGCAGGCGGCCCTTGGCCCACCGCGCCACAGAGGTCGTCAGTGTTAATGAATCACCAATAACCCTGTTTTTTTATTATTTATTTATCACATGGAAAACCAGAAGCTTTTATATACAGAGTTACAAATTGATAAATACCGTTAAGCTTATCAAAGGTTTTCACGGGTAGTTATCAGGATAGTGCAACAAATTAAGACTATGAACAATGTGACTAATCTACATGTATTACCTATTAGGGAGTGCAATCTTGCAGAAAAATCATCAATCTCGGTATTTGCAAGATTCAAGAGGCCTAATCTTGCAAGATCTCGGTATTTTGCAGGATCTTGCATATCTAGGAATTCTCTTTAATTATTTTCAGTATCTTATTGTAATTTGGTAAAGTTATTGTTCTATGGGCGAAATAATGAAAGCATATAAAATTTTACAAAAATACTGAATCATTTATTAAAAAAACTACAGATTATTCTAAAAAAAAACTCCTAAGAAAACACAACATATCTAGAGTGTCGTCTGCCAACGGGCTTCGGATGTTTAATTTAATTAAATTATGATTTAATTTAAAAACTTCACTCCACACTTAAAAATGTTCTCTCATTGTCATGTAAGTAAGCTCTCATTCGCTCGCACTTGAATCTCGAATTCAACCTCTCACTCAACTCAACCAAAACATAAACCAACCAAACGACAACATTGGGGAAATTGCAACCGTGCGTTCGGTCCGTGCCGAATAGTGCCGGGCGTGCCGGCCGATGTAGGTAAATAAAGCGTTCGAAAAAAAAAACCGTGGAATGCGTTGCTGTGCAATCTTGCAAATCTTGCGAGATCGCGCACGATTTTGGGTGCAAGATTAATCTTGCATAATTCGTGCAAGATCTCGGTATTTCGAGATCTCGGTATACCGAGATTGCACTATTACCTATGGATAGTGTTTTTGAGTTACATTGACGCCAAAGAATCCTCCACCAAGCCGCCGCCGCCGCCTGGCCGCAGTGACACTTGTGCAAAATAGGTCAAGGTCAAATTGCTTACTTAATAATATATAATATCCTGATGATAAATAAATACCTGAGTTTTCTAGTATTCAGACACGGATGCTGACCCCCACAACTCTCGCCGAGGCTTCTTCTTCTGTCACATCGGCTGGCTGATGGTGAGGAAGCACCCTGAGGCGGCTGCCAAGGGACGGGCCTTGGACCTGACTGAACTCTACGCCAATCCTGTCCTGAGCTTTCAGCAAAAGTTAGTAGAATCCTACCCATAGTGATGTGGGCGGTGGTGACAAATTATTATAAATATTCACGGGTATTTATCGCGTTTATTTACCTATTATTCCCGACGTTTCAACAGGTTCACACTCTGTCGTGGTCACGGGATGACTAGAGTACTGGAATACCCGTTAATATTTAAAATAATGTGTTCTGATCGCGTAAGTTTAAAAAACTTTTTTGGTGGTGACAAAGTCAGAGTCAAATCGTTTATTTCTTTGGACTTACAAAAAAAAAAACACTTAGACAGGTCAATTTTTTACTATATAAACAGCTTGATAAATAGTGATTACTATCAAGTAAGAAATAATATATCCAAAATTGCGGGACGAACCTGGATGAACCTGGATGAGATTGGCTCAGGACCGTGTGGAGTGGCACAAAAGTTTGGAGGCCTATACCCAGCAGTGGGTGAAGTCGGGCTGCGGATGATGATGATGATGAAGAAATAAGGTGCAATTGACTATACTTAATTCACTTGAATTTTTTGTCCACTAGAGGAAGAAGTGTAAAAGAAACCACTAGCAAGTTTATCGCTTATCAAATAATACAATCTTTGCATATCCAAGTCTAACATAACTAATTTATGTTCTTGCATACTATTGTCGGTATGGAACTGGGCGACATCCGGCCAACCTAACCTACCTATAGAGCTCTATAGCTTAGGCCTATTTTTATATAATTAGGTAGGTATAAGTTTGAACCAGATAAAGTAGAATTTTCATTATCAAATTTATAAAAAAGTCCATCGAGATCGCTCAATCGATTCTCAATCGAATTCTTCACTTTCATAAAAAAAAATAACTTTATGTTTTTTAGTAAATTTTTATTCAATGAAAGTGAAGAATACTTCTGGTATAAGGTACTGTTAGGAAGCTGATGATTTTGCGCAATGATCGCAAAATCACGTATGCAAGAAATGATATTTTTGCGTCTTGCGGTTTTCGTAAATTCCTCAACCTCAACCAAAACCACCTCAAAAAAAAATATAAAAACAAAAAAATGTATCACCTTCATTCACTCACGTCTTCAATTGTTCTGCTGTTATCCCTTAGTTGCCTCTTACGGCCCCCGCGGGAAGCTGTGGGGTTTTAGTACCTACAATAAAGTACTCATTCATTATTGTTCCAGGTACGCTCTCCCCTTAATAATGTCATTCACCTTCATCATCCCCACCCTAACCCCCCTCCTCTGGTCCGAGACTTTTACCACCTCCTACCATTTAAACCTCTTACGGGTTCTACTGACCCTGAACGTAGCCCTCATCATCAACAGCGTAGCCCACAAATATGGGACGAAACCGTTCGACAAACGGATACTACCAACGGAGAATAAAATAGCTGCGATAATTTCTTTTGGAGAGGGCTTCCATAACTTCCACCATGCTTTTCCGCAAGACTACAGGACCTCGGAGCTAGGGGATGTGTACTTGAATGTGACGACACGGTTCATTGATTTGTGTGTGTGGTTGGGGCAGGCTTATGATGTTAAATATACCTCGCCGGAGATGGTTAGAGCGAGGAGGAATAGGACGGGTGAGAAAATTAAAGATGCGTAAAATAACTACAGTTTTTTAGTTTGTATAGACTTTTGACGGACAAAACTAGGTACCTACGACCTCAGACCAAATAAAACCTACCACCATCGAACAAAAATTTCGCCGCCCCCCCTGCGAAATTTTTGATCGATGCCTGCCACAGACAAAAATAGTTTCGCCGGCTACAGACTTTTTTCTTCCGTCTATCTTGTTGTGCTATAAATATCGTATGTAGGTATGTTGTAAAAAATCCCTTCCAGTATTGTGCCACCACACCAGGACCTTTCTTAAAATCAGCGCCGTTATAGCTTCGGCTTATAGCGGCATAATGCTGAGACAGGGACCTTTTTGACCCCTTATATAACATTCATTAACATGTTCCTCCTCTTTTATTTATGTACACTTTCCTTGTCTCATTTTAAGTAATTCTTTTCTTATTTTTTACTGACCTCTAATTTCTACGTATGTGTCGTGTTATGTGTGTGTTATTTAACTGGCTCCAAATTAAAGTATTTTAATTCTTTCTTCTTCTTCTATAGGAACCTACCGATACGGTGGAGTTGAGCGGTTCTATGACTAAGTATACCCATCATGGTTATACTAAAGTTATAATTAATTATTTAGTTAATACTAAAGTTATTTACAACGGGATATTTATCATGATTTGAGTTTTGAGCCTTTTAATATTTATATTATAAACTGTGCCGAAATATTGGAAAACTCAAAGCATGGTAAATATCCCGTTATACTAATATTATAAGGATTACATTTGATTGCTTGTTTGTTTGTATTGAATCGGCTTCAAACTACTGGACCGATTTAAAATTAAGTTTACTTTTCTTGTAAGCTAATAGACAAAAGACAATTTAAACTCTATTACCTATAAAAAAAATGTTAACTTCGGTTTATTAAATAAAAGAAGTTTATTTCAGGCGGCTAAAAATCCATAGATAGTAAGTAACCTAGTGGTGTCGATTCTGTTGTTTGAGAATTAGATAAAATTAGGATTTACGAATCGTCGTATATTGTGGGCCTTAGTAGCTCATATGAAAATACAAGTATAATTAACTGAGTTGTTAGTATATAGTATTAAAATATCTACATCGCATTCCCGATAAGGCTCATCCCATCGATATGGATTAAAAAAAAAACCTAACTCGATGGCTCACCTAGAATGATTATGGTAATACTTAATGGATATTAAGTAAGTTTCCAGGGGTCCAAATTCTGCTAACCAATCGCCTTACTATGAAAATGGTTTCGTCACAGAATCGTATCGTAGAATCCACAGTTAAAAAAAACTTTAGATAGTGGTCAATTGCTGGTAGACTGAGATTCATAGAATGAAGAAACCTCCCCGCCGTAGGTTCTTTAGAGTTAATGAACGAATCAACACTTTATTGTGCTAATAATAATTAATATACATAAAAGTCTTATATCTAAATAATGAATAAATATAGTACAAAAGGCGGCCTTATCGCGGAAAGCTATTGCTCCCAGGCAATCTTGGGATGGAATGAAAATATATAAGAAGAAAAAAGGTTGAGAATGACAGTACCTAAATTAAAAACAGAACTTATCTATACCTATACATGCTTAATTACCTAGAATTACCTACATCACAAAATCAGCTACATATAATAGTAAAATAATATAGTAGGTCCAAACGAAAAAAACACAATTATAATAAAATCTAGCTTGGGCCTTCTAAAGCCTCCAATACCAACGTGTAGACGGCACGTTTGCCTTGCCTTGCCATCGCTCGGTATCGCTCGCCTAGTTGGCCGAGTGAATACAAGCGTCGTCGTGTATAGAGATCATTTGCAGTGACTTGTCACCGCTCGCGGCCACTCGCCTCACGTCGGAGCCGTGTCGGTTTTCCTGAACAAATCAAAGGCGCTTGCCTGCGCTCGGCCAATCGTGTCCTCATGTTTGTTAGATTGTGGTGCAATAGTTTGCGTAGACTTGCCAAACGTCTAGACGGTGGCACTTGCCTTGTATCGATTTGCCTACGCTCGTGTCGGCCTTAGCTCGGCCAACACGTATTGTCTTCTTAAGGCGCATACAGGAGCCAATATGACAGCGCTAGCTATTTTATCATATTAAAAGCGTAATAATCGTAAATAATAAATAACTAATAAAATATACCACAAACTGTACGATAGATTTTTAGAACTTGAATCTAAATAATAAGATAAAATAGTTGGGGGCGCTTCTTTCACTGGTGTATGCGCCTTAAGAATGAGTTGTATTATAGACTAATTTGTGTTTAATTAGTCTATGGTTGTATGTACATAATATTGAGGCGATTTGATTAGTAGAATAAGTTAAGTTCTGCTAAGTTGCCCTGCTAACATTGATTTATTAAAAACGAAGATGAGGCACTGGTTGCTCGAAAGTGGCAACATCAAATTGTGTAAAATTGTGTTCTCCCACATCAGTCACCGTCTGACCGGCGGCACGGGCGGTCGTGATTCGCGTGAAATATTGTTGTCTCAGTCTCACTTCGGTCTTAAATACGTCTCTCCGTCTTTGTTCTTCTTTGTATTGCACAGGACTGGAAATATAACTGTGAGCGTATGTGTTTGCGTGTAGTTGTAACACATGCCAATTTTTGAGTAAGCGCTGGGGGAACGTAACCTATCTTCCCTTTTTAAATCAATGCCTGCTAAGTTCTTCAAGTTTTCTTCTTCGGCTTTATAATCCCAATAACTTGAGCGTAGGGGGTTACGTCTTCTCGATTTTGCGAAAAAGTTGATCCTCTCACCATATCTAGGTCTGCGTACACGACTCTATTCAATTCTTGTGCGGTAGCCTGGAAGGTAAATAATAAAATAAATAAATAATGCTGGACAATTCACACAGCATTATCTAGCCCCAAGCTAAGCAGAGCTTGTGTTATGGGTACCTACTAAATAACTGATATACATAATACAAATACACTACAGAGTCCACTAGATAGATTTATTTTATTATACATAGAAAACATCCAGAACGCCCTAAACAAAAACGATTCAAAAGGAATTCTAAAGCAATAGGGTATGTGCATGCGACTTCAAAAGAGCGAATTTTTATTTTACGTATGCTCTATTGATATAATCATTAATTTTGTTTTAAAAACTATAAACCGGCTAAAAATTTTTTTTTTCATGAATTTTCATGGATCCCGTAGTCAGAACTGAACTAAATTAAAATGGGACCACACAGGAAGCACCGGCAGCTTTCATATAAAAAAAGAATCAAAAAATCGGACCACCCAGTCAAAAGTTCTGATGTAACAAACATATTTTAAAAAGAGTCGAATTGAGAACCTCTCCGTTTTTTGAAGTCGGTTAAAAATAATGTTTATGAATAAGAGTAGGTACAGTTTTTGCAATAAATTAATAAGTCAATGAACAGGACAATCCACACAGCGTCATCTAGCCCCAAGCTAATCAGCTTTGGTTGTGCGGTTGTGTTATGGGTACTAGATGAGTGATATATGCAATACGTTACCTACATAGATATTTTTATATATAATATACAGATCCACCCTTTTAGATCAGCCTTTTAGATCACTTAAACATCAATATATCCCGTCTAATATATCCCGTCTAAGCTGGTAAATGGCAGTTTTTTACCCCAAATGGTTTAGCCCAACTCTCATTAAACTAATTAAAGAAACTTATGGCAGATTCTCCGACTTATCTAGGTACATATAAACTTCTACGCAATCGCATCCAAATAATAGAAGATAAATGTTTTACTGATTATATATGTCATCTATTGAGACCGGTATTGAACAAAACCCTAAATTCTTTTGGTCCTACATAAAAACCCGTTCTAAATCAAATGGTATACCTACCCATCTTAACTATTTGGACACTTCTGTTTCTACAGGTGGACAAATAGATATTTTTATATATATTTGCAGATCGCACAAACATTTTGTCCCAAGCCGGGTCGAAAGCGCAATCTCTTGCGTCGCAGGCGGACCCTCGCCGAAGTTGACTGACTTCAATTATATATTCCCATTGTCAGAACTGGACCAAATTGGGAGCACATGGAAAACAGCTTAAATAAAAAAAAGGATCATGCAAATCGGACAACCCAGCCAAAAGTTCTGAGTTAACAAATATAAAAAAAAAATCAGTTGAATTGACGGACAACCCTCCCTTTTTTGAAGTCGGTTAAAAAAGACGGAGGTTCTCAATTCGATGTTTTTCATGATTCTTTTAATATGAAAGCTGGTTCTTCCTGTATGGTCCCATCTTAATTTGGTCCAGTTCTGACAATGGGATCCATATAAATGAAGTCAGTTTATAGTTTTTTTTAAACAAAATATAATACTGTTTTTCGTTGATTTATTTTTTAACTCATTTTACGTACCAGTGTCCAAATAAATGTTTTTTTTTCTATTTTAACTTTTCTATACTTACATAGAGAGGATCAGCTACATCGGTGGATGATCTTCTCTTCCTCTTCCAAATTATTATTATTATTATAAGTAATATTAATGCTGCTACAGTGCCGCCGCCGGCAGCTATCCAAACTTTTTTATAATCTCTTTCATTCTCGGGGTGTTCTGAAAGAAAATATAAGGTTTAATAATCATTTAAAAAAAGTAGATCAATTCACACAGCAAAGTTTGGAACCCTTGGTAGGTACGAGAGTTCGACTGGCATTTGGCGTTTTATTTTTGACGTCATAACGTCTATTTTGGGTAGCATGTTCAATAATGTGTCACGCACATTGTTGATGAGATATAATTTTTTAAATGCAAAAGAGCTGTATGCGTAAGAGCTATGTTTAAGATTAATCTTACAGACAGTGGTAAGCTTCTATCTAAAAAAAATACTTAACTAACAAATTGGAAATTGCATTTTTTTAAGGAACAATGTATGCACCCATAATTTATAATAAAATACCAAAGTTACAAAGAATACATATTTTAGACGAAATAAAAAAAAAGGAGTACGTTAAAAAAT
Organism: Eupithecia tripunctaria; assembly: GCA_955876795.1. NCBI lineage: Eukaryota > Metazoa > Arthropoda > Insecta > Lepidoptera > Geometridae > Eupithecia > Eupithecia tripunctaria. Next base: position 6,559,218 of record OY041627.1, read on the forward strand.
GTTATCAACGTAGGTATTGACGAATTTAGAAATGATGTATTTTAATTTTATTTTTTGCATTTCTGTCATATTTTTTGCCGTTTAAACACAGCAATAAATTGTGATAATGTTTTTGGTGGGAGACCAAAAACATTTTCACAATTTATTGCTGTTTTTGAAAAATGATAATATTTGACTGATTTGAAGATTAAATTTAATTGCACAATTATTATTCTTATCGGCAACTAGCTCTCTCTAGCTAGATCAGATGAGAATTGTATCCCCATTTTTTTTGTGGACAGAACCAATAGGAAAAAAAAACCAGTAGCTAGTTCTGTCAACAGAAATACTAACCCCCGGTTTCTCGAACGCTTATTATTTTGACAAATTGTTGACAATTTGTCAGGCTGTACACGCACTGCTTTTATTACTCGCGTGGTTTTTTTTGCAGAATTCTGTAACTTAATGGAAGGTCACTAACGGAAAAATATGAATGTTTGGAGCACTATAAAGTTGTAGGTAGCTAAAATAGCAAGGAATTTTATTCGTCGTACGTGTGAGTTACGTTAAGCACGCAGGTTATATTCTGCGAGATTAAAATTCACGCTGTCAGATTTCACAGTGCGTATATAACCAGCCGTTGACTATCCATTCAATGTGACAAGCGTTCGAGAAACCGGGGGTTAACATGTTAAATCAGAAAAATCTCCTCTAAATCAGTCAAATATTATCATTTTGCAAAAACAGCAATAAATTGTGAAAATGTTCCCAAGCTAGGTTTTTTCAGATAAAAAGAAAACGTTCTTTGTATTTTGTTAGGAAAGTTGGTAAATATATCAAATATCTAGGATTGTTTCAATTCCTTTTCATTCAAATAATCCACAGAATTCCTTTTTGTACCGAGTGAGAAAAAAATTTAACCTTTGAATACTGAGCTTGACCTTGACATCTTCAATAACAGCATCCCAAGTTTAAAAAACAAACTTTATAAATCCTTCTTTGATAAATATCAGTCAGATAATATAGGAAAACAACAATCACATAAAAGAAATAAATTAAAACTAGTATTTACAATTGAAACAATCGAGCTTAGAATAAGTGAATGGATGAACCTAAGTACATTAGATATTATTACATGAGTACTCCTATTAAATTCATAACAATAGTTAAATAACTTAACAGATTTATAGTGAATTTATTTGTGGTAAATGCGAATAAGTAAGTAGCTTGTTATTAATGTGTTTTAGAAATTGTATTTTGTTTCTATAAGTGGGAACTTATTAATAGCCTCTTGTTACCTTTACACATCTCCTATAATGTATCTTTGTGCTGAAAGATCCCCTAAAATAAATAAATAAAATAAAGAATTACTCAACAGAACAGTGGGGAATAGTAGAGAGTAAAGTCAGGTGTAAAGCATATTCTTTTAAGTCACGGAACTAATGGGGGAAAAATCCCGTTCTGTCAACATAACTACTCAACAGAACAGGTGGGAGTAAAAACAAAGTTGGTCAAAATATTTTGTGTCATTCATAATCATAACTCATAAATTACTTACCACCATTGCTATCACCTATTTTTGCAAGTAAATCTTTATTTTTATCTAATCTCTGTACTTCATTTTCTGGTTTTAGATAATTCATGTATGTTACACGCCGTGTGATGTAAATGTGAGATAGATCTGTTGCATTGCAATATCTTTGTATGCAAACTTTTGTAGTATCATTCGGGTACGTTGATGAATCATTATGAAGTGTATCATCTATGATCACATACGGCATAGCTGAAAATAAAATAAACTATGTATTTATATTTATATTAAAAATTAACAACCAAAAACTAACAATCTTTTAGTCAAGAGGATCTCAAGAGGCGCAAATGTGCATAAATAATTAATTTTGTTTTAAAAATCTATAAACTGACTTATATTTTTCTAGTTTTTTCATGAATATTCATGGATTCCTTTCTCAGAACTGAACAAAATAAAAGGGGACCACACGGGAAGCACCAGCTTTAAAATAAAAAAAGAATCATGAAAATCGGACCACCCAGTCAAAAGTTCTGAGGTAGGTACGAAACATAAAAAATACAGTCGAATTGAGAACCTTTCCTTTTTTTGAAGTCGCTAAAAAATATAGGCGAACGATTATTCGCTTATTCTTAGTAGTTCTGTGCTCAAAACTGGGACAAAAGAATTAAAGCTACTGGGAAATCATAATCGATCATGACTTACCGTGAAAAAAGTATGATTATAGGGTAGGTACTTACCGTGAAAAAAGTATGATTACCCATAGGGTAGGCACTTACCGTGAAAAAGTATGATATAGGGTAGGTACTAACCGTGAAAAAAGTATGATTATAGGGTAGGTAATTACCGTGAAAATGTATGATTATAGGGTAGGTACTTACCTTGATGATCACTTAACAAGCACTGAGGGTCGCTCGTGAAATTTGGAGGGTCTATGTTTTTGCTGCTATCTGAAATGGTTTTAAAATTAAGTAACGATCGAAAATAGTCATTCTGAGCAAAATGAGCAAGTGGAAGACTATCTATACGATGGGACGCGCCACAGAGGTCGTGAATTACTTTATTTATATGTGCTTAAAAAATTAGCACTTAGACAAGTCACAATAAATTAATATCAAATAAAATTATAAGTTGTTACTTATTTTATCTTTACTAGACCACTAAAACAATAATTAACGTATCTATCTCTAAGCTTCTTATCCTAGAAAGCGAAGCTGGCCGAAACTTCTTTTGAAAAAAAAATACATTATACCCTAAAATCATTACACCCTAAAATCATTACACTTTTTTCGGTCGTATAAGGCGCATACACGAGTGAAAGTGGCGTCACCATCGCCACCTATTTCATCTTATTATTACGTTTAACACAGGACATTTTAAAAACCCATCGTACAGTTTGTGGTATCTATTATAAGGTATTTATGCCTCTGTAATAGTTTCATTTCGTAAGGCTTAGGCCGATATGTTATGAGGTTGGTTGGAAACTACGAATAAGTTGGAAAGGAGTAATTAACACGATTGTAGTAGGTTCTGTACTGATTGTTTATTGAGTTAAAACAAGGCTTTTTATACAAAAGTTCTATCTTTAATTTTAAGCTATTGCATAGCTTCGATCGCGGGCCTTGAGCGCGGGGACCGAATCCAGAAATTCCGTAACGAAAAAACCTTGACGTTTGTCTCTTTAGTTCAGCAACTCGCCTCTTTGCCGCATTGCAATAGCTTTACCGCGGCAGTCCCCGAGTGCCACACGTCTTTTTTTATTATAATTTAATTGCTTATCTTGTAATTCGATATGCTTGTTTATTTAATAAAATGATAATTTTCTTATCTTTGTTTAGAGTAATCTGATATGTTTGGTATTTGGGAAAATAGAAATCTATTTTCCTTATCTGCTAATCCTCGTCATTGAGTGACGTCTTACAATATTGTATGTACCTACACTACAGATATACGAAGTTGCACGTTTTGGCCACAAAACTCTATTTTCGCATCTCTGCCTAAACTATACAAGATAAAACTATTACATCGGTATTAAAAATTGGTTTTAGTAGACATCACAAACTGTACAATAGATTTTGAAAAAATTCTGTGTTAAACGTAATACCTAATATGATAAAATAGGTGGCGCGGCGCTGTCATATTGGCTCGGGTATGCGCCTTAAAATAAACACTTACCTAATTGGGTGTTGTTAAATTTAAATGAAATGCTGTAAATTGCTGTTGTTAATGTTGCATCTTCAAATGCTGTACATGTAAATTCGGTGTCGTGGTCAAATCGCTCCAATATTATATTAATCGTAATCCTTTTCGCATTATATGGTATAAATAAAATCGATACGTCGCCTGTAAGAAAATCATTACAAAAAATTTTAACTCAACTGGACGAGGATAACTGATCTGAATTTCAGTTGCAAGATTGCCACACATAATGCCCTCCTAGCCGAATTTCGGCCATGGCAGGCGGCCAGACTTAACGAAGACTATAGCCAGGTGCGCAGGACATATTATTAGTGCACAAGTGTGCGCGCAAACACAAATGCACTCTCTATTCCATAACTCTCATAATCCGATGGGACGGCAGACCGACACGAGAGGTTAGGCGCAAGACATACCTACAGATTAACGTGTTTTTCGAGGCACGGGGGTGTAACACCGCCAACTTCCAGACTCAGAGCTGCTACTGTGAATTTTTCTTGCCAGAAAAACCCCAATAAAAACTTTGGCTTGACCCGGGATTTGAACCCAGGACCTGATAATCAGCGGTTGAACCGCTAGACTAAGGGAGTCACACATACTATCAGTACTCAGATACAATCTGTGAGTAAAATTGGATATTTTCTTATAGAAAAATGTCTCTTGTCTTAGTTTTGCTTAATCTTAATTAAAATAAATAGCCGTTTGTTTGTTGGTATTGAATAGGCTCCGAAACCACAAGACCGATTAAAAAAAATCTCTTACCATTAAAAAGCTTACTTTTCAGGGAGTGACATAGGCTATATTTAATCCCGGAACTATGCGGGTGAAACCGCGAGGCACTGCTAGTAAATTAATAGTTATTTTCGAGCGATGCGATTGCGGGCTCGCCACGCGATGACGAAACGTGCAGCCTGCGTTTTGAACATAGACTTATGATCTAGGTATTTGTCATATAGCTGCAAACTATGTATGTCAACAGATCCCAATAACATAAACATAAATTCACATGCTTAGAGTATAAAAACATATAAATGTAAAATATTTATTGAAGAAAGGATTTCAAATCAGCAAGTACTTTCCATCATGTTTCAAAACGTAAACAAGAAAGATAATTTGAGGTTAAATACTGCGGGTTTATCTTTTGTGCAGGAATAAAAAAATCTAATATCCAGCTCCGTCGTCGTCCGTCGACGTGGCGGCGACGCGACGGATCTATTCGTGGCGAGCTCACTGCGTAATCAAATCGCTTAAAAATCTATCGCTAATTGCCAGTTTGATCAGGCTCTTTAGAATCCTTCAGAATTTTAATAATATTCGGTTACTTGACTCTGTTGGCGCAATAGGATAGCGCGTTTATGGAATGACGGAAGCCTTACAGGAGTAGAATGCTGCAGGTTCTACTTCTGTAAATTTTGGGATATGGGGTATTTAATTTTCTTAGAAATAATCAATTGACTAATAGCCCATATCACAAACCTGCCTGTTGTCTCCACGATAATGTATATTTTTCTGATTCCTGCTCGCATGAAATTAAATTATTATCTCCTACATGATAGTAGACAATTTCGTTGTGGTAGCTTTGGTTGTATCTGCGACCTGAAACATAAATAAATTAATAATGCTAGCCAAATCACAAAACATTATCTAGCCCCAAGCTAAGCAGAATGTGTTTTGGGTACCTACCTGATAAATGCAACCTATTAGGTAGCGATCTTCAGTCGCTAACTCGCGCAGGTTAGCGTGCGTTAGTACGCTTACGTGACGCGTTGGGGCGCTTAGGTATGTGACGCATAAACTAAATAATATAGAATAAACTAAATGAAACCAAATTTTAGCACTCTCTAATGTCAGTTCGCGAATTGTAATGTCAATTCGCGTATCAAAATTTATGTTAATCATAAGCGTACTAACGCACGCTAACCTGCGTGAGTTAGCGACTGTAGATCGATAATAGGCGAATAATGAAGAATATTTAATAGAATACATATACATAGATATTTTTATTATACATAGAAACCATCCAGTAGATTATTCAGACTGCATCCGCGTCATCGACACGGAATCTGTTTCAGATTCGCGCGCAATTTAAATAAGCGGTTTTAAATATTAAATTAAACTACTAGAAAAGTAGTTTTCCATAAATAATAAAACATTTCTTCGTAGGGATTACGTAGGGAAAAATTCGAAACAGATCACGTGACATCTAAGGCTTATGTCAAACCCATACATTTTTGGTCTTTTCTAATATCGCTTTCGACATCGATTGTTACATTGTCTAGGCCCTATGTAGTTATATACAGGGTGGGGCAATTTTTTGGCCCCTTCAGGGTAGCTACCGTTTCTTTTGTATTTAAATTTTTTTGTTGTAAGGAACCTTCTGTTATATTTTGAAAAAAAAAATATTGTAATTTTTAGTTTTAAAAAAAAAGTACGGTTCGCCCAAAAAATGACTTTTGTCAAAAAAACAAGTTGGTCTTAATCGACTCTTTTTCCAACCATGAACGCTTTTCCCAAAGTAACATAGCAAATCAAATCGTAAGTTTTAGCAATAATTAAAAAAAAACGATTCCCATACATTCTCTATGAAAAAAAACGAGTAAGTGAAACCATCGTCGTCGTTCGAGCGAACATGGGTAGAGACATAAGACTTCAAATACCCGAGCCAATATGACAGCGATACCTATTTTATCATATTTTTACGTTTATCATAGGAATTTTTAAAAATCCTACGTTCAGTTTGTGGTATCTATTATAAGTTATTGTTTAATACCTCTTTTATAATTTTATCTCATACAGTTTATGAGGGGATACAAAAATAGAGTTTGGTGGCCAAAAAGCGCAACTTCGTATGTCTTCCTAAGCTTTACAAAATGAAACTATTACAGAGGCATTAATAAATAACTTATAATAGATACCACAAACTGAACGTAGGATTTTTAAAACTTGCTGCGTTTAACGTAATAATAATTAAGATAAAATAGTTGGGGGCGCCACTTTCGCTGGTGTATGGGCCTTAAAACAAAAACAATAAAAAGGAGTTACACGTATACGAATTTAAATTAACAACCATTGAATGATTGACATTGTTGCTTTCACTTACTAGTTGTTTCCTAGAAAATGTATGGGAATCGTTTTTTTTTAATTATTGCCAAAAAATAGTGTGTTCCCATATTAATTTTGTTCAGTTCTGACAATGGGATCCATGAAAATTCATAATAAAACTATAAAAAGGTTTATAGTTTTTAAAAACAAAATCAATTATGTGTTTTTAATACTCTCCCTGCGATCACCAATTCACCTGCTAAGCGTGGTGTAAGCTTTATCATACCAAATTATGACAAAGCTCACACTATGTAAAGGCCTGCGTCCAGCAGTGGACCAATATAGAAAGATAATGGTAGGTTTTGACTAAAAACCAGCGCGCTCCTTCACAAATTACCTACTCTACGTTTTTGTGTAGAGCAACAAGCTGAGTCAGGACCTGTTAAACCTACACACACGCGCTCGTTTGCCTGCTGAGGGGGCTACTTAGTACCAACCCAATACTTAGGTAGGTAGCTACCTACCACTTGTGTTAGTTTTAGCTTCCCAATAATTGTTCACTGTGTTTGTTTGTTTTACTTACTAAGTAGTCTTTTGTTTTATTTTATTTTATTTGTAGTGTAGTGTACTTAGTGTTAAATAAATCATTTTCTTTCTTTCTATAATGGTGTAAAGAAATAGACTTACTTGCAACTTCGTCCACACTTTTTACTAAGACGCTTATAACTGGATTGTTATCTGAAATTATGAAAAATAACCACATTGTTTTATTTTTTATTGTATGGACCTATGGGATGTTATTTTGAAGGAGATTCATAACGAAAACATCAGACAGAGAACCAAAGTTTCAACCTCAAAGAATCAGCAAGCTGAAGTGGCAGTGGGCAGGTCATATATTATCTCGCGAAGAACGATGAACGAAATCTCATCAAGGAAATCTAATACTCCATTCCATAGATGATTACATTAATGATGTTAATACTTGGCCGGATGTCGCCCAGTTCTACACCGACAATAGTATGTAAGAACATTAAATTAGTTGTGTTAGACTTAGATATGCAAAGATTGTATTAGTTGATAAGCGATAAACTTGCTAGTGGTTCTTTTTCACTTCTTCCGCTAGTGGACAAAAATTTCTTATTTGATAGTAATAACTATTTATCAAGCTGTTTACATAAAAAAAATTGACTTGTTTATGTGCTTATTTTGTTAGTCTATGATAATAAACGATTTGATTCTGACATTAACCGATAACCGCTCTAGGATAATCGAGTTCTACAACACCGGCATTGTTGTATCTGAGTGGAGACCACAATTCGACAAGTGTAGTGTAGGAAGCCCTCCAGTCTGGTGGGTTGAAGGCACAGAGTTTCTGATATCTGTGGTTAAAGGCCTGCGTAAGACTGCAAGCTTTGTAAATTTAGCGTACATTTAAAGCATAGGCTAACTTAGACAATATGCTATCATATTATACCAAAGTTACAATGTTAAACTGACAATAATGTAACAAGTTTTTTGTAATAACCGACCTTTTTTGTATTGTTGGCTTTGGATCCGGGATGGCACCGACGGCGCATGATATCCTCCATAGCGTTGGTCCACTGTGTATCACCAAAGATCATAGAAATGAGAAACATATATAATTAATTTTGTATTAAAAAACTATAAGCCGACTTAAATTTTTAAAGTTTTTTCATAAATTTTCATGGATCTCGCTATCAGAACTGAACCAAATAAAAATAGGAAGCACCAGCTTTCATATAAAAAAAGAATCATGAAGATCGGACCACCCAGCCAAATGTTCTGAGATAACAAAATATATAAAAAAACAGTTGAATTGAGAACCTCCTCCTTTTTTTGAAGTCGGTTTAAAAAGTCCGGTATTTTGAGATAAGGTACTACAATACTCTTTTTAGCTCCAGCTACAGGGCAAACATTGAAGTTTATCCAACCCTGTTCAAAGTCCAAAGTTACTTTTACTTTCGTTCGTTTGACTCGAGGTGTCGCTTTTGCTCAATTCTAAAGTTAATAATACAATCCACACAGCATCATCTAGCCCCAAGCAATATTCACAGCGAAATCCATCATCAATTGATTAGAATGTTTTAAGAAAATACACTAACATGAACTCATACACCGTGCGGTTTCTATTATAATTTATTTATTCATGCCTCTGTAATAGTTTAATTTTGTAAAGCTTAGGCAGAGATACGAAGTTGCCATTTCTGGCTACCAAATTCTATTTTCGCATCTATACAAGATAAAACTATTACAGAGGTATTAAAAAATAGCTTATACATACCACAAACAGTACGATGGATTTTTAAAATTTCCTATGTTAAACGTAATAATAAAATAAAATAGGTGTAGGCGCCATTTTCACTCATTGATTTTGATTTTTTAGGTTAATAGATAAATGAAAAATATATTATATAACAAAAAAATATATACAATTTTGTACGAACGTTTGTAGTTGAGGTAAAAAACAAAAAGTAAAACCGGCACTTAATTTTTTTTTGGCTCGGGTATGCGCCATAATTTAATATGTATTTTTTCATTTACGAATGCGAATTCACCGGATACCCTGTATGTATGTATATCATCGAAGATGAACAATAATTTGTTTACAATCACTACAAAAGACAACCTCTGTGGCGCGGTGGGCGAAGGTCTGCCTGCGACGCAGGAGGTTGCGGGTTCAATTCCTGCCTCGGGACAAATTTGTGTACGATCTGCAGAAATTTGTTCAGGGCATTCTGGATGTTTTACTATGTATAATAAAAAATATCTATCTATGTTGTTTATTGTATTATGTATATCAGTTATCTAGTACCTACCCATAACACAAGCTCTGCTTAGCTTGGGGCTAGATAATGCTGTGTGAATTGCCCAGCATTATATATTTATTTTATTTATTTAATCCAAATACAATATGTAGGTAGGTACAAGCAATTACAGAAACAGGTGGGGTGCTTAAATATTAGTAAGGTACCGTATGTTCAACATTACTTACTATTTTGCTGTCCAAATGTCCGAGCCTGGCACGATTCACTTGTTTGCAGAGAAATAAAACAAATAATCAAAAATCCATCAAGCAAATCCATAATTAAGAATAGGTAGGTACTTCATTTGTTTGCCGTTTTTTTTTAATATTCACTTTGTTTTAAAACCCACAACATTCCATTAATAAAGTCATACATGTTATGACTTAATAATAATGTGAATTGTTTTCAGTGCAAAATAAGGAAAATTATTGTTACAATTAAATTTAAATATCAGTGTTATGGTGCAGATTAACGGCAGGCAAACGTTCTTTACTAACATCAACTGGTAGATTAAAAAAAAACTGCGCAGCGCGGCTTCGCCTGTTTGATATTTTTATATATTTACTGCACATACCTACTTCAAGGGTAAATATCGTGATTCATTATTCACTTAAAAGTTTATTTATGACTAATTTTAAGTAAATCGAACCAAGGAATCATAATTCGTCTGTATTTTTTAAATTTTTTGTTTGTTACCTCAGATTTTTTGACTGGGTGGTCCGATTTTCATTATTCTTTTTTTATATGCATCCTGGTGCTTCTCGTGTGGTATCATTTTATATTGGTCCGGTTCTGACAATGGGATCCATGAAAATCCATGAAAAAACTATAAAAATTTAAGTCAGTTTATACTTTTTTAAACAAAATTTATTATCCATCTCAAAAGTAGTTGAGTTCGTTGGATACAATTTTTTACACTAAAAAGCGCATAGTTAAGTGTACGACCCAAATATACATAAACAAAGTTCGATTTTGTGTTATTTTTCTTATTCCAGAGTCGGCTAGCAGCTTTATTAATTTGTCAAAGCTGGAAAATAATACAGTTGTGGCTAACTGCAATATCTACTTATTGCATGTTGGTAAATAGCGTTTTTGACCCGTCATCGGCATAGTTCGATCAATGACCTCATCTGGCTTTTTCCAGCGCGTCACTGTGGCAGCCACTCTTCGTGACCATGCGCTCATAGACACCTTCATCCGTTGAGAGCAGCTGATAGGACTGGAGAAATCCGATGTCAAAAATTTCGCATCTGTTGAGCAGACTGTTCGAGTCCGTTTCGGCTGTGCAATTTTGCTGAGATTTTGCTGACGTAGTTTGTTTGAATTTTGGAACCTATTTTTTTCCTGCTCTTACCTACACAAAGTTTAGAGAGGCAAAGTGTGATGGAAACTACCACATGTTCACTCTTTAAACCCCAACACCGACTATTGATCGATTTTAAAGCTATTGCACAGCTTCTTCTATCTATCTCGGGCCTTGAGCGTGGAGACCGAATCCAGAAATTCCGTAACGAAAATAACCTAACACTACTCCGACCGGCACAGCGGTGATACTTTTTAGTTTTGCCATCTATCGATGAATAGCAGAACTTTTAATTGCAATAGCTTTACCGCGGCAGTCCCCGAGTGCCACACGTCTTTTGTTTTTAATCTTTGTTTTGTGAAAAATAAAATGGAAAGGCGTGTTTTTTATTGATTGTGTATATTGTCCCTGTATTGCGGTAAATAAAATAATAAAAATGTCCGAGTTTAAAATAAAAAACAGTCTAGGACATACAATTTCAAGCCCTCGCGTGCGTTCAGCCGCCATTTTCAACAAAGACTTTTCAAATCTCTTAGCTTATTTCATAACGATGTATGATACACATAAAGCTCCCTAAAAACTTTAGAGATATCGTTATTTTAATCACACGCAGCGCTATCGCACGTGAGAAGCCAGAATTGCCGCCACAACCAGGGAATTTACGCACAAATGGTCGCCACAATTGAAACGGACTTCAGGTCTCAAATACACGGACGTCGGCAAGTTGCCGATTGCCGTCGACCGTGGTACGAACGGATCGGGCCGAAATTTTAATTAATTTACTGCATACAGGTGGTTCTAGGCCTGGAATAGCACATATGCTAATTTTTATCCCATAAATCAGTTCCCGTGGGATAGTTGTGCGAAGCCGCGGGGCGCAGATAGTACAAAATAATAACAAGCGAATCAAAAATTTTGCTGTAAGTACTTAAGGGCGCTACGTGGTAAATTGCTCAATACGGTCTAATTCTAATTCTAAGTGGGCGAACTGGAATCTGCAGGGGCATTATAATTCGATTACGTTAATGATGTTAATGCTTGGCCGGATGTCGCCCAGTTCCACACCGACAATAGTATGTTAGACCAGTTAGACTTAGATAAGCTACGATTGTATTAGTTTATAAGCTTGCTAATGGTTTCTTTTTCACTTCTTCGTGGACAAAAAAATGAAGTTAGAGTCAATTGCACCTTATTTCTTGTTTGATAGTAATAACTATTTATCAAGCTGTTTAAATATTTAAAAAAATGACTTGTCTCAGTGCTTATTTTGTAAGTCTAAAGAAATAAACGATTTGACTCTGACTCTGACTTGTCGGAAAGGCCGTCGAATTCGATATCGGAAACTTTTAACACATCTAAATAGCGTTCTAACGTTCCGTCGGAATATAATTCAAAATCGAATCTGACGTTTTCACTTCGGAAACGAATCGAATTAATTAAAATACCCCTTAGTGTGTCTACCATGAGTTGTCACAGTTAAATCGCCTGACGTTACTACAGTACTTACGTAAATACGCATATAGTTATCCACAGCGCATTTTAGTACCCAACTATCCGCTAGAGACGCTTTAGAAGTTTCCATACATTTTTTTAACTACAGTCGCTAGCGAGTATAGATTGTCAAAACTCATGGTAGATACACTGCACTGACATCTCGCATGGGAGTGTTTTGAGCATTTTCCCCAGAGTTTATATAGAAAACTCGATGATTGTCCCCCTGCCTAAACAGGCTAACCTAACCAGCCCAGCTCCTTGAAGTACCGGAGCGGGACCTTTGGCGATTGACAGCTTCGTTTCAGCATTCCTGTAGGTGTGGATGTGTTTGATGCCTCTATGAGGCTCCTCAGTCCCGTCTTCAGTCTGGCCTCCTCTGTGGCCGTGCAGTGTAACACAACGTGTTCCACAGTCTCTTCCTCCTAGAGACAGCCACGGCACAGGCTGTCTGTGGCTCTATACGGTCTTCACCGTATTAAATATATCTCTCAAACTTATTAAACGTATTATGATATACATTGTACACGATAAAATATTTCGTTTTACAGTATTTTGTATGGTTTTGTAATAAATTACCTTTGAAAATACAATAAACAATGCGCGGGATTTTAACTCTAACAGTAAACAGGGAATACTAAATGAAAAAAAAACTACTGCTTCAATATAAAATACAGATTTTTCTTGACACGAAAAAAGATAATCTAAAGATTTTAATTAGATCGTATTTATTATTAGATTCAGTTGGTACATAAAACCCCAATAAAACTCTTTTATGTTCAGCGCCCTGCGGAAAGATTGTAGCAAATTTATTATTTTTTCAATTATTTTTCCAAAAACTCCAAACTTTTTGGTCATGCATTATATGATATTGGTTTTATTTCGTGATTATATTTAATACTTCTAGAATATATTTAAATAGCATACCTATAGGTACGTGCCAATTATGGCAGCGCATCTTATTATAACTGACTTCAAAAAAGGAGGAGGTTCTCAAATCGACTGTATATTTTTTGTTTGTTACCTGAGAACTTTTGACTGGGTGGTCCGATTTTCATGATTCTTTTTTAAATGAAAGCTTCCCGTCTGGCCCCATTTTAATTTCGTTCAGTTCTGATCATGGGATACATGGAAATCCATGAAAAAACTATAAAAATTTAAGTCGTTTTATAGTTTTTAAAACAAAATTAATTATATCATATTAACGTTTTACACGGGATTTTTTAAAAATCGATCGTACAGTGTGGTATCTATTTATGAGTTATATTTAATGCCTCTGTAATACTCGTAGTTTTATTTTGTAAAACAGGCAGAGATACGAAATTGCCCTCTGTGGCCTAAAAACTCTATTTTCGCATATCTGCTTATGCCTAAACGTAACAAAATAAAACTATTACAGACGTATTAAAAAAAGCTTATAATTAGTATCATAAACTTTACGATGGATTTTTAAAATTTCCTGTGTTAAACGTAGATATATGATAAAATAGGGGCCTCATTGGCTCGGGTATGCGCCTTAGTAAATAAATATTATCTACCTATATTCGAAGCTGCTTGTATAGAGTCTATTTTCAATTACTTTATGAATAAGTAGGTGTAGAAATTAGTCTCATACAGTAAAATTTTGCATACTAGACGATAACCTTCTAGTATGTTTAGATTTTGAAGTTTGCAAAGAGAGAAATAGCTGCATTAGGACATGATTTTAATTATTTAAGTTCCAGCATGTTTACATACTCTAAATTACCCTAAATGCAATTATCAAAAGCAAAAAAAACCTCTTTCGTGCACCAATTCAAGGGTAAGTATTGTTGTACCTCTAAAAATTACTTTCCCGTTTCGTGGTAAATAAAATATAATTAACTTTGTTTCAAAAATATAATTAATTTTCGTTACAGCTATATAGGTTATGATAATTATAACTACCTTATCTAAGACTAAGAGCTGTTAAAGCATTGTCGCATTTATATTAAGGGGCATACCCGAGTCATAGTGGCGCCACCACTACGACTCGGTATCATGTACGATGGTTTCTAAAATTGCCTGTGTTAAACGTAATAATAATATGATGAAATAGGTGGTAGCGCCACATTGGCTCGGGTATGCGCCTTAAATAGAGTCGATATAAAATAGTAGATACACTGTCCGAGGAAACCCTACAAAAAGCAGTCTACATTGTCAGTAATTGGTAATAATCGAACCCCAAAGCTTGTATTATGGGTACTAGATAACTGATAATACATAATACAATACACTACATAGATAGATATTTTTTATTATACATAGAAAACATAAAAAAAAACTTGTCTATAAAATATATAAACATCCAGGACGCCCTGAATCTGCATATCGTACAAACATTTATCCCGAGGCGGGAATCGAACTGGCAACCTGCATCGCAGGCGGACCTTCGCCCACCGCGCCACAGAGGTCGTCACCATAGGTAGAACAGATCTAGTTTCCTTTTTCGCAAAGAATTAATAAGTCTTGTTGACAAATAAATAAATAAATAATGCTGGACAATTCACACAGCATCATCTAGCCCCAGGCTAAGCAGAGCTTGTGTTATGGGTACTAGATAACTAATTTACATAATATAATACACTACATAGATAGATTTTATTTTATTATACATAGAAAACATTCAGAACGCCCTGAACATAATATACACAGATACAGATAATATATGATTTAGAGTCTTATTTAAGTAAGTAAGCACTAATTAAAATTAAAAAGTAAAAGTATAATATTAATTAAAAATTGCAATAAGTAAAAGTAACACGAATAACCATTAAAATATTCTTAAATATCAAAACAATGCAATTTTATAAAATGTGAATTTCAAAAATTAATTCATGAACTTTTAAGAGTGAGAGACTTAACATAATCTAACATAAATAATTACTAAATAATGCAAAGTACTAAATAATGGGGGGGAGGGGTAGTGCCGATAATCAGTTTGCTGCCCCCGGTGGATATCCCTTAGTCGCCTCTTACGACACCCACGGGAAGAGATGAGGTGGTGCAAATTCTAAGCCAGCACCACACAGGAGCTTCCGTGTCATGGCCGCTAATGTCCAACTCACGCCGGGGATGTCATAATCGGCGACTAAAAGCTGTTAAAGCATTGTCGCATTTATATTAAAGGCACATACCCGAGTCATAGTGGAGCCACTACGACTCGGTATCACAAAATGTACGATGGTTTTTAAAATTGCCTGTGTTAAACGTAATTATAATAATATGATGAAATAGGTGGTAGCGCCACATTGGCTCGGGTATGCGCCTTAAATGGGGTCGATATAAAAACGTCATGATCTAATCGTCACTGCTGTGAGCCGTAAAATAGTACTAATATGAATATAAAAAATAATGTTAATTTATGATTTACAAAATAAAACATCGAAAGGACAACCTTTTACAAAGAATAGTTGATCCACCCACATACACTCTCCGAGGAAACCATAGAAAAAGCAGCTTTCCGTCTGTGCATTGTTTTGAACCTACAGCACGAATACATGTTGGCCAAGCTAAGGCCAACGCAAGCGTAGGCAAATCGATACAAGGCAACTGCCACCGTCTACAGGTTTGGCAACTATTTAACCACAAACAACACAAACATGTGGACACGATTGGCCGAGCGCAGGCAAGCGCCTTTGATTTGTGCAGAAAAACCGACAGGGCGGCGCGGCGGCGCCGAAGTGAGGCAAGTGGCCGCGAGCGACTGCGAGCGGTAACAAGTCACTGCAAATGACCTCTAGGTATACATGTTGGCGCTTGTATTCACTCGACCAGCTAGGCGAGCGATACCGAGCGATGGCAAGGCAATGCAAACGTGCCGTCTACACGTTGGCGCTTTTACTCGACAAAGTTGGGCCAATATGTATTGTAGTGTGTGCTGATAAGTAACCATGTTATGTCTCTGCATGGAAAAGAAAAAGATAATACTAGCTCGCTGAATGAAGCAAACATAACGCCTGTAGACATTGATTTATTAAAAACGAAGATGAGGTACTGGTTGCTCGAAAGTGGCAACCTCAAATTGTGTAAAATTGTGTTCTCCCACATCAGTCACCGTCTGACCGGCGGCACGGGCGGTCGTGATTCGCGTGAAATATTGTTGTCTCAGTCTCACTTTGGTCCTAGATACGTCTTTCCGTCGTTGTTCTTCTTTGTATTGCACAGGACTGTGACCGTATGTGTTTGCGTGTAGTTGTAATACATGCCACTTTTTGAGCAAGCGCTGGGAGAACGTAACCTATCTCCCTTTTTAAATCAATGCCTGTAGATATTAAAATACAGGATGAAGCCGCGTGCTATATTCTAGTAAAGTCTGTTCAAAAAGAGAAGAGTCGTGGCGTTACGGTGAACTAACACTTTTAGTCGTACTGCAATGACAGAGCAGTATTGTCAACGGAACACAAGTTGTCAATTGGCACACGAACACCCTCAATTCTCACGACTCTTCTCTTTTTGAACAGACTCTACCTATTATCATTAAAATCATCCATCTTCATCATGCGATGTCTTTTTGAATGTCCGATGAGACCAGACGACGACGTGGAGCTGAAAAAGGAAAAAATAATAAATTCAAACCCAATTTAGATCACAAATAAAATGTGACCAAATACACAAAAATCTAATCATCTTTTTGTAATTTGTATCTTTTAAACCTTTTTTTTTTAATTTTATAGTCCTTTAGATCTTTGATCAGGTATTTCGCGGCCGGCGAAAACTTTGATCGATGCCTGTATAGTCTTATAATATCTATGTCTTAGGTAGAAAATTAAATACCTATGAACAGTTTTTTGACAATAATCGTAACACTTAAGTAGAGACCTAGTTTAGAACGCTTGGTGGATGGCGCGTTGATGATTACGATGATTACTTTATATTTTATAGGCATTGTTCAACTTCGTGCAGGCTTTGGGGAAAAAATCCATTGTCAATATACATAATTTCAATTGTTGCCGAATAATTTCCGACTGGTATCTCCGTAGGCAATTCATCTGCCGAAAGATATATCTGGCCTATGCAGTATATACCTCCATAAAATCAGCTTGAAATATTCTAACTTAACGAACAATAATTATTACTCGTTTACTGATGAAAACATCCGGTTAATAAATAATCTTTTAAAAAAGGCATATTTATTCGTCTAGATTTTTTATGGCCTCGAGACTCTAGTAACCGATTTATTAGATACCAAATAACAAATCGTTCCTTTTTATTTTTATTAGAAAAATGTTATTATTCTGTTAAACAATTTGAAACAGAGAAACAAAAATGATGAAGAACGGACGTCGGCGGCTCAGCGTTCAAGAAGATGTACCTATATGGAATTTTGTTTTTATTACTCTAAACATTAGTGCCTGAACGGTGTGGTCCCTAAATGCTACGTACTTTTGAATGACTGACAAAAATTCTGAAAATAGTATGACAAAAATTCTGGCTTCTTTGTTTCTTAGTTTCTAATTTCAAATCCAATGTATTACTTTTAATTATGCTTGAAAATAAATTTATAATATTTGATAAATGTATTTTAATGTTTTGACCATGTATTCGAACTCAAGTTTGCAGTGCCCTTCCAGGGTGCATGTACATAATTACAACTAATTCACTTAGACTTATGAATGAATTGTACATGTAAGCAAAATAAATGAAATATGTATGAAATGTAAAAAGTAATTCTCTCTGACAAGTCAATTATTTTCTCTCTGAGAATTTTTTACTGACGTGTATTGTGTCTACTTTCAACCCTCGCTTTACTTGTATATTTCTAATGTCCTGTATGTAATTATGTATGAGTATAATATGTAGTCTTAAGATATTGCTGTATGGTTCGAACCTAGTGGATTTGCTGAAAAAAAACTATGCCGAGATCTTAGTAATCACGGGATCCTTGGTTGTAAAAACATACGATAAAAAAAACATGAAAGTGCACTGTTTTGCACTTATTTTGCTCTAGATCTCAGGAACTCAGCGGTCTATAGTAAAGGTTTTAGTTTTGATTCGTAGGTCACTACTAATTCTTTGATTCCTCTGTTGGATTTTTCATAAGTGGAGTAGTTTTCTTGTAAATACATTATTTTTTCGCCTACGCCGTTCAAAAAACGTATACTCTGTCCCGCTCCGAACGCCAAATCCTATGAATATCTTTTTTAAAAAATGGCGCGCAATGTGCACTCTTAAGCCCCTTGGTTTTACTACACATTTGCAAGGAGATACATCATTTCACCAGGGAAGACATGTTACTTCTTAGGTACCCTAGAAAAACGCATACAAGCGAGTAATATAAAATTTAAAAGTGATAGCTTACGCTGTGTTGGACGATTCGTATTGACTCCCAACCTCCAAATCCGCCACTCGTACGGTGTATCATAATGTATGTATTTTTTGTTTTCTGTAAATTTAAAATAACTTGTGTAACCATGTTAGTATCGTTTCTTTAAAGTGGTTTTCCAAAAATAACCGGAGCAAGATGGAACGATGCGAAACAGCCCGTAATCAATAAAAATACTCATCCTACTAATATTATAAACGCGAAAGTTTGTAAACATGTCTGTATGTATGTTTGTTGCTCTTTCACGCAAAACTTCTTAACGGATCGGGCTGAAATTTGACATACAGGTATTTCTAGGCCTGGAATGCATGGGCACATACTTTTATGGCATAAATTAGTTTCCGTGGGATAGGAGTGCGAAGCCACGGGAAGCAGCTAGTATAAAATAATTGAATTCATCTAGTTATCGATAAAGCTCCCCAACGAACGTGTAGGTCATCAATACAATACTTATATATAAATAAATAGATTACCTACTGGACGTACAAAGAAATTATGAAGAACCAAGAAACGAGTGTAAAAATAAAAAGAAAGCTTTATAACACATGCATGCTTCCGGTACTAATATATGGATGTCAGTCACTTATACAATAAAGAAAGTAAAATGGAGATGGACAGGACACACTCTACGCGGCTCGGATAAATGGAGCAAAACCATAACAAACTGGTATCCGATAGACAAAAAGAGGAAACGTGGAAGACAATACAAAAGATGGGAAGATGAAATAAGAGAGACTGCAGGACCGACTTGGTCTAGAACTGCACGAGCTAGGGAGGAATGGAAGCAGTTGGAAGAGGCCTTTGCCAACACTGGGCAAACAGATATTATAGAGGTTGTCGATGTCTAAACTTAAACAAATTGTAAACATAGTTTTAAGTATCTCAATAAAGGCTTTTATTATTATTATTATTAAATAGATTACCTTCAAGTTCTTCAGCAGGCAGCGGACAGGGCGCCCTCTGAGAAACATCGTTAGCTGAAATAAGATAAATAAACATGGAAATATTCCTTAAGATATTTTAAAAAGCCATTTTCGATATTATTACTATACTTATATTAAATTTATGAAATATATATAAACATATTATTATGAAATATATGTATGTACGTCGTGCATATAAACCAACTTTATTAATGCTGATTACCTTTAATGAGCAAGGGTGAGGATGACGTAACTGACGAGCATACGAGAATCCAGTTTTGTAGTATGACATATAAACAAACTTTATTGATGCTGATTACCTTTAGTGAGCATGGAATGGCATCTAAGGGTGACGATGAAGTAACTTACGAGAATCAACAATTTCGTAGTACGGTTCGTCAACGTTGGGTTTCGGGAGACCTTGATCCAGCACTCGTGCTTTCTTAAGCCGTCGTCGTCTTTGAACCAGCACTGGAAATTATTCAACATCGACATTATGACACACACGAAGAAGACACTATCAGTCGTTTAAGTATAGTAAAATTCATGGTCGCGCTGCCACCTATTTTATATTATAATTTCAAAAATCCATTGTACAGTTTGTGATACCTATTATAACTATTACAGAGGTATTCAAAAATAAGTAAATACCACAAACTATACGATGGGCTTCTTAAATTTACGTAATAATATGATAAAATAAGTGGCTCTTGAATATTGGTATGCGCCTTAACGGCACAGCACAGTTAGTCATTATTGCCACCGCTACAGGGAGCTGCAGATGTGTAAGTGCGGCAATGGGCTATGAAAGTGTTAAGCTGTGGGGTGTCGGGAGTGTGTAGGAAATCAGCGATTGTATATAAGCAGAGACCGCAGCGTTTCCAAAAGCGGTTTTAGCGCTAGTGGGTTCCCTCAACCGTAACCTCAACAGCCGTTATTTATCCTCCCCTGATAAAACCTTTATTTCTTTATTTATTGAAAAAAGGTTTACCAACCACATACATATCAATCACTTACAAAAACCTAAAATTAGGTTCTGTTCTGATACGCATGTTACTTACAGGTAAACACGACATTTGTATGAATTACCTTCACAAATCTATAGGTTAAGAAAAACTTTAAATTTTATATAATAAAAACCTTATTGGCTTTTGTCTCATAGGGGTTAGTACCCATAATCCCTACGCTGGGCATGCGGGTTGGGGATCGCAGTTCGGTGGAAGAATTGTTCTCCAGGGGGCGCTACGCTACTACCCGCCTCCGACGGATATCCCTTAGTCGAGTCTTACGACCTCCGCTGGTAGAGCTGGGGTGGTGCAATGCACGGCACTCTAGTGCGCTAGTGCGTTTAGGTTTCTTTAAATAAATGGCTTCATGTCATTGATTAATTAAAAAGGGAAAGATATGTTACGTTCTCCCAGCAGCGCTTACTCGAAAATTGGCATGTGTTACAACTACACGCAAACACATACGCTCACAGTTATATTTCCGGTCCTGTGCAATACAAAGACGGAAAGACGTTAAGGCGCATACCCGAGCCAATCTGACAGCAATTCCTGCCTCACTTGGCACGCGGAGCTCGAAGTGACAACATCTCTGGTGGGACTCTGCCGTTGTTGTTTGGCGCTCTCAGTGTCAAGATCGAGTGGTGTGGTGTCCTGATGATGTCTCGTGGAGAGACGAAACTAGTTGACGACTTGCTTTGATAAGTGTTCTTTCATTTTGTATGAATGTACAATTTGTTAGATTTTATCGCAGAAGGTTTTTTTCGCGGAATTGTTACTAAATATTTTTCATTCTTATATTAGCAATTCCTATTTTATCATATTTTTAATTTATCATAGGAATTTTTAAAAATCCTACGTTCAGTTTGTGGTATCTATTATAAGCTAATTTTTAATACCTCTTTTATAATTTTATCTCATATAGATTAGGAGGAGATGCAAAAATAGAGTTTGGTGGCCAAAAAGCGCAACTTCGTACCTATCTCTTCCTAAGCTTTACAAAATGAAACTATTACAGAGGCATTAATAATAGATACCACAAACTGAACGTAGGATTTTCGTTCAACGTAATAATAAGATATAATAGTTGGGGGCGCCACTTTCGCTGGTGTATGGGCCTTAACCCTTCAACATCGATTAAGACATAATGTCTTACTCCCGAAGTGGTCCGTCAGCATCGATTAAGACATATGTCTCACTACTTTGTAAGCCATATGGCTTTAAGAGTATGGTGGAGGGTAGCTCGGCGCAGACAGTCGGAATAAACGCACGTTGCCGAATGACTGCCTATTATTTCTGCTTCTGCCCCTAATCTAAATAGATACTTTTCAGTTACTACTGAAACATTTATTGAGCTATCTAAAACAGAACTAGTATTTTCCAAACATAATAAATTGTGAACTGTTGTTGATCCGTGAAGGGAGAGCACTGGTGACCATACAGGTTTTATTAACCTTTTCAGGCACCAGTCTCTCACAAAACTGGTTAACATTAGAGTGAATCACTATCCTGCAAACATAACCTTTGTATTTATAAATATTGCTTAACCTTTGTAAGAGTAATAAATGATTTTATTATTATTGTTATTATTTATTTTTAGTTCAATTAAGATTTTAATAGGAACACGAGTATAATAGTCGCTAGTTATTATAATCATTATCGGCACCCACCAGTCTGTGCCGTAGTTCACCTTCAGGGCTCCATAGATTTTCCCACCCTGTATATAAATGAATCCCCATTTCCCTTGGTCACGGGCTCACGGCATTACGCGTGAACGATGGACCAATTTAGCTAATTCTTTTTTTTTTGTTTTGTTTGTTATGGTAAGGAGAGGGTTCTCATGATTACCTTTAATAAAAAATTTTTTTATGGTTCCTTAGCCCCAGCATTATATTAATTATTTAAAGTTTTGTTTAAACTTCCGTACCTATAGCACAGACTTATATTAACACAATAAGTCCATCTGATTTAGATAATGGAATATACTAGATACACAATGTTTTTCTTTATCTTATTCATGTTTTTTTTCTTTATTATTGTATTTTCCTCGAGTAAAAGTATCTTTTCTAGTGCCTTAAACTATTGGTCTCGGAACTAAGTTAAAGTTAGTGCTATCGTTAATAAGTTATCCATATAATTAAGTTTCGATAACAAGTTAGTGTTATGGGTAAAACCCCGTAGGTATTATTTACCTTCAACTTCTTTGTTCGGCATTGTCACTGGTTCACTAGAGTCATTTGTCGGCGTTACTTTTGTTAGTTTGTCTGAAAATCACAATTACGTATACTTAAGTAATGAATATTTATTAAATATAAACACTAGAGGACATTGGGTGGTAAGAATAGCAGTCCTAAACTAAATTGCATTGATTGCATGAAGAAATATTATAAGATTAGCTTTTGTTGATAAATCAAACTTTTTGCCACGACGACGGCCGCAAAGCTGAAGTTCAAATGCATTATTTTCCTAATTAAACCACGTTGACTGGTATCAGTGTGTAAATTATTGAAAAACATACCTGACCCAAATTGGATGGGCAGGCAAATAATAAATCTTCTTTTCGTTCGTACAAACCTTTTTCTGATGTCTTATCTTTTTCTGGTTTTAGATAATCCATTTTAGTTACACGTCGTCTGATGTACATTTCAGACGGGTCAGTTGCAATAATATCTTTGTGTATGCAAACTTTTGTAGTATCATCTGGGTACGTTGATGAATATTTATGAAGTTCATCATCTATGATCACATACGGCACAGCTGAAAAATTTATTATTTTATTTTAGATCTTGTTTTATAAGACGCACAAAACATATTACTACCACCATAAATTTAAATCGTTAGATACGCCCTGACCACTATAAACTGTAGCAATGTTTTGAAATGTGTCGCATCATGTCCAAAACCTGTGCAATTTACACAAACAAAACAAGCGTACTGAGAAAATAGTGTCATCTCTTTTTCTCACACATTAGTTGCAAACACTACTTTCTCTTTCGTGCACCCGCCATTTAAATTTGTTATTATAGTCATTTTTGACATTGCGGACGATAAAATAAAAGTTATTTCATTAACTCGCAATACCTAAGAGCGGCCGTACACGGACTGCTGGAGCAGTTAGCGGCTGAGCGAAGTACACGGACCGCTCGAGCGGTCGGCGTCGACTGCTCAAGCGGTCGGCTTCGACTGCTCGGGCGGTCGGTTGTTAACTGCTCGGGCGGTCGGTTGTTAACTGCTGGAGCTACGCTACCAACCAGGCCGCAAAGGGCGGGGGGAGGGAAGTCGGAGAGCTGTCGACTGCTCTAGCGCAGTCAACGGCTCAAGCAGTCGGTGTATGCCTCGCAACAGCTCGCGAGCGGTCGACTGCACGATGGAATTTCGTCATGCAGTTGACTGCTTGAAGCGGTCGCGACTGCTTGAGCAGTCGTGTGTACGGCAGCGAATGCCTGAGTATAGTTCACCGCGCGGTCGCAGCTTTAAGCAGTCGGTCTCAACTGCTTGAAGCAGTCCGTGTACGGCCGCCCTAAGAGTGAATACCTCTGTCTTTGTTTGTGTTTCTAGAATTGTTGTTGTGCTTTCGAAAGGCACACGTCATTTTGTGAAGCTATAAACTGCTTGCAAACGTCCTTCACAACACGTCCGGCTATCACTGTGCTTAGATATAAACTGAGTCCAAGTTTATGCATGCGTAAGGTTCGACTTGGACACAACACGGTGCAGTCTCACTGCGGTAAGGGCATATCTAACGATTTAAATATAATAAAACAAGAGAGAGAGAGAGAGAGAGGGAGATAGAGGGAGTGTGTATCTTTTAATAATGTAGTTCATAACCTCTACATTATTAAATGGTTGTTATGTTACTACTTAAATTTATTTGTAACACAATGCATACAAAATATCATGTTAATTTATCAAGGATAATTGGGTTATAAAAAAACCATAAACCGACTTTAATTTTATGGTTTTGTCAGAACTGGGGCAAATCGAAATGGGACATGGGACCACACGGGAAGCACCATCTTTCAAATAAAAAAAAATCTTCAAAATCGGATCACTCAGTCAAAATTTCTAAGGTAACAAACATAACAAAAAAACCAGTTGAATTGAGAACCTCCTATTTGAAGTCGGTTAAAAATATGTAGATCAAACGTAAAAGTATTTAAAACGTATTTAAAGTAGTTTTTGGCAAACAAAAGTATAATAATAGAATTTTTTGCCTATTTATTATATTAGATTTAAAGCCCGAGGCAATAAGATTATGCCGTGTAGCTTACAATACTCACAAAAAATTACATAAAATACGGACGGTTCGTCTCTTCCCAGTAGTTCTGTGCAGTTCTTTACAGTAGGTACCTAACCTACTACAGCACAGAACTACTCAACTGTGTATGTCCTGTCTGTGTCCCAATAGAGAGAAGGAAGGGTGACGGAAGATTGGAGTCGGCGAGTGTGTGGAATGAAATGAACACTGAGCTCGCCGGCTATGTATGGGAGGAAGAGGGGACGCCAGTCGGATCGCGGTAGGTCTAAGGTTCGGCGAAAATGGCGAAAAAGGGTCACCGGAGAGGTTTTTTAGTGGGTATAGCGTCCTTCTCAGGGCGAAGAGTCCCACATAATTCTTGTTTATCTCCCAGATCAGCCTATTCGTAAATGAAATTTACCTCGCCGAATAAAGTACAGAACTACTGGGAAATCATTATTGACTATCGAATAAGCGCGATTTTTGTGTACTTACCTTGACTACTTAACAAGCATTGAGAATCAGTCGTCAAATTCAGTCTTGCAGGGTATGTATTACCGACGAAATCTAAAATGTTTTAAAATTAAGATAATTCATAGTAGTTAAATAATAATTTTGAACGATATTTCATTGTGATTTTACGTGGTATACACGTAAAACAGAAAAAGTTATACACGTGGATACCACGTAAAAAGGCTAGTCAAGGCTCCCTCGAACTATTAGCGCCCTCGCTACGCTCGGGCCTCAATGACTTACTTTCACATGAGGTAAACTCTTTGCTTTTATCACGAATACAAGATAAAACAAGTAAAATAAATAAGTACCTAGTACAAAGTAAAAATAAGTAAGTAATAAATAGCTATATGCTATAAAAAAATACTGATCCATGTCAATACCAGTCAATAATTAATTACCTACACAGCCTCACCAATGACCGTAGCATAGATTACTCACTTTGGAAAGCTACAAAGAACATGAAACAACCTATTACCCAGATCCCACCAATAATAAAATCAAAATAAAATTTTGAAAAACCCACGACGGGTATGTAATCTAAAAAGGAAGAAATAATTTTTACAAAACCCCCGACTAAATGGAATTAAAAAAGACAATTAAATTACCTTTAGTTACAATTGTAGCTTCCTAATTTTTTTCACCTATCCATTACTACAAAGCCAAAAAAATCCGTCGGGGGGGCTGCAGCCAACAGGTATCTATACGTTTTTTCAATTGTAAATTCAACATATAGTTCAAATTTGTTTCTATTAATTGACTGTATGAGATAATCTTTGTACCTAGTCATTTAAATTCAGGAACCTCAACCTCAACAGCCTGGATTGGTCCACTGCTGTACTGACCACTGATAAACGCCTTATTGACGTTTATCTCATGGGGGTAGCCCAGCGCTGCACTGGGTACCGAAAAATTCAGAAAATACATAGATGGCAATTGGCAATGGCAGCCCCCCCGACGGATTTTTTTGGCTTTGTAGTAATGGATAGGTGAAAAAAATTAGGAAGCTACAATTGTAACTAGAGGTAATTTAACTGTCTTTTTTAATTCCATTTAGTCGGGGGTTTTGCAAAAATTATTTCTTCCTTTTTAGATTACATACCCGTCGTGGGTTTTTCAAAATTTTATTTTGATTTTATTTTAAACTTTTTAGAGATTTTCTACTTTACTTACAGCCAATTTTTCGAATTCAGATCATCCTTTTCATTAATTAATCATAGGCCAAGCCTTTTTGTATTTATTTTATTATGTATATCAAGAATAAATGTTTTATTTGTATCACACGGCGGCGTTTCTTTTCATTTTATTTAACAAGGAAGCAAGTTTCAGAGTCAATAAAGTCGGTCACCTAGCAACGCACCGCGTTGCCTAGGAACGGAGTGTGTTGCCAAACACGGTTATAAAGGTACATAAATATTTTTTTTAAACGTCGATTACAGCGCCCATTGGTGAGCAAATACCATAAAACTTTGCTAAGAACCATCACCAATGAACCCCATACCTTTTACAGAAAACTGTGTCTCAATCAATCAAACCGTTCTGGAGATAATCGGCAACATTGGTTTTCACAGAATACACATACAACAGCGCCCCCTGGTGAATGAAGACCATAACAACTAGCGTAAAATCATCGCCACCAAATTTCAAACCCGAAACTGAAAACCGCACCTTAATCGGTCAAGCCGTTTTGGAGATAATTGGGAATATTGCGTGTTGCACATACATACATACATACATACATACATACATACATACATACATACATACATACATACAAACAACATCACACCCTAAACGCATATACCGTCTCCGTTCCGTCGCGGGTAAAAACAGGACCTGGAGAATGGGTCGTAAGCAATGAGCAAAAAGCCGTGGTGTTTGCAGAACACCTTGAGAAAATCTTCACCCCATACGAAGGTCAAGAAAATATTAACATTGACGTACCTGATATTTGCAACGAAAATCTAGACATAAAGCTTGTTTCACCTAGAGAAGTCTGGAGCGAAATAAAACTAAAGAAAATATCCTGGGTTCGATCTAATCTCAGGAGCCATTCTGCACGAGTTACCAAGAAAAGCCTTGGTTAAACTTGCAAATCTTATTAACGCTGCGTTCAGACTAAAATATGTACCAGATCTTTGGAAAATTGGGGAAGTAATAGGTAATGATAGCAAAGCCAGGAAAACCACCTCAGGAAGCAGCATCTTACAGGCCAAATTCTCTGCCGCCTATTTGAAAAGCTATTTCTAAAAAGACTTGAGCTATTATTAGAAACTACAAAACTTATTCCAGAACACTAATTTGGATTTAGAGAACGATACTCCACGCTGGATCACAGTCCACAGAATTACCACTCTGATCGAAAAAACAAATGTGGCAATCATACAAAGATTCCAGAATAAAGTACTTAGGGCAATCGTTAATGCTTCTTGGTACGTAAGTAATGGCAATCTTCATCGGGACCTCAAGATTGAATTCGCCGATAAAATAATATAAAAATACACAGAGGCTCATGAACAGAGGCTTCTTCATCATGTGAACGTCGAGGCTATCCAGCTCCTCGACAACACGGACATAGTGAGAACGCTCAAAAAAACTAAACCATTTGAGTAAGTGTAGTGTTAGTTATAGTGTAAGTGCATAAGTGCTAGTTTTAAAGAACACATGAAGAAAGTGTCTCCCCCTTAAATAGAGACAATAAGAAAAGTGCCGATGGACACGTTCTTAGTGATATGTTTTTATAAAATTAAGTTGAAACAAAATTACCCTAATAATAATCTAAATACACTAGAATAAATAATGTTATCCTAGTGTATTTAACCTAGGTATGTGTGCTAGAAAATATAAAAATAAAAAAATGTTTTTTTAAAACAAACACTTACGTTAAAACTTTTAAATCCATCATGGTTATTAATACTAAACTTATTTACAACGATATTACTTAACTTATTTACAAAGACTAAAAAAGAGGGTAGATCGATATATCGGCCAATAATAACTCACTCGCAAGACATTCAGTTATTCCGTGATCATGGCGCATGAAACTGTGCCGAAATATTGGAAAACTCAAAATTCAAATCATGGTAAAAAAAACACTTACGTATTGAATGATTACGGATGTAAAATTTGAATGAAATGTCGGTAACTGATTTTGTCAATGTTGGATCTTCAAATGCTGTACATGTGAATTTAGTGTCGTGGTCGAATCGATCCAATGTTATATTGATCGCGATCTTTTTCGCTTTATATGGTGGAAAAAGAACCAATGCGTCGTCTGAAAACAAAAACAATTACAATATTCACGAAAAGAAGTGAACGCATTTTCTAATTTTTTTTTTGCTGTGCGTCTATAAGCTCGAAATTGGTTTGCTGCAATGCATGGTAAAAATTGAGAGAATAACTTATTATCTTTGATTTTATGACTAGTTTTCATAATGGATTATGTATTTAATTCATTTACAAACGCGATGCGGTTGCAAGCACCCCGCCGCGCCGCCGCACGGTGGTCCCGAATCGCAAAAAGAGGACATAGGATTTTTTTTTCGAATTTCGTTATTCTGATTTCGCCATTCGATAACTCTACCAAAACTAAGAAACTCTTGTTCTATTAAACTTTTGGCTAGGCCTTATAGTGCAGGAGTTAAAGGCAAAAAACTGCTTTTTTTGTATGGGAGGCAACCTTAAAAGTTGAATAAGTACCCGTGCTTCACCTTGTTTCGATCTGAATTTTTTATATATTGTTTGTGGCATTATTTGGCATCAATTAGTTATGGAAAGATGGATGCCAAATGTTGCCATTTTGAGTTAGAGAGCAAAAACAAAAAAAAAAATTTTTTTTGGTCTGTAAGCTTATTTTGATAAATTTTATTTTTTTATCCGATAGTTCTATCTACAATACGTATATTATGTTTTATAACTTTTTTAGCCTAGACTTATAGTTTAGGAGTAAATATCAAATAACTGATTTTACTTAATGAGATCCAATTTTAAAACTACTATAGAAGGCACGTTTTACTTTTATACGGTCTGAAGCTTATATGGAATAAGTAAGACACTATGTTGCATCGTATACATAAGAAACGTGTATGCTATATTGTGAACTTTATAAGCCATAACGTTATAAGTAAAAAAAAACGATTTTCAGTACAAACGTAATTTGTTGTATTTGTTGGAGAATAACATTTCTACCTGTCTGTTTCGTCTCAGGTAGCTCAAAAAATATATTGGCACGTGTTTTGCACTATTTGCAACGCTTTTTAGACATGTTTGTACCCTGAAACATATTTTTTACTTATAAAGTTACAAGTCAAAAAGAGCAAACATTGCAGGCACATGTCTCTGTATATATGATCTTATACTATGCCACAACCGCACCATATAAGCCCCGGGCTGAAAAAAGGCGAAACCCACCGTGTCTTAAAAGATTATTACTCCTACTGGTAAATCGGTTTTTAGTCATTTATTCCGAAACAATAAGCTTAGGAAAAAAGTTTACGGAACCAGATAGACTCTTGCGATTCGGGACCACCGTGCGCCGCCGCGACGATGACGCTGCGTGCACTGATTTGATTTCATTGGCTTGGACGGCGCTTTGAGCAGTCTCTAGAGATTTTCAATAATAGTCGGTCTCTTTGAACCTGTGGCGCGTTCCTGTATTGAATGGAAGGCTACAGTTTCAAGTATTCAAGGCTACAGTTTCAAGTTGGTTCCCTTTTTGGTTTGGTTGTACATTTTTGGGATATTATTGAATTTTATTTGAATTTGTCTGTTGTTTACGAACCTGCCTGTTGTTTCCACGATAATGTATATTTTTCTGAATTTTGCTCGCATGAAATTAAATTATTATCGCCTAGATGGTACAAGACGGCGTTTTTGTCGATGCTTTTATTGTATCTGCGACCTGAAAAATAAATAAATAATGTTGGATGATTAACACACCAAGCTAAGCAGAGCGTGTTATAGGTACTTGATTACTGGTGAATGTAATATAATCGTGCATATTTATATTAATTATACATCGCGCATGAAAAATCATCTAGCGAGCTAGTCGATTCGCGAGTCGAGAAATTCAAATACATATTTGGCAGTAGACTTACTTGATACTTCGTCTAAATTTTTTACTAGGACGCTTAAAACTGGTTTAGTATCTAGTTTCTCTGAAAAAATAACACATCATTTTTAATTTATTTATTTATTATTATTGTTATTTATTTATTTATGGCATTCATGTCCATTAAAAGTTGCTAACAATTTTAAGGTAGAATCTACCATGAACCATGTAAGGGCGTTGCAACATTCTGTGTTAGAGTTCTTATGTATAAAAGTTAGTTATTTTATATTAAGTTGCGATACAGAGGAAAAAAAATACAGATGTCGTCAGCAATAATATGTTGTCAGAAATAAAATTAAAATAAATAGAAAATTACTAATTCATGCTAAGTGTAAATATGTCATAAAATTGTTAAATTTTACTAGGTACTTTTAAAGTTTTTGTCACTAAGGAATTCATTCACTGTGTAATAACATTTGCGTATAAGTAATGATTTTAACCTAGTCATAAAAATGACATGTAATTTTTCGTCTTTTATGTCAGCAGGCAAATTATTAAAAATAGTTACTAGCCTAGATTCTGGGCTCTTACTTACTATTGTTAGGGTACTAGGTGGTTTAATTAACATTTTTCCGTGGCGTCTGTTGTACTTTTCATCTTGTTTCGATTTAGATTTAAACATGTGCCTATTTTTTCTTACAAATAGCGAAGCTTGCAATTAATATACAGGGGAGGGTCAGAATTCCCTTTTCAATGAAATGTGGCTAACAGCTGTCCCGGGTTGGGATGTTTACCAAAATTCGTATGCATTTTTTCTGTAGAATAAATAGATCGATGACGTTAACACTTTCACCCCATACAACGATTCCATAATTAAATGCTGAGAAAGCTTGGGCATAATACGCGGAGAGGGCAGTTTTGTAGTCTGTGTTTGATTTGAGAACACTGAGCCCGATTTTTGTCTACACAAATCGTGATAACTTTGATTTGATATTTTCAATATGCGATTTAAAGTTCAGGTTGTTGTCCAATGTGATTCCAAGTAATTTAAAGTTATCTTGTTCTTTTATATTAAGGCTTTTTTCATTTTTTTGCTAGGTTTGAAACTGAACGATTTTGTTTTTATTATAATTTATTTCAAAGTTGTAGTCCAGTCATATAAAGTCGATTTAATATAATTTATGTCAATATTTGGCGTACCTACTACTAAAAAGCAAGGACACGTCGTCAGCATATAAAACACAGGGTGTATTTATTGATTTAGGCAGGTCGTTTATACAGATTAAAAATTGATTGCATCCGAGAACACTATCTTGGGGTATTGATGAATTGATAGTCATTATTTCGGAAGGTATAATTCGTGTGATAATTTTTCAAAGTAGTTATATTTGCACAAATTGTTTCGTGTCTCGAAGGTAGGACTGACACAATTTGTAAGCTATTCCCATAACACCAATTCCATACAGTTTTTGTAACAATAGCTTATGATTTACCCTGTCGTAGGCTTTTGTCATTTCAAGGAAAATTCCGATGGCATATTTCTTGTCATTCATGCAATTATATACTTTTTGAGCGTAGTTATAGTGGCAAGCGCGGTTGATCGGTTGTCCCTAAATCCAAACTGGTTATTGTCAAATAAGTCGTATTTTTCAAGAAATTTTAATTTATTAGTGAGACCTGTGGAGTTTGTTTCTCCGAAGGACAGGATCCGTGACGCATACATCCAACAGAGAACCAAAGTTATCGCCATAACTCAAAGAATTAGCAAGCTGAAGTTGCAGTGGGCGGACCATATCTCCCGAAGAACAGACATCCGCTTTCGGGTAAACATGTTCTATACAGCACCGGCATTGTCGTTTCTGAGTGGATATCACGCTCGACAGTGTAGGACGCCCTCCAGCCAGGTGGGTTAACGACCTGCGTAACTACATGCAAGCTATGACAATTACCTAATTGGTGTAGAATGTTATACTCGTATGCTATCATATTAGATTGATAGATAGATAATGTTGGACAATTCACACAGCATTATCTAGCCCCAAGCTAAGCAGAGATAATACAAGTTATGGGTACTAGATAACTGATATACATAACACAATACATTATACAGATATATATTTTTTATGATATATAAAAACATCCAGAACGCCCTGTACAAATATCTGCAGATACACACAGATACCGAAAATATGAGTACACCGCCGCAAAAGCTACTCGTCGTTAGTAATAATATAACAAGTTTTTTGTATTAACCGACCTTTTATGTATTGTTGGATTTGGACCCGCGATGGCGACGCACACCTTCCTCCAGATATTAGGGCCACTATCCAAAGATCATGGGAATTAAACACAGTAATAATAAGAATAGGAATAAAATATCTTTATTTTATAGACAGAACTTAGGTAGGTATACATTAAACTTATATTGAGTTAGAGCAAAGAAAAAGTTTACTTAGGTCCGTCTACAAAATTGGCTCTGACTCAGCATGAGTTGAATGACTGGCAAGCTAGTATCCAACGCTGGCCGCCAGAGCCACTTGTTGGCGTTACGGATAAACTACTAACAATACTATAAATTAAACTAAAACAACACTAATAAAAAGAAACAATGCGATACAAATCAAATAATTATAATGTTAGCAATTTGCCAGTCGACTATCGCCTGTCGCTATCGCCCACAGTCACATTACGAACTTTACGAACTACTAACTAATACTAACTATAGTAGTGAATTTAAA
This sequence comes from Eupithecia tripunctaria, assembly GCA_955876795.1. NCBI lineage: Eukaryota > Metazoa > Arthropoda > Insecta > Lepidoptera > Geometridae > Eupithecia > Eupithecia tripunctaria. The sequence continues at coordinate 6,592,390 of OY041627.1, forward strand.
ATATATTTGATTCTTTTGGAAACAATCTATATTATATAAAAGAAAGTTGTGTTAGTAACACTTGAGAACGTCTGAACCGATTTGGCTGAAAATTGGTGAGGAGGTAGCTTAGAACCAGAAGACGGACATAGGATAGTTTTTTTTCGTTCTTGGCTGAACGAATCTTGATGAAATTTAGCAGGGGGGTAAACGGTATATTTGGTATCATAAAAGAACGTAAATACTACTTTACGAACTACTAACTATAGTAGTGAAGTAAAAATATTTTTGATTCTTTATGGAAACAATCTATAATATAAAAATAAGTAGGGTTTTCCTTCCTGACGCTATAACTCCAGAACGCACGAACCGATTTCCACGGTTTTGTATTCGTTGGAAGGTCTCGGGCTCCGTGAGGTTTATAGCAAAGAAAATTCAGGAAAAATTTCAACAGAAAAGCGGGAAAATCCTTTTTCACATACAGCGCCATCTCTGATACATAGCATGTACTACAAATCAGTTCCCTTGGTATAGAAATCACCTATAAACGTTTCCATATGATCAACGCGTGCGAAGCCGCGGGGCGCAGCTACTCTATATATAAAAAAGAAAGTTGTGTTAGTTACACTATTTATAACTTGAGAACGGCTGAACTGATTTTTTCGTTCCCGGCTGAACGAATCTTGATGAAATTTGGCAGGGAGGTAAACGGTATCCCGGGAACGGACATAGGCTACTTGAATAGAGCGTGCGAAGCCGCGGGCAAAAGCTAGTTTAAAATAAAACTATGTCACTTGGTTCTGTATAGAAATTATAAATTCGTTAAAATTCTTCGGTTTTATTAGAACAATGAAAAATGGATCCCTAATTTAGGAATCCATTTTTCATTGTTCTTATAAAACCGAAGAATTTTAACGAATTTATAATTTCTATACAGAACCAAGTGACATAGTTTTAACAAAAAAATCACCAACAAAAGATTTATAATTATTATAAATCTGTTGTTGGTGATTTTTTGTGGGTAACTGGACTGTTGATTTGCTTTGTTCAGTGAAAATTTCCAGATCGTTATGGAACTTCAATGGTTACCCATACTTATTATAAGGCTTAAATTTGTAATGTCTTTTTGTGTACTTGAATCAAATTTGGCACGTGCGTGGATTGGTTTCTTATTGCTGTAGGTTCAATAGGGAATATGCATAATTTTTTTTTATTGTTTTAATCGATTCTTTAGGTCATTATTTAACCGAGAAATGATAAGACGCTCACTGAATTTCGCAATAACAAGGTAAAAAACACAAATCAAAACTACAATCATTTTCGGGTGATAAAAACGCTGCCATATTGGCGCCATGTTTATTTGACGTCGACGTTCACACTCGATTAAAACCTTTTGTGACGACCTCGGTAGTGATCATCTCAGGAAAGAGGTTTTCCGAAAAAGCTGAAAATAACCGACAATACCAAATGGGAAGTAGCCAAATAATGGTGCAGCAAGCAGAATAAAAAAAGAAGAAATGTGTACAGTGATGTCACGTCCGCTCTAGTCAATGGCGTAGCGTTTTGAAATTTTGCGATTGAGATTTAAAATATCAATTTTTCAATGGTTAAATTCTACAATAAAAACATCTCAAAATGCTAAAATAAATATGTTTATTTTTTTAGCCATTTTGAAATCACATGCATATACCCTATTATAAATAACATGTAGTTTTAATATTACCTCTCCAACGATTGACGGCAGGATTCAAACCCACACCTAGCGATAGGGGTGTACTTATATGTGAGGCCGACTGCACATACAAACATACGATGCCAACTACACAACCCTCCTCTGTTGGTAGTCGGGTAACCAGCAAATATTTTATAAGTTATAAATAAAGAAATAATGCGGTACAAATCACATATTATCATTGCACAGCTTGTGTTATATATTTATATGATAACTGATATACATAATACAATATACTACATAGATAGATATTTTTTATTATACATAGAAAACATCCAGAACATCCTGAACAAATATCTGCAGATCGTACAAACATTTGTCCCGAGGCGGGAATCGAACCCAGAACCTCCTGCGTCGCAGGCGGACCTTCGCCCACCGTGCCACAGAGGTCGTCCTGGTTATGGTTTTATAATTATTATAAAGTAACTTACCACAAACGGTTATTGCACATAGCACCAAGTTCGTACAAAATAATAAATTGGGAAAAATCATGGTTAAAACTATACTAACATACGGGGGATAAGTAAATTATTAAAAATATTTGTTAATGACACAACTTCAACGTTTGAACTCTCTGACCGTTAGGGATATCCTAATAAAGTAATTTTAATATCCTTATTAAATAATATCAGCCGCAGTTGGTGATAGGCATTTAATATATAACTAGCTGCACCCCGCGTCTTCGCCCCCGTGGAATTTATCTCACATCCCACGGGAACGGGATAAAAAGTATCCTATGTCAGTCTCCTGGTTTTAAGCTACCTCCCGACCAATTTTCAGCCAAGTCGCTTCAGCCGTTCTTGAGTTATAAGTGTTGTAACAAACACGACTTTCTTTTATATATATAAGATTTATAAATTGTATATATGAATAATATGTTAACAATTTAGTATTTTTTACCTATCGCGTAATCAAACCATACTAAATTATTATACGACTCTCGGCTTAGCCTGCGTTGTTTCAATGGAAACGTTTAAAGGTGATTTTTATCCCACGGAAACGAATCTATAGAATAAAAAGTATGCCAATGTTTGATTCCAGAATTAAAATTTTCATCCCTATCCGTTCAGTGGTTTTGGCGTGAAGAGATAACAAACATCCGTTCATACATCTAAAAATCGCAATTATAATATACTAGCTGCGCCCCGTGGCTTCGCCGGCGTTGTTACTATGGATTAGTTTTAAAGTGATTTTTATCCCGTTAAAAGCAACCCAAGAAAAAAAGATTAGCCTTTATGTTTGATTCCAGGATTAGAATAAGCTGTATGCAATATTTTAGCCCGATCCGTTCAGTAGAGTAACAAACATCTAGGTATACATACAAAAATCCACGTTTATTATATTAGAAGCAAGTGTGATTGATGGATGGATGTTTGTTACTTCTTTAAAATATATCTAGTAGATACCTACCTATAACTTATACATATTTCTTCTGAACTTTAACTTGCTAGCTTTTGCGCTTGGGGCATAAGAATCTTGGGGTTAGATAACGCTGTGTGAATGGTCCGGATTTTTCTAAATTAAAATATAATTACAAATAAATGGACAGATACGAAGAAAGACTGCAGGAGTGGACCACATCAGCACATCAGACCGCCGCGCCGCGAAGATCACCAGCAAGATGTGTTGACGACATCCAAGAACTCGCAGGCCATGATTTTAAGTCGAGAGGACCGCCAAAAAGATGGATTGACGACATCCGATATTTTGCAGGCCATGATTGTATGTCGAGAAGACCTCCAACAAGATGGGTTGATGACATCATCCAACTAGCAGGCCATGATTGGATGTCGAGAGGTCCATCAACAAGATGAGTTGACGACATTCAAGAACTCGCAGGCCATGATTGTAAGTCGATGGGACCGCCAAAAAGATGGATTGACGACGTCCGACATTTCGCAGGCCATGATTGTATGTCGAGAAGACCTCCAACAAGATGGGTTGATGACATCATCCAACTAGCAGGCCATGATTGTATGTCGAGAAGACCTCCAACAAGATGGATTGATGACATCAGCCGACTAGCAGGCCATGATTGGATGTCGAGGGGACCACCAACAAGATAGGTCGACGACATCCGACCACTCACAGGCTATGATTGGTTGGATGTCGAGGTCTCAAGACCGACTAGATCAAGTATCTCCTATCTAAGGAAGGCCGCTATGATGATGATTACATTACTGTACGTAGGTTTAGGACAATTATACAAAGACTTCGGTTACTAAAAGGTTTGTAAAACCTCGCAAAAGTAGGAGGATAACAGGTTGTTATTGTGTACTTACATTAGTTTTGAAACAAATTGTTTCAATTAGTTTTCCTCTTTTGCCATACCGTTTAAGGCAAATGCTTAAGCGTTATCAATTTAATTTAGGTAGGTATTGGAAACTAGTGGACTTATTATTAAATTCCGGTTATCGAGTGAGTAACTTTATTCCACCGCTATTCCTCGTTTTAGGAAAAAGTTGTACTAATAAGCAGGGAATAATGGAGTAGGCTATTCCGAGGTTAGTCTAGAAGTAAATTTTATTTCGACGTTCAGCCTCCAGGAAAGTTTAGTTAAGGAATAGGAGGCCTTCTCCTTTTTTATTCCCTGTTTATAACTACAACTTTTAACTAAAATTAGGAATAGCGGTGGAGTAAAGTTACGCAATCGATAATCAGAGTTCATTAATAAGCCTAAACTAAATCAAAAACACGCAAGGCACTCGGGGACTGCCGCGGTAAAGCTATTGCATAGCATTTTTTTTATCAACTTATGCAATTATAATAAGTAACGCCGATACAACCAATGCCACCTAGAGGTGAGTTGCTGAACTAAAGAGACGAGCGTGATATTTCAAAGTCATTAAAAGTTCTGCTATTCATCGATAGATGGCAAAACTAAAAAGTATCACCGCTGTGCCGGTCGAAGTGTTAGGTTATTTTCGTTACGTAATTTCTGGATTCGGTCACCATGCTCAAGGCCCGCGATAGAAGCTATGCAATAGCTTAAAACTAATTCGAACGAAAAGTCATTTTTGATGGATTCTGTAGGAACTCAAAACTTACATATTTATTATTTACTATCACAATTTCAATCAGCCTATAAATAATTTAAAAACACAAATACACAAAATTATATTAGCAATATCTCGGTACCTTTGGATTTGCGGATTTGGGTCGAATTTCTTACTATTTTTCAATTGTTAGGTATAAAAGATCATTAAATCCTTACATATAAATATACAATAAATAAAAAGTACCTACTAGAAGTCTTGCTTATGTCGACTGTACTAAAATTTATGGATGGAAGCGGGAATAATATATTTTTCATTACTCATCCCATCCATATGTAGGTCGGAAGTTGCCTGGGAAGCGGGATGAAAGTAATACTTTTCGTCCTTATAGGGACGAAAAGTAGTGACAGCTATCACGTCACCATGCATTTGAACTTTCTACACAACCACTAAACCAGCGTTGCCATATATACGGATTTGTCCGTATTTGTACGGATTTTGGAAGCCCAATACGGATGATTTAGACATACGGATTTTTAAACGGATTTATGCTACAGGCAGATTTAACTTTACTCTTCTAAGGCAGATGCAGTCGATGAAGAGCACATTTAGATGATGTTTTCATTATTTAAACCATAACTATCATATTTATTTAAAGTTGCGCATGTACCTACTGAGAAAAATTGCCATTGGCGCCACACCGTCAAATGTATGTATTAACAACCCCGACATCTATTGCTTTTGTAAAGGAACTACGCCACCGATATCCGTTCTAAAGCTTTAGTAAGAAAAGTATTGAAATGCTTCAGGATATGACACAAAGATAGAGCTACTAGCGATAATTTGATAATTCGTTTGACCAAGTTTTGGGTTGAAAACTGTCCGCAAAACCTTTGTAACGTAAATAAGAAGTATTTAAGGCCCATACACCAGTGAAAGTGGCGCCGCAAGTTAAACGCAGCAAGTTTTAAAAATTCCATCGTTCAGTTTGTGGTATAAGTCAATTGTCACTTAGGTTATAATTATTTCATTTGTAAATTGTTTCTTAGCTTTAAGTGTTCAATAAAAGTATTTTCTATCTATCTATCTATCTATAAGGTATAAGTTATTTATTAATGCCTCTGTAATAGTTTCATTTTGTAAAGCTTTGGCAGAGATACGAAGTTGCGCTTTTTGGCAACCAAACTCTATTTTCGCATCTCCTCCTAAACTATATGAGATAAAATTATTACAGAGGTATTAAAGATAGCTTATAATAGATACCACAAACTGAACGTAGGATTTTTAAAAGTCCTATAATAAACGTAAAAATATGATAAAATAGGTATCGCTGTCATATTGGCTCGGGTATGCAACTTAACATGTTATAATAGTTAGTTGCCCCTGTCAAAAATGTAAAGCAGCACAATATCATGGTAACATAAAGCCGCTGCCCCGCCGCCGCTGCCCCGCCGCCGCTGCACACGAAGAGGTTACGTATGTATTCAACTCGGCGTTGATGAGTTTGCCTCACTCGAGTGCGGCGGTAGAGCGAATTTTCTCCTCCATAAATCTTCTAACAACAAAACAAAGAAATAAATTAAGCACAGATACAATGGCAGAGATACCTACTGTGGCAAATGGCAACAGGCTTGTTACATACCAAGCAACTTTTAGATAAATCACTCTGTTTTGATTTAAATATCGATGTAAATACGTTAAAGATGATAAATAAAGATATGTATAAATAAAATTATTATAAGTAATTATTATGTAGTCATTTTTATACGGAATTCATGCGGAATTTCACTCTGAATTGCAATACGGATTTTGTACGGACTTTTGGAACGAAAATACGGAATCCATGTCTTATCCATATGGCAACACTGCACTAAACATCAACTTCTTGAGAGATGGCTTCATACAGCCACTCAACGCGATGTAAAAAATAACATAAAGGTAAATTCTCTATAATTTACTTTGAACTATTTCTTTAAAATAACATACGATTTCGGAAAAAACATTTAGGTAACATTTTTTCAATTATGAAGATGCAAATTAATGGTAGAATAGCCATGGTAGAATCACTCTCGCTACCATGGCTTTCTTCTGTCTTCCTCTAGCTAGAGCCTATAGACACCAGAGCTATTCTACCATTCGGCTGAAACTAGTAGACTCTTCCTGAGGAAAAAAAAAATAAAGCGAGAAAGCGTCAATCCGTTCTACATTTGTTTTTTCGAGTTTTGTTTTTACCACGGGATCCAGTAATCACGGGATCCCCATGGTAAAAAAACAAGAATGACAAAATATTTTCTTCGGTTCCAAGGAACACGATTCATTAAAAAAAATAACGATAAAAAAACAAGAATGTGCACTGTTTTGCACCTAATTTGGTTTAGATCTCAGGAACCCCTTTTTGTTTTGATTTGTAGGTCATTGAGAGAGAGAGAGAGAGAAAGATATAATTTATTTACCCAAAACACACACATTGAGAGGTACATACAGATATGGGGAGTAAATAGTTTAAAAAAAATTACTGACTAAGTACTTACACTAAATACAGGGTGGTAAAGGGTAAATGGATCCCTGCCTCAGCATGTTGCAGTATCAGGCAATTGCCCAACACTGCGCTGGTTTTCAGGCAGGGCCCTTGAGGAGTGACGTCGACATTGCTAATTCGTTGGTTCTTCGGTTGGGTTTTTTATAAGTGACCACGCCGTGTTTGTTGCCAAGTGAAGTAAGATAGGTCGCTTATTTAGAATCAGTGTATTGTGTTTTTCGTAATAAAAGTTCGTGCAATACCTATGCCCTAAATGGTAATCATAACAGGAAGGTTTATTGGAAAAACATGATTTAACGTTACTACTCAACTTTACATAACTGTGCGTGCGTAGGCATTTTGTTAAAGTCACCGTTTATGGTGTCAGGAATGGAGTAGGTTTCTAACGATTTAAATCTTTGGCCTCCACTGTAATTCCGTCCGCCGTCTGTCAGAGGGCTCGATCTTAAAACGTATCGACCAAATGTGTACATTTGGCCTCAGACCAACAGATATATCTGGCTGTGATTCGTTGTTTATTGGTTTATTATGGTAGGGTTATTCTAGCATCTTAAGCTAGATGCTGACTGTACAAAATCCACGATAGAAGAACCGGTGACGAATTTACCCATAAAATCATTGATTTAAAAAGGGAAGATAGGTTACGTTCTCCCAGCGCTTACTCAAAAATTGGCATGTGTTACAACTGCACGCAGCACTCACAGTTATATTTCCAGTCATGTGCAATACAAAGAAGAACAAAGACGGAAAGACGTATCTAGGACCGAAGTGAGACTGAGACAACAATATTTCACGCGAATCACGACCGCCCGTGCCGCCGGTCAGACGGTGACTGATGTGGGAGAACACAATTTTACACAATTTGAGGTTGCCACTTTCGAGCAACCAGTGCCTCATCTTCGTTTTTAATAAATCAATGCATAAAATTAATATTTTATACGACGGTGACATTCTTAACCTCAAAGTATGGAACTTAAAAGAAACACAAAAATGGTCCGGTGACATTCTTTGTTACCCTAAGCCTCATAAATTACGAGTATATGAGGTAGACAGTACAAATTTTCGAAGAATTTGTATAATATTCTTATCGCTATTTAACATCAAATAAATATCCGAATTAAATGAAGCTTGCATACAAATAATTAATTTTGTTTTAAAAAACTGTAAACCGACTTAAATTTTTATAGCTTTTTTCATGAATTTTCATGGATTCCGTTGTCAAAACTGAACCAAATTACCAGCTTTCATATAATAATCGGACCACCCAGTCAAAAGTTCTGATGTAACAAACATTAAAAGGGGGGAGGGGGGAAATAAAAATAAAATACATTATAAATACATACAATCGAATTGAGAAACTCCTACTTTTTTTAAGTCGGTTAAAACAAGATTTTTTGGCTAGTTTCGTTCTTTGTTTACCAAGGCTATATTTCTTGTTTCTTTTATCAAAGCTGTTTTGACGCACACATTGTTATAATAACCTTCAATGTTAATTTTTATGCAGGAATCACATTGTTCTCTTTAGGTATTTTTAATTTTACATAGAGTATAACAGCTTTGATAAAAAAAAAACATAAGCCAACAAAAAAGCCTATATATAATACGCCTTCCACTAAATGATGTCAGTCTAATGGAAGTCAATTTTAGTGATTGGAAGGTAAGAAAAGTAAATAAATAAATAATTCTTCAAAATACTGCGTAAAAAGACAAAACAGAGCATTAAACGAATAAATATAGCTAAGTATAACAATTTAGCCTGAACTAGATAATCCTATGTTTCAGGCAATAAAATCACATCACATCACACTAATATTATAAATGCGAAAGTTTGGATGGATGTATGGATGGATGGATGTTTGTTACCTCTTCACGCCAAAACTACTAAACGGATCAGGCTGATATTTTGCATACAGATAATTCTTATCCTGGAAACAAACATAGGCTACTTTTTATCCCATACATCAGTTCCCGTGGGATATGAATCACCTTTAAATGTTTTCATAGGAACAACGAGTGTGAAGTCGCGGGGCGCAGCTAGTAGTATTATTATAAAGTGAGGAACTATGTAGTACTAGCTGCGCCCCGCGGCTTCGCACGCGTTGTTCCTAGTGAAACGTTAAAAGGTGATTTTCATCCCATACTGATAAATGATTTATGGGATTTATATATTTACATATGATTTATTGGATAAAAAGTAGCCTATGTTTTATTCCATGTCTAGAACTATGTCTGTTTTAAATTTCAGCTAGATCCGTCCAGTAGTTTTGTTGTGAAGAAGTAACAAACATCCATCCATACATCCATACAAACTTTCGCATTTATAATATTAGTGTGATGTGATAAAGTTCCGCTTACTTCACAAAACAGGTGGGAGTAAACGCTTTCTACTAGTATTTGTCAAATATACATATATCAAAATAGAACTAGTATTTACAATTAAGCTAACTGCAAACAATCTACAGGTTGCTAAACTGATCCATATCAATACCAGTCGTCGCGTACCCAAGACGCTGGCTGCATTGCCCCACTATATGGCAATGCTGATGCACTGCGCCAGATACTCACCAGCTCTCGGGTCACGGTGTCATCTTACATATTTATTACGTACCCAGAAGGCCTATACACAAGCTCTACTTAGTTTGGGGCTAGATAATGCTGTGTCAATTTTCCAGCGTAACACATATTCATTTGTTTAGGCGCATACACGAGTGAAATTGGCGCCGCTACTTATTAAATTATATCTTTGTACTTATGTGTGTGTCGAAATAAACTATATTCTATTCTATTCAATAGAATACTATTCTGTTATTATGTTATTATATAAACGGGAACTGATTTGTGGGATAAAAAGTAGCCTATGTCTGATTCCATGATTAGAATTACCTACCCGTATGCAAAATTTCAGCCAGTTCAGTAATTTAAGCGTGAAGAATTAACAAACATCCATCCATCAAAACTTTCATGTTTGAACATTAGTGAGATTATTGGAGATGGCATCACCATTTGTTTCAAAGAATACTACCTATTAGGTAATAAACAAACATGAAAATCTTACCTAAACTGCTATGGATGATATTTTGAGTAGTCATCAGTCCTAAAAAATAAAACCGGCCTAGTGCAAGTTGGACTCTCGCACAAAGGTTCCGTACCATCTATAAAAATGAAAATAACTTAATATTTCCTCGTAAAGAAACAAAAAGTCAACGTGACGCGGTCACCCATCCAAGTACTGACCGCACCCGACGTTGCTTAACCTCGGTGATCGGTTCTCAAATTTTTTTTTGTTATAGCGGCAACAGAAATACATCATCTGTCAAAATTTCAACTGTCTAGCTATCACGGTTCATGAGATATAGCCCGGTGACAGACAGACAGACAGACGGACAGCGGAGGCTTAGTAATAGGGTCCCGTTTTACCATTTGGGTACGGAACCCTAAAAATGTGCTACGTTGCCCTAGAAACGTTGCCCTCGTGTTAGCAACTAAGCGAAAACGAATACTTGCTGTCATTCTTAGCTGGAATTATTTATTACCTTTTGTGATAAAATAAAAGCATAATTTTGTTTTTCCATTATGTGATGGTCATTGCTAAATTTAAACCTTTGTTAATCAAGTGGTACCTTAGTAAATAATGTAAATTTACTAATAATAAAATATTATTTAAGCAATTTCATGTTGATTTCGTAAAACAGTTCAGTGAGTTGGTAACTAATAACAAGGTAAGCATATTATGGAAGCTATACTCCAATTCAGAATCCAAGATATTTTATGTCAACAAAGACATTCATCAGTGAAAACTTAACAAAATCATATAACAATAACATAAAGCCACAAGGTAGCCGCAAGGTTATCACTAAAAACTAAAACATTTACTTCAACAACGCATAATTTTACGTGTGCTGCGAAAAATGTTTAAATTTGACTTCGAAAACGAAAGAGAGGTCAATCAAATGATGAATGAAAACTTTCAAATCCAAAAATTGTTTCGAGCTTCTGTGTTTAGGTTCGATGAAACCAATGTCGTTCAATATTTTCCAACAATATTCCTTAGGTTTTGCAACGACTTTGTATACAAAAAATATCCAGGTTTTTGAATCGGAGTATACGTAGCTACATCGGTGTTCGCTAACCTTGTGTCTTCTTCAACAGGTAGAAAAAATGTAGTAAAAAAATTAAAAAATCTACTAACTTTTTTTTAACATGTTTATGCTATACTAGCAGCGCCTTTAAACGCTTCGTTCCCGTTCCCGTGGGAATTTCGGGATAAAATATAGCCTATGTCACCTCCCGAAAAGTAAGCTTTTTAATGGTGAAATAATTTTTTAAATCGGCCCAGTAGTTTCGGAGCCTATTAAATACAAACAAACAATCAAATCCTTCCCCTTTATAATATTTGTAAAGATAACTATTTATTTCTTATTTAGTTAGTTTTATCCATTGAACGGATAACCGTTCAAAAGTTTTGGAGTTTTCGTATGGAAACGATTAAAAGTAATTTATATTCCATGGGATTTATGGGATAAAAAGTAGCCTATGTTTGATTCCTGGATTAAAATTACTTGTAGGTACTTAGGTAGATATGCAATATTTCAGCCCGATTGGTTCTGTAGTTTTGGCGTGAAGAGGTAACAAACATCCATCCAAACAGAAGCATTTATTATTTATGTGTGATTGTGATTATTTTTTTTCTAAACAAACGTGTTTTATCATTTTAAACCGACTTCAAAAAAAGAGGAGGATCTCAATTCGACTGTATTTTTTTTATCTCTTTACTCTTACCCCTGAACTTTTGACTGGGTGATCCAATTTTGATGATTCTTTTTTTATTTTAAATGTATGTTATCTGGTGCTTCCCGTGTCGGTCTTATTTAATTTTTGTCCAGTTCTGACCATGGCTTCCATGAGAAAACCATAAAATTGAAGTCAGTTTATAGTTTCTTTAAAACTTTATAGTTTTATTTCATAGGTATATTTTGTTTAGGAAGAGATGCGAAAATAGAGTTTGGTGGCCAAAAAGCGCAACTTCGTATATCTGCCTTCACCAAATGAAACTAAATAAATAAATAATGCAGGAAAATTCACACAGCATTATCTAGCCCCAAGCTAAGCAGAGCTTGTGTTATGGGTACTAGATTAACTATTACAGAGGATATAGTTATTTATTAATGAACTTATAATAGATACCATAAACTGTACGATGGATTTTTAAAACTTCCTGTGTTTAACGTTATAATAAGATAAAATAAAATAGGTAGAGGCACCACTTTCACTGCTGTATATGCGCTCTAATTATCATTTGGTGACACACAATAAATACATTTTACTTGGGTACTTACTATTCTTTATTTTTTTTCTATTGTCTTTCGACGACCTCTGTGGCGCGGTGGGCGAAGGTCCGCCTGCGACGCAGGAGGTTGCGGGTTCGATTCCCGCATCGGGACAAATATTTGTACGATCTGCAGATATTTGTTCAGGGCGTTCTGGATGTTTTCTATGTATAATAAAAAAATATCTATCTATGTAGTGTATTGTATTATGTATATCAGTTATCTAGTACCCATAACACAAGCTCTGCTTAGCTTGGGGCTAGATAATGCTGTGTGGATTGTCCAGCATTATTTATTCATTTATTTATTTTCAGAGATACAAATGGATCCATCAGCTATCATGGACGCTGCCTCTTCCCGCCAGCATGTCATCACCAATGCCACGAAGGCTGGTGACTCTGAGATCCAGGAGTTCTACAGGGATGCCGTCATCTTCATCACGGGGGGATCAGGGTTTATTGGAAAGCAGCTGGTGGAAAAACTCTTCAGGTACTCTTTGCATAATTTACCTCAATTACTAAACAGGGTGGGGCAAATTTTTGGCCCCTTAAGGGTAGCTACCGTTGCTTTTGTAGTTAGACGGTTTTGTTCCTAGGAACTTTCTGTTTTATTTTGAAGAAAAAAATATTGTTATATTTAGTATTTTGAAAAAAAGTACGGTTCGCCCAAAAAATACATTTGTCAAAAAAAACAAGTTGGTCTTAATCGACTCTATTTCCAACCAGGAACACTTTTCCCAAAGTAACATACCAAATCAAATCGTATGATTTGGCAATAAATAAATAAAACTATTCCCATACAATTTCTATGAAAAACCGAGTAGGTAAGTGAAATCAACAATGTCACTCATTCAATGGTTCTTAATTTAAATTCGTATCTACTACTTTCTTAAATTGGAAGGATTACGAATCTTTTAAACTATAAGAGATAAAATTATTACAGAGGTATTAAAAAATAGGTTATAATAATGTTGGACAATTCACACAGCATTATCTAGCCCCAAGCTAAGCAGATCTTATGTTATAGACACTACTGCTTTGGGGGAACTGTGCTGCAGAAGAGGGCTGTTCGTGCCATCTATAAAATGGGTTATATTTTTGCAGATCTTAGTTATATCCAAGAATTCCCACGGAAACGAGAACTACGCGAGTGAAACCGCGAGGTGCTAGTTGTCAATAAACCTATGGTTTGTCCATTTTGAATGGAGCATGTTAGTAAACAAAATATGACACAAATAACAAAATCTCACTTGCTTGGCGTCGAGTTTCAGACATAATTGTAAGCAATTTTTATTGAAGGCAGGATCTAAAAACGACAAGTACCTAATGTAAATTACGTATAAAAGGACGCGCCAACAAAGTGAATTTTAGGTTAAGTATGGGCGGTTTGTTTACGTATATGGCTCATTCAAAATGGACACGGTATAACTATTATCATATTATTAGCTGCGCCCCGCGGCTTCGCACGCGTTGTTCCTATGGAAACGTATAAAGGTGAATTTAATCCCACGGGAACTGATTTATGGGATAAAAAGTAGCCATGTTTTATTCCGGGATCAGAATTACCTGTGTGCAAAATTTCAACCAGATCCGTTTAGTAGTTTTGGCGTGAAGAGGTAACAAACATCCATCCATCCATCCATACAAACTTTCGCATTTATAATATTATAGTGTGATAGTGTGATTGCCATGTATTGTGCAATCACATTGCACGACCTTTTGTGAACAAGCACACCACAAACAAAACTAAATTCACTGGTTCCAAATGAGTGAGCTCACTCACTTCGCTTGGCAACAAAAACGGCACGTTCTCACTACGGAAAGGGCCTATCTAACGATTTATATCTCTAGCTTACGTAATACTTGAACGTCCCCGTAATGCATTTCTTTCAGATCTTGCCGAATCAAGAGGGTATATTTGCTCATGCGGTCTAGAAAAGATGAAGACTTCCGACAGAGATTAGAATCAATGCTACAAGATCCGGTAAGTACCTATCTCTATAATAATAATGTAGGTAGACGACACATAAGCCAGGTAAACCCACCGGTTTACCTGGCTTATGTGTCGTCTACCAATACAACCTTAAACAATTGATAGTCACCAGGAAGGTTGATAGCAAGCGCTCAAAAGGCCGCAGCCCACTAAGATGGACTTTTTTTGATCAGAAATATACTTTCGTTTGACCGCAATTTCACCTGATGGAAAGCTAAGATGCGGCCGACGATGTATCACGAAGGTCTAGCTAGAAGATGGCTACTCCGGACCACATTCCGAAACACAACAGAGTTGTTTCACGGACTGGCTTAGTTCGGAGGGTGGTGACAAGCCACGGCCGAAGCCTACCACGGACGGACCAAATCCGGACGTCCCTAGACACGAATCTAAACACAACGTTCTACACAAAAACAGCGATTAATAAAATAAAATAAAACTAGGTATCATTTTAATTGAGCGCCATAGAGTTTATATAGCCTTTTACCATTTACTAGCCACAAACTCGATGATTGAGCGCATTGGTAAATGAGCTTTCGATTAGACGACATCGGTGGTCCGTCCCAGGAGGGCGGACACACGTCTCCCTAAACAAGCCCTAAGCCCGTATACAGAAAGAAAGCTGGAAACTTATAAGCGCTGGTCCGTTCTACATAAAAGAAGCTGGATGTCGCAGTTGTTTATTAATTTTAGATGGCAGCGCCCAGCGCTGACCAGCGCGTGTTGAAGCTTGTCGGCACTTGTCGGCATCGTTCAGTGCTTATTGGCGCGCGTTCATATATTTTCCTGCGCGGCTTACCAGCGCTGTCAAGCGCCGGTAAGCGCCGGTAAGCGCTTATAAATTTCCAGCGTTCTTTCTGTATACGGACTAACGATGTAGGTAAACCTTTGCTAATCTGCAGGTTTTTGGTCCACTGCGAGAATCACAGCCAGATTTCGCAGATCGGATCACGCCGGTGTCTGGTGACATTGGACAGCTGCAGCTTGGACTGGCTGGTCATGATTGGAAGACTATCACTGAAGAGGTTCGTAGAAATAACTGGACGGTAACTAATTTTATTACTAGTTGCGCCCCGCCGCTACGCACCCACGGGAACTGATTTATGGGATAAAAAGTATAGCCTATGTTTGATTCCGGGATTAGAATTACCTGTGTGCAAAATTTCAGCCAGATCGGTTAAGTAGTTTTGGCGTAATAAAGTACCACCTCCAACAGGTCAGCATCATCTTCCATGTGGCAGCTTCAGTCAGGTTCGATGAGCCGCTACAGCGCGCCATCTTACTGAACATCAGGGGAACGAGGGAGGTGCTTCGACTGGCCAGAGGTTGTACTAAACTCAGGTAATAATAAGTAAATAAACTAATACGAACCTTGTTTGTGTTGGAAGAACAATGGTAACGAAAGTTTGTTTTGTTTGAGTTGAGAACCTGTGATCACAGCGAGCCTCAACTATTTTGGGGACGCAACGGAAAACAGGATTAAAAACAGGGAAACAGGACCTGTATATAAAAGAAAGTTGTGTTAGTTACACTATTTATAACTCAAGAACAGCTCATCATAAATAAATAAATAAATAAATAAATAAATAAATAAATAAATAAATAAATAAATAAATAAATAAATAAATAAATAAATAAATAAATAAATAAATAAATAAATAAATAAATAAATAAATAAATAAATAAATAATAAAATAAATAAAGTGATCTCTCTATCTTTCAGGTCTCTAGTCCACGTATCAACGGCCTACGCCTTTGCCACCAGGGATCGGATCGGTGATGCAGTGGAAGATCAGCTGTGCGAGCCTCCCGTACCTCCAGAGACGTTGATATTGTTGGCAGAGAGTATGGACACAGAGATAATTCAAAAGATCACTAGTACGTAAGTATGAATTCCATAGCAGTTGATACTTGATACTGATGGCAGAGTGTGTGGACATAGAGTTAATTGAACGTATCTTAAACTTTATTTAATGATTTTTTCGCGTACCTTTGTTTTTATTTCCCCTACGTATCATATACTATTGACGGCTGAAATAATGACTATGGCCTTTTCACTGATAAATTACACTAATATTATAAATGTGAAAGTTTGTATGAATGGATGGATGGATGGATGTTTGTTACCTCTTCACGCCAAAACTACTGAACAGATCGGGCTGAAATTTAGCATACAGGTGATTTTAATGCTGGAATCAAACACAGGTTACTTTTTATCCTATAAATCAGTTCCTTGGGATAAAAATCAACTTTAAACGTTTCCATAGGAAAAACGCTTGCGAAGCCGCGGGGCGCAGCTAGTTAGTTATAAATTCATGAAAATGCTTGCAGCTTGTCCTCTAAACTTATGCATTTCGACCGAGTTTTAGACATAGCACTTGCTACGCGCCGTAGCACTCGCTACGCGCCGCAGCTCTTAGCAAGTGCTAGGCCGTATACAGAAAGAAAGCTGGAAACTTAAAAGCGCTTACCGGCGCTACAGCGCGTAGCAAGTGCTGCAGCGCCTAGCAAGAGCTGCGGCGCGTAGCGAGTTCTACGGCGCGTAGCAAGTGTTAAGGGACGTAGCAGTTGCTACGTGCTGTAGCACTCGCTACGCGCCGTAGCACTTGCTCTCTCTCGAGATATTGACATGATATCTCGAGACATGAAATAAACCGCATTCTTTTAGATTTCCAATGTTAAGTATTGCGTGGTAAAAATAATCCCTAGGGAATACTTTTTTATGGGATCATACTTATACATACATAGTTCAGAATTCACATGCATAAATTTGTTTCAGATTCATAAGTGGATGGCCGAACACCTATTGTTACACGAAGGCCATCGCAGAAGACTTGGTGAGGTCTTTTGGAGAGGATCTACCGGTCTGCATCGTCAGACCTTCTATCGGTACGTGAGAAACCGGTTAATTTAGAGATCACACTAATATGTATTATAAAGGCGAAAGTTTGTATGGATGTATGGATGGATGGTTGTTACTTCTTCACGCCAAAACTACTGAACGGATGTGGCTGAAATTTTGCATACAGGTAATTCTAATCCTGGAATAAAACATAGGGTACTTTTTATCCTATAAATCTGTTCCCGTGGGATGAAAATCACCTTTTAATGTTTCCATAGGAACAACGCGTGCGAAGCCACCGGGCGCAGCTAGTTTAGAAATACCGTGACAAACCAGTAAAGAAACGGTTTTTAAGCCATATCGTTATAATGTTAATCTCAACCTCAACAGCCTGTATTGGTCCACTGCTGGACACAGGCCACCCCCGAATAAGCGCCTTATTGGCGTTTATTCTCATTGGGGGGTAATGCTTATATTACCCATGCTGGGCATACGGGTTGGGGATCACAGTTCGGTGAAAGAATTGTTCTGCAGGGGGCGCTGTCAGTCCCTCGGTGGATATCCCTTAGTCGCCTCTTACTACACCCACGGGAAGTGTTGGGATGATGCAAATTCTAAGCGAACACCACACAGTTATAATGTTAAACATAGCTGAAAACCGTTACTTTTTAAAGTATTTTTAAAGCAAAGTAGGTAACGATTTTTAAGCCATATCAATAAAACATTATTATATCGATATAGCTTGAAAGTTACTTTGCCCAGAAATGAATACAAACATTTGTCCCGGCGGGAATCAAACCTGAAACCTGCTGCGCCACAGAGGTCGGCATAGGTTTATAGGTTTCTTATTGATTTCTTTTTTCAATATTTTAATTTTTCAGTTATTGATGCATACACAGAGCCCCTCCCAGGCTGGCTGGAAGAAAGTTGTATTTTTGGAGCCAGTGGGGTAAGTTTCGCACTACTTGTCACACTTAATTATGTATTTATAATAATAATAATAATGCCCTCCTAGCCGAATTTCGGCTATGACGCAGGACATATTATGGTGCACAAGTGTGCGCGCAAACACAAATGCACTTTCTATTCCCTCACTCATAATCCGATGGGACGGCAGACCGACACGACCGGGGAGAGGTTACGCGCAGGACCAACAGCTTTGCGTGCTTTCCGAGGCACGGTATGTGTTAATACGACCTCTTTGGCGCAATGATCGAAGGTCCGCTTGCGATGTAGGAGGTTTCAGGTTCGATTCCCGCCTCGGGACACAAGTTAGTAAAATATATAGTTTGTTCTGGGTGTTGCCAATGTAATTTATTACGGTAAGTATATCAGTCATCTAGTAACCATAACACAAGCTCTGCTTATTATGGGATTAGATACCTCAACAGCCTATCTATTGGTCCACTGCTGGACTTAAGCCTCTCCCTGATAAGTGCCTTATTGGCTTTTCTCTCATGGGGGTTAGTGCCCATAATCCCTACGCTGGGCATGCGGGTTGGGGATCGCAGTTCGGTGGAAGAATTTTCTGCAGGAGGCGCTCCTGCTCTCCCCCGGTAGATATCCCTTAGTCGCCTCTTACGACACCCACGGGAATAGTTCAGGTGGTGCATATTCTAAGCCGTGCCGGCTTAGAATATGCACACGGCAATAAGACTAGGTAATGCTGTGTGAATTGTCCAGCATTGTTTACCTGTATTTTCGACATTACATTTGAATATTTTATTGTAATTTATTTAAGACTGACTAATTATTGGCCATTGTAATAATTTACAATTTAAATAGGCGCATGCCCGAGCCAAAATGATAGCTCCGCTCCACCTATATTATCATATTATTACGTTTAACTGATATTATTGATATTTTTGAAAGAATGTGCAACAGCCGTAAAGTTTTTAAAAAGAAATTGAAATGGTGTCAGGATAATGAAGATAAAATTAAAATGAATATTAGGTCCTTACATATGAAATTGGCGTTTTTCGTACTGGCCACTTTAATCACAAATTTCTCCTCTTTGGTAAGGAATTCCAAATTCAAATTTGTACAGCTATAGACTCATGTATTTGTGCTTCGATGATCGTCATTCATTTGTTTTTTTTCTTCTGTTTTTTTCTGTTTGCGTCACTCATTTTACAAAATGGAAAACTTAAAATATCGCATTATTTACGAGTACGAGTTCCGCCGTGGCACTAGTGCTGCGGAAACAACTCGAAGGGTGAATGATGTGTATGGCGGTCGTGTTGCAAAAGAAAACACAGTTCGTTTTTGGTTCCAACGTTTTCGTTCTGGAAATTTCGACCTGCAGAACAAGCCCCGTGGACGGCCTGAGACTCAAGTTGATAATGAAGAGTTGAAGGCTATTGTGGAAGCGGATCCATCGCAAACCACGTCCGAGTTAGCTGCAGGCTGCGATGTTAGTGATAAAACTGTTTTAATTCACTTGAAGCAAATTGGGAAGATTAAAAAGCTTGAAAGGTGGGTACCTCACGAATTGACTGAAGCAAACCGGCAAACGCGCGTCGACTGCTGCGTTACATTACTAAACCGGCACAATAATGAAGGTATTTTAAACCGAATCATTACCTGTGATGAAAAATGGGTTCTTTACGATAATCGGAAGCGCTCAGCGCAATGGTTGGATCCTGGCCAGCCAGCCAAATCCTGCCCCAAGCGAAAATTAACCCCAAAAAAGTTACTTGTAAGCGTTTGGTGGACTAGTGCCGGTATTGTTCATTACAGTTTTCTCAAATCTGGCCAGACTATTACGGCTGATGTCTATTGTCAGCAATTGCAAACCATGATGGAAAAGCTAGCGGCTAAACAACCTAGGCTGGTCAATCGCTCCACGCCACTGCTGCTTCACGACAACGCTAGACCACACACTGCGCAACAGACGGCTACTAAATTAGAAGAGCTTCAATTGGAAAGTCTAAGACATCCTCCGTACTCCCCGGACCTTGCTCCAACAGATTACCATTTTTTTCGAAATTTGGATAACTTCTTGCAAGGGAAAAAATTCAACTCCGATGGGGCAGTCCAAATCGCCTTCAAAGATTTTATTGATTCCCGTCCGACTGGTTTTTTTAGTAAAGGGATCAATGAACTACCTATAAGATGGCAAAAGTGCATAGAAAATAATGGTTCATACTTTGATTAATTAAATATATTATATTAAAAAATATTCGACTTTTTGTTCCTCCCATACAAAACGCCAATTTCATATGTAAGGACCTAATATTTTAGCTGAAAGTTGAATAAATAAAAATTTATTAAATTCTGGAAAGACACTAAGCAGCTCAATGGTAAAACTAATACACCCATGACAATAGAAAATATTGAAAATCACAAAGACATAGCAGATCTTTTTCCGCAACATTTCAACGTAGAACCATCCGCATTATCGCCGGTTGTGTCCGATGCCGAGGTAATAAAGCTGTGCCTTTGACATGTGATTTACTGCAGTTCACAGCTGAAGACATTGCAGCAGCTGTTCGACGTATGAAAAAAGGTAAATCACCTGGTTTCGACTGCCAACCAACACATCCGACATGCGGGTGGTGAGACATATCGTGTGTTAGGCATTGATTTAAAAAGGGAAGATAGGTTACGTTCTCCCAGCGGTTACTCAAAAATTGGCATGTGTTACAAGTACACGCAAACACATACGCTCACAGTTATATTTCCAGTCCTGTGCAATACAAAGAAGAACAAAGACGGAAAGCCGGTGCCGCCGGTCAGACGGTGACTGATGTGGGAGAACACAATTTTACACAATTTGAGGTTGCCACTTTCGAGCAACCAGTGCCTCATCTTCGTTTTTAATAAATCAATGGTGTTAGGCGAGCTATTTAACGCATGTTTAAGTAACTCATATCTTCCAACTGAACTTATGAGAATCGTGGTGGTTCCAGTGCATAAAAACAAGACCGGTGACCATTGATTTATTAAAAAAGGAAGATGAGGTAGGTACTGGTTTCTCAAAAGTTGCAACCTCAAATTGTGTAAAATTGTGTGCTCACACCTCAGTCACCGTCTGACCGGCGGCACGGGCGGTCGTGGCTCGCGTGAAATATTGTTGTCTCGGTCTCACTTCGGTCTTAGATACGTCTTTCCGTCTTTGTTCTTCTTTGTATTGCTAGTTTGCGTATAGTTGTAACACATGCCAATTTTTGAGTAAGCGCTGGGAGAACGTAACCTATCTTCCCTTTTTAATAAATCAATGCCGGTGACTTGTCTAAGCTAAGCAACTTTCGGCCAATCTCGCTCGGTACTATAGTAGGGAAAATTCTTGGGAGGCTCCTCCGACCCTCACTGGTGGAGGATTTATGGATGGACGATGTGCAATTTGGTTTTCGTCCCGGTAACCGGAAACAGGGAACAGATTCTGCAATATTTAGTGTCAAACACACTGTCAATTCACATATTGCACACTGTAAATCGCAAACATTCCATATTAACATTTGATGCTGACTTGATCAAAACCAAGCGTAGACATGACAAGGTTTGCAAAATTGAGCAATGTCGCACACAATGTCGTTAGACATACCGAGCGATGGCAATGCAAACGTGCCTTCTACTCGTTGGTATTGGCTTTGACTCGTCAACGTTGAGCAAAAATATAATGGGGATTTATAAATGTTTTTTTTTTATTTAGAGAACATAAACATCATAATTATTATATATATATATATATTTATATTTATATCTAACACAATCTTAATGGCAATTATTCTAATACATTTTGTTATTTTTTGCGTGCATAACTTGTTCTGTAGAGTATGCGCTCAGTGAAATAAAAATTGAAAAACAATGTACTAAAGGAAAGGAGTAGGGTACCTATTTCAATAATAGGTCACTTAAAAATAAAAAATAAAATATACAAATTGAAATTAAAAATACATAGCAAGATACAAATTAAACATAAGTTAGTTCATGAATATTTAGTAGAAGTGCTGATATGACATATTTAAATTGGTTTATACTTTGGTTAAAGACATCTATAGCTGGTATTTCCTTGTTTAGTAAGTTATATTCATTACAAACTCTAGTGGAAGGAATTTGAAGGCCAATGTTGCCATTTTAACCCATGTAAACCTTTTCAGCTCACCCTGGGTAGTACACTGGGCGTCATCCACACACTCCGCGCCAATCAAGATATTTATGTAGACTTTGTTCCTGTTGATTACGTTAACAACGTGATCATAGCTGCGGGGTGGGAAACAGGGAAGAGGGGAGGTTCGCAGACCAAGGTGTATGCAGTTACAAGTGCTAGAAAAAGAATACAATGGAGTAAGTAAAACTAACTCTTTAGTTTAAGGACGTATTTACGAATCTGAAAAAGTAAGTCAAATGACTTGCTTGAATTTAGGCATGCCTGCACACTAAAACAAAAAGCTCACGCACACATTCAACGCTCGATTTTATACATTCATTTACATTTTGGTCATCCAAATGGAAAAAAAAACCATTGATATTTGTAAATATGTCCATAATAATATTTAAAAAGGAATATAAATCTTTGTAAAATAATATGAAAATAATATAATGTATCAGGTCTAAGTTATTATATTAGGTACTAGCAGTGCCTCGTGGTTTCACCCGCGTAGTACACGTTCCCGTGGGAACTCTGGGATGAAAAGTAAGCTTTTTAATGTTATAATTTTTTTAAATCGGTCTTGTAGTTTCGGACCAAATCAAATCTTTCCTCATTTTATTAGTACCTATAGATATATATATATGTAGATATGTATATACATATATGTTTTTGTAATCTTGGCTTCAAGAAGTGACGAATATATTTTTGATTTATTACAATTTATATTTGTCTTTTGCAAACAGTTGAGCTGATTGCAGACTGTTGTAAATAAAGTTGAGGTAGCTCAACTGCTTCATTGTTCATGGCCATTCTTGAAAACATGATCAAGAATTTAATGTTGTAGATTGTAACAAAAAGCTCTCTGACATTTCGTGGGAGGGTGAACACGAAAAGTCTTCTCAATGTCTCACGAAGACAACGTCTCACGTGAGACGTTAGGAATACTTTACGTAAGACGTTGGGAATAACCCAATTAAAAATTCACTTTACATATATTATACAATAAATCAAAATTAGTAATAAAATACAAAAATTAGTAAAATGTCAAATCATTAAAAAAAATACACTGACACCGAAATAAAGTGGTATTTTTGATTTCGGCCGCTTCGGTATGTAGATTAAGTAAAGAAACGACGAAGTTACCTTTAGCCTTTAGTTGTTATTTTTCGAGTTGGAGCAAAATCCGACCCTAGCGTTTTTATCCTCTACACTAGATAATCTGATATTGTTGATAAACTTAAGTATGCAAAAAGTAGCCTTTTTGCATACTAAAGTTTTGAAATTTTGTTTGATTATATTTACTGTGTAACTATTTTCAATGTCAGGATACCCAAAACGCTTTCACAAAACTAAGTAAATGAGTGTTTGCTTTATTTCAGGGGACGTGTCGACGTACCTCAAGACCGACGCCAGAAATTACATATCACCTAAAGCGTCATGGTACGGGTTCGTCTGGGAAACGAATAACTATTACTTACACCTGCTCTACACAATAATCCTTCATTTCATACCGGCTTATGTAATTGACGCTGGAACTTATGTTTTTGGAAAAAAATCTGAGTATGTACATATATAATATCTATTTTTTTATTACATATTAGCAGTGCCTCTAAGTTTCACCCGCGTAGTTCCCGTTCCCTTGGGAATTCCGGGATAAAATATAGCTTATGTCACTCCCTGAAAAGTAAGCTTTTTAATGATAAAAGATGTTTTTAAATCGGTCCAGTAGTTTTTGAGCCTATTCAATACAAACAAACTAGCAATTAAATCTTTCCTCTTTATAACATTGATTAATTAAAAAGGGAAGATGAGGCCTCATATTGTGTAAAATTGTGTGCTCCCACCTCCGTCACCGTCGGACCGGCGGCGGCACGGGCGGTCGTGATTCGCGTGAAATATTGTTGTCTCGGTCTCACTTCGGTCTTAGATACGTCTTTCCGTCTTTGTTCTTCTTTGAATTGCACAGGACTGGAAATATAACTGTGAGCGTATGTGTTTGCGTGTAGTTGTAACACATGCCAATTTTTGAGTAAGCGCTGGGAGAACGTAACCTATTTTCCCTTTTTAATTAATCAATGCTTTATCATATTAGTATTAGATAAATTCCATTTTCTAATTATTACATATAAATAAGTGGGATTTACTTACTTATTCGCTGTTTATTATACTAGCTAGGTCTGATTTATTGTAATTTTTTGCTTTTAATGTGTCCTTATTATGTAGGTATCCCAATTTATCTTGAGGAAGAAGGACCTGGTGACCCGTACCATAGGTTTTATAAACCTCTCTCTTGAAAAACAAGAAAACTACATATAAATATTGAATTATTAAAATAAATTATATTTTTAGTCCATATATTGCAATTATCTTCTGTGATAGAAAATAAATACAATACAAATACATCATAATTATTAATTACGGATGTAAGCTGGTTAACTACGAACCTTATTTGTATTGGAAGAACACCAGTTAACCCGCTTACATCCGTAATGAATTCGTCAAACTACGATAGTTAATCATAATTTTTATTTGTTTGTATCTCCAAAAAGATGATACCTAACAAGGAGATGTCTTTCTTTTAATCAGTAAGTAATTGACATTTTATTTTGTTTCAGATTAGTGTCTTTTTACAATAAAATCTACAAACTGTCAATCGTGCTACAATACTTCACAAACAACGACTGGAAATTCAAAGACCAAAACACAGTGGACTTGAGAAATAATATGTCAAAAACTGACAAGATTATTTTCAACTTTGACATAACTGACATTAATGTGTCAGAATGGATACTTCTATGGGTTTTAGGGTTAAGAAAATATGTCATAAAAGATGAGTTGAAAGGCACTAAATATGCTGTTAAGCAACAGAAGATATATTATTTTATTAATTGCTTGATTGTGCTTGGTATATGTTTTAGTTTACTTTTATTTTTTAGTATTCTATTTTTTTAAAGTATTCCTTTAATGTTACATAGTTAATATAGTAATAATTTCTAATAAATCAAATTATATCCCAGAAAATGTCGACTATTTGATTATTTTTATTCTTATTTTCATTTGATTGTTTGGTTTTTTGAGGGTGCAAAATGTTATAAATAAAATAAAAATAAAAATCATTTATTTCAGACCTGTAAGTCTTTTTGTAAGTATGCGAAGTTATTCAAGCACTATTATAGTAAACTAGCTATAACAACATAATGCTAAGTCGGACGCCATTATGAAGCTTTAAGTTACAATAATGTATTTAGGTAAGTAAGTGTAAGTTTTTAATTACAAGTTCAATTTATACTTGAGTACCTACCTGTAACAAGCTTACTATTACCTAGGTACTATAAAATTATGTATCTTATCTTAGCTACAAAGATAGACTTAATACAATTAAAAGATTATATTGTTCTTTCTTCCTTTCTTTCTTTCTTTAACGTGTTTAATTAGACAATTTCACAAAGCATTAATAGCAGCATAGGCAAAGCTTTATGTTAAAGGCACTTAATAACTGTTATACATAATGCAATACACTACATACATGGATGTTTTTTTGTTATACATAGAAAACATCCAGAACGGCCTTAAAAAATATCTGCAGATCGTTCATACATTTGTCCCAAAATGCCTGCTAGCCGTTAATTTTATGTATAAATAGCTAACAAGTAGTATTTTATACTAAAAAAAAACGGAATAACATTTATAATTAAAATAAATATAAGTAAAACAATAGCCTCTCTATTAACGAATTTAGAACAAAGTTAGCCTCACTATTAATGAATTTAGAATAAAGTAAAATTATAAATATGAACCAAAAAATATATTCGCGCCTGATGTACCTACTACAGGAAATTGGAAATCCCGGCCATTTTTATGTCTTGGACGTGTGATTTTCCAATTTCGAGTATTGGAGTGAGCTTTCTATGAAAGTCGTGAAGCTTTTAATGAATACTAATCTGAGGCAGTTGCCAAACAACCTACTGCGGTACTGCGTAGGTACTAATTTAAATATCACTGTTCTACTATGTCTAGATCTCTGTAATCAGGGGGATCTCCGTTTCTACCAAAACAAGAATTATATAAAATTCAAGATTTTTTCTCCGGTTCGTTGGTTGTTAAAACAAGATTCATTAAAAAAGTTAGCATAAAAAAAATCATGAAAATGCACTGTTTTGCACATAATTTGCTCTAGACCTCAGGAACCCCGCGATCAATAGAAAAGATTTTTGTTTTGATTCGTAGCTCATTACTAATTCTATGATTCCCCGGTAGGGTTTTTTCAGAAGTGGCGTGGCTTTCTTGTAAATATATAAAAACATCATTTTTACGCCTATGCTGATCCAAAAACGTATGCTTTGTCCTATGAACGTCAAATCCTATGACTAGCCATTAAGAGAGCGTTAAGAAGTACGTACCAGAATCTTACTAATGTAAAAATCAAATTATAACAGAAAATTTAAGGAAATAAGTCTAAATTATTTTAAAAATACTCAAATAATATAGTATTCGACTTGCGTATTCATCTAAATATTCCAAGCTTTTTTTAATATATTTAACAATCACCTTAACGATACAACTTGTGTGCATACAAAACAAAAATAGAAAAATAAAATACAATGCTGTTGAAATAAAATTCAAGATTCTAAACCAAAATTGATGACGTTTTCCTGATATCGATTTTCTTAAGTCATGTTTTGTAAAGTATTTCCTGATGCTGACAGTCCATAATATCTGGAACAAAAAGGAGGAAGGCAAAAAAAAAATAAAAAATCTGGAAAAACAAAAAAAGATATTAAGTAGGTGCCTAGTAGTTCATACAAATTATATAACAAAAAGCAATTCTAACAAAAATTATAACAACAAGTTTCGACTTTGTGTAGCCAATTTTTTTGTAGTTTTTGTTTTCATTTCATTTAAAATTGATATAGGTACTCAAATTTGGCCCTGCCATCTATCGAGATATAGCACTTATTTTTTTTTTCTTGAAAGTGGAAACCGAAAACCCCTCATTGAAATAAAAAATAACCTTTTACAATTGTTATAAGGTTCATTAAATAGTTAGCATTAAATGTCGAGTGAACTTTCCAGTTACGTAGCATAATAAAATTCCTTGGTTGGGATTCATTACTTATTCCTAGGGTAGGGTATCAAATGAAAGGTTTTAATTTATACATTTCAAAACGGATGGAATCTACCTTAGTGGGACCATAGAAACGCACCTGCAAGTACTTCTGCCAGTCAATATTTTCCACGTCAAAGTTGAAAATGATAATATCAGATTTTGACAGACTTTTCTGCAAATTTTTCAGGTTGTTATCATCGAATTCTAAGTTCATTTGCAAATCTTTGAGCACTTTTAACATTGTATGACATTTTTTGTAGATTTTGAACATTCTAAAAAAAGGAAAAATAATATAAATTATTTAAAGATACACACTAAAATCCTCTTAATTTAGACGTGATTTTAGGATATTATAGATTTTAGCATATTATACAAAATCAAAGTTTGAATACTGTTTAAACGCCAGGTAGAGACATAGATAGGTAAAACGTAGAGACATAGAGACACGTTGAGACACAGATAGGTAAGTCATTTATTAATCACATCACACTATCTCACTAATATTATAAATGCAAAAGTTTGTATGGATGGATGGATGGATGGATGTTTGTTACTCCTTCACGCCAAAAAAACTAGACGGATCTAGCTGAAATTTTGCATACACGCATTTCTAATACTGGAATCAAACATAGGCTTTTTATCCCATAAATCAGTTCCCGTGAGCTGAAAATCACCTTTTAACGTTTCCATAGGAACAACGCGTGCAAAGCTAGTTTATTATAAACAATAAAACAAAAATAAAATAACTAGGTACAACTTGTATTTACGCTTCTTGAAAATCTAAGCCGACACTCAAATGCTGGCAGCATTGGCACGTTGAATGACAAGTATCTAACCTAAATAAAACTGAAGAGGAGCCGCGACACTTATTAGATCTAGAATGAAGTTAGATAGAAAATTCTAGGAAGGCGAGCATAATGCTAGTAGGATTCTCTGTCTGCTAACTTTCGGGTAGTGTGGACAAATTTGGCGCTCTTATAGTTAGCCCGCGGTAGGGGTCAGTTGGAGAATGAAATGGATATCGCAGCAAAATTACAAGACTAAGTATAACACCGTATATTAAAACAGTGAAATTTTACCTTGGTTCTTTTCCAAAAAGAAGTAAAATTATGTCCGCAAAATTTGCTGGTATCATATGTAAGAAAAATGTCAGCATACAGAACCAAACACGGTTTACAGTTAAGTTTACATAATAATAGTACACTGCTTTTGGAGTGAAGGATAAATTGTTATGTTCCAGGACGGAAAATAAATCACCTGAAATAAAAAATAATAATAGGTAATCATTGTTTCTCTCAGTCAAGGCAGAACAAAAAAATGATGCCAGCAGTAAAATAAAAAAATGCACAACGTTTCTGGCAGGCGCACCGACGATATACAAAAAATACCTAGTACTCGTAGTAGGTACATGAATATAGAAGGTGGATTTTAATTAAAAGAAAGAGTTGAAAGTCGGTATGTAAACATTTTGCGTAGAGTGCAGAGCTTAAAAAATGTACTCGTTCATCATAAATAAGTTTAAAGATATGACAGACGATTTTCGATTCTAGTTTTGAAACTCGACAAATGGCAAAATTTTAAACATGAAATTTTTTACAAATTCAGCTCAGGTGCGGTGCAAAAAATTTCCATATTAGAAGAGGGCCTAGAAAATGTAACAATCGATGTCGAAAGCTATAGTAGAAAAGTCCAAAATAGGTAATAAGGTTTGATATAATCTATGGCGAATTTTCTAATTGTTTTTGATTCCCTTCAAATGCCGGTTGGCTAGGCCCTCTGAATTATATTTAGAATATCTGTGTCGAAATATTTTTAAATACGAACCGAAATGCGATTTTGAATCAGCCCTGCCTCGTCGATTGATGATTTATATAATTTTTTTTATACCCCAGGCTCTGCTTAGCTTGGGGCTAGTTAATGCTGTGTGAATTGTATATTATGACTTATGACGTAAGAGTTGTGAGTTTTAGTTACCGGATAACATCGGGTTCCTTGCTGCACCAATGACGGCGTATATCATAGTCTTCTCTCCCCTATGGCTCAGGCTTGTTTCCTTTCCAGCGACTAGTATCGCATTATTCACGTAGTCACATGGCACAAAAGCTAGTTTGTTATCGCTCCTCCTTAGATAAAGGAAACTACAGATGGAAAGACAGATGAAAGTATCAATATGTGTACCATAGTAAGCTTATACCTTCCACTGCTGCACATGGCATATCATCATTATCACAATCAGCCTATATTAGTCCACAGTTGCGCATATGCCTTCCCTAATTAACGCCATAGCAGATCTTCAGCTTGCCGTATCTAGCATTTGCCTTTTCACAGATCGTCATTCGGTCTGGCTGTAGGGCGTCTTGCATTACGTTTACAGAGTCGCGGTTTCCACTCAATAACACGTTTACCCCATGTTCTGTCGAAAACGGTGACATCGGTACTTAAAACAATGAGCAAATCATTATTATTAAAATAATTATAGTCTACTTGATGTAGTTTTATATTTTAATTCAGAATGTTGTAGGCGCTAAATTTCATTGCAGTTACATTAATTGTAATTAGTTATTGATCTGATACTCTATGGTCGCAGCCTAAAAATGGAGCCTTAATTTTGTGTACTTTGTGTTTTATGTTGTAAAGAACATTCTTCAAGGATCTATATAAAATATTCAAAATATTTGGTTTGCAATCTAATGACCTTAGCGCCTTAGCCACAGGAATTGCACCTCTGTTAGCTGCACTTGTTTTAGCTTATCGAAAGGAAGGAGGTTAGACAGCGCTCAACCCAAAAATAGAAAATAATAATAGAAATAAAATATTTCGTAAAGGTTTATAGGCACAGACACCCGAGCTGCGCGCGTCGCCGTTTATAGCGCGAATGGCCCAGTAGCGGTGCAAATCCCACAAGAACGGTTTGGTTCAATCACTCAAACAGCACCAGGTATCTGTAGTTTCCTTTATCTAACTTTTAGAGTACCTCATAAACATCACGTGTACTATTTCTAGAATCTGAAAAAAAAACGTCATCAACCTATACTTTTTTCTCCTGCGTACAATTTTATTCTTTAAGGTCATTATTAATTACCATGGGGCTAGATAATGTTGTGTGAATCGTCGAGCATTATTATCATTATTATTATTATTATTATTATTATGGTCAAAAAAAAAGGTATCCTAAAATTAATATTTTACAGGTTGATAATTTAGGTTATCAATCTTTGCAATAGTCAAGATTATTCAAAAAGGTTTTCAATTAATAAAGCATGTTTCTTATCCAAAATTCGTGTGTGTATTTTGCGTACATATTAATAGGTGTAGTATAAATTAAATAGAATGTAAAGTTAAATTAAGCAATACAAAATTATTTTCAACCGACTTGAAAAAGAGGAGGAGGTTCTCAATTCGACTGTATTTCTTTTATGTCCTCATAACTTTGGACTAGGTGCTCCGATTTTCATGATTCTTTTTTTATTTGAAAGCTTGTCAAGCAAGTCTCATTTTAATTTGGTCCAGTTCTGACAATGGGATCCATATAATTGAAGTCGGTTTAATTAACGAGTGTGTTTATAATAATAGATTTTGTAAAAAAAAAGTGTTGTGAAAGAGAAAAAGTCAAAATGAGAACATCCTCCTTTGCTTAAGTCGGTTAAAAATGTACCAACGGTACAATAAATTAGCTGAACAAAACTTATTTTGGAACAAGTCCAATACGATGATTGATATTAATAATAAAATCCGCCTACGAACGGTAAATGGGTAGTGACTATGTCCAGCAGTGGCCAATGCAGTGATCGTGTTGGCAAGGTACTTACCCCACTGCCTCCATAAGCACAACTTGCATCTAGCCATCCCGGCTTAGGCTCTCTGTATGACGCTACCACTGAAAAAAAATCATTTTTACGCTCCGATTACGCTGAAATTGGGTGACGCGAATGGTAAATGCATGTGACTTATTATTTTTCTGATGTCTTTATAGTCAAATTTTATAAGATATTTTAAATCTCATGAGTGAATGCGACGTCACACTTTACATTTAGAATCGTTATGAGGATGTGGTGGAATACCTTATTGTATAATTTCGCGGTTGTTTTCTATAAAGCAAATTTATGTTTTATAATTTATTTGTATCGAATTTAATTTTTATTTTGTGCGAGGTGTTTCAGAAAGCCCTCACGCAGGCTTGTTTATTTATATAAATTACCCTGAGAGTTAAGTCTTAAACACTTTAATAACAAAACCCTTAATATTAAGCAATGCAACATCTCGTCAAAGGAACTAAATGTAACTCTGGACAGTTTCAATGTTTCCCTGTAGAGCTTACAGAAGAGTTACAGAGACGGCCCTTATTATGAAAGCTTGCTCAGTCATAGAGCTATGCTTGAGCAACATTTACGCTATAGAAAAGCGTAACTCAAGCAGAGATTGAAGACTGAGCAAGCTTTCATAATACGGGCCTTAGAGTTCGTAGGAAGTGCCAGAGATTTTCGACTCCAACGTCACTTGACTTGGTGTTGTTGGTTATATTCCCGTACTGAGGAAAAGATGCGGATTTCAAGTCCCTAATATTATTAGATTTCTGATGTATTTTATTTGTTTATCGAATCATACCTATTCCAGGTCTCACAATGCAGATTGGAAGACCATCACCGATAGTCTTCACCAGGTCTTCTGCCACTGCTTTGCAGAATGAGTAGGTATTCGGGTATTCTGCGAGCAACCTGAAAAAAGTAATTTTATTATGTTTTTGGGCTTTATCTAATTCCAAACAGCCAAAAATCACTGAAAAGGACTTGAAAAACATCAATATCACATACTTTTTGGCACTCACTTAATTTTTTTATTTATTGCACTAAAAACATGAAAAACTTAAAACTACACAGCGATTTTGGCAAAAGCGAGCTTAACCCTAAAAAAAGTTCCCCTCCAGGAAACCTTATTGGGCGAGCGATACAAGTTTGTAATCAATTAGCCCTTCAACATCGATTAAGACATATGTCTTACTTCGATATTGGTCCGTCCGCATCGATTAAGACATATGTCTTACTTCGTTAATGGTCCGTCCGCATCGATTAAGACATATGTCTCACTACTTTGTAAGCCATATGGCTTCTCTTGTTTTTTCGGTTTTTTGATGAAGTTAGGATATAATTTCAATTGCATTTATGTTTAACAACTTTATTACCAACAACTGCACACTTTTTGACAACTTTTTGAAACCATTTTGAGAGAAATATTAGAGATATACCGGGTGAAAGTTCATATTAGAGTCAAAGAATCGGTAAAAGTTTCTTATTTATTATACGTTTTAGAGGGTTACCAAGGTTTTTACATAGTTTCAATAGTATATGTTGATATACATAAGAGTAGTAGTAGTAAAAGTAGTAGTACGATTTTACGACCATTTTTTCAAATGTGGTGGAGGGTCTGTGTAAAATTAATCAAAAACACAATAAAAAACATTTAAAGCCAGTTTTATAGCTTTATTGCATAGCTTTCAGATAAAGTAAGCTGAATCATCCTGCTCAAAAGCATTCTATAGCTAGACGTAAAATAACACGTGAGCGTGCGAATCCGCTTTCGCGTGCAAAAACCTGTCGATGTTAGCGGTTTTTTAACGCAAAAAATCTCGATATTAAAGAGTGATTAACCATTCAATTGAAGGTGCCAATGATGGAGCCTCAATCGACGCGTCAATTGCTCGCCCACATGAACAGTAGAAAATGTATATGAACGATGATTATCATTCTGATTTAACATAACGATACGCTCAATATGCATGTGACTTCAAAGAAGCTAATATTTTTTTTACGTGTTCTCGTATGGATAAAGAAATATATCTGTATATTTAATTTTGTATTTTATGATGTTTTTATTATGAAATTTAATCATTGAAAATTGGATATTTTAAGTCTCAACAGCAAAATGTCTAAACGCAAAGTTATTGGCATGTGAAGCGTGACGTCATACTTGAACATTTTTGTATGGACATGAAGTTTAGACTTTGAGTTTACTTATTGGGACTCGATGATCCGTGACGTCATAAAATGCAATGTATAACATGGCAGCGTTTTTATCACCCGAAACTGAGTGTACTTTTACTTTTAGTTTTTTACCTCAATAATTTAATATTTTTTTTGGTGTTATAATTTTTTCGTTTATATATTAACCTAAATAATCTATTAAAAAATTTAAAAAAAATCCATGCATATACCCTATTGGTTGTGTCATTCGCAACTACGTGATTGTAGGCGAATGATGGTAATTTCATTTAAGCCTGACAATTGTGAATGACGCCACCAATAGCGCGTCTCGTTGTGGAATTAACAAAATTCGATATCATCGTTCATCTACTTTTTCTACTGCCCAGAAAGCAAATGTGGGCGAGCGATTGACGCGTCGATTGAAACTACCATACCAATTGACGAATGCCGAATGACGAATGACTTTTGATAGCACGTTCTGTGCCCACGACACACATTCAGTTAGTTTCTCCGTGAAGCGGCGGCGGCATGCAGTGATAAGCTATAAATCTTTTTGATACTTTTGTCGTTGAATTTTCTTAGCATTCCTGTTATGCCCCTCTTCCCTTCTGTCATCAGATGGGCCGATTGCTTGCCGTCGATCCTGACCGATATGATCCGATAAATAGTGTAAAAAACTGGACTGTTAAAATACCAACCCATCTGTGTATCTCTCAAGCCTCCCTTCATCCGTACTTTCCACCAAGTCTATCAATTTCTCCGGCGATATAGGATTAGTCCGGAATTCTTCAAGCACCGTCTGCCCAGCAAAACTGCCTACAGCTTGCGTATACGCAGTTGACACGTGAACAAACGATCTGCAAGTTAATCAATCAACATTTACATACCAATTTGCTTTGGCATTAATGCATAACCCCGACTCACACTAGCGCCGCCACGTATTTTACTATCGCACCTACCTACGCTTGATAATGGAGTTTTCAAAAACATTATGTTAATACCTTTAATTTTGTCTATTATGGTAGAAATGCGAAAGCAGTCTTTTTGTGTCCACCAAAAGAAATTTCGTATCTCTGCCTGAATTATACAGAATAGAACAGAGGCATCAAAAAAGCTTTATAGGTACCTAATAGGTAATCACAAATTGTCTAGGATTTTGGATTAGGGTTAGCGCCTTATTTCGCAGACAGCGTCAGCAACAGAATTTGACATCAAAGTTTATCGAATCCGACGAATTAAATTACCTAACCCTAATTTAATTCGTCGGATTCGATAAACTTTTGAAAACTCCAGAATAGAGTTCTAAAGTCCCGTCGGAATAGAATTAAAATTTGAATCTGAAGTTTTTGCTTCGGAAACGAACCGAATGAATTAAAAAGCAGACATCAGTTGATTTTCTCTACAAATTCAAACGTGTGTAAAATAAAACAAAAAACCTAATCAAGTTAAGCCTTTTAAAAGTAATGTAATTGTTTTTAAAAATAAGAGTTGTTTTTCCTGTTCACATATTTAGAATCACATCCAGATTATTAGCAAATCCTCCAGTTTTTTGAAGTTAGCGAAATTATAGAAGTGCCTTTTCACTCACTTGAGTTTCCTACAGGCTCTGCCCAGCAGCAGTGCCTCCCTGGTTCCTCTCACGTTGATGAGCGTAGCCACTCGGAGACTCTCGTCGAACCTGGTTGTAGCAGCCAAATGGAAGATCACGTCCACCTATAAAGATGACATCTGATATGATACTGGGTCAATGCACAAACTGGTAGTAGAAAAGAAATTAGATTAACATCATCACACTAATATTATAAAGGCGAAAGTTTGTATGGATGTTTGTTACTTCTTCACGCCAAAACTACTGAACGGATCTGGCTGAAATTTTGCATACAGGTAATTCTAATCCTGGAATAAAACATAGGCTACTTTTTATCCCATAAATCTGTTCCCGTGGAAAATGACATTTTTATGTTTCCACAACGCGTGCGAAGCCGCGGGGCGCAGTAAATTTATATACAAGTGACATGTTATAATCATACACACACGATTTGCATTGCGGTAACGGCGCATTTGGCCCCACTATTAGTTACCAGCATATATCACATGTCAAATTTATTCTAAAATTCGAAAATTCACGCAAATCCAATCAGCATAGGTTGGACAGTTATGTTCGATCGAGTGACTATTTTATCATACAGTCAAATCACCAAGCTGCCATGCCACTGAGAACATCATCGGTCCACTTACTCGGTCCATTAACAAAACCATACTACTATTAATCGATTATCCTTCTCCATCCAGACCATAAATTTGTGGAATGCACTACCAGCATTGATTTAAAAAGGGAAGATAGGTTACGTTCTCCCAGCGCTTACTCAAAAATTGGCATGTGTTACAACTAAACGCAAACACATACGCTCACAGTTATATTTCCAGCCCTGTGCAATAGAAAGAAGAACAAAGACGGAAAGACGTATCTAGGACCGAAGTGAGACTGAGACAACAATATTTCACGCGAATCACGGCCGCCCATGCCGCCGGTCAGACGGTGACTGATGTGGGAGAACATAATTTTACACAATTTAAGGTTGCCACTTTCGAGCAACCAGTATCTCATCTTCGTTTTTAATAAATCAATGTGTCTAGGTGCTTTTCCTGTCAAAAGTGAATATTGGTACTTACTATTTTGTTTTTGTATATAATAGTTTAATACTTATGTATACATATATAGAAATAGGATGTTGTGTATGGTTATTTATATATTATTTATTTTGTTAGGTATTTAAAATGGTATGTACGATTTATTTTGCAGTTTTTGGTACACCCTCTGCCTTTCTTAAATAAGTATAATTCTCTCCATCCAAAGGTTGCCTGGATGAGATCACTTCTAAGCGAAAAGGCCGCCCAGTGTACTCGTTTTATGTAATGTATTTATGTACCTAATGTTATTTTTATGGTGTACAATAAAGAATGATTGTATTTTATTGTATTAAGAATGCACTACAAAATGAATTTTTAGGGGTCGAGTTAAGGTACCTTCGCTAAAAATAAGAAAATGGCTGACAATTTTCTCACGGTAGTGCCTACCTCATTGCTCATGGTTTTCCAGTTCTGGTCACTTAAGCCAAGCCGAATCTCGGTTACATCCCCTTCAATGGGGATTATATTATCAGAAAAATCCGGCTTTAGTTTTCTGACTCTGTCAAAGCACTGAAAAATACAATGGAAAGTGCACTTAAATTTCTAATAAGGTAAGGTTTCAGTTTGTTTGTAACTTATTAGAAGTCTTCAATACGTCGAGCTTAGTGCTAGCTGCAAATTATGTAAACATATCCGATCAAAAACGACATAAACCTAGACATTGTAACAGGCCGTATCGTAACGATCCTGTTATTAGCGAGAATAATATTATTGGCAGAATAAAACCCAATCAGTGGCAGAATACTTAGTTGAGTGAGCTTATTAAAACAAAGAACAAACAAAAAAGAAGAAAAGGAAAAATTAAAAATATAAATTGAATCAATAAGAAGGGCTGTCGGCACTTTGTCCGCGATTTGTCCGCGATTTGTCCGCGATTTGTCCGCGATTTGTCCGCGATTTGTCCGTGCTTTGTCCGTGAAATGTCCGCAAAAAAAAAGTCTGCGAAATATAATAAAAATCCATAGCACAAAATTGAAATAAATATAAACATGTCAATAAAATTGAAGAATAAATAAAATCAAAAGGAAAAATTAAAAATATAAATTGAATCAATAAGAAGGGCTGTCGGCACTTTGTCCGCGATTTGTCCGCGCTTTGTCCGTGATTTGTCTGTGAAAAAAATCGGCGAAATGACGTAGGATTGAGAAAGGTGGGGCATAAAATAGACAGTGTGAAATTGATACTTATGGCGTAGAAAATAAAGAATGGATTGGAATGTTGATAAAATCTGAAGACTTTTGTCTATATTTATAGAGGAACGCAACCTTACTCGGGATGACTCGTTGTTAGATTTTTGAAGAAGTAGGTCGTTACGCTGCTCAATTTGTTGTAGGGTTTCTAAGGTCCGGGTACCTTTTTGGAAGAGTGGTAGTTAAAATTAAAGAACGTAGTTGCTGGGATTGAATTAAAAAAAGATTTGTGTTGTGAATTGTGTAACATTTGTTGGGGTAAAATTGTAGTGAATTAAAATTAAATTCTTGGGATTGTGAAGATTGTAATATAACCTAAAAACTTAGCTCGATAAATCCCCCTGTGCTTAGAAATCCAAAATTTATTTTGGTTGTGTGTTACGGCCTGATAAGTAGCCGTGAGCACATACCCTCTTGATTATAGGTAGTCTAGGAATGGGATAACCTTTGAGACGGGCCCACTTCGACTTTACCCGTTCCCGGGGTCGAAGAAAGTCTTCCGACGACTTGTGAGATATTTCGTGGAGAGATGTCAGCAAGGGTGTCGGTCTTTTATTTATATATTTATAATATACATAGCCACATTATATGGTAGGCTGTCCATGGCACCCAGCTCGCGAGCTAGTCATTGGAAGCACCCACACAGTATTTAGGTTAGGACAAAATCGAGATTTACTACCTCGTACTCTTCTCAAGGGCTAGTTAGAAGACTTGACATTGCACTCAGTCAAGTCTACATTACACACCACACGCTTAATGATAAAAATGAAGTTTTGACTTCTAAAATTGTGAACAATATATAGCCAGAAATAGGTTAGGATAGGTACTCACGTATGGAAATTAAATAGATAAAATAAACTCCAGTAAGCAGTAGAAACGGAACCAAATAACATTTACCTTTAATTCCTTGAAAAGAAACCTCCTAAACATCCATTTTACTCGGGTTAGATATAAAATAAAACATAAAACAAAGCCTATAATGTATTATCAAATCACAATAAAACTATATCTTAAATATTCATTATAATATACAAATAATTGAACTAAAACAACCAACTAAATACATAATTTCCTTCTAATTAAAATATGATAAAGTATTCAATAAAACTCTTCATCGGATCATGCCATATTTACTCAACTAAGAGGAATGTTGTTCGAGGTCTAGGTACCTATAGGCCCAAGTTTTGTATTTATTAATTGCATTAAAATTTAACTATATTTCACCTTTTATGAGAAAACCTAATTATATTTGAACAAAATATCTTGGTTGATGGAAGAAATATTATTAATTATTAAAGATTTAATAATTAAATTATCAGTGAAACTTCATAGTGAAATGATCTGAGTTCAGGTTACTACCAAACCTGTTTTATATCTAAGAGGAACTACCTCTATTTTGATTAGTCTGGCTATAGTTCGGTGCATAAAGACACTAAATGTGGTAATTCTCTCAAAAGAAGGGAAGCCCATTTATGAACCCTATATTTCACCTTTTATGAGAAAACCTAATTATATTTGAACAAAATATCTTGGTTGATGAAAGAAATATTATTAATTATTAAAGATTTATTAACTAAATTATCAGTGAAACTTCATAGTGAAATGATCTGAGTTCAGGTTACTACCAAACCTGTTTATATCTACAGCTGAGGAACTACCTCTATATTTTGATTAGTCTGACTATAGCTTGGTGCATAAGACACTAAATGTGGTAAATCTCTCAAAAGAAGGGAAGCCCATTTATGAGCTATGAGGCTGAGAATCTCAGTCAGATGAATCATTATACCAATATTCTATCTATACTTACTTATTGTAGATTTATCTACAAATAAACCTGAGACTTGGAAATGTTTCACTATCAAGAAGCTGGTAGTCTTCTAAACTCCCGTTTGTGGAGGTTTTGGTGGCTTGGGTAAAGGCACAATCTAATCTAATATGAGGAATATGTTTCTAGATATTTAATTAGAAATTTCATATCCAAGTAATGTTATAAATAAAGAAACTACAACCTTTATTAGCTCAGATTGTAGGGGCGGTAAATGGCGGCCTTACCTTAAACGATTTAAAATATCCCTTACAAAATAAACTATAATATTCTTTCATTAACAACCTAAAATAGTTAATAAATGGATAAGGTAGAGAAACTTCTACAGGAACTGAATTATATGATAGTAATAAAATAACTATAATACTCTTATTAACAAACCAAAATAGATATAAGGATAAGGTAGTTAAATTCCTATAGGTTCAGAATCATATGATAGGAACTGCTTTAAGTAACATAAACATAATTAATAGGTAAATTAAGATACCGATCAATTCATAATAGGTTTAGATTGCTTTAGGTAACTTAAATATAACTAGGGATTCGTTTGTCTATGCTCTTAAAAGGATCTGAGTTGCTATTCACAATATAGGGTCCTACCATTAACTCAGACGATCACTGGCCAAATTACTTCATAGTAGCGATCATTTAGGTTAAGACTGTTAGGTAGTTTAAGTTTTAGGGTTGAAAGGAGTTTTCTGAGGGGGGGCGTTACAATTTGAAAGGCCGTTACCAGGATATATAGAGGTATAGATTCAGATGGGAACTAGGTATCAATTCTGCTAAACATTTACAAAAACTACATTAGGATAGTGTTATTTTACAATAGATTTAGTTATATTCTAGATTTGTTATAGAACTTCATTTTGTTAAGATAATGGGGGACGTGGTTAGTTATAGCTTTAGAATAAGTTTAGTTATATTCTAGATTTGCTAGAGAACTTCATTTTGTTAAGATATTGGGGGACGTGGTTAGTTATAGCTTAAGAATAAGTTTAGTTATATTCTAGATTTGTTAAAGAACTTCATTTTGCTAAGATAATGGGGGACGTGGTTAGTTTAAAATCTATCAAGTAGACTAGGTTAGGTTAGGCTAGGATATATCTAGGATTCAGGGTGCGGACTCCGATGTTCGCACAATTTGCTGCCGTGGAATTGGAGAAGAGTATAAGACAGACGAAATAAAATACTTTAATAATTAGGGATTTGTATATGGTTTTAATATAAGTAATAAGGTTAGGAAAGAATCGACCTAATAACTATAGAGAAATTAGGATTTAAGATTGGTTTTCTATTATGGGGATGTGCAAAATTATATTTAATATAAGTGATAATTTGAATAACTTAAGATTCTCTAAAATGGGGACGAGGAAGGTTAGCTTAGAATATAATTTAGCATATAATGCTAGTCCTAGAATACGCTGAGGTGGATCTTGAGTCAGGCTATAGACAGTGATCTTCAAACAGCATCTGAAATAAACATAGAATAAATTAGAGTTTATAATATGGCAGTAACTGAACAAAGCTTAACAATAGAGATAATAAGGTTATTTACTTTCAACAAGCCTGACATGGCATTCAAGTAGAAATTAATATT
The DNA here is from genome assembly GCA_955876795.1 of Eupithecia tripunctaria. Lineage (NCBI taxonomy): Eukaryota > Metazoa > Arthropoda > Insecta > Lepidoptera > Geometridae > Eupithecia > Eupithecia tripunctaria. The sequence goes on from OY041627.1 coordinate 6,633,280, forward strand.
ATCATAAGGAGAGAAGCCTATGTTTGATTCCTGGGTGGGAATTGCCTGTATGCGGGATTTCAGCCTGATCGGTTCAGTGATTTTGGAGTAAGGAAGTGACAAGCGTCCATCCATCTATACATCCGTACAACTTTTGCATTTTTATTATTAGTGTATTACTGTTTTTGCTATAGAAAAGTCCTCATCAAGGCGCGCCGCTGAGAAGGAAACAAGTGCGGCCTAGACTAGACACTAGATAATCAATAAGTACTCTCTTGTTAAGAAAAGTCCTCATCAAGGCGCGCCGCTGAGAAGGAAACAGGTGCGACCTAGACTAGATACTAGATAATCAATAAGTACCTCTCTTGTTAAGAAAAGTCCTCATCAAGGCGCGCCGCAGAGAAGGAAACAGGTGCGGCTACATACTCAGCAGGAGACGTAATTCTTATTTTGGCAATCTGAAAAAAAGAGAGGTTATGTTACACAAATAGAATTTTCCAAAAAGCGTTTTACAATATGGCTGTAGTTCTATAGAATAAACATTGAGAAAATGTGTAGAATTAATAGGTAATAGTGTACTCACGAGTAAGCAGTAAACAATTTATAGAAGAAAACTTCACGTGTCCATTTGCCATTGATGAAATTAATAACACCCCGTCTTCCTGGGCTCACGTAACATTCAATGCGGGTTCAATTTATCTCATAGATTCGTGAGAATATGATTTATCACAAGGATTGAAAACGCACACAAAATTTTAATTCATTTTATGGGATTGGAATAGGAAAACAAAATCAAACAAATAATTCTTCAACTTCTTTTTCTATTTATGGCTCCAGTAGTACTTGCTAAGATTATGTCAACTTCAACTTCATTGTCTGTCACTGCTTGCTTTTCGTTGCGGCGACTGACAGTGTCTGTGCCTTGGGCCTCGTAAACAGAATTATGATCGGTTTTACGAACTAAATATCTATAAATTATGCATCAAATTAAAAGCAAAAGAACAAAACTACAACTATGTCACTGTTACTACGGAGTGTATCGTAAATCTCTAGTCAAAACTTATGCGCTGTTTCCATTGTTCAAGCTGAGTTCAAATATTGGAATTTAAAGATATCAAACAAAAGCGTCTACACATTGAGAAAACTAGGGCAAAAATTTAGTAACATCAGTAATTAGAAGCAAATATATGAAGGGATGTTAAGCACGTTATTTTAGAATTCAGGTTCAGACAGTAGGATTTCGTTCGTCCAAGGGATCAACTCTACTCACGTAGCCTTAATTTTACGGTAGGCCTAATAATTAAGAGTTGACACATGGCGTTATCTTGTAAATGCTAAAATTTTACTAACAATCGTAAAGTTGTCAATTATTATTATTTTTATTGCTAACTACTAGCTTCCCTTTCTAGTCACAAAACCTCAATAATTGCTGTCATATAACATACGGCTTCTTCTTCTTTTACTTTTTGGCTCTGCAGCGTCATGGTTTGATACAGCCCTGCCAATATCAGTTATCAATTTACAAATACGAAGGAATGGAATTATAATTTAGGGATGTTAAGAAGAGAGGAAAAACACAAAAAAAAAAACCACTGAAATAAATGAAAACTCTATGCAATGAAGAAAATTAAAATTCATAGACTGCGAATCTAAATTTTATCTTATACCTGTAAACGAACCATTCTTGCTGATAAATATGATATATGATCTGAATTACGGAAACGGCTCTCTACGAATTTCATGGAATTAAGTATACGGGGGGGATCGGGGACGATAAAACGATTTAACTTGAATTCATTTGTAAAAAAAAAAAAAAAATGTGTCGTTTTATTCGTGTTTAAATTATCAACTTTATCCTCTTCAACTTAGGGTTTATCTGAAAACTATGACTCTTTCTGAAATTCTGAAGGAATTTTTAAAAAAGCAAATTTTACCAATAAAATAACTGATTATAAGCGCAGCTCGGTCAACCATGTATTATTATTTATTATTAAATAGGGAAAGTTAGAAAGTATAGGTGGAAACACTTTAACTAAAGGTGCGGTAGATACGTCAAATGTCAACTTTCTAGAGATTGTCAATGTCACAGCGTTCCGGTCGGAAAAAAAAAAAAAAGAAGAAGAAAAACATTGGTTTGCAAAAACGATCGAAAAAACATTACAATTCCTAAATTAATTATGAATAGGATAGAACCTTTGTAAAAAAAAGAGAAATAAGCTTTAGAAGAAAAGGAAACAACCAACAAATTCTGTAACATCCATTATTTCAAAATAATTAGTTATCTATCTGTCATTCAATTTAGGGGTGATTGTAGGAAGAGCACGGCAGAGGGGAGTGAGGGGAAATGAGGAGAGGAAAAAAAGATTAAAAATGATTTACAGATTTTCTTAAAATTTATGGAGAAAAACCGGGTTTATCTTGCAAATTTAAACTAAATTGTTATTCCATATAAAACTATCGTGATTTGAAATCATCTCGGGTAGAAAAGGTCGAGTTCATTATGTCCAAAGTAAATAGGTAGTTTCTGAAAATCTCACCTGTTGAGAATGGTTAAAACTCTCAAATCAAATCAAATCAAATCTATTTATTTTGCGAAACATGGGTAACAGAGATGTTAGATTAAAATAAAATTAGTAAGACCATGATCAGCTTAAAACTTTCAAAGAAAATCAAATCAAATTCATTTATTTTACGAATCATGGGTAACAGAGATGTTAGATTAAAATAAAATGAGCAAAACCATGATCAGCTTTAAAGCATGCAATATCACAGTACATGTATGTTATACAATGTTCTATTAAATACAGTGTTGAAATTAATATAATGTCTATCTCGTATCTAAAATTATTAATAACAAGTAAAAGAATTATCTTAATCTAGAATTTATCCATAAAATATTCATTAACACTATAATAAGTCTTATCAATTAATAATTGTTTTAATTTATGTTTAAAGATTTCTATTTAACTCTGTGTCACAGTTTCAAAAAGTAAATTGATGGCTTGCTTAGGCAGTTAAATGTGAGTGTGAAAGATGAAATACTTGTTGTGTGATAAGAAAGAAGATTGAAGGGCCCATGTAAGCTAACTTTTTTTCAGAAACTGGGACGGTCCGCTGAGTTTTGAATCACATATGCACCACAACAAAAAAATAATGTAGTTAAAGTTCTGGAGTTAGGATACTTATATGGACTACAGCAAGGTCTGGCTACATTATTATTTATACTACACATGATAGGTTCTGACTAATTACACTACACACACTCCAGATTTAAAAATGGGATTCAATTTAACTTGGGTTTGGGAAAGAAATCAAAGTTGCATTATCAAACCATTTGATGTACAGGTATGGACAATTCAATCAGGCTTTAGCTCGAGTTTCGTGTGAAAGCCCATAGAATTCTAAGAAATAGCTTGCTATTGTGCCACTAGGGCTGATCTTGCCTCACAACCAAGGTTCCGTTGTTGATTGTACATACCCTGTTAATGGCTTAGTAAAATAATTTTGATTTTGTCATCATTCTTATTGTAAACATGGTGCTAAACCATTTTGCATTTATTTTAGATCTGGTATAAATACACAATACAGTAACAAGTGTGTGGTTTCAAGATTCAACGGACTAAGAGTTCATCAAAAGAAATAATGTAAATAGTGAAAGAAAAATAATACTGAAGGGGTTTATGATCAAGGACATTAGAATCAATTACTAAATAATAATAATAGAATAATTATATACTTATCAATCTTAGGAGTAAGTGGAAAATCTTTATTCCAGTTGACTTGCATAAATGATTTTGGGGACGATTGTAACAGGCCGTATCGTAACGATCCTGTTATTAGCGAGAATAATATTATTGGCAGAATAAAACCCAATCAGTGGCAGAATACTTAGTTGAGTGAGCTTATTAAAACAAAGAACAAACAAAAAAGAAGAAAAGGAAAAATTAAAAATATAAATTGAATCAATAAGAAGGGCTGTCGGCACTTTGTCCGCGATTTGTCCGCGATTTGTCCGCGATTTGTCCGCGATTTGTCCGCGATTTGTCCGTGCTTTGTCCGTGAAATGTCCGCAAAAAAAAAGTCTGCGAAATATAATAAAAATCCATAGCACAAAATTGAAATAAATATAAACATGTCAATAAAATTGAAGAATAAATAAAATCAAAAGGAAAAATTAAAAATATAAATTGAATCAATAAGAAGGGCTGTCGGCACTTTGTCCGCGATTTGTCCGCGCTTTGTCCGTGATTTGTCTGTGAAAAAAATCGGCGAAATGACGTAGGATTGAGAAAGGTGGGGCATAAAATAGACAGTGTGAAATTGATACTTATGGCGTAGAAAATAAAGAATGGATTGGAATGTTGATAAAATCTGAAGACTTTTGTCTATATTTATAGAGGAACGCAACCTTACTCGGGATGACTCGTTGTTAGATTTTTGAAGAAGTAGGTCGTTACGCTGCTCAATTTGTTGTAGGGTTTCTAAGGTCCGGGTACCTTTTTGGAAGAGTGGTAGTTAAAATTAAAGAACGTAGTTGCTGGGATTGAATTAAAAAAAGATTTGTGTTGTGAATTGTGTAACATTTGTTGGGGTAAAATTGTAGTGAATTAAAATTAAATTCTTGGGATTGTGAAGATTGTAATATAACCTAAAAACTTAGCTCGATAAATCCCCCTGTGCTTAGAAATCCAAAATTTATTTTGGTTGTGTGTTACGGCCTGATAAGTAGCCGTGAGCACATACCCTCTTGATTATAGGTAGTCTAGGAATGGGATAACCTTTGAGACGGGCCCACTTCGACTTTACCCGTTCCCGGGGTCGAAGAAAGTCTTCCGACGACTTGTGAGATATTTCGTGGAGAGATGTCAGCAAGGGTGTCGGTCTTTTATTTATATATTTATAATATACATAGCCACATTATATGGTAGGCTGTCCATGGCACCCAGCTCGCGAGCTAGTCATTGGAAGCACCCACACAGTATTTAGGTTAGGACAAAATCGAGATTTACTACCTCGTACTCTTCTCAAGGGCTAGTTAGAAGACTTGACATTGCACTCAGTCAAGTCTACATTACACACCACACGCTTAATGATAAAAATGAAGTTTTGACTTCTAAAATTGTGAACAATATATAGCCAGAAATAGGTTAGGATAGGTACTCACGTATGGAAATTAAATAGATAAAATAAACTCCAGTAAGCAGTAGAAACGGAACCAAATAACATTTACCTTTAATTCCTTGAAAAGAAACCTCCTAAACATCCATTTTACTCGGGTTAGATATAAAATAAAACATAAAACAAAGCCTATAATGTATTATCAAATCACAATAAAACTATATCTTAAATATTCATTATAATATACAAATAATTGAACTAAAACAACCAACTAAATACATAATTTCCTTCTAATTAAAATATGATATAGTATTCAATAAAACTCTTCATCGGATCATGCCATATTTACTCAACTAAGAGGAATGTTGTTCGAGGTCTAGGTACCTATAGGCCCAAGTTTTGTATTTATTAATTGCATTAAAATTTAACTATATTTCACCTTTTATGAGAAAACCTAATTATATTTGAACAAAATATCTTGGTTGATGGAAGAAATATTATTAATTATTAAAGATTTAATAATTAAATTATCAGTGAAACTTCATAGTGAAATGATCTGAGTTCAGGTTACTACCAAACCTGTTTTATATCTAAGAGGAACTACCTCTATTTTGATTAGTCTGGCTATAGTTCGGTGCATAAAGACACTAAATGTGGTAATTCTCTCAAAAGAAGGGAAGCCCATTTATGAACCCTATATTTCACCTTTTATGAGAAAACCTAATTATATTTGAACAAAATATCTTGGTTGATGAAAGAAATATTATTAATTATTAAAGATTTATTAACTAAATTATCAGTGAAACTTCATAGTGAAATGATCTGAGTTCAGGTTACTACCAAACCTGTTTATATCTACAGCTGAGGAACTACCTCTATATTTTGATTAGTCTGACTATAGCTTGGTGCATAAGACACTAAATGTGGTAAATCTCTCAAAAGAAGGGAAGCCCATTTATGAGCTATGAGGCTGAGAATCTCAGTCAGATGAATCATTATACCAATATTCTATCTATACTTACTTATTGTAGATTTATCTACAAATAAACCTGAGACTTGGAAATGTTTCACTATCAAGAAGCTGGTAGTCTTCTAAACTCCCGTTTGTGGAGGTTTTGGTGGCTTGGGTAAAGGCACAATCTAATCTAATATGAGGAATATGTTTCTAGATATTTAATTAGAAATTTCATATCCAAGTAATGTTATAAATAAAGAAACTACAACCTTTATTAGCTCAGATTGTAGGGGCGGTAAATGGCGGCCTTACCTTAAACGATTTAAAATATCCCTTACAAAATAAACTATAATATTCTTTCATTAACAACCTAAAATAGTTAATAAATGGATAAGGTAGAGAAACTTCTACAGGAACTGAATTATATGATAGTAATAAAATAACTATAATACTCTTATTAACAAACCAAAATAGATATAAGGATAAGGTAGTTAAATTCCTATAGGTTCAGAATCATATGATAGGAACTGCTTTAAGTAACATAAACATAATTAATAGGTAAATTAAGATACCGATCAATTCATAATAGGTTTAGATTGCTTTAGGTAACTTAAATATAACTAGGGATTCGTTTGTCTATGCTCTTAAAAGGATCTGAGTTGCTATTCACAATATAGGGTCCTACCATTAACTCAGACGATCACTGGCCAAATTACTTCATAGTAGCGATCATTTAGGTTAAGACTGTTAGGTAGTTTAAGTTTTAGGGTTGAAAGGAGTTTTCTGAGGGGGGGCGTTACAACATTTTATTGGTAAAAGCCATCGACCAAAGTTTCCGCCCCACCTATTAAATTCACTATGCGCGGTCTGAAACGTATATAAAGTATTTTTATTGAGTTAATGTCATTTTAACGCTTGGACAGAAAGCACAGCAAGGCAAAATTGCAAAAATCACACGTCCAAAACACAAAAAGGACAGGGTTTCCTATTTTCAGTAAAGTTTTAATGCATTTTCTGCCTTAACCTCAAGAAATTGGCGTTGAAAATTATTTCTTTGTTTGCTTAAGTTTATATTTATATTATATTAACTTTGTTCTAAATTCATGAATAGAAAGAGAGGCTATTGTTTAAATTTTTATTTTATGTGTTCTTGTGTATATGTTTTGAAGTCTTAAGACTAGTTTGACATTTAATACGTACTGATTCAAACATTTATAATAAATTGTTATTTTGGTGTTTAGTTTTTTTTTCTAGTTGCATTATATTTGTTAAGTTCCTATTGACTACATAGAAACAGTTCTGTGACTTCTATTAACCATCACATAGGTACCTAATTATTTGCTGTCCGAAATATAAGACTATTAATCAGATTAGTCATTAGAAGGAACCAAATGAATTTAAAAATGATGCGTACAAGTTTACGATTTACAGATTGTTCCTGTAAAAACACAGTTTTATTATGTTCAGGTACCTACCTGAAAATAATAAAATTGTACAGGATCTGTAAATCATCATCAATCTGTAATCATGCGTTACCTTGTTCTTACAAAATGAAATAAATTCGACTCCACTAATGTCTTGTTCCGTATTCAAACTTGTGAGGCTCTGCGCAATTTGTATGCGTCAAAACAAGTCATAGACAATTTTGAGTGTCATTCTCGTAAGTTTCTTGGTATCTACCTACCTATGGTTTATCCATTTTGAGTGAAGCATGTTAGTAAACAAAGTATGACACAAATAACAAAATATCACTTGCTTGGCATCGAGTTTCAGATATAATTATAAGCAATTTTTATTGAAGGTAGGATCTAAAATTGACAAGTAATGTAAATTACGTATAAAAGGACGCGCCAACAAAGTGAATTTTAGGTTAAGTATGGGCGGTTCGTTTACGTTTATGCTCCATTCAAAATGGATACGATATATATATATATACAGGGGTGAATCAACTATTTTACCCACACTTTGCTGTCCCCGACCATTTTTTATTAAAGTACGTTTATTGGTTATAGTAACACACATAATCAATATGGCAATAGCATCTATGATTAATAGGCGCCAAAGAAAGTTAAATTATGTTTTCGAAAATCTTTAATTTCCATGAAATTTTATGGTAACTCAGTATACGAAAAATTCGCTCCATACAAAATATGCCTGTCCGAAGACCGCATTCTCTATGTAAAACTTTAATTTAAATGAACCTAAACTTCTTGCTTTCGGTTGATTCTGATTACACAACAAGTCAGTATGTTAAAGTTTATCGTGTGCATATCAAAATAAAAATAGACTTAACCACTTTTTCAAAAAAAAATCTTGAAATTTTGTCCCTGGCAAAAATGATTTTACCCTTGTATGCTGAGTTACCGTCGTAAATTTTACCTAGAAACATATAGATGGTACTGTTTGCCATGGGTAGCTTCGTTTGTGTTTCCTTAAGCTCGCATGGAGCGGCGGTGTCCCTAGAAGATGCCGTCGAGCCGCCAGGCCGCGCAGAACGTTCGAAGGGAGTGCGTGCCTCTTTGTGTCGTCTGCTGAGTGACCGCGATATCTCGATGTAGGTTTATTATTTAGTTAATATTATCAGATATTTTTGGAGTACCTAACATATGTTTTCGATTAAAGTTTGTGTTGGTACTATAGTCAAATGATAATGTGCTCTTTTCATGAAAATACACCATTTTGTCTGTTGAGTTACTTGTATACTGAGTTACTTTGGCGGTAACTCCAGAGACATTCTTGGTAACTCCTAAGACATTCACGTACTTAATGAGTAATACCTTGAGTAAAATGAATTTTTATTATATATTTTAGTTTTAAAACATTCAATGATTATTTGTTTGGGATTTATTTTGTTTTTAAATTTGTTCCTTACGTACAAATATTTTTTTGTGTATACCTAATTTAGATTTTTATAATTTTTTGCTACTTCTACTTTTTCTTAGTCGGCTTAAATTTATTGTAAATTGGCTTTCTGTAAAACGAGTAAGTAGTTATAGTAAATAAATACCGGCAAATATAAATTGTAAAATAATGGTAACTCCCGTGAGCACTTCCAAAATTAAACGGCTTGCAAAAGATTTAACATTATTTTAAATAATGGAAAGGAATTTGAGACACAGAATAGGTACAGAATGAAGACGAAGAATTTACAATTGACCTTGAATGTAACACCAACAAATTCCCAGGCAAGTGAACTCAATGACTACAACGGATCACCACTAGCATGTCCGGCATCCATAGCATTCCCAAGAACTTGGCCGAAAGAAGGTAAGAAAAGACTGAGTAAAGAAGCAATATGGCGAGTTCCAATGGCTTGGCACAATGCTTGCCCTGAAGCTGGTCTCCAACGTAACTTTTGCTCGTTGACATGGAATTTGTTTTTTTATGTTACAAACGTGCTCTGCGGATCCTGGCTATTACTAAATGGAAGTCAGGACATTGGTTGCAAGTATTTCCTTCCACTCTAATGGATCCTGTAACTTTCCGTTTGCGTTAAAGGTGCAATCACCTTGCACCCAACCCAAGACATACCTAGTAACAACTGCTAATTCTAATTCTAAGTTGGGAAACTAAGATCTGCACGGACGTCTCGCATAGAAGTATATTGTGAATTATCCCCCTACCTAAGCAGGCCCTAACCAACCCAGCTTCTTGAATTATCGGATCAGGACTTTAGGTGACTGACAGCTTCGTTTCAGCTTTTCTGTGGGTGTGGATTTGGTTGATGCCTCAATGAGACACTTCAGCCCCGTTCTGTGTCTGGACTTCTGTGTGGCCGTGCAGTGTACCACAACAACGTGTACCACATTCTCTTCTTCTTGTAAGCAGCCATGACATAAGCTGCTGTCTGTGGTTCCAGTGTTGAAAAGATAATAGTTCAATTCATTCGTGACCTGTGATGATGCCCACCATCGTTATTAGGTCCTCTCGGCTCATTTTGAGCATTGTGTTGGTGTTTTTCCTTTCTTTGGAGGGGAATATTGATTTAGTATGCTTGCAGTCTGTCCGAAGCTCCCATAGCTTTTGGTGTTCTTTTTCAGAGTGTTGAGAGAAGTTTTAATCTGTTTTTGACTTCTGTTGTGGGTGGGTTCAAGAAACTTCAAGAGATCTTGTTGTGTTGGAGTTGGTCTTGCTCTTACCTTGGGTAGTCTGTCTGCGTTTATGATGCCTGGGCAGGATCGACTCTCTTTCCTTTCTATGCAGACCTTAGTACCTGCTGTCAAACAGCTGGGTCATCATGGGTTATTGAATACTAGCAGCCCCGCCGGTCGGTTTATCTCGCCATGCCAGCCGTAACGATATCAACCGGCGGGTTTTGGCCACCGCTAACGTAGGTACCAGCTATTTTCGACCCGAATGGTCTGTTGCGTGATAATGGTATGAGGCTCGCGAGTATGACACTAGTCCCATAGGAGTTGGGGAGGCCCATTGTGTGGTATGGTACATGCGTCGACACACTTCCGTCTTCCCATTTATCAAGAACAACCGTGAGAGGCAGATTTGGCCGAGGATCTCAAAAGGCGCAATTATGCAGATCGCGACAGAGCCTACACATGAGACGCTAAGTCCGTTGGGTACCGAAACTCTTCGGATGTAAAAAAAAATCTGAGATTCTGTTCGAAGTGATCTGGCGCAGCACTTCAGCATTGCCATACAGCGGGGCAATGCAGCCAGTGTCTTGGGCTCCATATCAATACCAGTCGGACGCTTCCGACTGGTATTGATATGGATCAGTTGAGTTACCTTTAGATTGGATGCAACAGTTTGCATTTAGCTCAATTGCAAATACTTGGCTTAATTTATTTATATTATTGATTGTAAATTTGTAATTTTCTTTGTCTGTTGTTGATTTATTGTTTGTTTTTTGATTTTGTATCATAAATTATCGATTTAAGTTTATTCAATGTTCCAAGCGGTTTATTTATTCAACCAATATTTTTCTAGTATGTCTTAAGCGTTACCAAAATTTGTCTCTGGAGTTACTTGATGTCCCAAAAATAAACATTATATATCCGATCGTAAAATGCGTATTTCTTTCCATTTTATCTTTAAATTGCCAGTACCTTATTTTAACAATTAGTGAGCTTCCTTAAATAATTCATTTTTATTTGTAATACTTTTATATTTAGTTTAATGTAGAAATAGCTATAATTTTTTGGATAAGGGTAACGCAAAAGACCAATAGCAGTTAGTTTTCTACTAAAATTTAAGTATTATATGGAGACTGATTTTACCAAAATATTTGATTATGCATGCAGGATAAAATAAATGAAAATGAGTTGTGGTTTCGAGTTTCATTCAGCATTTATGTAAGATTAAGTGGCGGTAACTCAGGTGACAGATTTTGAGGGTCTGTGTTGTAGTTTCTTGTAAAAAATAGCTAAAATATGAATAAACGTCCGTGCCCTTCTAGGTTGTTAAAGTAGATGAAATTTCTAATGCCCTAATCAAATTAGAATAAAAGAATATTAATGTTTTTATTTTTCAAAAAAATATTTCTACACTGTCCAAAGTGTGGGTAAAATAGTTGATTCACCCACAGATAGGCGCCGCGAAATACCTGATCGAAGTTAAAAGCAAATATTCTCAAGTGTAGGACTTAATAACTTAAATTGTCTATCTATATTATATTAATAATAATAATTTATTTTTGAATATAAATATAAATAGTAATCACAATACATAAACCATGAATACTTGGATAATAATAATTTAATTAAATGGTAAATAATCAAACTTTTTTGTCGAAGAAATTCTCGACCCTAAAAGTAGCATGCCTTCTCGTTGAGCTACTGCTTATGTTTACCAGCTTCATACTAGAAAGTTAATTGCAGAATAATTTAGTACTAGGTACGGTATTGTTAATCTGTTTTACAAATGGGATTTAAAAAGTCGGTTTTAGATAGATGCCAAACGTGTATAATATTGTCATATAGTAATAGTACAATATATATCTATATATTATACACGATGTTTTTTTTAAATAGATTTTTTAGTAATTTATTTATACACTACCATATACGAAAAAACGTGATACTGCTTACCGGATCTTGAAGCATCTCGGTCACTCTTTCTTTTATGGATTTTTCTTTTTTGGGACGCAGAAGCAAAAAGACCTTTGAAATGTCACAAGCCCTGTAATCACAAATAAGATAATTATTTCAGCCATTTTAATACGGTGCCAGACTACGAATCACGTACTTTATTAACCATTTACCAATTTTTTTAGAAATATGGCTTGTGTGTTAAAAAAAATTCTAGTAAGTTTCAAGGCAATCATGCTACTGGTTAAAGAGTTACAAAACACAAAAAACTCTATAGTACCTACTTTCAAAAAATCCCTGCTTAACGGAAGATTGTTAAGTAAAAAGTACCTACCCTCTAAATTTCAGCTATTTTGCTTACGCGAAATAAATAAGACATTACTGCCACCTCTACTTGCATCGCATGGTTGATACCTGAACATCTTCTCTAGCAGCTGCTTCCCCATGAAGCCGGTTCCTCCGGTGAGCAGCAGCGTGCAGCGGCGGTAGAACAGCTGCACGTCGGAGTCGCCGCGCGCCGCCGCCTCGTCCAGCGCGTGGGCGTTAGACATGGCTGCCACCTCTACTTGCATCGCATGGTTGATATTTTGTAACGAAAAACAGTACCTAACTATGACTCTTCCAGTGTGTGTATCCAGAGGTCTTGCTTTATTTAATTAATCTAACAGGGGAAAGTTCTTGAAAATTATCGCGGAAGAAGTTGCATTATAAACCAAATGTACGTGTCTCTATTAGAATATCAGATGTATGTATGTGCTATTCGAATTCCTGTCTGTGTTCAATATTTGGTGCCTAGAAAATAACTAAGTAGTTAACTCAAAAGAGCGTCGTCATGCTAAGGCCGACTATCGACTGAAGCCCGTTTTTGAGTTTACCCGGTTCAAGGTTTTTCGGGTATTGTAGTCGGTATAGGTATTAAGTAGTAGGTATATGCTATACAGCGTGTTGTTTTTTCGTTTGTAGCACAAAGAATGAGATAATATTAAGATTAGATAGATAATACTTTATGCATCAAGTTGTCACACGTAAAGCAGTGTGCGTTTCTCGCTGGTGATGTAACAAACTACACAAGGGTCAACATAAAACAGCGCTGTGTAGGTAATTTATACTATCTACTCAGCAACATGCTGAGTTGATACCTTTTTGATTCGACACTCGATGGTTTTCCAAGCAGATTGCGGAAGTTATTAGGTACATACTATTCTAGTATTAAGTTTCACAACAATTCGGTGATTTTTGTTTGCATCAAGTAGCTAACCATTTTTACACCTCACCTATCTTAACGTTACTTCTTAGTTTAAATTAATATCTTGTTGAGTATTTTCTTCCATAAATGTTTAGTTGTTGTGATGTGTCCTGTCAAATAAACCATTTCATTTCATTTCATTTCATTGTTCAAATTAGTATCATAGCACATGCCGCTTGCTCGAGCTATGTGTGGCATTTTCGCGAATGGAAACTAGTGCGAAAAAAATACCGTGACTAGATTTTTACGAAATAACATGGCTTACGATCTTTTTAATCACATCTGGCCTTAACTAATAAAACCATTTTTTTTTTGTATGATTTAGGTAAATAAAGGCGTCCTGGGCTTGCAAAATATTGAAAAGTGAAATTTTAGAACCTTTATGGTCCTTTATGGTCCTTTGGATTGAATTAAAAAAATACTGATCTTCGAATTTGTTGAGGATTAAAAATGCCACCATACTATTGCACTTGGTTTTAACTACGCCTACCTTTTTTGGACACAAGTTATACTAAACTAACAACCGTATTCAAGAACAATAGGTATTTATGTAAAGTAGCAAGCCAAGTATTGATTTTAGACAGTTTACCATACAAACGAACCAGATTTACCGAGCCTATGCCGTTTGTGTGCACTTTGAGAACTCAAAGTATTGTTATTGAATATGGGTGTTACTGTTTACATCACGATTCCGAGGTGCAGATGAAATGCAGATTTTTTGAATTTACGCTTCTTTTGTTATGTTTAAATTTCAGAAAAAAACTTAAAAATAGGCGTGTGACTTTTGAGGATTAACAAGCCGCCAAGCTGTTGCACTTGGTTCCACCTTCCCCCAGTTTCCGAACGCCCTGTATAATTGTAAGTAAATTAAATCTGAAATTTAAATTATCATGTTAATTTTTCCTTTTAATAGACTCACGATACGTGTAGGCCAATTTTGGTAGACTTACCAAGATATATGTATCTATCAAACTAACACCCGTATTCAGCCAAGTACAATTTTTTTACAGTTTTTCCATACAAAAGAACCCCCTATGCATTTAAGAGATTTATAAACTTTAATTAAAAAACCTTTAAAGATCTTAAGATATTAGGTCCTTACATATGAAATTGGCGTTTTGTATGGGAGGAACAAAAAGTCGAATATTTTTTAATATAATATATTTAATTAATCAAAGTATGAACCATTATTTTCTATGCACTTTTGCCATCTTATAGGTAGTTCATTGATCCCTTTACTAAAAAAACCAGTCGGACGGGAATCAATAAAATCTTTGAAGGCGATTTGGACTGCCCCATCGGAGTTGAATTTTTTCCCTTGCAAGAAGTTATCCAAATTTCGAAAAAAATGGTAATCTGTTGGAGCAAGGTCCGGGGAGTACGGAGGATGACTTAGACTTTCCAATTGAAGCTTTTCTAATTTAGTAGCCGTCTGTTGCGCAGTGTGTGGTCTAGCGTTGTCGTGAAGCAGCAGTGGCGTGGAACGATTGACCAGCCTAGGTTGTTTAGCCGCTAGCTTTTCCATCATGGTTTGCAATTGCTGACAATAGACATCAGCCGTAATAGTCTGGCCAGATTTGAGAAAACTGTAATGAACAATACCGGCACTAGTCCTCCAAACGCTTACAAGTAACTTTTTTGGGGTTAATTTTCGCTTGGGGCAGGATTTGGCTGGCTGGCCAGGATCCAACCATTGCGCTGAGCGCTTCCGATTATAGTAACGAACCCATTTTTCATCACAGGTAATGATTCGGTTTAAAATACCTTCATTATTGTGCCGGTTTAGTAATGTAACGCAGCAGTCGACGCGCGTTTGCCGGTTTGCTTCAGTCAATTCGTGAGGTACCCACCTGTCAAGCTTTTTAACCTTCCCAATTTGCTTCAAGTGAATTAAAACAGTTTTATCACTAACATCGCAGCCTGCAGCTAACTCGGACGTGGTTTGCGATGGATCCGCTTCCACAATAGCCTTCAACTCTTCATTATCAACTTGAGTCTCAGGCCGTCCACGGGGCTTGTTCTGCAGGTCGAAATTTCCAGAACGAAAACGTTGGAACCAAAAACGAACTGTGTTTTCTTTTGCAACACGACCGCCATACACATCATTCACCCTTCGAGTTGTTTCCGCAGCACTAGTGCCACGGCGGAACTCGTACTCGTAAATAATGCGATATTTTAAGTTTTCCATTTTGTAAAATGAGTGACGCAAACAGAAAAAAACAGAAGAAAAAAAACAAATGAATGACGATCATCGAAGCACAAATACATGAGTCTATAGCTGTACAAATTTGAATTTGGAATTCTTTACCAAAGAGGAGAAATTTGTGATTAAAGTGGCCAGTACGAAAAACGCCAATTTCATATGTAAGGACCTAATATTATATT
The DNA here is from genome assembly GCA_955876795.1 of Eupithecia tripunctaria. NCBI lineage: Eukaryota > Metazoa > Arthropoda > Insecta > Lepidoptera > Geometridae > Eupithecia > Eupithecia tripunctaria. Next base: position 6,649,007 of record OY041627.1, read on the forward strand.
ACAAAAATAAACGAGCAAATGAAAGTGGACCAATAAAAGGAAATGTGTTACTTTAATAAGGTTAAAGTCTCTAGATCTTGAGATTTGAATGTTAGCAATATCCCCACTGCATCACTATATTTTTAAAACTCTAAGAACTTATTGCTGATAAAAAATTATGCATAAAATTTATAAAGCATTATGTGAATGTATTATGTAGGTATTGTATCTGTTCTTGAGGTGCTGCCGCGAAAACACATCTCATTGCGGCAGAACGGGCCCAGAGAGCTGTCCTTAAAGTTCTTCTGTTTTCTTCTTCTCCCCTACAGACATTCTTCTACAGAACTCTACAACATAGCTGATGTCCTAGGTAAAAGAAAATTATTTATTTCTGAAAGCCTTAAGCGGTACCATGAAAAAGTTATTCCCTATTTACCTAAATCTAAAAAAAGAATTTATCGATGTCCTGTTCCTAGCGTTAGGTCCCGTTTTGCCAATAAGCAATTTAACTTCATTGTCCCCCAACTCTACAACAAACCCCCCGGTTTCTCGAAAGCTTATAAACTTAAACGCTTAAGCACGCAGGTTATATTCCGCGAGATTTAAATTCACGCTGTCAGATTCCGCAGTGCGTATATAACAAGCCGTTGACTATCCATTCAATGTGACAAGCGTTCGAGAAACCGGAGTAACGAGCATAAAATAAGATCCCCAAAACTTTTTGAATTAAAAAAAAATGAATAAACTGGCTTAAAAATAACGATTACGAGGGCTAAGAAAAAATACTTACTGACTTATACTTCTAACGTATTACCTATCTACCTTAAAATATGTAATATAAATACACTTCATTAAAATAGAAATTATTAAATTTAAGTATTTATTTACTAACTGTCTTCTTCTTTTTTTGTATGTGTATGTATTCTATTAGAATTTTCTGAGGATAGATTTAATTTGGTTCTCTGTTTCTTACAAATCACTAAGTACTTTATTTTATTATTCATCCAATTTTTTATCCATGTGGTTAAGTATTATCTTGTTGAGTTTAGCACTTTTATTCATAATTATCAGTACTATTCCTGCATTATGTTTTTTCCATCATTATTTTTAGATAGTCAATCTACATTATTTAAAGACACAAACCTGTTAATTAATAGGAGAAGCCTTGGGTCCTGTTATAATAGCTTAGGTTATTGGGATCCTGCGGACTCAATATTTTACAGTGTGAGTCTACGTGCACAAACGAAAATGAGGGAAACTACGCCATATTTTCAAAAAATCTGGTATATTTTTATAGCGTTTTTAAACTTTTGTTTCTCTACGACCACTACCTACATATGGGGGTATGTACAAAACGGTATAATTTTTAAACTAAACAATGAATTAATTTCTGTTATTTCAAATAAGCTCAGCAATTATTGGAAATAACAGAAGCTCTAATAAACTGTAATTGTAAAAAAAACATCCCTGAATTAAAAGTCATGATTGTTTTATTATGCAAAATCACCAATTTTCTTTATCGATTTTTGTGTAAATTTTAAAATATCTCAACAAAATCACATGGTTTTTTTATTAAGCTATTGCATAGCTTCTATCGCGGGCCTTGAGCGCGGGGACCGAATCCAGAAATTCCGTAAAGAAAAAACCTCACGCTCCCCACTCGAATTACGAAATACCTATCACGATAATTAAAGAGAACATAGATCTCTTGGCTGAACCAGTAGGTAGCAATTTTTTTCAATAATTGTATAAAACAAGCTATTTTTCCAGATCAATTAAAGATTGCCAAAGTTTTGCCGATACACAAGAAAGGAAAAAAGAATGACCCTAAAAATTACAGGCCAGTTTCACTTTTACCTCTCTTGTCTAAAATATATGAGAGAATAATAAAAGATAGAATAGTCTCACCTCTAAAAATTTACACAGGGTTCTAAACTTAAGGCAATTTGGCTACCGATGTAGAGTAGGAACTGTGGATGCTGTTGATCTTCTGTTACATGACGTATTAGGTAATTTAAACAATAAAAAAAGAGTGGCAGGGTTGTTTTTGGACCTATCCTCTGCATTTGACATGGTTGACCACGAAATTCTACTAGCTAAATTAGAACATTACGGAGTTCGCGGAAATAGTCTGATTTTGCTGAGATCATACCTTTCTAACAGAAAACAATTTGTAGAAATAAAAAATATCGCTGACAAACATCAAAGTATTTATAGATCTCTAGCTATTACCATAAAAAGAGGAGTTCCCCAAGGCTCAATATTGGGCGTCATGCCAGTCACACGCTCCGTCGGAAAAGGATGCCTGCCACCAACCACCAGAGCCGGTACGTTGGGGGAACTTGCCAATACTTGGATTACGGGAGGATCAACAGCCACGGATTCCATGGCGACCACCTCCGCCACGAGGTCAACAGCCGCCATGTCTGCCATGGAGTCTACTGCAGCTTCCTTTGTCTCCGAGTCTACTCTGACCGCGCCTGCTACGGAGCAAACAGTGACTATCTCTTGCACCGCCGCCGCCACTGGTATGACCATGGGAAGAACCATTGGACAACCTACTGCCCCGCCGCCTGCACTCGCTTCCCACTCATCCCCACTTAGCCGCGGGACCGAGAAAGTCAATAAGGGAACGACGCAGACACTATTGGATCCACGCCTTAAGGAAGGCATGCTGCCGGACCAGCACACACAGAAGAACACACGTGCTGGGTCGACTTATTCTAGAAGGCAACTGAAGATAGCAAAGGCTAAAGAAGAACTCGCCCGTCTGCAAGTCGAGCTAGCCGCAGCGCGGTTGGCTGCGCTTGAAGCAGGAGACAGCGAGGATAACGAGGACGACAATGCTTCCGAGCTTTCAACAACGGAAACACATGCCAAAGTGGACAATTGGCTTGCATCGCCGATGTTGGCCATCAAGAATGAGGAACATCAGCAAGAACCTGTGGCACCGCCGGAATTTTCGGAAACGGGTGCTGAGTACCGTGTACCTCACACACCTGAAGAAGTGCACCACACACCGGCGGGAGCTTCTCAACCGGACTTCAGTCAGTTAGCCGCAGCCATCACACTCGCTGTCAAAGCAGCGGGTCAGCGGCCAAGATTCATCGAGCTACCCATCTTCAACGGTTATCACCAGGGCTGGCTACCCTTTCAGGCAGCCTATAGAGAAACAGAGCATATATTCTCAAAGGTTGAGAATATAAACCGCCTGAGAAAGAATCTGAAGGGAAAAGCCAGAGAAGCCGTCGAGAGCCTGCTTATCACGAACACTGATCCATCGGACATCGTCAAGACACTAGAGAACAGATTTGGAAGACCAGAGTCGATTGCTATATCAGAGATAGACACACTTCGAGCCCTGCCGCACTTGAACGAGTCACCGAGGGATATCTGCATATTCTCTACCAAAGTGACCAACGCCGTGTCTACCCTGAAAACCCTCAACTGTGTTTTCTACCTCTACAACCCAGAAGTATCGAAGATCCTCGTCGATAAGCTCTCTCCGACACTGCGGTATTGTTTCTACGACTTCGCCTCCATGCAGCCAAAGGAAGAGCCAGACCTCATGAAGTTCGAGAAGTTCATGAAAAGAGAAGCTGAGTTATGTGCGCCCTACGCCATACCTGAAGTAACATTGCCGAACCATGCCACCACTTCACAGAAGCGTCCTCAAATAGTGAACACAGCCTCAGAGAAGCAACTAATACATAAAACGTCATGCCCAGTGTGCCAAGAACCGGGACATAAGACGGAGGACTGCAAGAAGTTCAAAACAGCGGAAGTCAGCGCCAGATGGAAAATCGCCAAGGTCTACCTATGTTTCAGGTGCCTGCGATATAGAGGAAGAATCCATAACTGCTAGGGAATGGACACCGGTATTCGGTATTACCGAAAAACCGGTAATACCGAGTTATTTCAGGCACTTCGGAATACCGGTATTGAAATTGCAAATACCGGGAATTCGGTATTTTGAATTTAACGTTAAAATAAATGAAAAAAACTCATAAGGCGGCTCTAGATTACAAACAACTTATTTTAAATTTATAATGATTGTAAAATTGATGGACAGTCTATGTTTTCGCTTCACCATGTTTTCACGTGGTCTCAAACCGACTTCAAAATAAATAAACGACCAAATGCCCGAAGGATAGTGTTAGACTGTTTTTTGATTTAAATCTTTACTTTTATAAAAGTTTTAAAATATCTATAAATATATATTTTTAAACAATCAAAGTATACTAACTAGCAAGCAGATAGACGGACGCGGGTGGCTTTGAGCAAGCCGCCTAGCAAATAGCGAGCATAGCGTTCGGGACATTATTTCTGCATGCATAAAGCTCAAAACTGATTGACAAAATTAACGACGAATGCAGGTGCGAGTGCAAAACAAGTATTGTTCCTGTAATTTCTTGGAAACAAACCGTCGGACCCGTGCGGTGCCTCTTTCTTTGTCACGCACATTTTGAATTGCATAGTGCGCTCTCGCTCGGTAGGCCAGTTATCTATCAATTTTTACTACGCACGAGCACAAGGTTCAAACGGTAATCAGTGTATCGTAGCATTTCGCAGTGACAAGTTTTAAAACAGTGTGTTTTTTAGAAGAAGATGTGCCAATTGTTTTCCAAAATGATGGCTGTCCGGCACATTACCAACGAACGGTACGAGAACATTTAGATAATGTATTTCCTAACTCGTGGATCGGTAGAGCTGGCCCTATACCATGGCCACCACGGTCCCCAGATCTGACACCCCTGGATTTCTACATATGGGGACGTGCAAAAGAATTAGTTTATGCAACAGAGGTGCCCACAAAAGAAATTTTAGTGGAACGAAATAACATCGCATTCGTAAAAATGCAAGAGGAAATGCTGCTTTCAACCACAACCACAGAAATCAGAAAAAGATGTCGTGCATGCATAAGGTGTGGAGGCGGTCAATTTGAGCAAATGTTGTAATTTAAATGTAATAAAAACAACATAACATAAAAAACGTATTTTCTTTATCTTGACCCTAGCAACAAAGTATCACTTAGGTCGACCCCTGATGTAGTATTTCTGCCATGTAGCATATCGTTAGAAAGGGTAATAACTAAAAAACTTTTTAAAAGAAAGCTAATTTCAAGATGACTTTTAGTTTTTTTTCAATGAATTTAGAAGTTGTCACTTTTCATAACATTTACGCCGATTTACCACTTTGAAAGCTCAGAAGGTTTTTTGTGGATATTAATTGTAACAAGTAATGATTTATTTAGAATAGGAAAACATCGTAGAATACAAGCATACTTTATTTTGGTATAATAACCACTCACAAAAAAGTTATGACGGTTTAAAGACAAGATTTCGGGTGGTTTAAAAAAAAACTAAAAAATAGCATATCTAAACTACCGTGACACTTCGGACATCGGGTGTATCGGGGAAAAATAACACGTGATATTTGATGATATTTTTTATTACAATAAAGATATACTTATTCAGTCTTAAACAATATAACACGCAGAAGAAAATATTTTTTCGACTTTTTTAATTATAGTAATATAGTAAAATACCGAAAAATTACCGAAATACCGGGATCCCGGTTTTAAAAATATTGATACCGAAAAATTACCGGTATTGGCAATAGGTCCATTACCGTCATTCCCTAATAACTGCCGTCCGAAAACGTGTGGCATCAATAGTTGCAAGTATACACACAACAAGATGCTACATTGTTATCGATCGGTCAAGGCAACGAACTCCAAAGAAGAATCCATCAACTCCGCGTGGACTACTAGCAAGCAATCATATCTCAAGATCATCCCAGTACGAGCGTCGTGACCAAAGGGTTCTATAGAAACTTACGCGCTACTGGATGACGGGTCGACGGTCACCCTAATAGATGAAGACATCGCCAATAAAATTGGAGCTAAGGGACCAGTCGATCCACTGAAAATAGAAGCGATCAACGCACTCAAGACTACGCAATACCAGTCAAGAAGAGTTAATTTCGTGCTCAAGGGATCAAACAATCACGAAGAACGAATACAAGCCAGAACAGTGAAAAACCTCAAAGTGTCACCATAGGAGGTCCGAAAACGTATGGCATTAATAGTTGCAAGTATACACACAACAAGATGCTACATTCCACCAGATCTTCCATCGCATCTAGGAGTCGTAGCAAAAAAGCCCAAGGCGGAATATCAACGGCAAAAAATCACGGAAGGAATACGTGAAACTTTACAATCCAACCGGGTTAGACTTCGATGCAGATCAGTAAGAGTCTACGAGTTCTTCCAACTAAACGGAACCACCGAACGGAAGGTCATCTATGAATGCCGGAAGAAGAACTCAATAGCTTACCCAGATTGGACGAAAAAGAAGAAACAGACGAGGCCAGGTACAATTATATGGCAATAAAGGCACCATCGTGAAAACCAGCTGGCATACCACACAGAGGCAGACAGACTCCAGTTACAATACCGACGGGAGCCACGTGCAACAGGATCCAGTGAATGCAGTCAACGCAGCACGAGCATCCTACGGCATTATTAAGGAAAGTGTTCCAGCCGATCGAAATGTCGCTTCGTCGAGCAGTCTTCGAGATTGAGTTGAGACGTGGTCGTCCTTGCACCTAGAGTAATGCAACACGGTTGCACGGCGGGAGTAATGTGCAGGACAACGTCTACATAGTATTAAGTTAAGCAGTTTTACTTTTTAATACTGTCGACGACCGATATACATAGGTGTAGATTAATTCAGATAAGCTAGTTTTAAGACTTTATTTCTACGCATTGTCAGTCGAACATTCTAGATGAGCTTTCGAGAGACGTGTAGAAAGCTTGGGAAGGTTATGGAATATTTTAGAGTAGTCGAGACCATTCGGAAACTGTCTGGAAAATTCTGGAAGCCTGTAGAACGTTATGGAAGGCCGTAGAACATTCTGGAAATCCATGAAAGGATTTAGAACCTTATGCAATGTTCTAGAACCTAGCCTTTCATATTGGTCAAACGTTCTAGAACAAATCGATAGGAAAGACAAAAATAATGAAATGTTCTGGAATAAATAAAGAAAGAGATAGGTATAGCTTCTGGAAAAGCGTAGAATTGTCTAGAAAGGACCTACTTACATGTAAAAGCCGAGTGTTTTGGCGGTTTGTGGATTCAGTTTTTGGATACGAACAAGTGAACAGTGAAATGTAAATAGTACGTAACAGCAATCCAGTAGGTACTGCAGAAAGGAAAAATAAAAGCTCTTCTCACAGAACCATCTTTCAATTCTACGTCATCTTCACCTTCGACTCCTCCAATCCAGCAATAGCAAGTGTGCACCCGCTCATTTATATAGGCCCTTCTAGTGGGATCGCACATTTATTATTTGAATTAAGTTGGGGTAATTTATTTTATTCGAAGTGATTTTGAGTAAAAGAGATAGGTCGGCGGAGAATGGGAAATTGCTTGCATAATTTAGGTAATTACCGTGTATGGAATTTTTAGACGAAAACAAAGGTACTTTATAAACATGATTTGAAGAAATGACGCATCTAATCCCAGTCTGCTGACTTGTAACGCCATATTCGTCTGTTACCCTTACGGGTAAGATCTGGAAGTGAATACGACCAGAAAGCCCTTACCAGGCCGTGATCTGAGCTTCCTTAAGGGGGTAGCACAGACACTGAATTTCGGTCTGGGTCATTCGTCAGCAGAAGGTCCAAGCAATTGGCGGTGTGGCTTTCAACGTCAGGAATCCAGTCGCCACTGGCACCAGCTTGGAGAGGTTAAGTGACGAAGCGAGCTTGTAGGCCTCTCGACCAGCATGATTGGTGTTCTGGTACGGAAAGAGCCAGTCGCGTTTGTGAGCGTAAGGTCTCCTAACAGTAGCAGTTTGGCAGCAGGGTAGTGTCGTTGAACCACATCAGCCGTATTGCAGATGTAATCGAACAACCTGGTCGTCTCAACATCTCCAATATGTGACCGATGAAGGCTGGCATAGATAATTTGATCTAAGCCAGTGTCCACCAAAATCTATATCAACGAAAAACCGGGTTCTTCAAGGTCACGGCGGCGCAGACACCAAATGTCGTCCCGAGCAGACACACGTTCCAGCCTTGAGTTTAAATATGTACTCCAGGATGTACCCTGGGTATGTGAGGTATGAAACATCTGGAGGCATTCGTATCTGTGTCACAATAAGTGGAGCTTCGCAGTCTCTAGGTGGTGATGGACTGAGTCAAGATTTGAGTGCAGTCCTCGGATGTTCCAGAGGTGCAGCGAGAGGACGTGCTGCCGCTGTCAGCACGACTTATTATATTTGGACTTTTTCATTTTTTTGCCGTTTTTATAGATAGTACGGAACCTTTCAAGCGTGAGCCCGATTCGCACATGACCGGTTTATAACTTGTATTAAATTTTGTGTTTGTGTAGTGTGCTAGCAAGCTACCGAGTGTAGGTGGCTCCATGCTGTGACGATGCAGGCCATAGGGTTCCACCTCAACTTGATGCTTCCTCGCATTATTGCAAAGCAGCGCTGGATTTCAAACGGAGCATGGTACCTACATATCAGGTGGTGAGGATACTGAGTGTGTATGCCATCATGTTTACTACAAGTTAGCGTTACGTTATTTTTTATGGAAATGTGACAGCGCTCCAGGCGGGAAGTTAACATAACTTTAAGCTTTCCATAGAAAATAAGGTTAACGCAAACTTTGTAGTGAACAGTATGGCACACACTCATAATACGGAACTCCAACAATTAGGTACACAAGAAGTATGGTTTAATTATTTACATACAAACGCTCTCAAAAAGCATGTACCTCATTAGGAATTGATGTGTGATGTGTTTTTAATTTATTCAATTTTCACACTTAAACCTTGACATGAATTTCACTAGGTATATATAACGTAAAACTCCTACTTAATAATAAAATCCGCAATGCGACGGCCGGTTTTGGCAGTTTTCCTTCGTAAGTTTGTAGTTTGTTATAAGAAATTGAGTACATTACGTTTGTAAGCGGGTTAACTACGACCTTAAATGTGTTGAAAGAACACCAACGTTTCATCGATTAACGAGAGACATCACGTCGCGGGTTCAACGCATGCAACGACATGCGTAGTGCTTGCGGTACGCTCGCGTTTTGAACCGCAATCACCCTGTAGATGTTAAGAGATAAAACTTTGGTGTTCTTCCAACAAAACTTAGGTTTGTAGTTTACCCACTGAAATTTGTAATTATTTTTTTAAACTGCGATTGTTTTTATAGTAAGATAGCATTCGATTTATAGTTTTGAAAAGAGAGAAGTTTAAAAATATTAGAAATTGAGTATTGAGGTATATAAAATAGGTAAGTAAATATTCATCACTTTCACAAAACATCACCTGGCCCCAAAGTGAACAGGCGGAAGTCGAACCCGCAGCCTCCTGCATTACAGGCAGACCTTCGACCGTCGCGATACAGAAATCGTCAAGAATCAATTAAAAATACCTTTTCACGGACACGTTAATAAAATATATGATTCTAATTCAATTTCAGTGATTCTGGCTTCAAGCGAATACCTATCGCAGGTTGCAGCTCGTAGTCGACTGAAAGAAAATGAAAGAAATCATCAATCTGAGGACTATACGCATATGGCTGGAGATTACGAAGTGGGGGAGGGGATGCGATGGGCGCACGCCCTAAAGGACATCAACACCATTATCGAAGACAATATACGTATGCAAGATCGAAAAAGAACGAAAGGAGTATATAACGGTCTCAGATCGGGTAAATCTCCCTCTACAATCCCTCTCAGGACAGCAGAACAGCAAGAAGATCAAATAATCACCCATATGCAAAAACTTTTTTGCATGTTCATGACATGTGGTACTGAATAACAAGACAATAAAATGAAGACGAAAAATGATAATGATTACACAATAAATGTAGTAACACATAGAAAAGATCAAATTATATAAAAAATTACACTGACACGGCAATAAAGTGGTATGTTTTATTTCAGTCGCTTCGGCCCGCTATGTAAACTAAAGTTAAGAAACGACGAAGGAACCCTTAGCCTGTTAGGTTTTATTTTTCGAGTGTGAGCAAAATCCGTTCAAAGCTTTTTAATCCTCTAGATAATCTGATATTAAATTTTGTAGGAAGCCTTATTGCACAGCAAGATTTTGTCAGTTTGTTTGAATTTATTTAAGTAGGAGTTTTACGTTAATATATAATATAATAATAATATGTTTATTTCAGAAAAAGGTTAACAAAGTACTTAAGTTTAAAATTAATTAAATTTAGCACATAATTCCATCATAGTGTAAGGTGGTAGGGTACAGTATTTCGGTTGTGTAGGTACATCGGATTAACCTTTGAGTTCAGACGATAATGTCACCTAGCTCTTACTAAGATGAACTTGTATGAAGATGCTAGGGCTCTTATTTCCGATTCTTTCGGGTTTGATCACTAGCGCATAAACATTGTTCTAATTATGTAAATACTAATACATGTTTTGCGATACTCTAACAAAGTTTACAGTATAAAGTGTGTGAAATATAATATTGGGGTGTCCTAATTATTGACTAAAAAATATAAGTTATAACTGTCTTAAGAATACTAATTTACAACTAATTGCCCATATACTAAGAACTAATCAATAGCAGACGCTCTGTCTGTTCATAATCTAAGTTATCCAAATAAAGTCTTAATGATTTCTTACATTCTCGGTTTGTGGTTTTATACAAAGATACAATTTTATTTAGCTTGTTGTAAAGATACGGAGCAAGGAATGGTGTGTGGCGATGAGCAAAAGATTTTTTAGTAGAGCTTGATTGGAAAATTTTATTTTTCCGTCTCTTATTTGCAACCTCTATCTGTGGAGCTTCTTTGTGCTGTTTAAGGATCGTTTCTTGTATGAAAAGCTTTCTGACGGAGAGAACATTACAGTCCTTAAACAGCTGAGTAGTTGGGTACCTATAAGGCTTACAAAAGGCCACCTTGAGAACAGCTCTTTGTGCACGTTCCAATGAGAGTAGGTGAGTTTTGGCTGACCCGCCCCAGGTTCTGATGCAGTACAAAAGTAGAGTTTGAGAGAGCGCAAAGTAAGTTTGCCTTAATTGAGTGTCGCTGGCCGCATGTCTGATACTCTTAAAAACCGCTATTAATTTTCGGACTCTACCTGTCATTATATTTATATGCGTATCGTAAGTTAAGTGCTGGTCTAAATTGATACCTAGATATTTCAAGGTCTTTTCCCTACCGAGTATTGTGCAGTTACATGTTCGAGAAGGTGTTTGCAGACACGACACGTTATATATACCTAGTGAAATTCATGTCAAGGTTTAAGTGTGAAAATTGAATAAATTAAAAACACATCACACATCAATTCCTAGTGAGGTACATGCTTTTTGAGAGCGTTTGTATGTAAATAATTAAACCATACTTCTTGTGTACATAATTGTTGGAGTTCCGTATTATGAGTGTGTGCTATACTGTTCACTACAAAGTTTGCGTTAACCATATTTTCTATGGAAAGCTTAAAGTTATATATATGAAACTGCATTATTTGTTAGAAAAAACATAAATTTATACCAATTTGATAAAAATCCACGAAGAAAAACAAACATTATCCTTCCGATACCTAGACTTGAATTATACAGACAGAGCCCTTATTACATGTCCATTAAAATATATAATAAACTACCAACATCCCTTAAATCTGAACCAAAAGACAATATTTTCGCATCTAAACTACAAGAACTTCTTATTAAAAAATGTTATTATGACACAAAAGACTTTCTTGAAGACAAACTACTAAGATAGAATACTTTTTTAACAAAGAAATAGCTTTGAAACTTCCTTTACTCGTAATAATATATAGGTATATAAATATAATAATTAACCTTATTTATGTTAAGTTTATCCTAGTCACAAATGTATAAAAATAAGCTAAAGAAGTGATACAATATGTACCAACTAAGTTAACCTAAAAGATCTCTGTAATTTTGTATGAAATACAAAATTAAGTCCTTAAGATAAGTCTTAGATTAAGATCTATTGCCATACCCTAATAACAGGGTACATTAATACTTACAAAACTGTAATATTTTTTTGTAATGTTTCTGTTTGCAATAAAGATACTGAATACTGAATACTGAATATTTGATAGTAATTACTATTTATCAAGCTGTTTGTATACTAAAAAATGGACTTGTCTGAGTGCTTATTTTGTAAGTCTAAAGAAATAAACGATCTGACTCTTGGCTTTGCTTAGTTGGGGTTATGTGTGGATCATAAAATCCCCTAGCGTAAGCTCGACTGGTGGTCCAATATGCAATTTTATTTATATTTTGTGAAGCGTTGATAGAAAACCGCATTGTTACTCTCTGCGATATGAATTGACTAATTCAAAAAAAGGTTTAGTCTATTCACACCGCGATGCGAAAGAACCCATTCAAAAGGAATACTTGGGCGATTTGCACCGCGGTTCGAATCGCTTGTGGTGCGAAACGACTAAAGACCCGATAATGCAATAGAATTAACTGACAAGTAGTTTATAACATGGTGTTGAGCCATTTTGTTGTTTTTAACACATCCGCGGACAGTATCGGCGACAGACGTTCAAGAAAACAAAGCAATACGACAGCACGCCTCTGGCCGTTCGAAATGTTATGGTTAATTAAGGACAGAACGTTGGACGGCGTCTGATTACTGTACTATACTATGAAGATTGGACTTTACTGTCACCGCAGAAATATTTCTGAGCCGCGTACTGTCACACTATAGGCTTCAAAATTGCAAATGAAATAAAGACCTTCACTCACACTTTGACATTTTTTGATGTACTCACACATATACAGTACGCCTGTCGCCGTCTATTTCTCGTACATTCAGGCGTCCACTGCGCCCGCGGGGGGCACACGCGTGGTGCGCAAGCAGATTTCGCGCGTAAACTTTTACCAACGTAAAAACGTATCCAAGATTTGTTCAACGAAGCGTCTACGCCTGAATCCAGTCAGGATCCGTATGCTGATGATGAAGGGGATTTTGGTTCTGACCAAAATTATGAACCTTCCGGCAACGAATCTTCAAGCTCAGAGGAGGATGCAATTACAGCATCACAAACGTATACGTCCAAAGGCGATGTGTCACGTAGCGTATGAAAACTCTGATGCTAGGTGGCAGAACGCCTGTGGGCAATGTATGAAAATGTTGAGTATCAGAACGCCATCAAGATCTCTCGAGGTACCGCCCGCGAACGTGTTAATCTGATTTAAATACAACGGTTTAAAGAATTTATTCTCATAAAAAACTTACATAGTTCACTTATATTAAATTTATGGTATTTTGGGGAACAAGCGCATCTGAAAATCGCGAATACTGGGTGGGGTTTGCAATAAGGAATGACCTTACTATTTGAAATTGACGGTCCCAGAGGAGTGTCGGAGCGCATTATGACGTGTCGTCCTTGTGCTTACTTCAGCTTACGACTTTAAGATCTTCCCGAACTAAATCCTAAATAAGTGGGATTTTACTTACTTATTCTCTGTTTTTTATACTAGCTAGGTTATTAGACATTAGTCATTAGTAATTTTTAGCTTTTACTGTGTCCTTATATGGTATCCCAATTTATTTTAATAGTTTTTTATCTTGAGGAGGAAGGACCTGGTGACCCGGGCCGTATCACAGGTTTTATAAACCTCTCTCGGGTACTCTCGCAAAACAAGAAAACTACATAACAATATAAACATTAATTTATTAAAAAAAATATATTTTAATCTATATATTTTATCTGCTGTAAGAGAAAATAAATACAATACAAATACATCATAATTATTTGTTTGTATCTGCAAAAAGACGTTAACTAACAAAGAGATGTCTTTCTTTTAATCAATAGGTAATTGACATTTTATTTTGTTTCAGATTAGTGTATTTTTACAATAAAATCTACGAACTGTTAATCGTGCTACAATACTTTACAAACAACGACTGGAAATTCAAAGACCAAAACACAGTGGAATTGAGAAATAATATGTCAGAAACGAGATGTCAGTAAGGAGAGGTGGCAACCCCGCCAGCGTTGATATCGTGGTCCCGTTATTCTTATTTTTTCTACGCAAAATATTGCAGAAATCAAAGTGAAAGTGTGAAAATAGTGAAGAACAGCACATAAAGAAGCCACAGTGTTGTTTTCGAATCCGTCAAGACCTGGATTACAAGGATATGAGAACAGATAAGTTGCATTAACATACCAACTTTATGCGAGAACTACCGCAATTTTTTCGGATCACCCCCGAATTATAGTCTCAAATTACTTGCCTCCTGCAAGGACGGCCGTCCTTGGACGAAGAAAATCACCCTCCCTAGCGGACGGCTGTTGCTCCACTTGACAAGCCGCCTGCCAACCATAGACAGACATCAGACACTCGCCAAGCCTGCTTGCTCCAAGCGTCAAACCGACCTTACCAACATACTAGAGTTGCCAGCTACAGAAAAGTTCCACAAAATCCGGGTAAAAAATGGATGAAGTGATGACGGCGCTCCGGAACATTCAAAAAGAATTGGATGAGCAAAAAACTATGATAAGAGTGAGTGCAGACACTGTAACAGAAAGAGTAACGGAAAATATAAATAAAATTTTAGACACAAGATTCACAAAATTGGAGGAAAACTACGATAATCTAAAAGAAAGGATAGAAAACCAAGAAAAACAAGTATATTTCTTAGAAAAAGAGGCGAGAATAAGAAATATTGTATTTTTCGGTATAGAGGAAAATGAAAATTCATACTCAGAATTGGAAAAAAGGATAACTGTCTTTGTAGAAAATTACTTTTCAATCAAGTTAGACATCAGAGATATACAAGTAGCCAAACGATTGGGGAAAAAATCAGATAAACCCCGCCCAATATCTGTCACATTTTCAACGCTGGGAAAAAAGATAGACATACTTAGAAGAAAAGGATCACTTAGTGAAACACCGTACTACATAAAAGAGGATTACCCAAAAAATATATTAAAAAGAAGAAGAGAGCTTCAAGAACAAGTAAACTTTGAACGTGAAAATGGAAACACAGCTTTCATTAAATATGACAAGCTTATTATTATTCCAAACAGACCTGAAACAAGTAACAGTAACAAAAGGAAAAACCTGCCAGTCTCCCCTGAAAACTCAGCTTGTAGCCAGACAGAGCGTAGGGATAACGCCCCCAAGAAGAGCAAAGCCTTGCCCAACCGTGCGCAGACACAAAGAGCTAACAGCATATCCGAGGGAATACTCAAACCAGGCATCCTTAACTACCTTGTAAGCAAAAACTCCTCATGCACTCAAGAAAAAACTAAAGACTCGTAGCAACTAACGCCTCTCTCTCTCTCAAACATCGCAAACACTGATAAAAAGCACGCAAATCTCCCAACCCGGCTGGTCACCGTGGGAGATTACGACCAAAACCCTCCAAAGAAAAAAAATCAAACTATAAACAACAAACTACTGCTATATATAGCTACCTACAATGTAAAAACTCTTTCGTCATACGAACGGTTAATCGAACTACAAGAAGCTTTAAAAAACACGAAATACGACATCATGGGCCTATCAGAAGTGAGGCGAGTCGGAAACAAAATGGAAGAATACGATGATTTCATCTTATGTCACATCGGACAGACGCCTGGCCAATACGGAGTCGGTTTCATGATTAAAAAATATTTGAAACAAAGTATTGAAAGTTTTACGGGAATTTCGGAACGAGTAGCAATACTTAACATGAATATTGGGCAAAGAAAAATGTCTTTCATACAAGTATACGCCCCCACAGAAGCCGCAAAAAAGGAACAGATTAACGACTTCTATGAGAACGTCAGCCAAGCAATCCAAGTAGCTCACAATTTTTACATATTAATGGGAGATTTTAATGCAAAGATAGGGCAACCCCGAAAAGACGAATACTTGGTAGCGAAACAAAATGGTTACGGTGAAAGGAACGAAAGAGGGCAAAAACTTATAGATTTCGCCTGTGAGAACAAATTATCCATTATGAACACCTTTTTCGCAAAAAAGCCTAAGGATAAATGGACATGGCGATCACCGAGCAAACAATACAGAAACGAAATAGACTTTATTCTATCAAACCTACCAGGTATGTTTCAAAACATTGAAGTACTGAATATCAACTATCCTTCAGACCACAGGCCAGTAAGGGCAACGATATCGGTAATAAAACACAAAAAAAGTAGAAAAGGCTACACAAACAACTCAACTAGCTCACTGAGGACCGAGAAAGAAAGAATAAGCTACATAGAACATCTAAAAAACAGACTCCAAGGCATTGTCTACTGCAAGGACACGTCTATACAAAACTTCTACGACATTATAGTTGAAGCAATGAAACAATCCCTGCAACGGGCTAAAATGGAAAATACTTCTGAAACTCATAATAATATCTTGCAGGAACGCACAATTCAACTCATGGAAAAAAGAAGAATACTGCAAAAAACCAGGCACAAAACGCGCTCTATGAAAAACGAGCTCTCCGCTCTCTATAAGCTTGTAAGTAGATATATAAAACTGGACTATGAACGACACAGAGAAAACACAATACAGAGACATCTAAATCATTTCGGAAGCACAAAACGAGCATTCAAACAACTACAAACAAACAAAGAGTGGATTGATGGTTTAACAAACTGTACAGGAAAAACCCTTTACAACCGCAATGATGTCATTACAGTTGCAACAAAATTTTATAAGAATCTGTATAGATCAGGAGTCCATAATCAGAATGAACCTCAAAACATAGCTTCACAACAAAACATAAGTGTGGAAATAGTGCCCATTAGTGAAAGCGAAGTAGTCTAAGCAGGAAAAAAGTTGAAGGCAGATAAAAGTCCCGGCTCTGACAACATCACAAATGAGGCTATAAAAACAGCAATACCACTACTAGCTTCACACCTCACACAGCTGTTCAATGCCATAATAGAGAAAGGCTCCACCCCATCCCAATGGTCTGAATCAAACATTATCCTCATCTATAAAAAAGGAGACCCGAGAAACGTGGCCAACTACAGACCAATCAGTCTACTTCCATGCCTATACAAACTCTTTTCATCTATCATTAACCAGAGGCTGAGCAGCACGCTCGAAGCAGTACAACCAGTAGAACAAGCCGGATTCAGAAAAGGTTTTTCAACAATCGACCATATTCACACAATAGAATTAATAATTGAAAAATATCAGGAACAACAAAGGCCTCTGTATATGGCCTTTATTGACTATCAGAAAGCTTTTGACACTTTGGTGCATACAAGCATATGGGAAGCCCTTACAGACCAAGGCGTTGAAGATCAGTACATACAAGTTATCAAAAGTATTTACAAAAATAACACAAGCAGGGTGAAACTAGAAACTATCGGCCCTAGTTTTCCAATTAATAGAGGCGTAAGACAGGGGGATCCTCTATCTCCACAGTTATTTATAGCTACACTAGAATCAATAATAGCCAAACTAGACTGGAAGGAATATGGAATTAAAATAGATAACAGGCACCTCAGCCATCTGCGTTTTGCCGACGACCTAGTATTACTATCTGAAACAAGCACACAGCTACAACTAATGGTTGAATCACTGAATGTGGCTAGCAAAGTTGCAGGCTTGGAAATGAATCTGGATAAAACAATGACAATGACAAATGGTCCAAAAATTTCAATTACAGTTGGAACCCACACATTGACATATGCAGATAAATATACATACCTTGGAAAACAAATTGGGTTTGACAGAGCAAGTAACGAACTAGAAATTGACATAAGAACTCAACGGACATGGAACAAATATTGGGGACTAAAAGAGATATTTAAAAGCAATATGCCAATACACATAAAATCAAAAGTCATGGCATCAAATCTACTTCCATGCCTAACATACGCTTGCCAAACATGGAAATTTACAAACAACATAAGAAATAAAATTAACACCTGTCAACGAGCCATGGAACGAAGCATGCTAAACATTAAAAAAATACACAAAATTAGACATACCAAGATTAGAAAAATAACAAAGGTAGCTGATGCTCTCAACTTCGCTCAAAGACTGAAATAGAAGTGGGCTGGCCATGTGGCAAGAATAGAAGATCAGAGGTGGACCAAAAAGGTAACAACTTGGAAGGGGCCACAAGGCAAAAGACAAAGAGGAAGGCCTTATGCGCGATGGGAGGATGATATCAAAAATATTGCAGGACCGCACTGGATGCAACTGGCTCAGGAGAGAGATGTATGGCAAACTTTGGAGGAGGCCTTCACCTTAACAGGGGTTCTCGAAAAAGAAACTGACTAATAAAATTAAGTACCTACTTACCTAGAAAATAATGAAATTGAATTGAAATCATATAATGATTGCTAATTAATAATATTAAATAAATCAATTTCTTTACTTAAACATATATCAGTAATTATTATATTTAGTTTACTGCATGTTATGAATAATTTAGATTATAAATAATTATAGGTTCAAATAATGTATGTAATTTCGTGAAATAAAAGGCTTTTTATTTTATTTTATTTTATTTATTATGTCAGAAACGGACCAAATTATTTTCAATTTTGACATAACTGACATCAATGTCGACGACCTCTGTGGCGCGGTGGGCGAAGGTCCGCCTGCTACGCAGGAGGTTGCGGGTTCGATTCCCGCCTCGGGACAAATGTGTGTACGATCTGCAGATATTTGTTCAGGGCGTTCTGGATGTTTTCTATGTATAATAAAAAATATCTATCTATGTAGTGTATTGTATTATGTATATCAGTTATCTAGTACCCATAATACAAGCTCTGCTTAGCTTGGGGCTAGATAATGCGGTGTGAATTGTCCAGCATTATTTATTATTATTTATTTATATTATTTAATTCAAATATAATGTGTCAGAGTGGATACTTCTATGGGTTTTAGGGTTAAGAAAATATGTCATAAAAGATGAGTTGAAAGGCACTAAATATGCTGTTAAGCAACAGAAGATAGGTATATTATTTGCTTGATTGTGCTTGGTATATGTTTTAGTTTACTTTTATTTTTTATTTATTTATTTATTTTAACAATATTCAGGAAATTAACCCCGGTTTCTTGAACGCTTATTATTTTGACAAATTGTTGACAATTTGTCAGGCTGTAGGTACACGCACTGCTTTTATTACTCGCGTGGTTTTTTTTGCAGAATTATGTAAGTTAATGGAAGTTCACTAGCGGAAAAATATGAATGTTTGGAGCACTATAAAGTTGTAGGTAGCTAAAATAGCAAGGAATTTTATTCGTCGTTCGTGTAAGTTACGTTAAGCACGCAGGTTATATTCCGCGAGATTAAAATTCACGCTGTGAGATTCCGCAGTGCGTATATAACAAGCCGTTGACTATCCATTCAATGTGACAAGCGTTCGAGAAACCTGGGGATAGTGACTCAATACTAAAGGCTAATTAAAAATTTCCACAAAAAGCGACTGAAATAATACTATTTTAAACAAAGTTACAGGACGACTACTTATAGGTGAGTAATTCCTACTAATTTTGTTTTAACAAATTACTTAATTACGAAGATAAACAAGAAGATGCATCAAAAAATTTACCACTCACTATTCTTTTTATTTTAGTGGAGGGATTAAAGAAAATATCTAAATTTACCTCTCTAGAAAGAACGTTAAAACATCTGCATGATCTTATCAAAAATGTGTTCTGCCTGTAGTTGGTTCTAAACATAATATTTTTTTAAGTTGTTCCATTAAAGTACGGTACCACCTATTTTTGCATAGCGGCCAGCCAATCAAAGTTTTCGCCTTTTTAGCATCAAAGGGCTTGTTGTAATTTTAAGGATGGCTTGGTACGATAATAAGGAATATTTGTAATAAAATTATAAATTATATGAAAGTCGTGAAGCTTTGTTTAATGAATACTAATCTGAGGCAGTAATGGGGTGGTGCAAATTCTAAGCCGCTGCGCCGCCACAGAGGTATTGTACCTAATGTTAAGAACTACCTACTGCAAAATAGTATGACATGTTTTTATTTTTCTGTATTTATTTTCTTTTTTTAAATAATAATAAAATGAAATACGATTATTTAATTTTTCATTATATAGTGGGTACCGTTATTATTATAAAGGTAACCTTACCATTGATTAATTAAAAAGGGAAGATGAGGTTCTAGTTTCTCGAAAATGGCAACCTCATATTGTGTAAAATTGTGTCCCACCTCAGTCACCGTCGGACCGGCGGCGGCACGGGCGGTCGTGATTCGCGTGAAATATTGTTAACTCGGTCTCACTTCGGTCTTAGATACGTCTTTCCGTCTTTGTTCTTCTTTGTATTGCACAGGACTGGAAATATAACTGTGAGCGTATGTGTTTGCGTGTGGTTGTAACACATGCATTTTGAGTAAGCGCTGGTAGAACGTAACCTATCTTCCCTTTTTAATTAATCAATGAACCTTACCGATAAACTTTGTCGGTAAAGTTTCCTTTATCGGTATGAGGTGGTTTATGTTAAAAACATACCTAGTTATTTTACATGTTTAAGACGATTTTTTAACAAAATCAGTATGAATAATATGTTATTATGGGTACTATATAACTACAGGATATAACGAATAATCCATACTGATTTTGTAAAAAAAACATCTACACTGATAAATAATAGATTGTACACCGAGTTGAGAAAGTGGCCAATTCCTATCGAGTGTGTCATTGGAGGTACGAGGCGCAGCCTAGGCCCTTTAAGGCGCATACCCGAGCCAATCTGACAGCAATTCCTATTTTATCATATTTTTACGTTTATAATAGGAATTTTTAAAAATCCTACGTTCAGTTTGTGGTATCTATTATAAGCTATTTTTTAATACCTCTTTTATAATTTTATCTCATATAGTTTAGGAGGAGATGCAAAAATAGAGTTTGGTGGCCAAAAAGCGCAACTTCGTATCTCTTCCTAAGCTTTACAAAATGAAACTATTACAGAGGCATTAATAAATAGCTTATAATAGATACCACAAACTGAACGTAGGATTTTTAAAAATTCCTGCGTTTAACGTAATAATAAGATAAACTAATTGGGGGCGCCACTTTCGGTGCTGTATGGGCCTTAAGCGCACGATGAAAATCTTCAAAATGTTAACTCCAATGTAGCAATAATTACGCGCACGTACGATTTCCACATGGTTCTTTTTTTGAATTATTGTACTGAATACGGAAGAGGCCGATATCATATAAGGCGAGTTTTGAGTAAAAACTTTTTAACGTCAGACCTATTACGGGGAAAAATTGCAAAAACATATCACGTTAGAAATCGATTTCCATACACATTTCTCTCCCGCAAATAAAATTTTATAATGTTTTTCCTCCGGGGCGTTTCGGTACGTCGTCGCATCGCATCGCGTCGTCGGCAAAGACGGTACAAGCAACTTTCTGAGAAGGTGTAGTATAAATAATTAAATAAATATTATCCCTCCCCATATAACGAATCTTACATAGAAACTGATATTGTCTAATAATATTAATAATAAACAAAAAACTTTATTCATAAAAGATGTTTTAATTACTTATCTTATGATGTTATATTTTTTAACACATATAAAAACACACAAAACACTTTATACAGACAGTAAAAGTATAAAATTGTTACAATATAATGCAAGATTTTCCACCAAAATTGTCGATTTGTTGCTTTTATTGTGTCCTTAAGGCCATCTTTTATTAAATACTTCCTTACGCCAATAACCCATATCTGCAACAATAAAGATAATGGTTTTGTTAAATGCATAGATAAGCATCAACATTCAAGGTAATTTGAAACTAACAGTGCTAGAGTCCTTACTAGGTAGTCGCAGAAGTTTTAAACTACCACGTCACTAGGCCCGTTTTATGAAAGCATACTCAGTCATCGATCTATGCTTGAGTGATGCTCATGTATAGTTTTGAGTAAAGACTTATTTTAAAACAACACTTGGGAACTCATGTCAAAATCTACACTCGCTCTGTAGCTCTCAAGTATAGCAACGATGCATTATTTTCTTACTACGTTATTAGGTATTATTGAACGGTTACCAAGCATTACTAGTAATTGCCTATCTTAGAATGATTTCAAACTGTCATATCTCATTCTAGTGATTCTTTGAAGTCATCTTTACTCAAGTGTGGTTTGGACCACGCTTGAGTTAGAGTTAGAGTTGAGTGAATATTTGTCAGCAGGTGAAAAATGACCACCAGCGGCGCCGCCGTTTCGACTATGACTCAGGTGATAGGGCACAATTGACCACAATTTGAGGATGCCACTTTCGAGAAGCCAGTGCCTCATCTACCCTTTTTTAAATTGATACATGAATCTCCATGAATCTCATTCTCAGTCAATGCTTTGAATGTGTACCTGCAAGTACTCGTGCCAGTCAATATTTTCCATGTCAAAGTTGAAAATAGTGTTGTCAACTTTTGACAGACTTTTCTGCAAACTTTGCAAGTTATCATCATTGAATATCCAGGTGTTCGTTGTGAAATAGCTGAGTGACAATGTCATTTTGTAAACTTTTTTATATACTTTAACCATTCTGAAAAGAAAGACGTTTTTAGAGTTGTAGAAACCTACACGAGATAATACAATTACGATCGGACTTTAGTAGCCTTATGAATAACTTAGTTGGCACAGGCAAACTAAAAAAACAATGAGTCTTCTATCGTCTACCTAGGTCCTCTGCATGGATAAATTTAGCAACACGTTGATGGACACTACTAGTATACTGATTGTAACTAATTCACACTACTTTTTTTCATACATTGCCTATAGGCGTAGTGTCACAACGCGTGGTAAAATATATATGTAACACGACAGAACGTCTAATAGGCGTATATTCGTTGCCAGATTGCTCATAATCTTGGTCATTTCCATACTCCCCATCGTCAGCAAAAGGGTCTTCACTTGACTCAGGCAGGAGTAGAAACCGCATCAAACAAGTCTTGAGGTTTTTTTTGTTGGCTTTCATAGGAATACCTAGCCATCATCTGCTAATAATATCAATGTATTCTAGTATCACTAAAAATTGCTCAAAAAATACAAATGCATGAGAAATATATTGTTTACGGATACAATATAAACTTGAATTAGTGTTATGCAAATAAAAACAACAGAAATAACGTTTACAAAAAACATCTAATACATTTCAATACGATTTACCCGCCAAAAGCACTTCGCAACGCGCAGGGCACCGCCGCCTTCGCACTACTCGACTAAGTGTATGAAAACACGACGTCTATGGGCGTAATGTGCGTGCGGAGGGGTAGCGGAAAAATGTGTGACCGTAGGTGTTTTGAACTTTTATAATTCATTTCATGGTGACAGTTTAAAAGTCTCAGTTACCTCTACGGTGACACGTGACACTACAGCATGCCGTTCCTAATATTTGTATGGAAAATCGATCGTCTTAGGGCGTACTGACTTTAGCTCTTACGTCGAGAGGCGTACTGTCGTATCGCTTTTTAACTCTTTACGTCTGTGGGCGGTAGTGTCCAGCAATGTGTTAAACAATACAAGCACCCGTGCTTCGAGGCAAAAGAAAACAAAATGGCTGCAATTTTATCATGGAGCGAGAAAAAAAATAGGGATAGTGATTTGTCGATAAAATTGACTGCATTTCAATTATAACGTAACTTAAGTTTTGTTAAGGCTTGATAAAAGCTGAAATTTTACCTTCGTTCTTTACCAATGATTAGACAAATAAAGTCCACAAAGTATGCTGGTATTATATGCATAAACAGAGTAAGTAAAGAGAACAAGATACGGTTCGTTGTACATGTGAGATAATAGTAGTACACTGACTTTGGCGAGTACAATGTCAAATTTTGATTTCCCAGAATCGAAGTGAAATAACCTGTAAAATATAATAAGATTAGCTCATAATAAAACATAAATCAGAATAGGGTAGTGTCCTAGGTAAAAAAAAAACAACGGGTTGCACTCTGGAAGTGCCGGCAGAAGTGATCTAAACAAACATTCAGACTTTCCCACATATTATTAGTATGAATTTACACAAAAAGTATAAGAATAAAAGCCTATCGCTTGACGATTGAAAGTGAGTCATTGCCTCCGCGCGGGCTGCGCCGGCCGTCCTGCTGACGCTGGCGGGCGGCCCTGGCACTGCGACAACAGCAAGGTAAGGACTACGAGAGCGAGCGGCTTGTGCACTAACTACAACCCTTGCTACACTTATGATGAACGTGTTGTTATAACTCCACGAGTGCCAATTTTGTCCTTTGCGATAACGCCATCTGTTAGCCTGCGGCGACACTACTATGTGAGGTACTACTATGTAAGGTCATCTCAACTGACGCTGTGGGCTCTGTGTTGCTGCTGGATGGAACTAGCAACATCTTCTTTGAATTTAGTGAACTATTTACACAGGTAGAAACAGTGAAGTACTATTTTAAAATTACAGTAATGCAAGCCGGTTACCGTTGATCTAACATGTTAGATCAGTGTTAGATCAGCATCTCTTATTTAATAAATCTATATCTTTAAGTACCGTACCCCAGCTCTGGAAAGCTGCTTTTGTATCGCCTATTCATAAAAAGGGCCCTAAATGTAACATTGTCAACTATAGGCCTATCTCCAAGCTCTGCATAATTGCTAAGCTCTTCGAAAGAATAGTTTACAATCAGATTTATTCAGCGCTTCATCAATCCTTTTGCAACTTCCAGCATGGTTTCCTCAAAGGGCGATCGACTGTGTCCAACCTTATTATCTTTAAAGAATTCTTGAGTGAATCAATGGATAATGGCCATCAGGTCGACGTAATTTATACAGATTACAGCAAGGCCTTTGATAGGATCGACCATAGCCTTCTGTTGCAAAAGCTATTTAGGATGGGTATTAGAGGGAATCTCCTCCGTTGGTTTTCATCGTACATCTGCAATAGGTCCCAGGCTGTTGTTGTTAATAATTATATGTCTAGCTGGGTCCTTATTCCTAGTGGTGTTCCTCAAGGATTGCGCTTCTCGGTCCCTTGCTTTTCCTGATATTTATTAATGATATTTCATCTTGCTTTGTCAACAGTCACCTACTTTCATTTGCTGATGACATGAAATTTTTTAAAATTATTGATACGCCTCTGGATGCGCTGGACTTGCAGGCTGATTTAAATCGACTTGACGGATACTGTGCTATTAATAAACTTGATCTCAATCCGTCCAAATGCTCAACTATCACCTTCACTCGTAAATAATCTGTGATCAAATCGATTTATCTCCTAAAAAGTCTGGCAGGATTGCACGGTTACAAGAGATCTGGGCGTGCTGCACGATTCCAAACTTCTCTTTGACTCTCATATTGACTCCATCATTGCTAAAGCATCTAAAGCTTTAGGTTTTGTAATGAGAAGCTCCGTTAGTTTTAGTAGATGTAAAACATACAAAATTTTATTTTGCACATATGTGCGCAGTATACTTGAATATGCTTCTCAAATCTGGAGCCCACGTTATGATACATATATCAATAGAATCGAGCGTATACAATCTAAATTCATTAAATTCATTTGCTTTCAACTTAAAGTTCCGTATAATTCTGCTAATTATGTTGACCTAATTTCACCTTCTTCCGTTCAGTAAGAGACGTGAAATTGGTGACCTGCTTTTCTTGCTCAAAATCACTAATAACCATATTAATTGCCCCGATCTCCTTAGTAAAATAACGCTTAACGTGCCCCGTAAAATAATGAGATTTAACGAGATCATTCATACACTAATAGTTAGTACAAACTATCGCCAGAACTCCTATTTATGGCGAGTAGGCGATCAATTTAATAAACTTGCAAAACAAATAGATTTAGACCTTTTCTGCTCCAGTGTCAACTCCGTGAGGCGACGGCTCAGCACCGATTTTTTCTCACCCTCCGGTGAGGACGATGCAATTTTGGCATGAGATATGATGTTCTTTTAGATTTTAATTTATTTTTTTCCTGTTATGTTACTCATTCATCATCATCAAGGTGATGATAATGAAGTTTGATTGTTTGTTTTTCTGCTTTGTTTAATGTATTCCATTGTTTGTGTTTACTCAGCTTGTTCACACTTTTCATGTAATTATTATTTTTTTAACCGTGAAACCTCTTAATAGCCTCCTGTCTCGATGATTTATTTGTAATTTGTGTAAAATGTGCTGCTGGTTTTCCTTAAAATAAATAAATAAAAATAAATCTGACGCGAGTTTCGGTACAATTTATTACCCATGCCAAAGAAATGCACAACGCCGCTCAAGAAGTTTCCTTTATAATATTAAGTGTTTATTGTCACTTAAATCGATGACATGGTTCCTAAGAAAAGATATTCGTATGTCTTAAAGTTTCAGACTTTCCCATACTGACCGATCTAAATATGCCACCCTCCCTGCATATTATTATATTTACTGATTTTTGTTATTATAGTGCGTTAGTCACACTAAGGCATATTCCAAATAAATCAAATGAAAATTTAAAATTATTTGTTTTCAATTATTATTTTCAAATTAAGGTTAGATTTCTGGTTCTGTTTGATTACTATTTATATAATACTAAATTTATTTTCACTAAGATACTAAAACAAACAAACAATAATTACAAAGAAAAATAAGTAAAGATAAATAGAAAAGTATCTATAGAAAAATAGATTGTAAATCTATATACTCGTACTTAAATAAAAGAAAGTCGTGTTAGTTACACTATTAAAACTCAAAAACGGCTGAACCAATTTGGCTGAAATTAGTAAGGAAGTTGCTTAGAACCAGGAGACCGACATGGGATATACCCGTTGCCGTGGGACGTGATCTAAATAAATCGCTCGGGGCGCAGCTAGTCACACTAATATTATAAATACGAAAGTTTGTATGGATGGATGTTTATTACCTCTTCACGCCAAAACTACTAAGCTGAAATTTTGCATACAAGTAATTCTAATCCTCGAATTAAACATAGGCTATTTCGTCCCTTAAACGAGTTCCTGTGGTACGCGTGCAAAGCCGCAGGACGTGGAATATAATACTTACCACATATCATAGGGTTCCTTGCTATAGTACTAACAGCGTATATCTTTGTACCTTCTCCCCCAGAGCTGAGGCTCGCCTCCTTACCGGCGACTATGATCGCGTTATTGACATAGTCGCAGGGCACCACTGCCAGTTTGTTGTCATGAGACATGAGGAGCACGTGGATTATACCCAGACCAGTTCCGAGCACCAACTGAAATATATAAATAAATAATAAATAATGCTTGACAATTCACACAGCATTATCTAGCCCCAAGCTAAGCAGAGCTCGTGTTATGGGTTCTAGATAACTGATATACATAATACAATACACTTCATAGATAGATTTTTTTCTTTATTATTCATAGAAAACACCCAGAACGCCCTGAACAAATGTCTGCAGATCGTACACACATTTGTCCCGAGGCGGGAATCGAACCCGCAACCTCCTTCGTCGCAGGCAGACCTCGCCTTGCGCCACACAGAGGTCATCAAACAAGCCTTCACCGTCAGCTAGTAAAATGCCCCTGCATTTATAGAGTCAGGGTCAGAGTCAAATCGTTTATTTCTTTAGACTTACAAAATAAGCACTTAGACAAGTAATGTTTTTAATATGTAAACAGCTTGATAAATAGTTAATCCTCCTCCTTTTTTGAAGTCGGTTGAAAATATGGTCAGCTCGTACTAAAAAAGTTACTTTTGTTCTCACCCCACTGGCTCCATAAGCGCAGCTTGGTTCCAGCCATCCCGGGTTCGGCTCTCGGTATGACGACACCACTGAAAAAAAAATTTTCGTTTCAGTAACTTTGTTATTACTATTATGTGGACTAACGTCCGGCTTCTCACGCGTTTTTGGAATAAGAATTAGATGAAACTGGTCCCAAAGGTAACCGGCTTGTAATTTGCACCACCCCAACTCTTCCCGCGGCTGTCGTAATAGATATCTACCGGGGGCGGGCAGCAGCACCTAAAAATTTTACCGCCATACTGCGATGCCTAACCTGCGTGCCCTGCATGGACATTAAGCTACTCAGGAGAGCAAAACACATACACCCTCATAACATAAACACACACGCAAACACTCCTATCTCGCAGCACACAAAGATTCACATGGTCCCCCGTTGCCCAGACTCTTGCAGACTGGTGCCTCGAGGGAACTCAAACAAGCATGTCCCTACAACATTATTTACAATGTACATATATGATAATCTTACTTATTATATACCGAGCACATAAGTATTGTCTTTCATAAGTCCCGTGATCACTTTATCCTCTCGGTGACCAGCTACCCGAGTGGGGTAAATTGAAAAGCAGCGCTGTTTGCATATGAATGCAAGCATTAAATTGCTGAATTTACCCCTTTTGTCTTAACTTATTTGTTTTATTTAAAGTCTTAATGTATTTTGTGTATTTTTGGCAATAAACGTTTTTCTATTCTATTCTATTACAGGCACTTCCCCAGGTTACAAAGGCCAATAAGTCAATTATCAGGGGGAAGGGAAAGCTGGTAGATGAAGCGTGCTTAGTGCTTACCTATTCCAGGTCTAACTATGCAGATAGGCAGACCATCGCTCATACTCCTGACCAGGTCCTCTGCCACGGCTTTACAGAACGTGTAGGTGTTCGGGTATTCTGAGAGCAGACTGAAAATAAGCATGAATACATCATTAAATAATCTCTTAAGGCGCATACCCGAGCCAATCTGACAGCAATTCCTATTTTATCATATTTTTACGTTTATCATAGGAATTTTTTAAAATCCTACGTTAAGTTTGTGGTATCACACTAATATTATA
Source organism: Eupithecia tripunctaria (assembly GCA_955876795.1). NCBI lineage: Eukaryota > Metazoa > Arthropoda > Insecta > Lepidoptera > Geometridae > Eupithecia > Eupithecia tripunctaria. The sequence goes on from OY041627.1 coordinate 6,677,743, forward strand.
AAGGCGAAAGTTTGTATACCTCTTCACGCCAACTACTGAATGGATCGGGCTGAAATTTTGCCTACAGGTAATTCTAATACTGGAATAAAACATAGGCTACTTTTATCGCGTAAATCTGTTCCCGTGGGATAAAAATCACCTTTAAACGTTTCCATAGGAACAACGCGTGCGAAGCTGCGGGGCGCAGCTAGTCTATTATAAGCTATTTTTTAATACCTCTTTTATAATTTTATCTCATATAGTTTAGGAGATGCGAAAATAGAGTTTGGTGGCCAAAAAGCGCAACTTCGTATCTCTTCCTAAGCTTTACAAAATGAAACTATTACAGAGGCATTAATAAATAGCTTATAATAGATACCTCAAACTGAACGTAGGATTTTTAAAAATACCTGCGTTTAACGAAATAATAAGATAAAATAGTTGGGGGCGCCACTTTCGCTGGTGTATGGGCCTTAATTGTCGGTGTCATCAGTAGAGGTATTTTCATTCCATTCGATTAGATTCCGACGGACGCTATTTTGATTCGAATGTCATGTTTTCGAATAGTTTAAAATAGCGTAAGTTTATATCTTCGTCAAAAGTTTCCGATATCAAATGCAAAGGCCGATTTCCGACGAATTAAAATACTCCTGCAGATTGGAATCGAACTGATGGAAACGAATCGAATGAATGAAAATACCCTTGCAGTAGCACATCACTTAATAAACATTTATTTTCACACGATTGTTTTAAATTAATTAATTTAAAAGAGTCAGAGTCAAATCGTTAATTTTTTTAGACTTACAAAATAAGCACTTAGACAAGTCAATTATTTGTATATAAACAGCTTGATAAATAGTAATTACTATCAAAAAAGAAATAAGGTGCAATTGACTCTAATTTACTTAATTTTTTAGGCCATTAGCAGAAGTGCAAAAGACGTTAGATTGATTTGTTTTATGATAAAAACCCATGGAAGGGGTTTATCCTATTTCGGGGATCAAGATGAATTAATTTTAAGACTTCAATCTTTCACTTAAAAAAAAAATAATTAAGAATAAAAAGACTTCTATTTCCTGCACAAAATAATGCTCTTACTTCCAAATATAAAAAAATATTATTAGGTAAAGCTAATTATACTAGTTATTCACAGATTTTCCTTTTTTTCTTTGGCAAGAAAAGTCACCAAAATATCTTCTGATACTTAATCTAAGTGTACCCATAGCACTATTCCTATTACCAGCCCATACCTCTGTGTAAATTTATCATCATCATGACTATTTTCCACCAAGTCGATCAACTCCTTTGGCGTTATGGGACTTGTTCTGAACTCTTCAAACACTTCCTGGCCAGACAAACTATCCACGGCCTGCGTGTACGCAGTCGAAACGTGGACAAACGATCTGCAAGTCAAAATGTTAAGCTTTAGCGTTATTGTGGAAAACATGTGGTGCCGTGCCGGCTTAGAATATGCATCTCCCCGACTCTTCCTACGGGTGTTGTAAGAGGCGACTAATTAGTACTCTAGTAGATATCTATTAATTCTATCTCTGATATTTATTAAGTCAATCTATCTTAAATTGACTTCTTTCTAAAATCTCTATGCAGACGATCTTCAAATTTATACTCAAGCCCCATTCCCAGCCTGGCCAGCGCGATTTATCGTACGAATACCGATCTCATCTGCATTCGTGCTTGGAGCGAGGCCTACGGTCTCCAGGTTAACCCCAGCAAAACCCAGGCCATTATCATAGGTAGCTCGCGCACTTCTGTTAAAATTGGCTGGACCACTCTTGCTATAATTGAATTGAATGGCGTCTTTGTTCCTTTTAGCAGAAGTATCTAAAACTTGGAAATCTTCATGGATAGTGGCATGTGTCGGGGCCCTCAAATGGATGCGGTGAGTCGCAAGATATTCGTCTCCGCTGCTTCATTGAGAAAACTTCGTAACTTCTTGCCCACGGCCACTAAAATGCTCATAGTGATGCCAAACTCTTAACCCTCCTTCGCTGAGTGCTCTGGGAATGTCAGTTACTGAGATATCATTGGTTTGAAGTTTGACAGCTTTCACCCGCAATGTATCTCGGTAGCATTTCTGGCTGGATGTTTTTTATAGAGACTCTTGAAAAGTGTCGAAGAGATTCGGTCGACATGGCTCCTCCACTTTTGCATTGGGTCACAACTCGCCCGAATCTAAACCAAGAGAAAATGTACCCACCCCACTAGATAAACGCCAACAAGGCACGTATCAGGGGGAGGCCTGCGTCCTGCAGTGGATGAATACAGGCTGTTGCGCCCGAATCTCTTCGAGGACGAGTTTTAGATTCGGACGAAACGTAAGGGTACCCGTTGGTAATGGGGCAAAAATGACAGAAGCTCACTCACTTGAGTTTCCTACAGGCCCTGCCCAGCAGCAGTGCCTCCCTGGTTCCTCTCACGTTGATGAGCGTGGCCACTCGGAGACTCTCGTCGAACCTGGTTGTAGCAGCCACGTGGTAGATCACATGCACCTGGTGGAGGATGACAGCGTAATAGTAAATTATGCAGCAATGGGATAAGCATTGATTTATTAAAAAGGGAAGATAGGTTACGTTCTCCAAGCGCTTACTCAAAAATTGGCATGTGTTACAACTACACGCAAACACATACGCTCACAGTTATATTTCTTATTAAAATATATTCGGTAAAACTTTGCGACCGATGTCGTTCGTTATCTATGTCGAGACTGCTCGCCCAGGACGTCAAAACTTAGATTCGATAGGGTTGGCACTGCGATAAAGTCGAAAATTTCTGGTGAATTTCTTGTTTGACCACATATTGATGATTTTGTGAAATGAAATAATTGGATTTTGCATTAAATTGAGGTAAATATTTAAAAAGTTACAATCTAATAGAATTTACGGGTGAAATCATCTGTTGATTAGAGTCACAAAACGGTCGTACCTCCTTTACAAGGATTTCCCAGTCCTGGTCGCCGAGTCCCAGCCTTATATCAGCTACATCTCCTTCAATCGGGAATATTTTATCAGCAAAATCTGGTTTTAATTTTCTTACTTTGTCGAAGCACTGAAACATTCATGTATTTATAAGTTATGGTCAGCCAGGGATGACGCCGTAAGACCTTATTAGGGAGATGCGGCGCGTGCGGGGGCCCCATCATCGCACGCGTAAACACAAACATATCGCAATGTACGATGATGTTTATGGAACGGCGGGGCGTGCAGAGTAGCGGTGCACGCCGCGTGCGACGCATCAAATCAAACAAACTTGTGTTAAGGCGCATACCCGAGCCAATATGACAGCGATACCTACACGGTAAAAACAGATTTCTTGAAAAAAGATAAATTACTTTGCATCAAAGCAACCTTATTAGATCCAAGACAATGATCCTCTCCCTATAGACGTTAGAGAATATTCACTTCTAATTAGTAAAAAATCGTCTTAAATATATTTCTTTGTTTCAAGAAAAAAACATTCAATCTAAGAAAAAAATTAATTAACATAAGAGACTAGCTGTTCGTGTAGTCAAGAGAGTCCGGTCTTCAAGTGATTTTTTTTTTTTCATACATAGATAAAATATTAATGAAGTAATAATATCTTTAATCAACAAATTAATTTGTTAGGAATAGTAATTTCTGGTGTTAGTGAGGGGGCTCGACAATATGGCGTTGCCGACTACGTTGCCAAACCAACTAAATTCGGTGCCCGCTTCCTGTGGTCCCGATGGACTCCCCTAACCAGGTGGGATCAGCTTGGACTTCCAAAATTGAAACAATGGTTAAATCACTGGAGAGGATATAATCCGACTGTTTAAGGTTTACGGTTCACAAAATAAAAACCAGGCTCCGGAGGTCGTTCCGAACCCTGCGTTTTAGTCAGCGCGATCTAGAGCTCGGTCACAATTGCTAGTGACATCTAGTTATAATTTCGGTAAACTTTGCACCTACCAGATTCACAATTACAAATAATTTATTCTTCAGATTTAATATATTCGTTATTAATTTAAGGGAATCTTTTCTTACGATACATACATCTTCATCCAAGAAATTTGTGATTTATTTAAGAAAAAAATAATTTAGTGTAAGAAAATAACATTTCTTATTCTAAGTAAAGTCTAATTATAGGATTATAAACAAAAAAGTCTTGAAATGAAGATATTTCTCTAAATATTAGAACAAAGTTGAGAATAACATAGTATCAGAACAAGAAAAGTAGTATTTTTAAAGTAAAAATACTTTATTAATCTTAGTCAATATGGTTTTGAATCTACCAAATATTTTGAGAATCTGCTCTTTCTTATTTTAAGAAATCCTTTTTACCAGTGTATTTTATCATATTTTTACGTTTATCATAGGATTTTTTCAAAATTATACGTTCAGTTTGTGGTATCTATTATAAGCTATTTTTCAATACATCTGTAGTAATTTTATCTCATATAGTTCAGGAGGAGATGCAAAAATAGAGTTTGGTGGCCAAAAAGCGCAACTTCGTATCGCTACCCAAGCTTTACAAAATGAAACTATTACAGAGGCATTAATAAATAACCTATAATATTAGATAGGTACCACAAACTGAGAGATGGAATTTGAAAACGTGCTGCGTTTAACATAGTAATAAGATAAAATAGTTGGGGGCGCCACTTTCACTGGTGTATGGGCCTTAAAACGCTTCTCCGTAAACACACTCTACTTATGCCATATGTTTGAATTTACTGCGTACCGCTGCACGCGCCGCTGTACGCCCGCGTCTCCGTAAACAAGGCCTAAGCTTTTGTTTTTAGAGTTTCGACCTTGGGTTCTAAACCCATAAGGTTTTGCTTTGTCTGTCACTTTTTTCCCCTGTTGAATATCTCAGCAACCACTAAAGCTATTACTTAGAAAGTGTGAGTCTGCATGCGGTGCATAAAATAAATACTTGATTTTGTTTTAAAAAACTACAAACCGACTTCAATTAGGTATATAGTTTTTTCAAGTGTGGTCCCATTTTAATTTTGTTCAGTTTTTTTGACAGTGGGATCCATGACAATTCATGAAAAAACTATAAAAATTGAAGTCGGTTTATAGTTTTTAAAAAACAAATTTATTTATTTGCATCAATTTTTGTAAACATTTAAAACATTTGAATAATATCACAAATTTTATTAAGTAATTATTTTATTTCTTAACTTTGTTTTACATTGTATTATCTAAACTAATTGTAAAAATTGCACGAAGGCTTAGTAATAGGGTTTCGTTTGCACCCTTCGGGTACTAAACCCAAACACATGGTCTCTAAATAAAACAATGGTGCATCACCAAGCAAGGCTAACCACCCGCCAAGCCACCAACCAAGCAAACTGTGGTGCTGGCTTACAATTTGCACCACCCCAATTCTTTCCGCGGGTGTCGTAAGAGGCGACTAAGGCATATCCACCGGTGGGCGGGCAGCAGCGTCCCCTGCAGAACAATTATACCACCAAACTGCGATCCCCAACCCGCATGCCCAGCGTGGGGACTATGGGCATTATCCTCCATGAGATAAACGCCAATAAGGCGCTTATCAGGGGGAAGGCTGCGTTCAGCAACCAATACAGGCTGTTGAAGTTGAGGCTGCAGGCATCACCAAAGCATGGTTTTTGAGACAGTAGATAAGGAACATGCAATTTTTATCCTGGAGTCCTGCGTCCAGCTGTGGACCAATATAGGCTGTTAATGTATGTGATGAACCTAGGAAGCTTACCGGATCTTGAAGCATCTCGGTCACTCTATCCTGTATCGCTTTTCCTTTCTTAGGTCGTACTAGCAAAAATACTTTTGAGACGTCACAAACTCTGAAAGAAAGAAGCTTGGAATTACTTGCACGTCACCACTACCAAAAGCATTAAATAAACTAAAACCCCACTGTGGCTCCATCATATATTCTGGGAGGGAGTTGGCTACAACAGCATCCTCTCAGAACCAATGTCAATGGATGCTAGGGCGCTGATCTAGCACAAACTTTCCGCTTCATTTGAAAACTACGTCCCCGATCGTATTGAAAATTTTCATATATAATTCGATAAAAAATAGCTATGTTTGTATTGTTTTAAAAACATTATGATCTTAATGAGATCTTCTGAATGAGAGCGAGACTAGCTGGCCATACTTTGACCACCAAATCGAGTAATTTTCAAGCTATTTTTTATGCATGATTGACATCTTTATTCAAAAATCTGTCGCGTTGCAAACATCCTAAATATTATTCATCATTAGAAATAAAAAAAAATATTTCTGAAATTAGTCGTAGGTATATTTAAAATGAATGGGAAAGTACGAAAAAATTACAAAAATGGTGAAATTCTTTCTAGTTTCTGCAACCGATCTCACACGCGGGGAGCGATGCGACACAGGGGGCAAAATTTCGAAATAAGGCGAACGCCGCCGAATGGCCAACACGATGCGATTCTACGTGAAACAACAACAAATCCGCACGGGCCGGCCGCTGAGATTTGGGAGAGCTTCGTAGCTTTCATATAGAAAGATCACAATCGGATTAGTAATATAATTCATAGTGTCAATCATTTAAAACCCTGTATAAAAAATCATAAAAGATTAACAAAAAAACGACTACTGGGTTCACCGATTGTGCTTATTATTTTAACAATAAAAATTTTGACACTTCCTGAGACCCCGCTATCTTATTACTAGTGCGTCATCTCTGCTTTTTACCCGACCTACCAATAGTGTTGTGGATACATTGTGTACAGTGAATTTTTGTTTTTTTAACTGACTTCAAAAATAGGAGGAGATTCACATTTTGTTTGTTACCCCAGAGCTGTTGACTGGATGGTCCGATTTCCATGATCCTTTTTTATCTGAAAGCTGTTGCTTCCCCTGTGGTCCCATTTTAATTTGGTCCGGTTCTGACGATGGGATCCATATAATTGAAGAAGGTTTATAGTTTTTTTAAACAAAATCAATTATTCTATGTCACCGCAGTGGATTCTTGCGCCATAGCGCCCTCTCTTGCATCTGCCTGCAGTCTTTCGAACATCGTCATCCCACCTGGCCGGAGGGGTCCTTCCCTAAGTAGAGCAGATGTTTAGTACCTTACCTGAACATCTTCTCTAGCAGCTGCTTCCCCATGAAGCCGGTTCCTCCGGTGAGCAGCAGCGTGCAGCGGCGGTAGAAAAGCTGCACGTCGGAGTCGCCGCGCGCCGCCGCCTCGTCCAGCGCGTGGGCGTTAGACATGGCTGCCACCTCTACTTGCATTGCGGGATCCATTATGTAGGTAATTTTTTTCTGGAGGTTATCTGTGTAATAAAAAAATTAAATAAAAATAAAAATAAAATAATAATGCTGGACAATTCACACAGCATTATCTAGCCCCAAGCTAAGCAGAGCTTGTGTTATGGGTACTAGATAACTGATATACTTAATACAATACACTACATAGATAGATATTTTTTTTTAATACATAGAAAACATCCAGAACGCCCTGAACAAATATCTGCAGATCGTACACACATTTGTCCCGAGGCGTGAATCGAACCCGCAACCTCCTGCGTCGCAGGCGGACCTTCGCCCACCGCGCCACAGAGGTCGTCATATATATTTATGAAGTCTGTTGTATAAGGTATATCAGTTATTTATTATCCACAACTCAAGCTCTGCTTAGCTTGGCGCTAGATAATTCTTTGTATATTATTCAGACTACTGAATAATATACAAAGAACTATCTAGCGCCAGGCATTTATTGTTAATATATTTAATTAATTGGCCCGTGGTGTATCGAGGTTTTTCGGGTGTGGATCAATTGAGCAGTATCGTTTAATATGTACAATATTGTTTGAAACAGTCTGCAGTTAGGTCAAGTGTTTCAATTGTAATATAATGGGTAGTTTTAATTTATTTATAAACCAAAAAACTTAAGAAGGGAGAACTCTACAAGCGACAGTTAGGTCCGTGTCATCGCTCGCGTAAACACAAACATATCGCAACGTACGGTGATGTTTGTGGATAGGCGGGCGTGCAGAGTGACGGTGCACACCGCTTGCGACGCGTCAAATCAAACAAACGCGTGTAAAAACGCTTCTCCGTAAACACACACTACCAACGCCATATGTTTGAATTTAGTGCGGGCCGCGCCGCTGCACGCCCCGCGTTTCCATAAACATCACCGTACATAGCGATATGTTTGTGTTTACGCGAGCGATGACACGGACGCAAGGCCTTCGCCATCGCTTCGCTTCCCGGTACCAGAACTTGACTTTAGTTTATGATGAAAGAAGTACCGTAGAGTAGAAATTCTTACCTATGACGTGAATGCGTTTGCTCTGTTTTTTTTAGCTAGGTTAGTTGGTGGATGTTAGATATATGTATGAAAGAGAACCCACAGCTTTATCCGTGTGTGGTAATCGGTGTCCAAAACCTGACTAATTGTTGAATACTTATTAAAAAAACTGCCTGATAATTACATAGGTGAGTGATTTGAGTATTTTATACTCAAATTACTTACCTGCTTTTAGCAAGTATCTACATAACAAAAAGTGTATTTAAATCAGTTTACATTGTAAATGAGTGTTGCAATCAATTGTAAATCGTGCGTCAGAGGTATATATTAGTATTAATTAAGTTAAGGAAGGTATATAAGTATTAATTAAGTCAAGTAGGTTGGTTGTGATAGGTAAGATCTACCTACTTACTTAGGTAGGTACCTACCTACCAGAGCGTGCCAGAGCCAGAGCACCTAGTTTCAGTTAGTTTCAGAAGCAATGCGAGCCGGCCACATCCATGGCAGAAATACTTAGAATTATTATTTATTTGTTGGCACGGCCGACAAACATAGTACCTACCTAATTACCTAGTAGGGAATCTAATCCCGCAAACGTGGAATCCCACAGATGCGGGACCAGAAATGCGGGCTCCGTGGGATTTGCGAGACTGGAAATCGTAGAAAAATGTAACTGCCGGCTTCCTGAATACATAATCTCAATACAATTTGATCGTTGACAGAGGTGATTGAAAGTAGAAAAAAATCTTGATTGAATCATCTCTGTCAATGATGATGGGGCAACTTCATGTATCAATAACCAATTTTGTTTTAAAAATCTATAAACCGACTTAAATTTTTATAGTTTTTTATTGATTTTTATGGAACCCATTGTCAGAACCAAATTAAAATGGGAGCACATGGGAAGCAGCAGCTTTCATATAAAAAAGAATCATGGAAATCGGACCACCCAGTAAAAAGTTCTGAGGTAACAAACATAAAAAATACAGTCCAATTAAGAACTTCCTCCTTTTTTTGAAGTTGTTCAAAATAAAATAAACGCGTGGACGGAGTATAATCTTAAATTACTGTTTATTCAAATTCATAAGTTCCAAGGAAAAGAAAGGAAAGAACAATGTACCTATCTTGCTATGAAGAAGACGCTGCCTTCTGTAGGTAATACTGTTTTATAACTTTAACAGAAACGTAAGCAGTGAGTTCTAACGAATTATTATTAAATATTGCAATATTTTTTTTTATGGACGAACATAGTCCATGTCCTCCTCTCTTTTTTGGAATACATGATGATGATGACGTGACATGATGTGTAGGTGAAAGCTGAAAGAGGATGAAAAAATTAAATCCTTTGAAATTCTAATATCAAAACATTAATAATAATGTAAACTATGATGACTAGTAAAAATGCTTTTCAAAAGAGTTGATAATTAAAATAAAACTCTCCGTCCAGACACAATGAAAAAAAAGCGGGTCCAAGAGAGCTTAAATATTAATGAAATGATGCAATTTTCGAGGTCCTTGTAAAAATGATCTCTTCATGTGACGAATGCATTGTTTGCGCGGCAATAAAGGCCTCGACATTCGGTCTCGGCCCTCATTTCAGCTCGTCCATCAATGGCAGCAATGCTCACCGCGCAGCTTAGAGTTAACTTTAAGCTACATAATTAACTGACCGGGAGTGGCCCAATCAGTAAATCCGAACCTGTCCCTAACTGTGCATGTTTTATGTTTAAATACTTCGCTGTGTTCTTTGAATATAACACTTAAAAGTTTGGCAAAAAGATCATTAGGGTTATCGGAACAAGATTTAGCTACTGCTAGTTCCACTTGACTTTGAAAATTCTTAATACGGCTCTCTGTAATAGGCCTGTAGGTATATTTCTCAACTTTGTTTTTATCGTTATGATTATACCTAACTAAAATTAACACTCTGACCATAGTGGTCTGCTTTGAAATGTTTGATTACTGCTTTGTTGGTTGGAGATAGACTGCAATTAAATATTATCTAAACAAGTTGTTAGGGTTACCCTAGTAGAATCATGAAAAAGATGTCGTTAACTAAAGCATTTGAACAAATTAAGCAGCCTATCGGTGAGGGGATTCGCTAAAATATATATATTAAGAGGGCGATACAGTCGCCACAAACAATGAGATCCTTTCTACATGAAAATAATTTCAGCAAAACTTCTTTCATAGTAGTGCATTCGAAAGCTACCTTATTGGCGTCAGGAGGGCGGTACACGCACACTATGATGTGTCGCTCCAGTTCCACACAAGAAAGTTCAATAGTCCTCTCAATAGTGAGGTTTACAATATCTTTCCGTTCTTTACATTTAAGACAATTTTTAACTATAATCAAAGAGCCACCACGTTCCTATTGCAGCTTTTCTTTTAAAGGAACTTAAAACAATAGTTATTATAAAAGGGCAGTAACTGATTTTTTACAATCCAGTGTTCTGATAAGCACATAACATCTACATTCAAATAATTCAAAAATAATTCTAATTCTCGGATTTTGCTGGGTAAGCCTTGTATATTCTGATGGACTACATGAAATGAATTTTGCTTTCCCGTTGTCGATGCCGATGTAGTCAATTTAAATTTGTATTTACTGACACAATCGCTTTATTGCCCTCATTAGTACTGCTACTAACTACATAGACGGGCTCGTCAGGTAACTGCGTTTTACTATTTATAACGGGATCAAAACTGACTTCGGAAGTAATGTACTTTATTCAACCGGTGATGTAGTAGGTAAAGCTACTCGGAAATGGTTTTCAAAGATTAATGATCTGTTTGTCATAAAGCTGCAAATTATGTCAATAGATTCCTATTGCGGGTTTGGTTTGGACTGGAAAGGTAAGGGCATTAACATAAACGGCGATTACATCTCACACCTTCGATTCGCTGATGACATAGTCGTAATGGCGGAGTCGCTGGAGGAGCTCAACCGGATGCTGGACGGCCTAGCTTTAGCCTCACGATGCATCGGTCTCGGCATGAATTTGGATAAAACCAAAATCATGATCAATGGCCTCATTGATCCGGGACCGGTAGTCGTACATGGCCACCCTCTCGAAATTGTTTCCGAGTACACTTACCTTGGACAAATTCTGCAGTTGGGTAAAAACAATTTTGAGAAGGAGGCCAAGAGGAGGATCCAGCTAGGCTGGGCAGCGTTTGGAAAGCTACGTCGAGTCTTTTCGTCATCCATACCGCAATGCTTGAAAACGAAAGTTTTCAATCAGTGCGTCCTACCCGTCATGACCTACTGAGCTGAGACGTGGACACTCACGATAGGGCTGGTCCACCAGTTTAAAGTCGCTCAGCGAGCTATGGAAAGAGCTATGCTCGGAGTCTCTCTGAAGGATAGGATTCGTAACGAATACATCCGACAGAGAACCAAAGTTATCGACATAGCTCAAAGAATTAGCAAACTGAAGTGGCAGTGGGCCGGCCATATCTCGCGAAGAACCGATAACCGCTGGGGTAAACGAGTTCTTGAGTGGAGACCGCGACTCGGCAAACGTAGCGTAGGACGCCCTCCGGCCAGGTGGGATGACGATCTGCGAAAGACTGCAGGCAGATGCTGGATGCGTCAAGCTAAAGACAGGGCGCTATGGCGCTCATTAGGGGAGGCCTATGTCCAGCAGTGGACTAAGCTAGGCTGATGATGATGATAATGATGATGATGATTGCGGGTTTGTTTATCATTTGGGCAGGATTAAAAAAAAACGAATATAACGTATATTTTAGAGACATCCAATCCTATTCTCAGATTCGATTTCAACTTTCAATTTCGCGCCACTTGCGAAACCACCGCTAATGTCGTTTACTTGGACGAAAGAAATCACCTTTCTTGCTATATCACTGTCACAACAGTTGTGACAGTGATATAGCAAGAAAGGTGATTCTGCCAATTTGGCAGAGTTAAAATGTGCTGCAAATCGCGGGGAAACTCCCTGATTTGCGGGGAATTGTAAGTTGCCGCGGGTAGAGCGGGGGTAGAGATAAAAATTGGGGAATTTCGGAGAACCAGCCTATTTTTTCGGTAGTCTTAATCGCTGCTGGGCTGCTAAACCAAATTAAAAAATACCTTTTCAACGACAACACGATTTTGTATTTGATATTTCTGAACGCATCAAACTCTACATCATTAATTCATTGTCTATGGATATAAATTTTGTAGTAGTCTATTGCAACAACAATCAACAATCAGGTTTTCTTCAAACGCTTCGTGTTTCTGCTTCCTGAGTGTAAGAGCTTGGAGGTTTTCTTCTGTACCCCAACTTCTAATCGCAGAAGCAACTGCCTCTGGGTCACTTGGTGAAGAAGTTATTAAGGGTAACAAACAAATAACAATTATTATTATACTCTTAGACTCATTTTAAAACACTTGTTCTATTAGTGCAATCAGCACTGTTTACTTTAATAAGTACCTACATGACTAAAGAAACAAAAAGAAACTCTGAGGACCAAAGTGCGGGTCTACAAGAGCTACGTCCGGTATGCCCTCGTCTCCAAGACGAATAGAGACCGGCTCCAGGCGCTGCAGAATGTCGCTCTGAGGATCTGCACGGGCGCGGGCCAATACGTCAGGAATGACGTCATCGCCCGCGACCTGCAGATCCAATCCATCGAGGATTTCGTCGTGAAGTCGGCGCGGCGGATGTACGACCGCGCCGACAACGGTCACCACAGTCACCTCCACCACATCGCGCCACCCCAGACCCGGCCCCCTGACCACGACCGCCCGTGGCGACCTCTCCCGCGGGATCTCACCCCGCCGGAACCACCATGAGTCCTTGGGTTGTATATACACAAAAAAAAAACATTGAAATCAACAAAAAAAAAAACTATGCAGCCAAAAAAAATATATATATATATATATATATAAGAAAGGCAAAAAGAGCATTTTTGCCTCAACCCAAGGACCGAGGGGTCGTCACCCCTCGAGTTGAAGCCGGGGTAAAGAGGCCAAGCCTCGAGGCCCCCCTCCGTGCCCTCACAAGGGCCGGAAAGAAGAAGTGTATGAATAAAGAAAGCGCAAAAGTTATTTGATCACGCTTAGGTACGTGCGTGATTACAAAACAATAATTATGTACCTAGTTCTGGAGAAGTACCGTGAAAGTGGTTTACTTTGCCACTTTTTTAGGCAAAACAAAGTTCAAATTGAAGTATATAAAAAAATTGTATGACTCTACTGTGTTAAGTCTATTCCTAAATCTGGCATATTTCATTGGCATTGCTTTGATACTCGTATATTTCCCATATATTCATATGCAAGATTATTGTTGACATAAAACAAGAGTGGTAAAGTCAACTGCCGCTACTGGCAAGATTGCCAAAAGAAAAAGAAAATGGAATATTATAATTGCACGCTTATTATAGTGAGCAACGTGCTGTTCTACTTCTATCCAGCAAAACAATGGCAAAAGATAACGATATTTAGCAGTAGTAAAGAATTTCTTCATACAAGTGGCAATCTCGCCAATTTTCAAATAATTTTCCATACAAAATAGAAAAGTAGGTCAGGGTTGTCACAAAACATTGTTGTTAAAAAAATTTTTAAAAAATCTTAGATAAATCAATTTGTGCGATCAACACGAAATTGCTGAAAATATACATTATTGTTCTTATCTTATATTAAAAAAACAACATTGAGCATAAAATAAAAGCTTAGAAAAAAAATTGTGTGATCAACAAAAAAATTGCTGAAATGTAGTACCACTGTTTGAATTACATTAAGTAGAGTTATGATATATTTGGGTAAAGTAATATTTATATTAATTGCTCTGATTATTATCTGTTATTATCGGGAATATAGCAATGTTATTTGGCAGCACTGAACTGACTGTGACACAAGTGATGATTGTGATGAAGTGAGTGTCAGTCATCTATCTGTCAGTCAGTCATCATCTGACTTCAATCAAATTGTAAATTAAAATTTATTAATTTTCAATTTCCAACCCTTCGGTTGTCGGGAGATCTCCAGGAGATATGATACGACAACACCCATGTTGTCGGAGATCTCCTGGAGATCACTGTTGAACTGTGACGTAATAGGTATATATATAAATATATGAAAAAAATATAAATATATAATAATAAGGTACCACATATAAAGTTAGGTATCTTGTTATTTGTTACAAACCATAAAATTATCAAATAACACAAGGCATACGCCTAAAATTCAGATATAAAAATGCGTCGCGCGAACAACTCGGTATGATCCATGTTTTTGTAAGCCGTTTTCTGTGAAAAATTTGTATTAGAAGGCTAGTTTCTTTTAGTGTGCTAATGTAGTGTATATATTATTGTAAATAAAACAACAACTTTTTGTAGAAAAAAATGGTTTTTTAAGTATTTAGAACGACTTTTCTACAATAAACTGGCAAAAACTGTCTCATCCTGATTTCAAGCTGGAATTATTAATACATTGCAAATACATGACTATAACAAATGTTTAATGTGTTAGCTTATTACATAACGATTCCAACAATATAAGATAGACGTATAGTTCCCTACAAAACTTTAGAGATATCGTCATTTGAATCACACTCGACGATACCGCGCGAACCACCCAGAAAAGGCTCCCGACACTTCCGGCCATTTTGCAAAATGGTGGCGACAGCTGAAGGGGTAAGAACTTTGCCTAAAAATGTCTGAAAAACAAGACGAATCGCAAAACGATGCTGACCCTGAATTGGAAGATCTTCTGGACAGTAAGCGACATCATTCACTATTTTTGTCATTTAAGATTACACAACTTCTAACCTCTTGCAAAAATGCAAATAAAACCTAAGTTATTGACGTTATGTACGTAAATACAACTATCAAACATTGTTGATGCCAAACCATCATTGCCAGTATTTGTTTTGTATGAGAATCATGTATTTTCACATAGAACCTTCCTGCAAGGCTATCCTATTAAATTCCTACGTTGATTTCAAGGCTACATAGGTTTATAAGCAATATAGTAGGTATAAGTGTCGTATCTAGAGTTTAACTGATTAAGTCTAGACTTTGGCCTATTTTGGTTTAGGTTATATGCATCCTAGATCATTGTGTTAGCTGATGAAATAGCTAGAAATAGGTTACTTTCTCCAAAACAATTTACTGGAACTCTGATGGAGTTCCAGTAAATTGTTTTGGTGAAAGTAAGTAAGTACTAAGGAACTAAAAAGATCCAACAATAATATGGTTGTATTACACCGGAATGGCATCTGAATATTGCACTCAAGCCCGCAACTAAACATGGCTGAACGACCAATAGTAGATCCAAAGAAATAAGACAAAAACTAAATTCACCTAAACATAATTGGTTGTCTATTTTACTTTCTACCCAACTGATCAGTATTTAGCATATGATCTCACAAATTGTTATAATTAAACTGCTTAGCTTAGGGATTAAGAGCTGTGCCGGATTAGCCCTATCATGGCCCCTAGGCAACGCAATTCTGAGGCGTCTTCCATAACATTTTAAGTAAAAAAAATTGATTACAAAGTCGAATTAATCAGAACGACTCCTTTGGCATCCTGTTACTTCAATCTCTTATGTGATATTGCTAGAACACACATGCAGGACCCCTAGGTAGTTGCAGCAAACCTTCTTGAATCACCATCTATTAAGAATACCGCATCATAAATCTGTTGTGTAGTTTAAAAAACCTAAGCATACATAGGGACAGACAGACAGCAGGAAGTGACTTGGGTATATACTATGTAGTGACAATTGCTATTACCTCAACAGTCTATATTGGTCCACTGCTGGACGTAGGCCTCTCCCTGAAAAGCACCTTATTAGCTGTTATTGCTTTAGGGTAATTCCCATAATCCCCATGATGGGCATGCGGGCTGTGGGGATAGCAGTTTGGTGATAGAATTGTTCTGGCAAGCACACATTCTTCAGGTGCTGCTGCCCGCCCCAGTAGATATCCCTTAGTCGCCTCTTACGTCACCCGCAGGGAGTTGGGTTGGAGCAAATTCCATGCCATCATCACACAATAGCTATTAATTAACTATTTATCTCCAGGTGCCCTCGAAGACATGACGAAGAAGACAGACAAGCCCGGCACGAAGACTGAGGGACCTGACCCTCAGAACATGTGGAGTGAAGAGTTTATCAAGGAAGCAGCCTCGCAGTTCGAAAGCAATATGGCAGCTATACTTGGAAGCTTTAGCGGTGTGCCCGGTAAGTTTTAAGCCTGTATTAAATACTAGCTGCGCCCCGCGGCTTCGCAAGCGTTGATCCTATGGAAACGTTTAAAGGTGATTTCTATCCCATGGGAACTGATTTATGAGATAAAAAGTAGCCTATGTTTGATTCCAAGATTAGGATTACCTGTATGCAAAATTTCAGCCTGAACCGTTCCGTAGTTTTAGCGTGAAGAGGTAACAAACATCCATCCATCCATACATCCATACATCCATACATCCATACAAACTTTCGCATTTATAATATTAGTGTGATGTGGACTTCATGCTGCCGACTGCAAGGCTCAATTGTAGTCATCAACGCGTTCAGATAGCCTGGTAGATATTCTCGTTGTTTCACCGATGTAACATTTGCCGTAGTCATATGTTATCATATACAGGGGTACTTTATAAAACATTTGAAATCCATTCCTTAAACTTCAGTTAATTATGCTGAAGTTTAAGGAATGGATTTCTAGACAATGGTGTCTATTCAGATGTCGCCAAAACTGGACTAAACTAACTAGACAGGACTAAAAATGATGCCATCCTTATTATTTTGATCGTTATGACAAGAACGGCGACAATTTTATGTATAATAAAAAAATATCTATCTATGTAGTGTATTGTATTATGTATATCAGTTATCTAGTACCCATAACACAAGCTCTGCTTAGCTTGGGGCTAGATAATGCTGTGTGAATTGTCCAGCATTATTATTATTAATTTTAGCACTGATCTAGGTATGATCAGAAATTATTTATTTTTGTTGGTATGTATGAAATGCAGTCAGATTTATGGGGATGCTTCCAACTGGTGTTCAAATGGATCAGCCACCTGTAGATTATTTGCAAAAGTCTGTAGTTAGCTCAACTGTTTCAATTAGGCTAGAATCTAGCCTGATTGATTAGTATTGCTTATTTTTTTGCTTATTTTGATCCCTTATTCTATTTATTTTCATCATTTTTCTTAATTATTTTCATGACATTTTTCGTTTTACCTATTATTTTTTATTTGCAGAGGATCAAATATCACAAGACCAAATTGCACAAACCTTTTCTAAAATGGCCGGTAAGAAATTTGAGAAAATGTACCTATTTTAAGTATTGTATAAGTTTATGTATTTAGGGCAGCAACAAGTTATCTATTAACAAAAGCTCTGCTTAGCTAAGGGCTAGATGTGGCTGTGTGCATTGTCGAGCATTATTTATAGTATTTAAAAAATAATAATTGGTTATAATTTAATGCCTCTGTAATAGTTTTATTTTGTAAAGCTTAGGCAGAGATACGTAGTTGCCGTTTTTGGCCACCAAACTCTATTTTCGCTACTCTGCCTAAACTATTTAAGATAAAACTATTACAGAGGTATTAAAAACTTGCTTTTAATAGATACCACAAACTGTACGATTGTTTTATACAATTTCCTGTGTTAAACGTAATAATATAATGAAATAGGTGGCGCTGTTAAATTGGTTCGGGTATGCGCCTTAAATAAATATCTGTTTGCTTATTTCAGAGGCAGCTGCACAAGTTATGAAACCCACAGCAGCCGTGGAACCCACGCCTGCTGATCCGAATGTTCAAGAGAAAATTGATGAGGTAACGCACAGATTTATACAGGGTGCGGCTAGATAGGTCACCTGACTTAGAATATGCTACCTCAATTAACCTCAACAGCTTGTATTGGTCCACTGCTGGACGCAGGCCTCCCCCTGAACAGTGCCTTATTGGTGCATCTCGGGGTAATGCCCATAATCTCCACGCTGGGCATTCGGGTTGGGGATCGCTGTTCGGTGGTAGAATTGTGCTGCACCGGAGGGCGGGCAGAATATGCTAGTTTCCTAAAAAAATATAATTATTCCTATCAGATCTATCAGCAAATATTGGACGCGTTTTTCTTTTTTCTTTGTCGATTAACGACGCGAATCGAACCCGCACCTTCCCGACCTTCCCTCGATGCGTCACTGCAATACATAATTTAATAAAACTGGGTAATCGTCAGTATCAATGCGGTGCAGGCAGATGTAGGTTCGATTCGCGCTCTGGGACAAATCTTGATGTCTCGAATCTCTGATGGCTCTGCTTAGCTTGCGGCT
Source organism: Eupithecia tripunctaria (assembly GCA_955876795.1). Classification (NCBI taxonomy): domain Eukaryota; kingdom Metazoa; phylum Arthropoda; class Insecta; order Lepidoptera; family Geometridae; genus Eupithecia; species Eupithecia tripunctaria. The sequence continues at coordinate 6,696,261 of OY041627.1, forward strand.
AGATAATGTTGTGTGAATAGGGTATATGCATCGATTTTTTTTATTGTTTTAATCGATTCTTTAGGTCATTATTTAACCGGAAAATGATAAGACGCTCACTGAATTTCGCAATAATATGGTAAAAAAAAACAAATTAAAACTACAATCATTTTCGGGTGATAAAAACGCTGCCATATTAGCGCCATGTTTATTTGACGTCCACGTTCACACTCGATTAAAACCTTTTGTGACGACCTCAGTAGTGATCATCTCAGAAAAGAGGTTTTCCGAAAAATCTGAAAATAACAGTCAATACGAAATGTGAAGTGGGCAGAATAGTGTCATATCATGGTGCAGCAAGCAGAATAAAATAATATTAAGAAATGTGAACAGCGATGTCACGTCCGCTCTAGTCAATTGCGTAGCGTTTTGAAATTTCGCGATTGAGATTTAAATATCAACTTTTCAATGGTAAAATTCTACGATAAATATGTAGATATGTTTCTATATCAATAGAGAATATTCAATATAGAATATTTTTTTAGCCATTTTGAAATTACATGCATATACCCTATTGTCCAGCATTAATAATTTATTTCTAATTGACAAAATACAAATCACTTTTTAACAGACTTCAAAAAAGGAGGAGGTTCTTAATTCGACTGTTTTTTTATGATCAGAACTTTTGACTGGGTGATCCAATTTTGTTGATCTTTCTTTTTTGTTTGAAAGTTGGTGCTTCCCATTTAAATTTGGTCCAGTTCTAATAATGGCAACCATGAGAAAACTATAAAATTGAAGTCGGTTTATAGTTTTTTAAATAAATGTATTATTATAATTATTAATTATTTTCCAGGTGTCAGCAGCCATCTCACAGACGCTCCAGAACCTGTCAACCAACTCCGAGGGTCTGCAGAACCCCATCTCGGAGCAGGACCTCGCTAATATGTTCAGTAACTTCAATGTGGGAGAAGGCGGCCAGGTACGCATGATATAATAATACTACATCTGGCATAGTGTCAGCAGTTACTGTATTAGTAAAGTGTCAGCAGCTTAGGCACGGTGTCAGCAGCATTACTACATTTGTAAACCGTACAGTGATATTTTAATACTACATCTGGCATAGTGTCAGCAGTTACTGTATTAGTTAAGTGTCAGCAGCTTAGGCACGGTGTCAGCAGAGAACTACTACATTCGTAAACCGTACGCAGCCATATAATTATATTACATTTGGCATAGTGTCAGCAGTTACTGTATAAGTAAAGTGTCAGCAGCATAAGGTACTGATGATTAATAGTGTGCAATTCCGCCGCTAAGAGATTGATTTAGAGCTGGATGATGTTGTTACCTTATTGTAAGTTAATGAAACAGCCAATCGAATAATTAAAAGATATAACTAAATAAATACTTCTAGGTTACTTGTATAACAAAAACCTAAGAAAAAAAGTGTGCTGTTCCTGAGATAAATAGCAAAACGTGTGCGAAACATTTATTTAAAAAAACTTTTACCAAACGTGTTATTAAAACACATAATCCAAGATAAAAGTTCGAAGTAACATTTTCCTAAATATGAAGGTGGGAGATTTCACAGATTTTGAGATAAATGACGATTGCGAACTACAAATTTGCTTATAGCACACTTACAGATATATACATGTTTAAAGGTGATTATTATCCCACGGGAATTGATTTGTGGGATTAAAAGAAGTTAGAAGTTAGAATTACCTGTATGCCAAATTTCAGCCAGATCCGTTTAGTAATTTTGGCGTGAAGAGGTAACAAATATTATCCATACATTCATACAAACTTTCGCATTTATAATATTGGTGTGATACTGTGATTATACAAATAATTTTTTTCCATGATCATACTTTAATTATTCTAGTAATAATTACTATTTTAGTGGGATATTTAATAATTAATATTTTATTAATCGATTATGCAAGCAGAGCAACTGGACCAAATATCTGCAGATTAAAACACTTGTCCCGAGGCGGGAATCGAACCCGCAACCTATGTCATCATATTTGTTGTTACGAGTTACAAGATTATTTTTAAAAGGACTTAAAAGGAATTCGACTGTTTTTTTTATGTTTGTTACCTCAGAACTTTTGACTGAGTGGTCCGATTTTTATGATTCTTTTATTATATGAAAGCTAATGCTTCCCGTGTGTTCCCATTTTAATTTGGCCCAGTTCTGACAATAGGATATATGAAAATCTATGAAAAAACTATAAAAATTTAAGTCGGTTTATAGTTTTTTAAAACAAAATTGATTATTTTATTTCAGGATGACAACATGTTCGTTCCATTCATGCACGGTATGATGCAGTCCCTACTGTCCAAGGAGGTACTATACCCCTCCCTGAAAGACCTTCTGGAGAAGTACCCTGCCTGGCTGGCGGAGAACAAGGGGAAGATCGAACAAGTCGAGTATGAAAGGTAAGGAATCTAAAGTTTTTGAACGACATAGATGATTGATTACATTAATGATGTTAATGCTTGGCCGGATGTCGCCCAGTTCCACAGCGACAGTAGTATGTAAGAACATAGTTGTGTTAGACTTGGAGTGTGAATTTTAATCTCGCGGAATATAACCTGCGTACTTAACTTAACTTACACGTACGACGAATAAAATTACTTGCTACCCATAACTTTATAGTGCTCCAACATTCATATTTTTCCGCTAGTGAACTTCCATTAAGTTACAGAATTCTGCAAAAAAACCACGCGAGTAATAAAAGCAGTGCGTGTACAGCCTGACAAATTGTCAACAATTTGTCAAAATAATAAGCGTTCGAGAAACCGGCTGTTAGATATGCAAAGATTGTATTAGTTGATAAACGATAAAGTTGATGATAGTTTCTTTTTCACTTCTTCTTAAGTTATTAATATCAAACAAGAAATAAGGTGCAATAGGGTATATGCATGTGATTTCAAAATGGCTAAAAAAATATATACGTATTCTCTATTGATATAGAAACATATCTACATATTTATTTTTGCATTTTGAGATGTTTTTATTGTAGAATTTAACCATTGAAAAATTGATATTTTAAATCTCAATCGCAAAATTTCAAAACGCTACGCCATTGACTAGAGCGGACGTGACTTCACTGTACACATTTCTTCTTTTTTTATTCTGCTTGCTGCACCATGATTTGACACTATTCTGCCCACTTGACATTTCGTATAGTCGATTATTTTCAGTTTTTTAGGAAAACCTCTTTCCTGAGATGATCACTACCGAGGTCGTCACCAAAGGTTTTAATCAAGTGTGTACGTCGACGTCACATAAGCATGGCGCCAATATGGCAGCGTTTTTATCACCCGAAAATGATTGTAGTTTTGTTTTTTTTTTTTTTACCTTGTTAATGCGAAATTCAGTGAGCGTCTTATCATTCCTCGGTTAAATAATGACCTAAAGAATCGATTAAAACAATAAAAAAATCGACGCATATACCCTATTGACTCTAATTCACTTCAATTTTTTGAACACTAGCGGAAGAAGTGAAAAAGAAACCACTAGCAAGTTTTAACGGTTTTAAAGGCCTAGGTGTACAGTGTAGTATTCCACGTATCTAAACGCCGTGTATAATAATATTATAACTCTTCAGGTTCTCTCAGCAACAAAAGCTGATGCAGCAAGTCTGTGATGAGTTGGAGCCCGAGCAAGAGACAGATCCTGAGGATGTGAAGAGGAAACGATTCGAGACCGTATTGCATCTTATGCAGAAGGTACAGTATTCTTTAACACGTTTCTATTAAAACTTTTAAATCCATCATGGTTATTAATACTAAAGTTATTTACAACGGGATATAACTAATAATAACTCGCTCGCAAGACATTCAGTTATTCCGTGATCATGGCGCATGAAACTGTGCCGAAATATTGGAAAGCTCAAAACTCAAATCATAGTAAATATCCCGTTGTAAATAACGTTTCTATTGTCTGTGAAACGCGTGCTAGCGTCAGTCAAGTTCTTCTATTGTCTATTGAGACGCGCGCTAGCGTCGGAAAGAAACAGCTAGTTTCATATTCATGTTTTTGATTAGATAGAATTGATTAGTACCGACGACCTCTGTGGCGCGGTGGGCAAAGGCCTGCCTATGAACCAGGTTGCGGGTTCGATTCCCGCCTCGGGACAAATATGTGTACGATCTGCAGATATTTGTTCAGGGCGTTCTGGATGTTTACTACATTATGTATAATAAAAAATATCTATCTTTGTAGTATATTGTATTATGTATATCAGTTGTCTTGTTTGTACCCATAACACAAGCTCTGCTTAGCTTGGAGCTAGATAATGTTGTGTGAATTGTCCAGCATTGTTTATTTATTTAGATCACATCCTCAGGATCTTGCATATTGATCAAACGATTCGAGGCCATATTGCAAAATTTAGAAGGTTATCGCTACAAATTGTTGTCGTTGACGATTGCGTACAAAATTTTATTTAACATATAAAAAACAATAATTTTATTCCCCTCCCTCCCTTTTTTCCAGATGCAAGACCTAGGCCAGCCCCCCACTGAGCTGGTGGGCGATATCGCGTCCCCCCCAGTCGGCTTCGCCCCCCCAGTGAACGACGGCGGACAGTGTACAGTCATGTAGCCTCTGCACTGCACCTAGTCTATGATACGTGTAGTGAGTTTTGTTAGCAGTCCAGTAAAATTAGCGAGAAACCTCAGAATGGGAGATAATTCGCTGAATTTTTGTATATTTTTGCATAATTTAAAACGCCAAAATGAAGTTTGGCATTTTAAAACTTGTCTCAAAAGTCTCATAAAATCTCGTGTCTGCGTCGTAAGTTAGATGTAAACTTTTAAATAAGCTTCATTGACAAAGAAAATGACAATCAAATAATGGAAATAAATAAAAATTTAAGAATAGAAACAATTAGCTAACTGCAGAAAAAGTCAGTTGAGCTACCTGTTAACAATCTACAGGTTGCTCAACTGGTCCATATCAATACCAGTCAGAAGTGTCTCCAACGTGTTGTTTACTTAATTTTTTTAATAGATGTTAACTTCATCGGAACAATAAAAACCCAGATAATCGCGAAACTGTATTTTTCTTTAACCTTATAAACTTACGACACAGACCCGAGATTTTATGATACTTTTGAGACAACTTTTAAAACGCCAAATTGAAGATATGTATGAAAATTTAGCTTATTACCCTCATTCCGATGTTGAAGCTTTTTTTATGCTAAAGTAATTGAACTATAGCCTGATTTTGGGACACTAAAATAAGGCCAACTTCGCTACCAAGTAGACTTGAGTTTAAGGTAATTAAAAACAAACTACGTCCTAAATCCTTGACTAGGATTAATGGTGTACATTACAACTAAACTTAACTAATTTGAAATCACTAAAAATATGTCATTCTTTTTATTTCGATTGATACGAAAAGGACGGCATTCTTTTAGTATTAATTCCTGTCAAAGTATTGTAGTTAACATTATGAAGGGTTTTCTACGAACCTAGTTTGTGTTCGAAGAATACCAACGTTTGTTAACGACTACACTCCCACTGCTGGACTCCCTGATAAGCGCCTTATTGGTTTTTATCTTTATAGGGGGTAATACCGTGTGACTATACCTTATCCTATTTGAATAAAGCATGTTAGTAAACAAACTACGACACATAACAAAATGTCACTTATTCGGCGTCGAGTTTCACATATAATTGTAAGCAATTTTTATTCTTCAAGTGGTTCTAAAATCGACAAGTAATGTAAATTACGTAAAAAAGACGCGCCAACAAAGTGAATTTTAGGTTAAGTATGGGCGGTTTGTTTACTAACTAATATGCTTCATTCAAAATGGACACGGTATAGATTGTGATAGATATGAGATATCTACTTTATAGTAAACAGTAGTTTGTAGTAGGCAGTGGTCTGTTCATCATTTATTTATTTATTTCATATGTTATGTACATCATTAGAACACAAGGCAATATTATGGTGGAAGTATTAGTAATTATTTATATACCATTATTTGTAAACATGGCTTCTTGACAAAGTATGTTTAGGCTTGCTTTGTAACGGCGTTACGTAATGTAACATTCGGCGATCATGTTACGTTACGCATGTGCTAAAATCCGTCGTTGTTTGTTCCGAGCGCCTTATTTCCCTGTACTGACACGTTCGCTGTGTAACAAGTTACGTTACGACCTGTAACACAAGCCAGTAGCAAGCTATTTATTTCCACGCTTAACATAATTCGACAAAACTTTGGCTGTACTAAAGTAGGTAGGAATTAATAATTGTATACAATTTTGTAATTAAAATTACGCACGATTGTAAAAAAAACACATGATTGAGTATGACTGTACCAAAAAATAAGGCATTTATACATTCATTTATATGAAAAATAAAATGGTTTTTAACTTACTTTTAAAGTATGTCTTAACCCTGGGAGACTGATTCTGTACCTATTCTTTTTCCGGCAAAATACAACCTGGGTCTCTTCAAGACATGAGTAAATAGGTGTCTAAACCTTCGTGATACATCGTCGGCCATATCGTCACTTACCATCAAGTGAGATTGTTGTCTCAGAAAGACTTACACACGATGAAAAAAGAATTTTATTTTGTATGAACATTAGAGTCTTTTCAAAAAGAGAAGATTCGTGGGAATTGAGGGCGCTCGTGTGCCAATTGACAACTTTTGTTGCGTTGACAACAGAGTCAGAGTCAGAGTCAAATCGTTTATTTCTTTAGACTTACAAAATAAATACTTAGACAAGTCAAATTTTTACTATTTATGCAGCTTGATAAATAGTTATTACCATCAACACTGCTCTGTCATTGCAGTACGACTAAAAGTGTTAGTTCACCGTAACGTCACGACGCTTCTCTTTTTGAACAGACTCTAGATAGAAATAAAGTGTTCCCAGTTCACATTTGCTATGGGTTCAACTTCATGCCCATATAAAAATGTTCAAGTATGACTTCACGGTTCGGGTGCCAATAGCGTTGCGTTTAGAAATTTTGCGGTTGAGATTTTAATATCTACTATTCAGTTATTAAATTTTACAATAAAAACATCAAAAAATACAAAAGATAAATATACAGATAATATTTCTATAATATCAATAGAGAATACGTCAAAAAATATTAGTTTTTTTGAAATCACATGCATATACCATACACTATTGGGCTATTGCTTAGTTTTTAGTCCAGCGTTGGTCTCCCAGGTACATTTGACTACAAACGTGTTAACTGATTTAAAAGTCAATGAAATGCATTACTTTGGAATTAGATGTAGTATTTTATGTGAATGGGTTTTGTGAAGCACAATTTAATCTTTTTAATCAGTTTTAAACTTTTAATACAAGAACTTTATTGACAAAGAAAATTTTACAATCAAATATAGAAATAAATTAAAACTATTTCCAATTGAAAAAGTTGAGCTAACTGCAGACTGTTGTTAATAATCTACAGGGAACTCAACTGATCCATAGACATATGTACATACAAAAATGTTTACAAAATTCGAAGATCCTTGAACATTTCTACTATCGTAAGATTGGAACGGCAGAACCAACTAAACTCAGCTCTGTAAATTATAATATAATACAATTTATTTATTATTTATTTTACGTACATTTAAGTGCTGAGTAATGGTTGAAAACTGATGGAAACTTAATATTTTATCAGATATTATTAATATTATGTTAATATAATCTTATGACTTTGTTAGATATTTAGTACGTTGTTATTATTGGAAATATAAAATTGATTTATATTTATTGTTCATTTATTGAGTAGGTACCTACTAGTACTTATTTCGACGTATTATATTATTATTATTATGACGACCTCTGTGGCGCGGTGGGCGAAGGTCCGCCTGTAAAGCAGAAGGGTTCGATTCCCGCCTCGGGACAAATGTGTACGATCTGCAGATATTTGTTTAGGGTGTTCTGGATGTTTTCTATGTATAATAAAAATATATATTTATGTAGTTTATTGTATTATGTATATCAGTTATCTAGTACCCATAACAGAAGCGCTGCTTAGCTCGGGGCTAGATAATGCTGTGTGAACTGTCGAACATTATTTTCTTTATTATTTATTTAAATTACTGATCCATTTAATTTAATAAATTAGGCAGGAATTAAGAACTTATATAGTTTATCAAAATCAGCAACCAATATTTGTCCACTGCTGGACATGGCCAGGCCTCCCCTAATGAGCGCCATAGCGCTCTATCTACAGCTTGCCACACACATCCAGCATCTACTTGCCTTTCAGTCATCCTACCTACGTTTGCTGAGTCGCTATCTCTACTCAAGAACACATTTAATCAGCAGTTGCCGGTGTTTCGTCCACATCAGCCTACTAATTAGGTTCGGTTTTAATAGGTTACGTTAGTTTTGAAAGAGGCACTGCTGCCCCCGGTGGATATCCCTTATATCTCTGACGACACCAGCGGGGTGGTGCAAATTCTAAGCCGTCACTACACAGTAACTGCAACTTTTACTTACTTTTATTTATAAATCTGTAAATACTTAGGCTTAAGCCGCAGTCGCAGCGTAAGAATTGACCCTTTCAGCTCATGGAGAGTCCAAAGAATCTACCAGAGGAAGGAAAACCAGCTTCCTTCTGCATTTTAACACCTCTACTGCGATCAGCATTGCGGTTTGGATAACAAATAATAAATAAATAAATAAAATTCGTTTATTTCAGGCACACAATACAAAATTAGGGACCCATATCACAAAAAGAAATAACTAAAATACACACAAAAATTAATATACACAACAATTAGTATACACAATGTATGTTAAGGCCCATACACCAGCGAAAGTGGCGCCCCCAACTATTATATCTTATTATTACGTTGAACGCAGGAATTTTTAAAAATCCTACGTTCAGTTTGTGGTATCTATTATAAGCTATTTATTAATGCCTCTGTAATAGTTTCATTTTGTAAAGCTTAGGAAGAGATACGAAGTTGCGCTTTTTGGTCACCAAACTCTATTTTTGCATCTCCTCCTAAAGTATATGAGATAAAATTATATAAGAGGTATTAAAAAATAGCTTATAATAGATACCACAAACTGAACGTAGGATTTTTAAAAATTCCTATGATAAACGTAAAAATATGATAAAATAGGAATTGCTGTCAGATTGGCTCGGGTATGCGCCTTAACGTCAGAACCCGGCGTAGCGTAGTATCAAAAAGACGTAGTTTTCCAATAACTGACCAGCCCAGCCGGATCCTCTTAGCCTCCTCGAAATTGTTTTTAGCCAACTGCAAAATCTGCCCAAGGTAAGTAATCACTCGAAAGCAATCCTCTTCTTCCGCTAGTGGACAAAAAATATATACGTAGATGAATAAGAGTCAATTGCACCTTATTTCTTATTTGATAGTATAACTAATTATCAAGCAGTTTATATTATAGTAAAAAAAATTACTTGTCTAAGTCCCGTATTATGAGAGCCTCCTCAGTCATAGATCAATGCTTGAGTGACGTTTATGCCATAGAAAAGCGTTACTGAAGCATAGATCGATGACTGAGTAAGCTTTCGTAATACGGTCCTAAGAGTCTAAAGTTCCGTAGAAAAAGGGGAAAATGGGACCCTATCACCAAGTCTCCGCTGTCCGTCTGTCACCAGACTATCTCATAGACAGTAGTTGAAATTTTCACAAATAATGACATGTATTTCTGTTGCCGCTATAACAACTATATATACATAATAATAATAATTTAAATAATTATAATAGTTAAGGGGAGCAACGTCCTTACCACCTTGAGAACCGATCACCGAGGTTAAGCAACGTCGGGCGCGATCAGTACTTAGATGGGTGACCGCGTCACGTTGACTTTTTGTTATTTTACGAGGAAAGATATGTATTTTTAACCGACTTCAAAAAAAGGAGGAGGTTATCACATCGACTGTTTTTTTATGTTTGTTACCTCAGAACTTTTGACAGGGTGGTCCGATTGTCATGATTCATGATATGAAAGCTGGTGCTTCCCGTGTGGTTCCATTTTAATTTTGTTTAGTTCTGACAACGGGATCCATGAAAATTCATGAAAAAGCTATAAAAATTTAAGTCGGCTTATAGTTTTTTAAAACAAAATTAATTATTAGGTATCTTTATAGCTAATGGTACGGAACCATTCGTGCGCGAATCCAACTAGCACTTTGCCGGTTTTATTTATAAAATACTAGCTGTTGCCCGCGGCTTCGCACGCGTTGTTCTATGGAAATGTTTATAGGTGTTTTCCCGGCAATTATTAGATTTTTTCTCGCCTTAAAAACCATCCTTGAACTTCAACGAACATTAAAAAAAAACAGCCAAAACGGTCAAGCCGTTTTCATGTTATGTCGTGACAACGGAAAACGGGTTTCATTTTTATGTATATTATATAGATAGATAGAAGAGCCCTTGCAGTTTGCAGGCTTGTACTATTCAATAGTTGACGTTGTTTGCTGATATAGTTTATAAGTAATCAAGTATTCATTCATTAGGGTCAACATAGTTTACCTATTGATTTCCTGCATGTACCTATGGTTTATCCATTTTGAATGAAGCATGTTAGTAAACAAAGTACGACACAAATAACAAAATCTCACTTGCTTGGCGTCGAGTTTCAGTAAGCAATTTTTATTGAAGGGAGGATCTAAGATCGACAAGTAATGTACCTAAATTACGTATAAAAGGACGCGCCTACAAAGTGAATTTTAGGTTAAGTATGGGCGGTTTGTTTACGTTTATGCTCCATTCAAAATGGGTACGATATAGTTAATATTATGGTAAGTACTGACCGTCGTTACAGGACGTAATGTAACATGTTACACAGCGAACGTTCGTGCAATCAGTACGGGGAAATAGGCGCTCGTAACTAAAGAATTAATTTTGCTTTAAAAAACTATAAACCGACTTAAATTTTTATAGTTTTCATGGATCCCGTTGTCAGAACTGAACAAAATTAAAATGGGACCACACGGTAAGCACCAGCTTTCATATAAAAAAAGAATCATGAGAATCGGACCACCCAGTCAAAAGTTCTGAGGTAACAAACACAAAATAAATACAGTCGAATTAATAACGTCCTCCTTTTTTGAAGTCGGTAAATAAAATGAAATAGTATTTATAAAAAAAAACAGTCGAACTGATAACCTCCTCCTTTTTTGAAGTCTGTTAATAAAATGAAATACTATTTATTAACAATGATGGTTTTTTAGATTAGGCCGCCGATTGTGCCTCTCTAGATTAGTTAGCAGTAATTTCCTTGTTTGTTTTTGTTATGTATTGATGGTGCAATAAAGTTATAATCTATCTATCTATCACTAATAATTGAGTTGTTGGTTAGTCGCAAAATGTTTGATTTTAATTGAGACATTTTAGCTTAAGTAAAAGATATACATAGGATTTACATAATCGTCTTCGCTGTTTCATTAACTTTATCGTATAGTTGTAAATATTAGATTGATTAAAATTGAGTATTAAGTACCTGTTTATGTTAATTATTGTTAATTTATGTGATTATGTGAATTTAAATTCAATATAAAAAAAGACGTGTGGCACTCGGGGACTAGCTTTTGCCCGCGGCTTCGCACGCTCTATTCACGTAGCTATGTCCGTTCCCGGGATACCGTTTACCTCCCTGCCAAATTTCATCAGCCGGGAACGAAATAAAAACTATCCTATGTCCGTCTCCTGGTTTTAAGCTACCTCCCCACAATTTTCAGCCAAATCGGTTCAGCCGTTGTTCAGTTATAAATAGTGTAACTAACACGACTCTCTTTTATATATAGAGATAGATATCCAAGCTAAGAAGAGCTTGTGTTATGGGTAGGTACTAGAACCCATAATACAAGCTCTGCTAAGCTTGGGGCTAGATAATGTTGTGTGAATTGTCCAACATTATACCTTTATAATTATATAATAAAATAAAACCATTATTTGTCAATTTGTGTGGAAGTGAGTCATGTCATTTTTGGGTTTGTAATACCTATATACTATTTAAAATATATAAATATCATCACTTAATGCCCTCCTGGATGTGAATCCTGAATGCGATCTATTTATGGATGTATGGAATTCGCTGACGTCAGATTGCCTGACTTTTTGCGAGTTAGGTACTAGATAGAACTATTTATTTTATTTTACCTTTCTTAAATACTCTAAATTGTATATATAGATCTATATTTTATTTAATATTAAGTGCTTATTTGACTTTTTAATTATTATTTTTTTTTCTTACTGTTTTATAATTTAAATATATCTTGTTACCATTGATTATTATCCCATTAGATTTAATTAATATCATTGAACTGTATAATTTATCATTCGTTGTATGACTAGTGTTATTAGAAGTAATTCTGTACTAAGTCAATAAATAATAAATAAATAAATAAAAGATAAACTTAAGTGATGTAGCAATAACTTACTGCCACTCACTATAGTTAAATATTTTGCATAATTCATTACTTTAACTTATTAACCTTAAAACTATTTCCTATACTTTACGTATATTAGTGCAATTGTTAATGCGTTCGGTTGGTTTTAAGTGCAGAACAAAATCGGACTTCTACATGTCTAGTGTTAGTACATAGGGGTTTTCTAATTAATCTTGTGTTTCTTTAAAAATCTGACCAGAACGCCAGAAAGAAGGTAAATAAATAATTTCATAATAATATTACTCAATATTATCACAATAATACCTACCTATTATAAATGCTAATGTTTTGATTTTTGAATGGATGGACATTGACATGGATGTTACCTCTTCACGCCAAAACTACTGAACCGATCCCGCTAAAATGGTGCAAACAATGTAGTTCTAGGCCTGGAATAAAACAAAACTGTCGTTTTATCCCGTAAATAGTTACCATGGGATATAAATACCTTTCAACGTTTCAAACAACAGTGGGTACTGCTGGGGGCAGATGAACATCTTGTACCTACTCTACATCTTCGCCTGTAGAAAAAGGGAAAACAATGTGATATGTGAAGAACAAACATCCAAACACAAGTGGGATTTCTTCCTGATAATGAATATTACCTACATTGTACTTCGTACACCGACATTAATGTCATCAGTCGTATACTAGCACGCGAAATTCAGGTGATAGCTCCGCCATAGTTCCGTGATGACATTGTCCTTTGTAAGAGAAGCGGAGCAGAGGCGAAACTGCCTGTTCTCTCCATTGACTAATTAAAAAGGGAACATAGGTTACGTTCTCCCAGCGCTTACTCAAAAATTGGCATGTGTTTCAACTACACGCAAACACATACGCTCACAGTTATATTTCCAGTCCTGTGCAATACAAAGAAGAACAAAGACGGAAAGACGTATCTAAGACCGAAGTGAGTGACGACAATATTTCACGCGAATCACGAACGCTCGTGCCGCCGCCGGTCCGACGGTGACTGAGGTGGGAGCACACAATTTTACACAATATGAGGTTGCCATTTTCGAGAAACTAGTACCTCATCTTCCCTTTTTAATTAATCAATGGTTCAAACGCATATAATTGACTATGATTTCTCTGTTTTTCCACGCGATTCCGCCGATCTACTCAAGTTCCGCTTGTACCGCCATTTTGCTGCTTACCGCGTTTCTTTCGTGTGCATCTTGTGGCCCTAAAAGAAGGAGGCGAGGTCTTTGAATTCTTGACGTTTCGCTACAGTTCCGCTAATCATACGGCGACTAGTGTAGTAGGTGCTGACGAGAAGCTAACCTCGAACAGCGGATTGGCTGATAACGGAATCGCCTTCTAATGTGAGACCGCCCCAAAAGCCTCATTTAGCATGTGGCGTTTTCCAATAACCTGTCACTAGTATCAGCCGAGTGTCATAATAATCTATTTATTTCGTCAACTAGCTGCGCCCCGCGGCTTCGCACGCGTTGTTCCTATGGAAACATTAAAAGGTGATTTTTATCCCACGGGAACAGATTTATGGGATAAAAAGTAGCCTATGTTTTATTCCAGGATTAGAGTTACAGGTATGCAAATTTTCAGCCAGATCCGTCCAGTAGTTTTGGCGTGAAGAAGTAACAAACATCCATCCATACATCCATACAAACTTTCGCCTATGTAATATTATATATTAGTGTGATGATAAGATTATCAGAAGAAATTGCCAATGTGACAGGGCCGCCTATTTTATTATTACGTTTAAGGCCCATACACCAGTGAAAGTGGCGCCCCCAACTATTTTATCTTATTATTACGTTAAACGCAGCAAGTTTTAAAAATCCCACGTTCAGTTTGTGGTATCTACTATAAGTTATTTATTAATGCCTCTGTACTAGTTTCATTTTGTAAAGCTTAGGCAGTGATACGAAGTTGCGCTTTTTGGCCACCAAACTATATTTTCGCATCTCCTCCTAAACTATATGATATAAAATTATTACAGAGGTTGAAACACTATAGTTTTTCTAGTGACCTGCCTATGATGGAGAGTGGCTAGTCCCAACGGAAAAACAGAGATAATGCTTACGATTTAATTAGGTCTAGGTCACAGTTGGGTTCGTTGTCTCCGAATATCACGTTACTAAAAAAATATTGCCACTGGCCTTAGCTGGAGCGGGGTCCGACGCAGTAGGGAGACAAGTGGATCCAGTTATAGACTGGCAGCAACAGTAGTGCAGTAGTGAGTCGATAATCCTGCCGGATATTGGCGAATTTCGCCGGATATTGGTGGCGAGCTTGTCGGGAACGGATTCAATCGGTGCAGCCGTGCCGTAGAGGGGCCGACGGGGTAGTGCAGAGGTAGACGGGGATCCCTTCCGGATATCCGCAACCCGTAGAATGGAACCCTGGAATCCACGTCCAGACACTTTAGATTTGCCCGGTTTTACACTATGACTGCAGCATCCTCGACTCAAAGCGTAAGCGCAATGGCAACAAGCATTTGCAGTGATCGATGATGAGGCAGTCATACAAATGGATACTTATGCTAAAGAAAATGGAAGTTAATTAACGGTTACTCACCTCACTAAATCGATTCGATTGTGAGATAAGTATCCGAGTCAAGGTAAGAATTTACATGAGTAGGTATTTAAACAATAGAAGATGAATGATTAGAAGGACAGGACAGAATGATTTGGCAATATACCAATAACAAAGACAGACAGAATTAAGGAATTGAAATTGCAGTAAGTGTTTACTAAAAGGCAGACAAGTATTTGTACGATGAATGATATTGATCCATGAAGCTGATCTATAAATTAATAACGATGACAAATTGGAGTTATTTAGTTAATTAAATAGCATTCATTGTCACAAAAGCGGTTAGATAGGTCATTGACCGTTACCGTTATTTCGACATACCTGGCTCACAACTTCTAGCACTAAGTACACACTAAATACAATAATGCAACACTCACCCGATATGGGGTTCACTGGGATATTAGTTCAATTATATATATTTGGTGTAAGTTTCAATAAAAGTAAAAAATTGGACAGAAACGAAAACAGTTCGCCGTCCGCAAGAAGGTTGCAAGTCACCTCTCCTCGAGTCAGAGACAAGCCAGTCACGCATAGAAACAGTGCCGCCAACATATCGATCGCGTTGGACACGGCGAGTGGCGCGAAGGTTTGAATTAAGAAGCACGAACGGAATCGTTACATACCCCCCTTTTTAGGTTAAGATTTTTCCTAAGAAAAATCGAAAACCAAGAATACTAGGTCAGTTTCAAATCCTTGATGTGCCATGACCCTAAGTTGTGTCCGGACATATCTTCAAGTTCATACACTAGTTTGGACTTTTTTGCTTTAATGCGACACTTAATGAATTTAGGGGCCAATTTTTTTGAGAATTTTTTATCCTTGTCGCTGAGATAGAATGTGCGCTTCCATACTACGTCACCAACGTCAAATTCAATATTCTTACGCCGAAGGTTATAATGAGTACTGTTCCGGGAGTGAGACTTAATGAGGGATAGTTGTACTTTATCAAATATTTTATGGAGAGTCCCTAGGTTTTCAGCGTAACTGTCACGGGGTGAAAATACTATATCACTACCTAAGTCAGAATCAAGGTAGTGAGATCCACAACTAACCAATTCACGACCGAAAACAAGAAATGCAGGAGTAAAACCTGTAACTTCATTAACAGCGCTATTTAGGGCGAATTGAATTTTCGGAACGTTTATATCCCAAGATCGATGGTCGTTCTCTATGAAAGTAGAAATAGAAGTCACAATAGTTTTGTTGTAACGTTCAACTGTGTTCACTTGGGGGGTGTATAGTGGTGTATAGTGAATGTTCGGTATTTTGTAGTTAGCAAGTAAATTTCGCATAATATTGCTGGTAAATTGCCTGCCATTATCCATTAAGAGTGTGCTCGGTATACCGTGCACCAAGAATATTTGTTCTTCAAGAATTCGAACAATGATCTCAGCGGTTGCTCGCCGTATAGGGAAAAGCATACAGTATTTGGAGAAACAACAAGTAACGACCAACAAGAACGTATTTTGCTTCTTAGAGACAGGCAACGGCCCTACCAAGTCCATACTCAACATTTGGAATGGGCGACTACAATCTTTAGGTCGACCCATTGTTCCAAGCGTGGCCTGGGTTGAGTGTTTATGAGACATGCAAATATCACAGCTAGATACAAAGTTCACAACATCTTTGTGCATGTTTGGCCAAAAGTAGTTTAGACTAAGACGCTTATGAGTTTTAAAGATACCAAAGTGTACCGCCCTCCTGACGCAAATCAGGTAGCTTTTGAATGTACTATGGAAGAGGTTTTGTTGAAATTATTTTCATGTAGAAAGGATCTCATTGTTTGTGGCGACTTTAATATAGATATATTAGCGAATCCCCTCGCCGATAGGCTGCTTAATTTATTCAAATGCTTTAGTTTACGACATCTTTTTCATGAACCTACTAGGGTAACCCTAACATCTGCCACTTGTTTAGATAATATTTATTGCAGTCTATCTCCAACCAACAAAGCAGTAATCAAACATTTCAAATCAGACCACTATGGTCAGAGTGTTAACTTTAGTTATAATCTTAACGATAAAAACAAAGTTGAGAAATATACCTACAGGCCTATTACAGAGAGCCGTATTAAGAATTTTCAAAGTCAAGTGGAACTAGCAGTAGCTAATATATCTTGTTCCGATAACCCGAATGATCTTTTTGCCAAACTTTTAAGTGTTATAAACAAAGAACACAGCGAAGTATTTAAATATAAAACATGCACAGTTAGGGACAGGGTCGGATTTACTGATTGGGCCACTCCCGGTATTTATAGAAGTAGGAATAGACTATATGATCTTTATGGTGCTAGAGAAGCTATGTTAAATGATCCTGCGTTTCTTTTGTATTTAACAAAGTACTCAAAAACATTTAAAAAAGTCTGTAACACAGCGAAATGCCTGTTTTTGAGGAAAAAAATTGTAAACTCATCTGATAAAATCAAAGCAACATGGAGACTTATAAATAACGAAACTGGTAAATCTAAGTCACGAAAAAGAGAAATAAGGTTAAAAATTAATAATTCAATACTTATAAACGATAAAGATATTGCCGATGCTTTTGATTCATTCTTTTCTGATATTCCTAAAGTTGTTACCCGGTCTCTAAACTCCTCACCTTCAATCGCGGTTAAATTATTAGAATCATCTGTAGATAAATGTACCGAGGTTTTTATATTTAGTCATGTAAACGCTAATTATATTGTGAAAACATTTAAGTCTATTAACATCAAAAATACTGAGGATCTTTGGGGTATTTCAACCAAAGTACTGAGTTCTATTATTAAGGAAGTTGCTCCATGCTTGGCTTACATTTTCAATAGTTGTATTGATGCAGGAGTTTTCCCTGATCTCATGAAATATAGTAAACTGGTTCCTCTTTATAAATCTGGTAGCCACACTGATCCGGCCAATTATAGGCCAATTTCAATACTTCCTGCAATGAGTAAAGTTTTTGAAAAAATTATTCTCACACAGTTGTCCTCTCACTTTAACCTCAATAGGTTGTTACATAAAAATCAATTTGGCTTCACCAAGGGTAGATCGACAACTGATGCTGGTACAGTTCTATTAAAGCACATATTGGATGCATGGGATAAAGCGAAAAACGCTATTGGTGTATTTTGTGACCTTTCTAAAGCTTTTGATTGCGTGGATCATGGTACATTAATAAATAAACTAAGTCATTATGGAATTAAAAACAAGGCACTGGACCTTATGCAATCATATTTATCGGATAGAGTCCAAAAAGTAGATATTGGTAAAGAAAGATCTAGGGGATCAAAAATCGATTTAGGAGTCCCGCAAGGATCAATATTGGGTCCTTTTCTATTTTTAGTATATGTAAATGATCTCCCATTTCTAGCAAAAGATCTCTGTGATATAGTCTTATTTGCTGATGATACCTCATTGATTTAAAGTTGACAGAAATAAACATAATTATGACGATGTAAATAATTCTCTTTCACAAATACTAGACTGGTTCACCGCCAATAACCTCTTACTCAATAGTTCAAAAACCAAATGCATAAAATTCATGTTACCAAATGTAAGAGAGCTCCCAACTAAGATAATGCTAAAGGATGAGATTGTTAACCTTGTAGACTCAACTGTTTTCCTAGGGTTACATATTGATTCCTCTCTTCAATGGAGACCGCAAATTGATGCTCTCGCAAACAGACTTAGTTCGGCAGCGTATGCGGTACGAACAATTAGATACATTACCGATGAAGATACAGCTAGGTTAGTTTACTTCAGTTACTTCCATAGTGTTATGTCTTATGGTATTTTGCTTTGGGGACAGGCAGCTGACATCCAGACTATCTTTGTTCTTCAGAAAAGGGCGGTACGCGCTATTTATAAATTAAATCCACGTGATTCGTTGAGGGAATTATTTAAAGAAATAAATATTTTAACAGTAATATCGCAATACATCTATGAAAATCTAATGTATACACACAAAAACAGAGATAACTTTATGAAAAGGTGTGATGTTCACAATAAAAATACAAGAAACAAGAACAAATTACACATCCCATCATATAGATTACGAAAGGTAGGGAAATCATTTGTGGGCAATTGCGTAAGATTCTATAATAAGCTTCCATCTGAAGCAACTGAGCTCCCTATTCGTAAATTTAAACTGTACATAAAACGAAATCTTATCAAGAAAGCATATTACTCCGTAGATGACTACGTCAATGATGTTAATGCTTGGCCGGATGTCGCCCAGTTCCATACAGACAATAGTATGTAAGACCAGTTAGACTTAGTTATCCTAAGATTGTATTAGTTGATAAGCGATAAACTTGCTAGTGGTTTCTTTTTCATTTCTTCCGCTAGTGGACAAAAAATTGAAGTGAATTAAAGTCAATTGCATCTTATTTCTTGTTTGATAGTAATAACTATTTATCAAGCTGTTTATATAGTAAAAATTTGACTTGTCTAAGTACTTATTTTGTAAGTCTAAAGAAATAAACGATTTGACTTTGACTTTGACTTTGACTTTGACCCGAAGTTGGTTCTGAATGATTTTTAGAAATAATTTCTTGACGTTGTTCCATAGGAATAACTTCTTTCCATTCGAATTCCCTTATTAGAGGATTCAAGGACTTCACATACTTATATAACCTACCGTTTTCTATCCGATAGTTCAAAAATGATGTGGGTGATTTAGTACAACCATCGTGTATATTTAAGAACCAAGTATCGTTGGTAATTATGGGAATATGTGCAGCGGAGTCAATGGCAGCAACAGGAACAGCGCGAGACAGACTATCAGGAACGACATTTTCAGAACCTTTCCTATGTTTGATGTCAAAGTTATAGGCCGATAAGCGTACGCCCCATCTAGCTAACCTACCAGTTGGATTGTTTAGATTGAGGAACCATTTTAGAGAAGAATGGTCTGTGAATACAGTAAACGTTAGGCCATTTTCGAGATAGCACCGCCAATGCTCAATAGCGGAAAGGACGGCTAGTGCTTCACGTTCCGTAGCGCTGTAGTTACGTTCCTGTTGTGACAGTGACTTACTCATATAAGCGATGACTCTTTCAGTTCCATCCAAAGTTTGCGTAAGTACGGCTCCAATGCCATAGTCACTCGCATCGGTGTGAACTTCAAAGGCTATGGAGTAATCAGGACACGATAAAATAGGAGCGGATACGAGATGAGATTTGAGTTTTTTGAAGGCGTCATCTGCTTCGGGGGACCAAGCAAAGGGAGGTGAATCCTTCTTTTGAGAGGTAAGTTTATTCAAAGGGGAAGCCAAGGAACTAAAGTTTGGAATGAACCTACGATACCAAGAGGCTGTTCCCAGAAATCGTCTGACCTCTTTACGATTCGTTGGAGTTGGATAGCTCAGAATCGATTCAACTTTTTCCGGGTCTGGTTGCAGTCCATTCGAGTCTACAATATAACCCAAATACTTTAATTGCCTCCTAAAAAATTGACTTTTGTTTGAGTTAATTGTCAGATTAGCCATCTTTAGTTTTTGCAAAACACGATGAAGCAAGGACATGTGTTGTTCGAAGTTATTCGAAACAATGATAACATCATCAACAAACACAAACATCCTATGCTCAAATTCAGGCCCGTAAAATAGGGCATCTACCAGTCTTTGCTGCGTAGCGGGGGCATTAGTTAGGCCAAAAGGCATGGATTTAAATTGGAAGGTTCCCCGAGAAGGAACGTAGAAAGCAGTTTTTTTTCTATCCTCCTCTTGAATTAAGATCTGCCAAAAACTTTTTGATAAATCTATGCTCGATAGATATTTGGCGTCGCGCAGATTGTCCAATATCTCTGATATGTAAGGGAGACTATAAGCGTCTTTCTTAGTTATGGAGTTGAGTTTACGGCTATCTAAACAAAAACGCAACTCGCCATTCTTTTTCGGTGTCAGAAGGACCGGGGACGACCAAGGGCTCTCGGTTGCCTCAACGACGTCTTCTTTGAGCATCTCATCCAGCTGCTCGACTAAGATACGCTGTTTTTCAGGTGACATTCTGTAGTACCGTTGTCGAATAGGCGCGGCGTCACCTGTGTCTATAACATGCGTAATTAGATGTGTACGACCTAAGCCTCGTTTCTCATAAGAGATGTCATGGAAGTGAGACATCATCTGATCGGCTACTACTTTTTCTTCAACCGATAGATGCTCGTACGAACAGAGATTTTGGCTTTCACTGGGCACTACATCAGTAACAGCAAGGATAGTATCAGAGTCCTTGTAATATGCGATGCGATCTAAGTACTTAGGGAAAAGGCCAAAGGTCCTCCAAAAGTCCATACCTAATATAAGTGAGTGCTTGATACCTGGTACCACAAAAAGCTTTAGAGTGTGAGTTTGGTCTTGAAACCTAACTGGGAGATTTAGAACTCCAATAGACTTAAGTTTATTGCCACCTGCAGCAATGAAGTTAGTGTTGTCTACCGTATCTAATTGTAATCCGGCGGCTAAGAGATACTCGTGACTTCCGTTACCTAAGATAGTGGTAGAAGAGCCGGAGTCAAGGAGACCAATCAATTGCTTGTTGTTTAGATTAACTGCAACGTACGGTCGAGATTTATCAACCACTGAATTATCCCGGATTGAAGAGACAGCATTGTAAGTTGAGAAGGAAGAGATAAATTTTAGCCAATCTTCCCATTCGGAAGGATTAAAATTTTTATGCTGTACCTTACAATCCGACCCAATTAGTTTTTTTGGTCCTCTTTATCCGATTTAGTGGGTAATGTTTTGTTGCATTCGGGACAGTCCGCAATACGAAAACCTTTCTTTCCGCATCTAAAACAAATCAAAAAGCGTTCCTGTTTGCAATACCTTAAAGAGTGATCAGTACTTCTGCATCTTGGACAGTATTTAGATGCCTTTGATTCAGACGTCAAGGCCGCTACTGTTTCCTCTTTCTGAATGGAGGAGACACTAGCCTTTTTATTGTTAGTAAATAATTCGTTATTACTTTTATATGCGAACTCAGGAGCGAGGGTACTCGTAGACGCGTTTGGTGGCTCATGGAAATTAGCAAACCGAGCTTGCACGTTTTCGAAGTTGCGACATACGGATTTGAGAGTCTCGATAGTCCTAATATCCGGAAAGGCGGACAGAGTACTAGCATAACATGGTCTAATATTATGGAGTAAAATCTCCAATTTATCATCCTCCGATAGAGGTTTACACAGACGAGAGAACATGCCATGCATTATGGAAAGGTAAATCGTTATGTTTTCTGTCGCGCCTTGAGTTCTAGTTCGGATTTCAGCAGCAAGCCTGTAGTCGTAGTCACTGCTGCTGAAGTCTTCTATCAAAAGCTTAGACAGTTCCTCCCACGATTGAGCTCTGCTTCTGTTACAGCGATACCAATGCAAAGCATCATCAGTGAAGATCTCGTAGCCCAGGGATAAAATTTTCTCATAAGAAATGCCTCTCGATATAACGAACTCTTCTACCCTTAAAATGAAAGAGCGCACACAAGATTTCCCTGTAAATTTCAGTTTACTGATGTCCGCAGCAATATTTCGGTCACATGTTACGGAAAGAACAGGTGCAATTTGTTCAGAGGTTGCACTAAGGTTTGTAAGTGACGAGGCGGCTCCGGGTTGGGGATTATTAGGCCTTAGTGCAGTTAATTCTTTGTAAAGAGTCTCATAACTGGAACGGCATAACTGATATCCACCAGATATCGACTCGATGCTACTTAACCTATTAATCCTGTGGTAAAGGTGGTGCAGTAACGTTTCCGTTCGTGAAAAGAGATTTTTATCAAATTTTTGCCTTAATGTAGTTAGGTTGCCTTGCGCTTTTACTTGAACGTCACTGATTCCCATCAAGTCTCTCTCAGGCTCGAGGTAGGATTCAAGAATGTCCTCAGATGGCGAATCTTGTGCAAGTTTAACGATTTGCTTACGTAATTCTTGGACAGAACCAGTATTGCCTCCGAACAACTCAACTTCATACTCTAATTCAGGCTTTTGTAGAGATAAGAATTTAATAGCAAACGCCATATTGAGTGTGTGTTGCAATAAAGTTTATAACTACGATGATTAAAAGCTAAATTTTAAAGTCACACCTAGTATGTGGTACATAAAAAAATTATGAATTATTAAAAATTAACAAGTTAACTACTAACGGTACCACATATAGGTGAGAAGTAGCGTAAATTAAACTTAAAACTAAGGTTTTTATAGCCAACACCAAAGAAACCATAAAATGCAGAAAGTAACGTGATTCGGAGACAAAGTTACCTGTATTGGGCGCCAGTGAAACACTATAGTTTTTCTAGTGACCTGCCTATGATGGAGAGTGGCTAGTCCCAACGGAAAAACAGAGATAATGCTTACGATTTAATTAGGTCTAGGTCACAGTTGGGTTCGTTGTCTCCGAATATCACGTTACTAAAAAAATATTGCCACTGGCCTTAGCTGGAGCGGGGTCCGACGCAGTAGGGAGACAAGTGGATCCAGTTATAGACTGGCAGCAACAGTAGTGCAGTAGTGAGTCGATAATCCTGCCGGATATTGGTGAATTTCGCCGGATATTGGTGGCGAGCTTGTCGGGAACGGATTCAATCGGTGCAGCCGTGCCGTAGAGGGGCCGACGGGGTAGTGCAGAGGTAGACGGGGATCCCTTCCGGATATCCGCAACCCGTAGAATGGAACCCTGGAATCCACGTCCAGACACTTTAGATTTGCCCGGTTTTACACTATGACTGCAGCATCCTCGACTCAAAGCGTAAGCGCAATGGCAACAAGCATTTGCAGTGATCGATGATGAGGCAGTCATACAAATGGATACTTATGCTAAAGAAAATGGAAGTTAATTAACGGTTACTCACCTCACTAAATCGATTCGATTGTGAGATAAGTATCCGAGTCAAGGTAAGAATTTACATGAGTAGGTATTTAAACAATAGAAGATGAATGATTAGAAGGACAGGACAGAATGATTTGGCAATATACCAATAACAAAGACAGACAGAATTAAGGAATTGAAATTGCAGTAAGTGTTTACTAAAAGGCAGACAAGTATTTGTACGATGAATGATATTGATCCATGAAGCTGATCTATAAATTAATAACGATGACAAATTGGAGTTATTTAGTTAATTAAATAGCATTCATTGTCACAAAAGCGGTTAGATAGGTCATTGACCGTTACCGTTATTTCGACATACCTGGCTCACAACTTCTAGCACTAAGTACACACTAAATACAATAATGCAACACTCACCCGATAATTCCTTTGTCTGAGACCCGATATGGGGTTCACTGGGATATTAGTTCAATTATATATATTTGGTGTAAGTTTCAATAAAAGTAAAAAATTGGACAGAAACGAAAACAGTTCGCCGTCCGCAAGAAGGTTGCAAGTCACCTCTCCTCGAGTCAGAGACAAGCCAGTCACGCATAGAAACAGTGCCGCCAACATATCGATCGCGTTGGACACGGCGAGTGGCGCGAAGGTTTGAATTAAGAAGCACGAACGGAATCGTTACAAGGTATTAAAAAATTGCTTATAGATACCACTGCGCTTTAAGACGCATGCCCGAGCCAATATGACAGCGATATCTATTTTATCATATATTTACGTTTATCACAGGAATTTTTAAAAATCCTGCGTTCAGTTTGTGGTATCTATTATTACAAGCTATTTTTAATACCTCTGTAATAGTTTTATCTTATATGGTTTAGGAGATGTGATAATAGAGTTTGGTGGCCAAAAAGCGCTACTTCGTATCTCTGCTTAAGCTTTACAAAATGAAATTATTACATAGGCATATATATAAATAACTTAAAATAGATACCACAAACTGTACGATGGATTTTTAGAACTTTCTGTGTTTAACGTAATAATAAGATAAAATAGGTGGGGGCGCCACTTTCACTGGTGTATGCGCCTTAAACAAAAAATATCAAGATATTGCCAGTTAAAGTTCCGCGTGACCTTGCGACACTTTTAAGCAAGGTAAGTCACAAGAACGTTAAATTTTGGGAGTGGGTCCCAAACGTGGACGTGCTTTATTTTTGTAATTTTTAAGGTTCCGTAACTAAAGGGAAAACACGGGACCCTAGTACTAAGAATTCGCTGTCCGTCCGTATGTCCGTCTATCCGTATACCAGGCTATGTGTGAGACAGTTGACATTTTCAAAGATGATGTATTTCTGTTGTTGTATAACAAAATATACTAAATAATAAAAAAAAATTAGATCCCTCCAGACATGATATTTAATTATAGATACGGAACCCTTCGTGCGCGAGTCCGACTGACACTTTATTTTGGTTTTATTTTATAGATAAAAGAAAAAATATGTATCCAATATCTTCTGTTAACCTCACGGACTCAATAGAATAATCTTTTTTATCCAGGACAGTAAGTATACCCTAGTGAGTCTTTTTCAGAAGCTACACAATGGATCCCGCAATGCAAGTAGAGGTGGCAGCCATGTCCAACGCGCACGTGCTGGACAAGGCGGCGGCGCGCGGCGACTCCGACGTGCAGCTGTTCTACCGCCGCTGCACGCTGCTGCTCACCGGAGGAACCGGCTTCATGGGGAAGCAGCTGCTGGAGAAGATGTTCAGGTATCAGGATCGAAGGTCTATGACGCCGTGACAGGATTAAAGATCCTTACCGTGGCGCTCACTTCAACAGCATATTATAAATCCATTGCTGGACGCAAGCCTCCTTATGAGCGCCTATTGGCTCTTATCGCAGGGGATTTCATATTTTTAGACACTATCCACTTTTGCGAAGAAATAATATAAACTTTTTCCACTTATTTTTTCATTTATTGTGCGACGACGGCAGGCAACGTCCGTGTATAAGAGCTCTAACTCTAAGGGAGAATTACAAATTAATAATGATTATTAATCACGGATGTAAGCGTATTAAATACGAAACTCATTTGTGTTGGAAGATCACCAACGTTTCATCCCTTAACGAGGGACATCTTCAGGGTGAGTGCGGCTCTAGATGCGCGCGTACCGCATTTCTTCGAGCACTGAGTGTGAGCGCGCTTTGAGTGTGTGACGTGACCGTCAGGGGTGAGGGTGGTGGGGGTTGCGCTGCTTGTAGATGCTGCAGGGCATGAGTATAATAGAATAATGACTATGTTTGGCAGATCATGTGATATATCGAAGGTCTACCTGCTGCTTCGACCGAAGAAAGGGAAGGACACACAAGAGAGAATCGCTGATATGCTGCAGGATCCAGTAAGTAGACCAACAGACATTCAACACAAACAGTTGTGCAGACTGTTGCAAAAAACCTAGGGGCATATGACTGCTTTGCCTGTGAAAACCGGGATCTATGGGTCTGTAACAGCATATTTTGCAGGTGTTTGATCGGGTTCGAAGTCTGAAGCCCGACTTCGCTCTCCAAATCGTGGCTATCGAAGGAGACGTGGCAGCTATCAGGCTCGGCATCAGCGACCAGGACTGGGAGACCCTGGTTCAGGAGGTAAGAACTGATGGTGGATATTAGGTACTTGGTGGATATACCCTCTGCACCACTCTGCATTAAGCGGTTTTCCTCCACCTTCAATATTCGCACTGCTCAGGAAGAGATTCCTGTTTCTATTTTCCCGGCCAATTAGAGCCTGGGTATTTTCAAGACAAGGTTATCTTCTCGTCTGAGTCTAGACCTTCGTGATACACTATCGGCCATTTCTTCCATTAGGTGAGATTGCGGTCAAACGATGGACTACTTATAAAAAAATCTAGCTAGAAAAACTTCGGCCAAACCTGCGCGTCAAACACGCTGGATGGGACGCAAAGCGGAAACGTCAACAACGCAAAACTTTTCCCTTAAAAAGTTCCCGAGTCTCCGATGCGGTGGTGTGCTAGGGTCCATTGAGAGTCCGCCGCTTGGCTGACGCTTCCGCTTCGCGTATTTGACGCGCAAGTTTAGCCGAAGTTTAACTCTTTCATGGCCCAGACTGGCATGTAGTTGTCCAGCGCTGTTAGGCAGCACAGCGCTGCGCCCCTGCACGTCGTCGCATCGCCGAGGCTGGCCAGTGAATGCAATATAACTTCGACGAACCTTGCTGCCATTGCACATAGGCGCAAATCGGCGCAATGTCGCCACATCAGCCGAATGGTGGACGCTGCAAAATGGCGCCTTGCACACCTACGCGACCGATACGCGGGAACACTGAGGTCGGTAGCGCAGGTCTTGTTTCGCGTTTTTGACGCTCCCGCGTGTTGTACCCACTGTGCTACAAAGCTGCAAATAAGGCACTCCGATGTCAAAGGATAACATGTCGCATTTAACACTATCGTACGTAAAATAGGGCGCTCAACCGGACGTTAAGAAATAACATTATACTAAAATTTTTAAACCTACGCGATCAGAACACAGTATTATAATTATTCACGGGTATTTATCGCGTTTATTTATCAAGCAACTACCATCAGAAGTTGCAAAAAATGCAGCCCCCGCTTCGGAAAGGCGGTATCTCCAGAACTCCAGTCATCCCGTGACCACGACAGAGTTAGTTTAGTTTTTAAAGATCTTTATTTATAAAATTAAATAATAAAAAGTAATACAAATCCAGTGTACATTTAGAACGACAGACACGACAGAGTGTAAACCTATTTAAACGTCGGGAAAAATAGGTAAATAAACGCGATAAATACCAGTGAATATTTATAATAACATTATAATTTCTTTCTAAATGATTTAGCATCCAGTAAGTCTACTTTGGAGACGATCATTCCTTTATCTTTCCCCTTATGAGGGCTACTGGACGTTAAATACGACATGTGATCGTAGCGTCTCCCGTTTCCATACAATTTGGTACCTACTACAAACGGCGTCTCTATCGTACGGACCAGGAACTAGTCAAATCCCATACCTTCAAGTACATAGTTTCCTTTTGGAGACGTCACATTCACTTGTCGTTACTATATTATGGTCAGATTGATTCACAGCTTCTTTGTGGCTAATCACGGCTAATGCAGCCGTTTTCATGGATATACCTAATAATGTCGACAGGTTAACGTGATCTACCACGTGGCTGCTACAACCAGGTTCGACGAGAGTCTCCGAGTGGCTACGCTCATCAACGTGAGAGGCACCAGGGAGGCGCTGCTGCTGGGCAGAGCCTGTAGGAAACTCAAGTAAGTGTGGGCGACCTGTAGGCTAGCTGAAATACAAAGCTGAACGTCTATAAACGCGCCCAAGAAAGTAACACCCGAAAATAGCGGAAGCTAGGAAAACTTACATGAGCGATTCAATGAATCTCCACTTGATGTCTTTAAGACAAAATACGAACAATATCTCGCGATTCTCTCAAATGAATCGTTATGAGTTGTACGTCTCGAAATAAATTATTTGGTATTGGTGCTATACAATAATATAATAAAAGTCCTCCAACAGTAATTAGTTCGTAACTGATTTAGTAATCAGACGAAAGTATAATTCGGAAGATAGGAGTCACGTTTGGTAGCGCATAGGAAGTTAGGTAACCTTGAGATGACACGCATAGTCCGAATGAATAGCACATTGCACCTTGTCCATCTTGGCCTCTAGTAAAGGGAAAAACAATGTAATGTGTAAGAACTGTGTAACACAAGAATCCAGACACAACTTGGATTCTTCCCTAACACTACACTGTGCTTCGTACATCAATTGTATTTATTTTCCAGGTCACACAATAAGTAATCCAGACACAACTACGATTCTTTCCTAATACTGAACACTACATTGTGCTTCGTACATCATTTGTTTATTTTCCAGGTCACACAATAGGTAATCGAGACACAACTAGGATTCTTCCTTAATACTGAACACTACATTGTGCTTCGTACATCATTTGTCTTTATTTTCCAGGTCCTTCGTCCATGTGTCAACTGCCTACACCCACGCAACCTCCAGCCTGGCAGAGCAGCAGGTCCTCGAGCAGTTCCAACCAAGTCCTATTCCTCCCCAGGCACTGATAGCTATGGCTGAAAGCGTGGATGGAGCGAGGCTGGATAGCATCACGCCTATGTAAGTGCTTACACCTTCCAAATCTACAGTTGAACACGTTGACGACCTCTGTGGCGCGGTGGGTGAAGGTTCGCCTGCGACGCAGGAGGTTGCGGGTTCGATTCCCGCCTCGGGACAAATGTTTGTACGATCTGCAAAGATTTTTTCAGGGCGTTCTGGATATTTTCTATGTATAATAAAAAAATATCAATCTATGTAGTGTATTGTTTTATGTATATAAGTTATCCCACACAAGCTCTACTTAGATTGGGGCTAGATAATGCTGTGTGATTTTTCCCGCATGATTTATTTTTATTATTATTATTTGTTGTATTACCAACACTGGCCGGAGGCCAGACACAGAACGGGGCTGAAGAGTCTCAATGAGTCTTTTACCGACCCTGGTACATAAAATACAATACAAATATTATTTTTTTCACACCAAATAAAAAAAAACACAGGACAGGAATAGACAAATACAAATTACGAGGCGTGAATCGAACCCGCAACCTCCTGCGCCGCAGGCGGACCTCCGCCCGCCGCACCACAGAGGTCGTCGGAATTGGTTTTCATATTTCCGTCATCAAAGGTAAAATACCAAAATGTGTCCTGAGACGATAACCAAAGCGATTGATTTAATAAAGTTGAATTAGGCCCCAGCTGACTTCAATGCTGCAGCTGTGTGGTGCTGGCTTAGAGTTTGCACCACCCTATCTCTCCCCGTTGGCGTCGGAGCCGACTAAGGCATATCCACCTGGTGCGGACAGTAGCGCCTCTTGCAGAAGAATTCCACCACCGAACTGCGATCCCCAATCCGCATGCCCAGCGTGGGGATTATTGGCACTACCTCCATTACATAACCGCCAACAAGGCCCTTATCAGGGGGAGGTGTGCGTCCAGCAGTGGACCAATACAGGCTGTTGAGGTTGAGGTTGAGCTGGCTTCGTGACGACCTCTGTGGCGCGGTGGGCGAAGGTCCGCCTGCGACGCAGGAGGTTGCGGGTTCGATTCCCGCCTCGGGTCAAATATTTGTATGATCTGCAGATATTTGTTCAGGGCGTTCTGGATGTTTTCTATGTATAATAAAAAATATCTATCTATGTAGTGTATTGTATTATGTATATCAGTTATCTAGTACCCATAACACAAGCTCTGCTTAGCTTGGGGCTAGATAATGCTGTGTGAATTGTCCAGCATTATTTATTTATTTACTTCAATGTACTAAAGAGTGAACATGATTTCAGGTTGATCCAGGACTGGCCGAACACATATACCTTCGCCAAGGCAGTGGCTGAAGAACTGGTCAGGACCATGACTGCTGGCATGCCCGTCTGCATCATCAGACCTGGAATCGGTAGGATTTAAGTCTAAGGCTGCTAACTGGAAGGTGCCGTAGAATTTGCACTATCCCAACTCTTCCCGCAGGTGTCGTAAGAGGCGACTAAGGGATATGCACAGGGGCTGGCATTCTGCCACTAAACTGAGGCCCTAACCTATATTCCCATTCATTGTTGCATTTCACAGCAACAGGTTATTACGGATTTTAAAAGTAACAGCAGGCTAGCGCACTCACTGATCCGGTTGATCTGTTGAGTTTACTAGTCGGCAACATAAAAAAAAAAACTTGTATTCCCAGCGTGAGGATTATGGGGATTATCCCCGTGAGATAAAAGTCGGTAAGGCGCAAATCAGGGGGAGGCCTTCGTCCAGCAGTGGACCAATATAGGCTGTTGGTTGAGGTAAGTCTTAGGCCCGTATTGCGCTTGCTAAGTGATCAATCTATGCTTGAGTACCTAACACTTTTCTGGCATAAACGTTACTCAAGCATCGATCTTGGTATTACTGAGCAAGTTTTCATAATACAAGCTTGAGCGTCTGTCTACGCCTACATAAGATAATATCTTTATCTTTGCACACAGTTTACATCAAACTGTATATTATACAGGGTGATTGGTAGATGTATGCAAAGCAATTACTTAATCTCACTCAATATATCACTTAGATCAATTTAAGCCATGGGTGTCTAAAACCAAGTACCTATCACTATTGAATTTTTCTTAATTATTTTGGTTTTTGGGGACCCAGAATTCAACTGGATTCAACCGAACTTCTACACTTCTGAATTCAACTGTACTTCATCTGGCTATAATGTAATGTTTCAGTGCAAGCTGCATACAAAGAGCCGCGCCCGGGTTGGCTCGACATTAGCTGCACTTATGGCGCAACTGGGGTAAATAAATAAATAGAATAAAATAAATAAAGCCTCTATTTCCAATTTCGACACTTTTTACAATATTTGAACTTCACAATAATGTCTGTGGATTTATATCCCACGGGAACTGATTTATGGGATCAAAAGTAGCCTATGTTTGATTCCAGGATAGTAATAATACACATGCGGAAGTTTGAATGCCAAACCAATAGCTGTGTGGTGCTGGTTTAGAATTTGCACCACCTCAACTCTTCCCGTGGGTGTCGTAAGAGGCGACTAAGGGATATTCATCGGGGGAGATGTAGCAGCACCACCTGCAAAACAATTCTACCTCCGAACTCTCCCCAACCCGCATGCCCAGCGTGGGGATTATAGACATTACTCTATATATTTATATTTCTACTCTTCTAGTTAATCCTCGGCGCAGGGTTAGGCGTACTCCACACGATGCTCGGCAAACACGACGTCAAGCTCGGCATGGTCCCTTGCGACTGTGTGAACAACGCCATCATAGTCGCGGGGAGCGCAGCGAGCCGCAGCAATGGCGGGGAGAGCACCACGATTTACACTGTGAGCAGCGTCGCTAGAAACACGCTGCTGTTTGGTAAGATCAGAAGGCCTACTTAACACAAAACACGATGTTTTGAGTGAACGATCGCAAGAAACGAACAACCTTAGTAAGGCGCTCTAGACGTGTGACACCTATTGTTCCGGATATTATAATAAAATATCCTTAAATATTATAACGACACCATTATGTTTGTATATTCTGTTGTTTTAGAATATGCTAAAATTAGGATTTAGGAATGTCAAACGATACATTTCGATACCTTAATCGATTCCCAACGATTCCTAAATCCTTATTTTAGCTAGTTTTGATGTCAAATAGAAAATAACTATTCAATTTGAAAAGCTATCGTTATTTGACATTGGTCAATCCTAATTTTAGCTAATT
The DNA here is from genome assembly GCA_955876795.1 of Eupithecia tripunctaria. Lineage (NCBI taxonomy): Eukaryota > Metazoa > Arthropoda > Insecta > Lepidoptera > Geometridae > Eupithecia > Eupithecia tripunctaria. Next base: position 6,728,335 of record OY041627.1, read on the forward strand.
TTATGTAATTCTAAACAACATAATCGAATAATACTAAAAATACTAGCTTCTAATTAATAAATATCAAAATCATTCTCATCGTAAGTTCATCGAAAGAACCATCGTTTATTCTTTGTTTTGTGCGATCTGTCAACTTCGTATTTCGTGTTTGACGATAGTACTCGTATCAAGACGTCATGGCTTAGGTACTGCACATGATGCAAACCCGACGTCAAGCTCGGCATGGTCCCTTGCGCACATGATGCTCACCAAACCCGACGTCAAGCTCGGCATGGTCCCTTGCGACTGTGTGAACAACGCCATCATAGTCGCGGGGAGCACAGCGAGCCGCAGCAATGGAGAGAGCACCACTATTTACACCGTGAGCAGCGTTGCTAGAAACACGCTCCTGTTTGGTGAGATCAGAAGGCCTACTAAACACAACGATGAAACTTTTGAATCTTTCAAGGTTATAAACAAAAGACATTTAAAAACTCAAATTATGGTAAATCTGAGTCAATGTGCCGCCCCAGTAACGCACACCGTTTTGTGAGATCCGTCAAATTCGTATTGTTAACCGACTTCAAAAAAAGAGGTTCTCAATTCGATTGTTTTTTTATGTTTGTTACCTCAGAACTTTTGATTGGGTGGTCCGATTCATGATTCTTTTTTTATACGAAAGCTGGTGATTCCCGTGTGGTCCCATTTTAATTCGTCCTATTTACATTTGTCGGGCGGGAATCGAACACACAACCTTCTGCGTCGCAGTCGGACCTGCGCTGCGCCACCGAGGTCGTCAAATAGACACGCCCCTCAATTTAGCTATCGCGACATATGAATTCTGAATTGATCTTGTTTTTAACCGACTTCAAAAAAGGAGGAGGTTCTCAATTCGTCAGATTTTTTTGTGTTTGTTACCTCAGAACTTTTCACTGGGTAGTCTGAACTTCATGATTCTTTTTTTATTTGAAAGCTGGTGCTTCCCGTGTGGTCCCATTTTAAGTTCCAGTTCTGACAATGTCATCCATGAGAGAACCATAAAATTGAAGTCAGTTTATAGTTTTATTAAAACAAAATCAATTATTTTCAGGACGCATCCTACAGGTAGCGAGACGGGACAAAAAAGTGCTCAGTTCACCAAAGTCCCTATACTACCCCTTTGGCTTCGAGACGAGCTCACGTTTCCTCTTCATGCTACAGACACTGTTCCTACACTTCATTCCCGCCTACGGAGCAGACATTGTACTCCTCTTATTGGGAAAAGAGCGCAGGTATCACACTATCACACTAATATTATAAATGCGAAAGTTTGTATGGATGTATGGATGGATGGATGTTTGTTACCTCTTCACGCCAAAACTACTGCACGGATCGGGCTGAAATTTTGCATACAGGTAATTCTAATCCTGGAATCAAACATAGGCTCCTTTTTATCACATAAATCAGTTCCCGTGGGATAAAAATCACCTTTAAACGTTTCCATAGGAACAACGCGTGCGAAACCGCGGGGCGCAGCTAGTAATGAATAATGAATATACATGAAAGTCTTATATCTAATAAATAAATATAGTAGAAAACGCGGCCTTATCGCTGAGAGCGCTTTGCGATTTCTCCCATGTAACCTTGGTATGGAAAGAAAAGATATAAGAAGAAAAAAGGGTTGATAGTGTACCAGACAGTAAATTAAAAACAGAACGTACATTTTACAAAAAAATAACAAAGAAATGTTGCATTTTTTACGGTTTTACTTGTATACAAATATAGTTTATGACGATATAAATTGATTTTATCCTTAGTTTTGTATGGTCAACATCAAACAGCCTTGTAGTTACCATCTTTGTATGAGTAGAGTACCCATAACACAAGTTCAGCCATACGATTAAGATAGAGATTTAGTCGTAAATTTATTTGGTATTCTATTACCATAAGATTACAATCTCTATGACTTATAATATCGTGTCAATAATGTGATGGGGCATATAATCATAATCGTAATAGTCATAGTATATGTATGTATCGTGTATGTATATGGCATAAACAAAAAAAGATCGTGTTAGTAGAATACCAAAAGGTGTCAATGGCGGCGATTGTTACGCGATAATAAAGCGATAATGGTGTCATAGTGAGGCGATTGTGTTATTGGAATCAGGCCCCAGCTTACGTTGACGCTAGTTGATCCAGCATTATTTCTTTATTTATTTCAGAGCAGTCAAACTATACAAGAAAGCATACAAAATGCAGAACGCACTCCGCCACTTCACCATGAACAGCTGGATTTTTGACGACAAAAACCTGGAGGAACTTTTCAACTCCCTGTCAAAAACTGACAAGACAATATTCAACTTTGATATCTCAACTATCAATTGGGATGAGTATATACGAATCTGGTGCATAGGCGTCAGAAAGTACATAGTCAAAGATGGGCTAACAGACACAGAGTGGGCATATAAAAGACAGATGTATCACATGGTTTTACACTACATTATAACATTTTTGTATGTTTATTTGATTTGGAAAGTGTTTTGTGGAGCTTATTATGTTCTATTTAATGTTTTATCTTTGTTACAAGATGTTATGTACTGATTTAAACATGTTACTTACCTATACGCATTGGAATTAAGTACCTGGATGACCGATGAGTTCGCTCGGTTATTTTATTGGTAAATTATGTTTTTTAGAAGTACCTATAGTAATATTATACGCCAATAGATGTCAGGAAGAGTCATATTTTTCAGTTTAGTCTTTAAGTTGATGAAAATAAAGTTGAGAATTGAAAACACGAATAAAATAGTATTACTACTCGCCAAATGCCGTGTGGTGCCGGCGGCATAGAATTTGCACCACCCCAATTCTTCCCGTGGGTGTCGTAAGAGGCGACTAAGGGATATCTTCTGGGGGGCGGGCAGCAGCGCCCCCTGCAGAACAAATTTTCCACCAAACTGCGATCCCCAACCCGCATGCCCAGCGTGGGGATTATGGGCACTACCCCCCCATGAGTTAAACACCAAAAAGGCGTTTATCAGGGGGAGGCCTGCGTCCAGCAGTGGACCGATACAGGCTGTGGATGGATGGAAACCCCCTGTACCTATACTAAATTTCATGAAAATCGTTGGAGCCGTTTCCGAGATTCAGATTACCAATATATTATATACAAGAATTACTCGTTTAAAGGTATTAGATTCTGTGCGGTAACGTAATCGGAGCGTACCTACGCAGCGTCGGTATTTACAATATTTTGAGCATCGGTATCGTCAAATATGCCGAAGCTATACCATAGAAATAACAACAAATCCTTACGCTGCGTACGATCCGCTGCCGATCCCGTGGACGCACATCTACATAAATATACTTAAGAAATACCTAAGTTGTAAGTATAAAGATAATGAGTGAAAATGTCATGATGTGTCTCCTAGATCATATTTTACAAACAGTGCCGGATTAACCAGCGCGGGGTCTGTAGCAAATTTGAACTGCTGTGAACCCTCGAAATGCATTAGGTACCTATACTGTTTCAAATTTAGGAAGGGGGTGAATTCAATAATGAATTCATTTGCACGGATATGTGCGGTAGTGGGCAAACAAAATTAAAATTTTCAATTTTCAAATATTTTTTTATATTAGGTATTTAAGTAGTTCAGATTATTCCTTCCCATGGGTGTCGTAAGAGGCGACTAAGGGATATCCACTGCGGGGCGGGCAGCAAACCAACAAACTGCGATCTCCAACCCGCATACCCACCGTGGGGATTATGGGCATTACCCCTCAAGAGATACACGCCAATAAGGCGCTTATAGAGTATGTTCAAAAAGAGAAGAGTCGTGGGAAGTGAGGGCGCTCGTGTGCCAATTGACAACTTTTGTTACGTTGACAACACTGCTCTGTCATTTCAGTACGACTAAAAGTGTTAGTTCACCACGACACGACTCTTCTCTTTTTGAACAGACTCTACCAGTGTCTAGGAGTACCATTATATATCGTTGAGGATGAGGAGATTTAATCTTATATTTTTTACTTGTGTTTGTATTTATTTATTTACACCGTAAATACACATTATGTCACACTTGATGTCATTAGTTAAGGTAGTACTTAGTATATTTATATTATTATTTAGTAAGTAGGTATAATTATTCATAATTGCTTTCTTATTATAGAGACTAGAACACAACACAACACACTTTATTGCTTACTTAATATTGCTTTGTTTGCTTATAACTAGTTTTCTAAAACAATTTTATAGGCACAATTCAATAGGGTATTATGACACTAAAAAATATGAACATAATTTAATGATTATTTGTCGGGTATTTATCGCGTACCTTTGTTTTTATTTCCCTTACGTTTCTATCGTATTACAGCGATCGTGGTCACGGGACGACTGAGATAAATACCCGATAAAATAACCATAAAATTATGTTAACAAATCGCGAAAGTTTTATAATATGAACAAGTTCGATTTTGTCCTAAGGCGAAACAAACATAAAAATACGCATTGGCTCGGGGCCAATGTGTTTTTTTATGTTTGTTACCTAACTTTTGACTGGGTGATCCGATTTTGATAATTTTTTTTAATTTAAAGCTGGTGCTTCCCGTGTGGTCCCATTTCAATTTGGTCTAGTTCTGACAATGGCAACCACAAGAAAACCATATAATTGAAGTCTGTTTATAGCTTTTTAAAAAAAAACACAATTATATTTTAACACAGGTAATTTTAAAAATCCATCGTCCATCGGTTCAAGGAACTAAATTATTAGTATTTATTACTATTTATTTGGTTCATAAGCAAAAACTAGATTTTGCTCTTACAAAATAAGTTTTTGCGTATTTACAAGAACGTACGAACGCTCTATCACACTTCTATGAACGTGAAATCCTATGCTTATCCATTTCACAACATGGCGCGCATTACGCCTCAACGAACTAAGTATAATATCTTATACCGTATCCATCGAACCTGTAGAGTTAGTAAACAAACCGCCAAAGTGAATTTTAGGTTAACCATAGTTAACCTAAAATTCGTAACCTAAAGTTCACCCGCGTGGGGCCTAATTCCACTATTTTTTAAACAAAATGCTATAATGGCGCCATACGATTAAGATAGAGATTTAGTCGTAAATTTATTTGGTATTCCAATACCATAAGATTACAATCTCTATGACTTATAATATCGTGTCAATAATGTGGTGGGGCATATAATCATAATCGTAATAGTCATAGATATGGCATAAACAAAAAAAGATCGTGTTAGTAAATACGAAAAGGTGTCAATGGCGGTGATTGTTACGCGATAATGAAGCGATAATATTGTCATAGTGAGGCGATAGTGTTAGTGGAATCAGGCCCCTGGAAGCCGTGTCTCCATGGGAAGTCGAATAGCTGTAACATATAGAGCCGGGTGTAGATACCGTTAGTTCTGTATGTACCCTGAGGACACCAACACCCGACACAGTAGATAACTCTTACAACCAGCATCTACAAGCAGAACCCCCCACCACCCCCGGCGGGCAAGTCACGCGCTCAACGCGCGCTCACGCGCAGTGCCCGAAGGGATGTGGTACGCGCGCATAGTACCGCACTCACCCTGAAGATGTGCCTCGTTAAAGGATGAAACGGTGTTCTTTCAACACAAACAAGGTACGTAGTTAACCCGCTTACATTCATAATGAATTCGTCAAACTACGAAAGTTTCTATAGTAAAATTAATTTTGATTTAAAAAACTATAAACCGACTTCAATTTTTACAGTTTTTTCACCCCAGTGTCAGAACCGAACAAAATTAAAATGGGACCACACGGGAAGCACCAGCTTTCATATAAAAAATAATCATGCAAATCGGATCACCCAGTCAACAGTTCCGAGATAACAAACATAAAAAAATACAGACGAATTGAGAACCTCCTCCTTTTTCTGAAGTCGGTAAAAAATAGACGCTAGTTGCTCTTGAGGTTAGCTGCCGTGAACAGATCTGCAGTGGCGTCATTCACGTAGCTCTGAACTCTTCCTTCCATGATGGTGGATATTTCTCCAGAGTTCTGACGAAGCCCGTTCCGGACTGGTGGTACCTTTTTACTGTTCTGTGGCAGGTTCGATGCCTCTAGATCTGTTGACGAGAAAACATGTTGTGTTTAGGGTTCCATATCTAAAGGGTAACCTTATACTCATATATCGGGACCTTGTTAATGAGCCAGGTGAGAACTCTGTATCTACACCGTATCCATCCAGCATGGAGCATGTTAGTAAATAAACCACGATACAAATAACAAAAACTCACTTGCTTGGCGTCGAGTATCAGATATAATTGTAAGCAATTTTTATTGAAGGAAGGATCTAAAATCGACAAGTAATGTAAATTACGTATAAAAGGACGCGCCAACAAAGTGAATTTTAGGTTAAGTATGGGCGGTTTGTATACGTTTATGCCTCATTCAAAATAGATACGGTATAGATAAAACTAACATAGGCTTTATTGCCATAAACTGTACTAACCAAATCTAACATTGTTTTTTTACATAAATAAATAATTCTCTTCTATTCTATTCTGTAACTAAGACTCCGCTGTTCGTCCGTCTCTCTGTATGTCCGTCTGTCCGGCTGTATTTCATAAACTGCGGTAGTTAGGCAGCTGAAATTTTCACATATGATGTGTGTGATGATGTTAGGACCAAAAGTAAAACTGCACTCAGTTTCGGGTAATAAAAACGGTTGTAAATTTTTCTATTTCTTATCTGATAATAGAAACATTTACAAGTGTGTCACGGTTGGGTTGCCAATAGCGTTGCGTTTAGAAATATTGCTATTAAGATTTAAAATATCAACGTTTCAATCATTAAATTTCACAATAAAAACATCAATAAATACAAAAATAATATAGATAAAAAAAAGATATGTTTTTATAACAATAGAGTAACATGCATATACCCTATTGAATTTTGAAGTAACATGCATATACCCTATTGAATTTTTGGTGAATTAAAATAGGTGCAATGTTCCTGCAACTTACCTTCTTCATTAACAGTAGGTTTCTTCAACATCCCGACCACACAGGGCCCCTTTGCCAATGACCATGAAGGCACAGGGGCCTCTTCCCTCTTCAAAGGTTCTAGAATATTCCTCCTAGACCTCACAATACTCGGCAGTTCCCCTCTCAACAGTCCATTGTGTAAATCTCCATTTTGTACCGCATTTTCCACCTGCACCCCATTTTGTACGTGCACTCCATTTCTGTCCTGAATCTCCCCATTTTTCGGGAGATTTTCCTCAGTAGGTAACGCTTGAGCGGTTAGTACGTTCATCTTTGAAATGTGATTATCTACTGTGAAGATTTCTTTATCTTTTTGGAGAGTTGGTTTTATGTCGTCTGATTTATTAGTTTCTGTGCTGCTTTGGTGTAAAAGAGCGTTTCTCGGGGACTCTATTCGACGAGGTATGTCGTTTTGATTTGGCGTTTGGTTTTCTAGGGAGAGTGGCGGTGCAGTTGCCATGTATTGGCTGTATATATTCCCTATTAGTTCTTCTGTGCGTCTGAAATCAAATTTCAGTTAAGTGTATTCGTGTTAATAAATAGATTGATGGTTTATTTGGTTCAGAAATGGATAGCAGAAATAGACAAGTAGGTATATATAATTAAAAAAAACGAGAATTCAAACTTATGTTAAGGATTTGTTGCAGATATTTGTTCATGGCGTTCAGGATGTTTTCTATGTATAGTAAAAAATGTCTATCTATGTAGTGTATTGTATTATGTTTATCAGTTATCTAGTACTCATAACACAAACTCTGCTTAGCTTGGGGGTAGATGATGTGTGAATTGTCCAACATTATTTATTTATTTATTACCTTGTTAGAGGGATAATGACAGTTGGAGCAGCACCGTTGGATGGTTGGTATGCATTGTGACCAAATCCGTCTATCGTCGGATTATTTGTGACCTGAAAACATAATAATCAGCAATAAGAGAAGTATTTTTTTTACTATACATATAAACAGCTTGATAAATAGTAATTAATATGAAATAAGGTGTAATTGACGACCTCTGTGGCGCGGTGGGCGAAGGTCCGCCTGCGACGCAGGAGGTTGCGGGTTCGATTCCCGCCTCGGGACAAATATTTGTACGATCTGCAGGTATTTGTTCAGGGCGTTCTGGATGTTTTCTATATTTAACAAAAAAATATCTATCTATGTAGTGTATTGTATTATGTATATCAGTTATCTAGTACCCAAAGTTCAAAGTGTATATAATGCTGTATGAATAGTCAAGCATTATTTATGGACTCTAATTCACTTCAATTTTTTGTCCACTAGCGGAAGAAGTGAAAAGATACATTTAGATTCCTTAAACGATACCTAAAGATTCCTAAATCATTATTATAGCTAGGAAGTAGTAGTCAAATAGAAAATAACTATTTAATTTGAAAAGCTATCGTTATTTGACCTTGGTCAATCCTAATTTTAGCTAATTTTATCAAATTCTAAAACAACACAATCGACACCATTGTTTAACTGTCATTATTATTATTATTTTAGGCCCTTTGACAGCCAACCGTTTGTTATTTATGATAATTAATTTTGTTTTAAAAAACTATAAACTAACTTCAATTTTTATAGTTTTTTCATGAAAAAACTATAAAAATTGAATTCGGTTTATAGTTTTAAGAAAAAATTGAAGTCGGTTAAAAACAAAACCCATCTAAAATTAATAAAATAAATAAATGAATAAATGTATTCAGAAAACTCTCTCGTAAAAAGACAAAACATAGAGAACATTAAACTTTTAAATATAGCTAATGGAACACATCATAAGCGCATGGCACTATTATGTGCGTTGGGTGTCCTGTCCAATGCTCTATGAAAGCGCAGTCCGTGGCAGTTATACAGGTTGTTGTAAATCCGTACCGATATCGCCACACAGCAAATTTGGGAAAACGCCTCAAAAGCGCCAAGTAAATTCACTTACCTCCATAACACCTATTTGAGTTGTCCTGACGTGGTAGGGAAAATTCTTGTTTGCAAATACCGGCAATGTTAGTAACTGAAAGAAAATATATTGTTAGAGTCAGTTCAAAAAGAGAAGGGTCGTGTCGTTACGGTGAACTAACACTTTTAGTCGTACTGCATTGACAAAGCAGTGTTGACAACGCAACAAAAGTTGTCGATTGGCACACGAGCGCCCTCAATTCCCACGACGCTTCTCTTTTTGAACCCCTTCGGCCACTTAGGAAACCAAAGGTTCGAAACCAGTTTAAATAACAGAATTAGTTTTATTTTTTGGAAACCTGGTTTCGAAAGATGAAAAATAATTCTGCTGTCTAAGCTGGTTTCCAGTTCAAATAGCAGACTCTTGATTCGAAACTCATTCAGAAATTTTAATCCCTCAGGGTGAGAACGACAACTTCCTAAAAATGACAACTTTCGAAAACGACAACATCCGAAGACGACAACTTTTTAGAATGTCAACTTTCAAAAACGACAACTTTTTTAGAATGTCAACTTTCAAAAACGACAACATCTTAAATTTTCAGCTACCTAAATTGACAACCTCAACCTCTAATCTCGTCTCTGATGTACCTAATGTTTTTAAATTTTCCTTATATCTTCTAAGTTATTTGTGTTTTGCTCGTGGTAAAAAATCTTATTGGTGTTTTTAGGGTTCCGTACCTCAAAAGGTAAAAAGGAACCCTTATAGAAATTTGGTATCTATCAATATCAATCAGTCTTCAAGCAATCGAAAGCCTTAAAATTACAAAATACGACAGAAGGCAGAAATGTATCAAGATTAAGTGCTATAATAGCCTTACTACCCTCTGCATTATTATGCAGATGGTTCCTTTTTACCTTTTGAGGTACGGAACCCTAAAAACACCATATTTTTTTCTTACCATTGTTTTTCAAAATAACGTTTAAAATTTTGAAATTTCAAATCATTAAGCATCATATTTTTTTTTTTTAAACGACGCCTGGTTATATAATATAAACGACGCCTGGTTACATATAAAAATATGATGCCTAATGATTTGAAATTTCAAAAGTTTAAACGTTATTTTGAAAAACAATGGTAAGAAAAAAATAACAAAATCTTAAGTGTTGCTTATTCCAAACACAGGACAAATAATCCGGTTGAAGGTTGGCATAGACGCCTAAATGCAAAAGTACCTCATAAGCCAAACATTTTTTTTATTTTCAAAAAATTGAAGAAGGAATCTAAACATTACGACTTAAAAATTCAAAGGAGTTATTTTAAAAAGTTCCAAAAGAACCGAAGAAATACTGACATTGTTTTTGATATAAAGTACAAAATTTTATTGCAGCAACTAGAAAATCTTAATAGCATACAATTTTTGAAGAAAATTATATATTTGAAGTTAAAAACAACAACGAAAAGTCAAGAACGAGGACGACGTCGTCGATAGCCATCAGCCCCTTAGTATTTTCGGAAGGTATCATTTTTGGAAGTTGTCATTTTAGGAAGTTGTTATTTTAGGACATTGACGAGTTTAGGAAATTGACGAGTTTAGAATAGACGTTCTCTGAAATTGTCGTTTTCGGAAGTTGTCATTTTAGGAAGTTGTCACCCTGAGGGATTTTAATTTGTAAGATACAGACTCTAACACAACAGTGCATGCTTACATTAACAGTCTATAAAGGCCCACCGCTGGACGCGGTCGAACCAAAATCTAGCCGTGCGACTAAATAACTAAATCGAAATAGTTAGAGATACAGAGAGGACAAACACAATTCGACAAAAACTTTACGATACGACTAATAACAATTGGATTAAAAAACAATTTGACCTTGAGTTGACCCGACCTGTAGGCAGACAATAATGCTTTGTGAATCATACCTATTTATCCTACGAATATAATAAACGCGAAAGTTTATAAACGTGTTTGTAAACATGTACTGTCAACATGTTTGTAAACATGTTTGTTACTCTTTTACGCAAAAACTACTTGTAGTTCTAGCCTGGAATAACACATAGAATACTTTTTATCCCATAAATTAGTTCCCATGGGGTAGCGTGCGAAGCTGCGGGGCGCAGCTAGTTTATTATAAACACGGACGCAACCTATGTAAATAATAAAATTCATCAAAACAATAAAGTAAACTTACCAGGAACATAATATGCCCGCAGAATGTTATGAAGAGGAGTACAGCAGTCACCACGCTTTCCCTCACCCATTTATCTGAAAAATAGCTATACAGTAATCATTGATTTATTAAAAAGGGAAGATGAGGTACTGGTTTCTCGAAAGTGGCAACCTCAAATTGTGTAAAATTGTGTGCTCCCACCTCAGTCACCGTCTGACCGGCGTCACGGGCGGTCGTGATTCGCGTGAAATATTGTTGTCTCGGTCTCACATCGGTCTTAGATCCGCCTTTGTTCTTCTTTGTATTGCACAGGACTGGAAATATAACTGTGAGCGTATGTGTTTGCGTGTAGTTGTAACACATGCCATTTTTTGAGTAAGCGCTGGGAGAACGTAACCTATTTTCCCTTTTTAATAAGTCAATGACAGTAATACCCCGCTTTACGCGACCCCGTTATCCTCTCCGCTGGCACGGCGCCACAAATGCGCTTTTCGAAATTAACGACTGAATGGGCTTTTCGTTTTATTTTTTTGTTTCTTCACAAAATCGGTCAAAAGTACGCAAAATCTGTACACGCACCGGATGTTGTGTGTATTTATTGCATGGAGGAAATATGTGTTGCCAGTCTGCAATAATAATCCATAGAGGCATAGAGGAAATTTATTATTTAGTACTTGTAGCAATAGCAACGCACGACGATCCTCTCAGCAATGAAGATCTGATCGAGTTACAGAATAATACTTTCTACGATGAGGAAGAACAAGTAGAAGAGAAAGTTTTATCTACAGGGGGAATACAAAATGCTCTTTTTAAAATTTATACGCTAACCAATAGACAGTAGGTAGGTTTGTACATTATGTATTTTTCCGTAAAAAATAATTAACAGTATGTATTGCCTAAAGTGGTCTTAGAATTAAAAAGCGATTGATTGATTGAACTGATTCGTACTTTTTTGTATAAAATTATGACTATGTTTAATCATTTGAGTTTGAATCATAAACCTCGATGTACCTACGCGAATTTCAGTTAACGCGATTACTTCCGGAACGTATCGAAAAATAATAAATACTTGAATTCGTAGATCTACGCCCAAAATTTGTGGCATTTTCTTTGCATACGTGCGTTAACAAAATGCCGATGCACGCACACTGGTTTTTGTCAATAACTTAACTGTTATTATTGTTTTTATTAAACAATCACATTGTGCAATCACATAGCACGAAGTTTTGTGAACAAGCACATTCTCTGATTCCAAATGACAAAGACAAAGTTTGTGAGTTCACAAACTTCGTTTGGCAACAAACACGGAGCAGTCTCACTACGGAAAGGGCATATCTAATTGTGATTAAGATTTAAATCTTTGTCCGAAGAGACGTATGTATTTGCCCTGCAAAAATATAGTGCTTTTTAAATTTAAAATTGTAGGGTTTCACACATTGATTTAAAAGGGAAGATAGGTTACGTTCTCCCAGCGCTTACTCAAAAATTGGCATTTGTTACAACTACACGCAAACACATACCCTCCCAGCTATATTTCCAGTCCTGTGCAATACAAAGAAGAACAAAGACGGAAAGACGTATCTAAGACCGAAGTGAGATTGAGTCAGACGGTGACTGATGTGGCAGAACACAATTTTACACAATTTGAGGTTGTCACTTTCGAGCAACCAGTACCTCATCGTCGTTTTTAATAAATCAATGGTTTCACATAGTAATTTATTCGACGTTGAGTTAAACTTCACATATTTGTCGAAAGAGTACGGAATCCCAACTGAACTGCTTGAATAAAGCTTCAGTGAATGGGATCGTTGAATCACATAATACTCGTATGGAATGAACACAGAAATGGCAGGTAGGTAGGGAGAGGGTTCCCACCAATAATCGATTATGAATCGATTTAAACAGATTGCCGAGATCGGTGCACCCTACAAAATGAATTATAATTAAGTGTTATTTAATAAAAAACATGCAATTAATTAGGTTCAACTATATTATACATAACGTGTATTTTTATTATTAAACCATTGCCCCCTCGGTAGGGGATTTTTGATGATGGTCAAGAACTACTAGACGCAAAGGAGTTTTATGGGTATAAGTTCTTATATATCTCTCCCTTCCCTTTTGCCTTAATTTATTTGTTTTTTTTTTAAGTACTAATTTATTTTGTGTATTTTTGGCAATAAACGTTTTTCTATTCTATTCTATTCTTAAAATCCCCAGATCCATCTAATTCTAATTCTAATTGGGGGAACTAAGATCTGCACGGACGTCTCACATAGGAGTGTATTGTGCATTATCCCCCTGCCTAAGCAGGCCCTAACCAGCCCAGCTCCTTGAAGTATCGGAGCAGGACTTTACGTGACTGACAGCTTCGTTTCAGCTTTTCTGTAGGTGTGGATTTGATTTCTCAATGAGACACTACAGCCCTGGGGCCTGATTCCACTAACACAATCGCCTCACTATGACAATATTATCGCTTCATTATCGCGTTACAATCACCGCCATTGACACCTTTTCGTATTCTACTAGGTATAACGATCTTTTTTTGTTTGTGCCATATCTATGAATATTACGACTATGATTATATGCCCCACCACATTATTGAAACGATATTATAAGTCATAGAGATTGGAATCTTATGGTATTGGAATACCAAATAAATTTACGACTAAATCTCTATCTTAATCGTATGGCACCATTATGGCGCCATTATAGCATTTTGTTTAAAAAATAGTGGAATACTTTACTCAAAAAATGGCCCCTGTTTTGCCAGATCCATTTGGCTCCTTTATTTTTTTCTATCGTCTTACCAATCAAGCCGTTAGCAGTCAGTATGAATAGAGGGCCAGCGAAGAACCACAGAGTACCGCATATGAAGAAAGGGCAGTAGAACGTGGTCTGAAACAAAAAGAGAGCAATATAGTCATTGATTTATTAAAAAGGGAAGATGAGGTACTGGTTTCTCGAAAGTGGCAACCTCATATTGTGTAAAACTGTGTGCTCCCACCTCAGTCACCGTCGGACCGGCGGCACGGGCGGTCGTACTAGCGAGAAATATTGTTATCTCGGTCTCACTTCGGTCTTAGATACGTCTTTCCGTCTTTGTTATTCTTTGTATTGCACAGGACTGGAAATATAACTGTGAGCGAATGTGTTTGCGTGTAGTTGTAACACATGCCAAGTTTTGAGTAGGCGCTGGGAGAACGTAACCTATCTTCCATTTTTAATCAATGAATATAATATAATTAATTTTGTATTAAAAAACTATATATAAGCATGACGTCTTAAGGCGGCATATATTCTATGATCTTTCTTCCATTAAGTACAAACTATAGTCATTTAATTAATGTGTGATTTTAAGTTTCGAATAATAATGTTAATATAAAACGAAATAAATTTTATAGTTTTTTCATGGATTTTCATGGATCCCATTGTCAGAACTGGACTAAATGAATAAAAAATGGGACCACACGGGAAGCACCAGTTATTATAAAAAAAAGAATCATGAAAATCGGACCACCTAGTCAAAAGTTTTGCGGTCTGAAACATAAAAAGTATTGTTGTTTTTTAAATTAAAAAATATACAGCTGAATTAAGAATTTCTTCCTTTCTTTTGTCGATTTTAAAAACCGGCCAAGTGCGAGTGGGACTCTGGCACCATGGGTTCCGTAGCATTATCTATAAAAACGGCAAAAAAATCATGTCCGTTGTATAGGAGCCTCCTAAAACATTTTATTCTGATTTTTTCGTATTTGTTGTTATAAAGGCAACAGAAATACATCAAATGTGAAATTTTTAACAGTTTAACTATGACGGTTTATGAGATACAGCCGGTGACAGACAGACAGCGAAGGCTTAGTAATAGTGTCCCGTTTTAACTTTGGGTACGGAACCCTAAAAATTCACAATTCACATATTTACCCGCGGGAATCGAACCAGCCTACGTCTGACAAACCACTGCACTACCTTACCTTCTGCGGATATTTCTTGACGGTGCAGATAGTCGAATACGCGAACACGAACCACGCTGTCACCCGCAGCACCACTATGCCATAGCCGGCCGGGCTCTCGTATAGGTAGAGGACTTCACCGGGATCGAATGTCTGGGGAAATATTTACGATTTTAGTTAATGGTACCTGAATCTCAACCTCAGCAGCCTGTATCGGTCCACTGCTGGACGCAGGCCTCTCCCGGATAATCAAAATCAAAATCAAAAGCAAATCATTTATTTTCAGACAACGGGTTACATGGTTGGTATGATTATTTTAAAATATCCCTTGCGATGGCTAGACAGCTTTGGTGTGCAAAAATTATATTATAATGGCTAATGGACCAAAATTTATTAATAATAATGTACAAAAATTATATAATCACACTAATAAGGCGAAAGTTTGGATGGATGTATGGATGTTTGTTACCTCTTCACGCCAAAACTACTGCACGGATTAGGCTGAAATTTTGCATACAGGTAATTCTAATCCTGGAATCAAACATAGGCTACTTTTGATCCCATATATCAGTTCCCGTGGGATAAAAATCACCTTTTCAAGTTTTCATAGGAACAACGCGTGCGTAGCCGTTGTGCGCAGCTAGTCATTTATAAATCAATAAACGTATCTATCTATCTATCTATCATGGGAGGTAATGCTCATAATCCCTACGCTGGGCATGCGGGTTGTTCGCAGTTGCAGGAAGATTTGTTGCAGTAAAGTAAGTATTATAAACATTATGGTTCGGTTCAGCCAATTAGACGTGAAAGGTGTGACAGACAGACAGATCGAGCCTGTTCAAAAAGAGAAGCGTCGTGAGAATTGAGGGCGCTCGTGTGCCAATGATAACTTGTGCTGCGTTGACAACACTGCTCTGTCATTGCAGTACGACTAAAAGTGTTAGTTCACCGTAACGACACGACTCTTTTCTTTTTGAACAGAATCTAGACAGACAGAAAGAGTTACTTTCGAATTTAAAATAATAATAATAAAAACTTTCTTTCAAATGGTCTTAATAGTAACAGTATACAGAGTTTAGACCTATGGTTTATCCATTTTGAAGTATATTAGTAAACAAAATACGACACAAATAACAAAATCTCACTTGCTTGGCGTCGAGTTTCAGATATAATTGTAAGCAATTTTTATTGAAGGGAGGATCTAAAATCGACAAGTAATGTAAATTACGTCTAAAGGGACGCGCTAACAAAGTGAATTTTAGGTTAAATATGGACGGTTTGTTTACGTTTATGCTCCATTTAAAATGGACACGGTATAGTATCTTAGTCTTAGTTTCAATCCCTCGCTTTAACTAAGTTCGAGACTTGTAATGTAGTCCCGAGGGCTCTTTACCTCGGCAATAGCTTACTTATCTTTACACAGTGCATCGTTTATGTTACATTTAAACAAAGCAAAACTTTATGACCGATTATAATTAAAGAGAGAAAGAAAACACAGTAAATGCAAAATATATTAAGTACTAGCTGTGCCCCGCGGCTTCGCACGCGTTGTTCCTATGGAAACGTTTATAGGTGTTTACGTTTATGCTCCATTCAAAATGGATACGATATAGGTACTAACCTTAGCCTGACATACAAAAAGCACCACATATGTCACCATGTAGGCACACATAAACACGGTGAGCTTCACAGTGAAGCCGAGTTTCAACCGACCCCGGGTCACCGTGTAGCCCTTGCCTAGTAGAAGGAGAAGCAGGACGTACGACATCTCTGATACTCCGCACAGGAACTCGCCTGGAAAATATCACATCACAATAATATTATAAATGCGAAAGTTTGTATGGATGTATGAATGGATGGATGGATGTTTGTTACCTCTTCACGCCAAAACTACTGGACGGATCTGGCTGAATTGCATACACGTAATTCTAATCCTGGAATCAAACATAGGCTACTTTTAAACCTATAAATCAGTTCCCGTGGGATGAAAATCACCTTTTAACGTTTCCATAGGAACAACGCGTGCGAAACCGCGGGGCGCAGCTAGTAATAAATAAATAATGTAGGACAAATCACACAGCATTATCTAGCCCCAAGCTAAGCAGAGCTTGTGTTATGGGTACTAGATAACTGATATACATAATACAATACACTACATACATAGAAAACATCCAGAACGCCCTGAACAAATACACATTTGTCCCGAAACGGGAATCGAACCCGCAACCTCCTGCGTCGTAGGCGGACCTTCGCCCACCGACCCACAGAGGTCGTCGTCGTGTTTGTGTTTGTGAGGAGGTATAATCAGCAGTAGACGTATAGAGTCCAGGTATATTATCTACATACCTGTCAGCTTAGCCCCTTCCCCGCCACGCCCCTGCGCCGCATACTTCACCCCCGCGAGGTTCTGGCACACGACGCCCGTGTGCTGGCAGCACACGGAGAACAGAAACAGCTTGTAGGTGGAATGTAGCAGGTGACGTCACTCTAGTTACATACCTGTCAGCTTAGCCCCTTCCCCGCCGCGCCCCTGCGCCGCATACTTCACACCCGCGAGGTTCTGGCACACGACGCCCGTGTGCTGGCAGCACACGGAGAACAGAAACAGCTTGTAGGTGGAATGAAGCAGGTGACGTGACTTCAGTTCCACGCTGCAGATAACGACGGCGATGATGATGATTATATACGCGAAGGTGTAGGCTAGGAGGATTGGGAGGACGTCTGTGGAGAAGAAAAACAAATAAAGGGAAGTCAAATGAAATCCTTAATTAAAAAATAACGGAACAAACTGTCACTTTAAAAAAATAACAAAACTTAACCTTAAGCTAACCTTAGTATTACAATATACCTACTTATCATATAATAACTAGTACACAATAAATACACAAAGAATTAGTCATTGAATAACCCGCCCCTGAGCATTCCCGGTGTAAAGGTGCCCACAATGCTTGCAGCATTACCTCGCTGAATAGCAATGGCAATCCTTTGCACCAAGAACGACCCGGAGCGGGAGTTTCCTGTCACTTCATTAAGTCTACGGCCCAATTCTACCACTTAACACTTGGCGTCCACACTCTGCCCAAAGTCTCCACTGCTACAGGCTACTAATAGCTAGTTAAGATTATAAGCTTAAGAATAACGTATATACATTCTCATTTAAGGGAACTGTGTTCTTTTGAGAAATAAAAAAGACGTGTGGCAATCGGGGACTGCCGCGGTAAAGCTATTGCATAGCATAAGTCATTAAAAGTACTGCTATTCATCGATAGATGGCAAAACTAAAAAGTGTCAACGCTGTGCCGGTCGGAGTTATGTTATTTTCATTACGGAATTTCTGGATTCGGTCTCCACGCTCAAGGCCCGCGATAGAAGCTATGAAATAGCTTAAAATTCTTTAAACTAAAACTGAACTGAAAATTGTTTATTAAGTAACTGACACGATTTTACCAAACCAATTACACTAGTTACTTACTTATGATTATAACACAAAAAATATAATTATCAAAGAAATTAAAATGAATATCAATAGATGTATAATATTAAACATTAAAAATCAGACAACTCATCATATAAATTAATTAAAAGAATTAAAATGATATAAACTAAACAAACCAAGCATCCTTTCATTCAAATTGTATTTCGACGGAACTTTAAACCGCATGCTTTAATTTTTTATTTAACGCACATTAATACAAAACAATAACTTATTCACACAGCGATTATCTGGCATACTAGACGCAAGCTAAGCAGAGCTTGTGTTATGAGTACTAGATAAGTGATATACATAATACAATACACTACATAGATAGATATTTTATCAGTATTCATATATTTCTCAACTGGTCCAGTTGAGATACCAGTAGTTAGCTTCCCGTGTGGTCCCATTTTCATTTTGTTCGGTTCTGACACTGGAGTCCATGAAAATTCATGAAAAAACTATAAAAATTGAAGTCGGTTTATAGTTTTTTAAAACAAAACTAATTTTACTTTTAAAACTTTCGTAGTTTGACGAATTCATTATGAATGTAAGCGGGTTAACTACGTACCTTGTTTGTGTTGGAAGAACACCAACGTTTCATCCCTTAACGAGGGACATCTTCAGGGCGAGTGCGGTTCTAGACGCGCGCGTTCCGCATCCCTTCGAGCACTTCTTCTTCTTTCTTCCAACACAAACAAGGTTCGTAGTTAACCCGCTTACATTCAGAATTGTAAATACTAGTTTTAATTTATTTCTTTTATTTGATTGTATCTCTTATTTCCTTTACATAAAGCATTGTATTAAAATAATCCGATTAATTTTCATAATTCTTGTGATTTTTATTAGTGAATTTGAATTTAGTAGTGTCCAACTTGGAAAAACTTACAAAATTCATCAGCCGAGAAGTGTTCCCGCCAGAAATCGCCTTCGGGTCCATTGGTCATCAGAAACTTGTATTTTATGTCCAAACCCTGAAACATAAACGTTTTTAACGGAGCAGAATCTTCTAGAGTTGGCTCTCGGTTGTGAGACTCATTGAGCTGAGACTCGGCGAGACGTCAGCGTAGCGTTGGATTACTTTACCTTCTTACTGTCACAGTTGCTGATCGCTATGAACCACCAGCGCTCCCTGGCGGAGCGGAATCGTCTAGAGTTGTGGCAAGAGACGAGGAGTCGCTCCCGGTTGTGAGACTCATTGGGTTGAGACTCGGCGAGGCGGCGGCGGTAGCGTTGGACTAGGGCGTTGGTTGAGCGTTTTATTTTGTGCTGCAAAGCGTTCATATAAATTTTACCTATCATAAGAGGGTAGTCCTAAATAATAGATAGATAGATAGATAGATAGATAATTCTTTATTCATCACCTTTATAAAACAGAAATTTACATAATTAGACGAAGGGACAAGAATAGCAATAGAACTGGCGGCCTTATCGCTTAAAGCGATTTCTTTAAAATAAAAATATATTATATAATTTAAATAATATATTATATTAAGTCTATCAGTTAGATTATCACAGGATATTAGACACGTATTTTTTCTTTTGTCAATCAAACTAGAAAAAAATAAAGCGCGTGAAAGTTTGGGAGCGGGGCTAGTGAAGTTATACATTCTAGAAAGTGTTGCAAGGTGTGACGTCACGCGGAAGTTTATCTGACCTTATCTTTTTTTTGCTGAATCGACAAAAGAAGAAAATATGTATCCAATATCTTCGAATGAATCTAACTGACGGACTGACGTTCAAATAGAATTTTCAGGACACATGCCTATTATGGCCACAAGAGAGACAGATAAAGTACCTCAACCTCAAACTCAACAGCCTGTATCGGTCCACTGCTGGACGCAGGCCTCCCCCTGATAAGCTCCTTATTGGCGTTTATCTCATGGAGGCCCATAAAAAATGATAAAGTAGATAGATAGATATACTCTTTATTGGGAACAAACAGCACAGGAAAAGTAACAAAAAGGACAGTAACAAATATCAAAGGCACACATAATTATATCGTATCCATATTGAATGGAGCATAAACGTAAACAAACCGCCCATACTTAATCTAAAATTCACTTTGTTGGCGCGTCCTTTTATACGTAATTTACATTACTTGTCGATTTTAGATCCTCCCTTCAATAAACATTGCTTAAAATTATATCTGAAACTCGACGCCAAGCAAGTGAGATTTTGTTATTTGTGTCGTACTTTGTTTACTAACATGCTTCATTCAAAATGAAATGAATGATAAACCATAAGTACATACAGACAAAGTACCTATTCCATTAATAAAATATATTACTTACCCCACGTTTCGGCCCATCAAACAATATCTCCACATCTCTTAACTCCGCGTTCGTCCCATTCATATCCTCTCCTATACTCTCCCAAAGCTCTTCATCCTCTATGGTTTCCACCTCTTTTCTTTTACCATCTTTAGTTTCACCCTCCATGGTGTTTGAGTCTATAGAGGTGGTGTTGTATGGTACTTCGTACCATGTGGTGTTAGATGTTGGGTTCGTAGGCGTTATGGGGGTAGTTTTGAGGAATTGATCGTAGAATGAGGGGTGGGGGGCGATTGTGGTGATTGGTTTCTTTGTGGGCTTCGGTGGGGCTGTAGTGCTGAAAAAAAAAAGAGTTTTCATTCAAAAGATGCGGTTAAAGATCTATTAAGAGCCGGTTTCCAAGTTGAATGTTTTCTAAAGAGATTCGTGTTCTCTTGTTTGCCTTCATGAGCACGCATCCTGAGTACTCAGTCTCAGGGTACCAATGAGAGAGGCGGATGATCTGAATCTATCTGCCTCCTTCTCTTTGCAGCTCTGGAAGTAAGATGCTAAGACCTAGGTATACCTTTTTGAAGCTGGCTGTTCCTTGTTCGCCTTCATGAGCACGCATCCTGAGTACTCAGTCTCAGGGTACCAATGAGAGAGGCGCATGATCTGAATCTATCTGCCTCCTTCTCTTTGCAGTTCTGAAAGTTAGACGCTAAGACCTATACCTTTTTGAAGCTGGCAGTTCCTTGTTCGCCTTAGTGAGTACACAGCCTGAGTACTCAGTCTCAGGGTACCAGTGCGAGAGGCGGATAATCTGGTTCTGGCCTCGATTGAGTACTGCCTCCTTCTCTTTACAGCTCTGGAAGTAAAATTATCAGACTTAAACATAAAACGAAAGCTGAACAAATCGTCGAACTACTTAGTACCTATATTTCTTTGGTTAAATAAGAGAGTTATTATAGCAACCTAATCTAAATCTAGAACATGGCAAGGTCTTTATGGTCAACGTAGTGTTTTGTAGGTCAAATTTAACGATTCACAGGAAATTCTCTAGTTAACCTTTGTTTTGTTCGTCCCGATATTTCAGCACGCACTGCTGGTCTTCTATACTAATATAATAAAGAAAAGGATATATATTTATACGTAGGTAGTATAAATTTAAATCCTTTTCTCCGCTCGGAAAGTTGCTTATTACGTGCGCGTATTTATTTGGAGCTTACAATTTTAATTTACTCGGTGATTTGGAAGAATTGAGCGATTTTCTCGGCTGCGCCTCGTGCCTCAAATGACACACTCGATAGGAATTGGCCACATTATCAGCTCGGTGTACAATCTATTATTGTATGTTTGTAATGGATAAACCTTTTTTACGTTCATTGCCGCTAGAGATAAATTATAATGAGTGAAATTATCATAAGAAGAGGATGTATAAACACTTTTAAGCGCACACATAAGTTTCTCGTGAGTTTTACTTTTATTTAAAGCGCCACCTCAAATTCAAACTTTAGATATAGTAGAGAAGAATCATCAAACTTAGATGAGAATAGGCAAAGATATCATCAAAATTTTTGTGTCGTGATTTTTCTCAAGTATAGACCAACAAACTTAGACCAACAAAATTTTTTTTTTTTGGTATGAGGTATTCTGTTGTTTTCTAAGCTTGACGGGATAAATACTTATCCTTCGAGAATAAAACTTTTATGTGATCAATTCGGAACCATTCTCTATACATCAGCGTAATCATTATTAAAATCGATCAATAATTTGTGAACATCCATACAAAAAAAATACTGAGACAAAAATAGAACCTCCTCTTGAAGTCCGTAAAAAAGAAAGTCCACCCGTGCGAAGTCGCTGGAAGGTATTTAAATAAAACTGTCACCCCAGCTGAAGGACAAATAAATTACTATGCCTATCTACAAAACGCTACGGCTATTCATAGAAGCTTACGTAATGGGTAATCGTTTGGTATAAATTATTCACAAACTTCGACCTTACCTTCATACTACTAAACTTTAGACATTCTTGAGAAGTCACGATCACATCTCGTTCATAACGTCAAATAAACTAACACCTCTGGAATTAGAAACTAGCAACTTTTTATCCCGGAATAGCGCAGGCGAAACCACGATCATGCTCATAAAATAATGTTTTTACGAACTTGACGACTTCATCAACGATTCAAACACAAACTAAAAAATGCTTTATTTCGTTCTGGATGTTTTCTATGTATAATAAAAATATCTATCTATGTAGTGTATTGTATTATGTATGTCGGTTATCTAGTACCCAAAACACAAGCTTTGCTTAGCTTGGGGCTAGATAATGCTGTGTGAATTGTCTAACATTATTTATTTATTTGTATGCAATTTACACTTAAAGGTCAAATCATATGTTATTTTTCGAGTTGGAGCAAAATCCGTTTTTCCGATTGTTTTAGCGATTCGCCAATTAAATTGAAAATGAGTATAAGACCCAAATAGTAAGTTCGACGACGACTTAACCGATTTGGCTGAAAATTGGTAGGGACGCGAAACCGCGAGGCGCAGCTAGTTAGCCGGATGTCGCCCAGTTCCACACCGACAATAGTATGTAAGAACTGTTCTTAGTTATGCTAAGATTGTATTAGTTGATAAGCGATAAACTTGCTAGTGGTTTCTTTTTCACTTCTTCCGCTAGTGGACAAAGAATTGAAGTATATTGATTCAATTGCACCTTATTTCTTGTTTGATAGTAATTACTATTTGTCAAGCTGTTTCTATAGTAAACATTTGACTTGTCTAACTGCTTATTTTGTAAGTCTACAGAAATAAACGATTTGACTCTGACTCTGAGTTAGAAATAAAATATTTTTACCTTGCCGCTACGGTAGACGGCTGGCCACTGGCTATCATCGTCGTAGTACAGGAGTAGGTTTGGTATACCCATGTCTTTATCATACTCGATCAGGTACTCAAACTGGCCGTTCAGGGAAAGGAAGCAGAAACGTGATAGGAAGGCCCAGTTCTGAAAACAAAGAATGATTTCATCGTGGTTATTACACTAAGGTCTGGTGTTCGCCACAGATAATCTAAGACCCGAGTTGACTAACAGACGATTAAATTTGAACAGTTGTTTTAACGTTTTTGACATAAGATTTCATACATTAAACGTCAAAGTTAACCGACGACGCAGCCTAATTGTTCGATTATCTATTGTGAATGTGAACACAGACATAAGGCAGCCCGGACATTGAGCAACTACCAGTGGCTTTCAAGCCACTAGACGCAGCCACCAATCGCAGCCGCTGGTGGGTTGCGTGCTTGCAGGAGAACTGTCGTGTGTTGGTGGGGACGCACGCGCCGTAAAGAAGCTGGCAGAAGCAGAGCGCGCTATGCGAGCGACAAAACGCAGCCACAAACAAGTAGCGAGCTCGGGCGACTCCCGCAACTTATGGCTCGAGCGCAGCCATTCGAACAGTCGGTTTGCGCCAATACTATACAAAACCTATGAAAAAGCTTATACGCAGCTTGTGGTCGCGTCTAGTGGCCGCCACAAGTGAAAGAAAATAATTTTATTTGCCTTAACTTACACAGTTAAGTGGCTTAATGGGTTTGCTGTCTAAAGTCATTTACAACGGGACATTTTCCATGATTTGTAAACTCACTCACAGTGCCTTCAGTTATCGTGACTTTACTATTTGAGGGCATTTGTGGCGTAGTGGACAGCCCAGGGTCCGGGAGAGGGTTGCCGGTTCGATTGAGAAAAATATACAGGGTGACCCGTACCTATAAGGTTTATTTAGCCGAAAGAGGGTTATTCTGGATAACGAGGAATGTCAATCTTTGTTCTAAAATCTTAAGAATTTCGGTAAAAAATACTTCATATTCCTGTTTTTATGTAGGTATGTTTGTACGTCACATGTTACGGCAACGTTGGCCACAGGTGTGATTTCGTGAGACGTTTCGAATTACTCGGGAACTTAAGAACGGATCGGTCTGGAATATTGCGAACTGCATCTACTTACTTTATTCTAATCCTGGAATCACACATCGGCTACTTTTTATCATATAAATTATAATCTTTCCCGATCTTACAGCGCGCGTTCAAATCCCGCTAACCCCTACTTTTTGCACTCATACCTCTTTAGTATCGATCCTGCCTTCCACCCACTTCGCGTATCCTGGTGCGACCAGGCACAGGAAGAACAGTCCCGGCAACTGGTTCATATTGATCCAACAAATCACTTGGAATACCTAGAAAAAGTATGCGATTTGATTAATTATATGAATTACCATTAAGATTTTGTTAGATATAGAAATAATATATATGATGTTTGTGTTCTTTAAATAAATAAATAAATAAATTTGGTATTTGAAAAGATATGAAAAAAATGTTTATTTAGCACGACACACAACATTATTAAACATAAAAAACTAGCAATTTACGATTTCATTCAAGAAATACTAAAAATTATAGTATTTAAATTAACTTATTTAAATTAATCTTTAACTAATGGCTATGTTTAAGAAGTTAATAAAATGGAAGCATTCAGTACTTTAAAAAGCAGCTTTTTATTGACATTATTTTTTAAACTTTGAGATTTACGAAACTCAGAGTTCACAAAATTTAAATTTAGAGTATTCGGGGGAAAGTGAATTAGTCATTATCCCTCGAATACTTTTGCGAGAGTATTGAAAGTGGGTAATTTTATAGATTTCGATAAGTAGAAATTCGGAATAACCTTCCGAATTTTTACTTTGCCGCTTGCTCGCGGAAAAGATACGATGGTAAAAAACGTACTCAACAACATGTACGAAGGTAATCTAAGAATATACTCAAGTTGTACTTACCGGGAGACACTAAAACACACTTTGAACACACATGATACAGGTTTAATTTTATTTTTTAATATTTTAACGAGGAATTATGGTTTGTTTTGAACAAGATTTTGTTGTGAATAGGTCGTTGCTATGGCAACGCGTCTCGGGTAAAATGCGATCAAAAACATATTCACAGCTATATAGTCAACGAAGTTTCCCAGTTCTTTTTACAAATAATTAAATTGTTAGCAAAGAGTTGGAATCGATAAATACCTAAATAATGGATGTTTCACTCAGCATTATTAGTTTTTGTAAAACTTTTTAAATTTACTATTTTTTACTTTATAAATTTACGTAACAAAATAAAATATGAACAGACTTTGTCTTTTCATAGATCCCATAATTGAATCATAGGTTTGTTTTTAAATTAAATAGGACCTATGTAAAATAAAATAAAAACTTATTTAAAATTGTAAGGTGTGTATGTCTGTAATTTAATATGTTAATTACAAAATGTAGAGCAAATACTAACAAAATCGATTACTTACAACTTCTTTATATGTATACAAAATCGATTGTCATATATCGGATCGGAAAAGCATTCGGACATGAGTACCTAATTGATTGTCACTAGAGCTGTCAAAAGTAAAAAAAAATCAGTAGACGAGTAAAAATGAGAAGCTCTACCTTTAAAATTAGTAAACAATATAAAAAAGGTGTAATATTGTTATTAAAACAGAATTTGGGAATATTGAATATTTATTTCTTACATATCCTTATTTTAAAAATTTAACATTTATTTATACATAATATTTTAACTTATTATATAGGTACTTACAACATTTAAGTTTTACTGGACATTTCAGCCAAAAATAGGTGCTTGTATTTTTTTTTAACGTAATACATTTATTTTATTTGTTTGCGGCTTAACTAATTTATTCTGTGATTTTGTTATAAGAGACAAAAGCATAATGTTAGGTACGTGTCTGTCTATACAGGGTGCCACAGAAAGGGTGTTAAAAGTAGAAAGAGGGTGATTTTGGACAACAATGTTTTCAATAATTAGATTTATCGTATTCAATTGACTCTTCCTGACATATATTGGCGAATAGTAATACTATAATTTCTAATAAGCACAAAAAAAGCCACCCAGGTACTGAATACTAAATTTTAAATAATCGTTATTTAGGGGTCTAGTTAGCAGGCCCTTTCAGCTTAGCAAACCTTTTTTGTGGCACCCTGTACTTATACTTACTTAACCTTATATTTTCGTATAATCGAATCGATTATACGAAAATATAACTAAACGACCATAAACATGTATGATATATTTTACAATATAAATACTAGTTGAAGTTTTTTTATCATGGTTTATAGCACACCTCTATATTTTTCCGACTATATTTTTTAGTTATATGATGACTGAATGTGGAATACATTCAGTCATCCTATAACTATAATAGATGTAAACGCCCGAAACGTCGGAAAATAAAAATTACGTGATAAATACTGCATAATAACTATAGATATGCTAAACATAACGCAAGAGCTAAATGAAAAAAATATGGAATGACAACAATAATTTTCAACAAGAGTAAATAAACTTAGTAACGCCTGAGTACTCAAATGCAACTCAGATTGAAGCAAGTCTCAAATGTCGAAAAGTCGTGACTCTACAAAACTACAAACTGACTGTTTGCTGTTTCTCTACCATGAGTTCTCACAATCTATACTCGCTAGCGACTGTAGTTAAAAAAAAATATGGAAACTAAAGCGTAAACTAAAACTTCTAAAGCGCCCCTAGCGGATAGTTCGGTACTAAAATGCGCAGTATTGCGTCGCGTAGATAACTATCTGCGTATATACGTAACTACTGTAGTAAAGTCAGGCAATTTAACTGTGACAAATCATGGCACACAGAATGCTGGGTGATACGTCCACTGTAACAATAACAGAAGATCTAGGGTTTGTGTAACACTACTTTACACTGTAGTTTAGTTTTAAAAACCATAAAAACTTTCGTATTTTGAACGAAAGTTTTTATGGTAAATAGTGAAAATTTGTAAAAAAATATTGACTTGTTTGAGTGCTTATTTTGTAAGTCTAAAGAAATAAACCATTTGACTCTGACTCTGTTTAGTCTAGTTTCGGCAACATCTGACGATCTGGTAGACACCATTGTAAACAGTCCGTCGCGGAAAATCCGTTTGATGCGGTCAGTGCGGAGCGTCCGATACAAGCAGTCGACGACCTTAATACGAGTTGCGTTTGAGTAATCGAGTAGAAGACACCATTGTAAATCTAAAGAGTGCAAATAATAAAAAAACTTAAAACTAATCATAACTGACTTTTATAAAAAAACAATAATAATTCATTTTATTATAATAACTAGCTTCTGCCGCGTCTTCGCTTGTTTCTTGGCTAAAAAGTAGCCAATCTTACAATACATCTATGCTAATCTTCACCCGATGTGTTCAGTGATCTTTTTTTATGCACAATAGACCTTCGTTTGACCGCAATCTCACCTGCAGACTCATTCTGTAAAAATTTGAATACGAACTCGAATTCACTTAGGTGGAACTAGTCGCATCATTTCCATCATTTTTTCATAAAAACTTGGAAGGGTAACTACAAGGCTGTTTGATGTTAACCATCCAAAGCTAAGAATGATATCAATTTATATCGCCATAAAATATGTTTGTATACAACTAAAACAGTAAAAAAAGTATACGTTTGAAAAATACTAGCTTCTAAACTTTCGAATTTCAACACGACTTTTAGCTAACTTTAGGCGAAAATAAATAACACACGGGGAAATAACACTCTTAAATGAAGGGTTTACCGACATAGTTTAGTTATTAATTAGTTGAAATAAATTTATTGTGAAGAGATACATTCAATAGTTTTTCTATGATAACCCTTTTGCTAAAGTCTGTTCGGCGGCATAAATCATTGTGCATTACATTCTATCGCGCGGGTATGTCTATAATGACAGGTGAGATAGCATGCATTTAGGCCGCGCTCACTGATGACAAACAGTGTACTCCTAAGTGACCGAGCTCACTTCGAACATCATTACCACGCTCGTCACTGAGGCGCTCCAAGCAATATCGAGTTTTACAGAGGGATCAAACCTTACCGTACAACGTTGCCCATAATTTTGTAATTTTCTTATATCTTTTTTTATTATTAACATTTTATCGAAGAATTCACTTCCTTTATCTATCTTTATTACCGAACTTAGCTTTTATTTTTATTTTACTCTAATATTACGGACATTGGCGAAATTATGTCAAACCAGACGTAGACGCCATTAAAAGAAGAAAGGAAGGAAGGAGTTTTACAGAATACAAAACTTCATACTCACTTCGGATTCAGCTTAGTGAGGTCCGAAATGAGTTTATAGAATGAGCCTGCTGGTGGAAAGCGAAGATGCGGCCGACAGTGTATCTCGAAGGTCTCTAGAAAATACCTATTCACCCTTGTCTTAAGACATTCTGGCATGAAGGGATTGATGGTACCAAATCTCGAAACTTTCATGTTTATAATATTAGTGAGATAATGGTGTCAGCTCATATTGCTTAAAAATTAACTAAACTAATTTCAAAACACAAAAAATCTTGCCGTCCATTTCATAACGAATGAATAAATGGTAACGCCCTCCGGCCAGGTGGGATGACGATCTGCGAAAGACTGCAGGCAGATGCTGGATGCGTCAAGCTAAAGACAGGGCGCTATGCCGCTCATTAGGGGAGGCCTATGTCCAGCAGTGGACTAATATAGGCTGATGATGATGATGATGATGAATAAATGGTGCCAATTCAGTTGTTGCCAAAACTTAACTAATTTGAAACTAGTCTAAAAGTGATGCGATCCTTTTTATTACGATCGTTATGAAAGGCGGCTACACTTGAAGTGCTGTAAAATTAGTTAAGTTTAGTTTTGGCGACATCTGAATTAACACCAATGATAACCTTAAAAAAACCCGACTCTTTTCCCCCTTTTTTTGGTAAGGGGCGAAGGCATACAAAATATAGCTAGAAACCAGACTTGTATTCTAATAACTAATTTATAAAAATCGATTCAGCCGTTTTAACGTTCGAAAGTTATAAAGAGTGTACGCCAATTATACAGGGTGTTTAACGGAAGGATTGAAGAAGCTGATCAAGTGAATCGTTTTAACCAAGTAATCATGCTATAGTGTGATGATTTTTAAGTTATTATCAAAGTTTTGTGTATGATTTCCTGCTTAGTGATTAATTTAGCTTATTCTGTTTAAATATTGTATTGTTGTAATTATAAGAAGCCACAAAAAAGTGATTAATGCACTATCTCGTATTTTGCAATCGTTTAAACGAAAAAATCCAGTACCTGCTGAAAAAAACAACTTTTGATGCTCGAAAAAATAACTTAATAATAATTAATTTTGTTTACTTGACTACCCAAAAAGTAAAAGGAAAAAGTTCTGAGGTAAAAACATAAAAAAAACATTCGAATTGAGAACCTTCTCCTTTTTTTGAAGTCGGTTAAAAATCATCGACACTTTTCATAATGGCGTAATATAGTTTAATATGCTCACATAGGTTGGTTTAAAGATTCGTTATTTCCTCAAAGAACATAAATACAGTTCACTTAAAATAAGAAAAAACAAAACTTGTACTTAAATTTAAGTATCTACCTGCTTACATTTATATTTTAGCTCGTGTGTGCTAGGTGCATAGGTGATTAGCTCATTCAATCCCTACATCGTTCCACCAAACACCCTGTATAAACAAGGTAAAAAAGACAGCGTAATTTCAGTGTTATCAAATTAGTTTAGTATTTACTTCCAACAACAGAATCGGCACCATTTCAATATTATATTTCTTAGTATACTCATAATCTACTGGCATTCTTTGAGTGCATGTAAAGACTTTCTGAGTAGGTCCTGCTGAGATCTCGCGTGCTTTATCTCCAACTCGGCTAGGTCGATTAGACTGTGGACAAAATATACTCATTACCTTATTAATTAAGAAAATTATATAAACAATCTACAGGTAGCTCTCTGTAGGGAGGTTGGCTGTTCTTGTAGGATTAGGGCCTACATAATTGAAACGTCTGATTGTCGCGAAGTGCATTTATTAACTGTCTGCAGAGAGCGCTATAACTATATCTTAATCTATAGTTTATCCATTTTGAATGAAGCATGTTAGTAAACAAAGTACGACACAAATAACAAAATCTCACTTGCTTGGCGTCGAGTTTCAGATATAATTGTAAGCATTTTTTATTGTAGGGAGGATCTAAAATCGACAAATAATGTAAATTACTTATAAAAGGACGCGCCAACAAAGTGAATTTTAGGTTAAGTATGGGCGGTTTGTTTACGTTTATGCTCCATTCAAAATGGATACGATATAGGTATACTAACGTACATGTCCATTGTGCATACACATCATATTACACCACAGCTCAACTAATCAGATAAAAAACAGAGGAAAACAGAGGCATTCAATGACACTAATTTTTGTCAAATTCTGTCCAACTAGTCTACTTTATTATGTTTTTGTTTTGTTAACAATATAAATATTAATTTTAAACCAACTGATTATGTTTGACTTTAGCTTTTTAACTGAACCTGTTGTAATTCTAATTTTGATTATTTAAATCATCTCATATTTGAATTTGACATCACTAGTGATAAACTAGTGATGTCAAATTCAAATATGAGATGATTTAAATAATTAAAATTATTAATTATTGTTTATTTAATTATGCCAGTTTATTGTTTTAATTGTATTTATATGACGTAGCCTCTTTACAGCTGAACATTTTATCAACTATGTACCTACGAGTACTTACTACTTTTTGTGTGAAAATGTATGTATCTATTATTTATTATTTAGTCATAAGAATTAATTTAAACTTATTAATATCTAGACATAGGCAATCATGTAATTTTTGACATAACTAAGTGCTCCTTGTGTTCCTATGGTTGAAATAAATGAAATGAAAATGAAATGAAATCCAAATCAATACCTGATGCGCTGCGCTAGATAATCACCAGCTCTAGCCCATGGCTTCGACCATCCTCAACCTCAACAGCCTGTATTGGTCCACTGCTGGACGCAGGCCTCCCCTGATAAGCACCTGATTGGCGTTTATCGGTCTGCATGCTGTTTGGGGATCGCAGTTCGTTGATAGAATAGTTTTGCAGGGGGCGCTGCTGCCCGCCCCCCGGTATTCCTCAGTCGGTTCTTACGACACCCACGGGAAGAGATGGGGTGGTGCAAATTGTAAGCCAGCACCACACAGCTAGAAGGCTTCTCAAATGCGAAAGTTTGTATGGATGGATGTTTGTTACCTCTTCAAGCCAAAACTACGAAACGGATCCGGCTGAAATGCACACAGGTAACTCTAATCCCGGAATCAAATATACGCTATTTTTTAACCCATAAATCAGTTCCCCTAGGAAAAAAATCACCTTCAAATGTTTCCATAGAAACAACGCATGCGAAGCCTAGACCCTAGTATTATATCCACATCCATCCACAGCCTGTATCGGTCCACTGCTGGACGCAGGCCTCCCCCTGATAAACGCCTTTTTGGTGTTTAACTCATGGGGGGGTAGTGCCCATAATCCCCACGCTGGGCATGCGGGTTGGGGATCGCGGTTTGGTGGAAGATTTGTTCTGCAGGGGGCGCTGCTGCCCGCCCCCCAGAAGATATCCCTTAGTCGCCTCTTACGACACCCACGGGAAGAATTGGGGTGGTGCAAATTCTATGCCGCCGGCATCACACGGCATAGTATTATACACTCACCTTTTCCTAAAAGCAGCGACCCTTCTATTCCTGAAATCGATGAGTTCCTCCCTGGCGCGCGCCGACAGTTTCTCAAACTTAGCGCATGCGTTCGCCTGGGCTTGTTCTGCCTGCAAATAATCATTTAGGTTTTATTAAACTTTACTCTATTTCATGTTTAATTATTAATTTTTCATATTTTATTATAATATTTTCCTAAATGCAACCGAAATTTTTTTCTAGACCACTCTAATACTACCGTACTACGAGACTTTTAGCGATACCAGTTTTCGCTAGGTTTGTATGGTGAGCGACAGAATTAGCGATACATTTATTGAATTCTAAGTCATCATAGTGAAGGTAGGTGAATAACCTCTTTTGCCACGTTATTTAGCTCTGACTCTGATTCTGTTAGTAACGAGACGTAATCGTGTCTTCTCCGTTTAGTATGGCGTTTTTAACTGGCATTTAACATTGAATAACTTACGATTCGGACATATTTTAAATCGCCAAAATGAAGGTACATACGAAAATTGAGCCTTTTATCTCTCGATTCCTCGATGGACTACTTTTTTATGTAAAGTGACTGGACTATTGTTTTAGGCCGTATAGCTGGAAACTTATAAGCGCTTACCGGCGCTCGACAGCGCTGGTCCGTTCTACACAAAGGAAGCTGGTTGTCGTAGTTGTTTATTAATTTTAGATGGCAGCGCCCAGCGCTGACCAGCGCGTGTTGAAGCTTGTCGGCACTTGTCGGCACCGTTCAGTGCTTATCGGCGCGCGTTCATATATTTTCCTGCGCGGCTTACCAGCGCTGTCAAGCGCCGGTAAGCGCTATAGCTTATGAAAAGGTGTGATGTTCACAATAAAAATACAAGAAACAAGAACAAATTACACATCCCATCATATAGATTACGAAAGGTAGGCAAATCATTTGTGGGCAATTGCGTAAGATTCTATAATAAGCTTCCATCTGAAGCAACTGAACTCCCTATTCGTAAATTTAAACTGTACATAAAACGAAATCTTAACAAGAAAGCCTATTACTCCGTAGATGACTACGTCAATGATGTTAATGCTTGGCCGGATGTCGCCCAGTTCCACACAGACAATAGTATGTAAGACCAGTTAGACTAAGTTATCCTAAGATTGTATTAGTTGATAAGCGACAAACTTGCTAGTGGTTTCTTTTTCACTTCTTCCGCTAGTGGACAAAAAATTGAAGTGAATCAGAGTCAATTGCACCTTATTTCTTGTTTGATAGTAATAACTATTTATCAAGCTGTTTATATAGTAAAAATTTGACTTGTCTAAGTACTTATTTTGTAAGTCTAAAGAAATAAACGATTTGACTTTGACTTTGACTTTGACTTTATAAGTTTCCAGCTTTCTTTTTGTATACGGACTTACTTCATTAGTAAACATAAGCGTGCCATACTTCATCAGAACACAAGCGTGCCTTACCTCTTGTACTTCCAACGGCTGCATGCGGCAGAGAAAGTGTTAAACGATCACAATGCGTACGAATATACATAGACACAGATCATCATCAGTTTATAATAGTCCACTGCTGGACACTTACCTCTTGTACTTCCAACGGCTGCATGCGGCAGAGAAAGTGTTAAACGATCACAATGCGTACGAATATACATAGACACAGATCATCATCAGTTTATAATAGTCCACTGCTGGACACAGGCCTTCCATAATAAATAAATAAAAAATGTTGGACAATTCACACAGAACTATCTAGCCCCAAGCTAAGCAGAGCTTGTGTTATGGGTACTAGATAACTGATATACATATAAAAAATCATGAAAATCGGACCTCGGAGGTTACAAACCTAAAAATAATATTTTTGTTTTGAAAAACTATAAACCGACATTATTTTTTAAAGTTTTATCATGGATTTTCATGGATCCCATGGGCACTGACTTTCGTGAGACGTTGGGAATATTTTTCGTGTGACGTCGGGAATGAGCACGTCTCACGTGAGATATTGGGTACGATCTGGGTACTCATTAAAATACCCAGAACATACAACGTACGTAACGTTCTGTGTTAATTTGTCTCGAGGCGGGAATCGAACCCTGCAACGTCCTGCATCGCCGCCATCATTTATTTTTCCGTGAGCGAATTCCAAAAGGCTTTGTTTTTTATTCTATATTAAAGCAAGTAATTTTAAGAATTATTTACTATTAATTATTGATATTTGGACATTTAAATTGTATTTTATTATTATTATTATTATTTTATTATACTTAATTTATACAATGTAGTTTTTTGATTTCTTTAGAATTAATTATTGACATTGTGAGTTATTGGGATTTTACTGTGTAACTAATATAGATTTAAGTATTATTAGGATAAGTTATTGACATTGAGACCCTTAAAGGATTTTTTTATTTTGCAATTAATATTAATGTTGACAAAAATGACATAAGTATTTAGGATTATTTTAATTATTATATAATTTGAATATAGAGACAAGAATAGATTAAAACGGTACTATATTGGGTATGCCCGTAAGGATAGAGGTACATTTTTATAAATAAATAAATAAATCATCGGTCGGTCGTTAAGATATTTACCGCATGGACATCTTTGTTCTTAGCTCGAGCTCGCTCCAGGTTCCTGTTAGCAGCTTCGTAGGCAGCTAGGCATCTAAGAATATGAAATGAGTTACGTTAATTTTGTTTATATAAAGGTGCTGTGTGATTACGCAAAAACTACCCATCATATGATTACATTAATGATGTTAATGCTTGGCCGGATGTCGCCCAGTTCCACACCGACAATAGTATGTAAGAACATAAATTAGTTATGTTAGACTTAGATATGCAAAGAATTGTATTAGTTGATAAGCGATAAACTTGCTAGTCTTATCTTTTTTACTTCTTCCGCTAGTGGACAAAAATTAAAGTGAATTAGAGCTCGGAGTCTCTTTGAAGGATAGGTTTCGTAACGAATACATCCGACAGAGAACCAAAGTTATCGACCTAGCTCATAGAATTAGCAAGCTGAAGTGGCAGTGGGCCGGTCATATCTCGCGAAGAACTGACAACCGATGGGATAAACGAGTTCTTGAGTGGAGACCGCGACTCGGCAAACGTAGTGTAGGGCGCCCTCCGGCCAGGTGGGATGACGATCTGCGAAAGACTGCAGGCAGATGCTGGATGCGTCAAGCTGAAGACAGGACGCTATGGCGCTCATTAGGGGAGGCCTATGTCCAGCAGTGGACTAATATAGGCTGATGATGATGATAATGAGAGCCAATTGCACCTTATTTCTTATTTGATAATAATAACTATTTATCAAGCTGTTTATATAGTAAAAATTTGACTTGTCTGAGTGCTTATTTTGTAAGTCTAAAGAAATAAACGATTTGACTCTAACTCATATAATTGACATTTTAGAGCCATTTTAATGATAAGAGTCCGTTCAAAAAGAGAAGAGTCGTGTCGTTACGGTGAACGAACACTTTTAGCCGTACTGCAATGACAGAGCAGTGTTGACAACGCAACAAAAGTTGTCAAATTGGCACACGAGCGCCCTCACTTGCCACGACTCTTCTCTTTTTGAACAAACTCTAATGGACATTTGAGAGTTATTTTAATGATAATGCTGTGTGTATAATTAATATAAATAATATAATATAAAATAAATAAAAATAAATAAATAGTACTAGACAACTATTTATTGATTTATACTTATTTATTTTACTTTGAGCATAGTGCGTCCCTCCATAAAAATGGCAAATTACGAATCCCATGTTTTCAAATGTCTATGTCCATCAGTGAACTAACATAGGCTGATGATGATTTATTTATTTCAACTCACCTAAGTCTCCGTACCAACACGGCCTTGGCCGCGTGCGCGTCCCGCATATAGTACCGCAGTGTGTCTGCCAGCTTTAGATCTTGATCCGACGCCATGCGACCTTCGATCTTCTGTAATAGCATTAAAGGTCATTTTAAACTGCAGTTAGTGCTACTGTTTTATTATAAAAACTATCGTAGTTTGACGAATTCATTACGGATGTAAGCGGGTTAACTACGATTCTTGTTTGTGTTGGAAGAACACCAACGTTTCATCCCTTAACGAGGGACATCTTCAGGGCGAGTGCGGTTCTAGACGCGCGCGTTTCGCATCCCTTCGAGCACTTCGATCAACACAAATAAGGTTCGTAGTTAACCCGCTTACATCCTAAATGAATTAATGCTACTGGATAATTTTACTTAGCAACTCACTTCAGTGTATGTATGCATGAATAAAGATTTCTTTCTTTCTTCCTTCCTGAGTCAATTGCACCTTATTTCTTGTTTGATAGTAATAACTATTTATCAAGCTGTTTATATAGTAAAAATTTGACTTGTCTAAGTACTTATTTTGTGAGTCTAAAGAAATAAACGATTTGACTCTGACTCGACTCTGTAATAGCATTAAAGGTTATTTTAAACTGTAGTTAGTGCGACGTTAATGCTACTGGATAATTCTACTTAGCAACTCACTTCAGTGTATGTATGTATGTTAATAGTGTATTTTAACTATGAATAAAGATTTCTTTCTTTCTTCCTTCCTGAGTCAATTGCACCTTATTTCTTGATTGATAGTAATAACTATTTATCAAGCTGTTTATATAGTAAAAATTTGACTTGTCTAAGTACTTATTTTGTAAGTCTAAAGAAATAAACGATTTGACTCTGACTCTGTAATAGCATTATTGGTCATTTTAAACTGAAGTTCGTGCGACGTTAATGCTACTGGATAATTCTACTTAGCAACTCACTTCAGTGTATGTATGTGTGTTAATAGTTTATTTTAACTATGAATAAAGATTTCTTTCTTTCTTCCTTCCTGAGTCAATTGCACCTTATTTCTTGATTGATAGTAATAACTATTTATCAAGCTGTTTATATAGTAAAAATTTGACTTGTCTAAGTACTTATTTTGTAAGTCTAAAGAAATAAACGATTTGACTCTGACTCTGTAATAGCATTAAGGGTCATTTTAAACTGAAGTTCGTGCGACGTTAATGCTACTGGATAATTCTACTTAGCAACTCACTTCAGTGTATGTATGTATGTATGTTAATAGTTTATTTTAAGATATGTTTAAGGTCCTCCTGTCACTGACTATATGCCCTTGTTTCCATAATATAATGTAGGTATTTGATATGTATATATAATATATGTATATATAATATATGAATTTATAATATATGTATAGGTGTAGGTATGTATTGTATTTTTGTTAGTATGTATAAAGTATTTATTTTTAAGTATTACCATAATTATTACATGCACACAGACCCCATGTATATTCGATGTCTCTGTCCATACCAGGTTGTCTGGCAGAGATCGCTCTTGAGCGATAAGACCGCCAATTGTCACTTAGTTTTAATTATTTTATTTGTAAATTGTTTCTTAGTTTAAAGTGTGCAATAAAGTGTTTTCTATCTATCTATCTATGAAAGGATAATACTACTAAGCAACTCACTTCAGTGCATGTATGTTAATAGTGTATTGCTATGAATAAAGATTTCTTTCTTTCTTTCTTACCCTGCATTTATCAAAGGTATCGGATGCTTTAGTAAGGAACCTCTCCGTGGTCGGTTGTTCCCTCGTAGCGAGCTGTGTGATGCAAGAAGACAGCTTTATGTGTGCGTCTGCTACCTCTGCGGAAGGAAATACTGGTCGCTAAAGTTATTTACAACGGGATATTTACCATGATTAGAATTTTGAGCATTCCAATAAAGAATCGGGCAATAGGGTATATGCATGGATTTTTTTATTTTTTTAATCGATTATTTAGGTTAATACATTAACGAAAAAAAATATAACATCCAAAAAAAATTAAATTAATGAGGTAAAAAACTAAAAGTAAAACTACACTCAGTTTCGGGTGATAAAAACGCTGCCATGTTAGCCATTGCATTTTATGACGTCACGGATCATCGAGTTCCAAGTAAACTCTAAGTCAAACTTCATGCCCATACAAAAATGTTCAAAATGTAGTGTATTGTATTATGTATATCAAATATCTAGTACCCATAACACAAGCTCTGCTTAGCTTGGGGCTAGATAATGCTATGTGAATTGTCCAGCATTCTTTATTTAAAACATTTATTTATTTGAAAGCAATGTCAACTAACGAAACGAACCAATAGCGTACCGCGCATAGCGGCGCCTGACCCGTGCCCCACCGCATACATGACACGAACTATAGTTATAGTAAGTTCATAGTTCATCTATACTATTTTTTATTTTTTTATTTAGTTTATTAGGTACACAAATCACATCACAAGCAATAATATAATAACACAAAATAATTAATGAAATATGATCTGGCTTGAAACATAACTTATGTGCACTCAACAAATAATAGTGATATTTTGAGTAGTAGTTATACATCATAAAATTTTAAAGAAGTTATTCAATATAAAATTTAAAGAAGTTGTACTTAATTCCATTTTAAACAGTCACTAATATTATATACTTATAGGAAAGATTTATTTGTTTATTGGTTTGTTTGTTTTTAGTTTCAAAGCCTATTCAGCTTTGAAACTACTGAACCGATTGAAAAAAACCTTTTATCATTAAGAAGCTTATTTTTCAGGGAGTGACATAGGCTATATTTTATCTCGGAATTCCCACGGAACGGAACTATGCGGATGAAAGCGCGAGACGCTGCTAGTCTTCTATATATATAAAAATAAATCCCCATTGACCCCGTCAGAATTTTTCTTGTGGGGTTTCCTGAAGTCACATGTCTATGCCAATAAACCGCAATCGACTTATGCCCTGAAATTGAAGGTAACACAGGCCATCGCCAGATTCAGCCAGATTTATGCAGCAGAATCATAGAAAATTGGACCTCAAGGATCCGTGCCACTGTTCGAAGGCACGGCGGACATTTAAACGATGTCATATTTCATATCTGTATATATAAAAATGAAACCCGTTTTTCGTTGTCACGACATAACATGAAAACGGCTTGACCGATTTGGCTGTTTTTTTTTAAATGTTCGTTGAAGTTCAAGGATGGTTTTTACGGCAAGAAAACACCTATAAACGTTTCCATAGTAACAACGCGTGCGAAGCCGCGGTAAACAGCTAGTATCATATATTTTAAATAAAAAAAAGTTACGTTTATATCTCACTCACAGCATGTTTTATTCAATATCAATATCGGCTTGTCCTTGTTAAAAGACCCTTTATAATAAAAAAAAACGATTCATGTAGTGTGTTGTATTAAGTATATCAGTTATCTTATCTAGTACCCATAACACAAGTACTGCTTAGCTTGGGGCTAGATAATGCTGTGTGAATTGTCAAAAAAAAAAATATTTAGTGTAGATAGCGTGGATTAGTTTATTACTTTGGGGTATTACGTTACTATAAGCCAAACAAAACTAACCTTTATGTTTAGAAGTCATACGATCCACTTTAGCCACAGCCTCCTTCAGATGGGAGTAGTAATCCTGTAGAAACGTCGTCTCCTGCTCGAAGAAATCGTTGACGTCTCTCACTGTAGCGCCGAGGTAGATCTCATCGGTTGTCGTTGTCATTGAACGCATCTGTAATAAAAAAAATGACAATGCACTCTAGGTACAATGCACGCTGTAGGTACAATGCACTCTTAACCCATTATGAGCTAGAGGTGCCGTACGGCATCGCCTTAGCGTAGTTTGGATTTTCACGTCTATTTTGTTATTTGTGCAATTTAGGTAACCGACCCATTGCTTTTTTAATGCTAGACAGATTATTTTTTTGGAATTCAACTGAAATTAGCAACATATCGTCAAATAATTATTAGCTTGAACGATTCAAATTTCAGGGTGAAAAAATTTGCGGCGAAATGGACGTGCGCTTCAAGTAATTAATTCATATTTATTTATTTTATTGTTTCACATGGTAGTTATTTGTGTAATAATATTCTCATTAGATGCAACAATTGTTATTTGAATAAAAACGCGTGATTTTTTTTTCGGATTCCGTGAAATATAGCTTAAAACTATGATGGTGCCAAACGGCATCGCTAGACCAATATCTTGTCTTTTCAAAATGTATTGCAGTAGTTCCCAAGATACGTATAGATAAATCATCGAGCTAGATTTTGATACAAATTTTGTATTTCTTTTCGACATAGGGATTGTACGCTTCAGGAAGCATTAGCAGCTCTCGAAGATGATGAAAGTTTGGAACGTTTGTCGGTGTTTATTGTATCCCCTGACCCAACAATCCTTCCCGGCGTAGACTGCAGATGAGGAAGTCTTGTCAATAACCTCACTGGTCGACAACTTAATGCTGATTGTGAAGTAGTATTGGCTCCAAGATCTTCACAGCAAGACCGCATAACAGCAGAGGACATTGAATATCCAGCAGAGTCA
This sequence comes from Eupithecia tripunctaria, assembly GCA_955876795.1. NCBI lineage: Eukaryota > Metazoa > Arthropoda > Insecta > Lepidoptera > Geometridae > Eupithecia > Eupithecia tripunctaria. The sequence continues at coordinate 6,769,056 of OY041627.1, forward strand.
TTGCCCTCGTCCAGCGTCATAAATATCCGTGGTCGTGGTCAAACTCGTCGACGTCGTACTCGTGGTAGTCGCCGTGGTGATCGCAGTTTTTGAATCATCTGTTGGTACCTACTACGCAGGATGGAAAACACCGTAGATGTGTCCTAGGGTCATGCAAGAGGCAAACCAAAACGGAGTGCCATAGGTGTGGTGTTGGCCCATGTGTTGCTTGCAACTACCAATTCCAAACATAAGTAGATAGAAGTATTAAAAAAAACATTGCTTTTTCGTAATTTTTGTGTTTTGTTGATAGAACATTTCTAATAATAATCTTTTAAAACCTTTTGTGTTGCGAGACCTGATTTTGCTAAGAAAAGTAAAAGAACACACAAGTGGCTAGCGATGCCATATGGCATCAGCCATTTTTTCAAAAACTAAAAGATATATTTTTTTATTTTTTACTATTTTATGTTTAGGGGGTCCATATTTATATCATATGTAAAGCGCACTAATAAAAACGACCATAAATTAATTCAGCCCATAATGGGTTAAGAAGGCTACGAACCCCTCCCAAATCTCAGCGGCCGGCCCGAGTGAATTTGTTGTTGTTTGACGTAGAATCGCATCGTGTTGGCCATTCCGCGGCATTCGCCTTATTTTGGAATTGTGCTCCCTATGTCACATTGCCCCCCGCGTTTGAGTGAGCGGTTGCAGAAATTTGAAGGAATTTCTCAATTTTTTATATTTTTTCGTACTTTGCAATTCATTTTGAATAAACGACTGATTTCATAAATATTTTTGTTTATTTCTAATGGTGAATATATTTAGGATGTTTGCAGTGTGACAGATTTTCGAATAAAGGTGTCAAACATGCATAAAAAATAGCTTGAAAATGACTCGATTTGGTGGTCAAAATATGGCAAATTAGTTTCACTCTCATTCAACTATCAAAATGTTTTTTAAAAAACGAAAACACTACAAACATAGCTATTTGTCATCCGATTATGTATGGAAAATTTCAATACGATCGGAAACGTAGTTTCCAAATGAAGCGGGAAGTACGTTTGTATGGGGGCTAAGGTATCCGTTCTGTTCTTAACTGTAATAAAATGGTAAAATTAGTTTTTTTAATTAAATTAGTATTTTGTGTATGCTGCTATAATTTGGCTATAAAATTACTACGTTATTACACATTGTTCCTATTATCAAATCATACACTAGTAACAAAGATGACACACTGTTACTGAAAATGTTATGGTCGTTATGTGTGCGAACTGTTTCCAGGCTTAGCAACTAAAACCCGTCACATTCCCAATGTTCCATAAAGGTTACGACACAGCTGTGACTTGTTACTGCTTTGACGATTTCGTGACCAGATATAAGGCTATCTGGGATTTATAACATAAACAAAAAAAAATCATCCGCCATTTTGTCTTCAACACTGTCAATCTAAACTCAACCTTACCAGTCCCCCAATAAGGTCTATCTTCCTTACTCACTTGCATTTATAACGCTAAAACATCAGCCATTTTATCTTCAACACTGTCAATCTAAACTCAACCTTACCAGTCCCCCAATAAGGCTATCTTCCTTACTCACTTGTATTTATAACGCTAAAACATCTTGTCCGCCATCTTGTCTTCAACACTGTCAATCTAAACTCAACCTTACCAGTCCCCCAATAAGGTCCATCTTCCTTACTCACTTGCATTTATAACGCTAAAACATCCACCATTTTATCTTTAACACTGTCCATCTAAACTCAACCTTACCAGTCCCCAATAAGGTCTATCTTCCTTACTCACTTGTATTTATAACGCTAAAATATCTTGTCCACCATTTTATCTTCAACACTGTCAACCTAAACTCAACCTTACTTGTCCCCAATAAGGTCTATCTTCCTTACTGACGTGCATTTATAACGCTAAAACATCAGCCATTTATCTTCAACACTGTCAATCTAAACTCAACCTTACCAGTCCCCCAATTAGGTCCATCTTCCCTCTCGGCTTGGCTGCCAGGTCCTGCTGGTACTCCAGGAAGACGCGTAAGTGCGTGTCGTGCCTGAACACAGGGTGCGTGGAGAGACGTTGTAAGAATACCTCGTGCATTGCTACAGTCTTCTTGAAAGTTGCTAGGTATTCGCTGGGGAAGGAAAGATCACACTAATATAATGAATGCGAAAGTTTGTATGGATGTATGGATGGATGGATGGATGCATGTTTGTTACCTCTTCACGCCAAAACTACTGAACGGATCTGGCTGAAATTTTGCACACAGGTAATTCTATACCCCAGAATCAAACTTTTATCTCGTAAATCAGTTTCTGCGGGATAAAATTCACCTTTAAACTTTTCCATAAATCCAACGCGTGCGAAGGCGCGGGGCGCAGCTAGTTTGTTAATATACGACTGAAGCTCAACCACAACAGCCTGTATTGGTCCACTGCTGGACGCAGGCCTTCTCATGATAAGCGCGTTGGCGTTTATCTCGTGGGGGGTAATGCCCATAATCCCCACGCTGGGCAACTTATCCGGTTTCAATTTTTATAGTTTTTTCTTGTATTTTCATGGATCCCATTGTTAGAACTGAATCAATCAGCTTTCATATAAAAAAGACTCATGAAAATCGGAACACCCAGTCAAAATCTCTGAGGTAACAAATATAAAAAAAATATACAGTTGAATTGAGAACCTCCTCCTTATTTTGAAGTCGGTTAAAAGTATGATCTGAGTCACTTCTTACTCGTGGTGCAGTTCAGCTAGTCCTATTCTGCATCACGTAGACCCAAGTTAAGCAGAGTTTGTGCTTGTTTATACTCACTCTTCCAACTCCTCTTTCATCTTCAGGAACTCTTCTCTCGTCAGCGCTCCCTCGCCTTCCCCGAGCCGTTGTAACTTCTCCCTGGACGCGTCGAAGTCAGGTCGGGGCGGTGCGGGCGGTATCTGAGATATGAATACTAATTTAGAGATAAACTAATCTCTATCTATCTCATTTATACAGGGAATTGAGCTACAGATTCCCAATTATAGAGGTAAACATCGAATAAATCCTAGAATTCAAATCTTATTTAATCAGGTTCGAAAAATCCTATTCATAGAGGTAATTCACTGAAAAAGTACCGGGATAGACAGATAGACATTTTATTGGTAAAAAAGCAAATTTACAGGTCATACAATAGTCATAATAAAACAATAAGTAAAATTAAATTAAAGTACTTAATATACAATAATAATTTACTTATGAATATAATATAAAAAATAGTAATAAATTATACATAATGTAAACAATAAATTCATGATAATAGTTTAGTTAAATGTCAAATGATTAAGAATTTAAATTATAGCGTAACTGTCCAGAAGATCCTCAACCTTATAGAACGCCCTTGTCGCCAAATATTCTATACTCTGAATTATGACGAATATTATATGTAGGTATGTATGTGGTAAACATTAAAAAGGTATTTAAAGAAGTGCTGAAATTAGGTTAAGCAACAACGAGGTGGTTGTTCCACCGGTTCTAAGGTTCTAAGCCATTTGACATGATACTTAGCTGTTCTATCTGGATGTGATGACTAATTCATCGGACTGTGATGGTTGTTCCATCGGACTGTTGTTCATTGAGCTATGATGGCTGTTCCACCTGTGCTCTGGTTCAGCGAGCTATGATGGCTGTTCCACCTGTGCTCTGGTTCAGTGAGCTATGATGGCTGTTCCACCTGTGCTCTGGTTACTGATTCTTACTGTTATGGGGATAATTCCCCTTATGGCCTCCATCCTCCCCTATAGCCATCCCGTTCCTCACACTTTATCTCTGATCTACTTGTCCGCAGACAGACCAACGAATTGGTATACACACAACAATTATAATCTGAAACTGCTTCTAATATCGGTGGCAAAAGATCTCAATTGCATACAATGTAACTCAAAGTCACTCACCGATGTGTCTCGCTTGCTGTCTCGTAACAGAATGAATCGTCGGCCGTTCATCGCCGAAGGACCGCGCTGTGCGCGCGCCCGCTTCGCCTCGACCGGTTATGGCCAGTCCGCTAAAATCTTTATCAACCTACCTACAACCTAGGTAGGTACCTACTCAAAATATTTCTTCGCCTTCGCGACATTCCCCCCCTTCAAGGAAGAATGAGAAATAAAGATATTAATATCAATACTATTTATCAAACAAGGATTTGTATGTCGATCACTTAATCTGCCTTTGAACATTAACTGAATTTACTGGTGAAACAATTAATAAGTAAGTGGTCCACTCCTTGACCTTTTCTCTGACTTTAACCGCTGAAGCCCGAGCTGAAGTATGAGGCCAATCAGGCCTCATACTGATTTCTACTGTATCAGTTTTTGATTCTGGTTGCACCGCAGCATGATGTACTGACTTTATTCTATGTTCCTCAGAACCTTTAGCTCTGATCAGTGGAACTGGGTCTACATTTGAAACTACACTTTGCTCTTTGTTCAATTAATGCGCTTTACGCCAGGTGCTACAGAAGACCTGCGCTCTTCATTTTACTCTTCATCATTCTTTTTCTCTTCTTTGAGTGGCAGTCTTTTGGTCTCATACTTTATTTTATAACTGTGTATTTTCTTCTATTTATCATTATACTTTCTTGTTTTATGAGCCAATAAAAAATATATTTTACCTATTATCATTTGGGACTCAATCTGTTTAAGTAGATCTGTGTCTCTTTCAATGTCTCTTGCAACTTTTACCTCCCAATCCAAAATGTTTTCTAGTTCTGCTATTCGTCCAACCCTCCAGTGCGCCCTATTTGCCTCTGATTTTATCTGTAGATAAACCTTTCTTGTATTGATTAGTTACCATCAATCTATTCTGCAAAATCATCGACACGCAGATAATCTTGACGAGTAAACACGTACCTACTCCAGCTCAGCAACTACCGTCGCTCGTCGTAAGCGGTTGTGATCATAGCTTCAAGCTCTTTTATTTTCGTACACAACTGATTGTGTGTGTCCAATACTCTCTTCATAGTATACACCATTCCGGTCCAAACCTCCATTCAGTCCATACCATGGAGCTAATTCTAGTATACATTTCAGCGTCAATTGCTTTCTATGTGTAGCTGTAAGTTTGAATTATTTGACGTTATCCGATACAATCAACCATGGCAATTTGTTACTGCTACATAGTTCTTATGGAAAGAAAACATTCTCCGACATATAGTTCTTTTACTACTCTCTCTATGTGGCAAACCTAGCGTTGCTTCTGAGTAGTTAACTTAGCATATTTGATTCTAATTTCATTTCATTCTTCGACAATATCTATAGTAATAGTATTCGTAAGACCCTCCTCAACCAAGGAGTTAGTCTAAAAATGTTGATGTTTGGACGCTGCAAGATTTTTGACAGAAACTCAACCTGAATTTTAACTTTAATATTTTGACTGCCCTGGGCGCTCACGATACAAGTTCGCTGCAAAGCAACGCAGCGTCGCATACCTTTACCAGTCTATTTATCTGCCTTGGTACTCAATCTATACCAGACAGATATTGTTTTGTTGGTAGGTTATTTGTAGTGACTTAAATCTGTTTCATTTTAGAAATCATTATTCGCGGCACAAATGGCAGAATTACTTTACACCGTCTCAAAACTAGATTGCTATTAGTCAAAGCAATAGTGATTTTATTTAACCGGCACGGGCGTTTAGTCACGAAGGCTCGATCGGCCCATGCATCATACAGTTGTCTTTACAAAAATAGTAACTCTGTGGGTTACTATACAAAAACTGTGACATAATTTATCAAACTACATCACAATAGAACTGAACTACCAGCAATTCTCGTCTACGAGCCGGAACGTTATTTTAGTCCCTTAAGGGCACTAATGTAGACTTGCCAATAACAAAATTAACATTAATATTAGCGTGTAAAGAACTGAGCTTATTAACAACTACAGCGTACACTTGCATTGAAGAGTCTGTACAATGCACTTACAATTAAAACTTATACACACCTTAATAACTTCATTATTATTTTAGCTTCTGTCTCTGTTGCATGGCATTTTTCATAATTTGTACACCGTAATCGGTAAAACATGTTGATACTTGCATACCTGTTTATAAAATCTTATATCTACACATGTTTAAGCAAATAAATGATCTTTATCTTTATCTTTATCTTTATCTTTATCTTTATCTTTATCTTTATCTTTATCTTTATCTTTATCTTTATCTTTATCTTTATCTTTATCTTTATCTTTATCTTTATCTTTATCTTTATCTTTATCTTTATCTTTATCTTTATCTTTATCTTTATCTTTATCTTTATCTTTATCTTTATCTTTATCTTTATCTTTATCTTTATCTTTATCTTTATCTTTATCTTTATCTTTATCTTTATCTTTATCTTTATCTTTATCTTTATCTTTATCTTTATCTTTATCTTTATCTTTATCTTTATCTTTATCTTTATCTTTATCTTTATCTTTATCTTTATCTTTATCTTTATCTTTATCTTTATCTTTATCTTTATCTTTATCTTTATCTTTATCTTTATCTTTATCTTTATCTTTATCTTTATCTTTATCTTTATCTTTATCTTTATCTTTATCTTTATCTTTATCTTTATCTTTATCTTTATCTTTATCTTTATCTTTATCTTTATCTTTATCTTTATCTTTATCTTTATCTTTATCATTATTTAAGAGCGGCCAACCCGTCTTACTTTTCATACAAACGCTCTTACGTGATTATGGCGTTGTAATACATCTTTCTTTGAAACTTTTAACTAAAAGGTATATTATATTATATACATAAATTGTATAAGTAAACACAATATTTAGATAGAAACCTTGCAAATCTAATGGAGATTCTAAACGACACAAAGTTTCATTTCACACAAACTTGTAAGGCTTACTAAAAAACTCTTATTTCCCTGTTGCAAGTTTCATGAAATTTCTAAACACTGTTTTTCCTAGGGCCGATTACCTGCGAGTGAACTGCGAAACTAACCAAATGCCGACGAGGGATCAAGCGATTCCTCTCTCTTGTCGCTTTGCCTCTTTCTTTTACATTGCGCTGGTTGAAACAACAAGCTTTTCAATCACGCTCTCGTTGACGATAATAGGACCGGGAAGGGCCCTTAAGTTTTGTGGATGATAGCAATAATTACATTTTAACAACTTTCGTTATTTAATTTTACATCTTTACGAACGCAAGCAGTTCCTTCTGTATGCTTTTGTGGGGTAGTCGGATTGGATACGGATTTTAGGATCCCTTTCCATTGAATGTATTACATCATTCAGGATGTACTTCGTAGATAGTTAATACGCCAGTGTACTAAACTAATTACGACTCTATAATGCCACTGATTTTGCCTGACCAAACAAAAAATAATGAATACCCTTTCCCTCGAGAAAAACGAAGATAAATAATAGTCAATTCATTACTATCAATCTAATCACTGCCTGATTCATTATTTCTGCATATTACAATCTACTCGTAAAAGGCATTCAATTCATTCATTTCAGGTGGTGATTTCGCACCAAAAAGTTAATACTTATACTTATAGGTCTATTTAATCAGTAATGAACAAGCATCTTTAGGCTATAGTTATGGCTATAGGTATTTGACTCGGCAATGCTCGAACGCTAACAGCCGTAACTGAGAAATCGTAATCTTTCTCAGATCTTATTTACTATGACTAAGCAAGGTTTTTAAACAGCGTGGTGTTTATAGCCATATTCATAATTATGCTAACTCTCTGTTTTAGCTGACTTCATTTACCATCCTGTGCAATTTTTTTTTAGGACAAAATATGGCCTGGTTATACGCACCATATTCAGAGCAATACTAACACTTGCGATTATTTCTACAGGTGCTTACCCTGTGACCACAGATATCCGAAACTAAGATTGTGCCTGTGACCTTCTTGAAAGCAGTTAAAGCAACGGTTTCCTAGTTGAGCTTTCCTGTTGTGAACATTTTTGTACCTTGTATTTGGCATTAAAATAATCTTGCCTACAACATATACATTTCTCGTAAATTTCCTCTTAGGTGGCTCTTCTGAACTTCCTGAGACATCGTTTTGTCTTTTCTTTGATTGTGTTTTACTGAATTGTCTGTTATCATTTTTGTGTTTGTCTTTTCTATTATTATTATTTATACGTGGCCTATTGTTCGTTATTTCTACAGCTTTTATATGTAATGCTCCTATCGTTATTTTTTCTGTGATGTCTTTCTCTTCTATATTTGCCGGTTCTGTAATCTTTACACCTATTGTGTCTGTCTTTAGTCTATTTGAGGTCTCTATAGCAGATATTATGTATTCTAGATATTTTCTGATACCGTCTACTTTTCTTCTTCGTCTATCATCTTCATTCTTACTTCTTAGATTAGATATTTAGAGAATTTCTCCATTGTCATCAGTCCGAGATGCTCGTGATTTACGTCTTCGCCTAGGGAGCTCAATACGAGTAGGTGTCTCTCTATTCCATTAAGTACATATCTGCATTATTTTATTTGATTTTTATTGACTGGTTTTATCCTGTATAATGCCACATAATGTGCGTCAATAATTGCCGCAGGTTTACCGAACTTTTCCTTTAGAGTTTGGACAGCTATGCTATTATTTGTGTTAGTTGTGTCTTATCTTATCCTTCTATTTCATTGATACTTCTACCGTCAGTATTTGATGACAATTGGTCCTAAATATGGTACCTGTCACTTGAGAATGTCACCATCAAAAGTAAATTCCATTCTTGTCAATTTACCAGAAATATTAAGATTTCCGCCATTTATCGTGGCTGCACTACGTTTTTCATCATTGCGCTATATACAAATATCTAATTATATTCCCAAATCTTCAGCCTGAATTTGTATAAACGTGTACTCGGTTATCTTAGCAGTGTCAGTTTCTGTAGCTTATTTACAATAGATGTGGATTTTTACCACAAACCTCTGAGTAGCACTCTTAAGTTTAGCTCCGTGGTACTCTAACTCTCTTTAGTTACCTTCACCATCAGATATTTGCTTAAGGGCACACTGGGCAGAGTTTATGCACGATTGTACTGATTCGTACAATAATTTCAAACGGGTTAGGACGATACTTATTTTGTTTATTTTAAGTACAGTTCCTCATTTGAACTGACCATGAGCGAAAGATCTTGTCCTTATGTAAAATCTACAACAACATTGTAATTTATTTAGCAACTTACTTGTATTAAGTTCTTGCCTACCTATGTTTCTTAGGTACTATAGGTAGCAATTACGAGCTATTCTCAATATCTCACACGCGGTTTTTCCCAACGTCTCATGTGAGACGCCGCCTCTTCCCAACGTCTCATCTTTTTGCATTAGGGCTGTATTTGAAGCTTTATTTTTATTTCAAGGTTGCAAGATTTTTATTTGTGACTTGCTATCTACTGTCTACGTGGGTACCAAGGAATTTAGTAGGTACATATCAACGTAAGTTTCTACTAAAACCTCTCGACATTAGGTTTATTTAGAAGGTAATTAGTGACTTTTTAACCTACTGCAACCCTTTTTAGTTGTATGTCCAGCAGTGGACTAAGGTCCCCTTTCACCTGCTGTAGCCGTAAGGCACTTAATGCAAATTGACTCTCACGATCAATAAATAACACAGCATTTTTTAACAAACAGACTTTACCTGAATTTACAAAAAAATACGTTACTTTGTCATGTATTAATATACAATGCCCGAACTTGTTTGGTAGGCCTATTATATTGTATTTGTAACACATTAGGTACAGGTCAGTCACATTAGGTGTAGGTCTTTTAATAAACTCAAAGTGTCATACAGTGTAAGAACACCCTAGATACCTACTGCGGGTCTAGTGCATAGGTAGATTTATTATCTTGCTCAAAGGTTGCCTGGAACAAATAAGGCCGCCCATTGCGCCAACGGCCTCAGTCTTTGTTTTAATTCTTTATGAGTGTGCCATAAGCAATTTACTTCAAAATTGCACTTTAAAATCGTTATTTATCTCAGAATCTGTGAAATCTACTACCTTCATATTTAATGAAATGTTACTTCGATATTTTATCTTGAATTGCGTGTTTTAAAAACACGATTGGTGAAAGTTTTCTCAATAGTTAATTATTAGGAAAAATATATGTTTTTCACACATTTTGCTATTTATCTCAGGAACAGCACACATTTCTTCTTCGGTTTTTGTTTTGCTAAAAAACCTAGTCTTATTTCTTTAGTTGTGTCTTTTAATTTTTCGATTGGTTGCTTCATCAACCCGTAATTAAGTAAAAACAGTTTTGGCAAATAGTAAATTCGGTGCACGTATGCTCTGCACTTCTCACTCACAAGAAAACCATATCTTGTGATCTTGCTCGATATCCATCTCGTAGCGGCGTTATTGCACACTCTTAACTACCATAAGTTGTTCCTGTTGGTATTGTTTTGTACAGTTAATGTGCATAATCCTCCTTGCGAAGTCTATGAGGAAATTGTGAAAATGATCCTTAATGGGCGAATCGACACTACATCTAAATAAAAACCAACTTTTACGCCCGGGCAAAGTGTAAAATCTACACAATTCCTTTAGTGCAAGAAAGCAACGGTCATGCAGCATAATATCCTACTAATATGGTAGGTACCTGGTCTACCAAACGGTAGTAAAATGCTTGAAAATTTGGTCTACTTCGCAAATTTGCAGATAAGCAAAGTCGTAAAATATTCTACGATCTAATTATAGAATTTTACTAAGTTACTCCGTCGAACCGGGCGAACACCTTTAGTAAAACTACCCACATGACATTTTACGAAATCATGTACGGACATTGAATTACTACTACTAGCGTACTAGTGTATCTATTATAAATTTATAACTCACTGTGTTCCGATTCTTTTAGACTGTAAGGTTTGAGATAATATATCCCAGCATCTCCACCATGTCGCCAAATACCTCTATACTCTGAATTATGACGAATATTATATGTAGGTATGTATGTGGTAAACATTAAAAAGGTATTTAAAGAAGTGCTGAAATTAGGTTAAGCAACAACGAGGTGGTTGTTCCACCGGTTCTAAGGTTCTAAGCCATTTGACATGATACTTAGCTGTTCTATCTGGATGTGATGACTAATTCATCGGACTGTGATGGTTGTTCCATCGGACTGTTGTTCATTGAGCTATGATGGCTGTTCCACCTGTGCTCTGGTTCAGCGAGCTATGATGGCTGTTCCACCTGTGCTCTGGTTCAGTGAGCTATGATGGCTGTTCCACCTGTGCTCTGGTTACTGATTCTTACTGTTATGGGGATAATTCCCCTTATGGCCTCCATCCTCCCCTATAGCCATCCCGTTCCTCACACTTTATCTCTGATCTACTTGTCCGCAGACAGACCAACGAATTGGTATACACACAACAATTATAATCTGAAACTGCTTCTAATATCGGTGGCAAAAGATCTCAATTGCATACAATGTAACTCAAAGTCACTCACCGATGTGTCTCGCTTGCTGTCTCGTAACAGAATGAATCGTCGGCCGTTCATCGCCGAAGGACCGCGCTGTGCGCGCGCCCGCTTCGCCTCGACCGGTTATGGCCAGTCCGCTAAAATCTTTATCAACCTACCTACAACCTAGGTAGGTACCTACTCAAAATATTTCTTCGCCTTCGCGACAGCCCTCTCGATGAGCCTCCTTGCGTTGGGACCTCATTGCAACTCTCAATAATAGAGGTTTCTCACTTATCCAGGTTCCACTTAACTAGGTTTCACTGTATTTACAATTGAAGGAATTGAGCTAACCGCAGAATGTTGCAACCAATCTACAGATAGCTCAAGTTGACGCACGTAATGGTGGGACCAGCTACCTACAACAAACTCCTGGTGAAGGTTAAAGACGCACCGAGTCTTGAAAATTTTAAGAAAATACTAAATAACTAGCTCGTAGAGAAGACGTTTTATACCTACATTTAATTTTTTAATTCTGAATAATTGCTAATAATCGTGCAGCCACACAAACTCCTCATGCTGTCTCTGAACTCTGGTAGAGTTGTCTTGGTGTAAACCATGAACGATACTGATTAATACCTATTACAAGTAATTTGTAATCCCCTGCCGCGTACTTACAATATACCCCGCGTAGTCTTAATTCACCTCATATAGATCGTGCAGCCACACAAACTCCTCATGCTGTCTCTGAACTCTGGTAGAGTTGTCTTGGTGTGAACCGTGAACGATACTAATTAGTATTACTCGTAGTTTGTAATCCCCTGCCGCGTACTTACAATATACCCCGCGTAGTCTTCATTCTCTTCATATCGATCGTGCAGCCACACAAACTCCTCATGCTGTCTCTGAACTCTGGTAGAGTTGTCTTGGTGTGAACCGTGAACGATACTAATTAGTATTACTCGTAGTTTGTAATCCCCTGCCGCGTACTTACAATATACCCCGCGTAGTCTTCATTCTCTTCATATCGATCGTGCAGCCACACAAACTCCTCATGCTGTCTCTGAACTCTGGTAGAGTTGTCTTGGTGTGAACCGTGAACGATACTAATTAGTATTACTCGTAGTTTGTAATCCCCTGCCGCGTACTTACAATATACCCCGCGTAGTCTTCATTCTCTTCATATCGATCGTGCAGCCACACAAACTCCTCATGCTGTCTCTGAACTCTGGTAGAGTTGTCTTGGTGTGAACCGTGAACGATACTAATTAGTATTACTCGTAGTTTGTCATCCCCTGCCGCGTACTTACAATATACCCCGCGTAGTCTTCATTTTCTTCATATCGATCGTGCAGCCACACAAACTCCTCGTGCTGTCTCTGAACTCTGGTAGAGTTGTCGTGGTGTGAACCATGAACGATACTGATTAAGACCTATTAAACGTAGTTTGTAATTCTCTGCCGCGTACTTACAATATACCCCGCGTAGTCTTCATTTTCTTCATATCGATCGTGCAGCCACACAAACTCCTCATGCTGTCTCACCACGGTGAACTCTGCGTTGCGGAACTCTGGTAGAGTTGTCTTGGTGTGGACAGTGAATTTTACTTTCTCTTTCTCGCTGAGAGCGTCGGAGATGTCCACCTGAAATGTTATCATTTTTTATTGATTATGGTTGGACATTTGGCCACTTTAAGAACGTGAAGATGTGGCCTAAAATTGAGCACGCTTTTTTAGAAGGAACCTACGTACACTGGATTAAATTTCTAAAAAAAAACTAGCTGCGCCCCGCGCTTTTGCACGCGTTGTTCCTATGGAAACGTTCAAAGGTGATTTCTATCCACAGCAACTGATTTATGGGATTAAAAGCCTGTGTCTGATTCCAAGATTATTATTACCTGTATGCAAAATTTCCGCCCAATCTGTCCAGTAGTTTTGGCGTAAAGAGATAACAAACATCCATACATACAAACTTTCGCATTCATAATATTAGTGTGATGTGATATTTTTTATTAATTAACTGGCAGCACCACCCGCGAAGTTCCCGTTCCCGTGGGAATTCCGGGATAAAATATAGCCTAGTGGAACTCCCTGAAAAGTATGCTTTTTAATGATGAAACATTTTTTTAACTGGTCCAGTAGTTTCGGAGCCTATTCAAACAATAAAATCTTCCCTTTGTATAATGTTAGCATAGATATCAACTATCAAGTACCCATATCAGCTCTGCTTAGCTTGGGGTAAGATAATGCTGTGTGAATAGGGTATATGCATGTGATTTCAAAATGGCTAAAAAAATATATACGTATTCTCTATTGATATAGAAACATATCTACATATTTATTTTTGCATTTTGAGATGTTTTTATTGTAGAATTTAACCATTGAAAAATTGATATTTTAAATCTCAATCGCAAAATTTCAAAACGCTACGCCATTGACTAGAGCGGACGTGACATCACTGTACACATTTCTTCTTTTTTTATTCTGCTTGCTGCACCTTGATTTGACACTATTCTGCCCACTTGACATTTCGTATTGTCGATTATTTTCAGTTTTTTCGGAAAACCTCTTTCCTGAGATGATCACTACCGAGGTCGTCACCAATGGTTTTAATCGAGTGTGTACGTCGACGTCACATAAACATGGCGCCAATATGGCAGCGTTTTTATCACCCGAAAATGATTATAGTTTTGATTTGTTTTTTTTACTTGTTAATGTGAAATTCAGTGAGCGTCTTATCATTCCTCGGTTAAATAATGACCTGAAGAATCGATTAAAACAATAAAAAAATCGATGCATATACCCTATTATCCAGCATTAGATAAATAGATAATACTTTACTGACACTTACTTTACTGATACTTTTTTGACGACCTCTGTGGCGCGGTGGGCAAAGGTCCGCCTGCGACGCAGGCGGTTGCGGGTTCGATTCCCGCCTCGGGACAAATATTTGTACGATCTGCAGATATTTGCTCAGGGCGATCAGTTGGGTTACATGTCAGTTCATAATGAATGGCTAGTCTTGTGAAGTCTATACCGTGTCCATTTTGAATGAAGCATAAACGTAAACAAACCGCCCATACTTAACCTAAAATTCACTTTGTTGGCGCGTCCTTTTATACGTAATTAACATTACTTGTCGATTTTAGATCCTCCCTTCAATAAAAATTGCTTACAATTATATCTGAAAATCGACGCCAAGCAAGTGAGATTTTGTTATTTGTGTCGTATTTTGTTAACTAACATGCTTTATTCAAAATGGATAAACCATAGAGTACATCATCATCATAGTCCGTACTCAAAGTCTCAATGTCAACGGTAACTGACTGATTACGAGTACGAGTCTGTTATGAAGTGGAGATAATTGATGTAATTGCAATGACCTTGCATATTTAGTGCTTATCTATGTTTAAATATGAAATACCTATTGTGCTTTGCTACAATTGTTTGGTGCAGCCATAGATATAAATCGTTAGATACGCCCCGACCACCAACAACTGTAGCAATGTACACAAACAAAACAAGCGTACTGAGAAAATAGTGTCATCTCTGTTTCTCACACGTTAGGTGCAAACACAAATTTCTCTTTCGTGCACTCGCCATTTAAATTTGTTATTGTAGTCATTTTTGACAATGCGGACGATAAAATAAAAGTTATTTCATTAACTCGCAATACCTACGAGTGAAATGTTACACCTCTGGCTTTTTGTGTTTCTTGAATTTTTGTTGCACTTTCGAAAGGCACACGTCATTTTGTATCACTATAATACTGCTCGCAAACATCCTTAGTGAAGGACACAGTGTTAGACGGACATGTAGTGACATGTCCGTCTAACACTGTGCGTAGATGTACACTGAGTGCAGGTTTAAGCAGGCGTAAGGTTCGACTTGGACACAAAACGGCGCGGTCTCACTGAGGTAAGGGCATATCTAACGATTTATATCTTTGGGTGCAGCCCTTTTACTGACTGGCCTTTTCTAAGTGTACATTTATAGTGCATATTTATGTTTTTTTTTTTATTTGATTTGTATTGATCCAGTTACGTAAATTTGTGGTGTTCTATTTCCCAACATCACATTTATCTTAGAAATACAAAAGTTTAGATGGATTGATGGATGAACGTTTTAGGCGTAAACTACACTGTGTACCGGCTCTGTTGTCTGACTGTCAGTTGCGGTGTATGGTACTAGAGGTCATATATAAAAATCATTCGGTCACGGCATCACACGTGAACAGCCAGACCAATACTACAACTTTTTTTTTCTGCTGTCTATTATTGTCAGGTGAAGGTCCTACGTATAAAAAAAGGAATTAAGAAAGTTGCGCGGAACATTAAAAAAACATAAATTTAAGATGCGGTGCGCAGCTAGTCTATACAAATATTATGAAGCGGAAAGATTTTATTGCTTGTTTGTATTGAATAGGCTCCCAATATAACTTTGAAAATAAGAAGACAAAAGTGGAAATGGTCAGGACACCTGATCAGAGGAAAAGACAAATGGAGTAAACTAACAACACAATGGTACCCAAGGGATGGAAAAAGAAAGTACCTAGACCACAGAGAAGGTGGGATGACGACATTAGACATGTCGCAGGAATCACATGGGGTAGAGTGGCCATAGAAAGACCAGAATGGAGAAGATTGGAGGAGGCCTTTGCCACCTGGCAAACGGACATACAAAAATGGAACAAAAGAGATATATATGAACTACAAAGAAATAGTGTCTTGTCCGGTTAAAGGCTTATTATATTATATTATATATATTGAATAGGCTCCCAAACTACAGGACTGATTTGACTGAGCTTACTTTTCAGGGAGTGACATAGGCTATATTTTATCCCTGAATTCCCTCGGAATGGGAACTAAGCAGAGAGGTGTAGAGAGCAGTAGAGGTGCTATACAATAATCACTATTACCAGATAAACTTCAGATATAGGAAAAAATAACAATAGTCATAGAATTAGACCTATAACTCACCAAAAGGCTGTTATCAGCTAATGACACATTATCATTGGGTTTCTTATCAATCTTTATGTCGCTGGCACCAGAGGGTGGAGACTGTGCTGGGGCTGATAGAGGGTCATGGGTGGTTTCCTCCACGCAGTCCTGGAAAATATACGACATTCATAATAAGCTAGTGTTCTAAGATATTCTAATAAGTCTGAGGTGAGTTAACTCAAGATTGCTATAGAAGTTTGCAGTTAACTCAATTCTTTCAATAGGAAATACAACAATACAATTCAAAATATAAAGTATTTTGAATTGTATTGTTGTACACCAACAAAACTACAGTACAAAAGAAATTACAGAAAACAAAAGTACAATAAGTGGAAACAATATTGAAAATAGCAATATTTATTTCTTCAAAATAAAACAGAAGGTTCCTAAGAACAAAACCTTCTAACTACAAAAGAAACGGTATTGCTGTCTCATAGAAATAAGATGAAAAAAGTAAAAAGCCAGGGTGGTCTCAAAAACAGGATTTTTGAGACTCACCCTGGCTTTTTAATTGCTTCTGTTGGTATGGACGTTTGACTAAGTACATTGTTTTAATAATAACCAACAACAGGAACAGTGTTATTACCTTTTCAACCGGGAACTAACAGGAAATATCGGCTAATAAACACAAGATATGATAAAAATCGCAGGTAAGAGCTAGGTCCACGTCATAACGGGAAATGGGTAGAAAACGGTTTATTCGAAGCGGAACCGAACGAAAATGGTTTCATACGTTATTTATCGTCAGTTCCATGACTCAGAGTTCATAGAAATCTTTTTAAATGCAAAGATTCTTCGAAATTATCATCGAGATACGCCCCCGGCGCTGAAGCTATTAGAAAGCGTTTTAGCAGGGGGAAAACACAGGTTTCGCAGAAATCTTACCATCATTTTGATGAGTACACAGATATCTCTGAGTTAATACGATGAACACCACCCTCAGGGATATAATTAGGGTAAAAACAACAGATAAATCCTAACAAGAACTCCACGCAAAGCAATATTGCAAACCAAAAAGCAAACAACAATGAATGAGTGAATGTAGCTGTCATTTTATGTCAAATTGACAGTTTCTAAAATGTCATGCTGAAAAGTACTGCCAGCTCGAGAAGTAAAAAGGCTTATGGTAGAAATCTGTCTCATTTCAGAATGTTTTAGCGAGCAATAACCTCTAGTTAGACATTAGTAGCTAGGCATAGTAGTATTCTAAAAATAAATAGGTATGTCCAGTCCAGCCAATAAAATATACAATCCGTGGTAAATAAAATAGGATCTATGGAAAACGCGAATATGCGAATCGCCACGTTTCCTGAGGTAATTATACGAGTTGGTTGGTGTAACATCGTGACTGGAGGTTTTATTTGATAAGGCAAGGCAGGAAGCTTTTTTTTATGACAGCGGCACCAATGCAATACATACATGCATTTTATATTTTTGTTTGACGCTATAAAATTGTATGATCAATTTAAAATTGATCTACGTTCTGCATGAATATACCACTAATTATAGACCATGCTATAACCAACTCTTGCTCTAATTTAAGGCAAAAAATTAGTCTGCTAGTATTATTGCTTCACAAAATGTTTATATCATTAATCAAAAACTACCAAAACATAAGTATACCTAGCACGAAACAGTCCATCCACAAGGCATAGTTAAAACAGGGTGTGTGTTTATTCTTATGACAAAGGCCTGAATATTTTTTTGTTTCAGAATATCGATCAGATATATCGCGGGCCTCTCCCGTTTATAGTTACCTACATAGAATCATAGGAAAATTACACTCAAAATTGAAAAGTTTGATGCATGTGGAACAAGAGATTAGTAGAGTCAAATTTATTTTATTTTGTAAGTAGGTAGGTAACAGAAAATATTAAAACTGCGTTTTTACAGGAACAATTTATAAATTATACCGTTACCCCAGTACTTATCATATTTCCAATTCATTTGGTTCCTTCATTAATATCTTTTATTTCGGACGGCAAATAGTTAGTTAATTAGATGGTTAGGAGAAGTCACAGAATTGTTTCTGTTTAGTCAATACTTAACAAATAAAGTGCAACAAGAATAAAAAATCGAAATCAAATTAATAATCTAATATTTTTTAAAATGTTTGAATCGGTATTAAATGAAAACGGGTCTTTTCCCGTTTTCACAACAAATAAACGCAAGAACACATACAATTAAAATACATTTAAATAAACAAATGCCTCTCTATTCATGAATTCAGAACAAAGATAAAGATAATTTTCAACGCCAATTTCTTGAGGTAAGGGTAAAAATTGTAGGTACATTATAGTGGTAAAAAATGCAATAAACTATACCTACTGAAAATAGGAAACCCCGTTTTTTTTGTGTCTTGGACGTGTGATTTTTGTAATTTTGCTAGGCATGTTTTCTGTCAACGCGCTCAAATGACTCTAATTTAAATGCTTTCCATACATGCCACAAAGGAAATCTTTTGATACAGACTAATTCAGAGCGCGCATTCTGAATCTATGGGGGCGATTTTTTTAAGCTATTGCATAGCTTCTATCGCGGGCCTTGAGCGCGGGGACCGAATTCAGAAATTCCGTAACGAAAAAACCTTGACGTTTGTCTCTTTAGTTCAGCAACTCGCCTCTAGATGGCATTGCAATAGCTTTACCGCGGCAGTCCCCGAGTGCCACACGTCTTTTTTTATTGGTAGAAATTGTTTTATTGATGCTGCAACATTCAATTTGTAGAAACAAGTGGTAGATTCTTGAAAGTAAAATCGATTCTGAAATAATTGAAATGGATCTGCGAAACTTTGTTTTTTAATTTGTTTTTACACAATTTACGCCTATTTTTATCGAAATGGGCACTCAAAAGCCTGGAGAATGGGCGAATTCGCTTATTGCCAGATTTGAAGAGCAGGTTAGTCGCTATAATTGGGAAAATAAATTATTGAAGTGCAGACCCACCCATCCTGTTTTTAATATAAACAAAAACCAATAATTTGGAATTCTGGGAGTTCTATTTCATGATATACCTATGTAAAGAAAATTCGTAAGTAAAAACATTCCGGTTTCTGCTATTTTATTGAATCCTAAATCTTCCCAGTCGTTTATATCGCAAACGTCCACGCAAAAACTAATTTCGGGAATTTTTGTCTTTCAGCTGTAATTTTGTTTAATATTTACTGAGTGTCTCGCATAGATATTCTTTTACTTTTATCACATGTAGGAAAATATTTTTAAGGCTTCCTATTTGGCTATTTATTTCAACTTTAAATGCACAAAGTCATTTTTTATTTATTTCAATGCATTGTGATTGTGACCAATCAGAAAACTTTCTTGCAGTGGTGGGTTGTTGCCTGGATTAGCATTCTGCATGTTTCAGTTTCTATAACTATTCTTTGTCAAAAATTTGGTAAAATTTTCGCCTTATAATTGTATTGTTGTTTAAACAAATATTATATTGCATCATAAAAATTT
This sequence comes from Eupithecia tripunctaria, assembly GCA_955876795.1. NCBI lineage: Eukaryota > Metazoa > Arthropoda > Insecta > Lepidoptera > Geometridae > Eupithecia > Eupithecia tripunctaria. The sequence goes on from OY041627.1 coordinate 6,788,891, forward strand.
ATTCATTTTATCTAATAAAAAAAATCTCTAGACAAGCAGAAAAAAATTAAGATTAAAATTATACATAAATAAATGAAAATATAGTTTTATTAAATATGTACCTAACTATTTAATTTTGCCCATTAATTAAATATTGCTTGTGATTCACTATGTTGACTACATACTCTATACTATACTAAGCATAATCAAAATCAAGTAAACAAATATTGAAAGTCCACAGTTAATTATTTAGCTTGTTATTTACTATAATAACTAGAGTCTGATCAAAAAGGGAAGAGTCGTGGGAATTGAGGGCGCTCATGGTGTGGCAATTGACAACTTTTGTTGCATTGACAACACCACTATGTAATTGCAGTACAACTAAAAGTCTTAGGCCCATATTATGAAAGGTTGCTCAGTCATCATTCTATGCTTGAGCAACGCTTTTCTATGGCATAAACATCACTCATGAATAGCTCTATGACTAAGCAAGCTTTCATAATACGGGCCTAATTCTATGGCATAAACGTCACTCAAGAATAGCTCTATGACTAAGCAAGCTTTCATAATACGGGCCTAATTCTATGGCATAAACGTCACTCAAGAATAGCTCTATGACTAAGCAAGCTTTCATAATACGGGCCTAATTCTATGGCGTAAATGTCACTCAAGAATAGCTCTATGACCAAGCAAGCTTTCATAATACGGGCCTTAATTCACCATAATGTCACTTATCTTCAGATACAGACTCTACTCTATTGTATTTAAAGTCATACCTTTAGTAAACAATGTAAATTTTTGGACTAATATAAATAAATCACACTAATATTATAAATGTGAAAGTTTGTATGGAGGTATGTATGTATGGATGGATGGATGGATTTGTTACCTCTTCACGCCAAAACTAAACTAAATGGATCAGGCTGAAATTTTGCATATAGGTCATCCTAATCCTGGAATCAAACAAAGGCTACTTTGCAAATTTTGCTCAAATTTTGCTCAAATTTTGCTACAACAATTACAATTACAATAGTAGCATAGCATATGATATTAATATATCTAAATGTCCGCAGCTTCCATACAAGACTGGAGCACAGAACCTGCATTCCCGCATCAATGAAGAGCAATGCAAGGCTTGCTTGGTGCAGATCAGCCGCCACCGATTCTCACTTGTGATCGGGGGGCTGACTAAGTTACTGCAGCGGATCAATGAATTGGTATGGACTTTGGGCTGAGCTGTGTGGTGCTGGCTTAGAATTTGCACCACCACTGTCGTAAGACGCGACTAAGGGATATTCACCGGCCTCTGCAGAACAATTCTACCACCGAACTGTGATCCCCGTTCCGCATGCCCAGCGTAAGGATTATGGGCAGTTGCCCCCATGAGATACGCCAATAAGGCGCTCTTCAGGGGGACGCTTGTGTCCAGCAGTGGACCAATACAGGCTGTTGAGGCAGGCTAGTGCTGCTATATTTCTTGTCACAATGATTTAGCTGTAGTCTACTTAATTAACTTTATGTACCGTATAAAGTAAATAACTATGGATGACTTGTGTGACGTAATCATCTTCTGGACCCCATACATATCAGAATCAGAGTCAAATCGTTTTGTTCTTTAGACTTACAAAATAAGCACTTCAACAAGTAAATTTTTACTATACAGGGTGGGGCAAATTTGGGGCCAAAAATTTGCCCCATCCTGTACGAGCTACCGTTTCTTTTGTAGTTGGAAGGTTTTGTACCATGGATCCTTACTTAGTTTTACTTTTTGTTTTTACATCAATAATTAAAAAATTTTTGGCTGTTACTTTTTTTTCGCTTATGTCTTAACCTAAATAATCGATTTAATAAAACCATGCATATCTATTGACGAAACCTATCATCCCAAAGTACCAACCAACCGTCCCAACCGGGTACAACCGTCCCCTCACCGAGGCAGCACCTTACCTAAATAATCAATTAAAAAAAACCATGCATATACCCTATTGATGAAACCAACCATCCCACAGTACCAACCAACCGTCCTAACCGTTTACAACCGTCCCCTCACCGAGGCAGCACCTTAACCTAAATAATCGATTAAAAAAAACTATGCAAATACCCTATTGATGAAACCAACCATCCCACAGTACCAACCAACCGTCCTAACCGGGTACAACCGTCCCCTCACCGAGGCAGCACCTTAACCTAAATAATCAAAAAAACCATGCATATACCCTATTGATGAAACCAACCATCCCACAGTACCAACCAACCGTCCTAACCGGGTACAACCGTCCCCTCACCGAGGCAGCACCTTAACCTAAATAATCGATTAAAAAAACCATGCATATACCCTATTGATGAAACCTATCATCCCACAGTACCAACCAACCGTCCCAACCGGGTACAACCGTCCCCTCACCGAGGCAGCACCTTACCTAAATAATCGATTAAAAAAAACCATGCATATACCCTATTGATGAAACCAACCATCCCACAGTACCAACCAACCGTCCCAACCGGGTACAACCGTCCCCTCACCGAGGCAGAGAAAAGCTACCATGACAGTTTGGTGATAGTGCTGCATACATTGGAGATATGTCTCAGTTCGCAGCCCAAAGACACCGCCAAGTACGAAGAGGCTATGAATGTGAAGATATTGCTGAGAGAGGTCTGCCAGTTTATTGGTAAGTGTTACACGCACAGCTGTGTCGTGCTTGGAATTTGCACCATCCAACTCTTCCCGTGAGTGTCGTCTGCGACTAAGGGATATCCACCGAGGGCGAGCAGCAGCGCCCCCCGTAATAAAATTCTGCCAACGAACTGCGATCCTCAACCCGCATGCCCAACGTGGGGATCCTCCCATGAGATGAACGCCAATAAGGCGCTTAGGGTAGGCCTACGTCCAGTAGTGGACCAATACCGATGCGTCAAGCTGAAGACAGGGCGCTATATCGCTCATTAGGGGAGGCCTATGTACTTAATAACAACCTGTATACGAAATTTCAGCCCGTTCCGCTTACACGTACACACCTTTGTCCCGAGGCGGTTATTGAACCCGTAACCTCCTGTGCAGGCGAACCTTCGCCCACCGCGCCACAGAAGAAGTCAAATGATTGTATGATCTGCAGAATCATCTAAATGTTCGAATTCGAACTCGAATTCAGTCGTGACCGAGCTTACTTCGAACGTCATTACCAACTCGTCACTGAGGTATCAGGGACTGATTTGGTTACCCTTTGAAGGGGTTTTCGATTGGGTTTTTCGATGAGGTTGTTTAAAAACCCTACCCGTTGGGGTTACCCTTTTCATGTGTTACCCGCTCGTAAGGGTAACCCTACCAAAACCCATTCGACTGGGTTACCCTATTGAGGGGTAACCCTTTTCAATACGGGTTTCGATCGTTTTGATAACCCCACCGTTTGGGGTTTTGTAACACACGGTAACCATGTATTGTAGAGAATTGTAATATGATCTCTTTTCCATTTGCGTAAGGTTGAAAATAATAAAATTAGTTCGAATTGCAATGAATCATTGCATTCATTGCATGTTACGCCGTTTCGTTAGGTACCTACCTAGCTACAAGCTGCTGGGTATACTAATTCGAAATAAGGAAATGTGCATTTACGGATAAGGCCCCGGTGACGATCGCTCGCAACTTCAATTCGAGGTGCGTACAAAATCCGCTCCGAATATCGATATCTCAGACTAGCTGATGCAGGCGCGCGCGGGGTGCGGGACGCGTTACTACGATACGTGAAGTGAAGGGAACGAAGACAACCATAGTGCCATCTTGTGCGTGTGAGTAGGTGTAGGTAGCTAAGTATGGGCGGTTTGTTTACGTTTATGCTTCATTCAAAATGGACACGGTATATGTATCTATACAGCTGCCATTGATAACAATTTGAAGGCGGTAGCTTAGCTACCTATTTCTTTAAGCATGTGTAATAAATGGACGCCCCCTAAAACATTCTGCAAAATAATTTAGCATGTTTTGAACTTTGAACCGACTTCATTATGTATTCTAAGTCTCGTGGGCTCGAACGAACGAAATCATACCTCTGTACTACTATCCCTGATAGAAGATCACATGCAAAAAAATGAGTTGAGGTAGGTACCTAAACTCATTTTTTTGCACGTGATCTTATCGAGAGTAGTTACTCTGGCGACATCTAGGTACCTAATTAGTTTGAAATTTTACAAACCTACCTATGTTTTAAGGCGCACATAGCAATTCTTCGAGAATCAAACATAGAGGGGACCACCTCAGACGAAATAGATTTTTAATGTCGTCTGAGGGGACCAACTCAAAATTGTTGTCAAAAAGTCGTGATTTTTCAAAAATATTATGTTGCTTTCGGGATAAATACTAATCCGTCGTCAAAAAATATTTAATGGTACCTACCACCTCGGGATCATTCTGTTAACCATGGACGGAGATAGGTATCAAGTAACATACCTACGTAGGTACTGTAGGTAGGTAGTACCTACTAAAATAGCACAGACTAATTAAGAACCTCCTCCATTTTTTAAGTCGGTTGAAATAGTTTGCGGCTGTGATTTATCTTTTGTCATATAGCTGCAAATTATGCCAACAGATCCCAATAACATAAATTAAAATTCACGTACTTGGAGACGAGATAAAGGTAACAGAAAGTAGGTACCCACCTACTTTTTCCATGTTTAAAAATCGTCAACAAGTAATTCAATTTTAGGTAGGTAAAGTAGGTACCTACCTACCTACTACGGGTTTCTTTATTATTTGTGCGGGTATTTAAAATTCTAATACTCATAATGTTTGCTCACTAAATATTAATCTGTGGTAACACGTGACGACTTTCTTTTTTAATCTTTATTTAACGAGCTTAATCACATTACTAGGTAGGTATAAGAGCTAACAGTGCAACTTTATTGAAAACTTGTAATATTTGTCAGCAATCATTTTTTATTACCTATATGTACGTAAATACGTTACGTAGGTTAGGTAGGTAAAAAAAATCTAAAAATATATAATGTTGGAGAATTCCCACAGAATTATCTAAGCCCCAAGCTAAGCAAACTGGTACTAGATATTATGTTACTGATATATACGTAATAAAATACACTACATATTATAGATATTTTTACTTTACATAGAACATATCCAGAACACCCTGAACAAATATCTACAGATCGTACATTACATACATTTGTCCCTTGCGGGAATCGAACCCACAACCACACGCTTACTCATCCATCACATTAAATAGTACAACTATTACATGTCTGCCGTCCGATCACTAGAAGGTCGTTAAGTGATAAAACCAAATTTGTGGGTATGAGCCAAAACGTGGGAAATGCTGTCCCTGGAAATTGGGAAGACATACAGATTTCTTTGTTAGACCAAATTATCCATCAACATTTAAGCTACTATTTTATTAAATATTTTGTTTAAAAAGTTAAAAGTTTATTTTTCAATTTAAGATTTTGTGTTTTAGTTGAGCTTACCAGCTTTAAAATGTGACCATCTAAAATGCAAAAAAACGGCTTGCTGAAGCGCAACCGTATTTAAGAGTTGTAACAAACTGTAACTGCGATAATATTTTATAACGAGTAACAGTTACATGCATATTCAAAACTAAATAACGGCTAAGTTACTTACCCGTGTTCTTGAGTAGTAAGTGAATTGAAATGTAACTAACCTCAACTCTGAAAATGGCGTCATCGGACTTTAGTTGTTTATATTGTTGTTCTGAGATGCTAAAATTAAAGTATTTTCGAAACAAAAACATAGTAGTTGGATAAACAATCCAAGCTAACTGTTTTTTAGTGCTGAAAATACTGATCTGAAGTATATTGATATAATTACAAATAAGCAGTTTAGTCTAAATTTTCCTAAAATGAATAAGCTTGTTTAAGAAGGAAATAAGGGTCAATTAAAATAATATAATTTAACAATTTAGTTAAAATTGCCTTCTTACTGTTTACGTCATTATGTAATCAATGTATAAAGAGAAAAGTACAACTATTCTAAAAAAAATCTTTATGATTACCTTATTTATTATGAAAAAGATCTGGGTTAATAATCTTACCACAAAAAATCTACTTAATTACTTTTACATTACTAGCTGCGCCCCACGGCTTCCCACGCGTTTCCTATGGAAATGTTAAAAAGGAGATTTATACCACGTTAACTGACTTATGGGATAAAAAGTAGCCCATGTTTGATTCCAGGATTATAATTATCTGTTTGCAAAATTTCAGCCAGATCCGTCCAGTAGATTTGGCGTGAAGAAGTAACAACCATCCATGCATCTATCCATACAACCATACAAACTTTCGCCTTTATAATATTAGTGTGATGTGATAGTGTGATATTAGTGTGATACTTAAAAGACGTAGTTTACAACAGTTTACAAGAAAAGTGTAAACCTTTATTAACCATTATTATCTATGATATGACTTTATTATCAATTATTCGTTTATATTATTCGTTTTATAACAATTAATTAAAATTGAATTGTTTACTCAGACTAGATTCAATCTACTCTTTCATTTTTAGTTACATTCAGGCATCTCATGCCAGAATTGCATTTTGTGTGGTGCGCTTAGGTATATCTTTTAACGCATTGATAATTGCAAATGTTATTGCCTTCTCTATAACTTTTGGTGCACATTTAAATTCAGGATTCAAAACATCTTTATAATCATCAATCACTCGTACTTCAGTTATCGAGAGCATATCGTGGTTATTTCTCTGGAAACAGACTTGTGTTATGTCTTTCAGGTCTTTTACACTTACAGCCGGTTTCTCGAACGCTAATCACATCCCAAATCAGTTGACAAGGTATAACTTGTCACTTAAATAAAATCAGGTTGCACGAACGCTGATTAAACAAAACAGCAAAATCTCATATAAGTTGTTCAAAAACAAATTACCTAATCAACATTCTCTCTGTAGTTGGTACTTCATGATATAAATCTCTATTGTGCTGGAATGGACGGCTTGTCTCCAGATAATTCTGTTTGTGGTTATTTTCACCACGTCGTAATACTTGCGACCCCCCTTGAGCTGATCAGTCCATCTGCTTAGAGATCTATCGCGATATCGCTTGCCCTCCACGTTGCCAACAATGACCAGCTTTTTGAGGTTCTTGTTGCCGAGCCTTGCAATATGACCGAAGTAGGAGAGTATACGGCGGTGACAAATCGTGGATAGCCTGTCCTTCACTTTCAGTTGCGTAACGATCGACATATTGGTTGGTGCGTTTCGCCGTCCAAAGAATCCTTCTTCTCTCTAGATAAGATGGTCCATGTCTCTACTCCGTATAAGAATATAGGGAAGATCAGAGCACGAACTAAGAGCGCATCTTTGTCTTGCACGAGATACTTCAGTTCTTCCAGATGCCATTAAACCGACTCATTCCGTCCCTTCCCATAACCATGGGCCGTTTGATCTCTGGCACACAGCTACCATCATTGCAGATGTAAGAGCCGAGAAATGAAGTTGTCTACCACTTCGATGCCGCGGCAGCTATGTATTTGGGCCTGAGAGGACTAGAGGAAAAACCTTTTGGAGGCATAGTTTTTATATCCACTCTAGCTAGATTAGAAGCGGGACACACAGTGAAATCCTGAAAGTCGTACAGTTTGCCTTTCCTTTTCATGGCCAGCTCTACCCGATGATAAAATCAATCGTAGCTCATGAAGCTGTGACCAGACTCAAAAAACTGAAGAGTTATTGTTTCGGTTGCTATCAAGTCACTGTTAATCAAATATAATAATTAAATAAAACAATAGCCAGTTCTTATTTTGGGCACAACAGTTATCCATCCAAATATGTAGTTATACTCTTCACCTCGCGGAATTGAATAATGAATATGATAATAACCACACAAGGATTTTTTCATGTGTCGTGAGGGTCACGAACTACGAATACTTTGCTATTAGAACACCCAGACCCAGAAGAAATATTTGCATCAAATATTTCTACCGCTGCGCCGCGGGATCGAACCCGCCACTTTGTTTCTCAGCTGGTTATTCGTTTACTGAGTCACAGTGGTAGTCTAATAATAGGGAATAAATATTAACTTGTAATATTATTTTTAACAGTGTGATAAAAACAATAACTTGAGTATTACAAAAACTTCGCTTTTGAACTAATTTCTGGCCGGAATTCGCACTAATCGTATGTATGTCCTGCCTCCGTGACGTCCTAGCGACGTGTTATGTTATATTGTTCTGTGGCGACGAGTGTGCAGGAGTAAGGGGCTTGCAGAAAGCTTCGCAGTTAACCTTTTCCTAGCGTTGCATTGTCATTATACTGTTTTTTAGTTTTGTTTTTATTCATGTGAATGTATTAGTTTCACAGCTAAAAAACGGTCACCGTCTTTTAGTACTGTAAGTGTTTCAATCATACATTGGTTTTGCAATGACTAGCCAGCTAAGTATATCTAGCGCTTTTTTAGTGTAGGAGTGGTTAGAAAACTGTTTTTTAGACATCGTAAGCACAAGAGTGGCATGCAGTACTAAAATATACTAAAACACATGTAAAGTCAGCTAACGGTTTATTTTTATTGTCATTACAAGTAACCGTTTTATAAGCTGGTATAAAACGGACAAAATTAGGCTTCAATACGTTGCTAAGCTGGTTTAATCGTGTTTTAGTATTGTAAAGTGAGGTAACCGTATTTTAGTTTTGGAAAACCCCAAAAATGATGTAGATAGTGGTGTAGCTGGACTCTGTATCTCAGCACTGACAAGAGATAGAATTTTTTTAACCAGATTGGAAGATAGAGCAAAAGCTGCCTTTTAGTATGGTACACAAAAGTCAAATTTGACGAAATGTCACTTAACGGCCTTTAAGTGATAGGACGGCAGATGTGACGACTAAACAAAAGTTCATTGTAAGCAGTTTTATTTATCCAACCACGTCAGTCAGCGGAAAAGATTCGCCGCTCCCAGTTCCAACACTGCTAACCAGACTGAGCGGTCGCGCGATAGAAATTTATTTCTTAACTTATACTTCTTAACTAACATAATAAGTATTTACGTTCAACTGCAGTTCAGAGGGTAACCTAGGGTTACACCCATAAACCCATACAAAATGATAACACTTTCAATCGCATAGCGCCACGAAAGGGTAACCCTATCGTTGCTAAAACCCTATGCAGAGGGTTACCCTTCGCTAGGGTTTTGCACGGGTAACCCGAGTTAATCGAAACCCTATCACTGCTAAAACCCAATGCACAGGGTTTCCCATTTTAAGGGCTTACCCAAAATCGGGGTTGTACGGTCCCTGGGTAGAATACCTACCGATTTACCATAATGAGGTTCGAAATGAGTTTATAGAATGAACCTGCTGCTGATATTTTGTTTTCTCTTGATTCTCTTTACGATTGACTTGTGCACTATAGTAAAGGCGTAGGTATATAAAAATAAATACTACTTACTACTGCGAAATATATACTTAATTGAATTATTATAATAGGGTATATGCATCGTTATTTTTTATTGTTTTAATCGATTCTTTAGGTCATTATTTAACCGAGGAATGATAAGACGCTCACTGAATTTCGCATTAACAAGGTAAAAAAAACAAATCAAAACTACAATCATTTTCGGGTGATAAAAACGCTGCCATATTGGCGCCATGTTTATGTGACGTCGACGTACACACTTGATTAAAACCTTTGGTGACGACCTCGGTAGTGATCATCTCAGGAAAGAGGTTTTCCTAAAAAACTGAAAATAATCGACTATACGAAATGTCAAGTGGGCAGAATAGTGTCAAATCAAGGTGCAGCAAGCAGAATAAAAAAAGAAGAAATGTGTACAGTGAAGTCACGTCCGCTCTAGTCAATGGCGTAGCGTTTTGAAATTTTGCGATTGAGATTTAAAATATCAATTTTTCAATGGTTAAATTCTACAATAAAAACATCTCAAAATGCAAAAATAAATATGTAGATATGTTTCTATATCAATAGAGAATACGTATATATTTTTTTAGCCATTTTGAAATCACATGCATATACCCTATTGGATGCACCTACCATCGATATACTTCAGTATATTTTAAGATGTGCTTTGTGTACCTACTGTTTGACGTGTAATGATATATTTTACCAATAAATGAACCATTGAACCATCGCATCGGATTTGAATCCTTGCCTATTAACAAAATTATTTTAATTAACAAATAAAAAGAAACACTAAAACATTAATATATTTATCCTTTTGTTTCAGATTCTCGCAACGAAGGCATAAACAACTCGTTGCTGCGTCCCCTAGCAAGTAAAGTACTCTTTGCTCTCAGCCTAAACTTCTTCAATGCAGTGTTCAACAGAATCAGTGCGAGGTTGCAAGTAAGTCTACTTTAAACCGTGCGGTGGCGGCTACGTATTTATTTATTTAATTTAAAAACTTTTTTGCACTGAAGTATAAAAGGTGGGCTTAATGCCGAGACATTTTCGAACTGCCTGCCTATTTAAGTTTTACAAATAAGTACTTACGTTTGAATACATAATTTTTGATGAATATAATTAAGTATATAAACCTTATTTATATATAAATACATACTCTAATACCTACTAAAGCATAAGTAACAGTATTAGTTACAAATAACAAATATTGCGAATGAATCGACCCCTCGAATAGGGTAGTGTACAAGTAAAAAAAACAATTTAGTCCGTCAATTAGCATAATAGAAGATTATTATTACACCCACCCATATTTTTAATTTTGACAATCAAACAAAAATAAAGCGCGGCAAAGATTGGGAGTGGGGGGCTAGTGACGTCATACCTTGTTAAAGTGTCGCAAGGTGTGACGTCACGCGGAATTATAACGAGATATATTTAAATAATTTTCTGTTTCACAAAAAAAATGTAAAGAGAAATACATTCTTATGTCTAATATCTTCTGTTAATCTAACTGAGGAGACTATATCTTATCCATTTTGAATGGAGCATAAACGTAAACAAACCGCCCGTACTTAACCTAAAATTCACTTTGTTGGCGCGTCCTTTTATACGTAATTTACATTACTTGTCGATTTTAGATCCTCCCTTCAATAAAAATTGCTTACAATTAAATCTGAAACTCGACGCCAAGCAAGTGAGATTTTGTTATTTGTATCGTACTTTGTTTCTGTGTTTTCTTTTCCATTTTGAATGAAGCATGTTAGATGCTTCATTCAAAATGGATAAACCATAGTTAAAAATTTTGAATTTATTAGGACACTAGCCTATTTCACGATCGAGTTCGTCTTACTATTGTAAAAAGTATTTTTACTAACTTTTACTGAATTTGAAGTAGGTATATTTACTTCAATTTTAATAAAGTATGAAGGACTTATTCCAGGAAATATCGTCGAACTCTGAAGAAAACCCCGATTATACAGACATTGAGCTGATCCAGCATATAAATGTGGACATACTGCGGCTTATACGGCTTTTGACAGGTATTATATTTTTAGCAATGTTGGACAATTTACACAGCTTTATCTGTACAGGTTGGCGGGATTAATATAAAGGGAGCCGGTCGGCACGGCGGCTGTAACGTGGACTGTAGAAACAAGATGGTGTGCCTGTGTGCCTTCCAACTCCGATTTATCGTAGTACCGCTTTTCCTTTTGTACGTGTGCGCTGGGATTCTGTAGATGGGTTGAGGAAGAAAACAATGGCGTGAATTCAGGAGTACTGGCTGCGGGTCCAAGGTGCGACTGAGCGAGCGATGAGAGAGAGAGAGGTCCGTTCCTTCCTATTCTTGTTTGGCGCGTAGGTGACTTGTGGGGCGGCTGGCTGCTGACTGATGACTGTTTTTTGCGCTGTTTTGCGCCTATATTTATACTAGCGCGCCCTTCTCTCTGCTCTACGTAAGGAGGAGCGAGTCGCTTCGCCGTTCGCACCTCGTACCTTTGCCTTTACTATTTATTATTTACAATATACTATAGGTAGGATTGTTTACCTACCTATTTGAGTGAAACTGTCTAGGCAAGGCTTATACTGCTGCCTTGCCTAGTCTATTCTATTATTTGTCGTAGCTACCCTACCTCTGCATGAGTAGCTACGAACTTACTATACAAACTGTACCTATTGTTTTAAGCCTACTTAAATCTACAGTGTTGTAGTTGTTTATTTACTTAGGCTAGGCTTAAAGCTAAACTATTCTATACTTATAGCTACGATTTTGTAAATGTTTTATTAATTTTACATAACTATACTTAACTAATACTATGCTTAAATACTATGGCCGTCCGGAACATTCTCCCGCCGTTCAGTGGCCCCGCTGTCGCCGCTGGAACCATCTGCAGTGGAGGACGGCTCGTCTCTCGGCAGGATTATCACCTTCTTGGTCGGTCTTCTCAGCACGCCCCCTTTGGTTTGTACGTCGATGGCTCGTACCACTCCGTCCGCTCCGGGGTAGACTGCAACTATGACCCCCCTGGGCCATGTGTTGCGCGGCAGGTTGGAGTCTGCGATGAGAACCAGGTCGCCGACCTGGGCGGCGAGGCCGCCGCCGTGAGGGTGGCGGCGGCGTTGTAGCTCGGGAAGATACTCTTTGAGCCACCGGGCCCAGAAGATGTCGGCGAGGCGTTGAGAGGCCCGCCAATGCGACCTGCCTATCAGGTCGCCGTCGGTGAATGAGCCGGGCGCAGGGTTGCGCCCCGGCCGCAGCAGCAGGAAGTGGTTCGGTGTGAGGGCCTCCGGGTCCTCGGGGTCCACTGAGACGTGCGTCAGTGGTCGGCTGTTTACGGTGTACTCAACCTCAGTGAGTAGGGTGAGGAGGACCTCCTCGGACGGCTGGCGCTCGCATAGGGTGGCTGCGAGCGCGGTCTTCACGCTCCGTACCATGCGTTCCCAGGCCCCGCCCATGAATGGGGCCCCAGGAGGTATGAAGCGCCAGGTGATGCCTCTCGATGAGGCCTCGCAAGCGGCCGCGCTGTCCAGCGCGGCGCGAAGCTCCTTGTCGGCGCCACGCAGGTTGGTCCCGTTGTCGGACCAGATCTCGGTGGGGCAGCCTCGGCGCGCGATCATGCGGCGCAGGGCCATGACTGCGGCGCTCGTCGACAGGTCGGAGGCGAGCTCGAGGTGGACTGCCCGGGTGGTCAGGCAGGTGAACAGCGCTACATAGCGCTTCGCCGTCGCGCGCCCGACTCTCACGGCCTGGGGGCCGAAGTAGTCCAGGCCCGTGTGGGTGAACGGCCTGCAGCTGTGCGCCAACCTCGCAGGCGGGTGATTGCCTGTCGCTGGCTGCGGAACAGGCGCCTTCCTCAGGTGGCACGGCAGACAGCGGTGGATGACTGTGCGCGCTGTCGTCCGCAGGCGCAGGATCCAGAAGTGCTGGCGGCACTCATTTATGGTCGTCTCGACCCCTGCGTGCATCATCTGTCTGTGGATACTTTCAATGTACAATTTAGTTACCCTATCGTTGCCGTCTAAAATTGGAGGTGATTTTGTATTTTCACCTATGTCTACGGCCAACCCAATTCTAGTTTTAATGACTAGGATGTCATTTTTCATCTCTATGGCAAGCTTACTCAAGCGGCTGTTTTTATGTACTTCTTTCCCTGCCTTCAGGGCTTTAATTTCTTCGTAGAAGCTATATTCCTGTCTGGACTGGACTATGTTGAGCTCGGCGCGTCTCAGCAGCTCACCTTCTATGGGTAGGTATTTATCAGTGGTGGGTTGAAGCTCCCGCCGCTGCTTCTGTACTGCCTTCTTCTTGGCTCTCCAATCGGGGTCGCTGTCGGCGTTCTTCGCCGTTCTCTTGAATTCGACCCTCTCCGTTTTCCGTCGGAGAATATCTATGAACTGGAGTACCCGCGCCGACGCTCGAACGAGCCTTTTATATACTGAGAATCTGTCTGGATCGGGCAGCGCTGCAGCTATTATTGGCGATTTCTTTGGTTGTTCTGTAGTTACTGTTAGGGTGCGTTCCTCACCTGTCTCGTTGATAGCGGCGGGCTTCTCTGTCGGCCATGTAGCGGGATCCGCCTTCAGGAATTCCGGCCCGACGTACCATCTGTGTTGCTCGTTGAAGCCTGCAGGTATATCACGGGTAGCGTCGTCCGCGACGTTGAGTTTGGTTGGTATCCAACGCCATTCCGCTTGTTCACTATGCTCCTCTATGGCTGCGATCCTGTGTGCTACAAATGGTTTATACGACCGCGCTCCCGTTCTTAACCAAGTAAGTACGGTTCTGCTATCCGTCCAGAAGTATCTTTGATCAGGCTTTCTGTCGTGTTCTGCTACTACTGCTGCCGCCATTCTGCTTCCTGTTACCGCTGCTTGTAGCTCCAGTCGTGGGATTGATAACAGTTTCAGTGGGGCAACTCTCGCCTTTGCTGCTATCAAAGATACATCTACTCCTGTCGTGGAAACGGCCCTCCAGTACAGCACTGCTGCGTACGCTGCTTCTGATGCGTCCACGAAGGTGTGAAGCTCCAATCTCGATGCTTCGCTGTAACCTCTATAGCTTCTAGGTATGCTTACCTTCTTTAGGTTTTTCAAATGTGTCAGCCACTCCTCCCATGATGGCGCCAGGTCCTCGGGAATAGGTTCATCCCATCCTGTTCCTCTGCGCCATATCTCCTGCAGGTATTGTTTGGCTCGAGTGTTGACTGGGGAAGCGAAACCTAGGGGATCAAATACAGACATTAATATCTTAAGCATCTCCCTTTTTGTTGGTTGCTTCTTCGCTGTTATGTTCTGTGGTAGGCGCATCATGTCGAGGTTGAACGCGATCTTGTCTGTAGCTGGGTTCCACATGATTCCCAGGGTGCGCTCGGCTCTCGTGCCGTCGTCCAGCGGGCGCGGCGTCTGTAGCTGTCCGGGCTCGAGCGCTTCCAATACTTCAGTGTTGTTCGACGTCCATTGCCTCAAGTCGAATCTCGCTCTTGACTGTATGTACTTCACTTGATTCGCCACCTCTATAGCTTCCTCAGGGGTTGAGAAGCTTTGCAGGTAATCATCCATATAATGATTTTTAACTATAGCTTTAGCAGCGACCGGATATTCTGTACTATATTTTTCTGCGTTGATATCTTTAACAAATATTGCCGTTGCAGGTGAAGACGTCGCTCCAAATATAAGGGAGGTCATTCTGTACTCGTCGGGTGATGAGTCACCTCGCCTGTGTTCCCTCCACAGATACCGCAGCGCGTCTCTGTCATCTTCTTTTATTTTCACCTGCATGAACATTTCAGCTATATCCGCTGAGACCGCTATTCTGTGCTGTCGGAAGCGCATCAACACACCAGGCAGTGATTGGAGCAGGTCGGGTCCTGTCAAAAGTTTGTCATTTAATGATATTCCCGCTGTCTTCGCTGCTGCGTCCAATACTACTCTGAGTTTGTCCGGTTTCATCGCGTTGATGACCGCGAAGTGAGGCAAGTACCACGCTTTCTTGTTTTCTGTTGTTCGGGGCGCCTTCTCTGCATAACCGCTTGTTATGAGGTTCGACATCTGTGCCTCATACTTAGTCCTCATGTTGCTATCCTTATCTATTTTCTTCTCTGTACTGTACATCCTGCGCAGCGTGTTATCCCTATTGTTGGGCATGACGACATTCCCCTCCTTCCACAATAGCGCCGTCTCATAATGCCCATCCTCCCTCTGCGTAGTACTTTCTTGGAGAATCTTCAATGCTCGTTGTTCAGGATCGTTGTTAGAACATTGTGGGTTTATAAGCAGCGACTCTATCGCGAAGTGGCGGCGTAGCTCGTCGTTCATGTCGTCTTCTGTAGTCAAATGATTTATGTACTGTACTCGCTGCCCGAGTGACCGAGTTCGCGACCCATGCAGTACCCAGCCCAGCGGGGTAAGAGAAGCCGCCGGCTGCGTATAGTCGCCTGTCTTCATTTCGTTTGTAACCAATAAGTGCCAGTTGTCTTGGCCTATAAGTATTCTCGGCTTGGCGTTCTTGTGCAGTACATAATCCTTGATGTTCTGTAAATGTTTGACGTTATGGATGTCGCTGTTGATAATGGACTGAGGAGAAAGTTTCAGGCTCTTCACTGTTCTTGCTTGAATCTCGTGAGTTTCATCGGCGCCCGTCAGACTTAATGTTATGCGTCTTGACCTCATCTCCTTTACTGTGGCGCTAGCAATAGACTCTATGCGCAGTGGGTCATTGGGCCCGGGGGCCCCTATTTCGTCGGCGACATCTTCATCCACCAAAGTTACCGTGGAGCCATCATCGAGCAGGGCGTAGGTCCTCACTTGGCCGCGGGGGCCCGAAGCTGTGACCGGTACTATCTTCAAAAACGTCCTGCTCTCTGCTATGTTCCGTGATGATGCCACCTTCTCTGTTTCTCCTTCCGTTTTCTTATAAAAATGGAGGAGCGAGTGATGTCCTCTCTGACACCCGTCAATACCGCAAGTCTTCTTGGGGCATTTGTGATTTTGTGCTCTAAATTTCAAACAACTAAAACAGAGCCTATGTTTTTTCGCTATATCCCATTTTTCTTCTGTGGAGGCCTCTGTAAATTTATCGCACTTTACTACACTGTGGTTTTGTTGACATGCCGGACATTTTGGCCTCTTGTCTTCTCTATTCTCGCTCACAGTGTAGGCCTTATTCTGCCTTTTCGTAGCGGCAGGGGACGCTTCTGTCTCAGGCTGAGCATATGGGCTGCATCGTTCAGCTTCTCTACTAAGGAATCGCGTAAGTTTTATCAAATCTGGTTCGCTATTTTCTTGCTCCGTGGCGTAATCGTACCATCTATACTTGAGCGTAGGTGAGAGCTTCTCTATAGTAATCTTCGCGAGCTCCGGGTTGTACAAATAATATACGCGTTGTAGCGCCTGTAGTGTAGCAACGATGTTAGCTACTCGGCTCGCGAACACACATAACTCCCTCGGCGAATCTGTAGGTCGGGCAAGAGAGCGTAATCTATCTAGCTCGGCTAGCGCTATGGCATCTGGTCTGCCGAATCTAGATTCTAGGGATTTCATTATGGTAGCCGGTTGGACATTATAAATTAATAAGCTCTCTACTGACTCTCTAGCACGACCTTTCAAGCATTTTCTTAGTCTACCTACGTTCTCTGTTTCGGTGTAGACGTACGCGGATTCCTCATATGCCGCCTTGAATGCTAGCCATTCTTGGTAGGCACCGCTATATATCGGCAGTTCCGTGAACCGGCGGGAAGTCGACTGCGTTCCGGTTCGTATAGCTTGCGCTATAGCGGAGGCCAGCTCTCCCATTTCTGAACGGGGCGGCCCCGCTATGACTCCCGCCGGTGCGGAAGCACCCGGTCTTACAATATTGCTATCACAGTTATTATACTGATTTACATACCGGGCTGCTCCCTGGAACTGCGTGTCTCCAATGGCACTAGCACTGCATCCATTTTTAACTATGTTTGGCCCGTGGGTAATGTTTACCGAACTGTTTCTCACTTGGGCATACGCACTGTCACTATTAACTGTATTGTATTGTGCACTGTTCACTATATTGTAATGTTCACTATTTAGCGGCGCTGGCTGCGCGCTCGCTTGATGCCGGTTGCACGGCTTTTCTGAGAGGAGGGCGGCGTTCCCCATCTCCAACGGCGGCTGTGCGTTGGCGGTGGCGGATGCTATCCCCGGCGGCGACGGCGGCGCGCCGGCGGGCATGGCCAGTACTATTGCCGGGTCCCTCCTCTCCTGTGCGGCGAGACTGATATTCTCGTCCTGGGGGTGGCCGGGGGCAATCCTCCTGCCACCTGGCTCCTGTGCGGCGAGACTGATACTCTCGTCCTGGGGGTGGCCGGGGGCAATCCTCCTGCCACCCGGCTCCTGTGCGGCGAGACTGATACTCTCGTCCTTTGGTTGTCCGGGGGCGATCCTCCCGCCGCCCGGCTCCTGTGCGGCGAGACTGATACTCTCGCCATGTGGTCGATCAGCGATGGCCAGTAGGGTGGTGTCTCTCACCCAATGCTCCACGCGTCCTGTTTCTTGCTCCGTCATCTCCGTCCCCGCTTCGCTGTCCTCGCTATCTTCTCCCTCCTGGAGCTGTCTCAATTTGGCCTCCGCGATGCGAGCCTGGATGCGCAGCAGATCCATTTCTGCCTGCGCTATCCGGCTCCGCCTCGACTGCTTGGACCTGATGGAGGCGGCGGTCTTCTGCTTCTGCCCCGCGCGGCGCCTGTATGCGTCGTCCACGGGGCTCCCGCCGGTGGTGTTCTCCGTGACGGTGGCAAGGGTATCCGTCGATGTCGGCTGTGTGGTTCCAGTGCCGGTCGTGGCGGTGTTAGAGGTGAGGACGTTGGAGCCGGTGCTGGTGGATGGAGCCGGCTCCATGCTGCGAGCGACGGACGACAGCGGCGGCTGATCGGGTTTGCGCGGCGCCGACTGCTGTGACGGGGGCTGCGGTAGCTCCGCCGTCACCGCGGGAGCAGTCGACGTAGGTGCCGGACCTGGCTCCTCGTTCTTAGATGACCCGCAGTTGGACCTTGTCACCACCATTGTAGACTCTCAACCCAAGGTAAATCCTGCTTCGAAGGACCAATGTACAGGTTGGCGGGATTAATATAAAGGGAGCCGGTCGGCACGGCGGCTGTAACGTGGACTGTAGAAACAAGATGGTGTGCCTGTGTGCCTTCCAACTCCGATTTATCGTAGTACCGCTTTTCCTTTTGTACGTGTGCGCTGGGATTCTGTAGATGGGTTGAGGAAGAAAACAATGGCGTGAATTCAGGAGTACTGGCTGCGGGTCCAAGGTGCGACTGAGCGAGCGATGAGAGAGAGAGAGGTCCGTTCCTTCCTATTCTTGTTTGGCGCGTAGGTGACTTGTGGGGCGGCTGGCTGCTGACTGATGACTGTTTTTTGCGCTGTTTTGCGCCTATATTTATACTAGCGCGCCCTTCTCTCTGCTCTACGTAAGGAGGAGCGAGTCGCTTCGCCGTTCGCACCTCGTACCTTTGCCTTTACTATTTATTATTTACAATATACTATAGGTAGGATTGTTTACCTACCTATTTGAGTGAAACTGTCTAGGCAAGGCTTATACTGCTGCCTTGCCTAGTCTATTCTATTATTTGTCGTAGCTACCCTACCTCTGCATGAGTAGCTACGAACTTACTATACAAACTGTACCTATTGTTTTAAGCCTACTTAAATCTACAGTGTTGTAGTTGTTTATTTACTTAGGCTAGGCTTAAAGCTAAACTATTCTATACTTATAGCTACGATTTTGTAAATGTTTTATTAATTTTACATAACTATACTTAACTAATACTATGCTTAAATACTATGGCCGTCCGGAACATTATCTAGCCCCAAGCTAAGCAGCGCTTGTGTTATGGGTACTAGATAACTGATATACATAATACAATACACTACATAGATACATATTTTATATCATACATAGAAAACATCCAGAACGCCCTGAACAAATATCTGCAGATCGTACACACATTTGTCCAAGGCGGGAATCGAACCCGCAACCTCCTGCGTCGCAGGCGGATCTTCGCCCACGCCATAGTCGTCGGCAATCAAAGGCTAATTTATTTAAAAGAAACACCGTTTTTATAACCTACAAGGGTTACTCTAACAAAAGAGAATCAATTAACTAAGGCAGTGAGAAATTTATTATTTCAACCACGCTAAGGCCCGTTTTACGAAAGCTTGCTCAGTCATAGAGCTATGCTTGAGTGAAGTCTATGCCATCGAAAAGCGTTGCTGAAGCATAGATCGATGACTAAGCAAGCCTTCGTAATACGGGCCTAAGCCACTAGCTGATAGGGGATGCCTATGTCCAGCAGTGGACCAATGTAGTCTGATGATAATGAACCACACTAAGGTACTTAAGCAACGATACCACGCGCACTCGAGGGTGCACGTCCGTACAGCACGACGACTCGCAGCGAAATCAGTCCGCTACTTTTTTTTTTTTTTTTTTTTTTTTTTCGAATGGGCTATGATGCTGTTGACCGCAGATGGCCATGACAGCGTTACCGGACTTTTGGCGGGCGCAGATGGCGCCTCGCCGGTAAATTTTAGGTTGGGGCGACACGCACAAGGGCCACCACTTAGGTGCGAGCCTCGGCTTGGGCTGTCGCCAGATGCTACGAGAGGGCATGGAGGTTACGCCTTAGGTGCACGAATGCACCTGCGGGCGGAAGGAGGGAATTCTTCGACCCCGCTTCCGGCGGGGTCGGTTTTTGGTCGGCTGTGTAGTGTGCGGTAACGAATCGGTTGACGTCACCTCCGGGTTAGCGGCGGTGAGTGGGTCAACGGGGTCACCGAGAACGTGTCTCGGTCTACGGAGGAGAGAACTCGTGGGAGGATTGTCAATGGGATAGTCGGGTATTGTGGAGATCAAGGGATTGTAATGATCCGGGGCCGATTCATAATGCCGCTGGGAGGCGGTCTTTATGAAATGGGCGATGGACTCGAGATTAAAGTCGCGATGGAGATCGTTATTGCGCATGTACCACGGACAGCCCGAGGCTTTGCGCAGAAATCTATTTTGGACAACCTGAAGGGCGTAAGTATTGGCTGAGTGGCCGAATACTACAGAGGAGTACGTCATGACTGGGCGTATGACCGATTTGTAAAGTGTCACCTTATTTCTAAGGGACATTTTACTCTTCGCTCTAAGGAGGCTATTCAATCGGCCAAGTATGAACTTAGCGCGATTGGCTACAGCGTGGAGATGGGGCTTAAAATTAAGGCGGCGGTCTAAGATCACCCCTAAGTATTTGGCTGATTTAACCCAGGGAATGGGTTTACCAAATAGGGAGAGGGTCCTGGGCTTAGGGTAATTCCGCGAAAAGTACACTGCTGCACTCTTCGTCGGATTTACTTCTATGCGCCATTTTCTGAACCAGGCACCTAGTTTGTCTAGTGCGGCTTGCAGCCTCATACTCACCCGACTCGAATTCGAGTCGGATGCGTATAGTGCTGTGTCGTCCGCGAAGAGGGCGAGCTCCACTTTATGGTGGCGGGGGATATCGCTGGTATACAGCGTAAAGAGGAGTGGGGCTAAAACGGATCCCTGGGGAACTCCGGCTCGGACGGGTCGGGGGTCAGAGAGGGTGCCCTCCACGCGGTAACGAAAGCTTCGATTCGACAAGTAGTCTCGCAGGATGAGTACGAGTCTGTCGGGCACACCAAGAGTGGAAAGCTTATAAATTAAGCCATTGTGCCAGACTTTGTCGAAGGCTTTCGCTACGTCGAGGAAGACAGCTCCCGTATCGGCTGGCCATGTGTGATGCCACATGGAATGGATGTGCTCCGTGATGCGGAGCACCTGTTGGGGACAAGAATGATGAGCTCGGAAGCCGAACTGTTCATCGAGTAAGAGCTTGTGCTCATTGACGTGGGCCCAGAGACGACTCAGAAGGAGTCGCTCGTAGATCTTCCCCAGGGAGCTGAGGAGGCTGATAGGGCGGTAGGAGGAAGGTTCGTTCGCCTTTTTGCCTGGTTTGTGGATGCCAATGACATTGGCCTCCTTCCAGACATCAGGGAAAGAACAAGTGGATAAGGCTGCATTGAAGATGCTTACAAGGAGGTAGATGAGGGCAACAGGGAATCTCTTAAGGAGCCTGTTGCTGATGCCATCCGAGCCGGGGGACTTTTTCGGTCGGAGATCTTTAATGATCGCTGCGACCTCAGCCGCCTTGACGTGGTCAAGGGTGGCAGAAGGGGGTAGGGACGCTAAGCGCTCGACTTCACTGTTCACCGTATCAAGGTGGACAGGGTCGACAGGTTCGAGACTGGGGGAGCACTGGGCTTCCAGGCTTTCGGCCAGAGTGTCGGCTTTATCCTTATCTTCAAACGCTGGCGTTTGGTGATTCGGACGTAAAAGCGGGGGCATAATAGAGACGCCATCTGCTTTCATTGATCGCGCCAAGTCCCAGTATGCCTGGTGACCCGGTTTGATCTTTGAAAGTAGTTCGTCCCATGAGGAGTTTCGGTGCTCTTGAATGGCTCTCTTAACCTTACGGCGAAGCGAGTTCATTCTAAAGCGATTGAGATAGGTAGGATAGGAACTAAAGCGGCGAGTCGCTGCGTTCTTCTCAGTGATCAGCCGTCTGATATCATCTGGCAGGTCCCAGCGGCGATCGTTCGTCGCCGGCACCTGTTTCGATGATTCGCTAATAGCGGATTGGACGTGACTAGTCAAAGAGTCAACCGCAATTGCGATGTCGTCTAGGGAGCTAATATCGTCGGGGATTTTTTCCAAGGCGGGTGAATGAATATTCTTGAGAGCGTTCTCAAGCTTATACCATTGCACCACTGTCTTGGTGGGAGGGGTGACATTGGGAGGGGGGCCAAGCCTCATCACGACCGGGTGGTGGTCCGAGTCAAGTTCCTGCATCACCGTTATGGATTGCATCCGGAGGGATACATTCCGTAGCAGTGCCAGGTCCAAGTACTCGTTACCAAAACGGGGGTTGGGAGAGTACCGCGTAGGGCACATGGGGACGATCAGGTCTAGATCGAGGGAGCCAAGACACCGGGAAAGGCTGCGGCCGTTTCCGTTACGAATGCGGCAGTTCCACATCGGGTCTTTGGAATTGAAGTCGCCAGCCAGAATGACTGAGCTTCCGAGACTGAGGACTGATTCAAGATCGCTTTTAAGAAGCTTCTTATTTGGGCTGAGATAGCAGGATGCAATGATGACCGATTGATGACCGGTCATCGCAAGCCTGCAGACAGAGACTTCTAAGTCTTGGAGGGGAGGGGGATCAAGGGGTATGCAGTGCAGGGACCTCCTGAAATAAATGGCAGTACCGCCTTTGGGGGCGTTCGTTCTGTCATTTCGGACTATTTGATAGTTAGCAATCCTAGGATTGCTAGTGCCCTGTTTTAAGAAGGTCTCCTGCACAAGGAAAATATCGATTTGGTGATTAACCAGAAATTGATGAACGAGTTCTCTCTGGGATTTGAGTCCGTTAGCATTAAAAAACGCTAACGAGATGGAGCGGGGTTTAAGTCTCTCAGGTTGTGAAACCATTATTGAGACTTAAAAGAGAGGTTGTCAAGGGAAGACATGACTTCCTGATGATCCGAGAGGATCATCAGTTTTTCAAATGCCGTTTGGGCTTGGCTAAGTTTGCGCAGGAGCGCAGTGACTTTTCCAAAGTCCACGGCGGGGGCGGGTCCCCCAAGGCCGGCCGAAGCAGCAGCGGGTGCTGATTGACCGGGTTTTGAGGGGCGGGGCTGAGGTACGGGGGTGGGAGCAGGGGCGCGAGTTGGCTCCTGTGGGCGGGGGAGAGGGGGAGACCTAGTTTTAGCCTTAGGGGCTATACTTGTGTAGGCCAAAGGTTTGGCCCATGCCGATGTGGTAGGGGGGCGATAGGGGACCGTAGACACCTTTGAGGATGTCTTGGTGTACTGAGGGGCGGAAGGGGCAAAGCGCTCCGGGGCCCTTGAGCGAGCCTTGTTGCTAGCTCTCG
This sequence comes from Eupithecia tripunctaria, assembly GCA_955876795.1. Classification (NCBI taxonomy): domain Eukaryota; kingdom Metazoa; phylum Arthropoda; class Insecta; order Lepidoptera; family Geometridae; genus Eupithecia; species Eupithecia tripunctaria. Next base: position 6,812,223 of record OY041627.1, read on the forward strand.
GCGCCTTGGGGCAACCGCGATAGTTCGCGGTGTGTCCCTCGGCGTTACAGAGCACGCAGCTAGGCGGGGTCGGGTCGTCGCGTGCGCGTTTGCAGTCAGCGGTGCCGTGGTCGCCCAGGCACTTGACGCAACGCGGACGCGCATTGCAGTTGCGCGCAGAGTGGCCATAGAGTTGGCATCTGTGGCACTGTCCGGGGGGGCCTAAACGGAAGGGAGCCTCTACCGAAAGGCCGGAGAGGCGACATACGGTCTTAAGGCCGAATATCTTTTTCCCTTCGGGCGAAAGGTCTAGAATGACCAATACTAGGTCAAATGGGCGTTTGTCTTTGCCGCTATACATCCGGTGGACTTCCCTGATGGGGAAGCCTTGGGAGTCTAGGTCTGCTTTAATCGTAGCGGCGTCAAATTCGGCGGGAACGCCGCGAATGACGACCCGCAAGGATTTCTCGCTCTCGAGAGCATAGGTATGAAAGCCTATGCTCTCGGAGCGGAGAAGGGTGGTGAGACGTCGGTGGTCATCCGACGTCTGTAATTGGAGTTTTATAGACTCCTTAACGGATTGGGCTTTGACAAAATGTATGCCCTTAAGTTGGAGTAATTTCTCCACGTTAGCCCATTTGGCTTTCTCGCGGAGAAAAATAGGTGGGGGTGGTCTCTCCTTGCGGGGAGAGGACAGGGGCGCGGGGGCCACGGGAGTAGTGGCGGTCGTGGGGGCCGCGGGAGGGGGAGAGGAAGCGCCAAGATTTAGTGTCTTGGCGGGGGGATCGCTCTTCCCTTTCTTCCCCAGTTTCCTCTTACGGCTGTCTACGGTGACAAAGCCGTCGTCAGAAGAGGAGGAGGGAGGGGGAGAAGCGTGTTCGGGCTCAGAGTCTGAAGCCGATGCCTCATCGGACGTGTGGGAGACGTCGTCAGCGACCTCCATCTCGTCGACCTCGGGAGAGGGCGAGCGAGAGGGAGCCCGCGGGGACGCATCCGGCGAATCCGGGGAGTCCGGAATCGCCGGTTTAAGGGTGGAGGCGGGGAGGGGGCGGAGAGAGTGCAAAACGTCATTCAACAGGGAGGGGTGCTGCGTGAAGATTGCGTGGAGTAATCCACGCAGGTTCTCCACTGACAAACCGGTAATGTCCATAGTGGACAGGGGAAATGCTTTAAGAGCACGGGGGAAAGTCCCTATGCCCGGGGGGGACACCCGGGAGATGTGAGTGATCCCTCCCTGTCGGGTTAGACAGGGGGGGGGTGTGTACCTGCGTGTCCTACCTAATTGTGTGTCCCTTATGCCACTCTTACGGGGCTAAAGGGGTGAGTAACTACCTAGCGCTACCTGGGGTCGGCGAGGGTGCTCCCCCAAGGCCGGTGGTCCCAGGCCCAGCCGAATTCTACTTTACTTTGAAGAAGTAAAGTAGGCGCTTCGGGTCAGCGCCCAACCAAGTTCGTTGGCACGGTTACGTATCCCTTGGTCGACCACTGAAGGCGTGGATTTACTGTTTGATAAGTCCTAGAAACAAGACAGAGGAGACCGCTTTGAAAAAAACGAGAACCTCGCAAAAAGCGTCGCTCTGAAAAGAGCGGGACGCTAACGTTTGCTGTTAAAAGTCTTGAAGATATTCAATTCTATAGCGAACTAAATACTTCGAGAAACAGAAAGGTTAGTTCTGAGAAGAACTGGTTTAATTGTTTTGTGTGAGCAAAACAATAGAAGCAGGCTAGCTACCTGCGCAAGCGAGGGCGAGGCGGACAATGGCCGGGTTGGAGCTACGGGGAGCTCTAACGGACGGACGGTACGTGTTGCCCGCGCGAACGCGAGCGAACGAATAATCAGTCCGCTACCCTCATACCTTTGGGTTTTATAGTAAAGCGACTAAGTACTATCCGTTACCTCAAATAAATCCACATCCATCAATATATTATTTATTTATTATATTTAAACCCTAATTATGATGACGCATTGATTAGTATTAGCTGTGTGGTTCTGGCTTGTAAAATAGATACCATTTCAAATACCTAAAAAACAAATTATATACCTACGTATGTATTAGACTATTTGTATACATAAACAAAATATCTGCTACTTGTTAGGGTAGTAAATAGCTAAGTAAGTGCAGTAAAATAAATATTTTCCAACTAACGCGATCTGAAAACATTATTACTAGCAAAGATAATATAATACTATACTTAATATACTATAAATTATTTATGGTTCTGTTAATTAACGCATATCTCAATATCTAATCGATACACGTAACGCCATCTATTGTAATTTTTTCGAACTGACAAAAACTTTACTATGAAATGAGACCCCATTTTATTAGGTAGTTATGAATATTTGTTTCATATTTTTTGTACTAAATAAAAATCCAGTGTAGGTTGACATTATTCCAGTGGCATATCAACGCTTATTTCGATAGATCTGGACCCAACTGGAATAATGTAAATTAACCTTAAATAAATCCAACCAGGTAATAAATATAAGATTTTAACCTCACCTGATTTCTATTACAGAATCCATACAAAAGTTCAAATTACTTCGAAAATCCGCCCACATCGTGCTCGTTTCATCTTTGGAGAAAGCGATATGGAATTGGATGGATACATATCCCCAAGTAAGTATCCCATATCCTCACTGGACAGTGGTGGATTTAATACATTTTTACAGTCTTGTTTCAATAACCTGTAATAGACAGTAAAAACTCTACCTACTCGATATATATTTATATTATAGCAGCACGTACATTTTGTTGATGTTGCAATCAAGTTTAAATCTATTTATTTATTTTATTTATTAGGTTTACCAATAGTTTTATACACAGGTTCTATCTATCTAGCATTATATAACCCCATATTTAAAAGTGATTGTGATGTGTTTTGTACAATTTCTAGTAACTTAACTTAGGTAGGTAGGTACCTATGGTACCTACGTAAAAGAACAACGCAATTTGCTAAATAAGACTTAAATGTAACAAAATGGCGTCCGACTCAGCATTTATTGCGATAACTTGAAAGAAGAAGAAAGAAAGAAAATACATTTATTTATTAACTTGCCGGTATGGGCGTAGTTATCTAAAACCAATATTCTTATTGGTTTAAGATAACTACGCCCTATTGGGGCTACTATTGGGTTTTATTGGATCTCCCAATAAAACCCAATAATTTGATTATCAGGAGGAGGCCTGCGTCCAGCTGTGGACCAGATAGGCTGTAGATGTAGATAATGATATTAATTATTTTACAAAATAAATACAATAAACAAATTAAAACTAGTTCCCAAAAAGGGTAAATTACATTGTAACGCATTTCTGTATGTACCATCTTCTTCACATGTAATGGCAATAATGTATATACCTACTTTTACTTTTACTTTTAGTTTTTACAATGAACAACTGTTTCAATTGTAAGTACTAGATTTAATTTGTTAAGCTAACTGCAGACTGTTGCAAACAATCTACAGGTAGCTCGATCCATATCAATACTAATCGGAATTCGGAAGCATCTCCAAGACACTGGCTGCATTGCCCCGCAGTAATTTATTTCTTGTTCGTTTCAGGAATTCTCCGAAGTGCAAAGTCGGCCTAATGACGAACTAAGCAAATGCTGTGACACCTTATTTGATATACTACAAGACTCATTTTCCGATAACAAGAAATCTCGCGTCGCCATGTGGCCGTTGCAGATAATGCTGCTAGTTTTGAACCCTGTGAGTATTCGCCGTGTGGTGTCGGCGGCATAGAATTTGCACCACTGCAACTCTTCCCGCGGGTGTCGTAAGAGGCGGCTTAGGGATATTTACTGGAGGCGGGCAGCAGCGCCTCCTGCCAAACAACTCTGTCAACACACTGCGATCCCCAACCCGCATGCCCAGCGTGGGGATTATGGGCATTACCCACATGAGATAACACCCAATAAAAAGGTGCTTATCAGGGGAAGGCCTGCGTCTAGCTGTGGACCAATATAGGCTGTTGAGGTGAGGTGAGGAGTATTAGAATAAAAACGAACGCGTTATATACTTAGTAGCTAACGTAAACGTTAAAAACGTGATGTTTATCCCACGGGAACTGCTTTATGGGATAAAAAGTAGGCTATGTTTGCTTCTATTATTAGAATTACCTGTATGAAAAAATTCAGCCTGATCCGTTCAGAAGTTTTGGCGTGAAGGTAACAAACATACATCAGGTTGCGGTCAAACAAAGGTCTATTTAACGTAAAAAAAAACCATCCAAACTTTCGCATTTATAATATTAGTGAGAAGAAGGCGCGTTGCGCGCCATTTTGTGAAAAAGATAGTCTTAGGATATGGCGTTCATAGGAGCGGCATAGAACATTATGTTCTTAGAACGGCGTAGGTTTTTTTTAAATCCTCTAGTTTCGGGCCTTATGTGATTTAGTTCTGCACTAGTGTCTGCCCGCGGTTTCGCCTGCAGTTGTTCTTATGAAAACAATTTATGATTATTATTAATCTTACATGTGCAGCGAAAAATGTTTAAATTCGAAAACGAAAAAGAGGTCAATTAAATGATGAATGAAAGCTTTCAAATCCAAAAATCGGAACGTCTCACGTGAGGCGTTGGGAATACGTTTAGTGAGACTGACATTGAGAACAACTCTGCTTTTGTGCTTAGCTTAGATGATACCAATGTCGTTAAATATTTACCAACAATATTCCTTATTCATTATGAACGTAAGCGGGTTAACTACGAACCTTGTTTGTGTTGGAAGAACACCAACGTAACGTATAATAAATTCGTCAAACTACGAAAGTTTCTATACTAAAATATTCCTTATGTTTTGTAATTTCTTTGTATACAAAAAATAGACCGGAGCCACAGACAGCAGCCTATGTCGTGGCTGCTTTCAAAAAGAAGAGACTGTGGAACACGTCGTGGTACACTGCACGGCCACAGACGAGGCCAGACACAAAACAGGGATGAAGCGCCTCATTAGCCGCGTACCCACCTAGCGCACAGGCTCGCGCGGCAGCCTCGGTGTCCAGATCGCGAGCGTTGGCTCCCGCGGCAGCCTCAGTAGTTTTGTTCAATTTACACGAGGCCGCCTCGCGAGGCAGGCTGAGCCATCATAATTCCGCGAGTATTCGTAATGGACAGTCGTGTATTTTCAGCTGCAGTTATTTTCCTAGCTGCTTACTGTTTAAAGAAACGAAAACAGTCACGTATCAAGAAAAAACCTAGACGCTTCTGGATTAGAAAAAGGGTCCCAAAGCGCATTGTACGTGCTGTACAGTTGTATTAAGCGAATGGACTCCTCCTGACTGCCCATGATATCAAAATTACAGAAGACAAACACGGCAAGAGACAAAACTTGAAGTAGCTTCGCGCGCTAGCCAAAACATAACCGTCCCCACCTAACGCACAGCGCTCACTGAGGCACCTTTGAGCGCGTCAAGTTTACCGACATCAGATGGCTCGGGGCCGAGCCGTGCTCGGTCGAGCAAACGCGCGCCCGAGGCAGGCCGAGGCACGTCCACACCAGCCGAGGCATTTGGCTCGCGAGGCTGCCGCGCGAGCCTGTGCGCTAGGTGGGTACGCGGCTATTGAGGAATCAACCCCATCCACACCCACAGAAAAGCTGAAACGAAGCTGTCAGTCACCTAAAGTCCTGCTCCGATACTTCAAGGAGCTGGGCTGGTTAGGGCCTGCTTAGGCAGGGGGATAATGCACAATACACTCCTATGCGAGACGTCCGTGCAGATCTTAGTTCCCCCACTTAGAATTAGAATGAGAATTAGAATTACAAAAATATCCAGGTTTTTGAATTGGAGTATAGGGGAAATTATAACAAAAGATACGCGTTAAATACCCGAAAAAATCATATATCACATGTACCTCCTCAACCTTAACCTTAACAGCCTGTATCGGTCCACTGCTGGACGCAGGCCTCTCCCTGATAAACGCCTTATTGGCGTTGTACCTATGAATCCATATATTTTTATCTCTTTCCAGAAAGTTCTGGAGGAAATAGTGAATGCCGACAGTGGCGCTCCCTGCAGCCCTCGACATACCAAGAAGAAACATTTCATTGATAGCGTCAAACGTGGACTTAGTAAGTACAACTTAAAAAAAAAGTACAACTTAGGATGCGCCTGGGTATTTTTAAGACAAGGGTGAATAGGTGTCTTCTATACTGTGTACATTTTGAATGTAGCGTGTTAGTAAACAAATCGCCCATACTTAACCTAAAATTCACTTAGTTGGCGCGTCACAATCATCTTTTTTTATATGAAAGCTGGTGCTTCCCGTGTGGTCCCATTTTAATTTGGTTCAGTTCTGACAATGGAATCCATGAAAATTCATGAAACAACTATAAAAATTTAAGTCGGTTAAAAAAGTAGTTACATACGAGTTTAAATTAAGAACCATTGAATGAGTGCCATTGTTGTTTTCACTTACCTACTCATTTTTTCATAGAAAATGTATGGGAATTGTTTTTTTTTAATTATTGCGAAAACTTAAGATTTGATTTGGTATGTTTTCTCCAGGTCAATCCAGCAACTCGAAGCAGCTGACAGAAGCGGCGATAGTGGCATCTGTCAAACTATGCAAAGCTTCAACGTATCTGAACTCCAATGACTCGGGGAACGTCACCTTTGTTCTGGTGAACCGGGTTATTAATGATTTGAAGGTATGTGCTCCACCAAGATATCTTGACAAAAGTTTTAAATCCATTGTTATATTTGTAGGATCTGCAGATATTTGTTCAGGGCGTTCTGAATGTTTTCTATGTACTTATAATAAATAATATCTATCGATATAGTGTATTGTATTATGTATATCAGTTAGTTAGTATCTACCCATAACACAAGCTCTGCTTAGCTTGGGGCTAGATAATGTTGTGTGAATTGTCCAGCATTATTTATTTATTATTATTTATTGTGAAGGACAACGTCTACATAGTTTTAAGATATTTTTAATACTTTGGTTTTAGAGTTCAAAATCGAACAATATGATTTTAGGTGAACACAATAAGTAATAGGTACTTGCTTGAAGGGTCATAGATTATGTAATAGTTGTCAGCGCCCGCCTCACAATACATACCTACCTACTTATGTATAGATTAGTTTCACGAACGAATCGAAATAAAAGACAAAGATAGTGGAATGTTCTAGAATAAAGAAAGAGGTATGTATAGCTTCCGGAAAAGCGTAGAATTATCTAGAAAGTACTTCTGCACATACATATAAAAGCCGAGCGTTTCGACGGTTTATTGATTCAGTTTTTGGATAAAAACAAGTGAACAGTGAAATGTAAATAGTAATAGTAATCCAGTACAGCAGAAAGGAAATATAGAAGCTCTTCTCACAGAACCATCTTTCAATTCTACGTCATCTTCACCTTCGACTCCTCCAATCCAGCAATAACAAGTGTGCACCCGCTAATTTATATAGGCCCCTTCTAGAAGGATGGCACATCCATCATGGTTATTAACACTAATTTCATTTACAACGGGATATTTTCCGTGATTTGAGTTAAGAGCTTTCCAATATTTCGGCACAGTTTCATGCGCCATGATCTCGGAATAACTGAATACGTTCTCCTACTTACTATTCCCCTAAATCGAAAAAGCTAAAAACAATGCGGTACTTATGCTAATTAATAGTTGGTAATACATTGAAATTTGTATGTGGACGCCGGACTGTCATGAGACCGGTGTCCTTGGGAGCTCCACAGTCTCACCACCTACACACTATTCACTCATACACACTCGCTCACGTAGCGGTAACTCTTGTTGCCCGACTCTTATGAGTGTCACTACACGCACTCACACCACACTCACACACACACACACACACACACACACACACACACACACACATACATACATACACACCATTAACACTATGTATATAGGTACCTTGTTATGTTTATATTGGTTTTGTTATTTTTTTATTTTGTTTTTTGTCTTATGATGGAACATAATTATTTTGTTCGTGGAGGAGGGCGCTTACTCTGCTTCACAGTTTTTTACTTTTGTGGTAGTCAGCCCACAATAGGGTATATGCATGTGACTTCAAAAAAGCTAATATTTTTTTACGTATTCTCTATTGATATAGAAATATATCTGTATATTTACTTTTGTATTATAAGATGTTTTTATTGTGAAATTCAATCATAGATATTTTACGTCTCACCAGCAAAATGTGTAAACGCAACGCTATTGGCATGTGAAGCGTGACGTCATACTTGAACATTTTTGTATGGGCATGAAGTTTTGACTTTGAGTTTACATAGGGGACTCTATGAACCGTGACGTCATAAAATGCTAACATGGCAGCGTTTTTATCACCCGAAACTGAGTGTTTTACTTTTAGTTATTTACCTCAAAAAATTTTTTTTTTTTGCATGTTATATTTGTTTTCGTTTATGTATTAACCTAAATAATCGATCAAAAAAATTAAAAAAAACCATGCATATACCCTATTGTACTCTATACTAAATGTTTGGTTCCAAATAAATAATTTTGTATTTGTTTTGTATTTTTTGTATGATTTCCACGCGAAGCCCCGGGGCGCACCTTATTATCAATACAATATCAATATAATTACCTGCGCGCTCACTTCCCAAATAACGAAAAAGAAATAAAAATCTACTTTTTTATTTTTGTAAATAATAAGCTCTATAATTTAAGTAGCCTTATATAATAAATACTAGCCGCACTTAATGTACGTTCCAAATTCTATTGTTTGCGGCTGAGCGAGATTCCCCTAACACAGGTAAAATACTTTACTTAAAAGGGGGTCTCAAACACTGTTATCTAATGTATTTTAAGTTTCTGAATAAAGATTTTGTATTTGTATTCCTATTTTTATATAACCCACCGACTGTATACTTCTCTCTCTTTCTCTTTCCAGTATCTTCTCTTCAACCCGTCAAAGTCCTACATCCGTGGGATCCTCATCTCAGGTTACTCGGAGCAAGAACTGATGACTGATTGCTTCGTCAGCCTCTTCCGGATCCAGCCACACAATAACGAAGCCCTGAAAGTGTGTCTGAACCTTAATGCGCATATTTCATATCACGTGGTGATTGTGAATTCGCTGTTGAGGTGAGTTGACTTGACGGCTTGATGTCAAGCTAATGGCTACATAAGTGATACAGGCGGTATGTAACATCACGTTAGAGGATATCGTCAGCTGGCTTGACGTCATATCATCAAGCTGAAGCTGGCAGTTTCGCCAGATTAGGATCTCGATGACACCAAGTTAGTGAGGTGAGTTGGCTTGATGGCTTGATGTCAAACTGATGGCATAATACTGCTGTACTGTTCAGTAACATAACGTTGGAAGACATTTCGTCAGTTGGCTTGACGTCATATCTTCAAACTTAAGCAGGTAACTTAGCTATATAGGTATCTCGATAAAACCATTTTACTTGATGTCAAGGAGAAGCTGATCTGAACTGATGACTGATTGCTTCGTCAGCCTCTTCCGGATCCAGCCACACAATAACGAGGCGCTGAAAGTGTGTCTGAACCTTAATGCGCATATTTCATATCACGTGGTGATTGTGAATTCGTTGTTGAGGTGAGTTAGCTTGATGGCTTGACGTCAAGCTAATGGATAATGGAAATACATAAGTGATACAGTGGTTAAGAAATGTAACATTACGTTGGAAGACATTTCGTCAGCTGGCTTGACGTCATATCATCAAGCTGAAGCAGGTATCTCGATGACACTAAGTTAGTGAGTTGGTTTGATGGCTTGATGTCAAACTGATGGCGTAATACTGCTGTAGGTGCTGTTTAGTAAAATAACGTTGGAAGATATTTCGTCAGTTGGTTTGACGTCATATCATCAAGCTAAAGCTGGTAACTTATATCCATATCGGTATCTCGATATCACCATGTTACTTGATATCAAGCTACTCAAAGCTTGAACTGATGCTTGATTGCTTCGTTAATCTTTTCCCTACCAGCCACACAATAAAGACGCGCTGAAAGTTTTTATGAACCTTAAAAAATGATTGTCTCAGCAAAACTAAACTCTAAATTCTTGCTACTAAAATTCAATATTGCAGGATAATCAAACAGCCTCGCCTGCCGTGGTGACCAAAGGTTGACCTAGTATACCCGAAAGCAGCTGAACTAACGGGCTCAGTTAAAACTATACTCTAAAACCATCTCCACTATGTTCAATATTGCAGGATTATCAACTGAACTAAGTGCCTCACCTAAAACTATACTCTAAAACCTTAGTAACAAAGTCCTGCGACGCAGGAGGTAGCGGGTTCGATTCCCGCCTCGGGACAAATATTTGTACGATCTGCAGATATTTGTTCAGGGCGTTCTAGATGTTTCCTATGTATAATAAAAATATATATCTATGTAGTGTATTGTATTATACAACGTGTAACAATTTATGTGTACTATCCGAAAAGGGGGCGATTGTCCACCCCCCGGGGAACAACTTTTGTTCAACGACTTTTCGAATTTCGATTAAAATCTCTGAAAAATACTGCAACAAAGTTTCAACATGGATAGCTGATTTTGTACGAAGTCACAACCCTAAAGTCAGCTGTGTTGGTTGTCATGACCTCAGTATGGTCACAGACAGGAGGGACAGTTCCAGTTATAAAAGAGAAAAACTACCTACAGCCTACAGCATCATAGAGACAAATTGTCGTAAGTTATGTCACAGAATTATGGGCTAGGATAACATTTCAATTTGAAGGTTGAAGTTACGTGAAATTAAAAACACGAAATAAACTTTACGCTGTTTGTTTGATAACACAGTCGTGTCATTTTCAAACTTTTTGTAATTTTCTTTGTGTATTTATCTAATTAAAACATCCGCGGGTTGAGTTGTACGGGTCGATTCTTAAGCCGCGACCACTACAGCTAACTTACCTAAAACTTTATTTTCCGTTAATCAATGTAGGTAGTTAGTCTGTTCTGTCTGTCCAGAAATCTTTGATCGGTCGGCATCTTTCAAACAAACCGCGCGCAATGGTCTCTTGTCTAGCGACGAAATGTTGTCAGATCAAAATCACTTTTGATCGTAATATCGATGAATAGTATTAACAAGCACGAAAATAAAAAAGTTATTTAGTGATACGCGATTTAATTTAGCAAGTTTGTAATGAGTAGCTGGTTACTTGGCGTAGGTACTTATTTAAATATTAAAAAATCGTTTCTTACAGCGTAGGATACGAATAAATAGTACTTATATGCTTTCTTAGAATGTAACTAGGTGGTAAAAATAAGAGTTAGCGGCTGTGTGCGTGCGGCTTGAAACTGCTATTGTGGTTTAATTTAGATTTATCATTCCTTAAAATAAAACTAAGTACTAAACCTACCTACTTAACATTATTTAACTTAAATATGTAAAAAAAACAAAAGAAATAAACTCACGAATTTTTTACTTTCGAGTATTGGGCAGTGAATCACACTCACACTAAAACGTGCGAAAGTTTGTATGGATGTATGGATGTGTGGATGGATTTGTTACTTCTTCACGCACATACAGGTAATTCTAATCCTGGAATCAAACATAGGCTACTTTTTATCCTATAAATCAGTTCCTGTGGGATGAAAATCACCTTTTAATGCTTCCTTAGGAACAACGCGTGCGAAGCCGCGGGGCGCAGCTAGTGCGTTATAAAACGTCGAAACTGGTAAAAAAATAACGTCGAATTGAGGACCTCCTCCTTTTTTTGAAGGTTAAAAATAAACATAAAATCGATGATGGGTATATCGATGATAATCTAAGTACACATCACTAGCTATGGCCGGCCATTGTATGAACTTTTTCAAGGTGATTGACCAGTCCACGCGAGCGCGCGCGCGGTCGCCTAGTATTTATGTTCCTTGCGCGCGGTGCGCGGCACACAAAGGGCGGCCGGGTTTCGTTTTAGTTTGTAAACAGTATTTTGTCGTAATAATTGTGTTATAAGGTGATGCGAATACATGTAAATTATGCGTAAATACAAATGCTACCTACTAAAAGTGTTAGTTTTAGTGAATATCAATTGTGAAATATGATGCAAATTGTGTCACGATTTTGACTCGAAATTACGACCTTGGATTGTATCATGTAAGTTTTATTAAATTACTATTAGCCATTACAATTTTCTCATTAGTACCTATATCGTGTCCATTTTGAATGAGGCATAAACGTATACAAACCGCGGTTGGAGTATACTTTACGGGACACAGTCAATTACAAGGCAAAAAAGACTTAGAAAATTTTTGACGAAAATTTTTATGTATAATTATATATACACATATTTTTTTTTGTGGAATCTTGGAGGGGGTCCCTAGGGATGCAACTTTTCTTCTTGGCATTGACCTCCAAGTTAAATAACCTTGGTGCTAGAGGTCAAAATGTGTCGTTTAATTACAAGGCAAAAAAGACTTAGAAAATTTTTGACGAAATTTTTTTTTTTTTTTTTTTGCGGAGTCTTGGAGGGGGTGCAACTTGTCTTCGTGACCTCTACACGGAAGGTGTAAGGAACCGGAACCGACATTTAACGTATACTCCTCTAGGCGTCGCACCCCCGCGAAGCGGGGGGGGGGTCCCTCAACATTAACTTACTCCTAGCGAAGCCCGCCACCCCCCGCGAAGCGGGGGGGGGGGGCGGGTTCGTGGCGACTCAGTGACTGAAAGGGGTGTGTATATGTATAACTGCACCCAGAGCTATGGCCCCCCCCCCTGCGTAGCGGGGGGGGGGGGCATCTTTGACGCTAACTCAGGGTCAAAGTTATTGAACTTTGTACTGTATTGAACCCGTAAAGTACACATCGACCCAAACCGCCCATACTTAACCTAAAATTCACTTTGTTGGCGCGTCCTTTTATACGTAATTTACATTACTTGTCGATTTTAGATACTCCCTTCAATAAAAATTGCTTACAATTATGTCTGAAACTCATCATAGGTACCTACTTGCATCTTATTACTATTACGCATTTACTAAATCGTCTAGTAATCTCACGCCATAGCTGTAGCTACCTGTAGAAGTAGTATAGGTAGGTATAGGTTGCCCGGATAGGGTTGTCACTTTATTTAGGCACTAGGAAATTAAAACTTTTTGTATGGGAAACTGAAAATAGGAATTTTTAATTATCTCCCCCCCACAACTGATCACCACGATGGTCTGAAACCTGCCCCTTCGGGGTACTACACATAAATTGTTACACGTTGTATATATCAGTTAACTAGTACCCATAACACAAGCTCTGCTTAGCTTGGGGTAGATAATGCTGTGTGAGTTGTTCAGCATTATTTATTTATTATCAACTGAACTAAGCGCCTCACCTAAAACTATACTCTAAAACCTTGGTAACAAAGTCCATTTTTGCAGGATTATCAACCAGCCTCGCCTGCCGTGGTGGCCTAAGATCGACCTAGTATACCCGAAAGCAGCTGAACTAAGGGCCATGTTTACTGATACTTCTAATAAAACTACACAGGTACGTTCAAAACAATCAATTAAATGAATTGTTACTAAATATTTACTTCCTTATATATAATGATTTCAGCAAAGTAACGCCTGAATGTATTATTTAAAACAATAAAAAAGAACTCTAAATATACCTCTTTATTTCCCTAAGAACAGGTCACTTAGAAACGGTCAATCTTTTAAAATTTAGCACTGACACGAAAATAAAGTTATATTTTTGATGTCTGTCGCTTCAGTATACAAACTAAAGTAAAGAGTGACGAAGAAACTTTTAGCCTGTTATTTTTCGAAATGGATCATAATCATAACCCGTCCCAAGCTTTTTTATCCTTAAATAACCCTCCAAACACACATAATATCATATGAAATCTGTATGTTTTGAGGCTGCGGCTGCCTCGGGCCTCATACGACACCTTTGGTGTAATGTTCACAAATTCCTCCTTTTTCTACACCATCTCAACTAAGTTTCTCTTGACTTAAGTATAACTGTGAGCCCCGCAGCTTCGCACGCGTTGTTCCTATGGAAACGTTAAAAGATGATTTTCATTCCACGGGAACTGATTTGTAGCCTATGTTTGATTAGAACTATCTGTATGCAAAATTTCAGCCAAATCCATACAGTAGTTTTGGCGTGAAGAAGTAAGTCAAAGGTTACACGCTCAATCTGGCGTCAGTCTGGTCAATCAGTCTGCTCAGAATGATGGGAGAATTATCGTCTAACCGGTTGACTGACGTACTGATGGTCCAGAATGACAAAAATTAAATATTTTAAATATTTTTTATCATTCTGTTGTGAATGACAGCAGACTGATGCCAGACTGATCGTGTAACCGCTCGAATCATTCCCGTGTCAGTCAGTCACCGTCCCCGACGCAATGGAGCAAGACGTGCCAAGCGACGAAGCCCTGCCGCCGCCGCCCACTTCACTCCCGCCACCGCCAATCGAGATAGAAAAAGAATTCATTCTCTCATTCGAGTGTTGTGTAATGTTCTCTTTTTTGTAGCCAGGTTTTCATCCATCGCTTCCTTTTTACGCGTTTCTTTAGCAGTAAAGCGATAATTATAATAGCACAGGCTCTTTTTTTTTTTCACAATATCCATGGCTAGGCAGGACCAGGTGACTCACTTGACTGTCGTCTTCACTTTACGAATGATAACTAACGTAAGTTTTATCAGTCTGCTGTCAGTTTAGACTGAGCGTGTAACCGTGTTTACCATCCATCATTCTGGCGTCAGTCTTAGTCGGACCAAACTGATGGACTGAACTTACGCCAGATTGAGCGTGTAACCTTTGACTAACAAACAAACATCCATCCATCCATCCATCCATTCATTATGATTGTTCAATAACTTTAATTCCAGGGTTGCATAGTCCACACGCCCCTACGAATGATCTCGCTATCCCTAAAGTCAAAGGACGTACAGACGAAATTCAACAAATCTGAGGAGATGCCGGCCTACAGGAACCTGCTGCTACTGCTGGTCAAGCTGATACATGCTGATCCGATGCTGATGCTTAGTGTGAGTAACGTTGGTGTTCTTCCAATAAAAATAAGGTTCTTAGTTAACCCGGTTACTTCATAGTGAATAATGAATTAAGTAGGCTGAGTTAGTCAGATCACACGCTTTTTAACCGTCTCTGGCGACCACCCTTAGTATATGAGTAGACCCCCCCCCCCCCCCTCGATTTTCACTTAGCAATTAAATACGGTTTTCGATCAGTTTTTGCAAAGAGGAAGTGTAAAAAATATTGGGCCAGGGGTTGTGTTTGGAAAATCAACATGGGGGAGGGGGAGGGGCCCCCTTGAACTGGTCACGTTGTATGACGTTCCCTAAAGTCTAAGGACGCACTAACGAGCAAAATGCGTTGAAAACCGGTCAAAAGTGAAAATTATCAACTATGATAAATGCAGACTAACATTGCACTTTTTTGTAGAAATTATCTGAACTCGATGCCAAGCTAGTGAGTTTTTTTGTTTCGTTTACTTGGAAATATTATACATTGAGTTTGGCTGGGTATGTAAGACGCTGCCTAGCTGCGCATTATGGGAATTCGAGTTTTTTTAAAGTGAAAACTTCTTTACCTGTGTAAATACTTCAATTAGTTGAAAGAAGATGTCGCTAGTTCCGGGAGAAACACAGAACCCACAGCGTCAGTTGAGACGACCTTACATAGTAGTAGAGAAGTGCCGCCTCAGTCTAACAGATGGCGTAATCGCACAGAACAAAGTTGCCACTTGTGGTGTTAGTTTTCACTTCGGCCGGCACTCCGCTATCCCCTCTCCCCATCCCCCTTCCACTCCAGGACAAGCAGACGCACAGCGCAATACCATCCATGCTTGGTGGATGTACCCTCCACTCGCACTAAGCGGTTTTCCGCCACCTTTATTATTCGCACCGCAAAGGAATGGAACTCGCTCCCTGTCTCTGTTTTTCCGGCCAATTACAACCTGGGTCTCTACAAGACAAAGGTGAATAGGTATTTTCTAGACCTTCGTGATACACCGTCGGCCGCATCTTTGCTTTCCATCAGGTGAGATTGCGGTAAGGTCTATTAAAGGTAAAAAAAAACCCGAAGTGTAACCAGTTGTTTGTTTATATTAGCTTGTAATAATTAATTCCAGAACCCCGGCCGGTCCGCCGTAGAAGTCCAATCGTCTACAACGGAGCTGATCAATGGACTGGTGTCATTGGTACACGTCTCTGGACTGGGCGACGTAAGTTAAAATAACAAGTCATTCGTTCGTTTTAACAAAATACAAATATAAAATCATTTATTTCCAAATTAAATATACAAAACAAGTGAAAGGTGTCCCTGGTTTCTGTTTTAGTTTATATTCATAAATTCTTTCATAAATTCTTTATTGCACACAAAATAACATACATAAGAATTAACAAATACTGGACATGTACAAAGGCGAGCTTAACCCTAAAAAAGTTTTCTTACAGCAAACCTATGCTAACAGAGAGAGTTTATAAAGCAATTGTGGATTATATGGTCGGTTTTATGTCAGTAAATATATTTTTTTAGATATTTTCGAATTATTATTCGCCAATAGATCTCAGGAAGAGTTAATTGATTACGATAAAATTGTTCAAAGTTAATTGAAAACACGCATAAAACAACATTTTCTAAAAATGAATCCTAGCTAGATTGATTTATCGCCCCCGAAACCCCCTGTATATTAAATTTTATGAAAATCGTTGGAGCCGTTTCTGAGATTCAGAATATATAAATATATACTGCGATCCCCAACCCGCTTGCCCAGCGTGGTGATTATGTGCACGCACACCCCATGAGATAAACGTCAATAAGGCACTTATCAGGGGGAGGCCTGTGTCCAGCAGTTGACTAATATAGGCTGTTGAGGCTAACGTGAGCCTGGGTAACGCCTTAATTAGATCAGCTGTCTGTTAACCTACCTACTTGTATAATTGTGATTTAAGGTCCCGAGTGCAGCCATGGATGCATTGCTAGCCGTCCATAGACCACGGACTGTGCACATGTGGAACCCGGAGTCGCCTAATACCACCTTTTGGGATATCAGGTAACGATATTGCTGAAATTACATTCATACTATACCTCAGAAAGATGCTTATTCCTTTTCCAAATATGGTAGAAAACCCGTCTATTTCATTTCTATCCCGCGTGAAGAGACAGTGAGAGAAAAATGTATGAAAATCCATTTCTAACGTAGTTTTAGGGTTCCGTACCGGAAGGGTAAAACGGGACCCTATTACTAAGCCTCTGCTGTCCGTCTGTACCACTGGAACCATCATGAGTCCTTGGATTGTAAAAAAATAAAAACAATTGAAACCTTCAAAAATTAAAAAATAAAAATGTGCAGCCAGAAAATAAATCTAAATAAGATAAAAAGAGCATTTTTGCCTCAACCCAAAGACCGAGTTCACTGTCTGTGTCCGTCTGTCACCAAGCTGTATCTCATGAACCGTGATAGTTATTAGACGTTAATTTTTTTTACACATGATGTATTTCTGTTGCCGCGCAACAATAAATAATAAAAGTTAAATAATTTTAATAATTAAGGGGGGAAATGTCCTTATCACCTTGAGAACCGATCACCGACGTTAAGCAACGTCGGGCGCGGGCAGTACTTGGATTGAACAAAAAGTCAGAAAAAAACAAAAAGTCAACCCGACTGCGTCACGTTGTCTTTTTGTTTTTTTACGAGGAAAGATTTGTATTTTTTAATGTACGTACGCCTTTTTACAAATAATAAATTTTCCTTCTAAGTCAGTAACTCCGCTCTTCATTAATGTAATCAGTAAGTGAATTAAAAATTGCAGACAGACAGTGTTACGATTAGTTTCGCTTCACTTAATTGATTAGATTTTTGTTTGTTTGCCCTGTAAGTCACAAAATCTCTTCCGCTAAAGTTAGTCTTGTAAACAGGCTTCCCGCGACACAGGCTTGTCTCTTGCAGGGGCCGCGTCAAAAAAATATAGGCTTGTTTAATAATAAGATAAAAGAGTTGGCAGCGTTAGTTTAAGTCGGGGTACCGCCTTAACTAAATTGTCAAATAAATCATTTTGTATTTTTTGTAACAAAATTTGTTTTTATTTACTAATGATTTAATCATAACCATCTTTCATTCCAGCTCCCAAGTAATCTACAACATCAGTCAGAAACTGATCCAGCGTCAAATACCCAATCTCCGTGAAGTCTTACGTTGGCTGCGAGACATCCTGACGTGTCGCAACGAGTACCTAGCGCGGCAGAGAGAGCACGTCTGCACGGCTATACCCATCTGCAAGCAAGCCAGCATCAAGCTAGAGGTACGTCAAGCCATCAAGCTAGATAGGTGTGTCGTATAGGTGCTACGTTGGCTGCGAGACATCTTAACTTGTCGCAACGAGTATTATAGCGCAGCAGAGAGAACACGTCCGCAGGGCTATACAAAAAAAATGCTTTGTTTCCATGTATAGAATAAATGTACACTGTTCACTCTTTTTTGTAACTTTTATAATTTTAGATTACTTATTTAATAATTGTATACAGGGTGGGGCAAAGTTTTGGCCCCTTAAGGGTAGCTACCGTTTCTTTTGTATAGTCCGCGCCAGTTAAATTGAGAATATAGTTCGTTGACCTTTTGTCCGTTCAGTCAGAGGTGACAAACATTTGGAATCGAATTTGATACATTAATTTTGTTCTATATTTGCTAACAATCTAAAAAATAAAATCTAAATTCCGGTTATGAAATTTTTATTTAATTTCATAAAATGTACAGATACATAATACCTTAAATAGAAGATACAAAATTATCCTTATAATTATATTATTTATAATTATTTCTTATTCCCCGACCTTTAGGTTGGTGGGGTCTTCTTTTCTTTCTCGGAGATGTAAGCGGTGGTGCTTCGCCAGAGGAACCTAAAAATCATTATCACAATATATGTAGTATCCTGTATGTACGGAGAGCAATATTGCATTATAGCATTATTTTTTTTAATAATTCTGGAAATGTTAACCCGGAATAATCTTCTTTTACGAACTGAAATAGATAGAATATATTATCAAGTTCTCTATATAAATTAAACGTACTGCATTTTTGTAATAAATCTGTGACTAACCTGCCACAGCCGCGGGTAGGGTAGGTAGTATAACAAAAAACGTAACAGATCTAACAAAACAAAAGTTCAACAAAAATGTTATCAAGTTTTATGGAATACTCGAAGACGTATACACGCCAACGCTATCCGAACACGAATGAACAAGCGACAAAATGGCAATCCAAAGATGGCGATCCCCTGGCGTGTCAACTAGTGTCAAGTAAGAAAGCTGTGTAAGAATGTAGGTGTAACCCAAGTTTTGTTCGTTTTTACGAACTTAATTTGAAAGTGTGAAATGAATTGCTATGATATGTTTTAAGCACATCTATTTGAAATAGAACTTTGAAAAATCAAAAATCATTCTTATAAAGTCAAAAGTTGGCAAAAAAATCATATGAATTGCTCTATAATGTGCATTTGATACAGTTGTTTCCTTTACAAAAGTTAGAAAATGAAAAAACTAAGCATATTGAATCTCTTTATGAACTAAAATATGGTTAAAATATAGTTAAAAAATACATCTAAATTTATGAATTTTTCCTCAAAATTGATAATTTTTGGGATAGACCTCTTCTGTTTTAATGCCAAATTGAGGTCAATGAACTTTATTCTCAATTTAAATGGCGCGGACTATAGTTAGAAGGTTTTGTTTTAAGGAATCTTCTGTTTTATTTTGATGAAAGAAATATTGACATTTTTAGTTTTTTGAAAAAAAGTACAGTTTGTCCTAAAAATGACATTTGTCAAAAAAAACAAGTTGGTCTTAATCGACTCTATTTCCAACCAGGAACACTTTTCCCAGAGTAACATACCAAATCAAATCGTAAGTTTTGTCAATAATTAAAAAAAAACAATTCCCATACATTTTCTATGAAAAAACGAGTAAGTGAAAATAACAATGTCACTCATTGAATAGTTTTTAATTTAAACTCGTATGTAACTGTACTTTTTAAAGTTGGTAGGCTCATTTTGAAGGCTCCTCAGGAATACATTTTTACTTATACTTATAAGTGCTGTTGGTTTTTCTTAAAAAAAAAATAAGTATTAATATATCCCAGGTGGTATTCTTCATGTGCCTCTGGTCAATCGACACGGACGTGGTGCTCGTCGGCATGTCCTGCTTCGCACTGCTCTGCCAGGAGGCAGACATCCGCTGCGGCTCTGATGAGATCACCGCTCACCAGGCGCTGCCCAACTACGCCGTGTTCCAAGAGATCGCTCACACTTCCACTGTACTGACTACTGGTAAGAGAGCAATAGGCTAAAAAAGCTGAATATAATAGGATAGAATATTATTTTATTTTTAACTTAATCAACAAAAACAAATATGACTTGTTATAAAAGACAAAGCATCTGTCGATTAGAGTCACAAAACGGTCTCTGTCTCAGCATGAGCTGGTTGTAAACACGTTACAATCAACGCTGTTCTTCCGACAGAGCCGTTTGGTGACGTCGCGGATGATAACACCTCTACAAAGACTCAAAACAATCAAAAAAACATAACGATAAAACATACAAATACTTATATAATTTCAAGCTACGGTTGACAAATAACTCATAAAGGAAATCATAAAAAAACAAAAAGAAACGAAACACAAAAATAATACAGCGTAGATTGTTTTTTGTATACAAGTAAAAATAATATATAGTCGGTTACATTATCAGAAGATTTTGAAAACATATTTTTTCATTAGTCTATTAACGTTTGTCATAAGACAAACATCCGCGCTGATATTTTCTTACACAGAACACCACCCTGTAAAATACGGCAAAATGTGCAGTTATCTTGTACAATGTATGATTGATTTGTTTTAACTGATGTTTTTTGTTAATTCTTATCATTTGTGCAAGCAGCCGATCATGAAATGGCAAGGGGATGTTTTTACAAAAACATTCAGAGTGAGTACCTACCTACCTATTTATTTACTGGCTGACTTCAGATAGATTAGATTATTAACATAAGGTGCCCCTGTAATATACATTGAGTACTTGTTATATGTTACACTAATATAATGTATGCGAAAGTTGAATGTATGGATGGATGTTTGTTACTCCTTCACGCCAAAACTACTGAACGGATCTGGCTGAAATTTTGCACACAGGTAATTCTAATCCTGGAATCAAACATAGGCTACTTTCTATCCCATACATCAGTTCCCGCGGGATGAAAATCACCTTTTAATGTTTCCATAGAAAAAAGCGCGCGAAGCCGCGGGGCGCAGCTAGTTATCCATATAGCAGGAGTAACAATAGGGTATAAACCATGAATTTTTTTTTCGATTATTTAGAGTGAGTCAGAGTCAAATCGTTTATTTCTTTAGAATTACAAAATAAGTACTTAGACAAGTCAATTTTTTTGTGCACTAGCGGAAGAAGTGTCTATGTTTGATTCCAGGATTAGAATTACCTGTATGCAAAATTTCAGCCAGTTCCGTCCAGTAGTTTTGGCGTGAAGAAGTAACAAACATCCATCCATCCATCCATCTAAACATCCATACAAACTTTCTTATTTATGATATTAGTGTGATCCGTCTCTGATTATTGTTATTTTAATGTAGGTTCTTCAGCCCTGCAGAAGAGGATAATGGTGCTCCTCAGGAAAATAGAACATTGCGTGAACGGTGTGCAGCCAGTTTGGGAGGAAACCTTTAGATGCTGGTAAGATTTTTTTTTTTACGGTAAATCGACCATTGTTTGACCGCAATCTCACCTGATGGAAAGCGAAGATGCGGCTGACGGTGTATCACGAAGGTCTAGAAGATACCTGTTTCCTCACTGTAGGGAAATAAAGCCAGTTTTATCAGAAAGTTTCGTTTATTATAATAATAATAATATTTTTTTTTATTTTCAGATTACATAGATCCATACGTAACCATATTCATACCCCCTTATGCATAATGGTCTGCTAACATAAAAGTATTTCTTTTGTTCTGACTTGAAATTTTTCGATTGTTTGTTTCATTAACTTGTAATTCGTTGAAAACGCCTTAGTGGCGTTAAAAAAACTCTTGAGGGTAATGCCCATAATCCTCATGCTGGGCATGCGGATTGGGGATCGCAGTTTGGTGGAAGATTTGTTCTACAGGGGGCGCTGCTGCCTGCCCCCCGATGGATATCCAGTAGCCTCTCACGACACCCACGGGAGAAAAACAAGAATTGGGGCGGTGCAAATTCTTAACCATCACCACACATCTTAATAAGTTTTCTTTAATTCCCAGGGACTCTATATGCAAACTGCTTCAGAAGTACCCTAAAGAGGCGCTGTGTGAGAAAGTGGAGGAACCTCAGGCCGAGGCTCCACCGGGCCAGCGCACCGTGCCGAAACGTCGGGTCTCGCACCACGCGAGCCAGGAGCATGATATAGAGGTAAAGTTTGTTTCTCCACTTTAGATACAGACAACGTCAGAATTAAGTAGCTAGTTTAAAATATTACACAATAATGTTTTTTTTATTTATGTTTATTAGGTACACAAAACACATAGCAAGCAATAGGGTATAAACATCGATTTTTTTATTGTTTTAATTAATTCTTTAGGTCATCATTTAACCGAGGAATGATAAGACGCTCACTGAATTTCGCATTAACAAGGTAAAAAAACAAATCAAAACCACAATCATTTTCGGGTGATAAAAACGCTGCCATATTGGCGCCATGTTTATTTGACGTCGACGTTCACACTCGATTAAAACCTTTTGTGACGACCTCGGTAGTGATCATCTCAGGAAAGAGGTTTTCCGAAAAATCAGAAAATAGCCGACAATACGAAATGTGAAGTGGGCAGACTAGTGTCAAAATCATAGTGCAGCAAGACGAATAAAAAAAGAAGAAATGTGAACAGTGATGTAACGTCGAAATTTTGCGATTGAGATTTAAAATATCAATTTTTCAATGGTTAAATTCTACAATAAAAACATCTGAAAATACTAAAATAAATATGTAGATATGTTTCTATATCAATAGAGAATACGTATATATTTTTTTAGCCATTTTGAAATCACATGCATATACCCTATTATAATATATCACAACTAATTAAAATTAAATACGAACTGGCTTGAGACGTAACTTATGTGCACACAACAAATAATTTTACATGTTAAGCAGACATTTTAACAGAAAATAAACTTTCTTAAGAAAATAAACTAAATCTATAAATAAAAACAACAATGCCAACTTCTACTGACTTACTCGTATATCAAAATCATAATAATTTGTTAGTGGCTATGTTGCTCTCACGAGCATCATCGCCCCTGCAGTTAAAACGGAGGATTAAATTTTTCTTTGTTTCTATATATTTGTGTGTCGAAATAAATTATCTTCTATTATATTCTGTCATAATCGCTGTACTTATCAAAACCTAATAATTTCAGATGCAGATCCAAGAGTGGGCGAACATTACCTCGTTCCTGTGCGCGCTCGGAGGCGTCTGCCTTCAGAAGAAACCGGCGGCTCATTCTTCCTGGTCTCATATCTGTGGTATGTAGGATTTTAGGTTGTCACAGAATCAGAGTCGGAGTCAAATCGTTTATTTCTTTAGACTTACAAAATAAGTACTTAGACAAGTCAAATTTTTACTATATAAACAGCTTGATAAATAGTTATTACTATCAAAAAACAAATAAGGTGAAATTGACTATAATTCCCTTCAATTTTTTGTCCACTAGCGGAAGAAGTGAAAAAGAAACAACTAGCAAGTTTATCGCTTATCAACTAATACAATCTTAGGATAACTAAGTCTAACTGGTCTTACATACTATTGTCGGTGTGGAACTGGGCGACATCCGGCCAAGCATTAGCATCATTGACGTAGTCATCTACTATCACAACAATCAGCATTCAAATACTTTTTTTTACGTGAAATAAACCTTCGCTTGACCGCAATCACATCTGATGGAAAGCGAAGATGCGGCCGACAGTGTATCACGAAGGTCTAGAAGATACCTATTCACCCTTGTCTTGAAGAGACCCAGGTTGTAATTGGCCGGAAAAACAGAGACAGGGAGCGAGTTCCATTCCTTTGCGGTGCGAATAATAAAGGTGGAGGAAAACCGTTTAGTGCGAGTGGAGGGTACATCCACCGAGTATGGATATATATAAATACGAGGTAAAATTTAACCCGTGTGGATATTTCAGATTGCAAACTTTAAGGGGTAGCACGCGCATTCAAGCGTTCCTGAAAATGGTGCTGACAGACAGACAGACAGACAACAAAGTGATTCTATAAGGGTTCCTCTTTTCCTTTTGAGGTACGGAACCCTTAAGGTTGCATGGGAGAAATCGCTCTCAGCGATAAGGCCGCCTTTTGTACTAAATTTTTTTATTATTTAGATATCAGACTTCCATGTATATTAATTTTTATTAGTACAAAATGGTGTTCATTCATTCATTCATTCCTTAACCCATTAGCTGTCGCTGTACCTGATTGGGTACACCTACTTGTAATTTTTTTACTAGAAAATAGTTAGTTCCAGCAGATCTGTTTTGTTTAAGGTAGAACTAGCCACTCATTTTTTCATACAAACGTGGAAGGGTAAGTACAAGGCTGTTTGATGTTGATCATCCAAAACTAAGGATGAAATCAATTTATACCTTCATAAACTATGTTTGTATACAACTAAAACAGTAAAAAAAGTATACGTTTGAAAATTACAAGCTCTAAACTTTCGCATTTCAACGCGAATTTTAGCTTAACTTTGGGCGAAAATAAACACACGGGGAAATAACGCTCTAAAATAAAGAGTTTACCGACATAGTTTAGTAATAAGTTAAAACAAAATTATTTTGAAGAGATACATTCAATAGTTTTTCTATGATAACCCTTGTGCTAAAGTCTGTTCTGCGGCATAAATGTTTTTGTTTATTGCTTCACAGATAACAGAAAATACACATTTTTGGCGAACAGTTCCCAAGAAGTTCAGTACTGTCCGGTTACTCAGTAAGTTGTAGTTTTATTACCTTCTATACCGTATCCATCGAGCATGTAGAATATTATTAAAACAGTGAGCAGTGTTGTCAACGCAACAAAAATGTGCACTCGAGCGCCCTTAAGACTCTAACAGCCGGTTTCTCGAACGCTTGTCACATTGAATGGATAGTCAACGGCTTGTTATATACGCACTGCGGAATCTCACAGCGTGAATTTTAATCTCGCGGAATATAACCTGCGTACTTAACTTACACGTACGACGAATAAAATTCCTTGCTTTTTTAGCTACCTACAGCTTTATAGTGCTCCAAATATTCATATTTTCCGCTAGTGAACTTCCATTAAGTTACAGAATACTGCAAAAAAACCACGCGTGTATTAAAAGAAATGCGTGTACAGCGTGACAAATTGAGAACAATTTGTCAAAATAATAAGCGTTCGAGAAACCGGCTGTAAGTGTTATATTTTTTCTTTTAAGGTACGTAACCGTAAAAAGTATAAATATTCAGAACTTTAAAGTCGATTTTTAACAAGCAAATGATATTTTTCAGATTTATAGGTCAACTGCTCCGTTTACTTCTGTACGAACGTTTTGGCCCACTGATACATAGTCACGTGAAAGAACTGGTCGGTAGAGAAATGTCACCCGCACTCTACCCCATCCTGTTTGAACAGATCAAGAACATCATAGACAAGTTCTTTGACCAGCAACAACAGGTCAGTAAACTATTAGTAACGTCATGTCATCTAGATCATAACATGAACATTTCACGAGTAAAAAACAAAAACGATATGGGGGTATTTACTACCGAACGATATTGGTGTTACAACTAAAAAAAATTGACAGTGTTAAAAATATTGCCATCCCTTTCATCATCATCCTTTTCAATGATCGAAGTATAAAAGGTTTCGTTGCCACAAAATGTAGTGAAAATCCTTTTGTCATGTCGCATCTGCAGAGCGGCGGTCATCTCGAAAAAAAATAACAATGGTGTGTCTGTGGCGGCCTAACAGAGGCTGCCACACTGACGGGGGTCAATACGCAAAAAATCATGATTTCTCTGAATTTTTGTATGCAAAGCCGAAGCCCTATGTTTTATTAATATTCTTTAAAACTGATAAATCATCCTACTAAATTGCATTGATTACATGAAAAAATAATAAAAAGATTAGCTTCTGTTGATAAATCAAACTTTTTACCACGAAACCAACCGACGACGTCCGCAAAGCTGAAGTTCAAATGCATTATTTTCCACATTAATCCACGTTGACTGGTATCGAGTGTGTAAATTATTGAAAAACTATCCATTTCTGTTAAAAAATCCACAAAACACGAAACACGAAACACGACAAAAAACCCACCACTGAAAAAGATCATTGAAATTTGAATTATAAACCAAGTTTTTGATGATGAACAGGGAGTAGACAGCCCGACCACAAGGCAAAGTGACCAGTTTTATGACGAATTCTATACCAACCTAATAAAACCATATCATAGATCCAACAAAAAATTCAGTCTAAAAACGCGCTTCTGTGGGCAGCCTTCTGTAGGCAGGCACACAGACCGGCCACAGTTCCGCCATATTTATTTACCAGCCTTCTGACTTCACACTGATGAAAGGATTGGCATCAAAAGTTTTTGTGTAAAATGTCCATTTTTTTGCTGACTGTACATTTTTTCCAAAATCTGTAAATATAGTTCAGAATATCTTAAAAATATATAGATTGTCTCCTAGAAGCGTTTTCCTGTAACTAAAATTGGTTATGGTACCTACCCTTACCCTTATTGCAGTTTTCGATCTTCTTCTTTTTTGAGGGTTATAGTTATATGCCTATATTTTAAGTCTTCCTTTCAAAATTCCAGGTAATGCTGACGGATATAAACACCCAATTCGTAGAACACACGATATACATAATGAAGAGTATATTGGACAACAAGCGAGGCGGCCAGCCGGCGGCGAGCCAGGAGCATCTCAGCACTACGTCTATTGAGGGGCTCATGCTGGCTATAGTCAGGTATGTATGGTGATGGTGTGTCCTAGTCTCGTACAACATACGATATACATAATGAAGAGTATATTGGACAACAAGCGAGGCGGCCAGCCGGCGGCGAGCCAGGAGCATCTCAGCACTACGTCTATTGAGGGGCTCATGCTGGCTATAGTCAGGTATGTATGGTGATGGTGTGTCCTAGTCTCGTACAACACACGATATACATAATGAAGAGTATATTGGACAACAAGCGAGGCGGCCAGCCGGCGGCGAGCCAGGAGCATCTCAGCACTACGTCTATTGAGGGGCTCATGCTGGCTATAGTCAGGTATGTATGGTGATGGTGTGTCCTAGTCTCGTACAACATACGATATACATAATGAAGAGTATATTGGACAACAAGCGAGGCGGCCAGCCGGCGGCGAGCCAGGAGCATCTCAGCACTACGTCTATTGAGGGGCTCATGCTGGCTATAGTCAGGTATGTATGGTGATGGTGTGTCCTAGTCTCGTACAACATACGATATACATAATGAAGAGTATATTGGACAACAAGCGAGGCGGCCAGCCGGCGGCGAGCCAGGAGCATCTCAGCACTACGTCTATTGAGGGGCTCATGCTGGCTATAGTCAGGTATGTATGGTGATGGTGTGTCCTAGTCTCGTACAACATACGATATACATAATGAAGAGTATATTGGACAACAAGCGAGGCGGCCAGCCGGCGGCGAGCCAGGAGCATCTCAGCACTACGTCTATTGAGGGGCTCATGCTGGCTATAGTCAGGTATGTATGGTGATGGTGTGTCCTAGTCTCGTACAACATACGATATACATAATGAAGAGTATATTGGACAACAAGCGAGGCGGCCAGCCGGCGGCGAGCCAGGAGCATCTCAGCACTACGTCTATTGAGGGGCTCATGCTGGCTATAGTCAGGTATGTATGGTGATGGTGTGTCCTAGTCTCGTACAACACACGATATACATAATGAAGAGTATATTGGACAACAAGCGAGGCGGCCAGCCGGCGGCGAGCCAGGAGCATCTCAGCACTACGTCTATTGAGGGGCTCATGCTGGCTATAGTCAGGTATGTATGGTGATGGTGTGTCCTAGTCTCGTACAACATACGAATATACATAATGAAGAGTATATTGGACAACAAGCGAGGCGGCCAGCCGGCGGCGAGCCAGGAGCATCTCAGCACTACGTCTATTGAGGGGCTCATGCTGGCTATAGTCAGGTATGTATGGTGATGATCGCCGTGTGGTGTCGGTGGCATAGAATTTGCACCACCCCAACTCTTCCCGCGGGTGTCGTAAGAGGCGACTAAGGTATATTTACCGGAGGCGGGCAGCAGCGCCTCCTGCCAAACAATTATGTCACCACACTGCGATACCCAACCCATATGCTCATCGTGGGGATTATGGGCATTGCCCCCCTTTATATTGATCCATGCAGTGGACCAATATAAAGCTGTTGAGGTGATGTGAGGTATGGTGATGACAATGTATACACTTTTACAACAAAACCCCTAGTGAGCTGCAAACATTTTATATATATACATATACATTTCAATCTTTTGACAGATACGTCCGCCATCTTGACATGACAGTCCTGTCAGTACACATCAAGACAAAGCTCTGCCAAGTCGCCGAGGCAACGATGAGAAGGCGAGATGACCTCGCCTTTAGAGGGGTATTTATCTATTTATTTTACTGGGTACACAAAACACAAGCAATACAGGGTTATTGGTAATTCACTGGCACTACGTAAACTGTAGGTTCTGCCCGTCAAAACGAAGACGTTCGTGAAATTTCAGGTTTAAATGCTTATTTTTTTTGTTGTTCACTTATGCGTCCAGCGCCCTCAGCGGAGCGAGCGACTCACGGAACCCAATGAAGTACTAAATACCGATTTTCCACTTCCACACCTGATCATTCAGGGCAGAGCTGTAGAGCTGCTCTTAAAAGACGAGTTATTTAATGGAGGGGGTTCTATGACCTATACCAAATTTAAGAATTAAGACCTGGCGTCTTCACAAACAGAAACTAAGGCTCACGCAGTGTCAGAGAATAAAAAAAACTCGGTATACTAAATAAAAATGTATAAATATAAATAAATAATGCTGGACAATTCACACAGCATTATCTAGCCCCAAGCCAAGCAGAGCTTGTGTTATGGGTACTAGATAACTGATATACATAATGCAATACACTACATAGATAGATATTTTTTATTATAAATAGAAAACATTCAGAACGCCCTGAACAAATATCTGCAGATCGTACATATATTTGTCCCGAGGCGGGAATCGAATCCGCAACCTCCTGCGTCGCAGGCGGACCTTTGCTCACCGCGCCACAGAGGTCGTCAAACGTTTAACGTAAATGTTCGTAATTCTGTAATTTGACTAGTTTGACTTACATTTTAATATTAAGTTCTATAAATATTTTAGGAAATGAAATTCCGCAACAAGATGGTGGAGTACGTAACGGACTGGGTTCTAGGAACGAGCCACCAGATTGCGCCGCCGCTGCGGGCCGATGCCTCCTCTGTTACCAGGTATTTTATATTTTCAACCTTATTGCATGGAGAAAGGGCTTATTTTACAACTAGAATCACGTAATAAGATGTTCCTCGATATGTCTCTTTGAGCTGTGTGGTACTACTGGCTTAGAACTTTCAGAGTCAGAGTCAAATCGTTTATTTCTTTAGACTTACAAAATACGCACTAAGACAAGTCAAGTTTTTACTATATAAATAGCTTGATAAATAGTAATTACTATCAAACAAGAAATAAGGTGCAATTGACTCTAATTCACTTCAATTTTTTCTCGCAACCGAAATTAATGTCCAAAAGATTATGCATATCAACGCTTTCACTGCCCAGTCTTTGTAATACGCCCGAAGTCGCCCGCCATTTGCGACACGAGCAGGGAAATAGTTGAGTACCTATGTAAGCTATAAATATATTTTAGATTTTTGTTTTACAAATTTTCCATGGATGTAATTCTAAATTTGGAATAATAATAAACCGCAGTTACAAGCAAGCCTTGGTTGAAAAAAAAAAACAATGTCAGCACTAGGAAAAAGAGTTTAATTCGTGCCAGAACTGACCCTCTAATAAGCGTATGCCATATGCAGCCTTCTTTTCAGAGATCTAGACCAAGCCTGCATGGAGGCGGTTGCAGCACTGCTGAAGGGTCTACCGCTCCAGCCTGAGGAGTCTGACAGAGGGGACCTGATGGAAGCCAAGAGTCAGCTCTTCCTCAAGTAAGGAAGTCATTACGATAACCATTTCGATAGGCTATTTTCCCACAAAAGTATTCCGGCTTTCTTTTGTCGGTTAATTAAAAAATATGAAAATAAAAGATCAAATGATAAAGATCCAGTTTAATATTGCGTGACGTCACACCTTGCGACACTTTTTAGCAAGGTGTGACGTCACTAACTTTAACGTGCTTTATTTTCGTCCTCCATATTTCGTTCCACCCTTTTGCTACTCGTATATAGTGTATTGTAAGTATATCAGTTATATAGTACCCATAACACAAGCTCGGCTTTGCTTGGGGCTAGATAATGCTGTGTGAACTGTCCAATATTATTAATTTATTTATATAGTTGTCAATTCAGTAGCTGCCAAAACTAAACTTAACTAATTTGACAGGACTAAAAATGTCTCCGACAGGGAGTCATAACGATCTAAATAATAAGGATGGCATTATTTTTAGTTCTATCAAATTAGTTTTAGTTTTGGCTACATCTGAATAGACACCATTATCTGTCTTTGTGTGGTAAAGAAGTATCTATCAACCCACTTATCTATCATTATTTATTTATTTTCTTCCAGATACTTCACTCTATTCATGAACCTTCTGAACGACTGCAACGAGGTGGAACTCACCGAGGGTCCAGGGAGGCTGGAGACACTCCGCAATGCGACCATTCAGGCTATGTCCAACTTACTGAGCGCTAACATAGACTCCGGGCTTATGCATAGCATCGGTAAGTAGGTAGGAGTTTGAGTCAGAGTCAGAGACAAATCGTTTATTTCTTTAGACTTACAAAATAAGTACTTAGACAAGTCAAATTTTTACTATATAAACAGCTTGATTAATAGTTATTACTATCAAACAAGAAATAAGGTGCAATTGACTAATTCACTTCAATTTTTTGTCCACTAGCGGAAGAATACAGGGTGGGGAAAATTTTTTGGCCCCTAAAGGGTAGCTACCCTTAAGGAGTAGCAACCTTCCGTTAGCAAGCGTTTCTTTTATAGTGTGGTTTTGTTCTTAGAAATCTTCTATTTTATTTGAAGAAAAAATATTGCCATTTGTAGGTTTTTGAAAAAAAGTACAGTACGCCCAAAAATGATATTTGTCAAATACAACAAGTTGAACTTAATCGACTCTATTTCCAACCAGGAACACTTCCCAAAGTAACATACCAAATCGAATCGTAAGTTTTGGCAATAATTGAAAAAAACAATTCTCATACATTTTCTATGAAAAATCGAGTACATAAGTGAAAACAACAATATTGTCAATGTTATCCATAAAGTTTGATTGAACTTATAGTTGAACTAATCGGAACAGTAAGCCTAGCACGGGGATCTAGGGTAGAACGGAAAAAAATTACGTCACTGTCATCGAATGCGTAAAATGTTTGAAATTCATTCTTCAACTTCAATAATTTGCGCAATTTATGACGATGCGATGTCATTTTTGTCTATTCTACCCTAGATAAAAGTCCCCGTGCTAGGCCGGCAGGTGTATTGTATTATGTATATCAGTTATCTAGTACCCATAACACAAGCTCTGCTTAGCCTGGGGCTAGATAATGTTGTGTGAATAGGGTATGCATGTGATTTAAAAAATGCTTATTTTTTTGTGTATTCTCTATTGATATAGAAATTTATCTGTATATTTATTTTTGTATTTTATGATGTTTTTATTGTAAAATTTAATCATTGAAAAGTAGATATTTTAAGTCTCATCAGCAAAATCTCTAAACGCAACGCTATTGGCACGTGAAGCGTGACGTCATACTTAAACATTTTTGTATGGGCATGAAGTTTTGACTTTGAGTTTACGTAAGGGACTCGATGATCCGTGACGTCATAAAATGCAATGGCTAACATGGTAGTGTTTTTATCATTTCATATAATTTTTTTTGGGTGTTATATTTATTTTCGTTTATGTATTAACCTAAATAAACGATAAAAAAAATTAAAAAAAATCCATGCATATACCCTATTGTCCAACATTATTTATATATTATTATTTATTTATATACTCTTCTAGATCTGGGCTACCACCGCGACCTACAAACCCGCGCCGCCTTCATGGAAGTGCTGACTAAAATCCTCCAGCAAGGCACTGAGTTCGACACGCTGGCGGAGACGGTGCTGGCGGATAGATTCGAGCAGCTAGTGCAGTTAGTCACTATGATCACTGATAAGGTGAGAATACGGTGCATTTTGCTCTGAAAAGAAGTGGAATATTTTCTGGAGGAAAAGTAGGGGATAAAGTTTATGAGAGTCTTTTTATAATTAGACTTTTGTGTGTTCATGGAAATAATATTTAATTTAGTTTTAAAAAAAATATAACCCACTTCAATTTTTATAGTTTTTTGATGAATTTTCATGGATCCCAATGTCAGAACTAAACAAAATTAAAATGGGACCACACGGGAACCACCAGCTTTCATATAAAAGGATAATCACGAAGATCGGACCACCTAATCAAAAGTTCTAAGGTAACAAGAGATAGATATTAGATTTTATAACATATAAAGCTATGTATAACTTTTTACAGTAAATCTACATAATCTGTTAGAGTTATTTTCCATAAGGTAGGAGCGAAACCCCCTAACACAGGTATCTCTATACTTACAAGGGGATTTCCAAAGCAATTAAAGATGTATATAGATTAAGTTAAAGAAATAAACAATTATTTATTTATTTATTATAACAAACATAAAAAATACAGTCGAATTGATAACCTCTTCTTTTTATGAAGTCGGTTTAAAAGATATGCGCTTATCAGGGGAGGCTTGCTTCTAGCAGTGGACACAGTATTAATATATCGCATTCACTGACCAGCCACGGGGCGGTCTGAACCGCAGGGGCGCGCCGCTTCTTCACTCGGCTGAAGCAAAACATCTTCATATAATAATAATAATAATATATATTGATATAACTATCATTCGTTTTTATAGTTTAAAAAAAACATTGGTCTTGTAAACCAACATTAAGAAATTCTTTAAAAACTTCAAAGAAAGATAAAAGATAAAGATAAAGATACATTTATTTTACCAAAACAGGTGACTACATACCTAGGTACAATAGCTATAATTACGGTAGGCTATACCACAGATAATATAATACTATGCTAGCTATACATAGATAGGTGCATACAGATGTTAATTTGGGGACTGTGCTAAGAAAAAGAAATTCTTTATCTATAATCTCCAAAATTATAATTTTATATAAACTATTCTTTGATATAATAAAAATTTCAATTTCGTTTTTTATATTTTATTTTTCATTATTAATATTATTCATAAATCACCCTCTTTCTATAGGATTAATAATTTTAATGGCCCACGGAGGTGTTAATTATAATGAAATACAGTGGCTTTTCTCAAGCTATAACAATTTCTGTATTTTCCCAGGGAGATCTCGCAATAGCAATGGCCCTAGCGCACGTAGTTGGCACGTCGCAAATGGACGAGCTAGCGCGTGTGTTAGTGTCGATATTCGACGCGAAACATTTGCTGGCACCTCTCTTGTGGAACATATTCTATAAGGAGGTCGAGGTAAGTCTTGTTATCTTGTGTAAATAGGGTATATGCATGGATTTTTTTTATTTTTTTTATCGATTACTTAGGTTAGGTTAATACATAAACGAAAAAAAATATATCACCCAAAAAAAATTTCATTATTGAGGTAAAAAACTAAAAGTAAAACTACACTCAGTTTCGGGTGATAAAAACGCTGCCATGTTAGCCATTGCATTTTATGACGTCACGGATCATCGAGTTCCATCTAAGTCAAAGCTTCATGCCCATACAAAAATGTTTAAGTATGACGTCACGCTTCACGTGCCAATAGCGTTGCGTTTAGACATTTTGCTATTGAGACTTAAATTATCTTCTTTTCAATGACTAAATTTCACAGTAAAAATATCATAAAATAGAAAAATAAAAAACTATTTCTATATCAATAGTGAATACGTAAAAAAAATATTAGCTTTTTTGAAGTCACATGCATACACCCTATTGGCACGTTGTCGTATACTATAATGGCCGACCTGACAAATCAAGCAAAATCTAGAAAAAGCGTGTTTGCACAAGAGCGCTTTGGGAATGCACCAGAGTAAGACTAGCAGTATTATTTTGTGTGTTTTTAACAACTTTGATTTTAAATTCTCTCTGCAGACCTTAAGACACTCAGCGTCAACCTCCGTGGATCGTTTTGTTCATTTCCATTTACCCATAAATAGGACAAATAAAATTTAAAAGGCGATATTTGTACCCACCATAGAAATGCGCCAGGCAAGAGCTTTACATTTTGCAAAAGGAGCTTTACATTTTCCCAAAGGAAGCACAGTCTTCTAACCAAGTAGAGGGTTTGAATACACAGTGTTTTAGACACTGTATAAATGATACTCATTGCGCTGTGAGGGTTAAAACTAACGCATTAAAACTCTCTTTTCAGCTATCAGACTGCATGCAAACCCTCTTTCGCGGGAACTCCCTCGGATCAAAGATAATGGCGTACTGTTTCAAGATATACGGATACCAGTACCTGCAGTCTCTGCTGGAGCCTGTCATCAACTCCCTACTGGAACAGCTGGAGCACAACCCACATCTGAGCTTCGAGGTCGATACTGCTAGGTGAGGCAGCACCTTCCAAATCACTCTAGAACGTTTCAGGTTTATAGGTCCAGTTATAGGTAGTAGTAGCGCTAAGAGAAGTTCGTAGAGCATTCGAGAATGTTCTAGAGACTTCCGGATCATTTATGGGGAACTGCTTTAAGATATACGGATACCAGTACCTGCAGTCTCTGCTGGAGCCTGTCATCAACTCCCTGCTGGAACAGCTGGAGCACAACTCACATCTGAGCTTCGAGGTTGATACTGCTAGGTGAGGCAGAACCTTCCAAATCACTCTAGAACGTTTCAGGTTTATAGGTCCAGTTATAGGTAGTAGTAGCGCTAAGAGAAGTTCGTAGAGCATTCGAGAATGTTCTAGAGACTTCCAGATCATTTATGGGGAACTGCTTCAAGATATACGGAATACGGATATCAGTACCTGCAGTCTCTGCTGGAGCCTGTCATCAACTCCCTGCTGGTGAGGTAGAACCTTCCAGATCATTCCAGAACTTTCCAGATCATGGTTCGAGTTATAGCTGAGAGTTGTGCTAAATGAAGCCCGCAGAACACTCGAGAATCCTCTTAGAGACTTCCAGGTCCGGCCAGGGAATCGTTTTAAGATAAAGTTATACCGGTACCGAAGTCTCTGCTAGAACCTGTCGTCAAATAGATCATAGGTCGAGTTGATGCTGTTAGTCCAGATAATTGTTTCAATTGTAAACACTATCCCCCTTATTCATAATGATCTGCTAGCATAAGATAAAGAATAAAGATACATTTATTTGGCCAAAACAGGTGACTACATAGGTACAATAGCTATAATGAAGGTAGACTTTACATAGATAGGTGCATACAGATGTAAAATTGGCGACTGTGCTGCCCTGCTGTTGGCCAAAAAGGGTCAAACTCAGCTCTGTGCTGAACCACTCGTGTGCGCGGATCAGCGCTGGTTTTCAGTTTGATCCTGAAATTAGTGATATCACGAACACGAAAAAGAGAGCATTTCAAAACAAAATAGATCAATATGTGTCCAAGGATAATAAAACTATAGGAACATAATAATACCATGCAGTAAAATACAGCTAGTTTAAGTACTATGTACGTGCTACGTAATACTAATATTCAGTATTATTACACAAAGTAAAACAAGTTGAGGTCTTCATTGCAGATTGAATTAATAAAAAAAAAAATAGGAATCTAGAAAAAAGTTAAATAGAAAAGGTGATACTGAATTATTACATTGGTATCTGTCAGTGTCATGAGATTGTGCATAAAACAGCTGCTAAGTAGTGTTACTTCTCAGTGTGACTTATGTCAATAGAAGAAGACAAAGCGAGATTTAGCAGTCTGCTAAGATGGCAGACTATTATGAATAAGGGGGTAATTAAGTAATTTTCTACGTGATCCAAATTATCTGTAGTGACACAGTTTAGCTTACAGTACGTGGCGCTAATTCAGCTAATTCAGTAGCTGAGCCGTGTCTCGCCAGTTATTCCACCAAGCTCTCCCAGAAAACTACCAAAGTTTAGAGTTATAGATTATTATAAAGTCACTTCATAGAGCCCCATTAGAGTAGTCATATCCTAAATAAGGTTTAAGGAATATCTTTATTGTATTTTCATGTACTTGTGTATTGAACAGACTCACTTCATCGTACGTCACTCTTTTATTATAAACAACCCACAATAACTAAAGTAAAGACTATTGTATCTAATACAAAATATCTATGTAAATAACATTTTTTTTGTTCATTTTTTGATGATACATACTTCGGGAGGCCTTTACCCAGCGGTTGGTAATCCGGCTGTCGATGATGATGTTAAATAAAGTTTTTTTTGTTCCAGATTGGACCCCAAAGACGATATAGAACTGAATCGCGCGAACCTTATCGACTTAACCAAAGAAGTATTTGATGTCATCGTCAACTCGGCCGATCGCTTTCCGCCGCAGTTGAGAAGCATGTGCCATTGCTTGTATCAGGTAATATTCAATTTTAAGGCTTATATTACAGATTATACGAAACAAGTTCTTGAGTGGAGACCGCGTTTTGGCAAACGTAGTGTAGGGCGACCTCCGTCCAGGTGGGATGACGATCTGCGAAAGACTGCAGGCAGATGCTGGATGCGTCAAGCTGAAGACAGGGCGCTATGGCGCTCATTAGGGGGATTATGTCCAGCTGTGGACTATTATAGGCTGATGATGATGATGATGATGATGATACACGGATTGCAAGGTTCGAATTTTGTGTAAAACATTAAGTATCAAATAACATGCAAAGTTAAATATAATTATTATGTGCATGTGATACAGAAACCAAAATCGGTATAATACTGAAGTTTTGGACTGTTATTAAAATTGTTTTTGTACACTCTAGCTGCGAATGCAGGCGACATGTTGCTTCTTAGGTAGGCAACGTATAAATTATTATAAATTAGACTGATGGCCCGACTTGCTGTGATTTTGAGTTTTTGGTAATGTGTCATTACACGCCATCTTGGACAGAAGTAGTCATAGAGTACAAACGTTGAGGCGAGGTGAGATTAGGGGAGGGGGGTACACACACAGGTACTGGTTACGCTCGTTTTAAATAATTATCAATATTTGTAATATACGCTGGTTTTGGGTTAGTATTTTACATATTTCAAAATCGTCTTATTGTAATTGCCTATTGAAATGATCAAGGAGTCAAAGGTCCGCATACCCCACGTTTGGGGTACCTAGTACAGGAGCCGCCATCTTGGCTGCCCCAGTCTACGATGCACTCAAGTCAAGGACAGTCGCGTGACACTTCCGCTTAAAACAAATATTCAAAACCCGCGTGCCGCGATCGCTCCCCTTTTTACCTACATATCCCGCATTACTACGGATTTCTGCTAAACCTGTGACGTCCCCGGATCCCAGTTGACTCCCGGATTCCAGCATCGTGCCAGCCACACGACCGAGACGAATTGGGAATTGAGGTAGGTCTTTACTTTAAGACTTTTATATATGTGACTTGCTTTCCCTCAACTAGCGTACTTACAAATTTAGGTATATTTATATCCGCATCCCGCAGGACTTAATTCAGGCTTAAAAATCAGCAATAAATCAATCTTAGATGTTACCAAATTTAATTGGCCTGAGCAACCGCTTTTGAGTTTAACTTCTTTACTCTCCATTTTGGTCCTTCGAACCTGGATTTAAGTCTGAATTTTGAGTCCTAAAATCCTAAATTATAGTTCAAAAGTTACGATTTTTAACTTTTAATTTACTACATTGTTGCACATCGTCACACAACTCTCACCTCTATTGCATACGTATTAAGGTCTATATTCTTGAATACCATCCGTACCTACCGGCAGAAAAAATAATTTTCTATATTCGTTATTTCGCATTTTTTAGTTATAAATTGTTTGATTCCAAGGAAAGAATAGTTAATTTATATCGCAAAATAAGTTATTGTGTTAAATTCATTTGTATTTCGCTAAATTGCATATCTTTTCTCTGCAAGTGCAGTACGGAGGGTAGCACGAAGTTTCGGAAGTCCATATTCCTAACGTTAACCTTGTAGGTTATTCGAATAGTTAACTACCTAGGAAGGAACTCATTGTAACTGGGTTTGTCTTCAATAGGTAGGTAGTTTAGTTAGGCTTATTCTACTTTTCATCGTCTCGTCATAATATCCTTTTGTTATACGAGGCATTTATGCAAAATCGTAGGCTCCAACCGCATTAAATTTAATAATTAAATTTAATCATTAAACGTATTAATTAATCCGTTCGCATCGCTTTGTATTTGAATGAGTTAGTACGTAGATACTGACAATCCATTCATTGTTTACTTCGTTACCTGTCCTTATCAGTAATTGTTAGGCTTCCTCGATTTTTTGACGGAAATCTATAAATAGATTACGATAATAAAAAGGCAGATACGCTCGCATCGCATTGTTTCCATATTTCGCATTTGAGTGAATTGAGATTACGATTCATTCATCTTACGCCGCATTATTAATTTATGTTATTTTCTATTACTTTTAAATTACCTTGATTTTTTAATAGGAATTTTAAGATAAGGATCTTATCATAGACTTTTATTTACGTGTTGGACGTTCACTTAATTTTATTAGGTGAACTAACCGTACCTAATATTACTAAGGATAGGATAAATACCTACCTTTCGCTGTTATCGCTAGGCTGCAGCAGTAGTGGGTTATTACCTGGATGCTTATCTGTTTCTAAGATACCTACTGTTTACAGTTTATAAGTTAATGAGAACAAAAGGTTCGACTTTGACTATCGCTCATTTATGTTACCTTCGAATTGCCATATGGTCGGTAATTCGGTATAGGTATTTACTCGCTTGACGATCGCATGAACTTTGTTGTTTTGTAATGCATTCGTGATATCTATGCTTACATTTAGCTAAATGTAATTTTTTCGCATCGCACATTTATGTTATTGTGATAGATAGGTTGGTAACAAAGTAGGTAGGTGCCCCGCTAGGTGGAAGTACCTATCCGACCTGTTTACACAAAGTTATTTACGTGACTTTTTTATTTGTTTCGCAACGTTTTCGAGATTTATTATTTGTCGAGTGAAGATCTTATCATTTCTAAGTTTTTCCTAAAAATAGATAGATAATAAATAACGCGCTTTCTTTACCCGTCGAACTAGGGTTCCGCTTGAATTTTTGGTTTAGTTTTTTTTGTTTTTTTTTGTAATTCCGTACAATATGGGAGAGGAAATTCAATTAAAACTTTATTTCGGAAAACGCGATGCTTGTTTCGCACGCGTCCAGGCCATTTATGAGTCATCGAAGTTGTTGACAACTGAGCGCGCCCGTAGGGCATTTATTGCACAGGCTAAGCAAATAGATGCGTTGCGCGGCGAGTTTAACGAAATCCTAGATATGGTCAATGTTTTATCTATGAAACTGGACGACAAATACGAAGTCAGCTACAATAATCTGAACACATTTGATGACTTGGCCTGCGAAATAAAGGACGCA
Source organism: Eupithecia tripunctaria (assembly GCA_955876795.1). Lineage (NCBI taxonomy): Eukaryota > Metazoa > Arthropoda > Insecta > Lepidoptera > Geometridae > Eupithecia > Eupithecia tripunctaria. Next base: position 6,851,984 of record OY041627.1, read on the forward strand.
TTAAGCGCGTTATTAGAACCAACGCCGGTGTCAGCGCCCTCTGCAACCACGAGCTCGGGTGGCAGGAGTGCGTACCATATAAAGGTACCAAAAATCGAACTTCCCACGTTTGACGGTGACATACAAAGTTTTCCTTTCTTTTATGAAACTTTTAAAAGGGTCATCCACACAAACTCCGACCTATCGGACTCTGGGTCTTAAATTAATCGATTCAGATGTAGCAAAACATTACGAAATGTCGTTACGGAATCAAAAGGATCATGATGTCGTTGACTACGACTATTTCATAAAATTTGTACGCGAACAAATTAAAATTATATACCGCACCACGGCGCCCGCGCGCGCTCCCGCAGCCGGTAGCTCCTCCCCTTCTTCAAAGGTGTCGCAGGTCTACGTAGGCGTCGCTAATAAATGCTCTCTGTGTAGCAATACCCACGATCATCTATACAAATGCCCTGGGTTCCAAAGACTGCAGGCACCTGAACGATTTAAATTTATTAAAGACCACAAAATGTGTGTCAATTGTTTAAGTCAGCAGCACAACACCCTGAAATGCCAATCAAAAACCGGTTGCAAAAAATGTAATGGCAAGCATCATACCTTGCTTCATTTTGAACGATCGCCGCGCTTAGAAACCACAGCCATGGTTTCTGCCCCTGTACCCCCTGATGTTACGCCCCCATCTAATCCTTCCGCGGGCCCTGTTGTGGTTTCTTCGGTCGCTCCAGAACGGGTCGCTTTATGTACACATTCAGCGGTACAAGGGAACAAACGGACTACTGAGGTTTTAGCTACCGCTAAAGTAGTAGCAGTAAATAAAAAGGGTAGGGATGTAATGATAAGATGTTTGCTAGATCCCGGTTCGCAGAAGAATTATATCACTACGCGTTGCTGTCGCATGTTAGGTTTACCTATTCGCGCGGACTCAATAAGCACAGTTAGAGGTATCGGTGGTACCTCTCAACCTGTTCGAGGTTCAGTCGATCTAACGTTTAGCTCGCGGCTTCGGTCATTACCCAAGTACCATATCGACGCGTTAGTACTCGATCAAATCACCGGCGAACTACCGCTGTGCGGTATAAATGTCGCTGAATTAAATCAAATTGATCCAAAATTAACCGCTGACGATACTTGGGGAGTGCCTGGTAATATCGACGTTTTGCTCGGTGTAAAACTGTTCGCTAAGTTGTTGCGCCCAGGATGCGTCACCAGTACACCCGGGTGCCCGGACGCCTTAGAGACGGTGTTAGGATACATCTTTATGGGAGATGCACCAGTTTTAGACCCCCCTACAGACACGTTATCGTTCTTCTCAACTTCCTGTCCTGATGGTTTCGATCTGCGCAAATTTTGGGAGATTGAGGATGTCTCAGCCGCTACGGTCGTAGACATAGACGATAAACAGTGTGAGGAGTTCTACCGGTCTACCATTACTCGCACTCCGGATGGCAAGTATGTAGCTGCTTTACCGCTTAAAACCGACGCGTCAGCATTGGGAAGCTCTTTAGACATCGCTCGTCGGAGGTTTTATAGCCTAGAGCGTAGACTTAAGAAGCTGCCTAACGTTAAGCTCCTGTACGATGACGTCATTAAAGATTATTTAGCCAACAATTATATTTCGCTTCTGAAGAACGATAGTCTTCCGAATGTTTCGCATACACAGGATGTGCATAAGCGACAGGTCGCCTATTATATCCCACACCACGCTGTCATTCGCGAAGACAAAACGACTACCAAGTTACGCGTAGTGTTAGATGCCAGCGCGAGTACAGACAATGGTGTTTCGCTTAACGACATTCTATACGCAGGTCCAGTGCTTCAAGCTGACCTTTTCAACATCTTGTTGAACTTCAGACTCTTCAGTGTCGCTGTATCGGCTGATGTAAAGGCCATGTACCTTCGCATAGGTATACGCCCGAACGATCGTTCGCTCCAACGCATTCTATATCGCTTTCATGAGGACGAAGAGCTCCAAACCTATGAGTTCTCAGTACTCCCATTCGGATTAAAGTGTTCTCCTTTCATCGCTATTCGCACTGTTCAACAGCTGTGTCTCGACGAGGGTCAGTTATTTCCTCTAGCTGGCGAAATATTACAGCGGGATATTTATATGGACGACATAGTCAGCTCAATCCCTAGCATCGACCTGGCGATAGAATCCGCTCATCAGCTGATTCAAATATTTTCCCTTGGCAACTTTCAGCTAACTAAATGGTTGAGTAATAGCTCTCAGGTACTTCAGGCGATCCCGGAGTCATTACGACTCTCGCACAGTTTCGATTTTAGTAACGATCTGACACCTAAAATACTAGGCCTTCGTTGGTATCCAGATGAGGATTATTTCGGATTCCAGGTAAATCCTGACGACCGCCCGTGTACGAAGCGAAATATTTTATCCTCCATCGCACGTCTTTTTGACGTTTTAGGCCTTGTTGGTCCTATGATTCTCTACGCCAAGCTACTCATCAAGGAGCTTTGGCTAGTAAAACTTGGCTGGGATGATGTCCCGCCAACCCGCATCGTTCGCGCCTGGGAACAGTTTCAGGCCGAGCTACCTCTAATTTCAGAAATGAAATTCGCACGACACGTCGGTGTCGTAGATCGCTGTAAGATTACCTTAGTGGGCTTCGCAGACGCGAGCGAGAAGGCATACGGCGGAGCAGTATATGCCCACGTGGTCAAACCCCACGGTGATATTGTCGTTTCGCTGGTGTGTGCGAAATCAAAGGTCGCACCCCTAAAGGTTATTTCACTAGCTCGCCTTGAGCTATGCGCCGCACTCCTCTTATCAACTCTGATCAGGCGAGTTTATTCTTTGTACGCAGCTCGGCATGCCATTGAGGCTGTCGTTGCTTTCTCTGACTCAACAGTAACGTTGAGTTGGATACACTCTGAACCGCACCGCTGGCACACCTTCGTGCCCAACCGCATTGCTAAGATTCACGAAAACCTTTCGGCTGAATCGTTTTTCCATGTCAAAGGTTCTGAAAATCCTAGTGACTGTCTATCGCGAGGCTTGACGCCGGCCCAACTACGGGATCATCCGTCATGGCTAACAGGGCCGCCATGGCTTATGTTGCCGCGATCCGAGTGGCCAGTCAAACGACAAGTTTGTTCCAGTGAGTCTCAGGAACTTCCGGAAATGAAACTAATAGCTCTCCCGGTAGTCACACAGAATATTTTGAACTCTTCTCTTCCGTGTAATATCCTGCCTGATCGGGCCTCTAGAGTTTCTAATTGGTTAAAATATTTGAAAACAATATGTTTTATTTACAAGTTTTTTGAAACGGCTCCCCAGGGGACCTGTTTCCGCTTCGCATCACTGTTTAAGCAGTTAGTTTAGTTTAGTTTAGTTGTGGTGTACTTAGTTTAAGATTAAGGCATCGCATCATTGTTTAAGCAGTTAGTTTAGTTTAGTTGTGGTTAAGATTAAGGCATCGCATCACTGTTTAGACTATAGGGTATATTAGGTTTAAATATAAGTGCCTCTATAAGTATAGCAGGAGCATGTTCGTGAGTTTGTGACGATATGCAACTAGTTTAAATTTCCTTTTTTTTTGTGCAGGATTATTAATTATTCTTGTTCTATAATATAGGATTATTAATCTTCTATTAATAGTAGATTTCATATTTTAAGCCTCTTTCTTCCGTGTTTCGAAAGTAGGTACTTTCAAGCCGGGGGAAATGGTTACGCTCGTTTTAAATAATTATCAATATTTGTAATATACGCTGGTTTTGGGTTAGTATTTTACATATTTCAAAATCGTCTTATTGTAATTGCCTATTGAAATGATCAAGGAGTCAAAGGTCCGCATACCCCACGTTTGGGGTACCTAGTACAGGAGCCGCCATCTTGGCTGCCCCAGTCTACGATGCACTCAAGTCAAGGACAGTCGCGTGACACTTCCGCTTAAAACAAATATTCAAAACCCGCGTGCCGCGATCGCTCCCCTTTTTACCTACATATCCCGCATTACTACGGATTTCTGCTAAACCTGTGACGTCCCCGGATCCCAGTTGACTCCCGGATTCCAGCATCGTGCCAGCCACACGACCGAGACGAATTGGGAATTGAGGTAGGTCTTTACTTTAAGACTTTTATATATGTGACTTGCTTTCCCTCAACTAGCGTACTGACAAATTTAGGTATATTTATATCCGCATCCCGCAGGACTTAATTCAGGCTTAAAAATCAGCAATAAATCAATCTTAGATGTTACCAAATTTAATTGGCCTGAGCAACCGCTTTTGAGTTTAACTTCTTTACTCTCCAGGTACAATATTTAAATTATTAGGCGCGAGCACGACAGCCGTCGACTAGCCCAGTCCCAAACTTTGTCGTGTTTTATTTTAGTAGTTTTATGTTTGATTAACAAAAGAAAAAATGTGTGTAGAAAATATCCGGCAGTCAGTGGTCAGCCAACGCGTGCAGTAGCGCCCCCTGCAAAACAATTCTACCACTGAATTGTCAAAAGTTGAAAATCCCTAACCCGCATGCCCAGCGTGGGGGTTATGGGGGTAACCCCTATGAGATAAACGCCAATGAGGCGCTTATCAGGGGGTGGCCTGCGTCCAGCAGTGGACCACCGACCAATACAGACTGTTGAGGTTGAGGTTGAATGGTCAGCAGTCGGTGGAGTTGTCATCTGCAATATTGAACCAAAAGCCAATGTATTAAAGTTTATTTTGTGTTAACAGGTTTTGAGCAAGAGATTTACTCAAGTCCCGCAAACGAGTGTCGGCGCGGTGGGAACTGTGCTGTTTTTGAGATTTATCAATCCAGCTATTGGTGAGTCAATAGGGTATTTTACTCCAACCTAGAAAAAATATAAAAATATAATATTGAGATAGCTTTGCAAAAGTAGTCGGAAAATATTAGTTTTCGTTCTTAGGACAAACAATTTAGTGTTTTTAATCTGTTTTCTTACACTATGAAATAGTTATCGCTATGTAATCACACTAATATTATAAATGCGAAAGTTTGTATGTATGTATGGATGGATGTATGTATAGATAAATAAATAAATAAATAAATAATGATGGACAATTCACACGGCATTATCTAGCCCCTAGATGAATGAATGGATGGATGTTTGTTACCTCTTCACCACAAAACTACTGAACAGATCAGGATTCTAAAATTTTGCATACAGGTAATTCTAATTCCGGAATCAAACATACATACTTTTATCCCATAAATCAGTGCCCGTGGGATAAAATTCACCTTTAAACGTTTCCATAGAAACAACGTGTGCGAAGCCGCCTAGCTAGCTACTTACGTCATACGGTTGTCTAAAAAAGTGTCATATATCATACACACAGGCAGCGCATTTGTATAACACATCAGTTTCATATTTCCCTTTCATTGACAGTGTCCCCACAAGAAATGGGTATCGTCTCCCGCCATGTGCCTACTCCCATCCGCCGCGGTCTGATGCTGATGTCGAAGATCCTGCAGAACATAGCCAACCACGTGGAGTTCTCCAAGGAACAACACATGCTGCCCTTCAACCACTTTCTGAGGCACCACTTCGAACCGGGACGCAAGTACGTGACCATGACGGACCCATGACTTACTTACTAACGAGTATGTGATCATGACTGAATCATGACTCACTGACGGCTAACTGATATATGACTAACAGACTCATTGTCTCATTGACTTTTTGCTTTCTTTCTTAGATTTTATTGAGTTTTAGAGTCATGCACTCACTAACTCTACAAAATCGACCCCTCCATCCCAGTGGGCGTAAGAATTGACTCCTCCAACTCTGATAAAGACTACTTAGGTAACCGAGCAACTGAAAGGCATCAGCGTCTATAGAAAACAACGATTACAGAAAACACTAAGTACTAAAAAGAAAGTGACGAATCGAGAGCCCGCTTTTGTTGCAATGCGTTTTTGATCTTTTTTTTGTTTTTTTATAAAGTCAACTCCCTTTAGAGTGGAAATAATGATGGATTCTGTAAGAAACGTCCATCTGAGCGATTTCTTGAAGTGTCACTTCCATGATTTTGGGTCGATTTCTCTTTGCTGGGCGGATGACAAAAAAACTCGTTTACTGACTCATTTACCGCTTAAAAACAATGACACATTGACTCATTTCTTTTCAGATTCTTCATTCAAATAGCATCGGACTGCGAGACTGTAGACCAAGGCTCCCAAACCCACCAGTCGTTCATAAGTGACGTCAACGTGTTAGCGTTGCATAGACTACTGTGGACACATCAAGAGAGGATCGGAGATTACATGTCTTGCAGTCGGGACCACAAGGTGGTTGGACGACGGCCTTTTGATAAGGTAATTTGAACCTTGTTCTCTTGGACATACGGTTGTGTGGTGCCGGCGAGCACCTCAATTCTTCCCACGGGTGTCGTAAAGGCTAAGGGATATCTACCGGGGATGGGTAGATCCCCTGCAGAACTTTTCTACTACTGAAACTGCGCAATAATGTGCTTATCAGGGCAGGCCTGCGTCCAGCAGTAGACCAATACAGGCTGGTGAAGTTGAGCATTTTGAAATTTGTCTTAGCGCCATCTAGCAGATGATTTTTGTATTTCAAGTTAGGATAGATATACATGTCGCCACATAGCTCATCTACCTTCCTTAACCACCAGTCTTTCATAAGTGACGTCAACGTGTTAGCGTTGCACAGACTACTGTGGACACATCAGGAGAGGATCGGAGATTACATGTCTTGCAGTCGGGACCACCACAAGGTGGTTGGACGACGGCCTTTTGATAAGGTAATTTGAACCTTGTTCTCTTGGACATACGGCTGTGTGGTGCTGGCTTAGAATAGGCATTTCAATTCTTCCCACAGGTGTCGTAACGGCTAAGAGATATTCACCGGGCGGCAATTTTACGACTGAAACTGCGATCTCCAAACCGCATGCTCAGGGTAGGGATAATAGGCATTACCTCCATGAGATAACAGCCAATAAGGCGCTTATTAAGGGGACACCTGTGTCCAGCAGTGGACCAATACAGGCTGTTGACACCTCAACACTCAATTTCACCCGATTGAGGAATTTGAAATTTGTCTTAGCTATTTAGGAAATGATCCTTGTAGTTTAAAGCCCTTATTATGAAAGCTTGCTCAGTCACAGGTCTATACTTGAGTGACGTTTGAGCTATAGAAAAGCGTTACTCGAGCATAGTTCGATAACCGATTAAACTTCATAATACGGGCCTTAGTGTGCAATAACGAGGCTACGAGATGGATTTTGAGCGGGATGACAAGATATGGTATTCTGGCGAGTGAGAAGTACAGAGAGTACGTGCACCGAATTTTCTATGCACCAAAACTGTTTTTACAAAATTACAAGTTAATGAAACAACCAATCGAAAAATTAAAAGACATAACTAAAGAAATACTTCTAGGTTTCTTTCCAAAACAAAAACCGAAGAATAAAGTGTGCTGTTCCTGAGATAAATAGCAAAATGTGTGTAAAAAGTAAACTATCGATAAAACGTTCACCGAGCTTGTTTTTAAAACACGTAACTCAAGATAAAAGATCGAAGTAACATTTCCGTAAATATGAAGGTAGTAGCTATCACAGATTCTGGGATACATAACGATTTTGAAGTACAATTTTGAAGTAAATTGCTTATGGCACACTGACGATAGGACTGTGGCGTCATAGTTTTAAATAATTTACTTTTTAAGTGTCAACATATTATGCTAAATCGTATTATCATTTATTTATTGATTAGTTTTATAAAACTTGATTTTTGTTGTAGATGGCGACACTGCTTGCTTATTTGGGGCCACCTGAACACAAGCCAATAGAGTCGTAAGTACATTTTTAGATTTTTATAAATAAACAGTGAGATAAAGTTTGGCTTGCACTGCCGCACAGCGCAAAATTCTGAATTTCAAATATGGGTATTGGTGTCGATTCTGTTGTTTTAAAATTAGCTAAAATTAGGATTTACGAATGTCAAACAGACTATAGCTTTTCAAATTGAATAGTTATCTTCTATTTGACGTCAAAACTAGCTATAATAAGAATTTAGAAATCTTTAAGAACCGATTAAAGAATCGAAATGTATCGTTTGAAATTCCTAAATCCTAATTTTAGCAAATTCTAAAACAACAGAATCGACACCAATATCTCGTTATATTTAGATGATTTTATATTAGACTAGCTGCGCCCCGCGGCTTCGCACGCGTTGTTCCTATGGAAACATTAAAAGGTCATTTTCATCCCACGGGAACAGATTTATGGGATAAAAAGTAGCATATGTTTTATTCCAGGATTAGAATTACCTGTATGCAAAATTTCAACCCGATCCGTTCAGTAGTTTTGGCGTGAAGACGTAACAAACATCCATCCATACATCCATCCAAACTTTCGCATTTATAATATTAGTGTGACTAGCAGCGCCTCGCGATTTCACCCGCGTAGTTCCCGTTCCCGTGGGAATTAGGGATAAAATATATAGATACATATAAGGTTTTTTTTAATCGGTCCAATCATTTTTGAGCTTATTCCATACATACAAACAAACCATCAAATCTTTCGTCTTTATAATGTTGGTAGTAAAGTATGGACTATATTAGACTTTACATTGACGGCATCACAGATAATATAATGTTGTATGTAAATTATTGTATCTAAAGAAAACTAGTTTAAGGCCCATATTTAAAAAATAGAGCTGCTTATTTGCTTATTTTTGCTGTGAGGTAGCGGTGCTATACGATATGTGCTATGTCTTTAAAGGTTTTTGAAAATAATCTTTTATATTATTTTTATCATTTTCTATTTTGAATGACCAATTTATTACCTATACCGATTATAACTTTGTTAGCAACCATCACTTTTATGGAATCGAGTTTTTTTTTATTTTCTTAACACAAGCTGTGCTTAGCTTGGAGCTTGGTAACTCCCATTAGTACCCGTCTCCATTTTGAATGAAGCATAAACGTAAACAAACCGCTCATACTTAACCTAAAATTCACTTTGTTGGCGCGTCCGTTTATACGTAATTTACATTACTTGTCGATTTTAGTCCTCCCTTCAATAAAAAATGCTTACAATTATATCTGAAACTCGACGCCAAGCAAGTGAGATTTTGTTATTTGTATCGTGGTTTATTTACTAACATGCTCCATGCTGGATGGATACGGCATAGATCTGTTGGTCTATGGAACTAACTAAACTTTTTTTATTCTTGTAGTACTATCATAGACTACCATTAGTTCTACACTTCAATGATAGCTTCAATAACATTGGAATTTCTGTGGTATTGTCAAAATCAATGAAATGCTTTCATAATTTTTAATTCGATTAATCGAACTGTGGTCTCAAATCAATTCCATCCGTGTGAATTGTCCAGCATTATTATTATTATTTCCAGTACTTCAAGCCTTCTCTTTTCGTCGTACGCCCGTTGGTCGTCAATAGACATGAGCTCGACCAATTTCGAAGAGTTCATTGTAAAACATAATATGCACAAGAAAGAAGAATTTAAAACTATCAAAAGCATGAATGTATTCTACCAGGCGGGGACGAGCAAGACCGGAAATCCGGTGTTCTATTTTATATCTAGGAGATACAAGTAAGTACTGACGTCTTGTGGCGCGGTGGGCGAAGGCCCGCCTGCGACGCAGGAGGTAGGGTTCGATTCTTGCCTCGGGACAAATGTGTACGATCTGCAGACATTTGTTTAGGGCGTTCTGAATGTTTTATTTTATTTTTATTTATTTTGGAAACAAAAAGCTTACGCTACTTAAGTAACAATACATAGAATTAGAATAAATTAAGCTACATCAGTTTCCGCTCGTAGTACAAAAAAAACACATAATAACTGAACTAGTTATGTAAAAAATAATAATTTCGTGCCTTGTTTATAGATTTTTTTTTTTTTTTTTTTTTTATCATATATAGTCCTTCGTTTGACCGCAATTAACAAAAGTTGCAAGAAAACTGTTTTCTATGTTTAATAAAAAATATCTATCTATGCAGTGTATTGTATTAAGTATATCAGTTATCTAGTACCCATAACACAAGCTCTGCTTAGCTTGGGGCTAGATAATGCTGTGTGAATTGTCCAGAATTATTATTATTATTACTGAAGACTACAACGTAAGGTCAGAGTCAGAGTCAAATCGTTTATTTCTTTAGACTTACCAAATAATCACTTAGACAAGTCAATTTTTTTACTATACAGGGTGTAACATAAGGGGTGGATCATTGTTGGCTGGGGGGTGGGGGACCTCAGTACCTATCGATTTAACCCCTATGTATGTTCTGCGATATTCACTGGTTCAAAAGTTATTTTGACTTTTGTATAATTTTGGTCAAAATCAGATTGACTGAATTTCGCAATTGCAGCCAAAATATTACGTCTGCGACCCTGTCTTTTTATTTTAAACAAGATCGATAGTGGGCCTTTCGTACCCATTTACCAATCAGAGTCTAAGATTTAAAAAAAAACCCTTATGTGACCCTGAGCTTGATAAATAGTAATTACTATCAAATAAGAAATAAGGTGCAATTAACTCTAATTCACTGAAGATAGATGATGGTAACTTCTAATTCACGCTCAAACAGGAAGTTGCGGGTTCGATTCCCACCATCTTCATCACCATGTTCGTCGACAGCTGGACATAGGCGACTAAGGGATATCTACCGGAGGCGGGCAGCAGCGACTCCGGCAGAACAATTCTACCACCGAACTGCGATCCCCAACCCGCATGCCCAGCGTGGGGATTATGGGCCCCCATAAGACAAAAGCCAATAAGGTGCTCATCAAGGGAGGCCTGCATCTAGCAGTGGACCAATATAAACTGTTGAAGTGTAGAAAGTCTATATCAAATCAAATCAAATCAATACTTTATTTTGTCGATTGTCGCTGTCTATAATCCACACCAACAAGTAACATTTTTGTAAAAAAAACATTTAATTCAACATTTATAAGCGTAAAGTTACTTACAACGGGATATTTAAATAAAATAAAAAATAAAAATCATTGATTTCAGACCGTAAGTCCAGAGACACATTAAAGTACACAATTACAATTTCAAGAATAAATTAAATAAAATAACATACCTAGCAGGTAGGTACACAAAATAAAATTAAAATTATATTAATATTTATAGAATTAGAAAAGAGAAAAGATAATAATAATAATTAAATTAAATATATTACCATGATTATATATTTACCATGATTTGAGTTTTGAGCTTTACATCTTTGGTGGGACTCTGCCGTTGTTATTCCGTGACCATGGCGCATGAAACTGTGCCGAAATATTGGAAAGATCAAAACTCAAATCATGGTAAATATCTCGTTGTAAATAACTTGAGTATTAATAACCATGATGGATTTAAAAGTTTTTATTTATAAGCGTATTTTATTCAACATTTAAAATCATTAAATTCAACATTTAAAAGCATTCAATTTAACATTTAAAATCATTCAATTCAACATTTAAAATCATTCAATTCAAAATTTAAAAGCATTCAATTCAACATTAAAAATAATCGTATGTTTTCTTTCTTTTTCAACCCTGTGGCGCAGAATTGGATCAACATGCGACGACCGACCGTAAGTAACTTATCTCTTGTTTATTTTGTTTATATACATCTTTGAAATCAATAAAAAAAAACCCTAAAAGACGCGGATTCGAGTCCCGTCGGAAGTCGAAAATTATTGGGATATTTTACTAAGTATAAAAACTTTCTTAGTTAGAAAACTTCATTATGAATATAAGCTACGAAAATATTTTTATGTTCTTTGTTCCCTTTTATTGTGTTTTTTTATTGTATTGTGTGTTGCAGTTGCAAATAAATGTTTTATCTATCTATCAATTTTATTAAGACCATTATTGGCCAGTTTATGATACCATAAGTTCATTATGAATGTAAGCGGGTTAACTACGAACCTTATTTGTGTTGGAAGAACACCAACGTTTCATCCCTTAACGAGGGACATCTTCAGGGTGAGTGCGGTTCTAGACGCGCGCGTATTGCACTCGCCCTGATGATGTCCCTCGCCTTTGCCAGCTGAGGTCGTCAGAGATGTAAATTTTTGTAAGTAATTTCTAAGAAATTAAATAAAATCCCCATATGAATGTTACGGGTTAACTACGGACCTTGTTTGTGTTGGAAGAACACCAACGTTTCACCCGCTTACATTCATAATGAATTCGTCAAACTACGAAAGTTTATGGTAAACCCTACAGTTTGTGAAGGATTTTCCAAATATTACCTTCAGATCGAATGAATAATTAATGATTGAAAATTCATATTACTATATAATAAGCTCTGCCACAGATAATATAATACTTGGCTAAGCAGAGCTTTTGTTAGGGGTACTAGATAACTGATATACTAACTTAAAATTATTATACTACCTACGAGTATATAGATATTTTTACCATGCATAAAAAACACATAGAACACGAACACACTAAACTAATACAAACATTTGTCCCGTGGTGGGAATCGTACCCGCAACCTTCTGCTGCGGTAGCGGTGTTGGATATACTTATGGCCAAGGCTGTATACCTATTTTTTAAATATTTTATTTTTGATGATGGTCAAGTGTTTAGCCACCAAGTTATGGCCCGAGATGGAGCACTCTATTCCATGCAAACTTTACCGATAACATGGCTTAACCCCATTGATTTATTAAAAAGGGAAGATAGGTTTCGTTCTCCCAGCGCTTACTCAAAAATTGGCATTGTGTTACAACTACACGCAAACACATACGCTCACAGTTTTATTTCCAGTCCTGTGCAATACAAAGAACAACAAAGACGGAAAGACGTACCTAAGACCGAAGTGAGACCGAGACAACAATATTTCTCGCTAGGACGACCGCCCGTGCCGCCGCCGCCGGTCAGACGGTGACTGAGGTGGTAGCACACAATTTTACACAATTTGGGGTTGCCACATTCGAGAATCCAGTACCTCATCTTCCCTTTTCAATAAATTAATGCTTAACCCTATAATTTTTTTCCCCAGGGTAGTAGACATAAATGGCGACCTGTTAATCTACCACGTGATTCTGACGCTGAAGCCGTTCTGCCAGCAACCCTTCGAGCTGGTCGTGGACTTTACTCACACCGGCTCTGATAATAGATTTAGGTAAGGATGACTTGTTGACTCATTGACTCATCAACATAGTTTACTCATGGTATTAGTAGTGTACGGTAGCGTTAGTAATTAACCATTTTTCGAGCAGGTCGTCGACTTTCTTGAATTTTTACTTGGCTTGGCACGTAGAGTTCGGAGTGGCAACATCTCTGGTGGGACTCTGCCGTTGTTGTTTGGCGCTCTCAGTGTCAAGATCGAGTGGTGTGGCGTCCTGATGATGTCTCGTGGAGAGACGAAACTAGTTGACGACTTACTTTGATAAATGTTTTTTCATTTTGTATAAATGTATAATTTTTAACCGACTTAAAAAAGGAGGGGGTTCTCAATTCGACTGTATTTTTTTTCCTTTTTTTTATGTTTGTTACCTCAGAACTTTTGACTGGGTGGTCCGATTTTCATGATTCTTTTTTATATGAAATCTGGTGCTTCCCGTGTGGTCCCGTTTTAATTTAATTCAGTTCTGACAACGGGATCCATGACAATTTATGAAAAAACTATACAAACCAAAGTCGGTTTATAATTTTTACTAAATATTTTCATCGTTATATTTGATATAATAAAGAAAACTTTATAATTTTTATATTCAATATTTTGGAGAAACTTGCAGCTAGCTTTACGCTATGCTAGCTATTTATTGCTCGTCGGTTTGAACGCTGCTCGAGAGAAGTGAAAGTCACTCTTTTTAGGCCAGACCCTTTTTGGGCCGTCCATTAATCACGTGATGTTTTTTGGCCATTTTTTAACCCCCTCTCGCCCTTGGTGAAACATGGTGAGGTTCAAGACTAGAGTGTTCAAGACAAGTGCAAAAAGATCCATCAAAGCATCTTTGCCATGGATTTTAGTGGACCTAAGGATCAAATCAAGTCCGGCTTCTCGAACGCTAATCAAATCGCAAATCAGTTGACAAGGTTCTTGGCAACTTGACGCACAGCTCAAATCAAACTGGGCTGCACCTACGCAAATCACATATTATTTGATCATTGATTTGACAAGCGCTTGACCAAAGAAAAATGCCTAATTAGCGTTCCAGAAATCCATCTTCATTTTTGATAAGAGATTTGCTTCAATGAATCATGACAGACTTGTCAACTAATCTCTGTTCAATAATAAAGTACGTAATCCACATTCAAGCAACCCAGAGACCCATTAGAGATTTGATCATTGATTAGTTAGTCTGTTCTCGAATTATGATCTGCGTTTTAGAAACCGTCTGTAAGTAAGCGTCTAAACTTACTTCTGCTGCCGTTAGATATGTCTACCTGACTGTTTCAATTTACCAAAGAATTAACTAGCAAGACACCTGACCCTGAATCTTTGATTTTCCCTTCCAGGACGGATTTCCTCCAGAAATGGTTCACAGTACTGCCAGAGGTGGCGTATCTAAACGTTGCACAGTGCTATATATACAACTGTAACAGTTGGGTTCGAGAGTATACGAAGTTTCATGACGTCATACTGGCTCCTTTGAGGGTAAGTTTTTAGGAAATATAGTAACTCCTTAGTGCCGTTTGGCTTAGCATTTGCACCATCACAACCCTTCCCGCGGGGGTCGTAAGAGGCGACTAAGGTATATCCACCAAAGGCGGGCAGCAGCGCCCCCTGCAGAACAATTCTACTACCGAACTGCGATCCCCAACTCGCATGCCTAGCGTGAGGATTATAGGCAATATCCCCCATGAGATAAAAGCCTACAAGGCGCTTACGAGGGGGTGGCGTGCGTCCACCACACACAAACAAAACAAATGTTTCGTTTTGTATACTGTAATTTTATGGTCCTACTTGTTTCTATGGAAACGTAAACCCATGGGAACTTAAAGAATAAAATGTATGTTTGGTTCCAAGATTAAAATGTAGTATGCAAAATTTCAGCCCGGTCCGTTCAGTATCTTTGACGTGAAGAATTAACAAACAAGCATCCATACAAACTCGCATTTAGAATTTAGAAAAATAACTAAAAAATCAAATATGTTTTGCTTACAGAACAGTAAAAAGCTGATATTCATAGACAACCATTGCAAGCTGACG
The DNA here is from genome assembly GCA_955876795.1 of Eupithecia tripunctaria. Lineage (NCBI taxonomy): Eukaryota > Metazoa > Arthropoda > Insecta > Lepidoptera > Geometridae > Eupithecia > Eupithecia tripunctaria. The sequence continues at coordinate 6,867,118 of OY041627.1, forward strand.
GATTACATAGAGCAGGATCAGTTGAAACTGCCCGGAGTGACGATAGGCTTGGAGGAAGATCTGAAGGTGTTCAACAATGCCTTGAAGTTATCGCATAAGGACACTAAAGTCGCTATAAAGGTAAATAATTCTATGATAATTTTGAGCTCTTGGTACGACTTATTGTCTTCTCTAGAGACTCGTTATTTTATTGACTTTTCTAGCGACTCATTGATGTCTCATTGACTTCTCTAGCTACTTATGAATATCTTATTGAACTCTTCGTTGATACCTTATTGACGTGACAAGGTACCAATTTACTCATCTAGTGACTCATTCATATCTAATTGACTCACGACGAAATAATATTACGTGTGATTATGTATCATCATGACTAATTGACTCGCGTATTGACAAAGTTGACGGATTACATAGAGCAGAACCAGTTGAAACTGCCCGGAGTGACGATAGGCTTGGAGGAAGATCTTAAGGTGTTTAACAATGCCTTGAAATTATCGCATAAGGACACTAAAGTGGCTATAAAGGTAAATAATTCTATGATAACTAGCTGATGATAAAAAGAGCCTATGTTTGATTCCAGGATTAGAATTGCCTGTTTGCAAAATTTCAGCCCGATCCGTTCAGTAGTTTTGGCGTAAAGAGGTAACAAACATCCATCCATCCATCCATACAAACTTTCGCATTTATAATATTAGTGTGATAGTGTGATTTTGAGCTCTTGGTACGACTTATTGTCTCCTCTAGCGACTCGTTATTTTATTGACTTTTCTAGCGACTCCTTGATGTCTCATTGACTTCTCTAGCTACTTGTTAAACTGCAACTGTTGTAAATATGTTATTGACTTTTAAGAATTGAAGACATCAAAGAATCATGATGTTGTATTGACTTCTATAGCGACTCGTTTGACTCGACGAGTTACTAATTTACTCATCTACTAACTCTGTTTTATTGACTCACACCTAATTAATTTAGTACGAGTGACGGAGTGACGATAGGTTTTTAGAAAGATGTGAAGGTGTTCAATAAAGTCGGTATAAAGATAAACTGTGTTGATCTTGGGAGGGTTTATTGACTTCTCTAGCGACTCTTTGACATCTTATTGACTCAACGAGTTACTTATTTACTCATCTAGCTACTCATTGATGTATTATTGACTCACGAAGTAACCAATTTTGAGTTTTGAGTAGTTTTGACGTGAATACGTAACGAACATACATCCATCCAAACTTTCACATTTATAATAATAACTAGCTGCGCCCCACGGCTTTGCACGCGTTGTTCCTATGGAAACGTTCAAAGGTGATTTTTATCTTACGAGAACTGATTTATGGGATAAAATGCTAAAAAATAGCCTATGTTTGATTCCAGAATTAGAATTACATACTTATATGCATACCTATATTTTGGCGTGAAGAAGTAACAAACATCCGGGACAAATATTTGTACGATCTGCAGATATTTGTTCTGGGCGTTCTGGATGTTTTCTATGTATAGTAAAAATATCTATCTATGTAGTGTATTGTATTATGTATATCCGTTATCTAGTACCCATAACACAAGCTCTGCTTAGCTTGGGGCTAGATAATGCTGTGTGGATTATCCAGCATTATTTATTATTTATTTATTTTTTATCCATCCATACATCCATACAAACTTTCGCATTTATAATATAAGTATAATTACGCAGTTTTTCCTTCAAGGTGGGACCTACTGCGCTGCAAATAACTTCAGTGGAGAAGACCAAGGTCCTCGGACAGCCGGTGCTTTTGAATGACGTCTATTACGCATCGGAGATTGATGAAGTAAGTAACTTTCTTGTATATTGTTCTTGTATGAGGTAGCCTCTTTACTGAACATTTCATCAACTATGTACTTACCTACTTTTTGTGTGCAAATGTATGTAATATTATATTTAGCATAAGAATTAATTAAAATTTATTCAGAGTCAGAGTCAGAGTCAAATCGTTTATTTCTTTAGACTTACAAAATAAGTACTTAGACAAGTCAAATTTTTACTATAGAAACAGCTTGATAAATAGTTATTACTATCAAACAAGAAATAAGGTGCAATTGACTCTAATTCACTTCAATTTTTTGTCCACTAGCGGAAGAAGTGAAAAAGAAACCACTAGCAAGTTTATCGCTTATCAACTAATACAATCTTAGGATAACTAAGTCTAACTGGTCTTACATACTATTGTCTGTGTGGAACTGGGCTATTATTATTTAGACATAGGCAATCATGTAATTTTTGACATAACTAAGTGCTCCTTGTGTTCCTATGGGTGAAATAAATGAAATGAAATAAAGTGAGCACCTATTTATTCTTTAGAGATTTACCCAACGTTTCAACAGCTTAACACATGACGTAGTCACACGGTGACTGATAAATGCCGTAAATAACAAAATTATAACATCTTACCAACTAGAGTTTTTTTTACTAATGGTTTGGTCCGATTCCACGCCGATATCTTGTCGTATCTGGATAAGACGTTTGAATTGGTCATAGTGAATCACTCCTCTGATACTATTGTGATAAATTTGAAAGCTATAAAAACCTGACTCAGTCTCAACCTCTTTACTTTTTTCTTGCGCCTGCATAGCAAGACCCATAAAGCAAGGAGTTTAAACGAGTTCTATTATACCTTATTCATTATTATTAAAATCGCTTCACACTGAGTTCGTACTAGCAGCGTCTCACGGTTTTACCCGCATAATTTCCGTTCCCGTGGGAATTCCGGGATAAAGTATAGCCTATATCACTCACTCAAAAGTAAGCTTTATAACCCTGAAAGATTTTTTAAAGCGGTCCAATAGAGCGCACCCTATTCCATAAAAAACAAAGAAACAATCAAATCTCTCCTCTTTAATATATTAGTATAGATTAATCTTCAAAACAGCTTTCTTTCCTCAGGTATGCCTTGTAGACGACAATCAGTTCTCACTGTCAATAGTAAACGACCTCACGCCTCTGTCGTTCATACACAACGACTGTGACAACATAGTGCAGTCCATCATACACATTCGCAACCGCTGGGAGCTCAGCCAACCGGTAAGGATATTCCAGAAGTAGCCTAGGCTAGTTCGCTGCTGGACATATTACAACTAATGAAACAACCAGTTCTCGCCATCGGTAAGGTGCTATTTTGGACATTATGTTGATTTTATTTATAAATATCAATAGACCGCGCGCGTAAAAAGGCATTATACAAATCCTCAATTATGTACTTGGATAATTGAGGATTTGCAAAAACTGCCTACATCCAGCTAAATGCAACGATCAGTGTTAATTAACAAAGAATAATATGAATATTATTATTGATTCTACAAATTTGTTATATCGTGGCTTCTTAGCAAATTACAATGAATGTTTTGTATTATATCTTTAGTCTTTACTTTAGCTACTGTGGGTTGGTTGGAATAAAAGAGTTATTATATTGAACTGAGTCTATTCATTACAAAAGACACAATTACATGAAATTCCAATAATTAGATTATCTTTAATCCTTATTTAGGATATGACTACTCAAATGGGGCTCTACGAAGTGACTTTAATATAATCTGTAACCCATAACTAGGGTAGGTGTTATCTGGAAGAGCTTGGTGGAATGACTAGCGAGACGCGGCTTAGCTACTGAAAAAGCTGAATAAGCGAAACGCGTTTGCGCCGCGTACTGCTAGCTTAACTGTGTCACTATAAATGTAAAACTAATTTCAAAAATCTAAACTTATAGAACTCCTGATTTGTAAGAAAAAATTGAGCACCGCTGATCTAACGTCGAAGAAATCATGCTAAATTGGGAAGATCATGAACTCATTACAAATGTAAGCGGGTTACCTAAGAACCTTTTTTGTGTTGAAAGAACACCAACGTTTCATCCCTTAACGAGGGAATTCATTAGGGTCAGTGAGGGTCGCGTCGCGCCTGCACTGCGTCCTTACACGCACTATCTACCAACACAAATAAGGTTTGTAGGTCTGTAGTAAACCCACATCCGTAATGAAGTCATCAAACGTTAGTTTTTAAAGTAAAAAAGGTCATAAACTTTTTTGCACCCGGCAGAAACATTATTATGCATTCTCTTTTTCAGGATTCCGTATCAGTCCACCAAAAAATACGACCTAAAGACGTACCGGGAACACTACTCAACATGGCGCTACTGAACCTGGGTTCATGTGACCCGAACTTGAGAACTGCTGCCTACAACCAGCTGTGCGCTTTGACTGCGACCTTTCACTTGAAGATCGAGGGGCAGTTGTTGGAGACTTCAGGTAAATTGTGATATGGTTCTACTAGTTTCTGTCCGCGCTACTTAACATGGACCTGGTGAACCTGGGTTCATGTGACCCCAACTTGAGAACCGCTGCCTACAACCAGCTGTGCGCTTTGACTGCGACCTTCCACTTGAAGATCGAGGGGCAACTGTTGGAGACTTCAGGTAAATTGTGATATGATTCTACTAGTTTCTGCCCGCGCTACTCAACATAGTGCTACTGAACCTGGGTCCATGTGACCCCAACTTGAGAACCGCTGCCTACAACCAGCTGTGCGCTTTGACTGCGACCTTCCACTTGAAAATCGAGGGGCAGTTGTTGGAGACTTCAGGTAATTGTGATATGGTTTTACTAGATTCTGCTCGAGCTACTCAACATGGTGCTACTGAACCTAGGTTCATGTGACCCCAACTTGAGAACTGCTGCCTACAACCAGCTGTGCGCTTTGACTGCGACCTTCCACTTGAAGATCGAGGGGCAGTTGTTGGAGACTTCTGGTAAATTGTGTTTTTTTATTGAACAAGTGATTTGTTGATAGCTTGCGTTCCGCGGCTTCGCCCGAATGGAAATTATACAAACTTCATAAATACACAAACTGAGTTGGTATCATTTTGTGACTAGAACTAAGTTTCGTAACACTTTAATACTCCAAAGATTTTTGGTTATTATAATTTTACATTATGGATGATTGCTAATAAATCAAATAAAATCCCAATTATTTTCGGCATTGACAGGAATCGAACCCGCGTTATCCCCTTGGTAGGGGGATGTCATAAACGCTTGACCACAATGTCGGTTAGCCGAAAAAAATACTCAGTTTGTCGTTAATCGTATTTCCTCTTGAATGAAATAACTGTCTATTTTATCGTACATTTTTATGTTTCTTGTTATTTTTTTTTATGTTTTAGTTACTGATAAATCTTTTTGATTTGATTTGATTTGAAATTTACTGCACAATTCATTATTTACTCTACCCTCGGTTTGTGTGCGAAAACGAGGATGTCTATTTTTTGGGCTCCATAACACACTGCGCCCCGCGTCTTCGCACGCCTATCCCACGATTATGGGATAAAAATTAGCCTATGTGTTTCTGTGTGCCAAAATTTCAGCCTAAGAACTAGTTCTTGCGCGAAAGAGCAACAAACATAAATATTACAAATACAAAAAGTAGGATTTATTGAATTCTATTTATCTTGCTGGGTTCTTGCGACCCAGAATTGAGAACCACTGACTTTATACCAGTCGTTGCGTCCCCAAGACGCTGGCTGCATTGCTCCGCTGTATGGCAATGCTGATGCGCTGTGCCAGATACCAACCAGCTCTGGGCCTTGTATCGCTATAAACAGATCCTCTGGATAAACTTAACATCATTAAAATCTAGTCTTAAACTTCGCCGCGGTTTCGCACGCGTTTCTTTGATAATAATAATAAAAAAAAAATAAAAAAAAAAATATTTCAGGCCGGCATGGTCCAAATCGGTACATTTTACAATAAATTACACAGTTACATAATTAATTTTGTTTTAAAAAACTATAAACCGACTTCAATTTTTACGGTTGTTTCATGAATTTTCATGGATCCCATTGTCAGAACTGAACAAAATTAAAATGGGACCACATGGGAAGCACCAGCTTTCATATAACAAAAGAATCATGACGATCGGACCACCCACTCAAAAGTTCTGAGGTAACAAACATAAAATATATATATATATATATATATATATATACAGACGAATTGAGAACCTCCTCCTTTTTGAAGTCGGTTAAAAAGGAAATAACATTGAAATAACATTACACAACATTGCTTACAGCTGCAGGTGTGCACTGAGTGCCAGGTGTAGGTTGCAATAATGATGAAAGTAGCCTATGTTTTATTCTAGGCATAGAACTACATGTATGCAAAATTTCAGCCAGATCCATTACGTATAGCTTAGGCGTGAAGATGTAATTAACATCCATCCAAACTTTTGCATTTATAAAATCAGTTTGATTGGTTTGAATGGTTATGATTGGTGTGATATGATATGTGATAAATGTAATCTGAATTTTTAATTTAGATAGATATGTAGATAGATAGATAGAAAATTCTTTATTGCACCCTTAAAAATAATTTACAAACAAATAAACATTACAAAATATGTGACAATTGGCGGTCTTATCGCTCAAGAGCGATCTCTACCAGACAACCGTGGATGGATAGGATTGAACATGGGGATCCGTGTGCATATAGTTAGATATTACAAATCTAACTTTATACAAAATAAAATAAAATTTAGATACCTACTGATTATAATTGTACAATCACCAAGTATATCTGTATAATAAAAAATATCTATCTATATAGTGTATTGTATTATGTATATCAGTTATCTGGTACCCATAACACAAGCTCTGCTTAGCTTGGGGTCAGATAATGTGAATTGTCCAGCATTATTATTATTATTATTATTATATATACCTACTTATTAATACATACTTAGATAAATACATACATACATATATATTTAAAAACTTGTGTACGCTTTGTATACGTTAAAAAGGTCATAAGGACATGTAAATTGGCTTAATGAATAAATTGTATTTCTGTTTTCTGTATTTCTATTGTTATTTTGTCCTCAAGGTCTATGCATCCCATCAAACAACACCCTCTTCATAAAGTCTGTGAGTGAGAAGCTGGCACACAATGAGCCACACCTCACGTTGGAGTTCCTGGAGGAGTGCATCCAGGGGTTCCGCGGGTCGAGCATAGAACTCAAGCATTTGTGCTTGGAGTATATGACGCCGTGGCTGGCTAACTTAGTGAGGTGAGTCAATAAGAACAGTGTGTCTACGATGAGTTGTCGTAGTTAAATCGCCTGATGTATTAGTTGCGATTCCTGTAGGTTTCTATGTTGGATGAACTTGGATGAAATATAAAAAGTTTTTTAAATCACAACTTTGTACTTTTATTTTTTCGACCGGAAGGATAAGAAGATCATTGGATTTGTAACAGACAACATAATCGTGTTGCCTGCTACAATAATGTTGCCACCTTATTCTACTTATGTCATAGACACCTGACGTTACTACATTAGTGACGTAAATACGCCTACGTGACTCATACGACGCATTTTAGTTCCGATCTATCTGCTGTAGGCGCTAGGGCGCTAAATAAATCTTGTTAAGCTGTTGCATAGCTTCTATCGCGGGCCTTGAGCGCGGGGACCTAATCCAGAAATTCCGTAACGAAAAAACCTCACGCTCCCCACTCCGACCGGAACAGCGGTGATACTTTTTAGTTTTGCCATCTATCGATGAATAGTAGAACTTTTAATGACTTTTTGAAATATGACGTTTGTCTCTTTAGTTCAGCAACTCGCCTCTAGATGGCATTGCAATAGCTTTACCGCGGCAGTCCCCGAGTGCCACACGTCTTTTTTTTTCAGATTCTGTAAACCATCCGACGATTCCCGTCGTCAGAAGCAAGTGGCCGGTATACTAGAGAAGCTTATAACTCTCACCATAGAGGAAACGGAGATGTACCCATCAGTACAAGCCAAGATATGGGGCTCGATAGGACAGGTATGTACTCGCACTTGGCCGGTTTTATTTATCAAGAGCTTGTGTTATGAATAGTATATGGCACTGAAACCGTCTGTATCAAAAGATTTCCTCTTTGGCATGTATTTGAATTAGTGTAATTTTAGCGGTCAGACAGAAAGCATACCTAGCCCCCTTTTATTTAGTAACACCATAGAGGAAACAGAAATGTACCCTTCAGTACAAGCCAAGATATGGGGCTCGATAGGACAGGTATGTACTCGCACTTGGCCGGTTTTATTTATCAAGAGCTTGTGTTATGAATAGTATATGGCACTGAAACCGTCTGTATCAAAAGATTTCCTCTTTGGCATGTATTTGAATTAGTGTAATTTTAGCGGTCAGACAGAAAGCATACCTAGCCCCCTTTTATTTAGTAACACCATAGAGGAAACAGAAATGTACCCTTCAGTACAAGCCAAGATATGGGGCTCGATAGGACAGGTATGTACTCGCACTTGGCCGGTTTTATTTATCAAGAGCTTGTGTTATGAATAGTATATGGCACTGAAACCGTCTGTATCAAAAGATTTCCTCTTTGGCATGTATTTGAATTAGTGTAATTTTAGCGGTCAGACAGAAAGCACACCTAGCCCCCTTTTATTTAGTAACACCATAGAGGAAACAGAAATGTACCCTTCAGTACAAGCCAAGATATGGGGCTCGATAGGACAGGTATGTACTCGCACTTGGCCGGTTTTATTTATCAAGAGCTTGTGTTATGAATAGTATATGGCACTGAAACCGTCTGTATCAAAAGATTTCCTCTTTGGCATGTATTTGAATTAGTGTAATTTTAGCGGTCAGACAGAAAGCACACCTAGGCCCCTTTTATTTAGTAACACCATAGAGGAAACAGAAATGTACCCTTCAGTACAATCCAAGATATGGGGCTCGATAGGACAGGTATGTACTCGCACTTGGCCGGTTTTATTTATCAAGAGCTTGTGTTATGAATAGTATATGGCACTGAAACCGTCTGTATCAAGAGATTTCCTCTTTGGCATGTATTTGAATTAGTGTAATTTTAGCGGTCAGACAGAAAGCATACCTAGCCCCCTTTTATTTAGTAACACCATAGAGGAAACAGAAATGTACCCTTCAGTACAAGCCAAGATATGGGGCTCGATAGGACAGGTATGTACTCGCACTTGGCCGGTTTTATTTATCAAGAGCTTGTGTTATGAATAGTATATGGCACTGAAACCGTCTGTATCAAAAGATTTCCTCTTTGGCATGTATTTGAATTAGTGTAATTTTAGCGGTCAGACAGAAAGCATACCTAGCCCCCTTTTATTTAGTAACACCATAGAGGAAACAGAAATGTACCCTTCAGTACAAGCCAAGATATGGGGCTCGATAGGACAGGTATGTACTCGCACTTGGCCGGTTTTATTTATCAAGAGCTTGTGTTATGAATAGTATATGGCACTGAAACCGTCTGTATCAAAAGATTTCCTCTTTGGCATGTATTTGAATTAGTGTAATTTTAGCGGTCAGACAGAAAGCACACCTAGCCCCCTTTTATTTAGTAACACCATAGAGGAAACAGAAATGTACCCTTCAGTACAAGCCAAGATATGGGGCTCGATAGGACAGGTATGTACTCGCACTTGGCCGGTTTTATTTATCAAGAGCTTGTGTTATGAATAGTATATGGCACTGAAACCGTCTGTATCAAAAGATTTCCTCTTTGGCATGTATTTGAATTAGTGTAATTTTAGCGGTCAGACAGAAAGCACACCTAGCCCCCTTTTATTTAGTAACACCATAGAGGAAACAGAAATGTACCCTTCAGTACAATCCAAGATATGGGGCTCGATAGGACAGGTATGTACTCGCACTTGGCCGGTTTTATTTATCAAGAGCTTGTGTTATGAATAGTATATGGCACTGAAACCGTCTGTATCAAAAGATTTCCTCTTTGGCATGTATTTGAATTAGTGTAATTTTAGCGGTCAGACAGAAAGCATACCTAGCCCCCTTTTATTTAGTAACACCATAGAGGAAACAGAAATGTACCCTTCAGTACAAGCCAAGATATGGGGCTCGATAGGACCCTAAAAACCATCGATATGTATATGCTATCGATAATGATATCGCAACTGTATTTATAACTACTTCGCTCGGCTATCCTGCAGGAACTGATTTATGGTATAAAAAGTAGCCTTTGTTCTAGTTTTAGGCCTAGAACTTCCTGTATGCAAAATTTCAGGCCGATCCGTTTAGCAGTTTTTCAGTTTCATAAATTCAAAATAACACTAATGCTTAGCTTATAGTTGTATTGTAGTAGTAAGGTTGTCATTGATTGTTGGTACCGGTACTGTGGCTTAGAAGATATTTTCATAAATATATTGTTTCAGTCTTTTTTTAAATATGTTCATTTTTTTGCGTGAAAGAGCAAGAAACATACATGTTTAGATACATGTCTACATACTTTCGCGTTTATACTATTAAAAGGATTATTACTGTTTTTGAAGCTATTTAGTGTGAAGCAGAAAAAAACTATATATTATATACCTACAGGTCCCGGAACTCATTGATATGGTCCTCGACAGTTTTATCCAGCGGAGCGTCAACTCAGGTATGCTTAAATAAATAATAATAAATAAATAATGTTGGACAATTCACACAGCATTATCTAGCCCCAAGCTAAGCAGAGCTTGTGTTATGGGTACTAGATAACTAGTAAACATAATACAATAAAAAACAAAGATATATATTTTTTTATTATACATATAAAACACCCAGAACGCACTGAAAAAATGTCTGCAGATCGTACACCCATATGTCCCGTGGCGGGAATCGAACCCGCAACCTACTACGTCGCAGGCGGACTTTTGCCCATCGCGCCACAGAGGTCGTCAAATAATAAATCAAATAAAATAATGCCGAACAATCCACGCACCTAGCCTTAAGAGCGGCCAACGTCAACGTCTTACTTTCCATACAAATGCTCTTGCGTGATTATGGCGTTGTAACAGAACTTTCTTTGAAACTTTTAACTTATTTGGTATCTTGTGCACTATATCGAGGTTTCTTTTTTAACAAAAAGCTAAATTTGGAGATACATTTATTGTAGTTGTTATCGAGTATTTGAATTAGTGTCATTTTAGCGGTCAGACAGAAAGCACACCTAGCCCCCTTTTATTTAGTAACAGTGTAATAGCTAATACTATAATTAATTAAATTAAGGCAATACCCTGAGGCACACTAGCAGCGCCGCCGCCTATTTTATCTTATTATTACATTAAAGAATCGAATTTACAAAAAAATATTGGCCAGTTTATGATACCTACCATACCCGCTTACATTCATAATGAATTCGTCAAACTAAAAGTTTCCATAGTTAAACCTACCATAAGCTTTCTTTTAATACCTCTGTAATAGTTTTTTTAGGAGATGCGAAAACAGAGTTTGGTGGCCACCAAGTGCAACTTCGCATCTCCTAAACTATACAAAAACTATACAAAAAAGCGGGTTAACGGTCAGTGCTCGAAGGGATGCGGAACGCGCGCGTGTAGAACCGCACTCGCCCTGAATCCCTCGTACATTATAATGAACATATGGTATCATAAACTGGCCAATAATGGCCTTAATAAAATTGCATATGAATGTTATTTTTTTACAGGTCTCGGCTCGCCAATGATAGAAATAATGGCCGACACTGCAGTGGCGCTAGCATCGGCCAATGTACAGCTAGTTTCTAAGAAGGTTATCGGACGAATGTGCAGGGTAAATGCAATTTGAAACAGTTTAATTTAGCGCAGTTTGATTATTTGTTTGGGTGAAATCAAGATACTCAAATTTTACCCTCTTCCTGTTGATGGATTGATCTGAAATTTGGTACGCACCTTTGGTTCTGATGACAATTATATATTTTTTACTTTAGGGCAAGAATTAAGATAGTCAAGAGTCGGAGTCAAATCGTTTATTTCTTTAGACTTGCAAAATATGCACTTAGACAAGTCAAGTTTTTTACTATATAAACAGCTTGATAAATAGTAATCACTATCAAATAAGAAATTAGGTGCAATTGACTCTAATTTACTGCAATTTTTTGTCCACTAGCGGAAGAAGTGAAAAAGAAACCACTAGCAAGTTTATCGCTTATCAAGTAACACAATCTTTGCATATCTAAGTCTAAATATAATGCGACTTAATAATAGATAGTTGTCAAAGTCAAAGGTTTACATGGTTTATTTAGCAAATAAATAAATTACGATTTTCGTAAACTGCGAGCAAATTAGACAGCCCGATAAGTTTGTAGCGATCCTTCACCGAATTCGTAAAGATGGCGGTCGTTTGCGACAAAAATGAATAGTTCCGATGGCAAATCAATATGAATATTAGAAATTTAACATTTTCTTTATGTTAATCTATACAACTAATAATATTAGTGTGATAGCCCGTTAAAGTTCCGCGTGACGTCACACCTTGCGACACTATTTAGCAAGGTGCGTTTTAGATGCCCTCTATTGTTTTTTTACCCAATTATAGTGAATTTAATCTTGCAGTTCCCGTGGTATAGAAATTACTTTTGAACGTTTCCACGAGAGCAACGCGTGCGAAGCCCCGGCGGCTTCGCACGAGTTGTTAGTCATCGCTAGTTGCTAGTCATTCATAAGTTAATTTAGTTATTTTTTAACCCAATTATAGTGATTTTAATCTTGCAGTTCCTGTGGTATAGAAATGACTTTTGAACGTTTCCTTGAGAACAACGCGTGCGAAGCCCCCGCGGCTTCGCACGCGTTGTTAGTCATCGCTAGTTGCTAGTCATCTTTAAGTTAATTTAGTTATTTTAGTTAATAGTTTGTTTGTCCAGGCGTTGACGAAACTGCCCAATAACGTGCTTGGCCCCGTCACCGCCGCCACTGTAAGTTTTTAGTTTATTTTCTGTTTATTTTATGTTTTTTCCGCTTTTTTTGTGTTTATTTATTTAAAAAACTATTATGTTTTTTATTTACTTCGCTCTTTTGTCTCGCTATTTTATTGAAAAACTAAAAATTTCCCGGGAGTTACTTCTTTGTGGAAATTCTACTAACCTTAACCGTTTGGTTTCTAAATCTGTGGTGATTGTTCTCACATACAAAATTCTAAATTTGTTACTAACTGAACGTTGTGCTTTAAATATAAGCAACTTATATATAAATAGCCTGATTAATAAATAATTTTTGCAAAATACTATAGACTAAGTGGCTGTTTTCCATTAATTCTGGCGCGCCGCCGAATTGTCCAGCATTATTTATTAATAAACCAACATCAAAAGTTCACAAAAGGATAAAGTTCTACGTCTCAACGTAATACTTTGGGAATAACCCCGGAATTTGGCTGTATGTATTTAATGTATTAGAGCTATTACATTATTATTTAGACGTAGGTATTCATACTCGTACTCATATGTAGAATCTCTTCAAAAAGAGAAGAGTCGTGTCGTTACGGTGAACTAACACTTTCAGTCGTACTGCAATGACAGAGCAGTGTTGTCAACGCAACAAAAATTGTTAAATTGGCACACAAGCACCCTCGCTTCCCACGGCTCTTCTCTTTTTAACCGACTTAAAAAAAGGAGGAGGTTCTCAATTCGTCAATTTTTTTTTATGTTTGTTACCTCAGTACTTTTTACTGGGTGGTCCGATTTTCATGATTTTTTTTTAATATGAAAGCTGGTGCTTCCTGTGTGCTTCCTGTGTGGTCCCATTAATTAGGTTCAGTTTGGAGTATTGAACAGACTCTACATATATTTATTCGCCGTAGGAACTTAAAGCACACTTGGTTATGGTTATACCGAAGTTCCTGCAAATAAATGATTTATTAAAATGATTCTTCCAGGTGGTGGACAAGACGTGTCACTCGCCAACCGCTATGCTGGAACAGCACATGATGTGGGATGACATCGCTATACTCGCGAGATACCTGGTATGTCGTACCTCAAGTTATTTACACGATTTGAGTTTTGAGCTTTCCAATATTTCGGCACAGTTTCATGCGCCATGATTACTAGTTACTCCGTGATCATGGCGCATGAAACTGTGCCGAAATATTGGAAATATTTAAATTAATCATATATACAGGGTGTGGCAAATTTTTGGCCTTTTGAGGGTACCTACCGTTTCTTTTGTAGTTAGAAGGTTTTGTTCTTAGGAAACTTCTGTTTTATTTTGAAAAAAAAAAAATTGCCACCTTTAGTTTTTTTGTAAAAGAAACAAGTGGGGTCTTAATCGACTCTATTTCCAACCAGGAACAACTTTCCCAAATCAACTTTTGGCAATAATTAAAAAAACAATAGGGTATATGCATGTATTTTTTTTATTTTTTTAAATCGATTATTTAGGTTAATACATAAACAAAAAAAAATGTAACATCCACAAACAATTAAAATATCGAGGTAAAAAACTAAAAGTAAAACTACACTTAGTTTCGGGTGAAAAAACGCTGCCATGTTATATTAAAATTTAAATATATAATTAAGAACCATTGAATGAGTGACATTATTGTTTTCACTTACTCGTTTTTCATAGAAAATGTATGGGAATTGTTTTTTTGATTATTGCCAAAACTTACGATTTGATTTGGTATGTTACTTTGGGAAAAGTGTTCCTGGTTAGAAATAGAGTCGATTAAGACCAACTTGTGTTTTTTGCCAAATGTCATTTTTTGAGCGAACCGTACTTTTCTTCAAAAAATTAAACATGGCATTTTATTTCTAAACAAAATAGAAGGTTCCTAAGAACAAAACCTTCTAACTACAAAAGAAACGGTAGCTACCCCCCTGAAGGGGTCAAACATTTGCCCCGTCCTGTAGATTATTTGGTTCCTTAGACCAGTTCCTTCATAAATTTTGTAGTTTTCTTGTATATAAGCAAAAACTTGATTTTTGCTTTGCATTTTGATTTGCGCTTATGCCGTTCAAAACGTTTATTCTGTCCCGGTCTTATGAACGCAAAATCCTATGACTATCCTTTTCACAAAATGTCGCATGATGCACCCTCATAATAATTTTAAACTAATTATAGCTAATAACTAATTTTACTTCCAGCTCATGTTATCGTTCAACAACTGTCTGGACGTGGCCCGACACCTGCCTTACCTGTTCCATACGGTCACATTCCTTGGTACGTATCACACCTCAACCTCAACAGACTGTATTGTTCCACTGTTGGACTCAGGCCTCCCCCTGATAAGCCCCTTACTGGCTCTTATCTGATAGGTCACAGGCATGCGAGTTGGGGATCGCAGTTTGGTAGTAGAATTGTTCTGCAGGGGGCGCTGCTGCCCGCCCCCGGCGGATATCCCTTAGTCGCCTCTACCACCCGCAGGAAGAGTTGCGTATTCTAATGCCGGCGCCACACGGTCCCAGTATCATCATCATCATCAGCCTATATTAATCCAATGCTGGACATAGGCCTGCCCTAATGAGCGTCATAGCGCCCTGTCTTCAGCTTGACGCATCCAGCATCAGCCTGCAGTCGTTCGCAGATCGTCATCCCACCTGGCCGGAGGGCATCATACACTACGTTTGCCGGCCCACTGCCACTTCAGTTTGCTAATTCTTTGAGCTATGTCGATAACTTTGGTTCTCTGTCAGATGTATTCGTTACGAATCCTATCCTTCAGAAAGACTCCGAGCATAGCTCTTTCCTGGGGCCTAATTCCACTATTTTTTAAAGATAATGCCATAATGGCGCCATACGATTAAGATAGAGATTTAGTCGTAAATTTATTTGGTATTCCAATACCATAAGATTACAATCTCTATGACTTATAATATCGTGTCAATAATGTGGTGGGGCATATAATCATAATCGTAACAGTCATAGATATGGCATAAACAAAAAAAGATCGTGTTAGTAGAATACCAAAAAGTGTCAATGGCGGTGATTGTAACGCGATAATGAAGCGATAATATTGTCATAGTGAAGCGATTGTGTTAGTGGAATCAGGCCCCTGTATGGTTGATATTAAATGTGATTTGTTTGCTAACTGTACTCATCTTCTATCCGTTTGTTCCAGTATGCAGTGGTACGGTCAGCATGCGCGCGGCGACGCACGGTCTCGTCATCAATATCATACACTCGCTCTGTACTTGCACCACGCCCAGTTTCTCAGGTAACGCTGACACTGCGACCACACCCTTTGTAAGCTCTTCTAACGGTATAATAACTAGGAGTTTCTTCTATACCATGATTAAAGCGATTTAGTTTATAAATAACTAGCTTCGCCCCGCGGTTTCGCACGCCTATCCCATGGGAACTGATTTATGGGATAAAAGTATGCCTATGTGTTATTCCAGGCCTAGAACTATTAGTATGCAAAATTTCAGCCCGAACCATGCAGTAGTTTTTGCGTGAAAGTTTGTTAACATGTCTGTATGTATGTTTGTTGCTAAACATACATACAGACATGTTTACAAACTTTCACGTTTATAATATTAGTAAAAATAATGTATATCACGCCACCAACTCTACCACTGCAATAAATAATAAATGTACCCTATTAAAGATAAGATAAGATAAGATAAGATAAAGATAAATGTACTAGTATTATAAACGTCAAGGTTCGTAAAAATGTATAGATGGATGTATGGATGTATGGATGGATGGATGTATGTTTGTTACTCTTTCACGCCAAAACTACCGAACGGATCTGGCTGAAATTTGTATACAGGTAATTCTAATCCTCGAATTAAACATAGCCTAATTCCAGGATTAGAATTCCCATAAATGAGTTCTCGTGGGATAAAAGTAACCTTTAAACGTTTTCATAGGAACAACGCGTGCGCAGCCGCGGGGCGCAGCTAGTAAATTCATACTTTTAAAGAATTTTTTTAAAAGTACCTAAATAATTTCGTAACTCAAACGACCCGTGCGTTCCGAGATAAGCTATTATCGATTTATGCGATCTCATCGATATTTGACGTTCCGAGTTAGTTCTCACGATTATTGACAGTTGAGTGCTATCCTATCTCGGAACACTCAATGAACGTGCTTACGGTCACGTGTCGCTTCTTCGCTTGTCAGATGCTTGTTAGTCAAAAAAATAAACAACACAACAATTCGAAATCCAGTAAAAATGGCTGAAATTCGAACTTTTTGTTTATGATCAAATGATTCCGATGACTCGGTTGAGGAGTGGGACAGCGACCAATCCAATTTGTGCCCTCTGGTACTGCTCTTGAGAGAACATTAAAGTTATTCCCCGACCGTTGACTTCGTCATCTATATGAATTTCCATTTATCTTTAAAAAACTAGCAAACAAATAAATTTTGTTATCAAACAGACAATATCAAGGAACATAAATAAATACTCTTCATGGAAGGAGGACAGGATGGCGAAGAAAATAAATGCAAACTGTCAGTTTTGACAGCGCGCTCACAGTGATTTCTGTTTGTAGGATGGTCACTGATATCGCAAAATGGCGCATGTAATGACGTCATCTATGACGTCACACGAGACATCGTTGTCGCGCTCACGGTGAGTCGGAACGCTTGATAGCGCGCTAATATCGATATTGGCGCAACTCGGAATGCATGGGACAACTGACATTCCGTGCAAAATTAGTCAACCGAGAGCTTGAGTTTTATACGGACATTTTTTACCTTTTCTGAGGAATTATTATAAATACTCACGGGTATTTATCGCGTTTATTTACCTATTTTAATACCCGTGAATATTTATACTAATGTGTTCTGATCGCGTAAGTTTAAAAAACCTTACTTCCAGAGGAAACTCAACGGCAATTACGTCTATCACTGGACGAGTTTGGCCTGCCGAAGTTCTACCAAATGTTCGGCATATCTAAAGTGAAGTCTGCCGCGGTGACGGCCTTCAGGAGTCCTTACAACAGACACGTCTCGGAGTGGTAAGTTGATCACAGTGCGTCCTAGTCTGGATAGTCCACCGAGGCACAAAGTCTTTAATGATAGCTCGTTGCACAGCGACTCGGCCCTTTGAGACGCATCACTGAAGCTGCACGACCTTATCCCGTCTTCTCCCTTCTATCATAGGACCAGCAGACGCACAAATTCATACCACCCATTCCTGGTCGACATACCACAGTGTCGAACCAAAAAACTCTGCTCTACTTTCATAATATCCACAGCCAAAGAATGGAATGACCTTCCTGCATCTGTCTTCCCATTAGAGTACAATCTTGGAGTCTTCAAATCTAGGGTAAATAAGTTCCTTCTGGAAAAGCGTGTTCCATCTTAGGCTACATCTTCGCTTTCTTAAAGTGAGTTAGTAACCAAACGCTAATCCATCAGCAATAAAAAAAAAAGCAGTGAACGCGTTAATATCTAGACAGACCATGATTAGACAAGGTACAATCTACAAACGTAACGCCTATCCAGTTTGAAACTATTTTGCTTTGCGTTAAAAAGAAAAGATATCGAGCAAGCCGGGGTTGGGAACTATTCACTTCACAGAAAATTCACCCTAGTGGTGGTAAGGCGCAATTTTTGCTGACTATACCTATGACACACTTACCATGTTGTCAGTGGATCAAGATCCCTATAAGTCACAATCGCTTTAAGTCAAGATTGCCACAATTCAAGATAAGGTCTAGGTATTAGTTACGTGGTCTATCACTAGACGAGTTTGGTCTGCCGAAGTTCTACCAAATGTTCGGCATATCTAAAGTGAAGTCTGCCGCGGTGACGGCCTTCAGGAGTCCTTACAACAGACACGTCTCGGAGTGGTAAGTTGATCACAATGCGTGCTAGTCTGGATAGCCCACCGAGGCACACGGTCATATATGACAGTTCGTTGCACTGCGACACGCATCTTCGGATTGCATCACTGAACCTAAGCAGTGAACGCGTTAAGGTTAACATCGAGAAAGACTGCGATTGGACAAAGTATCTGGATATGACAAGTGAGTCAAGATCCATATATGTTATGACATTTATTCTATTTACCCTACTCTTAGAGATGTGTGTGTATTATAATTTGACTTAACATTATCTGACATTAATGTTCCAAATTTTTAGCCAAATTAATAGCCATCAATTTACTGAAAGATATTAAAACAATGATTGTTGCGCACTGACATGGTTTTAATGCATTGTGTGTCTACCCACTAAGACCTACACCTAAGAACAACATCTGTATGCATAATATAAATCACAATAAAATGATATGAATATAAGTCAAACAAACCAGTAAGTCATGATTGCTACAATCAAGATCGGTTAAACAACTCGTTGATTGAATGAATGAATGAATGAATGAATGAATGAACACTTTATTGTACTAATAGTAATAAATATACATTAAAGTCTTATTTCTAAATAATAAATAAATGTAGTACAAAAGGCGGCCTTATCGCTGAGAGCGATTTCTCCCAGGCAACCTTGGTATGAGATTAAAAGATATAAGAAGAAGAAAAAGGGTCGATAGTGTACATTAGTGAAAACAGAACTCATATTATACATACTTAATTACATACAATACAAAATAACCTAATAATAAAATAAACTAATACAGTAGGTCCAGTAGGTAGATTGAACTATGTAGTTAGACTGTTTTTGACTGTACATCAGTTGTGATTGTTACGTCCACAGGTTCCCACAATTCGCCCACGTGGTCTCTCAGACGAAGGTCTGAGAGACCGCACTTTACTTGCTAATTTGAATACGCACTTTACTTGCTAATTTGATCTGTATGTAGTTGTGTGACAGGCTGTTTTGGACTGTACCTCAGTTGTGACGTCCGCAGGTTCCCGCAATTCGCTTCCGTGGTCTCCGAGACCGCCACGCAGTCTAACGACTCGCTAATTTGATCTGTATGTAGTTGTGTGACAGGCTGTTTTGGACTGTACCTCAGTTGTGACGTCCACAGGTTTCCGGAGCTCGCTCCATCGGTCATCGAGAACTCCACGCAGTCTAACGGTAGCGCTCCGTCCTCGGCTGTACCTATTCCTGGTGAGTTACCTTATATACAGGGCGTCCCATGCCATGCAACATGGAGGGAATAGAAATTTTACGCCGAGTTGAGAGATTGCCCAGTTCCTATCAAGCGCGTCATTTGTGTGCGTCACATCTTAAAAGACACGAGGACGTACTTTCTCCCGAGTGATACATAGTACTTAATACTACAACTTCGAAATAATCGTTATAGAATCTACAAAATCACCCGAGTGAATTCAAATTATATACTGAAATGCAACCCGCATGCCCATGTGAGATTAGGACCAATATAGGCTGTTGAGTTTGAGGTAACACGGTCCTGTGCGAGCCTCATCCAATTCAAGTTAATAGCTGCGGTAGTTTCTTAGATGTTGATGAAGGAAAATTACAGAGAGACCATAAAGGGTGACGAAACCGATTTCTAAACACTAAAAAGCGAGGTAAAAGGTTTTTTGGTTGCACAACAAGTTAGAGGTTCGCATTGTTTTCAGCAATCCCATCTTTAGGTGCGCACACAGACCGAGAACGACTTCCCCTACAGAGCCTGGAGAGCATTACAGACGCGCTGCTAGAAATCATGGAGGCGTGCCAAGCAGACGTGCCTAACTGCGACTGGCTGCAGACATGGTAAACTCAGCCTTATGTACATGCAATAGAGTGTTAGTTACACCACTAGTTTCAGTACCCCCTACAGAGCCTGGAGAGCATTACAGACTCGCTGCTAGAAATCATGGAGGCGTGCCAAGCAGACGTGCCTAACTGCGACTGGCTGCAGACATGGTAAACTCAGCCTTATGTACATGCAATAGAGTGTTAGTTACACCACTAGTTTCAGTACCCCCTACAGAGCCTGGAGAGCATTACAGACGCGCTGCTAGAAATCATGGAGGCGTGCCAAGCAGACGTGCCTAACTGCGACTGGCTGCAGACATGGTAAACTCAGCTTTATGTACATGCAATAGAGTGTTAGTTACAACACTAGTTTCAGTACCCCCTACAGAGCCTGGAGAGCATTACAGACTCGCTGCTAGAAATCATGGAGGCGTGCCAAGCAGACGTGCCTAACTGCGACTGGCTGCAGACATGGTAAACTCAGCCTTATGTACATGCAATAGAGTGTTAGTTACAACACTAGTTTCAGTACCCCCTACAGAGCCTGGAGAGCATTACAGACTCGCTGCTAGAAATCATGGAGGCGTGCCAAGCAGACGTGCCTAACTGCGACTGGCTGCAGACATGGTAAACTCAGCTTTATGTACATGCAATAGAGTGCTAGTTACGACTAGTTTCTCTACCCCTTATAGAGCCTGGAGAGTGTTACAGACGCGCTGCTCGAAACATAGTAAATAAAACCATAAGGCTTTATAACATTCACTTAATTACATTAAATCGTGGCGGTCGTGGCGTAAGAATCTTCTTACGCCACGACCGCCACGATTAAATATAGTCGTAGATGTTGAAAAATGTGTCTAATTTTCTCAATCCGTATAGACCTATGTCTAGCAATGGACTATAGGCTGAAGTATGAAACCTTAAAATTGAAACTCTTTACTTCTTCACAGGACATCTTTAGCAAAGAGTTTCGCGTTCTGCTTCAACCCAGCTCTGCAACCGCGTGCTTTGATCGTATTTGGATGTATCAGTAAGTTTAAATCTTCTCCGCTGGCAAGACGAATTCCGGCTTGTCAAATTTTATACCTGACCGGCAAGGCGTTTTGGTATGCCATAATCCTATATAGCTCCTTATAGAGTACAACGTATTTGTCATCTTTTAATGTGTTTTTGTCTATAAAAATCGCTAAATGTGTTGCTAAGCGTACAACTTGAGAACAGCTGGTTCAATTTAACTTTTCTATAGAGACTTTTTTTTAAATTGCTTTTAAAAAATATAGGCCTCCTCCACAAAACATTACAAAACGTCGTGGCTGCAGCGACTCAATATTGGAGCAGCTATACTATATACTACTACTGGACAATTAACACAGCATTATCTAGCCCCAAGCTAAGCAGAGCTTGTGTTATGGGTACTAGATAACTGATATACATAATACAATACACTACATAGATAAATATTTTTTATTATATATAGAAAACATCCAGAACGCTCTGAACAAATATCTGCAGATCGTACAAATATTTGCCCCGAGGCGGGAATCGCACCCGCAACCTCCTGTGTCGCAGGCGGACCTTCGCCCACCGCGCCACAGAGGTCGTCATACTGTTTTTTTTAGGATTTCTAACTTTCCTTGACTGATTTTGTCAAATTCGATCTGGCAACACTGACGCCAAATCATCCAGCCAAAATATTTAGAAGGTTGGACACGCGGGTGTGCATTTCAATTATGTTTTATCTCTACCACCTGTTGTGTTATGTAATGATGTGTTATGTAATTGTCTCCAAATAAATGTATTTTCTTTCTTCTTCTCTTCTTCTTTACCCATCACACTAATATTATAAATGCGAAAGTTTATATGGATGTATGGTATGGATGGATGGATGGATGTTTGTTACTTCTTCACGCCAAAACTACTGGACGGATCTAGCTGAAAGGGGTTCGAACATTTTTGTATGGAGCCTGGCATACCTACTAGTCCGCCATTTTGAAAAAAACGTGATTCGGCGGCCAGTGATGAAACGCATGTCAATCGACAGAGTAAATGATTACAAACAAAAAGTGTTCTATGACCAAATCTCCTAAGTGATACGGTTTCTGAGATATTTGGGTCAGAAAAAATAAAATAAAGTTATACGATTCGTACTATCGTATAAACACCGTATAAAATGAGGAGCCAAAAAATTCCCGTCTCGGTTTACCGGAAGACTGCCCTCCCCGTAACGTACCCCGCCAGCCGCCATTTTGTTTGACGTTTATCTATCATTCGGCTTCTAATCTCTGATCTGAGTGCACGAATATTTGTTTTCCTCACGAGCAGTTATTTTGTTACGTTGTGTTTGTTACGTTGTGTTTCTCGTTAAGTTTTTGTTTTTTGTATTTGCGTTACCATGTCAAGTAATACCACCGGTCCACCAGGATCACAGTGTTTGTTTTGTGAACGCAGTACAGCCCCCCGTATGGGAGGACGCCGCTCTAGGCCGCAGCTACGAAGCTATGAGCTGACCGAGGAATATCTGACTGATAATCCACATGTGCAAGCTTATTCCCACCATCAACTCGGCGCACGGGAGGTTAGTAAAAATATTTTTTACAGCTTTCAATTAATTATTCCATAATGTTATTGTACCAAATGAATATATGTATGTATTGGACAAGAAAAATACGATTCATGTCCTATGTCTTTATTATACTCTTATTATAATTAACACATAGGACTGGCCGGTATTATAGAGAGCTTCCAACAACTGTGCTTAGACAAATTATACTTATTTACGATTACAAAATAAAATACGTAAGCCTCTAAGTGTAATTAAACGTGTAAATAAGTCTTTCGTTCGTTCGTTACTTATGTTATAGCTAGGTACTGATATTTAATCTAAAATTATATTATTTGTATGTGTTACCTATAATAGAACTTTATTTATTCGATTTTATTTACTGTTCCAGATAACATCATCTGACCGGATTTGTCGTCCATGTGTTCAGCGTGCTAACCGCTATTATACAAGGGAACAACAGAACTTAGCCCGTATAGCAGATGCTGTAAGCTCCGTGCACGAACCGTCTTCAGGTGAATCGGCCGAAGGGCCAATGAGCGATCCATTAAGAGACGTATCTCCGCCTATTCCGCAAGGGATACCTGATGTAGCTCCAATAAGAGCTGACGATGAAATTCTAATGCAAGTTTCCGACGAAGACCTGGAAGAAGACGTTCCGCAAGTCGAACATCAAGGTGCCGCAAACCCTCATAGTTTGAGAATCTTAGTTCCTGGATTTTCAAGGGCTTCGTACACCTCGTCATATTGCGTTGTAGCACAATGTAATGTCCGCGATGGTTTACATAGAATAAACATAGCAATTAGATCAGATGTTTTGCGTAAACAGAATATTTATATTCCTGCTACAGTACGAGTCTGTAACGAACACTTAGGTACATTCAAATGATATCTGGCGGGATTTTGAAAATTATACCCGTTCGAGACACGATACTTTTAACTCAGTACAAGTAGCCGATATGTTAAAACTATTACAAAGGCCAATTGAATATTTAGATTTTGAAAAAGTCGACACTATAGACGAGGCGACATTTCAATATTATATAGGATTCAGTAAAACTGCTTTTTTGAGTATTTTCGATAATACTCCATCTTTGCAACAACTTAAACAACCCAAAAGGGCTTTAGCAATGGTGCTAAGCAAACTACACACAGGCGACTCTAACGACAGGTTGTCCTCTTTATTTCGGCTAAGCCCCGTACACTTTGGTCGTGTAATGAAAAAGGTACGAACTCATTTATTGAATGAATTTGTTCCACTACATCTGGGTCTTTCGCGTAATAGAGAAACTGAAGAATATCGTGAAGAATTACGTCAAAGAATTTTGTCTATACCGAATTTTTTGTATGGAAATCCTGAACAACCAAACAGCGTCATTTCTATTTGCGACGGAACTTATACCTACGTTCAAAAAAGTTCTAATTATTTGTTTCAAAAGAAAACGTATAGCCTTCATAAATATCGGAATTTGTTGAAGATGTTTTTGATTGTGGCACCAGATGGATACGTCATAGAAGCATTTGGCCCTTATGGGGCCGATAAATCTGACGCAATTATTATGGGAGAATTAATTGAAAATGAAGAATTTCGGAGAGTTTTCCAGCCTGGCGACGTGTTTATTCTGGATCGCGGTTTTCGGGATGTTATTGGAGCACTTGAAGCGTCAGGATATCGTGCTTTTATGCCCAAAACGAAAAGTAGACATGAGAGGCAACTGACTACCCAAGATGCCAATGATTCACGCAAAGTGACAATATGCCGGTGGGTAGTCGAGACGGTTAATGGGCACATTAAAAATCAGTTTCGCCAATTAAAAAATCAATATCCAAATGTAGCTGCAAGAAAAATGTACGAAGAGTTTCGCATTGCATGCGCTTTACTCAATGCTTTTGGTGCTCGAAACAAAGATCACAACTTAGTGAACGAAATTATGAATCAAATTAATTTAAAACAGAACGCCCCCAACACCTTAAGCGAAATAGTTATACAAAATAATTTAAATCACCACAGGGTGGATTTCCAAACAATGGAAGCAAATGCCGGGCTAGAAGATTTCCCTGTCTTAACCAATGACGATCTTATAATAATGGCGTTAGGAACTTACCAAATCGCTCAAGCCAGGAGTTATTATGGCGAGCATATAAAAACAAATGGTGCATATGTAGTGCAAGTATGTAGAGGAAATGATGCCAATCTGTTTCCAGATGACTCGTGGCTATTACGTGCCAAAATCCAATCGCGTCATTCGGGAAACCGTACGTATTTTGTGTATATTTTAATAAATAACCTCATGGAGGGCAGAGAAAAAGTCGCGGGATGGTATTGCTCGTGCGTAGTGGGGAAAGAACCCTGGGCTGTTGTTCCCATATAATGTGTGTAATATGGTTCATGGCATGGGCTCGACACCAGGAAACATTGCCTTCGTTACCAGCGGCATTTTTGGATTCAATAATTGTCAGACATGATATAGAGAATGAAGCGAATGACGAATTTTAAAACAAAAAACGCCGCTGGTGGCAAACGAATCATTGTAGATACCAATTTAATTTATTTACCTACATACCTACTGCCATAATAATAAAAATGTGTTCAAGAAAAAGATTGGATTTTATTTCCCATACCTTACCTACCTATTAAATAAACATCAAGTAGAACATAGCTCAGGAACAGATATTTTCTATAGTTTTTAGACCCAAATATCTCAGAAACCGTATCACTTAGGAGATTTGATCATAGAACACTTTTTGTTTGTAATCATTTACTCTGTCGATTGACATGCGTTTCATCACTGGCCGCCGAATCACGTTTTTTTCAAAATGGCGGACTAGTAGGTATGCCAGCAATGTTCGATGCTCTTTTGCACACAAGTAATTCTAATCCCAGAATCAAAGGCTACTTTTTATCCCATAAATCAGTTCCCGTGGGATGAAAATCACCTTTTAACGTGCGAAGCCGCGGGTCGCAGCTAGTCTAGCATAGTTCAGCTTAAACAAAACATTACCTAACTTATATAGAGATAGAGATAAAGATACATTTATTGAGCAACACAGTTACAACACAGAACAGATAGGTATAAGTAGGTAGGTAGTAACAATTATACAGACTAGCTTAGTACATAAGCTTGATGCTACCTCGCATTAATGCAAGGTAGCGCTGGTTTTCAGATGGAACCTGTGAGGTGACCTCACAACTGAGCGCTGATGCGACAGGGCATCTCTTTCTACACTATGCAAACTGAGCGAGATGTAAAACCATTTAGTCTAATTCAGCCAGGAAGCGTTCCGTGACTGATGGACTGCTGTTCCATTTTAGGGTAGACTGCGTTTGTACCTAGGGTTTTGTAACTTAAATGGTATAAACTTATTATAACCGAACCGTCACCGAACGCTTCTTGTGAAAAAACTTCTTGAGAGCCATTCGCAGCTGTTTTCTATACCTACTGAACTTCCTCCATCAGGTAAGAACGTGACAGACAACGATATGAAACAACTCCTTCGCATCCTAGTGAAAGCATTAGAGTCGTTCAACGACCTTGCGCTGCTAGAGGCAATCATCATGTGCTTGACGAGGCTGCAGCCGCTCTTATACCCGGTAAGGACTCTTGGAACAAAAAAAATATATATTTTTCATTACTCATACTCGGAAAGTAGGTCGGAAGTTGCCTAAGAAGCGGGATGAAAGTAGTACTTTTCGTCCCTAGGGACTGCGTAAAACGTTAATTAACGGTTGATTTCTGATTTATGTTATCAGTTGAGCTACCTGTAGATTGTTTACGCTTCCGATTGATATTAACAGTGAACTTGTTTAGTCCCTCGAGTCCAAAGTCGATAACAAAAATAAATAAAGGCATGATAAGTGTTAAGCATGATAAAAACCACCTCCTATTTTTGGTCGGATGAAAAATGTTGTCTACTTTTCAGGCCTCTCCAATCCACAAATACCTATTCTGGGTGGCAGTTAGCGTGCTACAGTTAGACGAGCCGAATCTATTCGCGGCGGGATTGGCACTGCTCGAGCAAAACCTTCACACGCTGGAGTCACACGGACATTTTGCACATAAGGTAATGACTAATGACTGATGACGTCACCAATCCACAAGTAATTATTCTGGGTGGCAGTGAGCGTGTTAGACGAGCCGAATCTATTCGCGGCGGGATTGGCACTGCTCGAGCAAAACCGTCACACGCTGGAGTCACACGGACATTTTGCACATAAGGTAATGTAATGTAAAAGATGTAGTAATCTAATGTAGAGATTGAGAAACTATAATGTTTAACATTATAGTTAGGTATGTTTACAGGCTTGAAATTTATTTATAACATTATTTATTTATTATTTGCTTTTTTTTATAAAATGTAATGTTATTAATAAAGAAAACTATTGGATGTCTAACAGGCTTTAAATTTATTTATGACATTATTTTTTTTTTTTATAAAATGTAATGTTATTGAATGGATAAAGAAAACTATTGGATGTCTAAAAGGAAAAAACTATGGTACAAATTTATTCAAAATATAAAAGAACTTTTCAACATTGTACGTTTTAAAATGAAATGAACTTTTATTTTACTATAAGTCGAACATAATATTTGTCATAGCTCAAGTTCTAGCTAGTGGGGTGGTCTACTAAATTTTTGATGGTGATGAAGTCCTCCTAGCAGTTACTCTGATTGAATGAATGAACTTTTGATGTTTTAAAAGACATAATTAATTTTGTTTTCGACGACCTCTGTGGCGCGGTGGGCGAAGGTCCGCCTGCTACGCAGGAGGTTGCGGGTTCGATTCCCGCCTCGGGACAAATGTGTGTACGATCTGCAGATATTTGTTCAGGGCGTTCTGGATGTTTGTATGTATAATAAAAAATATCTATCTATGTAGTGTATTGTTTTATGTATATCAGTTATCTAGTACCCATAACACAAGCTCTGCTTAGCTTGGGGCTAGATAATGCTGTGTGAATTGTCCAGCAGCATTAATTAATAATTAATAATAATGTTTTAAAAAACGATAAACAGACTATAATTTTTATAGTTTTTTCATGAATTTTCATGGATTCCGTCATCAGAACTGAACCAAATAAAACTGAATATTGGTGATAACTGGAACCACGCGGGAAGCACCAGCTTTCATATAAAAAAAGAATCATGAAAATCGGACCACCCAGTCAAAAATTCTGAGGTAACAAACATAAAAAAAACAGTTGAATTGAGAACCTCCTCCTTTTTTTGAAGTCGGTTCATAAACGCGTGCACATGTTTTTCTTACTAAAACACACTTTGCGTTAATAAGTATGAAGATTTCAAAAGCTTTAACGTGATGTTTGTTACAGCCAATGGAACAAGTGCTTATGGAGACCAGAGAACCTTTGGAATGGCATTTCAAACAACTGGACCACGCTGTTGGCTTGAGGTCAGTAATGACAACATTATTATAATATTACCTGCGCCCCGCGGCTTCGCATGCGTTGTTCCTGTGGAAACGTTTAAAGGTGATTTTTATTCCAGGAAAACTGATTTATGGGATAAAAAAAGAGCCTTTGTTTGACACCAGGATTAGAATTACCTGTATGCAAAATTTCAGCCCGATACGTGCAGTAGTTTTGGCGTGAAGATTTAACAAACATTCATATCACACTAATATTAGGTCCTTACATATGAAATTGGCGTTTTTCGTACTGGCCACTTTAATCACAAATTTCTCCTCTTTGGTAAGGAATTCCAAATTCAAATTTGTACAGCTATAGACTCATGTATTTGTGCTTCGATGATCGTCATTCATTTGTTTTTTTTCTTCTGTTTTTTTCTGTTTGCGTCACTCATTTTACAAAATGGAAAACTTAAAATATCGCATTATTTACGAGTACGAGTTCCGCCGTGGCACTAGTGCTGCGGAAACAACTCGAAGGGTGAATGATGTGTATGGCGGTCGTGTTGCAAAAGAAAACACAGTTCGTTTTTGGTTCCAACGTTTTCGTTCTGGAAATTTCGACCTGCAGAACAAGCCCCGTGGACGGCCTGAGACTCAAGTTGATAATGAAGAGTTGAAGGCTATTGTGGAAGCGGATCCATCGCAAACCACGTCCGAGTTAGCTGCAGGCTGCGATGTTAGTGATAAAACTGTTTTAATTCACTTGAAGCAAATTGGGAAGATTAAAAAGCTTGAAAGGTTACCTCACGAATTGACTGAAGCAAACCGGCAAACGCGCGTCGACTGCTGCGTTACATTACTAAACCGGCACAATAATGAAGGTATTTTAAACCGAATCATTACCTGTGATGAAAAATGGGTTCTTTACGATAATCGGAAGCGCTCAGCGCAATGGTTGGATCCTGGCCAGCCAGCCAAATCCTGCCCCAAGCGAAAATTAACCCCAAAAAAGTTACTTGTAAGCGTTTGGTGGACTAGTGCCGGTATTGTTCATTACAGTTTTCTCAAATCTGGCCAGACTATTACGGCTGATGTCTATTGTCAGCAATTGCAAACCATGATGGAAAAGCTAGCGGCTAAACAACCTAGGCTGGTCAATCGCTCCACGCCACTGCTGCTTCACGACAACGCTAGACCACACACTGCGCAACAGACGGCTACTAAATTAGAAGAGCTTCAATTGGAAAGTCTAAGACATCCTCCGTACTCCCCGGACCTTGCTCCAACAGATTACCATTTTTTTCGAAATTTGGATAAATTCTTGCAAGGGAAAAAATTCAACTCCGATGGGGCAGTCCAAATCGCCTTCAAAGATTTTATTGATTCCCGTCCGACTGGTTTTTTTAGTAAAGGGATCAATGAACTACCTATAAGATGGTCATTTCATATAGTCCATCAGAATATACAAGGCTTACCCAGCAAAATCCTAGAATTAGAATTATTTTTGAATTATTTGAATGTAGATGTTATGTGCTTATCAGAACACTGGATTGTAAAAAATCAGTTACTGCCCTTTTATAATAACTATTGTTTTGCAAGTTCCTATAAAAGAAAAGCTGCAATACGTGGTGGCTCTTTGATTATAGTTAAAAATAGTCTTAAATGTAAAGAACGGAAAGATATTGTAAACCTCACTATTGAGAGGACTATTGAACTTTCTTGTGTGGAACTGGAGCGACACATCATAGTGTGCGTGTACCGCCCTCCTGACGCAAATCAAGTAGCTTTTGAATGTACTATGGAAGAGGTTTTGCTGAAATTATTTTCATGTAGAAAGGATCTCCTTGTTTGTGGCGACTTTAATATAGATATTTTAGCGAATCCCCTCGCCGATAGGCTGCTTAATTTATTCAAATGCTTTAGTTTACGACATCTTTTTCATGATCCTACTAGGGTAACCCTAACATCTGCCACTTGTTTAGATAATATTTATTGCAGTCTATCTCCAACCAACAAAGCAGTAATCAAACATTTCAAATCAGACCACTATGGTCAGAGTGTTAATTTTAGTTATAATCTTAACGATAAAAACAAAGTTGAGAAATATACCTACAGGCCTATTACAGAGAGCCGTATTAAGAATTTTCAAAGTCAAGTGGAACTAGCAGTAGCTAATATAACTTGTTCCGATAACCCTAATGATCTTTTTGCCAAACTTTTAAGTGTTATAAACAAAGAACACAGCGAAGTATTTAAATATAAAACATGCACAGTTAGGGACAGGGTCGGATTTACCGATTGGGCCACTCCCGGTATTTATAGAAGTAGGAATAGACTATATGATCTTTATGGTGCTAGAGAAGCTATGTTAAATGATCCTGCGTTTCTTTTGTATTTAACAAACTACTCAAAAACATTTAAAAAAGTCTGTAACACAGCGAAATGCCTGTTTTTGAGGAAAAAAATTGTAAACTCATCTGATAAAATCAAAGCAACATGGAGACTTATAAATAACGAAACTGGTAAATCTAAGTCACGAAAAAGAGAAATAAGGTTAAAAATTAATAATTCAATACTTATAAACGATAAAGATATTGCCGATGCTTTTGATTCATTCTTTTCTGATATTCCTAAAGTTGTTACCCGGTCTCTAAACTCCTCACCTTCAATCGCGGTTAAATTATTAGAATCATCTGTAGATAAATGTACCGAGGTTTTTATATTTAGTCATGTAAACGCTAATTATATTGTGAAAACATTTAAGTCTATTAACATCAAAAATACTGAGGATCTTTGGGGTATTTCAACCAAAGTACTGAGTTCTATTATTAAGGAAGTTGCTCCATACTTGGCTTACATTTTTAATAGTTGTATTGATGCAGGAGTTTTCCCTGATCTCATGAAATATAGTAAACTGGTTCCTCTTTATAAATCTGGTAGCCACACTGATCCGGCCAATTATAGGCCAATTTCAATACTTCCTGCAATGAGTAAAGTTTTTGAAAAAATTATTCTCACACAGTTGTCCTCTCACTTCAACCTCAATAGGTTGTTACATAAAAATCAATTTGGCTTCACCAAGGGTAGATCGACAACTGATGCTGGTACAGTTTTATTAAAGCACATATTGGATGCATGGGATAAAGCGAAAAACGCTATTGGTGTATTTTGTGACCTTTCTAAAGCTTTTGATTGCGTTGATCATGGTACATTAATAAATAAACTAAGACATTATGGAATTCAAAACAAGGCACTGGACCTTATGCAATCATATTTATCTGATAGAGTCCAAAAAGTAGATATTGGTAAAGAAAGATCTAGGGGATCAAAAATCGATTTAGGAGTCCCGCAAGGATCAATATTGGGTCCTTTTCTATTTTTAGTATATGTAAATGATCTCCCATTTCTAGCAAAAGATCTCTGTGATATAGTCTTATTTGCTGATGATACTTCATTGATTTTTAAAGTTGACAGAAATAAACATAATTATGACGATGTAAATAATTCTCTTTCACAAATATTAGATTGGTTCACCGCCAATAACCTCTTACTCAATGCTTCAAAAACCAAATGCATAAAATTCATGTTACCAAATGTAAGAGAGCTCCCAACTAAGATAATGCTAAAGGATGAGATTGTTCACCTTGTAGACTCAACTGTTTTCCTAGGGTTACATATTGATTCCTCTCTTCAATGGAGACCGCAAATTGATGCTCTGGCAAACAGACTTAGTTCAGCAGCGTATGCGGTTCGAACAATTAGATACATTACCGATGAAGATACAGCTAGGTTAGTTTACTTCAGTTACTTCCATAGTGTTATGTCTTATGGTATTTTGCTTTGGGGACAGGCAGCTGACATCCAGACTATCTTTGTTATTCAGAAAAGGGCGGTACGCGCTATCCATAAATTAAATCCAAGAGACTCGTTAAGGGAATTATTTAAAGAAATAAATATTTTAACAGTAATATCGCAATACATCTATGAAAATCTAATGTATACACACAAAAACAGAGATAACTTTATGAAAAGGTGTGATGTTCACAATAAAAATACAAGAAACAAGAACAAATTACACATCCCATCATATAGATTACGAAAGGTAGGGAAATCATTTGTGGGCAATTGCGTAAGATTCTATAATAAGCTTCCATCTGAAGCAACTGAGCTCCCTATTCGTAAATTTAAACTGTACATAAAACGAAATCTTATCAAGAAAGCCTATTACTCCGTAGATGACTACGTAAATGATGTTAACGCTTGGCCGGATGTCGCCCAGTTCCATACAGACAATAGTATGTAAGACCAGTTAGACTTAGTTATCCTAAGATTGTATTAGTTGATAAGCGATGGACTTGCTAGTGGTTTCTTTTTCACTTCTTCCGCTAGTGGACAAAAAATTGAAGTGAATTAAAGTCAATTGCACCTTATTTCTTGTTGATAGTAATAACTATTTATCAAGCTGTTTATATAATAAAAATTTGACTTGTCTAAGTACTTATTTTGTAAGTCTAAAGAAATAAACGATTTGACTTTGACTTTGACTTTTATGGCAAAAGTGCATAGAAAATAATGGTTCATACTTTGATTAATTAAATATATTATATTAAAAAATATTCGACTTTTTGTTCCTCCCATACAAAACGCCAATTTCATATGTAAGGACCTAATATTATAAATGCGAAAGTTTGTATGGATATATGGATGGATGTATGGATGTTTGTTACTTCTTCACGCCAAAGCTACTGGACGGATCTGGCTAAAATTTTACATACAGGTAATTCTAATCCTGAAATCAAACATAGGCTTATACTATGCATACTTTTTATCCTTAAATCAGTTCCCGTGGGAAATAAGTCACCTATAAACTTTTCCATTTTTTTTCCATCGTGTGCGAACGCGTGTGAAGCCGCGGGGCTGCGCTAACTAGCTGCGCTAGTTTTATATAACATGCAAGTGACATAAAGTGTTTGTATTGTTTAGTTAGACCTTCTAGCTTAATAAACGATTTTTGTTTAGACCTCTTAGCTTAATAAACGATTTTTGTTTAGACCTCCTAGCTTAATGAACCCTTTCCCCACAGCTTCCGTGCAAACTTCCACTTCGCGCTGGTGGGGCACCTGATCAAAGGCTACCGGCACCCCGCGGGGGGCAGCTGCTCGCGCGCCACGCGCGTGCTGACTGCACTGCTGCAGCTCAACTCTCCCGCGCCCGGGGACCGGTTCACCGCCCAGCCTCATACCGTGCCCTACCTCACTGGTTAGTCAAACTACCACTTCGCACAGCAGGGCCACCTGATCGAGTCTCATACCGTGCCCTACCTCACTGGTTAGTCAAACTACCACTTCGCACAGCAGGGCCACCTGATCGAGTCTCATACCGTGCCCTACCTCACTGGTTAGTCAAACTATCACTTCGCACAGCAGGGCCACCTGATCGAGCCTCATACCGTGCCCTACCTCACTGGTTAGTCAAACTACCACTTCGCACAGCAGGGCCACCTGATCGAGTCTCATACCGTGCCCTACCTCACTGGTTAGTCAAACTACCACTTCGCACAGCAGGGCCACCTGATCGAGTCTCATACCGTGCCCTACCTCACTGGTTAGTCAAACTATCACTTCGCACAGCAGGGCCACCTGATCGAGTCTCATACCGTGCCCTACCTCACTGGTTAGTCAAACTATCACTTCGCACAGCAGGGCCACCTGATCGAGTCTCATACCGTGCCCTACCTCACTGGTTAGTCAAACTACCACTTCGCACAGCAGGGCCACCTGATCGAGTCTCATACCGTGCCCTACCTCACTGGTTAGTCAAACTATCACTTCGCACAGCAGGGCCACCTGATCGAGTCTCATACCGTGCCCTACCTCACTGGTTAGTCAAACTACCACTTCGCACAGCAGGGCCACCTGATCGAGTCTCATACCGTGCCCTACCTCACTGGTTAGTCAAACTATCACTTCGCACAGCAGGGCCACCTGATCGAGTCTCATACCGTGCCCTACCTCACTGGTTAGTCAAACTATCACTTCGCACAGCAGGGCCACCTGATCGAGTCTCATACCGTGCCCTACCTCACTGGTTAGTCAAACTACCACTTCGCACAGCAGGGCCACCTGATCGAGTCTCATACCGTGCCCTACCTCACTGGTTAGTCAAACTACCACTTCGCACAGCAGGGCCACCTGATCGAGTCTCATACCGTGCCCTACCTCACTGGTTAGTCAAACTACCACTTCGCACAGCAGGGCCACCTGATCGAGCCTCATACCGTGCCCTACCTCACTGGTTAGTCAAACTACCACTTCGCACAGCAGGGCCACCTGATCGAGCCTCATACCGTGCCCTACCTCACTGGTTAGTCAAACTACCACTTCGCACAGCAGGGCCACCTGATCGAGCCTCATACCGTGCCCTACCTCACTGGTTAGTCAAACTACCACTTCGCACAGCAGGGCCACCTGATCGAGCCTCATACCGTGCCCTACCTCACTGGTTAGTCAAACTACCACTTCGCACAGCAGGGCCACCTGATCGAGTCTCATACCGTGCCCTACCTCACTGGTTAGTCAAACTATCACTTCGCACAGCAGGGCCACCTGATCGAGTCTCATACCGTGCCCTACCTCACTGGTTAGTCAAACTATCACTTCGCACAGCAGGGCCACCTGATCGAGTCTCATACCGTGCCCTACCTCACTGGTTAGTCAAACTACCACTTCGCACAGCAGGGCCACCTGATCGAGTCTCATACCGTGCCCTACCTCACTGGTTAGTCAAACTACCACTTCGCACAGCAGGGCCACCTGATCGAGTCTCATACCGTGCCCTACCTCACTGGTTAGTCAAACTACCACTTCGCACAGCAGGGCCACCTGATCGAGTCTCATACCGTGCCCTACCTCACTGGTTAGTCAAACTATCACTTCGCACAGCAGGGCCACCTGATCGAGTCTCATACCGTGCCCTACCTCACTGGTTAGTCAAACTACCACTTCGCACAGCAGGGCCACCTGATCGAGTCTCATACCGTGCCCTACCTCACTGGTTAGTCAAACTATCACTTCGCACAGCAGGGCCACCTGATCGAGTCTCATACCGTGCCCTACCTCACTGGTTAGTCAAACTATCACTTCGCACAGCAGGGCCACCTGATCGAGTCTCATACCGTGCCCTACCTCACTGGTTAGTCAAACTACCACTTCGCACAGCAGGGCCACCTGATCGAGTCTCATACCGTGCCCTACCTCACTGGTTAGTCAAACTACCACTTCGCACAGCAGGGCCACCTGATCGAGTCTCATACCGTGCCCTACCTCACTGGTTAGTCAAACTACCACTTCGCACAGCAGGGCCACCTGATCGAGCCTCATACCGTGCCCTACCTCACTGGTTAGTCAAACTACCACTTCGCACAGCAGGGCCACCTGATCGAGCCTCATACCGTGCCCTACCTCACTGGTTAGTCAAACTACCACTTCGCACAGCAGGGCCACCTGATCGAGCCTCATACCGTGCCCTACCTCACTGGTTAGTCAAACTACCACTTCGCACAGCAGGGCCACCTGATCGAGCCTCATACCGTGCCCTACCTCACTGGTTAGTCAAACTACCACTTCGCACAGCAGGGCCACCTGATCGAGCCTCATACCGTGCCCTACCTCACTGGTTAGTCAAACTACCACTTCGCACAGCAGGGCCACTTGATCGAGCCTCATACCGTGCCCTACCTCACTGGTTAGTCAACTAAGACATTGCAGACGGTTGGACGTGCCTTATTAGCAGAGATCGGAGTAGGTAGAATGATTTTACGTACTTGCATCATGGTTTTATAGCATGGATACGGCTTTTTTCCGGAAAGTTCCGATATTTACCGGATTCAGTTTAATATTATAATTAAAGTAGTAATTTAGTAACTACTACATTTGAAACTTATCGGAAGCGATATTTAAACGTTTATTGGTTAATTGATTTTTATTAATACATCGACTAATTATTTTTTGTATTTTTTTTGTTTCCGCCGTATTCGTTTTCATAAAATTCATCCAATTGATTTGAAGCTTTGTTGAGTTGCTGTGTGCAAATTTATGACGTTTTCTACGCATTTAATCGCAGTAAACACGTTTCCCATTAGAAAATGTTCAGCACTACTTTGCTAAATAAAGTTGACAGTTCGCTATAGTTTTGTATACTATTAATTATTCAGAGGCTTTGTGCACAAAAATACCTATGTTTGAAAATTTACCTAATTCTGATTATTTTGTCTATTGGATACTTTGTCTACTCAAACAACCTTTTTATGGTCTACCTTGAAAGTTCAGGTAAAAGTGGATTAAAAAACAGGTAAAAATTAAAAGTTTTTATTTGTTAATTCACAATTACAGTTTACAGTAAATAATAAATAAATTAATAATGCTGGACAGTCCATACAGCATATCTAGCCCCAAGCTAAGCAGAGCTCACTATCACAATTATTTTTAATCTTCATCGACATCCATTACAATTTCTACATTCTGATCTTTCTCTTTACAATTAAAATAAATAACCATCAGTTTCTCAATATTTTCTATTTTCAGCCTATTTCTTTTGACGTCTAAGATCCATTTATAGACAGAAAATGATCGTTCTACATCTACTGACGTCAACGGAGAGAATTTAAAATATGAAACTATATCATTTGCCTCATTTTTTTCAATCTTTTCACTATATTCTCTGAGTGTGTCTAAATCAGGGTTTCGTTCCATAACATTTTCAATTTTATTTTTTATATTTTCTGAATTGCAATTGTCAATATCAGCTCTGACTTGGTCCAATGCCTAATAGTGAATCAGCTAAGGATGTTTTTACTTTGTTAGGATTTTACTTCAAGTCTTTCAATACCACAGGTTTTTAACTACTGAGTGCCGATCACCAATGCCACCCTTAGGATTTTGAAGAAAAAAACACATGGTTAAATTGATACCAGTCGCTCGACCAGCGGCACGTTGGGCTGACAATATAGCATCCATCGCGGAAGGGACCTGGATGAGACAAGCACAAGACTGTGGAGATTGACACATGCTAAGGGAGTCCTATACCCACTCAGCGGTGGGTGAAGTTAGGCTGCGGATGATAGCTAGCATGCTTTTACTCGGTTTCAGTCGTTATCGACCGATGTTCACTGTGGAACATTAGAAGGCGCAGTTTCCAAAAATCAAAGCAAGAGAACCGTCACGCTCAGGTCGGTTACGGTGAATATTGATGTATACGTTTCTCACTTTTCGCCTCCACGTAATATCTATGAATTAACGGAAAACATATCTTGATAATTATAAAATACCGGAATTCCGGAGGCATATCCATACTAACTTAGCATTTGAGGTCATTGATCCTAAATCATTCTACCTACTCCGATCTCTGCTTATTAGTGATAGATGTATTTTTTTATTTACGAATTTTAAGAACACTCACAGCTATGAATGTAAAATAAAGTATTTGCTTAAAATAACATGCATGACACAGAAACATTCATGTATGTAACATGAATGTTTCTGTGGGCTTATTACAAGTTTTATCTTACTCAAGAAATCGGCGTTGAAATTTATTTATTGGTTCGCGTTGTTACGATTATAACTTTGTTCTAAATACATGAATAGAGAGGCAACAAGGAGGTTGTTCTCAATTCGACTGTTTTTTTTATGTTTGTTACCTTAGAACTTTAACTGGGCGGTCCGAGTAGCAATACAGAGTTCCACCACCGCCGAGTTATTTCTTATTCATATTCATATTCATTTGTTGCAGACATATACATGAATACATTGTTTTAGCTTAGGTGGTAAGTAGCTTAAAGGTACATGTAGTGTACATGTAACATGTAACCCTGTAAGGGCGCAGCAATAATTGATCTTAAGAGGGCGATACATGCCAATGACCTTGCTCGAATGGGCGTTACCAATGAAAATTCCCCGCACCACACCTGAATTATTCACGCAGCGCGCACCAACATAAGTATAAGTATGTTGCATACAATACAACAGATGCCGCCACAGAATAAGTACTAGTAGTTATAGCCGTGCGCTGCTGCCGCCGCGCCGCCGCCACCGCATGGCCTCTACAGATTGTTTATTACATTTATTAACCGACTTCAAAAAAGGAGTAGGTTCTCAATATGTTTGTTACCTCAGATTTTTTGACTGGGTGGTCCGATTTTCATGATTCTTTTTTTATATGAAAGCTGGAGCTTTGCTTGTGAAATGTGAGAATCCATAAAATTCATGAAAAATATGTAGGTATATAAAAATTGCAGTCGGTTTAGTTTTTTTAAACAAAATTTATTATTATTAAACACCGATGATAATTCCTTTACCCCACTGGATTCAGTATTGAGTATTAGTTATTAGTTATTTTCACTATTCAGTATAAAGAGAATAACCACCTCCCTACCTGTAGCTATATTCGATTTTTTAAACCCTGCACAAATGATAAACAAACCCGCAGTACTTAACCTCAAATTAACTTTCTTGTTATTTTTGAACATAACATAAAGGAAGTACTTGCTGATTTTAAGATTCTTTCTTCAATAAATATTGTCCAATTATATCTCTTTATCTCGACTCGATTATTAGCATTACAATAGCTGAGTATAAGTCTATTTATTTTGTTAGGAATATAGAAGTCGGTAAATACATATAGGAATATAATATGTCAGCTGCAGGAATCAAACAATGTTATAATAATTGGGCAGGTAGATATTTTGAGTAGTAACATTTTGAAGGTATTCTTTGAGTTTATTACGAAAAACCGAATCATTTCTATTTATTTTGTTTTTCTTTTTTATTCTTCTATTTATTGGTGTCATTCAACACATTCATTGGAACACTGTACCTACCTACATACCTTACCATAATTCCTAATTATACGTGTTGTCTTACTGTTTTACTTACCAACTTTAAAATTGTTTATTTTAGTAACTAGACAAGTAGGTACTGCTCACCTTAGTACCTACATAATATTCTAAAAACAACCTCGGTCTGCCTTCCACTTGTTGATACGCCCAACAGGGTACATATACATTGTGATACTTGGCTTTATATAATAAATAAGTACCTGCCAACCAATGTGTAGACAACAATAACTATATTGAGTATTGAGGAAGGACCATCGCATTAAGTCCTCAAATGAAACCGATTGTGTATTTATTTATTTATTATTATTATAATAAATAAATAAATAATTCGTTTATTGAGGAACCAAAACAACGGTAACATGGTTAAAATGCGATGTCATCTGCAGAAGTTTTAAAAACTGTGTCGCAGATGACAACGCCCTCCTCCGAAATTATGTAATTATAGTTCCAAGACAAATTAAAAATTAAAGCAAATTTTTTATCTACTTCTAAGTAAGATTACAATTTTGTTTCAAGACAAGTTAAAAGTTAAACATACAAAATAAAATTTCAAACCAAAAAAGTAAAATAAGAAACAAAAATAAAATTATTTCATCAATGAAATGGTTGAATACAGCTATCTCTTTCCCCCCAGCGCTAGTCGGTGTGAGTGAGGAGGTCCGATCTCGCTGCCACCTGAAGCACTCCCTGCCGAAGTGGCTGCCGGATAACTGTGACCATTACTGTCCTGCTTCAGACTACCAGCATCAGGTAAAAGATTTAATTCTTTATTTATTTATTACACACAAATAAGAACATTTTTGCAGCTGTGTGGTGCTGGCTTAGAATTTGTACCACACCACCCCAACTCTTCCCAGGGGTATCGTAAGACTAGGGGTATCCGCCGGGGGCGGGTAACAGCGCCCCCTGTATAACATCTATACCACCAAAAAAGCGTAAAGCGACTACTATCCGTTACCTCAAATAAAACCACATCCATCAAAACAAATTATACAGAGTGGGGCAAATTTTTGGCCCCTTCAGGGTAGCTACCGTTTCTTTCGTAGGTAGAAGGTTTTGTTCGTAGGAAACTTCTGTTTTATTTTGAAGAAAAAAATATTGCCATTTTTAGTTTTTGAAAAATTTACGGGTATGGGTCGCCCAAAAAATGACATTTGTCAAAAAAAACAAGTTGGTCTTAATCAACTCTATTTCTAACCAGGAACACTTTTCCCGAAGTAACATATCAAATCAAATCGTAAGATTTGGCAATAATTTAAAATAAACAATTCCCATACATTTTCTATGAAAAAACGAGTAAGTGAAAACAACAATGTCACTTATTCAATGGTTCTTAATTTAAACTCGTATGTAACTACTTTTTTAAGTTGGTAGGCTAATTTTGAAGGCATCTCAGGAATTAAATTTTTACTTATTTTTTATTTTTATTAAAATTTTAGTAATAATAATTTTCTGAATTTAATACGTCTGATTATTCCAGTCATCAATGCTGATCCATCCATCATCATCACAGTCCTCGTGCCACAGCCGACGGCAGAAGTCCTGGGATGTTCTCGACCAGTCTTCTATTAGCACAGCGCATGGTGGTATGTAACAAAACGCTTAAGGCGCATACACGAGTGAAAGTGGCGCCGACACCTTTTTATCTTATTATTACTAAACGTAATAGGGACATAACATAGGGAATTTTTAAAATCCATCGAACAGTTTGTGGTGTGTATTATAAGTTACCTATTTATTAATGCCTCTGTAATATTTTTTTTTTTGTAAAGCAATTCACACAGCATTATCTAGCCCCAAACTAAGCAGAGCTTGTGTTATGGGTACTAGACAACTGATATACATAATACAACACACTACATAGATAGATATTTTTTACTATACCTACATAGAAAACATCCAGAACGCCCTGAACAAATATCTGCAGATCGTATACAAGTATTTGTCCCGAGGTGGGAATCAAACCCGCAACCTCCTGCGTCGCAGGCGGACCTTCGCCCACCGCGCTACAGAGGTCGTCGTATAAATGCGATAGTTTGGATGGTGGATGGATGTTTGTTACCTCTTCACGCCAAAACTACTGAACGGATCGGGCTGAAATTTTGCATACAGGTAATTCTAATCCTGGTATCGAACAAAGGCTTCTTTTTATCACATAAATCGGTTACCATGGCACAGAAATGTGCGTGCGAAGCCGCGGCGCACATCTTTTTTACTATTCAAGTTTCGTATTGTCGAATTTATTATGAATGTAAGCGGGTTAACTACGAACCTTACTTGTTTGTTTTGGAAGAACACCATTGTTTCATTTCGAGTGCGTGTTCATGTCTAGAACCGCACTCGTCCTGAAGATGTCCCTCGTTAGGGGATGAAAACGTTGGTGTTCTTCAAAGACAAACACGGTTCGTAGTTAACCCGCTTAAATTCATAATGAATAACTACTACGAGTACTAGTTTCATTTTCTTTTGTTTTTTATTCGTAAATCAATGCGCTGCGTAAATATTATGAAAAACACACCAATATATCTTAATGTACCAGCTGTAGACCGATAACGCGATAACGGTTTTGCTAAAGAAACCGATATGAGTAACTAACGGTTCAGGTAACGTTAACAGGTAAATCACCGACCTTGCAACTATCAACGTCGAGCAGTGGCGGCCATAGCCCCCACCTCATGACTATTTCTCACCAGGTAATGTCCTAGAAATATAATTATATCATTTAATCATCAATAAAACTTTCTTAATTATATCTTACCGCACTATCAGAAGAGTCAAAGTGAAAGTAAAATCGTTTATTTCTTTAGACTTACAAAATAAGCACTTACACAAGTACTTATTTAACTATATAAGCTAAACGTAAAAAAATCTTTTCTTTTAGAATTAATAACCTACAGCAATAAAATGATATTATCATTAAGTTATTGGTTTGGGTGGATGCATATGTTTCTTAACGCCAAAAAT
Organism: Eupithecia tripunctaria; assembly: GCA_955876795.1. NCBI lineage: Eukaryota > Metazoa > Arthropoda > Insecta > Lepidoptera > Geometridae > Eupithecia > Eupithecia tripunctaria. The sequence goes on from OY041627.1 coordinate 6,909,278, forward strand.
TCTAGTAACAGAAATCAGTTCCCGTGGGATAACATAATAGTCTATGCTTTTATTATAAAAAGGAAAGATGTGATTATTTGTATTGAATAGGCTCCGAAACTACAAGACCGATTAGAAAAAATCTTTCACCATTGAAAAGCTTACTTTTCAGGGAGTGACATAGGCTATATTTTAACCCGGAATTCTCACGGGAACGGGAACTACGCGGGTGAAACCGCGAGGGGCTGCTAAAAATAAAAGTTTTCATTTAAACAACGCGTGTGGAGCTGCGGAATAACTTTGTTAAGAAATAAAATATGAACATATATATTAAAATTAATGAAATAATTTAATTAATCATTGATTATGTTATGTCACGATTTTTTTAAATAGAAACTAGTCATTTACAAATTGTTGATGGTGCATTAGTGCGGTAAGATAAAGTTAAGCTGTCGGTGTTTAGAGAATGAATGGCAGTTTAAACTTTGGTTTTATAATCTGCTCTGGGAAAAAAATCACTTGAAATAATATTATGAAATAAACATTTGACAAAACAATTCTTAGATTCAGAGACAATATCGTATTAGAAACGATACGTTGCAATATTTCCCAATCAGATGAAATAACTGCTTTTTTAGTTAGAGTATTATATAAAATGAGAGGCTTTTGTGGAATTGTGCCATTCATGAAATATTTATGAATCATTGTTGACGTCATTGTGGAGTTTAGTTGGACTTGTAACTTTTCTTTCTTTCTATCGCGAATGAAAGACCATAAACAATATCTATATATATGTCAAATAGTGACTTTTCTTGGATTTTTAAACCCTTAAACTGGTAAACATCGATTGTCATATTATTCAGAGTCAGAGTCAAATCGTTTATTTCTTTAGACTTACAAAATAAGCACTTAGACAAGTTAATATAAACAGCTTGATAATTAGTAATTACTATCAAATAAGAAATAAGGTGCAATTGACTCTAATTCACTTCAATTTTTCATAATAAAATAGAGTAACACAAACTTTGTGGTAAATAGTATGGCAGTCGATAGTAGTTCACATTCAGCATAGGTACCTACTACTTGATTCTGAATTCTTTCTACGGTTGCCAGTAAAAGTTTACAGCTTACAATTCTTCTTTCCTCATCAAGGATGAAAGTAAAAATAAAATAATTAATACTGTCATGCATCTTAGAAATAAAAAGTAGTATCCCAAAAATGTATAACTTTGACGGCACTTGAGCCCATAGTGTGAGGGCTTCTAAGTAGCGTCTTAATTTACATAGAAAACAAATGGTCTTCCATTCGCCCTATCAAATAACTAATTCTTATTTCCTTTCAGTAACACACTATCTTCATTTCTACTATATTTACACTGTTGGTCTGTTTCCACGCTACTTTATCGGACATGAATCGTATCGTTCGTATGCATTACAATAACGTTCACGTCATCCCTCGCACGCCTTGCGTTATTTACCGTTATTTTTGATAACCGTTTCAAAACCGTTTTTATCTGTTTGTAAATTGTTACCCTCTCCGCACTTAAATAATGATTGTAACACTAATCATGAATTCAAACTATTTGGTATCGATTTCTTTGATGTTATATTTCTGTTTTGGGGAAATTTGAACTAAAACCTAAATATTATATTTTATAATAACGTTAATAACGCAAAATTTTACAACACGTTACGTAAACAACGTTATTATTCTTAACGATATAACGTAAATTGTTGTATTGATGTCGCTTTGCACTGCTTAAATCTTGTAGACGTCAGCTAGAATGCTTTTTAAAACTCAGCGAAGTTTCTCTGTGCCTACTTCTAAGGATACCATTGGACCGCCGCGGGTAAACAATGTATTTACCCTAAAACCCTGTGAAAACCTCGTTATTACGTTAAATAACTGAAAACCGTTAGATATTTTTTGTAGTTGTAACTGTTTAGTTTTAGGGTATCGACCAATTTGTAGGTTTATGATGCTTTATGAGACGACACAAATTGGACAAAACAATGCATTGCACTCTAAATTTAAAACACCGTTATTTCAATTACAAAACTAACACGTTTTCAAAGGCTTTTGTATGATACACAAAATGTCAAACACAAAGCACCTACGACGAACTAATATATATATTAAGCACCTAAATCTACCCACTCTTACACCATAACTAGATAACTCTAACAGCATCAGCAAAACATTATCACAAATAAACACGTTCGAAACAGCTTTAGCTTGCAAAAAAAATATCTTAAAAAACTCTTTTAACCAAATAAAGCTTCTTTAGTTAAACCCTTAACCAACTATATCCAAACAGCTTTGAACCCTTGAGCTTAAAAATGTGATCCCTTTACTCTTTTTGATATTTTTAATATCGTGTTGACGTGATCCCTAAACTAACGTTTGGCCGTTTTCTGAATAACAAAAAAAATAGACGTTAAAAAATTAACGTTAAAAACTTCGATGCGTTTTAGTTGTGTTAAAACTGGTATCAATTATATTAACAAACACGCTTTATACGATGACGCGCAAAAACAGTTAGTTTGGAAATACATACCTGAAAGTGAAGTTACGTAAAATAACATTTATTTCACTCGTATTAAGTTAAATATGTGGTTATTGTTGGCAACGTTCGTTAGTAAATTGTAGTTCTTTGGAAAACGACCAAATAAAAGTAGCAAATCCTTATTCCTCTATTCGTAGCCCTTACCACCGTCTCAATTTTTCTCTCACTTCTAATTAAGCCATTCATTAGGCATCGGGTAAGATTTTGACCCTAAAATAACTAGGTAAGGTACCTTTATTGAGTAAATATTATAACGGTACTGTAGAAACTGTTTTTGGGAACTCTTATGTCGAACTACTTTACCTTTTCCCAAAAACTGGCGTATTTGGTACTATACAGAAAGCGTCGTCGATAACATTGGCGTTTATTCCAAGGTCGCTAAAACTAAACTAAACTAATTTGACTGGACTTAAACTGATGCCATCCTTATTATTTTGATCGCTGTGAGAGGGACGGCGACAGTTTTAGTCTTTATAGATTAGTTTTGGAGACATCTGATTTGACACCATTGTTAACCACCCAAATTTACATTTGGGAACGAAGTCTTAAAGGGGGGCAGGACACTTGAGTTTAAAAAAAAAAATTAATCCGGCAGATTATCAGAAAAAGTTGGACACATATTTTTACTTTTGTCAATCAAACAAAATGACAAAAAGCAAGCGCGTCAAAATTTGGGAGTAGGGGATAGCGACGTCACACCTTGCTAAAAAATATCGCAGGGTCACGCGGAACTTTAACTGGCTATATCTTCATATCTTTTTATTAAAGGCCCATAAACCAGTGAAAGTGGCGTCCTCAACTATTTTATCTTATTATTACGTTAACGCAGAAAGTTTTAAAAATCCATCGTACAGTTTGTGGTATCAATTATAACTATTATAAGTTATTTATTAATGCCTCTGTAACAGTTTCATGTTGTAAATCTTAGGCAGAGATACGAAGTTGCGCTTTTTGGCCACCAAACTCTATTTTCGCATCTCCTCCACAACTATATAAGATGATATAAAACTATTACAGAGGTATTATAAAATAGCTTATAATAGATACCACAAAATGTACCATGGATTTTTAGAATTTCCTATGTTAAACGAAAAATATGATAAAATAGGTAGGCGCCATAATCGACAAAGGAAAAACTATGTATCCAATATCTTCTGATAAAATCTGACAGACTAATTATATTCTTTAAGAATACTAGGATATTATGGGTAATGTTCACACGGTAGAGGCGTTATCCTAAATTCCATACAAAAATATGAGGCCTCGGTGATGTTGAAGTCTCTAGGAACCTGTTTTCATTTTCCAACACGGAATTGCGTGTTTCGTTGCGGCCAATTTGTGACTCTAATACACCGAATTAGAGTTATAATTAGCACGAAAAACGAAGCGAAACAAAGCGTATTTTTGAGACTTTAAATAGACCTTTTGGTAATAAGGCACACAGCCCAACTCTTTGAGCACCTGAGTAAGACTTTTAGCCTTCAAATAGGTAGAAAACATCTCTCTTTACTATTCTTTTACCCGTGTTAAAATGTATTTAAATTGTAGGACAGTGAAGGAAGAGCTCATTCAATGCAACACGGTCCTACGGGGGAATCCGCAAGGTCTGACCTTACTTCCGACGATAGCGGGTTGTATGTAAGTATCTACTACCGACTGTATGAATTGAAAACTTCTCTAGACGTTGTGCACTTTTTTGGCATGGGAAATAAATGGTGAACTCGCGTCAGGGTCACGTGATGCTGATTTTAATAAGATGCTCTCTGACTTTTCGTGGGACGATGAGAATGGGCAACGTCTCACGTGAGACATTCGGAGTTTTAACTATAACTAAACTAACTAAAAACCGACTTCAAACTAACTATAAACCGACTTCAATTTTTATAGTTTTTTCATTGATTTTCATGGATCCCATTGTCAGAACTGAACCAAATTAAAGTGGGATCACATAGGAAACACCAGCTTTCATATAAAAAGAATCATGAAAATCGGACCACCCACTCAAAAGTTCCGAGGTAACAAACATAAAAAAAATATAAAAATATAAATCAAAATACAGTCGAATTGAGAACCTCCTCGTTTTTTTGAAGTCACGCTAAAAAACATCCGCATTATTAATTTATCTCACATATTTCCGCCTCCACTTCGCATAACTATGATATGATGAATCACCATTTAACACAATCTACTCCTCAGAACTGTTTGGAAGATGAAGGTCGCTTTTCCCCGAGCAGTGCTGATGATGTGGAGCCTCCAGGATCCACCAAGTCCGGAGAAAGCGACTGTCCTGAAACCACTTCTAATACTACCAAAGTATGTATGATTCCATTTGTTGAAATTCACTGAGTTTTTTATTGATAAAATAGACCTCTGTGTCACCTGGTAATGCAGTGATATGGTTTATATATCGCTGCCGTAGGTGGAGAAATAAATAACTAACCCTACCATAATCGCGAGAAAACGACGATTTAGTGTTTTTATTCGACAAAAACTACGATAAGTATTTTCAAAGCACAAAATTTTATGTGGGTGTTTTGATATGAAGGGTCCACTGCAAGAACGATGAATGTCCATTGCTTGTTTTGAGATAATGGAGTTTAAAGGTTAACAGTGGTGAAAAAAAAACTCAGAGCTGAAGATATGAAAATATTTTTTATTGAAGAAACAGATTAAAACGACGATTTAGTTTTTTTATTCGACAAAAACTACGATAAGTATTTTCAAAGCACAAAATTTAGCGTGGGTGTTTTGATATGTTATGCAACAGCTCTATGAATAATTTTTATGACGTGGTTCGCGATCCTAACTATTTTCGTTTATGTGTTAATAGCTCAGAAGCAAGATATCTATTTTTACCTCAATGAGGTTTGGAAAGTAAGATATATGTGTGGTGCTGGCTTAGAATTTGCACCACCCCAAGTCTTCCCGTGGGTGTCGTAATAGGCGACTAAGGGATATCCGCCGGGAGGCAGCAGCGCCCTCTGCAGAACAATCCTAGCGGTCCTTACCTAAATTTTACGATTACGTAAATTTTCTATGCTAGGTTGACCAAAAAATTATGGTGCTCTCCATACACATCCTAAAAATACCTACTTATATTAGAACGTTTTTGAAAATCGCGAAACCTCACTGATGTTGCTGTGAGCAAAATTATGTTTTTTTCTAAACCTCAATCTCAACAGCCTGTCTTGGTCCACTGCTGGACGCAGGCCTTCCCATGATACGCGCCTTGTTGGCGTTTATCTAGTGGGAGGTAATGCCCATAATCCCCACGCTGGGCATGCGGGTTGGGGATCGCAGTTCGGTGGTAGAATTGTTCTGCAGTGGGCGCTGCTGTGGATATCCCTTAGTCGCCTCTTACGACACCCACTTTTTCTAAAATGTTATTTCAAAAAACTTTTTGACATGGTTCAAATAGTTCATGCATTTGCAGAGAAATTGCTTAGAAATTCAAAAAGTTGAGTTAATTTAGATCTATCAACCTAATTTTAGAGCTGTCATCCTAATTTTAAACAAGTCAGTGAAATTTTTCAAACATCTAAATGTATTGCAAGGAATAGGGTTATAGCTATTTCAACTAAGTTGAATTGTTTTAGGCCTGTCAGTCTTAATTTAGAGCTGTCATCCTAATTTTAAAGCTCTCAGTCTAATTTTTCAAACATTTGAGCTTTCATCTATTTGAAATTCCTCAATCCAAATTTTAGCGAATCCTAATACAACAGAATCGACACAAATATATAAATATAATATATACATATATCCCAAAAATGTATAATTTCTTAAACATTAAATTATTATTTTATTTTTACTAGGTACCTACCTACCTGCTTACCTGTACTTAATTATGTATGCCTTTGATATTTCTTGCTGTTCTTTTTTGTTATTTTTCCTGTGCTGTTTGTGTGTGTACCCAATAAAGAGTCTATCTATCTATCTATTTTATTGCAGCAATCAACAGACAAGGACTCAACTTCAAGTACTGATTCCAACTGCCTCCTGGACCCGTCGGTACTGTCGGACTTCACGACGCAGGCGCTCGTGCTGACTGTACTTGCCACGCTCGTCAAGTACACTACTGGTATGACTGTACTTCTCACTAATATTACAATAAAGTTTGGATGGATGGATGGATGTTTGGAAGGTACTGCCAGACTTCACGACGCAGGCGCTCGTGCTGACTGTACTTGCCACGCTCGTCAAGTACACTACTGGTATGACTGTACTTCTCACTAATATTACAATAAAGTTTGGATGGATGGATGGATGTTTGGAAGGCACTGCCAGACTTCACGACGCAGGCGCTCGTGCTGACTGTACTTGCCACGCTCGTCAAGTACACTACTGGTATGACTGTACTTCTCACTAATATTACAATAAAGTTTGGATGGATGGATGGATGTTTGGAAGGTACTGCCAGACTTCACGACGCAGGCGCTCGTGCTGACTGTACTTGCCACGCTCGTCAAGTACACTACTGGTATGACTGTACTTCTCACTAATATTACAATAAAGTTTGGATGGATGGATGGATGTTTGGAAGGTACTGTCAGACTTCACGACGCAGGCGCTCGTGCTGACTGTACTTGCCACGCTCGTCAAGTACACTACTGGTATGACTGTAATTTTAATTTAAAAAAAAATTTTGTACTCGAAATAATTTAGACCTCAGCATCAGCATTCGCATTGATCGATGCTGATGTTCAATGCTGATTTACGAAAGTAAAGAAACCACGAAGAAACCTTTAGCCTGTTAGTTGTTATTTTTCTAGTTGGAGCAAAATACGACCCAAGCTTTTTTATCCTCTAGATATCTGATATTAGCCTTTTTGCATAGTAAAGTTTTGACAGTTTATTTTAATTTCTTTACTTATAATTTTAGCAATTTTTGCAGCTCAGTAGGGGTTTTGTTGTAGAAGCGTATACATTGCCCTTTAAAAGATACATTTGTTTTATGAAGCCTAGTTGTGGAAACAAAACGAATCGTCGAAACAAAGCATTAAATACATCGTTCATCAATATTAAAATGAAATAAAACAAAATTTGTATTATTTGTCTATATTATCTTTCAGATGAGAACGAAATCAGAGTCCTATACCAATACTTAGCCGAAGGATCCATTGTGTTCCCTAAAGTATTTCCGGTCATGTAAGTCATTTTATTACTGTATTCTTCTAACCCCAGCATAATTATATCTGCAGCCTGCAAAGAGAGGTTTTCGTCCGGCAGTGGACTGCACAATGGTTTTTGTCATATTTATTTATTTACTACAGGGAAAACCAGATGCTTTTATATACAGAGTTACAAATTGAAAAATACCAGTAAGCTTATCGAATTTTTATTTATTTTTATTATTTTTAGCTTATCGGTTTTCACGGAGAGCCCATTCAATGGTTTTCCATTTTTTTCTTTGAGCATGTCTAGCCCTGTATAATTCCTCTACCCTTTCAATTTGACAAATAATAATAATATTATAATTGGGAAAGTTTGTGTGAAATAATAAACAATGTTGAACAATAGGGTATATGCATCGATTTTTTTTATTGTTTTAATCGATTCTTTAGGTCATTATTTAACCGAAAAATGATAAGACGCTCACTGAATTTCGCAATAATAAGGTAAAAAAAACAAATCAAAACTACAATAATTTTCGGGTGATAAAAACGCTGTCATATTGGCGCCATGTTTATTTGACGTCGTCGTTCACACTCTATTAAAACCATTTGTGACGACCTCGGTAGTGATCATCTCAGGAAAGAGGTTTTTCGAAAAACCTGAAAATAACCGACAATACGAAATGTGAAGTGGGCAGAATAGTGTCAAATCATGGTGAAGCAAGCAGAATAAAAAAAGAAGAAATGTGAACAGCGATGTCACGCCCGCTCTAGTCAATGGCGGCGTAGCGTTTTGAAATTTTGCGATTGAGATTTAAAATATCAGTTTTTCAATGGTTAAATTCTACAATAAAAACCTCCCAAAATGCAAAAATAAATATGCAGATATGTTTCTATATCAATAGAGAATACGTATATATTTTTTTAGCCATTTCGAAGTCACATGCATGTACCCTATTTACACAGCAATACCTAGCCCCAAGCTAAGCAGAGCTTGTGTTATAAGTACTAGATAACTGATATACATAATACAATACACTACATAGATAGATATCTTTTATTATACACAGAGGTCGTATTAATAGTTGACTAATAGTTGATTAAGTTTAAGAAACGAGTTGACCATATTTTTAAAATACCTACGTAGAAATGTACCTCCATACTACAACCTAACTTTAGAGACTAACCCCCTTATTCATAATAGTCTGCTAACTTAGCACACTGCTAAATCTCGCTCTGTCTTCTTCTATTGACATAAGTCAGACAGAAATAACACTACTTAGCAGCTGTTTTATGTTAGCAGACAATTATGAATAAGGGGGTAAGGCTGACGGACAAACCGAAGTGTGGTTTATGTCAGTTGTAAGACAAACAAGTTAATAATGTGTATCATAAATAAATGAATAAAAAAAAATAGTTATTTGTTTGTTTTTCAGTCACAGTCTGCTGGACATGAAGATTAACCACGTACTGATACACTGCCACGACCAAGTCATACTGAGTGCGGTACAGAGCATCATACAGGTAACTATGGTTTATCCATTTTGAATGAAGCATGTTAGTAAACAAAATACGACACAAATAACAAAATCTCACTTGCTTGGCGTCGAGTTTCAGATATAATTGTAAGCAATTTTTATTGAAGCGAGGATCTAAAATCGACATGTAAATTACGTATAAAAGGACGCGCCAACAAAGTGAATTTTAGGTTAAATATGAGCGTAGTAACTACGAAAGTTTCTACCTCTATAGTAAAATCTTTAATTGCTTTAACTTGCATAAGTAAATGAAATAAACAATTTTATTTATTCTTTTTTAATTTTTTTACTTTATGTTTGAAAAAGGAATAAGCAACTTAATGAGCATTGCAAGTGTAGCATAAATACTATTTTATCTTGCTAATGCATAATAAACATGTATTATTGCAGAACATGATAGCATCAGAAGATGCGAGCCAGCAGCAACTGCACTACATGCAGAGCTGCGGCTTTGGAGGCCTGTGGCGCTTCGCGGGGCCCTTCACCAAGGTATCATCAGTAGCCTGGACTGAGTGGCTTAGAATTTGCACCACCCCAACTCATCCTGTGGGGTTGTAAGAGGCTACTAATAGATATTCACAAGCCTCCCCCGGGGGCGGGCAGCAGCGCCCTCTGCAGAACAATTCTACCACCGAACGATCCCCAACCTGCATGCCCGCCCAGCGTGGGGATTATGGGCATTACCCCCATGAGATACGCCAATAAGGTGCTTTTTTGGGGGAGGCTTGCGTCCAGCAGTGGACCAATACAGGCTGTTGAGGTGGACTCAGTGGGCAATATCTGGATCAATGGTGTCAGTAAAGCTAGTAACCATCTGCTTGTTTGTGAACCTGTGTTAAAAAGTGATATTATTTATAGGAAATATGATAATAGCTATTTATGCAAAGTGCGGAAAGTAGGTGATTTCCGACGAGTGGAATATTATAAGTATAAGCCGACACGAGTCGGAAATCATCTTTACGCACGTGTACCATACAATGGTGTGTAAACTACACTAAACTCAAAGAAACACACAGACACGCACAGGCACAAACAAACACACACATACACACTTATAAAATAATAATAATAAATGTAATTAGACTTAATTTATGCATTGTTTTATTTTGATTTATTCTGTAATTTTGTAATTGAATTTTTTCTATGTAATATGCTTCCCGTGTGATTGGTGTAGCGCGTTTAGCTCCCTGGCACCGCTGAAAACCAGCGCTGCTATGATACAATTAGTACCATAGCAGCATTATGCTGAGCCGGTGACCTTTTTGTCTTAGACATAATTTAATTTTAGTTGTAATTTTGCTATGCTAATTTTATCCATGTGACACAAATAAAAATTTTTCTATTTCTATTTCTATAAACCAATTTGACAGGACTAAAAGTGATGCCATCCTTATTATTAATATTTTGATCGTTATGACAGTAGCGAAAATATGGATCAAACAAAAAAGTTACTTTTTGTTTGATCCATATTTTTGCTGGTGGTTATGGTGGACTCGGGTTTTTTTATTGAAATGCGTTGGCAATTCAATAAAAAAAACCCGAGTCGCCATCTATCAAGGAGTAGCGCTTACTATTTACTATACGAAATAAAATAAGATCACCACGAGTACATCGAAAGTAGTATTATAATATCGAAAGTAATGAAATTTTAAAATTTATGAATGAATTTCTATATAGTTTTATTAATTTGCACAAAGCTTGATGCCAAAGTGAGTAGGTACACTTCAAAAAAAACAAGAGACGGGGTGTTAGTTGCAAAAACTTAATAAGATCACCACGAGTACATCGAAAGTAGTATTATAATATCGAAAGTAATAAAATTTTAAAATTTATGAATGAATTTCTATATAGTTTTATTAATTTGCACAAAGCTTGATGACAAAGTGAGTAGGTACACTTCAAAAAAAACAAGAGACGGGGTGTTAGTTGCAAAAACTTTTCTATGCAATTAACCACCTTGATCTTTATTTACAGAATCAATGCACGGCAGAAAGCGCGGAGCTGTTCGTAAACTGCCTGGAGGCGATGGTGGAGACGTGCCTGCCCGGGGACGAGGCGCCGCGCCCGCCGCCGCCGGACCCGGACCGGGACACGGACCTCAGATACACGCAGCGACCCGGTGACACTCATACACTTCATAAACACTAATCTATACTAGTAGTTCTCACAGTAGACCTTGCAACTTCGATCAAATATACCCCATACCGTGTCCATTTTGAATGAGGCATAAACGTATACTAACCGCCCATACTAACTAAAATTCACTTTGTTGGCGCGTCCTTTTATACGTAACTAGCTGCACCCCGCGGCTTCGCCCCCGTGGAATTTATCTCACATCCCACGGGAACGGGTTAAAAAGTCTCCTATGTCAGTCTCCTGGTTATAAGCTACCTCCCGACCAATTTTCAGCCAAGTCGCTTCAGCCGTTCTTGAGTTATAAGTGTTGTAACAAACACGACTTTCTTTTATATATTAAGACTTATTTACATTACTTGTCGATTTTAGATCCTCCCTTCAATAAGAATTGCTTACAATTATATCTGAAACTCGACGCCAAGCAAGTGAGTTTTTGTTATTTGTATCGTGGTTTATTTATTTATTTATTTATTTATGGACACCCAACAGAAAAAACACATCGCATACAGAGTAAAAAATATAAAGTGGTCTTAAGTCTAGTGTTTTTCTAAATACAGAGTGCCACAGCATGGGCAAAATTATGGGTCGACTAAACTAACAATGCAAAGACAAACATGAACATAACAGAAATAGGGTAGGTAGTAGAATTAGAAGTAATAAAAATATGAATAAAAGCTAAGGAAAACTTATCAGCTAGATAAAATAAACTTAAATTAATTAACATAAATATAGTATGTAGGTACTGGAAGCTAAATATAAATGATCAAATTAAATTTTATTGATATTGGGTAGGTATTATGTATCAAACAGTAATGTGGAGATTTAAATTAATTTCTTGAGCGTTTCTAGAGCGATTCTAGAGCGATATAGTGCTTACAGTGGCCTGAGAATAATTCTACCGCGAATAATGCTTACGGATGTTGGTACTATAGTGTTGCGCAGCTAAGTAGGCACCATAAAAAGTAAAGTTTTGATAACGTGTTCGGCGCTCCTGAGAACACCGGTCTCATAGGAGTCCGAGCAACAGGGGCTACCAGGGTGAGTTAGTGTGTGTGTGTATCATATAAGTAGGTACATAATGGTATAAAAGTTAAAAAGGAGTTCTGTATATAAGTGAACTATTTGTAGGTACTATGAGTTTGAATTTGGAAAAGAATTTCACGAAGCTTCTTTTTGTACTTAGGTAGAGGTGGGCATCGCTGCAAAGCGTAGACTGGCATGATATCTCCCAAATATTGGTGTTGAGCGTCAATGGACTAGCGAATGCAATTGTTAATGTTATTGTTAATAAAATGAACGATTGTTTCCCGTTTAAACGTTCGGTTTCAAATAAAACTAAATCATGGGTATCGCATGAAATTATTAATCTGGAGTATTTACTAAATGACATGAAATATATTAAGTTTAAATTCCCTGACAATGAAATTCTATCTGCAAAAATTGACGAATATCAAAACAGGTACGATAGGATTTTAAAATCGGAAAGAAGTAGTTTTTACTGTAACATTATATATAATTCGACGAATATGACCAAAACAATGTGGGACTTAGTGAAAATTGAAACCGGACAGAAACGAGGCAGTAATACGGACTTTATTGAAAGGCTGAGGAATCCTGATGGGTCCGAATTTGCGAATGAAGTCGCCGCTGTTGACGCGGTGAACCTGCACTTTGTGAGCGCTCCGCTGACGTGCGGCGCGCCCGCCGCCGACGTGCCGGCAGCGGTGCGCGCGCTGGTGGAATGCCGTGCGCCTGCGGACCGCTCTCTAAGGTTTCAACATTTCACTCCATATGAAGTATTCAAAATACTTACATCAGGGGTGGCGAATAAACCAACGAAGGATATTTACGACATATCCATATCCTTGTTGATTAAAGCAGCCATCCCATTGTGTTTTATTCTATCGGTACTTTTTAATAAATGTATTGTCTTTGGCGAATATCCACAGGTATTGAAAAACGTCAGAGTATCTCCGCTATACAAGGGCAAAGGGACTATGGATGACGTCAACAGCTACCGCCCTGTGTCTATAATCCCGGCTATCGCCAAGATACTCGAGCGCGGGCTGAGCACCAGACTCACGGCACATCTGTCCAGCACGGCGTCCCTGTCCGATAGGCAATACGCTTATCGGGCTGGGAGATCCACGACAGATGTAGCAAGAGAGGTTGTGTGCCGCGTGATGAAGGCCAAAGAGCGAGGGTTGCAGGTGGCGGTCATGTTCTGTGACTTGTCGAAAGCCTTCGACGTCGCGGATCATGCCGTCCTTGTGTCGAAACTGGCACATTACGGCATCAGTGGTCCGGCTCTGCGACTGCTGCTCAGCTCCATGACAGGCCGCACGCAAATCGTCACGGGCAGAGGAGGGAAGGTAAAATCGAGCCCGACGTCAACCACTATTGGTGTCGCACAGGGGTCCTCGGTCTCGAATATACTTTTTTCTCTCCTCATGAATGACTTACCCGACTGTATAAAAGAGGCACACATACTCATGTATGCGGATGACGTAGCGGCTGTCGTGGAAGCTAAAAATTCAGAGACATTGCAGGAAAAGCTGAACACAGTAGCAGGTGAATTGCAGAAGTGGTTCAATCAGAACGGTCTTATTCTGAATGTCGCAAAAACCAACTTCATGCACTTTAACCTGGCCGGGCACTACAGTCTACCGATGGCCGTAAGCCTGGGAGGCCAAGTAGTCAACCAAGTCCACAGTACTACTTTCCTTGGGTTCACCTTGGACAAGAGTTTAACGTGGGAGGCGCATATAGACAAACTGTGCAAGAAGATAGGCAGGTCATGCTTTGCTCTATGGCGCCTCTCAGCGACTTTAGACAGAGCTATGGTAAGAAGCATTTACTTTGCAAATGTCCATTCGCTGCTTCAATATGGTGTGGAGCTTTGGGGGCGTGCATCCGATTGGGAGCGGGCCTTTAGACTCCAAAAGAGAGCGGTAAGGGCGATTGTGCGAATTCCACAGGATGAGTCCGCGCGGCCGCACTTTGAGTCCTTGGGGATCTTGACCGTGCCCGCCCTTGTCGTGTACCAGGCCGCATTATATGTGCGTCAAAACTTGAACGAATATGCAAGGTTTGGGGACGGTCACAGATACAACACAAGACACTCAAATCGGTTGCGAGCACTTCCACGACGACTAGCGAAGACGTCGAAGTTGCTACACGTAATGGGAACAGCTGTCTACAACCGTATTCCGACTCCTATCACCAACGCACAGTCCATAACATCCTTCAAGTATAGATTGAAAAAGTGGCTGATCGTTCAATCTATATATGATATTAATGAATTTATGACTGTAAAATGTAATTAATTAATTAATTTTATGTTATCATTATTCATGTATTTTAAAGATATGTCCATTGCATTGAGGGCTGAACTTTACATTATGTAATTTGTATTTTTATGTGTGACATGTAACATAATTGTTATTAATAAATGAACTATGAACTATGAACTATGAGGTTCCGCGATGTCTATGTCTATGTCATCCCTTTTAGAAATTGTGTTATAATGCCTACAGAGAGATTTACTAACATGCTCCATGCTGGATGGATAAACATGGAACTTTCCGTAGTGGCACAACGCACAAAAACGGCTTGAGTTTACTATACCACGGTAAAGTTATCTAACAGTATTGTATCTTCATACAAATGGCCGGAACGTGTGTCATACCTACGCGCCTCGTGTTCGGTACACTCTCGGTACACAACAAGTCGTGACATGTCGCGGTTGGCAGTGACAGCAAGCGTAGCAGTAAGCGTGCGATTTGTATTTTTTTATTTTATTGAAATATGTACCAGTACTAAATTAATACCTATGGAGAAAAACAATCACATCACACTAATATTATAAAGGCGAAAGTTTGTATGGATGGATGGATGGATGTTTGTTACTTCTTCACGCCAAAACTACTAGACGGATCTGGCTGAAATTTTGCATACAGGTAATTCTAATCCTGGAATAAAACTTTTTATCCCATAAATCAGTTCCCATGGGATAAAAATCACCTTTTAATGTTTGCATAGGAACAATGCGTGCGAAGCCGCGGGGCGCAGCTAGTAAGATAATATTTTAAATAATAATAATAAAATGTTTTTTGTGTACGCGTCCGATGAAAATTAATTAAATTTTTAAAACATGTCAATTTTGTAACTGTAACATACTGTATTAGTTTATAATTTATTTTTATTTTAAATTGTATGTTTGAGTTACAAATAAACGTTTTTATTTCTATTTCTATTTCAATTTTCTTTATTTGTCAACTAAAATACTTTTACTGTACGGCAAAGAAGCTATTTATTGACCAAATCTTTCTTTTCAGGTGTTCACCGCCAATCGACACTCTATTGTCCTGGACAAGATACTTAGATTTATAATAGAACACAAAGTAAACAAGGCACATCTGCAGGGGTATTTCAATTCGTCGGAAAATCCGTCGGATTCCATATCGGAAACTTTTGACAAATCAAAATACCGTTCTAGAGTTCCGTTGGAATAGAATTCAAATGCGAATCTGACGTTTTCGATTTCGAAACGAATCGAATGAATTAAAATATCCATGCAGGGTAGTGTCTTGGATAAAAAAAATATTAAGTGGGTCAGTCAGTTTATCAGAAGCTATTGGCCCCGTTTTTTTTCTTTTGTCGATTAAACAAAAATTTTCAAAAATAAAACTCGTCAAAGTTTGGGCCCAACTTCCGAACATAGTCACGCAAAAAATAGGTTTAGGTTTATAGAAACTTTATTCTCAAAAGAATTACATAGTTTATAAAGTAAAAATTTGATTTGTCCGAGTGCTTATTTTGTAAGTATAAAGAAATAAACGATTTGACTCTGACTCTATAGTATAATGTAAACAAATTTTAAACAAACATAGATGTGGGTAGTTTAACCTTGAAATCAGGGTTATTTTTTTGTTCTAGTGATGTCTCGCCTTACTAAAACGTTTTGCATGGTGCGAGGTTATGCGGGACTTTATAATATATTCATATGTTTTTGTTTAACCGACAAAAAAATCGTGGCCTGTATAAAAATCTGTTGATAAATCTAACAGACTAATTAAAATTTTATAGGATACTAGCCTATTTAATGGTAGAAGATTTCAATTTATGTATAACATTTCACCCCCTTATTCATAATAGTCTGCTAACTTAGCACATTGCTAAATCTCGCTCTGTCTTCTTCTATTAACATAAGTCAGACTGAGAAATAACACTACTTAGCAGCTGCTTTATGCTAGCAGACCATTATGAATAAGGGGGTTAGTGTTTAAAGCAATGTACAGTCAAAATCAGTGTTAAGGTGTGTCCTGATTCATTAACATGTAACAAAGGATTATTAGTAATTGACCGACACTGATGATGGGTGAATGCAAGTTCACTCAGTGTCAGTGAATTACCAATAACCCTGTATAACTAACCCATGTTATACAGGGTGTCGATGATGTCATGTAACAAAGGATTATTAGTAATTGACCAACACTGATGATGGGTGAATGCAAGTTCACTCAGTGTCAGTGAATTACCAATAACCCTGTATAACTAACCCATGTTATACAAAGTGTCGATGATGTCATGTAACAAAGGATTATTAGTAATTGTCTGACACTGATGATGGGTGAATGCAAGTTCACTCAGTGTCAGTGAATTACCAATAACCCTGTATAACTAACCCATGTTATACAGGGTGTCGATGATGTCATGTAACAAAGGATTATTAGTAATTGACCAACACTGATGATGGGTGAATGCAAGTTCACTCAGTGTCAGTGAATTACCAATAACCCTGTATAACTAACCCATGTTATACAGGGTGTCGATGATGTCATGTAACAAAGGATTATTAGTAATTGACTGACACTGATGATGGGTGAATGCAAGTTCACTCAGTGTCAGTGAATTACCAATAACCCTGTATAACTAACCCATGTTATACAGGGTGTCGATGATGTCATGTCACAAAGGATTATTAGTAATTGACTGACACTGATGATGGGTGAATGCAAGTTCACTCAGTGTCAGTGAATTACCAATTCTGTATAACTAACCCATGTTATACAGGGTTAGTTATACAGGGTCATGTCGATGACAAGATCTCTCTATTTATTCATAAGGAATAATTTTTAGACTCGCCTTTAGATTTTCACTATTGATGTCGAAGTAGGTAGAGTTTGTTCAAAAAGAGTCGTGGGAAGTGAGGGCGCTCGTGTGCCAATTTGACAACTTTTGTTGCGTTGATAACACTGCTCTGTCATTACAGTACGACTGAAAGTGTTAGTTCACCGTAACGCCACGACTCTTCTCTTTTTGAACAGACTCTATCTAAATAGATTTAATCCAAGTATTCTTAATAGGAGATAAAATAAATAGGTATTCAAATGCAATGAATGGAAAAAAAAACATTAAAGCCTTCAAAGAAAATATGCGCGCCATTTGCACACAGCATAAACGTACCTAAATAAGAGTAATCAGTACCGACATAAGAGTAATGAGTACCTAAATAAGAGTAATGAGTAACTAATTAGGAGTAATGACCTACTCAACCTCAACAGCCTGTATTGTTCCACTGCTGGACGCAGGCCTTCCTTGATAAGCGCCTTGTTCGCATTTATTCAATGGAGGGTAGTGCCCATAATCCCCACGCTGGGCATGCGGGTTGGGGATCGCAGTTCAGTCGTAGAATTGTTTTTTAGAGGGCGCTGCTGCCCGCCCCCGGTGGACATCCCTTAGTCGCCTCTTACGACAACCACGGGAAGAGTTGGGGTGGTGCAAATTCTAAGCCAGCACCACGCAGCTAGGAGTAATGACTACCTACTTCAATAAGAGCTATGTAAACAAAAGCCCTTCCAAGGAAATATGCGTAATATATACATTCAAATATGGACTTAAACTCGTTAACCTTAGATACATTATATTGATACTGTGAGCTGTTTGTAATGTTATGGCTTCAATATAAAATTAATCTAAACGTTACGAGTTAAAGCCCATATTTGTCTGCACAATTTTATGCTGTGCTGCAGCGGTGCCTTCTTGGTATGCGATAAGCTAAGCTACTACTAGCGCAAAGAATGCTTCATGTGTTCCATTCACTGCTTTAATGTATAGGATAACAAATAATATTAATTAAATAAATCTGTACAAATATTTTTAATAGCGGGACCTAAAAGTGATCATTATACATCTTATATTTTAAGATTTATTCAGCCTATGCTTTAAGCTTACTAAGTAAAAATCAAAACCCCTAGAAATTATAAAATTTTAATAGTATTAAACAATATACAGCTCCTTAATGTACACATTAAAAAAATAAGTCAAAATCTAACCAATCAAAATAAAAATAAATAAATAATATAATTACCGCCCTGCAAACGTAAGGTTCGGACCGCGCATCTGGGACTGCGTTCCGAACCGCGATTGGACTACGAATAAAAATGGTCGTGTGTGCTAATTATGATTGAAAATGTGTCCAAGGTTTGAAACCCCGGCAAATCTTAATCATTAGATACTTATAACTACATACGTAACACTCGTTCACGGGCGTCGACTACGCTCCAAACCGGCAGTTCTATATTTTGCGTTCACACGTGATGCGCTCACAAAACTGTGCTATAAGAGCTCGCATCGAACTGTCAGCGTCGCGCATCTTTCTTTACGTACGTTTCGGAACGCGGGATGGAACGGCGCGTGCAATTTCAGGCGGTCCGAACATCGATCAGCTATTTCGCGGCCTCCTCCGTAGGTACTTAGAACCTTACGAAAATGACACTCAAAATTTTCTACGACTTGTTTTGACGCAGACAGTTTGCGCAGAGCCTAACAAGTTTTTTGCTTATAGAACCAGAGATTAGTGGACTCGAATTTATTTTATTTTGTAAGAAGGTAGGTAACTATAAATAATAAAACTGCGTATTTACAGGAACAATCTTAGATATGCAAACCAACAAATAATTTTCAACACCGATTTTTTGCGTTAAGGGCAGTAATTGTACATTAATGTGGTAAAAATGCATTAAAACATTACTGAAAATAGGAAAACCCGTCTTTTTTGTGTCTTGGACGTGTGATTTTTGTTAATTTGCTAGGCATGATTTCTGTTCAAGCGCTCAAATGACACTAATTCAAATGCTCTCCATACATGCCAAAAAAGGGTTTCCCCTTTGATACAGACGATTTCAGAGCACACATTGTGAAATTTGTGAATCTATAGGGGGCCGGTGAAAACTTTGATCGATGGTCCGAACCTTACGTGTGCAGGCGCTAATACCTACACAACTCACCGTACAACGCTGAATGCATCATACATAATATAATAATTTCAAAAAACTATAAACCGACTTCATTTTTTAGTTTTTTCATGATATTTCATGGATTCCATTGTCAGAACTGAACAAAATTGAAATGAGACCACACGGGAGGCACCAGCTTTCAAATAAAAAATCATGAAAATCGGACCACCCAGTCAAAAGTTCTGAGGTAACAAACATTAAAAAAACAGTCGAATAAAGAAATTCCACCTTTTTTTGAAGTCGGTTAGTAAATACATCATAGACATTAACATGCCAATATAAACTTATACCAATAGTAAACCATGCTTTCTGTTTGGTGAATTAATCTTCAGCCTTATCCTGAGTTTGGGCGCTGGGAGTTGCAACACAGTTTTTAGCTTATGCGCTTTCCTGTTCTTGTGTGTATTTTAGCTACACTATGTATTTGTTTATTTTTAATAAATAAATCTTAAATGATACACCAAAGAACAATGGGCAGAATATCGCTTAGAAGCGATTTCTCTAAGCAACCCTTGAGTGAGAAAATAAAGAATTTTAATGTGGGGAGTTTACAACATTTAAAATAATATAAATATTTGTATGCAAGAATATTATTATACCCAACTCAACATTTTAAACCGAAAACTGATGTGATTATTACAAACCCGAGGAATAATAGACCTTATTTTGTCTTTGAAAAAGTATTTAATTGTTTTTACATTTTGATGATTTTATTGAAAAAAAAATTAAATTATTTCTACTGCCAATTTTTCTTCTGTGATAATTTTAAATGAATTCACTTATTGATTTATGAAATCATGTAATTCAATTGCTTTTGCATTTATAGATTAGATTATTTATCAATACATAAATAAGAGTAGGCAGTACCGTAATAAGAGTAATGAATAGGTACCTAAATAAGAGTCATGAGTACCTCAATAAGAGTAATGGGTACCAGAACAAGACCAATAAATACCTCAATAAGAGCAATGAGTAGGTAATCTAAATAAGAGTATTCGGTACATATACCGTTTCCATCGAGCATGTAGAATGTTAGTAAACAAACCGTCCATACTTAACCTAAAATTCATTTTGTTGGCGCGTCCTTGAATACTTAATTTACATAAATTTTCGATTGGAATTGGAAACCCTTCCTTCAATAAATTTTGCTTACAATTACATCTGAAACTCGACACCAAGTAAGTGACTTGTTGTTATTTGTGTCGTTGATTGTTTACTAACATCCTTCATGCTTGATGGATACATAGATACCTAGATTTTTGTGCTGTATGGTAGAGAAAGGGATAAACGAAATGGATTTTATATAAAAAGCAAATTTGCAAAGCTTTAGTATCCATGTCATGTGAAACCATCAATTATTGTCATTTGTGTGATACATATTTATGTGCAATACATACCTATAACGTATCCATTTTGAATGGAGCATAAACGTAAACAAACCGCCCATACATAACCTAAAATTCACTTTGTTGGTGCGTCCTTTTATACGTAATTTACATTACTTGTCGATTTTAGATCCTCCCTTCAATAAAAATTGCTTACAATTATATCTGAAACTCGACGCCAAGCAAGTGAGATTTTGTTATTTGTGTCGTACTTTGTTTACTAACATGCTTCATTCAAAATGGATAAACCATAAGTATGTATTGTAGTAATACATTATATTGTAATATACACAGTGGTTTTTTGAGAAGGGCGGTGATGGCCAAGTCCGAAACCACGAGTTTTCGAGAAAAGTCGTGAAAGGAGACATTCCCTCAATTTATAGGAAAACAATAACTGCAGTTAGTTTTATTTTAATTCTTAGGTAATGGTATCGACAGGAATTACTTTAAAAAAACGACATCCTGTATTATTAAACAATGGATTTTGTTGCTGATAAGGATCAATCTTTGCCAATAAATATACTTACTACTAAATATTAAAGGAAAGAGCATATTTTACACACAAAAACCCACCGGGTCGATTACTATCAAAAGTGATAGATTAAAAAAAAACTAAATATGCAGTTATTGTTTTCTTATAAAATTTAGGGCGTGACTCCTTTCACTTTTCTTGAACTCGCGTGGTTTCGGACTTGTTTATCATCGCCCTTCTCAAATTGTATGCATATTATATTTATCACACAACTTATTTTTTATTTTATTAGTACATTTACTATCATTACAGGTATATAAAATCCTATAATCATTTAATTTTATATAATTTTTAATCATAAGTAACGAATGTAGGGCATTGGTTTGATTATTGTCAATAGAGATAGAGAAGAAAACATAAAGACGTATAATTCTTGCGTCGCCGTCTAAGAATAGGTAATATTCATCGTAATATTTGTTAAGTTGGGTACTGTACTGACCGGTGTTATGGGGGCTGGGGCGTAATGTACAGTCAGCGTCAAAGTGATATGAGCGTCTAGAGTAGTCAAAATAATCTGTCTCTTTAAATACAACAAATGTACCTACACTTACAAAGGTCAAATTAAAAATATACATATACACACACTGAACGTAATATTTTTGATTTAGTAGACTAAAGTAAAGAAAGGACGAAGAAATCTTTAGCCTGTTAATTGGTATTTTTCGAGTTGGAGCAAAATCCAGATAAAAATCATTATTTATCCTCTAGATTATGAAAAGTATTGACAGTAAATAATTTTTGCATTATCTTTTCATACATTATCCTCGCCCCGTCCCGTAACGTCGTCAGTCTAATTTCAAAGATATTTATCTATAAAGATGTATGTCAGTACTTAGTACTTAGTAGGTAGTACTTACCTTTACGTGCCATATTTTGTTTATCTTAAAAAGTAGTTTCTGTCCGCGTTTTTTTCTACGGAAACGTTTTCTATCTCATGGAAACTGAGATAAGCAATAATATAATAAAATTATGTATGATTCCATCAGTAAAATTAATTGTATGCTCTTTCAAAACCAGCAATGTATTGTGAAAATGTTCCTCAATGGTCGAAACGACGCTAGTTATTTTTCGTAGTGTCGTTTGGACCCTTAATGGGTGGAAATAATGGGCGAGACGAAACTACTCCAATATTTCAGCTTTATCGTTCGCGTTTAATTATTAGTGATATAATTTAAAAATAATAGGTATTACATTATAATATGACTAGTTCTTTAAGTAGATATAATTTGCAAGGCCTATGAAATGTTTTACAGTGATTATTTTTACAAGCTTTACTATTTTTTAACGATGTTTTTAAAAACGTTTAACGCATTACCAAATTTTATGGAAAAAGGAGACGCCGTAATCACGTGTCGTTTTTAATGTCGTATAAAGTCACCCCTCTGGTTATTTTGGGGCTAGATGGCGTGTAGAATTTAATTTTCATGATAAAAATGCCACCTTTAACGCTGTTGTAGTAGGAAAGGTATTTTGAAAAACACAGCCCATAAGTTAGAATAATTATCCGGCAATAATTATGTAAATAACTAATTATGAGAAAATAATTATATGTCAATATGTACAATACATACATATGATAATGTGTATGTTACTGTGTGACATATTTCATCGATTATATATTAGTCGTTAAATTTGACACTTTCAGAGTGAGAACCTTTCATGTTTTTCAATTTACCTACTTATATATAAATTTTGTCTAAATGTGAAAATCTGTTTCTTAATGTGAAAATAAATAGAAAAAATAAAGATGTGTTTTATTTAAAAGTCCTCATAACTTTCAAAAAAAAAATGTAGGTAGGTAAGTATACTTATCTTAAAGTCAAATCAAATCAGAGATCAGATATGGTACACCAGATTAGGTATGCCGTGTGGTGCTGGCTTAGAATTTTCACCTCCCCATATCTTCCCGTGGGTGTCGACTAAGGGATATCCACTGGGGGGCGGGCCACAGTGCCCCCTGCAGAACAATTCTGGAACCGAACTGCGATCCCCAACCCGCATGCCCAGCGTGGGGATTATGGGCAATAGTCCCATTCGATAAACGCCAACAAGGCGCTTATCATGGGGAGGCCTGCGTCCAGTAGTGGACCAATTATAGGCTGTTGAGGTTGAGGTAGGTAAACCAAAGCGTGATGTGTTTTAAACAACCATTAGAACATTTGCCGTTTTTCCATTAGACGGCACGGCCATGACCGGTGCAAGGGAAGCAAATATGTATGAAAAGGTAGATATGCTTGTTGTTCCACTCACCGACACGGCGGCGACGGCCTGCCTGGCAAACGTGTGTACGTTACGTACCTATACCTATTGCAATTATGATATGAACTACGTGTGCCGTGCCGTCTAATGGAAAAATGTCATTGTTATTTACTTATCTCGTCTTTACAAAGCGTCTCGGTGGAATAAACCATAGAGAGGTACAGTCAGCCAAAATTACTCCTTACCACCACTGAGTGATTTTTCTGTGAAGTGAATAAGTAGTTGCCAACCCCGGCTTGCTTGATAGGTATCTTTTGTTTATAACGCAAAGCAAAATAGTTTTTAACTGGATAGGCATTACGTTTGGCGATGGTACTTACCTACCTATCTTATTGTACCTATAGGTATGCAAAGAATCAAAGATAGATCGAAAAGAGATGTGAGCTGTGCCTCGCAAGCTGGTGACGTCAGCAGAGGCTACAAGAGATGTGTGCGGCGGCGCTAGTGCATTAACCTCAACAAACATCTGACGCTCGCCTTACGCAGATTTAAGTAACAGAACTAATGGTGGGAAAATTCCCAATAGATGTGTCAACAGAACAAGTGGGAGTAGGTAAACGTATCGTAGGGCCAGGTGGTGAAGTGCACCAGGGACTCGAAGCTCAAGAGGGCCCTCTAACCTAAGTTTTGAAAAGAGAGTATAGCAGCCAGAAAACCTAGAAACAGTTCACAAGATTTTTGTCATTTAAAGGTTTTCAATGAACATCAACTAATAATATTTGATATGTTGTCATGTGCATCGTTGTCTATACCGTGTCCATTTTGAATGAAGCATAAACGTAAAGAAACCGCCCATACTTAACCTAAAATTCACTTTGTTGGCGCGTCCAACATACGTAATTTTCATTACTTGTCGATTTTAGATCCTCCCTTCATTAAACATTGCTTACAATTATATCTGAAACTCGACGCCAAGCAAGTGAGATTTTGTTATTTGTCGTATTTTGTTTACTAACATTCTGCTTCATTCAAAATGGATAAACCATAGTTATTTACATTTTATTACACACCTATGTTTGGAGTCCGTCAAGGTAGCGTAGGTACACATAAACGATATTACGTGCATTGATATGCCAATAATAGAGTAAAACAGTGTAAAAAATCATCAGTCAAATCTTTTCTTTCCTCTCTATAAGTTTGAAGGCCAAAGTTCAAGCTACGTGAAAAAAGGGGGGCCCAATTCTTTCTTTAAGCACCGAGGCCTTTATCCACCCAGCTACGCCACTGGTTCCGCTCTCTCTCCGCCAGCACACATCTCCCGCTTTAGTCCTAGCACATCTCCGCTCCTGTCTAGCCAGTACCTAACCTACGCATCTCAGCACAGCTTCGGTGGCGTCACGCCTAATATGTTCAATTAGACATACCTATAATATACAACCAGTGTGTTGGAACACACAACTTCTTGGGAGTGAAAATTGTATCATAATATTTTTAATAATAAAACATTGTTTAAATAAAACTATCCCACCCATGCATTGATTAAAAAAAGGTAGAATGTTAATACTAGGTAGGTAGTAGTTTAATCTATAATATAAAAATGAATCGCTAAATGTGTTGGTAAGCGCATAACTCTATAACGCCTGGACCGTTTTGGCCAATTCGTTTTAAATGTGCGTTAAAGTTCAAGGATGGTTTTTACGGCGAGAAAAGTTCTAATAATTGCCGGGAAAACACCTATAAACGTTTCCATAGGAACAACGCGTACGAAGCCGCGGGGCACAGCTAGTAGCATTATAAATCTACATTTGTCCTCTGAATTACATCTACGGGCTAATTCGGGGGTCGATTCTAACGCCGCAACGGCCACGGCTAATCAAGCTATCAACAACTAGAAAAACAAAGTGTTCTTTCGGAGTGTTTTATTATCCAAACCCATATATTACATGTTGCATATTTTAAAACAGCTATAATGTGTACGTACTGAAATTATACATATTTACAAATAAAATATATAACTAACCAAAAATAATGTACTCTGTAACGAAGGTTCTAATAATAAATAATTTATATAACTCAATAACTATTTATAAAAACAAAATGCATGTATATTACACATTATACATTATGTACAGAGACTATATTAAATAGTTTTGTTATTTTGACCTAAAATGTATATGGAATACTAGAATAAACTTTAAAATAATGGGATTTTTAACTAAACCAGTGCGAATTTTACATAAGAATGTGATGATGCTAAAATTAATTTTAAACTAATTAATCGGCGCAAATATAAGAACGCTTAAGATGATACAAATGAGCATTAGATTATAGACCTTAAACAAAGGCACTTAGGTTACCTTTCGCCCGATTAGTGAAATCAATGGCGTATGAGAACAAAGATGCATCTTTAAGTGGTATAAGAGCGACATAATCGCAATGTGATTAAGCTCATTAAATAAAGATTTTAAAAAAAAAAAAGTGGTATAAAGGAGAAACAGACTAGGCCTACGCCACGCAACGAAAGCGATGAAATAAGTTTTAATATTTAAAAAATAAGAAAAGCTTTTATGATAATATATTAAAGTGCTTGGAAAACAAATCCAACGAACCCAAACTCGACGGGGTTAAGTCTTTTCCAGTATGCTAAGTGTGAAACAGCATGAAATTTCGAATTAAAATGTTCGAGTGTGATAACTATCAAAAAAGAAGTAAACATCTAACTCTCGGTTTACGAAACTTTGAAAGTAATGGTAAAAGATTCACACTCGATGTAAACCTCCCGTTTGGAGCGCTGTTTGCATTTTCATAGAAAATAAAGCTAGCGAAAACTTTGTAGAAAACAGTATTACTAAATAAATTGGAATTGATCACTAAATGTCGTTTACGTTGCGTAAAGTGCTATAGTCTGTTTTTACCTTTACAGTTATAAGGGTGTTAGTTTATCTTATTTTTTTAACCCCAAACAAAAGAGAGTCCGACTAATTTGTTATTTTTTACTTATCAAAATAATGTCATTAATATAAACGGTGTTTTGCGACACCGCCAGTCGCGACCCACGCTTATATTATTGCCATTTTATGACATTTTGACGTCTCATTTTATTCTACCAAATTGTATGGAAAAATCAGACGTAACGATCACGCCAGTGCCTTCAAATATAATCGCCCATTTGAACCGGAAACTACAATAATAACTCATACCTATGTTATAATTAAAACTGTTGAGAACAAAATTAAAGGGGTACCCTTTAATTTTGTCCAAAGGTAATGGATATGACCAGGTTATTGTGGGGCAAGACATTTATCTGCAAAGATTTATTGTTGTTGTTTTTAACTTGTTTTGTAACTTCTGTATAACATTGAGTGAAGGAAGATGTGACCTATGCACAATTTTCATAAGGAACTTTTTCACTCGGGGTTTGAAGACTTCATAATTTATAATTGTATTGCATGAAAAATAATATTGCAAACCCCTGTCTGACTGGGTAATTTTTAAGATCAAGATAGGTTTAAAAATTATTTACATTAAATAATAGGTTATATTTTTCGTTATTTTCATTGCTAAGTATACTCAAAATAGCTTTCATAAATTCATTGATTCTATACAATTACGTAAGGCCTATCATGAATTTCGGCGTACAGAATAGCAAAAAACGACCGGATACCGAAAAATTACCATATATCCGTTGCATCTCTACTTTTCTGATATAATTTTGACGTTTTTTATTCGCAAAAAAACTATTAATTTTAACCCATCAAAAATATTTCAAGATCACAAAAAAGTGCCATAACAAAGCAAAATCTTAAAAATTAGCCGTCTGATGATTCAAAATTACCCTATGTATATATTTATTCACCTATATTTTTACAAACGTGTTTTTAATATTTACCTGTTTTCTAACTTTAATATTTTATTAGCTACATCTTGCCGTCTACCTAATTTCAGATTTTTAATTTTATCCGACGCGATTTTGTTAAGTTTATTACTTTTTGTATTCTTTACTTCATTTACCTCGCTCCTATTTACAATATGTGTTTTTGTAACAACTGCTTTCGGAATATTTATCACATTAAATTTTTTAGACAAATTCGTTGCTTGAACATCTTCTGGTATTCCATTTATTTTTTCATCTTCAATCCTCCTCTTTTCTTCCTCGATCCTCTTTTCCTCCGCAATTCTCTCGTCCTCGATCCTCTTTTCCTCAGCAATTCTCTCTTCCTCGATCCTCTTTTCCTCCGCAATTCTTTCATCTTCGATCCTCTTCTCCTCCGCAAGTCTTTCCTCTTCCTTCCGCCTAGCCTCTCTCTCTCTTTTCTCAGTGAGTTCTCTCCTTCTCTCCCGGTTCCACCAGGGCATGAAGCGCTGGAACATGATCCTGGAGCGATGCTGCGGCTTCAGCACCCAGGATAATGCCACGTCGGCGTCGGCAATGCTGGAATGAGAAGAACAGGTTATATTCAGGTCTTTTATGTTATTTGGCGCTCATTAGGGGAGTTCTAAGGCCCGTATTATGAAAGCATGTTCAGTCATCGATCTATGTTTGAGTGATGCTTATGTATAGTTTGAGTAAATCCTAATTTTAAAGCAATGCTCGGGAATTGATGTCAAAAGTCATAGTAATAGTCCACACTAGAATAAAACCTTAGGTACGACCTCAGGCATCTTGAACCCTCAACCTTAACGGTTAATAAAATTAGTAAATTGGTCCACAGCTGGCCGCAGGTCTCCCCCTAATACGCGCCTTATTGGCGTTTATCTCATGGGGGGTAATGCCCATAATCCCCACGCTGGGCAGGCGGGTTGGGGATAGCAGTTCGGTGATAGAAGCCTAGCCTTTTACGACACTCGCGGAATGAGTTGGGGTGGTGCAAATTCAGAACCACACAGCTGTAACTTACCTACCTAACCTAACTTCTAATCCTGAACTAATCGTCATCTTAACCCAACTCCTCTACTCACCGTCGTTTGAACCTATCCCGGTCCAGTGCATATCTCTCCCAGTGGCCCGCCCGCGCCTGCCTCGCCGCGTAGGCCCACACCCGCAACACTTTCACTTGAGGCGGGTCGCTCGAGAAGCGAACCTGGAAAAGAGAGAAAATATAAGTTCTTATTTCAATAGGGTATATGCATGTGATATTGCATAGCTTCTATCGCGGGCCTTGAGCGCGGGGACCGAATCCAGAAATTCCGTGCCGAAAAAACCTCACGCTCTCCCCTCTCCGACCGAAACAGCGGTGATACTTTTTAGTTTTGGCATCTATCGATGAATAGTAGAACTTTTAATGACTTTTTGAAATATGACGTTTGTCTCTTTAGTTCAGCAACTCGCCTCTAGATGGCATTGCAATAGCTTTACCGCGGCAGTCCCCGAGTGCCACACGTCACGAAAAGTAGATATTTTAAATCGCAACCGCAAAATGTCTAAACGCAACGCTATTGGCAGCTGAAGCGTGACTTCATACTTGTTTTTTTTTGTATATGGGCATGAAGTTTTGACTTTGAGTTGACATAGGGGACTCGATGATCCGTGACGACATAAAATGCAAGGGCTAACATGGCAGCGTTTTATCACCCGAAACCGAGTGTAGTTTTACATTTTGTTTTTCACTTCAATAATTAATTTTTTTGGCTGCTATATATTTTCGTTTATGTATTAACCTAAATAATCGATTAAAAAAAAAAAAAATCCATGCAAATATTCCTATTGGCTTAAGAGAGTCCGATAAGATAATATAATGTATGAACGAAACTTGTATTGTAATTCTGTTTTCTTAATATAATTGGTTTCTTACAACCGTTTTAATCTAAATAAATAAATAAATAAGAGTGTGACGTGAATCCAGTTGGGGATGATCCCAGGCTGATACGAAGATTAGACTTTTTGGCATCTTATGATGAGATATTAACCTTGATTTGAATTGATTTTTCTTCTTGATTTTTACTACTTATTAAACTACTTACTCAATAAAATCAAAATCAAGGTTAGTTATAGTTATTATTTATTGTGGTAACTGATCATTATCATTGATTTACTAAAAAGGGAAGATAGGTTACGTTCTCCCAGCGCTTACTCAAAAATTGGCGTGTGTTACAACTACAACTACACGCAAACACATACGCTCATAGTTATATTTCCAGTCCTGTGCAATACAAAGAACAACAAAGACGGAAAGACGTATCTAAGACCGAAGTGAGACCGAGACAACAATATTTCACGCGAATCACGACCGCCCGTGCCGCCGGTCCGACGGTGACTGATGTGTGTGAGCACAATTTTACAAAATTCGAGGTTGCCACTTTCCAGCAACCAGTGCCTCATCTTCGTTTTTAATAAATCAATGATTATAGTATTGTAAAACTGTTAATTTTTTTGCTGGAGAGGTCACTGGCTCTTGAAACACAGTTTAAACTAGTTCAGAAGCCTAAGGACGCATTATGGTCATAACTCATTTCATGTTATGTATACATATATTAAAATAAAAAGACAAAAGCACAAACTCATATATTAAAATACTACATCTATGTATATTAAAATATTATTTCTGTAGAAACGCCACCCCCGTCTATACTTTTTCGATTACTTCTTGTCCATCCTAAGGTTGCCTGGAAGAGATCGCTTTTAGCGATAAGGCTGCTCATTGCATATTATCTGTATTTATCTATGTTTTCGTGTTTTCGGATAACTGCTGTGCAATAGGGTATATGCATGTGATTTCAAAATGGCTATAAAAATATATACGTATTCTCTATTGATATAGAAACATATCTGCATATTTATTTTTGCGTTTTGAGATGTTTTTATTGTAGAATTTAACCATTGAAAAATTGATATTTTAAATCTCAATCGCAAAATTTCGAAACGCTACTCACATTGACTAGAGCGGACGTGACATCACTGTACGCATTTCTTCTTTTTTTATTCTGCTTGCTGCACCTTGATTTGACACTATTCTGCCCACTTGACATTTCGTATTGTCGATTATTTTCAGTTTTTTCGGAAAACCTCTTTCCTGAGATGATCACTACCGAGGTCGTCACCAAAGGTTTTAATCAAGTGCGTACGTCGACGTCACATAAACATGGCGCCAATATGGCAGCGTTTTTATCACCCGAAAATGATTGTAGTTTTGATTTGTTTTTTTTACCTTGTTAATGCGAAATTCAGTGAGCGTCTTATCATTCCTGGGTTAAATAAAGACCTAAAGAATCGATTAAAACAATAAAAAAAATCGATGCATATACCCTATAGAGTGTAATTGTATCGTATTGTACTGTATGTGAAACTATAATTATGTCAATAAAGTAAATTTTGACTTTACTTTTACTGAGTCGTCCTATATTTAATCGGCTTCAGTTTATTCCGTGATCATGACGCATGCAACAGTGCACAAAGGAAAATTCAAAACACTGAAAATAAGAGTGATTTTTACCCGCGACGGAACGGAGACGGTATATGCGTTTAGGGTGTGATGTTGTTTGTATGTATGTATGTATGTATGTATGTATGTATGTATGTATGTATGTGCAAAATGCAATGTTCCCAATTATCTCCCAAACGGCTTGACCGATTACGGTGCGGTTTTCAGTTTCGGGTTCGAAATTTGGTGGCGATGATTCTTAGCTAGTTTTTATTGTCTTCACTCACCAGGGGGCGCTGTTATATGTGTATTTAGTGAAAACCAATGTTGCCATATATCTCCAGAACGGTTTGTTCGATTGAGACACAGTTTTCAGTATAAGGTATGGGGTTCATTGGCGATGGTTCTTAGCAAAGTTTTATGGTGTTTGCTCACCAGGGGGCGCTGCAATCGACGTTTTAAAAAAATATTTTTGTACAATACAATACAAATACTTATTGCACACCAAGATACAGAAATACAGAAAAGAAAACACAAACACAAAAACAGTTGCACAATGGGCGGCCTTATCGCTAAGAGCGATTTCTTCCAGGCAACCTTTGTACCTTTATAGACGTGTTTGCCAACACACTTCGTTGCTAGGCAACGCGGTGCGTTGCTAATTTAATAATATCATAATAGTAATTAAAATAAAATAAAAACAAAAAGGACGTGCCTCTGTCGTCGGTATACTACTAATGTAAGGTTCACTCAGCTTGCTTTACTAAGGTCCGTATTGTATAGGCTTCCCCATGCTTTACTTATGCAGTCATTTCGTGAGTTCTACTCAAGCTTAGAATCTCTGCTCAAGTAAATCTTTATTATAGAACGTAACTCTGACGCTACTTGGCTAGTTGCACTACCTAAATCTCTACTTAAGTGAGTTGAATTTTGTCTATGGTCTACACATTTATCTAGGCGAAAAGCGTTCCTTTACCTTATCAACCTGACTATCACAATTTTTCATTTTTTGTTGTTTTTGACGGTTATTGTGAAACGAAACGCAACGATTTCAAAACTTAACAAAAAGAAAGCCTATTTGACGATAGTAACGAGACATGATCGTAACGTCTCATATTTGTATGGGATTTACGTAGTTCCCAGTCCGCACGATACGGGGAGATGGGGCGCTATACTAAAATCTATGGGAAACTGAGACGTCTCGATATTGTCGTCAATCTCACCCCTTAGTTCAGTTTCCGAAAGTTAAACTTCCGAGTATTCAAACGCAACTGAAATTCATGCACGTCTCACATCTCAAGTGAGGAATTTTTGACAGATTTTCATTGAAAACTTTCAAAAACCATGACGTGTTTAATTCTGACTTGTTAAAAATTAAATACACTTGATTAAAGAGTTGACCATTGATTAATTAATGAAAAGGATGATCTGCGTTCGAAAAATCGGCTGTAAGTACAGTAGAAAATCTCTAAAAAGTTTAAAATAAAATCAAAATAAAATTTTGAAAAACCCACGACGGATATAATAAATAGTACCTATGTACTTAATCGAAAAAGGAAGAAATAATTTTTGCAAAACCCCCGACTAAATGGAATTGAAAAAGACAATTAAATTACCTACCTTTAGTTACAATTATAGCTTCCTAATTTTTTTCACCTATCCATTACTACAAAGCCAAAAAAATCCGTCGGGGGGGGGGGGCTGCCATTGTCAATTGCCATCTATTTTCTGAATTTTCCGGGACCCAGTGTGGCGCTGGGCTAGAATTTGCACCACAACCTCCATCTCATCCCGTGGGTGTCGTAAGAGGCGACTAAGGGATATCCACCGATGGCGGGCAGCAGCGCCCCCTACAGAACAATTCTACCACCGAACTGCGATCCCCAAATCGCATCACAGTGGGGATTATGGCCACACCCCCATGAGATAAACGTCAATAAGGCGTTTATCAGTGGTCAGTACAGCAGTGGACCAATCCAGGCTGTTGAGGTTGAGGTTCCTGAATTTAAATGACTAGGTATAAAGATTGTCTCATACAGTCAATTAATAGAAACAAATTTGAACTATATGTTGTATTTACAATTGAAAAAACGTATAGATTACCTGTTGGCTGCAGCCCCCCCGACGGATTTTTTTGGCTTTGTAGTAATGGATAGGTGAAAAAAATTAGGAAGCTATAATTGTAACTAAAGGTAATTTAATTGTCTTTTTCAATTCCATTTAGTCGGGGGTTTTGCAAAAATTATTTCTTCCTTTTTCGATTAAGTTACATACTATTTATTATATCTGTCGTGGGTTTTTCAAAATTTTATTTTGATTTTATTGTAAAATTAGTTTAGTTCTGTTATTTATGAACCGGTACGAATCTAAATGCAAGCCTCTAATGTGCGTTAATAATCTGAACCGTTTTGGAGTGTCTTAATATTCGCAGTTTACACAGAAGGTCAAAATCATAAGATTTCAAATAATTAACCATATCCTTTTTAACAACCAACTTGATTTACGATGATTTATGCGCAGAGTAAGCTAAATTGAACTGTGCATTTTGCATTTTAAACACTTACTATCCATCCTAGACAAATATCAAAAATTTAGAACCAGTTTGTAAGGAAAAATTTTCCAAGCCAGAACGATAAAGTAATACAATACGTTTCAATACGTTTCACCAGAAATCGACTCGAAGGTTTAAACTTCTTAAAACATTTTTTTCTAAGTCTCAAAGTCCCGGGAATTTCCCTGGGTCTTTTATTGTAGGCTGCCTCGTGCCCCGGGATTTTGAAACTGTCGGGAATCCTCCAAACTAAAGCTGTTATAAAAGTTACTGCTTTTTATTTGTTTCTTGAGCAAGCAGCATCCCGCCTACGAAATGACGTCACTCCACGTCACTCGCTCCAAGTCGCTACGTCATTTATGAAATACTCACCGAGCGAGAGCAACAAGCGTGAGTCATGAATGACGACATGTTATCTGATCGTGAGATATAATTAGCTGCTGGAGTCATGATTATTTGTTTATTCGATTCTCAGAGCTTGTCAAGGCGAACCCCGGGGTCAAATCTTCCTGGCCATGTTTGTCCAGTAAACTCAGCTTCACCCGTACTAAAATTATTTATCTCTGTTTGTATGTTACGATACCACATTTATCCGAAAGTGATAAACGGTAGAACATACCTACCCCGGCAGGTAAAAAAGTCTTGTTATAAGGCCCACCTTTTGTAACGTAGCTCAATAAAGTTCAAAATTTAGACATATGTACAATCAATACTACAAAAATACACTCTACTAATCGATGTTTCAGTGGCAGAACATTTTTAACCGACTTCAAAAAAAGGAGGAGGTTCTCAATCAGACTGTTTTTTAAAATGTTTGTTACCTCAGAAGTCAGAACTTTTGACTGAGTTGTCCGATTTTCATGATTCTTGAGAGAATGGGGTTCATGAAAATCCATGAAAAAATTTAAGTCGGTTTAAAGTAGCTAATAGATAAGAATATATTTACTCTTGTAGGAAACCGATTTTCCTATTAATTGTTGTCGGATTTTCTGTCGAACCCGACACCCGACAAGTTGGCACGGGCTGTTACGCTACGACTTAGGATACCCCACGAGTCCACGCATTTGAACGTAACTACGATTTTTTGCAGACCCGCAAATCCCGCGGGATTGATAACCTCGATCCCGAAGCCTTACATTGAGATTTAGATGCGGAATATGATTCCCTAATCATACGGAATAACCACAAATCTATAACATTATAAAGAGGAAATATTGGATTGTTTATTTGTATTGAATAGGCTCCGAAACTACTGGACCGAAATAAAAGCTTCATCTTTAAAAATCTTACTTCAGGGAGTGACATAGGCTATATTTATCCTGGAACTCCCACGGGAATGGGAACTACGCGGGTGAAACCGCGAAGCGCAGCTAGTTTTAACTTTAGCCATAAATAAAGAAGAAGATTGAGCATGCAATATCACTATGCCAACAACGCGATGAAAGAATTTAATCTATTCTCTGACGTAGGCATTTCATTCGCTTATCAATGAACAGCATCAGGTAAGATGCCACGGTCTGGTAAATTACAACCAGAATTAGAACCTACAACCTTCGGGTTAGAAAGCCGATAATCCAGCACGGTTCACTCACTGTTCCGGTCGGCATAGCATGCAGATCGCTGAACATTGAAATAGTTGGCAACGGCTACTTCATTCTATAAACTAAAGCTTAAAGTATGACGTACCTACCTACTACGTAACAAATCGGTAATGTACTAATATTACCTACATTGTATAAGACAAAGTCGCTTCCCGCTGTTTGTCTGTCTGTCCCTATGTATGCTTAGATCTTTACAACTACGCAGCGGATTGTGATGGTGGGGTTTTTTAATAGATTCAGTGATTTAAGAACGGAGCGGATACCTTAGCCCCCATACAAACGTACTTTCCGCTCCATTTGGAAACTACGTCCGTCCCCGATCGTATTGAAATTTTCCATACATAATCGGATGAAAAATAGCTATGTTTGTAGTGTTTTAGTTTTTTTAAAAACATTATGATCTTTTAATGAGAGCGAAACTAATTTGCCATATTTTGACCACCAAATCGCGTCATCTTCAAGCTATTTTTTATGCATGATAGACACCTTTATTCGAAAACCTGTCGCGTTGCAAACATCCCAAATATATTCACCATTAGAAATAAATAAAGTTTATTCAAAATGAATCGGAATGTATGAAAAAATCTAGCTGCGCCCCGGGCTTCGCACGCGTTGTTCCTATGGAAATGTTAAAAGCTAAAAGGAAGCTGTTCAGTTTTTGTGTATGATCCATCTGGCTTTTTAATGAGCTGAGCTTAGTAGCACATACATACATTCTGCTACACGTGCGAAGACGAAGCGGGTCGCTACGCTAGCAAGAATACACACGCGTTGCTAGCGTGGTGGTCATCAACCATTGAGAAATATGTTCTCCTAATCTAGCTTCTGAGTGTCGTCAAAATATTTGTCGTCGAGTCTCAATGTTGGAGATTTGGACAGCTACTACTTACCTACTACGCCGCGTAATAGTATTTTTTTACACCTTTAGAGTGTTAGTGCACTAAAGGTGACCGCGCACCCGTCCGCGCCGCCGGAATCCGTAAACATAGAGGATTTTAGTAAAATGCGTCGCGGATAGTGCGCGGCGTTGCATACTATACCGTGTCAATTCACTTTGTTGGCGCGTCTTTTTCTTTTGTAATTTACATTACTCATCGAATTTAGATCCCTTCAACAAAAATTGCTTAAAATTACAAGCAAGAGTGTTTTTGTTGTTTATTTGCATCGTGGTTTGTTTACTAACATTCCACCGACATGGAAGACTATGGTTTCTCCACGTTGAATGGAGCATGTTAGTAAACAAAGTACGACACAAATAACAAAATCTCACTTGCTTGGCGTCGAGTTTCAGATATAATTGTAAGCAATGTTATTGAAGGGAGGATCTAAAATCGACAAGTAATGTAAATTACGTATAAAAGGATGCGCCAACAAAATGAATTTTAGGTTAAGTATGGGCGGTTTGTTTACGTTTGTGCTTCATTCAAAATGGACGCGGTATAGATATTTACCTTTTATAATTTGAGTTTTGAGTTTCACACGGTAAATATCCCATAGTAAATGACCTTAGTGTTATCAACCCATAATCCCCACGCTGGGTATGCGGGTTGATGGATATTCCTTAGTAGCCTCTTACGACACCCACAGGAAGAGATTGAGCGGGTGGAAATTCTAAGCCAGCACCACACAGCTTGCGCTGGTAAACGCTTTAATGGTGCAATATTACTAAAACATGTTAATTCTTATAAATAAACAAATATTCTATTCTATTCTAGGTAGGTAAGGTACCAATAAACGGTTATTACTTATACTTTATTCGTTTCGAAATACTCATTACTGATAATAAAATATAACAAACGACCACTGTAACTCAATTACACGGCACCTGCCTGACCGACAATGACGAAACATTAAGAAATATTGATAAGACTGGTAAACAAAACTGGAATATTGTGTAGTAAATATTCCATAGTATTGGGCGTAGTAAACATTCTACATTCAGAATGCTGAGGTGTGCTGCCATACAAAGATTTACAAAGAATCGTTAGATACGCCCTTACGCCCAAATGTATTGAATTGTATTGTACTATAAGTAGATATAATTAAATTTGTATTCAAAAAACTATAAACCGACTGAATTTTTTTAAAGTTTTATCATGGATTTTTATGGGATCCATGTTTGTCAGAACTGAACCAAATTAAAATGACACAGGAAGCACCAGCTTTCATATAAAAAAAGAATCATGAATATCGGACCACCAAGTCAGAAGTTCTGAGGTAACAAACAGAAAAAGGGGAAAAACACGGGGAAAAAATATAGTCGAATTGAGAACCTCCTTTTCTAAGTCGGTTAAAAATCATTCTTGTTGCATATTGTCAGTTCACTGCCTCAGACATGTTTATGTTAGCGATAAACAAAGTACATAGTAGCAGTGACCACACAAAACCTTGAAAAACCTCAAATGTTACATTGAAATTTCCCAATTGTTTTGTCACGCCGTGTAAATTTAGATCACGCTCAGGGATTTTACTTCTTTAAGCATTGATGTAAGTAAAATTCGGGGGATTGGGTAGGGGGCCATTCAAGTATTACGTTAACAGATTTATTACATTTATTTGATATCAGAACCATTCTACCACCAGACTGCGTCTCCCAACCCGCATGCCCAGTGTGGGGATTATCCCCCCTTGAGATAAAGGCTGATTCGTTCGTTACTTTAGAAAAATATTGCAAATAGCGTGTCTTTGCATTTAATTATAACACAAGACAGGTCATTTTGTTCAATTAGCGCTGGGAGAAGATACTGTCTCTATAGAATTTCTTTACTCGAGTATAACTATGACTAACCCCCGGTTTCTCGAACGCTTGTCACATTGAATGGATAGTCAACGGCTTGTTATATACGCACTGCGGAATCTCACAGCGTGAATTTTAATCTCGCGGAATATAACCTGCGTGCTTAACGTAGCTTACACGTACGACGAATAAAATTCCTTGCTATTTTAGCTACCTACAACTTTATAGTGCTCCAAACATTCATATTTTTCCGCTAGTGAACTTCCATTAAGTTACAGAATTCTGCAAAAAAAACCACGCGAGTAATAAAAGCAGTGCGTGTACAGCCTGACAAATTGTCAACAATTTGTCAAAATAATAAGCGTTCGAGAAACCGGGGGTAAGTCAATAAAAATCTGATCTACAATTACCTATGTACTTTAGAGGTCAGCAACAAAAGGATTGGCGTTCATTGGCCTTCTTAAATGATTGGTAGGAAATAACACAAGATCGCATGGAGTGGAAAGATTTCACAGCAGACACGATAAAGACATATAAACAAACTTTTTGAAGCTGGACAATGGTGTTTATTCAGATGCCGGCATTTATTTAACCTGTGTTGCCCCACTGCTGGGCAAAGTTTTATGATAAATAATTTATCCGCACTAAATTATTTGCGGTCCCTGTCAAATGTTCGCGATGTAAGATACTTACCCCCGGTTTCTCGAACGCTTATTATTTTGACAAATTGTTGACAATTTGTCAGGCTGTACACGCACTGCTTTTATTACTCGCGTGGTTTTTTTTTTTGCAGAATTCTGTAAATTAATGGAAGTTCACTAGCGGAAAAATATGAATGTTTGGAGCACTATAAAGTTGTAAGTAGCTAAAATAGCAAGGAATTTTATTCGTCGTACGTGTAAGTTACGTTAAGCACGCAGGTTATATTCCACGGATTCCACGAGATTAAAATTCACGCTGTCAGATTCCGCAGTGCTTATATAACAAGCCGTTGACTATCCATTCAATGTGACAAGCGTTCGAGAAACCGGGGCTTATAGTCAGTTTTAAAAGATTTTTATCTTCCGCTCGACTATTTTTATAGATTCATTCCACGATGAGGGTAGCCCAGCTTTGGGAATCGCTTAGACGTTGCTCATAATCTGTATTTATATTATATTTGCGGGTAGAACGAAGATGCATTGCGTCGACTGTCGAGAAACTGTCTCGCTACGTGTAATTATTCTAAAAGTATTTAAGTAAGTAGTTATTATATAAAAACTAGTTCTTTTACACGAATATAAATTAATAGCTTGATCTAATTGTATTATTTGGAAAAGAAAAAGTAACCAGGTCAGTATTAATTACAATGATCGAAATATAAAGGATAGCATCAATTTTAGTTATGTCTTTGTTTTAGTTTAGATTTGGTGACATCTGAATTGAATTGAAAAAACTGCGTTTGCTCCAAATCGAAAATAACAACGAACAGGCTAAAGGTTTCTTCGTCGCTTCTTTCATCATCATCATCATCATCATCATCACCATCATCATCAGTCTATATTAGTCCACCGCTGGACATAGGCCTCCCTTAATGAGCGCCATAGCGCCCTGTCTTCAGCTTGACGCATCCAGCATCTGCCTGCAGTCTTTCGCAGATCGTCATCCCACTTCGTCGCTTCTTTACTCTAGCCTAATACCGAAGCGATCGAAATCAAAAATACCACTTCATTTTATTTTATAATTTGACCTCCTCTAAGTGTACAATTGTTATATTTATGGAAATAGCGAGTTTTTGAATTTGACACCAATGACTGCTAATGCTAATTAATATATTAGGTCATTCGCGTATCATATCATGATCTACAAATATTTTTACCGGGCGGGAATCGACCCTGCAACCTCCGATCGACCCGCGCCGACGACGCTACCAAGGAATTAAATCTGACGTCTTTTTGGAAATTTCCTTTATCTCAGTGATAAGATAAGTTATCGGAATCTTATCGGAAACTTGTTGCTATCTTCACAATGAGTTGCTACTTTATTTAACGGTTGGGGTCAAAGTTTTATAATAATTTACGTAAGACATAGACAAACTTCTTCCAATAGTAAACAAAAAATTTAAGTGACTTAGAGTCAATTGCACCTTATTTCTTATTTGATAGTTAATAATTACTATCAAATAAGAAATAAGGTGCAATTATCAAGCTGTTTATATAGTAAAAAATTTGACTAGTCTAAGTGCTTATTTTGTCTAAGTCTAAAGAAACAAACGATTTGACTCTGACTCTAACCAATTATTTGCTGGCGACACGGTAAAAATAAAAAACAAACGTAAATGTGTTTGAAGCTTCTAGTTAAGGGTTAAGATCTGCTACCAGACAGTTTTTTTTTAATCGCCGTGCACAATGAAGGTATACAATAAAGGTGACCTACGCACACCCATCCGCGACGCATCCGCCGAAATTCGTATACCTATGGTTTATCCATTTTGAATGAAGCATGTTTGTGCGATCCCACTAGAAGGGCCTATGTATGAGCGGTGCACACCGGCTATTGCTGGATTGGAGGAGTCGAAGGTGGAGATGACGTAGAATTGAAAGATGGTTCTGTGAGAAGAGCTTCTATATTTCCTTTCTGCAGTACTGGATTGCTATTACTATTTACATTTCACTGTTCACCAACCCAAAAACTGAATGAATAAACCGCCGAAACGCTCGGCTTTTACTCGTATATGTAAGTAGGTCCTTTCTAGATAATTCTACGCTTTTCCAGAAGCTATACCTATCTCTTTCTTTCCTATCGATTTGTTCTAGAACGTTTGACCTATATGAAAGGCTAGGTTCTAGAACATTCCATAAGGTTCTAAATCCTTCCATGGATTTCCAGAATGTTCTACGGCCTTCCATAACGTTCTACAGGCGTCCAGAATTTTCCAGAAAGTTCCCGAATGGTCTCGACTACTCTAGAATATTCCATAACCTTCCAAAGCTTTCTACGCGTTTCTTCACGTCTCTCGAAAGCTCATCTAGAATGTTCGACTGACAATGCGTAGAAATAAAATCTTAAATCTAGCTTATCTGAATTAATCTACACCTAAGTTTATCGGTCGCCGACAGTATTAAAAAGTAAAACTGCTTAACTTTATACTATGTAGACGTTGTCCTGCACAATGTTAGTAAACAAAGTAGGTACGACACAAATAACAAAATCTCATTTGCATGGCGTCGAGTTTCAGATATAATTGTCAGCAATTTTTATTGAATTTTAGGTTAAGTATGGGCGGCTAGTTTACGTTTATGCTCCATTCAAAATGGATACGATATAGAGGGGACTTTAGTAAAATTCGGCGCGGATATAGGTGCTCGGGTTTGCATACTATTTCATACAAAGATTTGAAAATGCAATGACTTCAGCGCGTGCGACGCGAACATATGCACGTTCAGCTTATATGTAATACGTTTGGAAAGAAAAAAAGAAGAAAGGAATGAATTAAGAAATATATTTATTCGCGCCCCGCGGCTTAGTGATTTTTTTCCGACGGAAACTGATTTATGGGATAAAAAGTAACCTATGTTTGATTCTGGGATTAGAATTACCTGTGTGCAATTCTATTT
Source organism: Eupithecia tripunctaria (assembly GCA_955876795.1). NCBI lineage: Eukaryota > Metazoa > Arthropoda > Insecta > Lepidoptera > Geometridae > Eupithecia > Eupithecia tripunctaria. Next base: position 6,950,868 of record OY041627.1, read on the forward strand.
TATTCAATTTCAGCCAGATCCGTTCAGTAGTTTTGGCGTGAAGAGCTAACAAACATCCATACATCCATACAAACTTTCGCATTTATATTATTAGTGTGATTATAATCTATGAGTAAAAGCACATATTAGGGATGCTGGCTCTAATCTACGACTGCGACCTTCTTTAGGCATCAGACCTCAAACCCCCTTCGGTTCAAGAGACATAATAAACTAAATGAGGAAATTCAAAGATTTACAAACGTTAGTAAATTGAATCATAAATTTCTATAGAACGTCTGGGAAAAGTTGCGATAGTGTTGCTAGTACGTGATTCACGTGGACTTAGGACTGTTGCAACGGTTTGTTTACGTGTTGCGTGTGAGGCATCATTATCTTTTGTGACTGAGTCAATTGACCCTTTGTTGGGTACTTTAGTAGTAGATACAGTATTTTAACCTACTTCAAAAAAGGAGGAAGTTGTCAACTCGACTTGTATTTTGTTGTCTGTTGACCTCTTCTGACTGGTTGATCCGATTTTAAAGATTCTTTGTTTATTTGAAAGCTGATACGTGTGTTCCCATTTCGATTTGGTCCAGTTCTGACAATGGCGTCCATGAGAAAACCATTTAATTGAAGTCGGTTAATAGTTTTTAAAAACAAACTCAATTATTCAAAATGAGCTAGCCTGCAGTTTTGGCCGGGAACACCTCCCACTCGGCCAAAAGTGATCAATAAAGCCAATGACCAGTTTAATCCAAAATAGAACAACTGTAAATACGATGCGATGACTAAAGTTGTGTTTACACAACAATAAAGTTAAATTTCAACAGCTGACGAATCGGTACAATGTACATTATCATCGTGACGATTGCAGACACTCGGTATGGATTAGACCAATTCTAAGAAACTCATTTGCATCAATCGACTAAGGCCTGCTGCTGTCCTAAACACCGGCCAAACTTAATACAGAATGTTTGTTAACATTACTCGCAAGTAAACTTTAAATAAAAATTACTTTCTTGTAAAGGCGCATACCCGAGCCAATATGACAGCGTAATATTACGTTTAAAACAGGAAATTTTAAAAATCCCTCGTACTGTTTGTGGTATCTATTGTAAGCTATTTTTTAATACCTCTGTAAAAGTTTTATCTTATATAGATGGCAGAGATGCGAAAATAGAGTTTGGTGGCCAAAAAGGACAACTTCGTATCACTCTGCCTATGCTTTACAAAATAAAACTATTACAGAGGCATTCATAAATAACTTTAATGGATACCACAAACTGTACGATGGATTTTTTAAATTTCCTGCGTTAAACGTAATCATAAGGCAAAATTGGTGGCGGCGTCACTTTCACTAGTGTATTAAGTAGATTTTTTGACATTCTGTGTTGTTTACAAACATTGGCTCTTGAGAATGGCTTGATAATAGATGCAAAGATTCGTTTCGCCTTTCTTCAAGCTAAGTAGTTTCGCTCGCCTACGATCAAAGTTCAATAAACCTTGTTACAGAAACCAACTGTACCAAGAGAAGGTACCAAGGTTAAGAGATATCTGTATGAGAACTTACTAGATCTATAATTGAGTTTATTATAAAAAAACTATAAACCGACTTCAGTGATGTGGTTTTTTCATGGATGCTATTCTCAAAATAAGACCAAATACCTATTAAGGCGCATACCCGAGCCAATCAGACAGCAATTCCTATTTTATCATATTTTTACGTTTATCATAGGAATTTTTAAAAATCCTACGTTCGGTTTGTGGTATCTATTATAAGCTATTTTTTAATACCTCTTTTATAATTTTATCTAGTATAGTTTATGAGGAGATGCAAAATTAGAGTTTGGTGGCCAAAAAGCGCAACTTTGTATCTCTTTCTAAGCTTTACAAAATGAAACTATTACAGAGGCATTAATAAATAGCTTATAATAGATACCACAAACTGAACGTAGGATTTGTAAAAATTCCTGCGTTCAACGTAATAATAAGATATAATAGTTGGGACGCCACTTTCGCTGGTGTATGGGCCTTAATGGAACCACACGGGAAGCACCAACTTTCGAATAAAACAAACAATCAAAATCGGCCAGTCAAAAGTTGAATGAGGAAACAATAATAAAAAATAAAAACAACAAGCTTGCGACGCGTTTTGTTCCAGCTCGAAAACTAACACAGAAAAATGATTAATGATTAAATTATTTATTTATTTTATTCGAATTATATGACGTGTCCTAGAGTACTGTAAAGTATAACTAACTAAAGGAAATAAACCCTTTGATTTTTTACTTATTGAAAGTTCATGTAAGTACAGTAGTGGTAATTTAATTATGTATGCAAGAGCAGAGACCTTTTTGCTGCTTATAAAACACATAACACAGTACAGTCTGTCTTTTTTATAAATATTTTGTGTAATTATTTTTTCAGTAATATAAGTTAAGTACAGTGTTGTTAATGTCTGATTTGTACTGTGTAAGTAGCTAATAAATCATTGTCTAAGTATGTAATGTTGTCTATGTAATTTTAATGCCTCGTATTCGAAGATAATTAAAACCGCGATGTACAAAGTACATTGTAGTATTTTATTGTCTCTAAAAATAGTACAAAACAAAGTCGTTTTCCGCATATGTCTGTCTTGTCTATAGGTTTGCTAATTTTTGCAAAGATACGAAACTGATTTAAATACAGTTTCCACTATGTGTAATATTAAGTTGCGATTTTTTGAGTTTTCTATAAAATACCTACTGTTAAAAAAAAAAAATTTGGATAGTACTATAGTCGGAGTTGCGTTTGAGTACCTATTCAGGGGAAAATAAAACTTACTTTGGACCACGTCCTCAGTTTTCAAAGACAATCTGTCTGTGAGACGTGCTCAAATCTAAGTAACGGTTTTGTATTCAGAGGTTAATGTACGTACCTACTAATAATTCTATCAATAAACAATAAAAAATATCGTAGAAACGAGAAGATGTCATTGTTGAAACATGTATTAAATTTATATTTTGATGATATAATGTAAATCTAGATTTATAATGTTGTGACACTAGCTGCGCCCACGGCTTCGCCTATCCCACGGGAACGGCTGTATGGCTGTAAAAGCCTTTGTGTTATTCCAGGCCTAGAACAACCTGAATGCAAAATTTCAGCCCGATCCGTTCAGTAGTTTTTGAGTAAAAGAGCAACAAACATACATACAGACATGTTTACAAACTTTCGCGTATAATATTAGTAGGATTGAAAAGACAAAGAAAATGTAAAATCAATTCAACCAGCATTATTTATATATATTTATTAAGTAAATATCTAAGTATCTATGTAGTGTATTGTATTATGTATAATAGTTATCTGGTACCCAAAACACAAGCTCTGTTTAGCTGGGGCTAGATGATGCTGTGTGGATTGTATAGCATTATTATTATTTACTTAAGTGAATTGGTTGCTAAGCTAGGACAGGTTTCTCGATATGCCAACGAATATTTTATTACATGTACTTTATATTAAGAGAACCTATATGACCTTTAATATCGGAACCAGTTTAGTATGTCAGGCACATAAACTACTAGATAGAGAATAATAAAAATCCGGAATTTTGCCGTACTCGGAAAGTTATAGATTTTTGCCCCACCCTGGCAGTTATTATCATTCGAACGCGTTGTTCCTATGGAAACATTAAAACGGGATTTCCATCCCACAGGAACTGATTTATGGGATAAAAAGTAGACTATGTTTGATTTCAGGATTAGAATTACCTGTATGCAACATTTCAGCCAGATCCGTCCAGTAGTTTTGGCGTGAAGAGGTAACAAACATCCATCCATCCAAACTTTCGCATTTATAATATTAGTGTGATTACCATGCCTCCAATCCATTACCTACTATGAAATTTTCATGAACCGAACACTGGCATCAGATGGCAAACCAGACTCCTGACATGTTGCCAATAACAAAGAAATCAAGTTAAACAAACTAGTATGGAAATTTGCCGTCCTCGGAAGGCTACAAAATTTTGCCCTATCTCGATAGTTATTATCATCATCATCCCTGTATGCAACAGCACTTTTTTTGCCCAGCCTAATTGCTTCTGCTGTGTGATAATATGTATATGTAAATTAGATTTTTGGTTACAATAATTTTAAATTAGATTTTTGGTTACAATAATTTTGAGACGTTATTAAGTGCTGCTCAATATAGTTAAGTCAATTAGTCAACAACCTATAGCACACTCAAATGTATAGTCAATTACTATTTAAGTACACTGTAGCTAACCATATGGCTGTTTTTCTTTTACAAGCACGACTGCTTCTAGAAGCAGTACCTACCAAGCCAAGGTTCGTGCTAAGTTATTCTGTGCCTTAATTACTGTGCAATAAACTCGAGAATTCGACATTGGCATTGTGCAATGGGCATCGAGCATGTAGAATGTTAGTAAACAAACCGCCTATACTTTACCTAATATTCACTTTGCTGGAGAGTTATTTTATACGAAACTTACATTAGGTAGGTACTTGTCACTTTCAATAAATTAATAATTACACCTGAAACTCAACAATAAGCAAGTGAGTTTTTGTTATTTGTGACGTGGTTTGTTTACTAACATTCTACATACTTGATGGAAATGTTATAGGTATAAAAAGGGTATAAAGCAGTCTTTGTTTCTGTGACAGAAAGAGTATGATGTATTATCTGTCAAATAAAGTAGGTACCTACGCAGTTTATCATTACAAGCATAAAATATTTGTTGTCTTTGTCTAATAAGTGGTGTTATTGTAATTGCTAGTTTTAGATAAATTACCTACTTGAAGTCTGGGCAAAAAGGAGTTAGAATGTCCCACCCGTCACAATGGAGTCAATTCAAATTCAAATATGCCTAATTCAATAAATGTACACTTAGAAAAGGTCAAATCATATTAAAAAATACACTGACACGGAAATAAAGTGGTATTTTTGATTTCGATCGCTTCGGTATGTAGACTAAAGTAAAGAAACGACGAAGACACCTTTAGCCTGTTAGTTGTTATTTTTCGAATTGGAGCAAAATCCGACCCAAGCATTTTTATCCTCTACATAATATATTTTATAGTAAGCCTTTTTGCATAGTAAAGTTTTGACAGTTTGTTTGAATTTATTTGAAAATTTTGTGACCCTAATACGAGTATTATAAATAAATCAAACCTGAAAGCTCCAGGAATTCATTGTTCTCACAACTTTTCAGCCATCAGCATTGTCTGTCTGACCATCGCGACTAACGACTTTGTTCATATTATACATACCAAGAGTGTATTAAGATTTACAGATCTACTTGTACCTTATATTGTTTAAAATAATGTTCCTTTGTATTAAGAATTATAATTAAACAATGAGGTTTGCATCACGTTTTGAAGCTATTTCTTTAGAACTGACTTTAAACAAGTAAAAAATCTATTTTATTTTTAAGTTAAACAGATATTTATATATTATTGTCATCAGAACTAAAGGTGCGTACCAAATTTCAGATCAATCTGTCAACAGGAAAAGGATCAAATTAGAATTACTAGATTTGATTGAAACAAATAAATAAACTGGGCAAGCTACATAAAAAAATGGAAAAGAAGGGTTCTCAATTCACCAGTATTATTTTATTTTATGTGTGTTTTTCACTGAACAAGATCTCGTCAATTGTAATCCCATTTTGATAATTCTTCCACTTTTGGCAATCATAATTATTTATTTGCCAGAATGTATGTACAAAAGTTCATAAATAAATACACAAGTCCAAATCATAATAAGGTAGGTACAAAACAAAAAAAGTGAGCTAAAAAAGTCAATCAATTATTTAAATTCAAGAAGTCTTTTACACTATAAAAGCAGTTTTCTAGTAGCCAGTGTTTCAATTTAGTTTTAAACAGGTTTAGATCTTTATAACTATTAATTTATTGTAGATAGTAATGGCATGATAGCAGGAGTTACGCTTATCAAGGTCTAGCCGAGAAGGAGGAAAGAATAATCGATTCTTATGCCTTGTATGTCTAGTCAAGACTTCCGCGTGTGATTTGAAATACTGAGGGTACTGCTTAACTAAGACACACACAATAGGCAAGTGATCTCAGGATGAATTATTCCCGTTACGTAGCGAGACGTTACGTCGCGAATTTATTTGTCGGCCTCAAGCTCAAGAGTACAGTCAGCGCGCTAAACAAAGGAACGGTTTTAGTGAGGCCGTATTTTATCTGTCTCCCATTGTTGAAATAAAAAATAGACTAAGTGCGTGGATTTAAAGAAAAGACTCGATGGGATGGACGATCGCTTGTCGTTCTGTAGAAATATAGAGTGTACTCTAGGGTCAGACATATGGTGAGGCATTACTATGTGTATGTAAGTAGAACAATAAAGGTGTAAATATTAAACAATTTTAAGTCTGTTTAAACAATTATTTTGTAAAAACATCATGAAACAAAAAATTCTATAATTTAAAATAAATAACAATAAAAATTGACTTACCTGCTTAGGAGGTTGGTCTTTCTTCAGCTTCTTCCGGTCTGCATCAATCAGCAGACCCTTAGCTTCCATCGGCTCCACCTTCGCACAATCCACCTCATCATTACTCTCATACAACGTATCATCTGTCAAATTACTGACAGTCCTTGAGAGTGAGTGTGACAGCTTGCATGTCATTGTACTGCAGCCGGAGTCACTGACATCGGAGTCACTGTCAGAGTCACCGAAGACATCATTGGATGTGTAGCAGTCATCTTCGAATACAATGAAGGAGTCTTCAGACTCGCAGTCTGAAGCTCTGTGGTGCTTCGGACTGTCATTGAAGACTATTTGGAAGGAGTCCTCGCTTTCTGTTGCTGATGTCGAACGGAACCGACCTTTAAGCTCGTCAAAGTATTCTCCTAAGCTTGTATCACTCGAGGTGATGGTAGAAGGTGTTGACGGAGAGTTCTCAACAGAACTTGCAGTGTCTATTTCATTTGCAAAGGCCACATCATCTTGGATGCTCCGTTTCATTTTCATCTTTCGTCGCTTATCAAGCATTCTATGTGGATTTTTAAAGTGTTTATCAACAGGCTTGCAAATGGGAATGGTTTTAGCTGGTTTTGGTTGCTCTGTGATGGTTATCGACGGTGGTGGTAGCTCTGTAATTGATGTCTTAGACTCTGAGGAGAGTTCTGGTGTAGGTTTTATGTGCTTCTTACGTTTTTCTTGAAGCAAAGCTTTGAGTTTCAATAATTTGTCCTCGCAGGATGATATTATTTCATGTTTATCATCAGAGTTCTCAGTGGTTTGGGTTTCTGGTTTTACTTCATCTATCTTTGTGTTTTCAGTTTCTAGTTTGATTTCATCCATCTCGGAATTATTGTTTTGGTTTTCTGGTTTTACTTCTTCAATCTTCATGGTATGATTTTCGGGTTTCAGTTCTTGACTTTCAGACTTAGCAATATTATTCAGTACATCCGGGTCAATATTTGAAATATTTAAAGCATCTTTTACCTCTGTAACAGTCTCTGTTGTTTCAATAATTGGAGCAACCTCCAGTTTCGTCTTCGGTGAGACTGTTTCACACAACGTCTCAGACTCGAGCTGTGGTGGACACTGATACTCAATGTACGGTTCATTGGAGATTGGGACAAAGTGTTCTGGTGCAAAGGCATCTTCAAAATTCTCTTCGACCGAGCCGGGCTCGACAAACACTTTCTTCGGGCGTTTCCTTAGCCAGACCGTTGCTGGTTTGTTCTCTTTAGGTGAGAGTAGGCACTTCACTTGGTTAAGCTTATCCTCGCATGAGGATATGGTTGTCTTACATTTATTCATGTCTGGGAAGACATTCGGGACAGACGCGTCGTAGCTCGCTTTGTCGGCTGCCAATCCATTTTTATCTTGTACGTCGGAGCTGGCTCGCTGCCAGAGCGGCGACCCCTGGCGGCTTTCAGCGTCAAAACAATCGTAGTAATCCACTGGCGATTTAGTACGAAACATAGCGCCAGATAGCATGCTGAATACGCCAGAAAAAAAGTTTGTTATACCTGCCAAGGTCGACTCGGGTCTGACCTCGTCGTGTCGTTGTTGTGGCGGCATGATAGGCACTTCTAAGCTCTGTTTCTTTAACTTTTCTGGTATTTCTGACGTGATGAGAGTATCAGCTAGGTTCTTTTGAAGAGGATCCGGTATAAGATGAAGGTTGTTCAGGAATATTTCGTTTTCGTAATCCAACTTCATATCGCTCTTCTGCAGCGCTTCTGTGCAATAGTTCGCGTATGGGTTGTGCATGTGGATCGGGTTGAAATGAGTCCTGTTGCACTGGTCGCGCCCGTTCTTGATGGAAAACATTGTTATTCTACACTAAAATCAGTCACAAAACACTTCACGCAAACATTGTTTCACAGTTAAAGTCTTTAGGCAAGTCCGGCGGTGGTGTATGGAAATAATTAGGGATTCTAGACTTAGGGCTCTTCAAGGAAATTCTAGGTCTATTCAAATCCAAAACACAAGGGATCAGAGGAATGGATGTGTTGCACTTTTGGATGTGATGAATAGTGGCTTTTTCTATTTCAGCGTAAGGGGAAACACTTGAAACACTAGAAATTTGATCGATTTCAAAACAAAGAACTTTGTTGGGCTCCATGATTGCGAAAATAGCAGAAATACACGTCTTTACAGTTCAGCCATTTTGTAAAATATTGAATGATTTTATGCGAGGTGAATGAACGAAACGAAGAAAAGAATGAGGCGAATGAGGTGATTCAAGTATTGACAGCTCTAGTGTTGTACTAAAGTGATAGTCATTCAATCGAGTCAATGAGGTCTCTACAATACAACAAAACATGATCTTCGGGCGGGCGGCGGCGGCGGCGTCTCAATGTGATGCGTTTGGTTATAGAAATATATAAATAAAATTGGTGCTGAATATCCGGATAATCTCTGATTAGTTTTTACTTAAAATAGGAACCAATGTCGTATAAAACACATGAATAATACTGGACACAGCAACACCTAGCCCCAAGCTAAGTTGGGTTACCTACCCGATAAACCTTTTACAATACATTTGCATATTTGTACAAAATTGCAATAAAAAAAATGTGTTTTTTTACTTTTGTTCTATATACACCTTTTATTAATTGATTGTAGTTTTCTCATTCAGTAAAGTCTCTATCCATACCTACGATAAGCTAAAATCTGATTCATTTTTATATTATTTATTTATTTGAATCAATAACAGATAATCAATCCAATATACCTACTTATTAAGTAGGTACCAAGGTGTTTTAACTTGTATTTAGTACAATATTGTGGGTACGCGACTTGTGTACGAGATAAAAACCGGAAAACCCCAATGACCTTGGTTATTCTACCCTACAGTGTTTTCTTCTTTTTCTGATGCAATAGTCGGTTCTTGACCTCAAAATACTTCTAGATTCTACTGGAATAACACTGATGGGTCTGATTGGTTCAAAATTACACAGACAAATAATACTATTGGCCACTCAGTAGACGTCAAAAGATGGCAAAAGAAAACCCATTTTCCAAATCATTCACTCCAAAGTTCATTTCATTCGGACTGATCATTTCATTCATCTGTGGTGTAAACGGAAGGGGCTCACTCACCGAATATCTATCCAATTAATTAAATCCTATCCGAAATATCCTGCCTTGACTTCGTAGACGAATACCCATTTGACTTCTTTTATAATTTGCAATTGACAGGTTACCTTATTTACCTACCTACTACATTGTACACATTATCCACCTATCCTTTTTATTAAAAAAGTAAATAAAAAATACGGAAAATATTTATTTGATAAAACTTAACCATTTATTTTATTTACCCAACACAAAAATAGAAATAGCATAATCATATTTTAGTTCATCATTATTATCAATAACTTGCAAGAATTATTTATTTCAATACTATAGATTAAGACAATAATAATTATTTTCAATAATAATTGTAGGCCCACATGGAAAAAGATAGGTAATCGAAGATTCCTTTTCGGGCCAAACCAACTCATAAGTCGCTTGTATAGGATTTGCATTTGCACGAAAACGAATCGGAAATGTCTGTTTCGTTCATAAGAGTACGAGCCTAGATTATGTACTTAACTTATATGTTTTATTTTTGTGTTTCTATGATATTTATTGCGCAGCCTACCTTGATAATTTAATAAAAATACATTTATTTATTCAAATGATGGTCTTATAAAACAAAATAAAGAGTACCTACTTCTATCTAGACTAGACCGATTCGATCTAGACCTGTTTCACTTCTTAATTTCAACACCTCGTTCGAACTAAGTTGAAGGCTTGTAATGGAGACGCGAGGGTTCTCTACCTCGGTCAGTTATTGGTATCTATTTTGGCTTAAACTATTTTTATGAAGTCTTAATTTATAATCCTGAATTCACCGATACATCCATTACTGTATCGACAATAGCATCAGCTTTCACTGTAACCATCGACGCTGCAATCGAAGGAAGTTTGACCAGCGCGTTGTCCAAATACTCGAATGCTGAGACGAAGATATCAAAATGCGAGTAAATGTACCAGCCGACGAAGCAGAGGAACATCAACTTGACTATTCTGTCTACGATGTAACGTCTGAAAACATAAAATAGTTTAGTATTTTTATTAGATGAAAAAAATATTAGGTACCTACAAATTTTATAGTACGTATCATCTTTCCCAACCTGACAGGCAATAGATCTTAATTTAGGACTTAAGTTATGGACTTAATTAAGCGTAAATAGCTTTAGGTATTGTAGTTATTAAGAATTTAGTTGAATAACTACTAATTTTCCATTTATAGCACATAAAAACACCCCAATCGTTATCTGCAGATCGAACAAATATTTTGTCCCGAGGGGGAATCGAACCCACAACCTCCTGCAATGCAGGCTGACCGTCACCGCGCCTCATCGGTCTGCAGTCGAAATTATGACCTAGTTAATTAGGTAGGTACTTACATAAAATGCAATTTTCTAGCTCGTGGCAAATTCGCAGGGTCTTCTTTGCAGCAAAATTCTCGTGTCCCCTTTACGTAGTCCCTCAAGTAATCTTCTGGGTTCAGTTGAGAGTAATCAGTGAAAAATACATCGTTTTCACTTTTAGTTAGTCGATTGCGTAGGTTTACGAAATTTTTATTAGTAAAGTGCCATTCTTTGACTGTGTAATGTTGAAGTACGCTGAGTCCATGGCTTATTCGTTTCTGAACGTTCACCAAGCTGTAAATAAAAAAAATCATCATTATGAATTCTAAGGCCCGTACTATGAAAACTTACTCAGTCATAGATGTATACTTGAGTGACGTTTATGCCTTAGAAAAGCGACACTCAAGCAGATATTGATGACTTAGCAAGTTTTCATAATACGGGCCTAAATGTGTTTGCAATTTAAAAATTAGCTTGTGTGCTCTACCCTTAGCTGCATGCAGCCAACATCTCCACATGATCATTCATTCCATTCATTCACTATACTTAATTCTACCAACAAAACAAACTTATTTGAAAAAAAAAAACTCTCCAATCTATTTAAAAACTCTGCCTCATTATTTTGTAAAATACTAGATTTGATTAGAAATACGCATTTTATGAATGTTTATTGAGAGTAACAAAGTAACTTACAAAGTTTTCTTTCCAAGTAAAAATAGGAGGAAATCCACGAAGTAAGCAGGTATTACGTGAAAAAGAAACAGGCAGATTTGATGAGTGATCCAGTAGGACTTTATGTCGCCACCCGGGTACCAAAGGGCGACAGTGTAGGGATATTCATTCACCCATTTCTCCCCTGCAAAATAAATAAAGTACAGATTCTCAAATCAGTTAAACCTGAGACGTAAAATCCGAAGCAGCGCCATCTTTTGTTTTAAAAGAACTAGTAGTTCCGCTACTCGCCGTTAGAAAACGCTTTGTAAGGTCAAGGTCGTGACCTCATTTGAACTCGATTAGCCTTCTGCCACTCAGTCAGAGATGGCGCTGACTATTCGTATTTACCATACGTTTTTCCTGACTTCGTTTTCACGTGTATTACGAATTAGTAATTACTAGCCAGTCTTACCTAATTCAATGATTTCACGCCATGTAATGTTTATTACGCCGGACAGCGTGAGGTTGTAGACTTGAGTAACTTTCGGTCTGAAAAAAATAATGTTTAGAATTAACTTCCTAATTTGTTAAGATATTGCAAACTACGGAATGGGTTGGATCGAGACTTTGCATGCAGGAACTTTTAGACCTAGAATAGCATTACAAAAACGACTACTTGGGGCACAGATAATAATAACACTATACCTACTAGTAGTTGGGTGTAACCCGGATTTTATGTAGGTAGGTACCAAATGTCATACAAAAATGGAGCGTCTCTTCGTAGACGATACTTTTCGACTGCCAATAAAACATACGGTTTTATTTATTTAATAAAGGTTTACAACAATATACAGTTTTCTAGCCTATATCTTTCTGGGACGAGAAATTATACATTTTAGATTCTTCAGCTTCAACGAGAAGTGAATCAGAGTCAATTGCACCTTATTTCTTGTTTGATAGTAATAACTATTTATCAAGCTGTTTATATAGTAAAAATTTGACTTGTCTAAGTACTTATTTTGTAAGTCTAAAGAAATAAACGATTTGACTTTGACTTTGACTTTGACTTTCGAGAATCGAAAAAAAAAAAACCGCTTGTTCCTCAGTGCGCAGCAGTGCTTTGACTTGATGGTCCGATTTTCGTGATTATTTTTTATATGAAAGATGGTGCTTCCCGTGTAGTCATATTTTATTTTGGTCCAGTTCTGACAATAGAGTTATATAACTGATATAATTGAAGTCGGTTTATAGTTTTATTTCAACAAAATAAATTATTGTATAACTATGTTACCGTTGTTTTTATTCCACAATAAACGATTTATTTATTTCTTATTTGTGGCTGGATATTTACGATAGAGACCCTTGAAAAGTAACTAAGAAATTAGGACTCGATGACCCCTTCACTTTTACATGGAGGTACAATTCAAGAGACTTTAGATTCAGACGAGATGTACCTACCCATCCTTAAAAGTTTAGTGGACACCTGGTCCGCGGACGAGTTTTAGGTTCGGAAGACATACCCCATAGCAAATACTGAGCGTGACTTTAGTCCACAGCTTTAGTCAAACTCAGTTAGTGCCTTAACGAGCTAAATGATTATTCTGGCCTTAAGTTAGAGCTCTGGAGCCCAAAGCTATGTTGGAGGTAGGTACCGATTAGATGACTCATTTTTAAACAAATAAATCATACTAATATTATAAATGCGAAAGTTTGTATGGATCGATGGATGGATGGATGTTTGTTACCTCTTGTGTAGTCAGTGTTGGGCAAATACCGGACATGCTGAGGCAATGACCCATTTACCCTTTACCACCTTGTATTTAGTGTAAGTAGTCAGTAATAGCCTAGCCAGTAAAATTGTTTTAAGGCCCATACACCAGCGAAAGTGGCGCCCCCAACTATAATATCTTATTATTACGTTGAACGCAGGAATTTTTAAAAATCCTACGTTCAGTTTGTGGTATCTATTATAAGCTATTTATTAATGCCTCTATAATAGTTTCCTTTAGTAAAGTTTAGGAAGAGATACGAAGTTGCGCTTTTTGGTCACCAAACTCTATTTTTGCATCTCCTCCTAAACTATATGAGATAAAATTATAAAAGAGGTATTAAAAAATAGCTTATAATAGAAACCACAAACTGAACGTAGGATTTTTTAAAATTCCTATGATAAACGTAAAAATATGATGAAATAGGAATTGCTGTCAGATTGGGTATGCGCCTGTATTGTACCTACAAATTTAAGTGTTTTTGGGTAAATAAATTATCTCTCTCTCTCTCTCTCTCTCTGTTCACGCCAAAACTACTAAACGGATCTGGCTGAAATTTTGCATACAGGTAATTCTAATCCTAGAATCAAACATAGGCCATTTTTAATCCCATAAATCAGTTCCTAGATCAAAATCACCTTTAAACGTTTTCATAGGAACAAAGCGTGCGAAGCCGCGGGGCGCAGCTAGTATATAATAAAACATACTTATCGAGAGCAGTAGCATACGCGATAAGAATACATCCGTTTGCGCACACATCGACTGATATAGCGTCCGCTCTGTAAGACGGCTCGCAGTGCATTGTCCGGATGACACCTGAAATGATTACAAAAATACTTAGTGATCGAAGAGTAAATATATAAATAAATAAATAATGTTGGATAATCCACATAGCAGCATCTAGCCCCAAGCTAAGTAGAGCTTGTGTTATTGGTACTAGATAACTGATATACATAATACATTACATAGAAAATACTTTTATATAGGTACATAGAAAACGACCGGAACACCCTGAACGGAAAACATCTGCAGATATTTGGGTCGTTTTCTATGTATAATAAAAATATATGTATTGTTTTATGTGTATCATACTTATTACAGTCTTGTAGGGATATTTTAATTCATTCATTTGATTTCGAAGCGAACACATCAGCTTCGAGCTCGAATACTATTCCGACGGAACTTTGAATGCTATTTCGATTTGTCAAAAGTTTCCGACATCGAATCCGACGACATTTCCGACGAATTAAAATACCCCTGCTGGTGTGAGTTGACGAACGACTTCCGAGGAGGGAATCAAACCAGCAACTGCGTTGCAGGCGGACCTTTGCCCGCTGTGCCACTGAGGTTGACACGCCAATGATGGCAATGTCCCACGCATGACTCGGCTAAGTTTCCCATTGACTCATGCATGACTCACCTTTCCCACTGCCAATGATGAGTCCAGTTGGCCCGTTCAGGTTGTCTACCCATCCCGGAATGGGTTCCTTCCATGATGCAGTAACTGGAACAATATAAAATGATTTAAGTTAAAACAAAATGCTTGATGTATACGCTGTTGGCGTTCCTTTTTAATAAATCATCATCATCATCATCATCATCATCAGCCAATATTAGTCCACTGCTGGACATAGGCCTCTCCTAATGAGCGCCATAGCGCCCTGTCTTCAGCTTGACGCATCCAGCATCTGCCTGCAGTCTTTCGCAGATCGTCATCCCACCTGGCCGGAGGGCGTCCTACACTACGTCTGCCGAGTCGCGGTCTCCACTCAAGAACTCGTTTACCCCAGCAGTTATCGGTTCTTCGCGAGATATGGCCGGCCCACTGCCACTTCAGTTTGCTAATTCTTTGAGCTATGTCGATAACTTTGGTTGTATTATGTAATGTATTCGTTACGAATCCTATCCTTCAGAGAAACTCCGACCCTATCGCGAGTGTCCATGTCTCAGCTCCGTAGGTCATGACGGGTAGGACGCACTGATTGAAAACTTTCGTTCAAGCATTGCGGTATGGATGACGAGAAGACTCGACGTAGTTTTCCAAACGCTGCCCAGCCCAACTGGATCCTCCTCTTGGCCTCCTTCTCAAAATTGTTTTTACCCAACTGTAGAATTTGTCCAAGGTAAGTGTACTCGGAAACAATTTCGAGAGGGTTTTAATAAATAAATAAATTTTAAAGTGATTTTTATGAAATGAAATTAAAATATATTTATTCTATACAGATGTATGAAAATGTACAAGAGAAACAAAAACGACACTAATTGAAAAGGTATAAGATTTATGTATAAATTGCTTAAAAACTAACATGCCGATGCGAAATCTTTGATGGATGGATATGTGTTACCTCTTCACGCCAAAACCACCGAACGGATTGGCGAATTTTATGTAATTCTCATACTAAAATCAACCACAACTGGACTCAAAATATGTGCTAAACACAATATCATTTAAAGGATTTCGAGAGATTAACATCGTTTCTCAAAAGGCAAAATGGATTTAACCAAAAATAAAAAAAAAAGTTTTCTCTTCTCAAGAGGTAGGTATAGGTACCTGGAAAAACCCTTTCATTTTCTATAATTAAAAACAAAAAACAATTGCTCTAATTTTAACATACACTTGAAATAAATATCTCACCTACCTAAGTTGTTTATTTATGTGAAATAAAATTAACGAATTTTTTCTTTAGCTTATTCAATTTTTATTTTTACTTTCCTTGTATTCGTAATGAAAAGCCATAGTGTTTACCTCGGGTGATTGTAAGTTGCTTTCATCCCTTGGATAACAATGTACAATTGGCTTGTAGTGAGAAAAATTTGGTGCGACACAGCACTACACCTTTCTGTGGAGGTATGAAGGTAAAATTACGCATGCTGTAATAATTCTTTGTCTCGTACGTAGGCAATCGTCTAAAATTATATCAACAGTTTAAAATTCTATTCACGTATAGAATTGTTCGCGTAACTACGTTTGGAATAGCAATGAGGTATAAAGGTTTATATATTTTAACCGATCAAGGAGGATTTTTACAATTATAATGTATTCTATTTTTTTATTTGACACATAGAACACAAAGTACCGAATACAACATAATAAATTAAAATAAATTATGTTGGACTGGACCATTCACAGAGCATCATCTGGCCCCAAGCTAAGCAGAGCTACTTTTATGGGAACTAGATAACTGATACTATAGGTAGGTATACATAATCCCCGTATGCAGTTTGGGGATTATGGTCATAGTAGAAATATTCAAAAATGTATGGTTTTGACATTTGCCTTAGATATGTCACATGGGGTGTCGTGGTCGGATAACCTCCAAGTGAGCCTAACTCGCTACTTGTCCCTGGGGATTCGTCCCTGGGGAACGGTAGCAGTCGGGACGGTGCACCCCGGTTCCCACCGCTAATAATTTCACCCCTCGGGGGGATATTGTTAGCGGCGGCCGATAATCCGACGTCAACGGGAAGACAACCCGACAAATTGTCAAAACTAAGAATGGCAAGTCTTAACGAAAAATTTGGTCCCCAGGAGGGTTCCGGTTCTACCGGGGAATCCCTCCCCGAGCCTAGCTCGGGCCGCCCCTCGTACTCTGGGGGGGGCAAAGAACTGCCTTTTTATAAAAATAAAAAACAAAAACGACCAAACCAACAGGCCAGGGCAGCATCCTCGGAAGCGCCCAAGCTCAACTTTTTCACGGCTGCATCAGCGCCAAACCTACCGACAACGACTAGGGCTGCATCCTCAGCAACTCCGGGCCCACAAGCACCAACAACGGTTGCACCCTCGGAAGCCTCTAGACCCATACCATCCACGTCCAAGACCGCTTCCTTGGAGGCACCGACACCGACCGTCTCAACCGTCAGGGCGCCCCTCGGGGCTTCCCCGCGGGAAACGGCAATCGAAATGTCCGACCTCAAGGCCGCAATACCAGACCCAGGGCCCAACTGGAATCTTGTTCCCTCCAGCCGGAGGGACAAGAAGAAGGGCAAAAAGCCCCCCAATCCCCCAAGCACATCCCAAAAGGTGCGGGCGCAGACACGGCCGACGGCAATAGACGGTGGACGTAAGCAGCTCCACGGAGCTAAGTCCACGACCTATGTAGGAGGGATTCGTCCCGCCGAAGCGGTCCAGGCACCGGCGCAGCCGAACGCAGCGCCAGTGTCCGTCGTCGGAAGCCAAACGCCAACCCAGCGGCCTAAACCCAGAGGGAAACGCGCAGGGAGATTGGCAGCTCAGGCTCGCAAAAATAAACACCCACCAGCTCAGCCACAGAGTGTCAAGCGACCCAGGCCCGACGACAGTACCACGCCAACTGGCGACTGCAAACGTCAAAGGGCGGGAACGGGTCACACTAGCAACTCGGTGAGCTACGCAGCAGCCTTCAGGTCACATGACCTCTGCGTGGCTGTTACAGTCGAGCCTTACCAGGACCTAACGGAGGAGCAAGCTACGGAAGTGCGTGAGATTCTGGAGGTGCTTATCGTGGAGGAGCTCCTTGATCCCGATAACACTCCCCAAACCTCGAGAGTCCACTTCCGTGGCCGTGCGCATTATAGCGAGGGCGTCCTAAAATTCTGGTGCATGGACGACAACTCGCTAGCGTGGCTCCGGAAAAAGACTGAAACCCTTACATCGCCCATCGCCGGGACCAAGCTTGTCGTGATAAGACAAGCTGATCTCGAGCGAAGAATCCTGTGTGGTCCGTTCGTGCCTACACCGGCAAGGATGCCGATGGAGGCCGACCGGATCCGCAGGATTCTGGCAAACCACAACCCCGATTACAACATCAACTCGTGGAACCCAATCCGTACGGAGAAGCGGAATGACCAGGAGGGAGCTGGTACATACCTGCTACTCCTCGTTCCCGAGTCTGATGTAGTCAAAGCCCGACAAAACGAACGACGCGTGTTCTGGCTCCTTGGGAACATCTACCTTAAGATCCTCCAGAAAGATGAACCCAAGGGCGAGAACAACGACGTCGACCGCAACACCGACCCGACCGATCCTGGACCCAACCCCGGTCCAGAGCCTGGTCCCTCTTCGGGATACAAGGCTGACCTTGACCCGCAACCGGGCCCCAGTACGGGGCTCGTAGCGGGCCCTTCTCCAGCCCCACTACCACCCCAGGGGCTGGACCTGATGGATGTCCAGGATCCACCAACCCCACTATCCGAGGAGCGCTTTCTCGATACGGAGGGGAGCGATGTTAGCGTCAGCGACATCGACTCCTCCCCTATCAAGCGCTCCTAAACCCGCCAAACCAACTCCCGATCCACCACTCCCCGCCACACCCTACATCCAAGCCAACCTCCAGCATAGCCTCACGGCCACCGCGTCCATACGCAGAATGCTGGAGGAACATCCTGGCACTGTGGCCCTGATACAGGAACCGTGGATCAGGAAAGGCCAAATTTGTGGCCTTAAAACACCTGGAAGCAAGCTTCTCGCCAACACAACTGTAAGCAATCTTAGAACTTGTATCATGGTTCCACGATCCGCTAAAACACTTCTAATAACCGAACTCTGTTCCAGAGACCTAACAGCTGCTAGGATTTTCATTTCTCCCAACAACACCGGCCCCATACCACAG
Organism: Eupithecia tripunctaria; assembly: GCA_955876795.1. Lineage (NCBI taxonomy): Eukaryota > Metazoa > Arthropoda > Insecta > Lepidoptera > Geometridae > Eupithecia > Eupithecia tripunctaria. Next base: position 6,969,765 of record OY041627.1, read on the forward strand.
CTTGTCCTAGCATCGGCCTACCTTCCAAGCGACGAAGCAATACCAACACCAGAGCTGGTGTCTCTGTGACTCCAACGCACATCACACGCTGTGGAATAGCCCAAGGTGCAACGACCGAGGAGATGAATTGGTAAACTATCTTATCACTACTAACCTCCTATTACTAAACAAAGGCTCTGAACCCACTTTTGTAACATCCAGAGCCCAAACCATCATCGATTTAACACTGTCTACCTCACAAGTCTCTCACTCCGTCAAGGACTGGCATGTCTCAAACGAGGCCTCATGCTCGGACCACAGATGGATCAGGTTTGGCTTGGATCTGACAATATCGAAACCACAACCAAGGCGCATCCCACGTAAGACCGATAAAACCAAATTCTTCAAATTGGTAAAATCGGAACTAACCAGCAATTTCAACCCACCAGACCACTTAGCAGTAGGTGACATAGACTACTACATAAACCAACTAACACAAATTCTTACCAACAGCTATGAACAATCCTGCCCACTGGTCTCGCCCAAAATCGGGGCGAAAGGCCAATGGTGGGGCCCTGAACTGCAAAGGCTCCGACGCAAAGTAAGGAAATTGTTCAACAGAGCCATGAACACCAGACAAGACAAAGACTGGGAGGAATACTACAATGCGAAAAGAACCTACAAAAAGAAAATTCGCTTAAGAAAAACTGAATGTTGGGAAAGGTTCTGCACCAACATTGAAAACAACAATCAGGCAGCCCGCATAAAAACTTTATTAGCAAATGTGCCTGAAAGCACTATCGGGTGCCTCATAAAACCTGACAACACCTACACCAAATCTGACTCAGAAACCAACGAAGTACTACTCAACACACACTTCCCAGGGTGCCTAGTAACAGACACTGACTCTTGGGAGGAAGTATTAGAGCAAACGCCTACCAACCTAGACTGGACAGCAGCCCAAAGTATGATAAACCGCGAGAAGGTTCTATGGGCAATCAACAGCTTCCTTCCCTTCAAATCACCAGGACTGGATAGAATATTTCCAGGCATGCTCAGATGGTGCAGCAACATACTGGCCGAACACCTTGTCAGAATTTTCAGAGCGTGCATCGCCAACAAATACATACCGCACAAATGGAGGGAAGTGAAGGTTGTATTTATACCAAAACCAGGAAGAAGTGACTACACACAACCAAAATCCTTCAGACCCATAAGTCTGACATCATTTCTTCTAAAAACACTAGAAAGACTTTGTGACAGAGAAATAAGAGACAATACACTCTCTCACAATCCACTACATCCCCAACAACATGCCTACAGCAAAGGCAAATCAACCGAATCCGCCCTGCACAGCGTAGTCTCACGAATCGGAGGCGGACTAACGGCGAAACAGCCGACACTGGCGGCCTTTATAGACATCGAAGGAGCTTTTGACAAGACCAGATTCAACAGCATACACAGAGCACTCACCAGATATGGGGTCACGCCGACCCTGGCTGAGTGGATAAACAACATGCTCAAGAATAGAGCAATACAAGTCACCATCAATGAAACCACAAGAGGCGTAGTAGTCAGGGGCTGCCCCCAAGGCGGTGTCCTTTCGCCCCTACTCTGGAACATAGTTGTAGACGAACTAATCCGCAAGGTAAACGGCCGCGGACTGATTACAGTAGGATATGCGGATGACCTCGCTATCCTAGCGACTGGATGTTTCGAGAATACACTATGCGACCAGATCAAGCTAGCCTTCAAAATCATTGAAACATGGTGCAACGATCACGAACTCACAGTCAACCCAACAAAAACAGAACTAATAATGTTCACAAATAAGCGACATCTTGGGAACCTAGCACTACCAAAATTGTTCAACACAGAGATCAAACTGAAAACTGAAGTCAAGTACCTAGGGGTCATACTAGACAGTAAATTGCTATGGAATAAACACCTTGACTACAAACTACAGCGTGCCACCGCTACCTTCTACCAATGCAGCAGAATGCTAGGAAAGACATGGGGACTTTCTCCAAAAATATCCATGTGGCTCTACACTGCTATCATAAGACCAACCTTAACATATGGAGCGATAGTCTGGTGGACTAGAACGGAGCTAAACACCGTGATAACCAAACTACAACGCTTCCAAAGAATGGCATGCTCAGCGATTACAGGTTGCATGAGAACCACACCCGGTCCAGCCCTCAATATAATTCTAGACCTAGCACCATTAGACCTGTACATACAACAAGAGGCGACAATGTCGGCGCTAAGACTGCACACCATGGGGCTCTGGGGAGTCACAAGCAGCCCACATGCTCAGATACTAGACAGGGCTATATCATATGAGCCTCTCATAGCTGCTCCATGCGACAGAATGACCAGTAAACCAATATCAGATAAACACTATCAGATACAACTCTATGAGGATAAGAAAGACCAATCAGGCGCCCACGAAGTAAGAATCTATACAGACGGTTCTAAAACAGACACCGGTACGGGCGCCGGGGTTCACTCAATGGACCTCAACATAAACATATCGATAACGCTAGGAAAACACAGCTCCATATTCCAATGCGAATGCGCAGCAATAACCCACGCAGCTACAGCAATACACAAGAGAGACATAAATGGCCAACATGTACGCATTCTCTCTGACAGCGCTGCCACACTCAAAGCCCTGAAACCATTGAAACCATTGAAACCATTGAAACCATTTATTTATCTGTGATTGTGGTAATATACAATTGATCTTAAATTTAGTTTTAGGTCAGCACAATCTACTCTTTCGAGCGTACAAATCAGATGTGTTTAGAGTTGACACAGTTGATAGAGCATGCAGTAAAATTCTACTATATACACCAAATGAATAAAAATATCCGAATTACAATAAAATTTAAATCAAATTATATAATCATTTAGAATAATTAATAAATCATGTCACGAACATAATAAAATCATAATTAAATTCCAAATTATAATAAAAACAAAAAACATCAATAATTTCATAGTACATAATTCAATTTAAAATTTATTTTATATATAAATGTCATCATTTTGTTTGTTATAATTCATTAAAAAATTCATGCATGTCATAAAAACAATTCTCCAGAAGCCAACAAAAAAGTTTAGTCTTAAGTTTTTGGAAAGGCAAAGAAGTTATGTCATCTGGGATATTGTTGAAAATTTTAACCGACATATAATATATACTCTTACAACTAGACGATAACCTGAACATAGGGGTGTCCAATTTATTGCGGAAACGATCCCGGAGTCTGGCGCTTTTCATTTCAGGTTTCTTACTATAGAATTTCTCATGTTTTTTTACAAATAAACAAACTTCATAAATGTAGAGACAGCACAAAGGTAAAATGTTAAGGAACTTAAATAAAGACCTACATGAGACTGTCTGATCCCAAACATTACATAATGCCCTGATACATTTTTTTTGTGCTATGAAAACTGACTGAATTTCAGTTGAGTTGCCCCAAAGAATCAAGCCATAACGGAGATTTGAGCCAACATATCCGTGATACGCCATCTTACCAGCTTCTAGGGACGACTTATTTACGATTCTTCTAAGAGCATATATATATTTATTAAGCTTAGTACACAATCGTTTACAATGCTCTTTCCAGTTAACATGTTGATCGACAGTTATACCTAAAAACGGAAACGTGGAAACTTGCTCAACACTAGAATCTTTATAGGTTATGTTTAAGGGATGAGCAATATTTTGAGGACAGTAAAATTGCATATATTTGGTTTTTCCAATGTTAAGCACCAAATTGTTACCTTTCATCCATGAGGCAAGTTTATCTAAGGTAGAGTTAATATGGTCTTGATAGTTAAGTAAATTATCCCCTTTTACTATGGCTACACTATCGTCTGCGAATAGAATCATTGGATGCTCAATAGTGTCACACAAATCATTAATGTAGAGTATGAATAGTAGAGGTCCTAATATGCTTCCTTGAGGCACACCGTAGAAGTTATTCCTAAAAACTGATCTATGCTCTACTAAAGTTTTTGATTTTTCGTCTAAGGTAGAGATACAAGTGCATTGAACTCTGTTACTAAGATATGATTGGAGCCATTTATGACAGTTTCCACGGATACCATACGACTCTACTTTATTTAGCAACAACCTATGTGACACAAAATCAAAGGCCTTGGACATGTCCATGAATAAAGCACAAATGGGAACCTTTCCATCGATAGAGTCCGTTACAAGTTTCATTAAATTAAATGCTGCTAATGTGGTCGAACGATTACGCCTAAAACCATTTTGTTCTTCTTTTAAGATTTTGTTCTTTTCGACAAAGTTAATCAAACGGACAAACATAAGTTTTTCATAAACTTTTGACAAAATCGATATTAGGGCAATCGGCCGATAGTTACATAATTGAGATTTGTCACCTTTTTTATGCAAAGGTTTGATTACAGATATTTTTAGAATATATGGAAATATACCCTGCTCGAATGATAGGTTAATAACGTGAGCTAGCGGCTGAGCTATGTGTTCAGCGTTACGTTTAAGGACTGCTGTGGAAATATCATCAATTCCTACCGCAGTTGTGTTTTTGAGAATTTTAATAGTCTTTATAATCTCATCAGCATCTACAGGTTTTAAAAATATAGAGCTGCTTATTGACTGTGGTACACTGGGTGAGTTAATGTTGCCTCCACTGCACTCCTTTTCTACAATATCAATAAAATAATTATTAAACATATTACAAATCTTTGATGGGTCTTTTTCTAAGTTGCATCCATCATAGATTTCTTTGATTGTATTAGGTAGTTTTTTATTTCTGTTTCCTTTTATTACGTCCCATGTTGCTCTACATATGTTCTTAGACTCTGTGATGTATTTTTGATTTGATTTTGAGTTAGACATTTTAATACATTTCTTCAATAATCTAGAATAGTTTATATATTTAATTATCTTTTCCTTATTTCCTTATTTCCTGGAGAGCTGAACAGCTGTAACTCCAGGCTAGTACACGAATGTCACCTGGCACTAGAGAGAATATCCACTGCTAATCGGATCATTCTTCAATGGATCAGGGGACATAGCGGATCACTAGGAAACGACGCCGCCGACGAACTGGCACGGAGGGGATCGGAAACAACCATAGAAGGTCCCGCACCTTTCCTGCCCCTGCCATTCTCACTACTCCAGTCATGGATACGGCAAAAAACCAGAAAAATACACAACGAACGATGGTCACGCCTACTAGAGTGCAGACAAGCCAAAGCGGCGCTTCCATCAACCTCACCCAGGCTTACGAAACACCTACTCAACCTAAATAGAACAGACCTGCGTATCCTGGTAGGAACTTTAACAGGTCACTGCCCTCTTAACAAACATTTATTCACCATCGGAGCAACGGATAGCCCTCTCTGTAGAGGGTGCCTCAGCGACGACGAATCAGCTGCCCACGTAGTCCTGGAATGCGAGGGAGTAACAGCGCAACGAACAGAAATCCTCAACTTGCCGAGGTCACTCCGCGAGGCCTGTGAAGATCCCAGGAAGATTCTGCGCTTCTGGACGGAGTTAGGCTGGCTATGCTAGCGGAACGCATAATGGACCTAGTGAGAGTCCAAATGCGGAAATAGGAGTACTTCTACCAACCAACCAACCTAGATATGTCACGTGATCTGTTTCGAATTTTTCCCTAAGAATGTTTTAATTGTTTTCGATTTGCTTTATAGCGAATGCCGGTTGCTACGCCCTCTGCTAAGTTTAGGTTGAGGGATGTCCATTACCCTGAGACTCTATAAGAACTTACCAATAGAAGGTCTAGCAATGGCCACAGGGAACTTAGTTTCGTATTCTGCCACTAGATCCTCGGTGATTGCCTTCGTGTAGGAATACGTGTTGGGCTCAGATGCGATAACCCTGGAATAATCACAATAGTGTTAGAGTGCGAAAGTTTAATAATAATTTAAATATCTTTCACATTTATAATCTTGATTTAAACCACACTAATTAAAAAGCTACTTTTCCCGCGAGTGTCATAATTAAGAGGCGATTTTTTAAATTTCCTGTGTTAAACGTAATAATATGATAAAATAGGAGGCGCTGTCATATTGACTCGGGTATGCGCCGCGCCAACCCTTACGACATCCACAGGCCGAGTTGAAGGGATCGATTCTTACGTCGTCGCGACTACCACGGCATCTCTACGTACTTAAACAATTTATTTATTTGTAACGAATCACATGGTTAATATAAGTATTGGAATTCGATGATGCCCGCAGTAGTTTTTAGTAAAAACTGTGTCGCAGACACCATCGCTCTCCTCACAGACAGAATGTACATTACATAATATTTTAAACTATTAGATAGGTAACTTACAATAAATAATGAATAAATGTCTACTTAATGTTAATATCTATGTTTTTATATTTTTTTCAAAGGTTGTTAGGTACAAATTTAATAAAATATAATATAATACATATATTGTATATTAATTTAGTTAAGCGTGTACGCTGGTGAATTTAGGTGTGTGTGTGTGTGTGTGTGTGTTCTTGCGTGAGTGGTGCACACACTTAGGCTCAATATGCTTCAGCAGGTCATCGTCCATCCATTGCACCATGTCCATGATCTTCCGAGGATCGTGAACCGCCTTGTACACCTTCTCTTCGAGGACGTCCAGCTCGCAGCGGCAGTACGCAGTGGAAAGGTGCACGAAAGCCTGTAAGAATGTTTTTCGATAAACATACACTATTTATGTTATTTACCTTTATACGAGCAATAAACGAGTTCTTGAGTGGAGACCGCGACTCGGCAAACGTAGTGTAGGGCGCCCTCCGGCCAGGGGGGATGACGATCTGCGAAAGACTGCAGGCAGATGCTGGATGCGTCAAGCTGAAGACAGGGCGCTATGGCGCTCATTAGGGGAGGCCTATGTCCAGCAGTGGACTAATATAGGCTGATGATGATGATAGGGTTTCGGGGGCGATAAATCGATCTAGTTAGGATTCATTTTTAGAAAATGTCGTTTTATTCGTGTTTTCAATAAACTTCCATCAATTTCATCGTAATCAATTGACTCTTCCTGACATCTATTAGCAAATAGTTGTAATGTTTTATTTGTGTTTTCAATATTGAACTTTATCCCAATCATATTAGGAATTAAAGTGAAAGATATGACTCTTCCTGCTATCTATTGGCGAATAGTACCACTATAATTTCTAAGCACAATTTACCAAAAAAAACGAGCAAAGCTAGGTCACCCGGATATTAACTACATATTTAAGTTTCATCATGTAGTTAAATTTAGTAAAATAAATATAGTTTTTAGATTGTATATCTAACCTCCAAATTCTTCATGGTTTCTGCAAGAGTCAGCACTTTCAGAGTGCCTGTAGTGTTCATGTGAACAGCATCTTTCAGTTTCTGGTCGAATCTGAAAAAATAACTTCAATAAATTCCATAATAAAATTGAAAAACAGCGCTGAGCGGCAATCGTTCAGCACAAGCTGAGCCAACACCTATTTCGGCACAGGATTATGGGGTAAAACTACGACGCCCAGCATACTATGTTTAATTTAGTACCGACCTCCTTACTCTTTGTTTTAGGCCCGTATTATGAAAGCTTGCTCAGTCATCGATCTATGCTTGAGCAATGCTTTTCAATGGCATAAACTTCACTCAAGCATAGCTCTATGACTGAGCAAGCTTTTTTATTACGGGCCTAAGCAATGCTTTTCAATGGCATAAACGTCACTCAAGCGGGCCTTAGTTTTGTATGTTTTTCTTTTTCTTTGTACCTAAGTGTGTGTGTCGAAATAAACGATATTCTATTCTAATATCTCTAGCTGGGTAATTCTCGGAGGGCTCAAAAATACGTGTCCGACTCGAAAAAACACATAAAAAGTATCCGTAGCCCTATGATTCTTTTTCAGGTAGTAGATTAGCCAAAAGTAATAGGGGGGGCCTATTTTAGTTTTTTAATTTTCCTATTCTAAATAAGTAAAAATAAATAAAAACCTTGGAAATACTGATTTTCGTGGTGCGTCCGGACCTCATGTGCTAGTGTTCATAATTTTTTATCTCATTTCCTATAAATAATAGCACTATTTCACACAGGTTCTCAATAAACCAGATAGTTACTAGCTTAATTGACACTATTACTACGCAAAAATTAGCTTTAGTTAATAAGATACAACTAGATAACTTCGCGTCCGACGTTTAGCTCTGATAGCCAAGGCGCGCACTAATTCATTCATAAAAACTGTACTTTAGTAACTACGTGAATAGTTGTTAGACAGAGACAAACTGTCAGTCGCGATCCATAAGTGGTGAGAACAGCACGTGTCCATGTCTCCGCGTCGCTTCGAAATTACGGTAAGTAATCACTTTCCGTGGCTTGGTATACCGCAAGTTCTGATTACCATGTAGACTATCAATTCGTTCATACTAATCCTATTGTTTTAATTATTTTAATAATATATGCTTTTTGTGTTCCTAATTTCTACTGCAGACATGAATGTAACATAAACCAGCAAATTAAGAAATTATTTAGGATTTACAACTTTTTTCTGATTTTCGTGGTTTTGATTTCCATGTTTTTCGTGGACAAAAAGTACACGAAATGTCAGTGAAACCCACGAAAATCAAATTTGCAGGCTTATTAATATTTGTTAATGTATTGTATAACACGGCTTACACATTGTCGTGTTCACGGTATGACACCCTGACCGTGGCAGTGTGTAAACCTGTTGAAAGGTCGGGAAAATAAGTAAATAAACGCGATAAATACCCGTTAAATCAATATTCAGATTCAGATGTATTCTTGAGAGTATCACTCATACTATTTTCGCCACTCATTTGTTTTATATTATTATTCAAAATGCAGCCATTTAGTTGCGAAAATAATATGAGTGATATATTCACGAATACATCGAAATTGACCACCTGATACTGATTATAAACACTTTCATACATAGATAAATATTGTAATTGTGATTTTTGTTAATAATTTGAATGTTTGATCTCAATCAGAATAATATGAAAATAGTGATTACGGTTATAACATTTTTTAATAAGATAAGGAAAGACTCAATTGGTAACTACTTGGTTGTGTTGTGACTCTGCCATTTTACTCAGCAAGTCGATTCAGATGTATTCTTGAGTGTATCACTCATAATACTATTTTCGCCGCTCATTAGTAATTAAAATGCAGTTCACGAATACATCTTAATCGACCAGCTGATACTGATTATATAAACTTTCATACATAGATAATATTGTTATTGTGATTTTTGTTAATAATTTGTTTTATCTCAATCAAAATAACTTCAGCCAGGTTTGATCAAATTGCAATGCTCGAATTAGATACATATAGCTTATAACCAATGACTATGGGAGGGATTAGATAAGCCTATTTTACTAGTAATTTAGGTATAACTCCATCGTTAGTATCTAGAAACGTGACTGATTATTTATAAGATTGTTTGATCTCATGTGATCATCTGATTGAAAAAGCGTGATAATTGATGTTAGATTTTTTGTAATACTCTCTAAGTTTATATATTTAATAACAATATTTCATTTTGTTCCTTAGCTTTAAGAAAATTTATATATTTTTATCTGCTTACTACCTTTTTTATTATAAATCTACCCGAAATTCCTTCTTAGAATGATTGTAATAGGCTAGTTCAAACAAAACGTACATTTCAACACATTAAAGTTCAATAATTTTGCATATTTGATTTCGGTGGGATGAATGTTGATTTCCATGTACACCATAATTTTAAAATTGAATAACTTCGTAACCGTTAGGCCAATAAAGTTCCCTCCACTACCAATAAATTAGTAATCAAATCTACATATAGAATATTTCGTCATTATGTGTAATTTCAACAAAAAAAAATGTGCCACGAAAGTCAGACAAAAACTGAGTTTCCGAAGAATCACCCAGCTACACATAATTAATTTTGTTTTAAAAAACTCTAGGCCAACTTCAATTTTTATATTTTTTTCATGAATTTTCAGTGTCAGAACTGAACAAAATTACAATGGAACCACACAGGAAAAGCCAGCGTTCATATAAAAAGAGAATCATGAAAATCGGACCACTTAGTCAAAAGTTCTTAGGTAACGAACATAAAAAAACAGTCGAATTGAGAACCTCATCCTTTTTTTAAGTCCGTTAAAAAAAGGAACCCCGGTGCTCAACTGTACAGTTGAGCAATCTCAGTTGCGCAAACGGGAACTCGCGGTGATGTGATCTACCAATTCGCTTACCTCACGCAAGCTGCACTATGGAAGACAATATTAGTTTCTCTCCGAAGTTCAGCCAGGTCTTCATCAGAGATACCAAGTCCCTCCTCGATGACGTCACCAGATATGAACTTCAGCTTTTGGAAGACGTTCGGGTTCTTTTCCCGGACCAGGTCAAAAAGCTGGAAGACGAATACAATTTACTCATATTGATTCAGTGAAAAGAAAACTTTGACCTATATTTAACGTACTATCAATGCTTTCCATGTTCGATCCAATAATGTGCGAAAAATGCATGAATGAATGAACACGTTTATTGCACTAAAATTATAAATGCGAAAGTTTGTATGGATGTATGGATGGATGGATGTTTGTTACTTCACGCCAAAACTACTGGACGGATCTGGCTGAAATATTGCATACAGGTAATCTCATCCTGGAATCAAACACAGGCTACTTTTTATCCCATAAATCAGTTCCCGTGGGATGAAAATCACCTTTTAACGTTTCCATAAGAACAACGCGTGCGAAGCCGCGGGGCGCAGCTAGTATCCAAATAAAACAAATAAAATAAAACCGGCCAAGTGTGTGTCGGACTCGCGCATGAAGGGTTCCGTACCTTTATCTATAAAAATCAAAGAATACAAATCTTTCCTCGTAAAAAAACCAAATGTCAAAGCGGCGCGGTGCTTAACTTTGGTGATCGGTCCTCAAGGTGAAAAGGACGTTGCCCCCCTTAATTATTAAAATTATTTAACTTTTCTCATCTTATTTGTTGTTATAGCGGCAACAGAAATACATAGTATTTGTAACGTGTTTACGACCAGCTCATGCTGAGACAGAGACCGTTTTGTGACTCTAATCAACAGATGCTTTGCCTTTTATTTTAAGCCATATATGTTTTTTGTTGATTCTATTCTTCTATTAATATTCTATAATCTGAGAAAATTTCAACTGTCTAGCTATCACGGTTCATGAGATACAGCCTGTTGACAGACGGACAGGCGAACAGCGGAGGCTTAGTAATAGGGTCCCGTTTTACCCTTTGGTTATGGAACACTAAAAATAGTTAGACATTCACAACAGTGCTTCGTGCTTCTCATATAGCTATATAATTAAAAGGAACCTAGCGGCTACAGTTAGTACATCGGTATGGGAGGCGCCTCAACTTTTGTTTTTATTATAAGTTTTTATATATACGTTATTTTTAAATTCTGCCACTTTTAAATTATCTAACCAATTGTATGTGTGTACTTCCCGTGGGTGTCGTAAGAGGCGACAAAGGGATATCCACCGGGGGGTGGGCAGCAGCGCTCCCTGCCGAACCAATCTTTCACCAAACTGCGATCCCCGACCCGCATGCCCAGCGTGCGGATTATGGGCATTACCCCCAATGAGGTAAACGCCAATAAGGCGTTTATCACGGGGAGGCCTGCGTCCAGCAGTGGACCGATACAGGCTGTTGAGGTTTAGGTTGAGGTTGTATGTGTGTGTTTTATGTGACAAATGAATGATTTACTTACTTTACTTACTTACATTAAAATTATCGTAAACTTACCCGGTTATCACAAAGGTTCTTCAAACGATCTTCTCCACTGACTCCCTTCTTAGATCGCATCAGCAGGTAGATTGTCTTCAGACCAGAACAGCTCCTTAACAGCTTCTCTATTATGGCCTAGAAATAAAATAAATAAATAAATAATGCCGGACAATTCACACAGCACCATCTAGCCCCAAGCTAAGCAGAGCTTGTGTTATGGGTACTAGATAACTGATATACATAATACAATACACTACATCAATGATATTATATTATTAGATGGGGCACTAGCGCGTCGAAATTGAGGCGGCTAAATTATTACAATTGTTAGAATTTTGATTTAGTCGAACATAAGCATTCAGAAGCACAACTTTTCCTACAAATTCTAATAGATTAGCACTATAAACATATTTTCGTTTCAGTAAGTTTTTTATTATATTTGACGACCTCTATGGCGCGGTGGGCGAAGGCCCGCCTGCAACGCAGGAGGTTGCTGGGTTTGATTCCCGCCTCGGGACAAAAGTGTGTAAGATCTGCAGACATTTGTTCAGGGTGTTCTGGATGTTTTCTATGTATAATAAAAACATATATATCTAATAATAATAATAATCATTTATTGCTTGAAAAATGGTATTATAAAGGTCTCAAGCTTAAAATAAGTTCACATAATTCACCGGTAAATTCGGCATGCAAAATAAACAAAGATATAAATTTAAATTGAGCAGGATATAAAATAAATGGAAACAAAATTAAGAAATATATAAAATTAGTCTATCTTAAGATGTCATTGAATTAATATAATGTAAATTTTTATGTGTTAAGAAATTCAGATACAGTATAAAACGATTTGCCAATAAGCCACTTTTTTAACTTAAATGCAAAAAAATTGCAAGGTCATTCTTTAATATCTTTAGGTATTTTGTTGAAAATGCGTCCACACATGGCATGACAACTATGTAGTGTATTGTATTTAAGTATATCAGTTATCCAGGGTTGGAATAAAAACTGTTTTTTTATATTTTATAAATCAAACAGTTCAAAATGTTTAAAACAATTTTTTTTTTGTTTTATTTGTTTTTTTTACTTATTGCCTTAAGGGCTCAATTTCAAATCAATTATAGCGAATTATAAAATAATCATTTCTAAAATTAACAAAACAATAAATATTTTCTTTTTGTTGCGTATCTAAGTACCTATTTCTAATGTAATTATTAAAAATTATTATAATTAATAATCAATACAAAAAACTTTACATATACCTTGTATGTAGTGTAGTGTAGGTAGGTAGGTACTGTAAGTAGAGAACAAGTGAGAAAACGGGGAATACCCATCACTAATCCAGTGAATTACTTTCTTTCGACGGCCGACATAGGGACTTTACCTATGCATGTAGTGTACAGTACAGTGTATAAAACGGCCAACATAGAGACTTTCCAATTGTAAATTTATTTGAAGCTATTTAGAGTTCTACATATTTATTAATACAAAAAACACTTCTTAGATAATCTATAGCGAAATATATAAATACCTACCCAGTAAATACATAGATGTTTAAGAGTACCTACCTAATTACTCTGTAAAGTTAAATATCTATCTACTAATATATCATTATATATAAATTAATAGTTTTTTCCAGACAGCGATCGCTAGTCACCCTATACTGTTAAACCTGTGTGTAGGTAGTTATTTGGAACCTACCTCACGAATCGTAGGGTAGGTTTAAATAACTACTTGTGGCATAAGTTACGATAATAACCTTATGAGGTGTGACTGGTACCTAAACTGTACCAGTCTTTATTATATTAATATTGTTATCATATAACTGCATGCCAAATGTGTGGCAACATGCTGTAACTGTCGACACTAGACAAACCATGTAAGGTTTAAAGTGTCGTAGTAATAAAACTAGAATAAGTTTTTGATTAATAAAGAAATACAATACAATACAATACAATACAATTAGTTTGGATTTATTTCCATTTATTTTTAATTTAATAAAATATGGATAGCTATGTAGGTACATATTTACTTACGTTACGTGTAATTTTGATATTCGTTTGTTCCTCGAAATTATATTTAAGAATCAAACAAACAAATTGTTTCATTAAATGTCCCTTCTGTAACAATATTCTCTTGTCGTGCTCACGTGTTTTAAGCGGAAGTCTAAACAGATATCTATCCTTTTCTAACTCATTTGTACCGTATTATCTGTCGCATTTATGGTTGTAACCTATGGATATGTCAGAAGGTAAGTATGTATATGTTGTAGAGGAACTAAATCTGAGCACCGCGCAGTATGAATATGCGTCATCTTTATTAAAACATCATTGCACTACATAGATAGAAAAGTTTTTAGCAACAAAGAAAATTACAATCCTAATAAATTGTAAATGCGAAAGTTTGTATGATGTTTGTTACTGTTTCTCGCAAAAACTACTGAATGGATTATGTTATAATTTTGCATACAGGTAGTTCTAGGCCTGGAATAATACATAGGCTACTTTTTATCCCATAAATCAGTTCCGTTAAGATCTAAATAACCTAAAAACGTTTCCATTAAACAACGCGTGTTAAACCGCGGTTAGAGTTAAAGAATAAAATCAAATACTTAAGAACTTTTATTTCATAATTAAATTATGTCTCGAGTGAGGTTCCTAAAGTTTTGTGAAAACAAATAAATCTAAAAATAATAAAATAATAAATATTAAGTTGACAATTCACACAACATTATCTAGCCCCAAGCTTAGCAGCGCTTGTGTTATGGGTACCGGATAATACACTACATATAGAGATATTTTTTAGAACATAGAAAAACATCCAGAACGCCCTGAACAAATATCTGTAGATCGTACACACATATGTCCCGAGGCGGTAATCGAACCCGACCTTCTGCGTCGCAAGCGGACCTTCGCACTTCGCGCCACAGAGGTCGTCAATAACTTGGCAGTTTTGCAACAATTGAAAAGCAAAATGAATAATAATTCTTATGAAAAAACTAAAAAAACGACTTTCAATTCTTATATACAGGGTGGGGCAAATTTACTTAAGGTAGCTACCGTTTCTTTTATAGTAAGACGGTTTTGTTTTTAAGAACCTTCTGTTTTATTTTGAAGAAAAAAATATTGCCATTTTTTGTTTTTTTTTTAAAGTACGGTTCGCCCAAAAAATTACATATGTCAAAATAAACAAGTTGGTCTTAATCGACTCTATTTCCAACCAGAAACACTTTTTCCAAAGTAACATACCAAATCAAATCGTAAGTTTTAGCAATAAATAAAAAAAAAATACATTTTGTATGAAAAAACGAGTACTCGTAAGTGGAAACAACAATGTCACTCATTCAATGGTTCTTAATTTAAGTTCGTATAAAACTACTTTTTTAAGTTGGTAGGCTAATTTTGAAGGCTTGCGGAACTCCACCCGCCGCAATAATAAAATAAATAAAATAAATAAATAAATAATGCTGGACAATTCACACAGTATTATCTAGCCCCAAGCTAAGCAGAGCTTGTGTTATGGGTACTAGATAACTGATATAAATAATACAATACACTACATAGATAGATATTTTTTATTATACATAGAAAAACATCCATAACGCCCTGAACAAATGTCTGCAGATCGTACACACATTTGTTCCGAGGCGGGAATCGAACCCGCAACCTCCTGTGTCGCAGGCAGACCTTCGCCCACCGCGCCACAGAGGTCGTCAAATATAACAATTCTAGGGTTCCTTACCTTTCCTACGAATCCAGTGCCGCCCGTTATGAAAATAGACTTTCCTGTGTAAAAGTCTGTCACAGATGGCGCCATGGTCACAGGATCTGAAAAAAGAAACAATAAACAAATTACTAATGAACTTGGTGCACTCTTTGATGCTTGACCTAGACCTTAAAGCTATGCATAAATTAGTAAACTTAATACTATGTTTAAAAAGCCATACAAAATTTTAACTTAAATTTACAGTGTGATCTATGTCGAAATTTATTTACCTAACTTAACCAAACAGGGAAATTTGTTCTGGGAATTTAGGGATACGTATATGGTAATACTTGGGTTAGTTTAAAAAAAAACTATAAACCGACTTCAATTTTATGGTTTTCTCGTAGATGTCATTGTCACTGATGATGATGAGCAACAATAGAAATACACTCTGTCAAAATTTCCACAGCCTTACTATTATGATTCATAAAAGACAGACTGGAGGCTTAGTACGTACAAATTTTGAGACCCTTACGCGTACAAAACCCTAACAAAATCATCAGTCCAGAACTGATCTTGATAAAGATATTTATTTGCAGAAAACGTGTTTATAAAAGATGACAGAAATATAGGTGAAACAATATGGTTGACCGGTTACGATATGCAAATTAGGTAAAGCATTTAATCATATCATGCAAAAGCTTAACAGCTAATCATGATTTATCATTTAAAAATTCTTCAAGACTATAATAACATATTGTAATTATCATTTTTTCAAGTTTTAATATAAACATTTGTAAATTCATGTCTCTATTTATGTATAGTCTAGGTAATTTATTATAGGTTTTGGTAGCGAGACCAACAATACTTTTCTGCATTAGTGTTGTTTTTACAGGGTGTGTTTTAGTATTATCCCATCTGATTCGACTAACAAAATCAGATAGCCGGGGGATAGCATTCTACCTTTCTATACAGCCACTCAACTTCAACTTCTTGTGAGATGGCTTTTGCGTTTGGTTTGACACAATTCATACGGCCTTTCAATTACAGCGTACCTAATGTAAAATTGAAATAAATTAGAGGTAAAATACCATATTTTAATTTACTTTCAACTATTTCTTTAAAATAACATAGATTTCGGAAAAATATTTACCTGTTTTTAAATGATAAAAATTAATGGTAGAATAGATCTTGGTATTCTACCATGTCTATTTAACCATGGTAGAATAGCGAGAGCTACCATGGCTAAATACTGCCAACTCTAAAGAGGATTTTATATGCCTAAGGAAAAAAAAGCTGAAATCCTATCTTCGTATGATTTTTCGAGTTGTAGAATTTTGTGTAATTATTACAATAAGTTCAGACATTGATTTAGCGCATTTGACACAAACCCCGTCGCGGGACTAAATAAGTTACTTTCATCCCATGGGTAACAATGTACTATTAAAACTGTTGTTAAAATTAATCTTGTTTTTTTTTGCGAGAGTATAATCATAATCAAGTATGGCCTGGAACCCTGCGTGTGCGCTACGACTCTCACTTACCCGGTTTCTTTTATAACTTAAAATATGAATCCACTTCTTGTTTATCTATATACCAACCCCCTTATTCATAATGGTCTGCTTACATAAAACAGCTGCTAAGTAGTGTTATTTCTCAGTCTGGCTTATGTCAATAGAAGACTTTTGCGAGATTTAGCAGTGTGCTAAGTTAGCAGACTATTATGAATGAGGTGGCAAGTCTATAACTCCGATTCAAAAACTTGTATATTTTTTGTATACAAAATCGTTACCAAACCTAAGGAATATTGTTGAAAAATAATTAACGCAGAAGCTCGAAACATTTTTTGGATTTGAAAGTTTTCATTGACCTCTCTTTCGTTTTCGAAGTCAAATTTGAACATTTTTCGCTGCACGCATGAAATTATGCGTTGTTGAAGTTAGTGTTTAATTTTTTAGCGATAACCTTGCTGTTTGATGTTATTTTTATAAGATTTTGTTTATGTTTTCACTGATGATTTACTGACATTATTATTTTTTGCTGCGAAGAAGAATAGTCTACTACTATACTAGACTATTGCTAATCGTAGATTTTTTGCCACCGACTAGACTTCCGTAAAGTTAAAAAATCGTAATAATAAGCTACGATTTCTGTAGTAACGCAAAATCAAAGGTTTTGGCTGAAAAACAGGGCTGAGCGGCAATCGTTCACCACAATGCTGAGCAAACACCTGTTTCGGCACAGGGTCATAGGGGCAAACCTTGATTTGACGCCCAGCTTACTATGTTTAATTTAGTACCGACCTCCTTGTTCTTTGTTTTAGTTTTGAATGTTTTTTTTCTTTGTACCTTATATGTGTGTCGAAATAAAAGATATACGATTCTAAGGTATTCTGAAGAATGTCTTTGTTGGCATAAAATATCTTCGATACTGAAATGGAGTAGGTATAGTTTCAATATAACGCCACAGGAGTTCATTGACTTTACCTTTAGGACATACTTGAGTACTAATATATTTAGTTATTCCGGATTCACAGTACAAAGGTTATAATGTAGATTGTAGAGGGAATACAAAATACTCACATAATTTGACCAAAACCTAACTAAATATTGGTCCGATAAGTGTCCCTGTTTATTGAATAATATCGCCTTTTATTTTAATAACTAGCTGTGCCCCGCGGCTTCGCACGCGTTGTTCCTATGGAAACGTTTATGTGTTTTCCCGGCAATTATTAGAATTTTTCTCGCCGTAAAAACCATCCTTGAACCTCAACAAACCTTTAAAAAAAAATTGGCCAAATTGGTCCAGGCGTTATTGAGTTATGCGCTTACTAACACAGCGATTAATTTTTATATTTATAGATTAAATACAGTTAATTGTACCTACCTAGTTTTTACTCATTGCAAGAAATTTGACTTGTCTAAGTACTTATTTTGTAAGTCTAAAGAAATAAACGATTTGACTTTGACTTTGACTTTGACAAGAATTTATTGAACAACTAATTTCTGCCCACGGTCTCGTACGCGTTGTTTTATAGAAACGTTTATGGGTGATTTCTTTCCCACGGGAACTGATTTTTGGAATAAAAATTACCTATGTTTGAATTTTAATCCAGTTAAATTTTTAACTCGATCCGCTTAGTAGTTTTGAAGAGTTACAAACATCCATCCATCTCCATAAGTTAACTAATAGTTATCATGTAGTTAACTTATGGTTGAGCTTAAGGTTGCAAATTAATTTATCAAAAAAAAAATGAAAAATGAATGCTTGGTGGCTTTCTTTAATAATGAAGAAATAATCTCAAATCGACAAGTACGTTTTATCTGGTAGGTACCCGTAATGCTAGCTTTGCTTAGCTTGGGGCTAAATAATTCTGTGTGAATTGTCCAAAATTATTATTTATTTCTTTATATTTATTGTAAAACAATAATGATAATAACTAGTCCGTTCCAAAAGAGAAGAGTCGTGTCGTTACGGTGAACTAACACTTTTAGTCGTACTGCATTGACAGAGCAGTGTTGTCAACGCAATAAAAGTTGTCAAATGGCACACGAGCACCCTCACTTTCCACGGCTCTTCTCTTTTTGAACAGACTCTTGTAATTACAGCATTATCTAGCCCCAAGCTAAGCAGAGCTTGTATTATGCTATTACAATAAGCCGCTACTTAGTTAAGTTGCGCAATGACGACCTCTATCGGTTGTATAATTGCAGTAAAAACTTAGAATTGCTAATAAAATTACTACCATTTCACAAAACATCCTTTATTTTGACATGCGTGTGATTGGCAATTCGCTGTTGCTGAAAGGGAAGTAATGGCTGGAACCAGAATTAATCAATAAAATCAATAGAGCACTTCACTTTTCACAAATGTTACGTTATTTTCTTTTGTTTTAAGTTATGAAGCGGAGATTAGCTAGAGGTAGCTATGAATAAGCTGATAGAACTGACATACTTAGTAAAATACATAATAATAAATAAATATATAATAAATTATTCTGGACAATTCAAACAGCTTTACCAAGGCCCAAGCTAAGCAGAGCTTGTGTTATTGGTAACTGATATACTTAATAGAATACACTACATAGAGAGATATTTTTTATCATACATAGAAAACATCCAGAACGCCCTGAAAAATGTCTGCAGATCGTACACACATCTGTCCCGAGGCGGGAATCGAACCCGCAACCTCCAGCGTCGCAGGCGGACCTTCGCCCACCGCGCCACAGAGGTCATCAGTACCAATATAAGGATGAAAATATTGTGGTGTCAAGCACGGGAATTTTAATTCATTCGATTCGTTTCCGAAGCAAAAATGTCAGACTCGAATTTGAATTCTATTTCAATGGAACTATAGAACGCTATTTTGATTTGTCAAAATTTTCCGATATCGAATCCGATAGCGTTTCCGACAAATTAAAATACCCCTTGATATCTCGTGGAGAGACGAAACTAGGACGGCTTACTTTGATAGATGTTCTTTCATTAATACTAATATTATAGAGAGGAAAGATTTGATTGTTTGTTTGTTTGTATTGAATAGGCTCCGAAACTACTAAACCGATTTAAAAAACTATTTTATCTTTAAAAAGCTTACTTTTCAGGGAGTGACATAGGCTCATTGATTTAAAAAGGGAAGATAGGTTACGTTCTCCCAGCGCTTACTCAAAAATTGGCATGTGTTACAACTACACGCAAACACATACGCTCACAGTTATATTTCCAGTCCTGTGCAATACAAAGAAGAACAAAGACGGAAAGACGTATCTATGACCGAAGTGAGACTGAGACAACAATATTTCACGCGAATCACGACCGCCCGTGCCACCGGTCAGACGGTGACTGATGTGGGAGAACACAATTTTACACAATTTGAGGTTGCCACTTTCGAGCAACCAGTGCCTCATCTTTGTTTTTAATAAATCAATGCATAGGCTATATTTTATCCCGGAATTCCCACGGAAACGGGAACTACGCGGGTGAAACCGCGAGGCGCTGCTAGTTTTGTGTAAATGTTTAATTTTGTATAGTTTGTTAGATCTTATAGCAGGTTTTTCTTGAAATACTTCCATCCTCATATATACTTTGTAAGGTATAAATTAATTTTGTTTTAAAAAAACTATAAACCGACTTAAAATTTTATATTTTTTCATGGATTTTCATAGATCCCATTGTCAGTCAGAACTGAACCAAATTAAAATTAGACCACATGGGAAGCACCAGCTTTCATAACCAGATAAACAGATAAACATTTTATTTATAATTTTTCACATTATACGTCACATTGATTTAAAAATAATAAAATAAACATAGTATGTTATTAATGAATAATTAATAAAAAGTTCTGAGGTAACAAACATAAAAAAAAATATGATTGAATGGAGAACGTCCTCTTTTTTTGAAGTCGGTTAAATAGTCCTTAAAAAATATCTATCTATGTAGTGTATTGTATTTTGTATATCAGTTATCTAGTACCCATAACACAATCTCTGCTTAGCTTGGGGCTAGATAATGTTGTGTGAATTGTCCAGCATTATTTATTTATTTATTTATTTAATCTATAATGCGGGGCACTAACGTCGGGAGAGTCGATATGGAGTCCCAGAGAGTTACGACTTCTACGTCACTCGACCTCGTGGTTTAGTTTGTTAGCGCATTCCCGTACCGAGCGAGGCATTGATGTGGGTTCGAGGACCTTCAAACATTTTTGGTATATTTTTTCATTTCATATCCATAGAGCAATGCAAAGCAGCAAAGCAAATGTCTTTTTTCTTCTTCTTATATCTTTTCTTTCCATACTAAGGTTGCCTGGGAGAAATCACTGTCAGCGATAAGGCCGCCTTTTGTACTATATTTATTTATTATTTAGATATAAGACTTCCATGTATATTGATTTTTATTAGTACAATAAAGTGTTAATTGATTCATTCATTCATTCAATGCTATAGCGTGGTACATTTAAATCGGTAAGTATGGGAAAGTCTGTAACCATAAGATCACTTCTAACGAACCATATCATCGATTTTTAGTAACAAGAAGAACTGCATTCATACATTTAAAAAAAAACTTAACAGCTCGGAAATCGAACCCAGCCGTTTGGAAAAATAAAACTAACCTGCTATCGATTGTGAAAGTTTTGAGTATCGGTTCTATTAATATTGTAAAAAAATATAAAAATAGGTCTGTTTATAGTTATAGTAAACAAAATTACTTGTTTAAGTGCTTATTTTTAAAGTCTACAAAAATAAACTCTAAAAAATAGACTAATGCAGTAAATATTAACTTAAAACATGATGTCTAAAATGAATAAAATGTATTGTTTTCATATCCTTTAATTTATTCTAGTAAGTTTTCAAAATTACCACCATTTATCGATAAAAGGACGTACCTACTTACAATAAAGGTGCTGGCCAATTTAGTTTGCATTGTATATAATCGATGACGACAATTTAGATGACTTTGGTCAGTCGTTATGAATCATCAGATATTATCGAACAGATTCGTCATTAATAGAGTCTGTTCAAAAAGAGAAGAGTCGTGGCGTTACGGTGAACTAACACTTTTAGTCGTACTGCAATGACAGAGCAGTATTGTCGCAACAAAAAGTTGACAATTGGCACTATTTAGCACGCGAGCGCCCTCAATTCCTACAACTCTTCTAATTTTGAGACTCTACAGACTATCTATAAAAAAACCGCATCAAATTCCGTTGCGTTTTAAAAATCTGGACTTCTCAAGTGCGCCGCGGGGGTCAGTTGGGAGGATAGTGATTACCTTACGTACCATACGTTAACTCTTAATAAAATCCTATATTTTAATTCTGTAATTCTTTATTGTACACAAATAATACATAGTATGAACTTATTTTAAAAGATATGTACAAAGGCGAGCTTAACCCTGACAAAGAGTTTTTTTCCAGCGAAACCTTAGTTATAACTAAGGTTTCGCTGGAAGAAAACTCTTTGTCTATATCTTTTAAAATAAGAGAGGCGATGGAATAGGTAGAGGAACCAAACCGAAAACCGTCGAATACTTTCTCTGTTACAATTTTAAAAAACATCATTTATTAGCAGAAAATGGGCTACATATTGACGGACTTAGATCAAAAGACTTCATGAGAAATCATTACCAATAGAATAATATTTTTTCTCATGTGCTCTAACACGGTATCTCTCGAGCATTTATACCTACTACGAAATAACATGCAAAAACACATTACCTGTTTGGTTGGTGTCTCGTTTTTCTGTAGTCCTTTCTGTTGCCTAGAGTAGAATAGAAAACAATACGTCACTTTGTCATCGAATGCGTAAAATGTTTGAAATTCATTCCTTCAACTTCAATAATTTACGCAATGTATGACGATGCGATGTCATTTTTCTCTATTCTACCTTAGACAACAATCCCCTTGCTAGGCCAGATGGTCGCCTCAGAGGGTAATACTGAAAATCAGTGTTACCCTCTCTGCTCTTCGAGCAAAACTATGCGCTGAGTATTGCCTTTTTGTCAGGCAAACACATACGTACTGTATCAATACCATTGATTAATTAAAAAGGGAAGATATGTTACGTTCTCTTAATCAATGATCTATACCGACTAATTGTTGTCATGCACTATTCCATTAATTATTCCCAAGTTATTTTTATGTTCTTTGTTCATACCTATTCTGTTTTAAACGACTTCAAAAAATGGAGGAGGTAATCAATTTGATTGGTTTTTTTGTTTGTTACCTTAGAACTTTTGACTGGGTGGTCCGATTTTCATGATTTTTTTTATATGAAAGCTGGTGCTTCCCGTATGGTCCCATTATGTTCAGTTCATAATGGGATACATGAAAGTTCATGAAAAAACTATAAAAATTGAAGTCGGTTAACAGTTTTTTAAAACAAAATTTATTATCCTTTATTGTGTTGCTGTTGCAAATAAGTCATAACTATCTAGAAAAAAATAGAATCCTGAAATATAAGAAAGACTAGCTGCGGCCCGCGGCTTCGCACGCATTGTTCCTATGAAAACATTAAAAGGTGATTTTCATCCCACGGGAACAGATTTATGTGATAAAAAGTAGCCTATGTTTTATTCCAGTATTAGAATTACCTGTATGCAAAATTTCAGCCAGATCCGTTCAGTAGTTTTTGCGTGAAGAGGTAACAAACATCCATCCATACATCCATCCAAACTTTCGCCTTTATAATATTAGTGTGATGATTAATTAGTGTGATGTGATGAACACGTTTATCCGCACATCAGGCTCTGCCCATCAGTTCCGAGCAAAAACGAAACCGGTCCAGTCAGCGTTAAGTTTTTTCTCATTTTAATGAAACACTAGATGATACCTAATCCCACCAAAAAATATAATAAATGTGAAAAACTCCGACAAAGTTCCGCGGTGCCGGCGTAGAATTTGAACCACCTCACTCAACGTTTCCCGTGGGTGGAAGAAGCGGCTAAGGGATATCCGCCGGGGGCGGGCAGCAGCACCCCCTGCAGAAAAATTCTACCACCGAACTGCGATCCCCAACTCGTATGCCCAGCGTGGGGATTATGGGCAATACCTCCAAAAAATTATTGAATATCACATCACACTGTATAATATTATAAAGGCGAAAGTTTGTATGGATGGATGGATGTTTGTTACTTCTTCACGCCAAAACTACTAGACGGATCTAGCTGAAATGGCTACAGGTAATATATTTGCATACAGGTAATTCTAATCCTGAAATCAAACATAGGCTACTTTTTATCCCATAAATCAGTTCCCGTGGGATGAAAATCACCTTTTAATGTTTCCATAGGAACAACGCGTGCGAAGCCGCGGGCGTAGCTAGTATTTTTATAAAATTGGTAAAATATCAACAAAATTCTCAGCTTACGAAGTAGGTACCTTACCTACTTAGTACTTACTTATGCTCAGTTCTAGAATACAAGATAATTGTCAAGACAAAGACTTTTTCGAATAAAAACAAGACTATTAAAAACCAACTTCGATATCCTTAATATTTACACTGTTTTTAGGGATCCGCACCCAAAGAGTAAAACGGGACCCCATTACTAAACCTCCGCTGTCCCATTCTGTCTGTAAATACGTCTGTCACCAGGCATAGGATAATAACAGCGTTGAATTTTTCCCAGATGATGTATTTAAGTTACCGCTATAACAATAAACACTAAAAAACAGAATACAATTATTATTTAATGGGGCTCCCATACAACAGATTTGATATTTTTTCTGTTTTTATTTGGTACGGAACCCTTTGTACGCGAGTATGACTTGTATTTAGCTGGTTTTATGAAGCTAAGTGGTACAAATACTTATCCCTCCGATTTTTTTTTATTACAGATCGTAGCAAATTCAAAATTGCAATCAATTAATTTAATTGACATGCAGTAGGTAAACACAGTGATAAAAATCATGAATAATTGAGTTTGTTTAAAATAACTTTAAACCGACTTTTATGGTGAGTTTGATTTGAAAAACAAGCTGACTTCTATTATATTATTGGTTTCTCATGGATGGCCATTAACAGAACTGGACCAAACTAAAATGGGACCACACGGAAGCACCAGCTTTCAAATAAAGAATCATCAAAATCGATCACCCAGTCAAAATCTGAAGTAACAAACATAAAAAAACACTCGATTTGGTAACGTTTTTCTTTTTTTGATGTCGGGTAAAAATACAAGGAAGTCATTCAAAACCAAAACACAATCATTAACAACGTTTTGTTCAATGCCCAATTCCAGCCATAATGGTTTGAATTCGAGTTCAAAATAAGAGATCAAGGAAACCTTTCAAAACTAAAAAAAAATTGTTTCGAACTTCTGCGACTTGCCAGTGTTTCCGGATTGTCGTAAAATATTTTCCATTGGTTTTATAATAACACTAGCTGTGCTCCGCGGTTTCGCACGCGTTGTTCCTATGGAAACGTTTATAGGTGTTTTCCCGGCAATTATTAGAGTTTTTCTCGCCGTAAAATCCATCTTTGAACATCAACGAACATTTGAAAAAAATAATTGGTTAAATTGGTCCGGGCGTTATTGAGTTATGCGCTTACCAACACGTTTAGCGATTCATTTTTATATTATAGATAAATGTTTACAAATGAACGTCTAGGATTATAAAACGTAGTCACTTTTTTTACCTCATTTTTCACACATAAACATATTTACGTAGTAAACGTACCAACCTTTTTCTAAATTGAAATATTTAAAACACCCTTGAACACAAACTTGTTTGAATTCAACCACAAAGTTTTTATACGTATTTTATTTTAGGCCAGGAACACTTACTTTTAAATATTTAAACCGGGAATGCGTCCTCCTTCCGCACTATGGAACGAATGAATCAAAGCAATGCGTATCATACATTATTACTTGTACAGTTGGCTTCACAAATACACTACGCTCTCGAAAATTACGAATTTTAATATTGGTATTGTAGGTACTTTTGACGTCATAACGTCTATTAATTAAATCGCTGAACATCGGTAGCATGTTCAAAAAAGTGTTACGTTGTTGATGATGTTGTCATGACTAACGCACTGAAGATTAAAGTTCTAATTTCGTCTAATAGATAGCGTTGATAGCTAGCTAACACCAGAATGGCAAAAATAGTATATAAACTACGAGGCCAAATTTTCAATAGATCAAGATAATGACGGTATCACGTAAAATTATTGTTCCTAAACCGACTTTAAGGACATTTTTTTTTGTTAAGGAATTCGTTCTTGGAGTTTTTATGTACATATATAATAATAGCAAACAAAGCGAGCCCCGAACTTTTGATTTATATATAGCGACGAGCGGGATTAGTCGCGGTAATTTTGTAGTTTCATTTGGTCGGGTTAGCAAAAGCCACATTTTTAATGTATTTTAGTAAACTAGTTGTACATTCATAAAAATATCAATAGTTTCCTAAAAAGTAGCGTTCAGCGTTCTTCATGTCTAATTATATTTTATGTCGGTAGTGTAGAAAATTAATTATTTATTGATGCCTACTGCTGACTTTAAATCACCCACTTTACATGCCCTAAATTAATGCGAATCATATCTGGTGCTTGCCGATCTGAACAACCTACAACTCTGTGACCCAAGTTTGCAAATAAATGATTTGTTTATAAAAATTGTCCTAAGGGAATCGAATCCGCAACCTCCGGTATCACAGGCGGACCTTCGCCCGCCGCGCCACATAGGTCGTAATACGGTCAGACCAGCGGGTTGTTGAGCGTCCTTTTGGTCTTTTCCTCTACATCTTGCTTAGTATACAACCAGTTTTCGAGTTTTCGAGGTTGACTAGTTCCCTTCGAAATCCTTTCAAAAAATTAAAAAATAAAATTTTCTGTCTGTAGGTTCTAACTCTTTGTTTTTCCGCACGTTTTTGTACGAGTTAAACATTTTTTTCTTCGCTGTACTTTACTGTAGTTACAATACCTACTAATGCGGGCCCGCAGTTTCGCACGATGTGCATATGCTGTGAAAACCACATCGTTCAAAGCATTCTGTACATATTTGTGTACAGCAAGTCTATGGATCAGCTATATAAAAGCGTACAATGATTTGCGTATCCAGTATAATAACATAACGTATTTAGGGCCCTGACTAAAGTTGTCTTATAAAGACATTTTTATTATGGTCAAACCAACCTCGGGTACCATCAGTCAGCACTGATCCTGACTGTACCTTAATAGGATCGAATTAGTAATAGGTAGAAATTACCAAAGGTTCGACTGCAAGCAATTACCTATCAACAAATTAGCAATTGCTTTCAAGAAATCAGACGATTACGAGTCTAATTTATAGACTCCTTCTCGTCTGATTCCTTGAAATCATCAACTTTGCCATCAACTTTGCCGTTTTTTTCTGTACAATAAATAGACCTTCGTTTGACCACGATCAAAGCTGATGTAAAGCGAAGATGTGACCGGTGGTGTATCACGAAGATACGAACACGACGATAACTGATATACATAATACGATCACTATATATATATATTTTTTTCATTAAACATAGAAAACATCCAGAACGCCATGAACATATATCTGCAGATCGTACACACATTTGTCCCGAGGCGGGAATCGAACCCGCAACCTCCTGGGTCGCAGGCAGACCTTCGCCCACCTTTAAAATGTGTGGTATAATGTATAGTTCTCTAATAGTTGAAAGTTTTTTACTTTTTGAGAAATTTTATCAGTTCCAAGGTAGCGGGTTCCCCGGTTCATTTCCTGTCAAGTCAAACGACAAAATGTTGATTTTAATTTTACTAAATTTAATTCCAATTGAACTTTAAATCTCTTAATGCCAATGTACTTTGAACCAGCTGACCGCAATGTATTAAAAAAAAACATTTATCCATTAGACGACCTTTGTGGCGCAGCGGGCGAAGGTCCGCCTGCTATACAGGAGGTTGCGGGTTCGATTCGCGCCTCGGGACAAATGTTTGTACTATCTGCAGATATTTGTTCAGGGTGTTCTGGATGTTTTCTATGTATAATAAAATATATATATCTATGTAGTGTGTTGTTGTAATATGTATCTATATCAGTTATCTAGTACTCATAACACAAGCTCTGCTTAGCTTGGGTTAGATATAGGTGTCTATTCAGATGTCGTCAAAACTAAACTAAACTAAGGGAACGTACCCATACTACGTGACCCGTTTAGGGGGGGGGGGGGGGGAGCGGTTTTTGTCACGTAGTCGTTTTATTGAACATTTATTGGTATCGGATCAGTAGTGTCAGCGCTACGTGGGAACATAAATAGGCTACACATATACATACAAACATAGGGTATCAAATCAACCTCATAACCTTCCTCCGGTGGTAAAAAAAAGTTCTTTTCTATAATATATTCATTTCAATTCACTAGTAATTTAAGTATGCATGCAGTCTTATGCAATAAAGACGAGTACCTATGAGACAATTTTTTTTTGTCTATTTTTACCTGTGAAATGATTAAAAATCATAATTATGAATTACTACGTCAAAACTAAAGGGAGAGGGGGGGGGGGGAGTTCTTGGCATATACTACGAGTGGTCACCGAGGAGAGGGAGGGGTCGAAAAAACTACAAAAATAGGTCACATAGTATGGGTACGTTCCCTAATTTGATAGGACTAAAAATAACGCGGTTCCTGTCAAAACTGTAAAATATTTAATGATAGCATCAGTTATAGTCCTTTCAAATTAGTTTAGTCTAGTTTTGGCGACATCTTAATAGACACTGTGTGAATTGTCCAGCATTAGTTATTTATTTATTTATTTTCTGCGGACGTCAGCTGTGTCTAGGATTCCTTTCGGACCTATCTTATAACGAGCAAGCCAATCGTTTAGCCAATTCAAAATATTTTATGATATCATATAAAACAACTAATACCATAAACGCAACATGGTATAATTCCTACCTTTTCATGTCAAAACCCCTTAATATTTAATGTTTAATTTTATTTGGACAACAAACTGTTTTTTATACTAGCTTATGCCAGCAACTTCGCACATGTTTTTCGGAATAAAAAGCAGTCTATTAAATCACTTCAGGGCAAGCAGTCTCGACATAGATGACGATCCGGTCGCTAATTTTTGCCAGTCATAATTTTAACGAATTTTGATTGTCTTTATAGGATATAGAATCAAGTTTTAAACGTTGGGGGGTCTCGGCAAATATCACGCACTTGTTTCTAATTAAAAAAAAAATTGTTCTTGGAGTAAAGAGGATCGATCGAATCCGGAACACCACGCTACGTTCCAAAGCTGGAATTGCCGACGTTGGATACAAGACAGCCAAACTCAAATGGGACTGGGCGGGGCATGTGAGCCGCATGCATCCAGAAAGGTGGGCTCTGATCATCACACCGTGGGTGCCTGGGGACGGTCGACGACGCCGAGGCAGGCCAAGGAGACGCTGGCGAGACGATCTCGACACATTTCGGGTAGATTGGTGGGACCTGGCCAACGAACGCGATTCCTGGACGAGTTTGGGGGAGACCTTTGCCCAGCAGTGGGACAACTTATAGGTTAAACAAAAAAAAAAATTATACTATTTTGGTCCATTTGTCCAGATTGTACATGCTTAAGATTTAATCTACGATTAAGATCATTTACTAATTCTGCTGATGGATTATGCTGATGCTCTGCGCCAGATACTCACCAGCCGTCGTCAGGTCACACGTCGCTTTAAAAGGACTCTCAGTATTTTTTTTTTAATTTGTAATTGTTTTTCGCGTTCAACAACGTTTGATGCTGATTGTACCCTACTATTGTGTATGAATAAAATTGGCTAACTAAAATACAATAGAGATCACAAAATTAAAGCACCTACGTAGACCAAATACCTACTGGTATGGCTCGCAGTTTTACGACACGTGAGCAGAATTCTAAGTAAATCAGACTAAAAATAAAGGACGTGTGGCACTCGGGGACTGCCGCGGTAAAGCTATTGCAATTAAAATTTCTGCTATTCATCGATAGATGGCAAAACTAAAAAGTATCACCGCTGTGCCGGTCGTAGTACACCCCCCGTGTTAGGTTATTTTCGTTACGGGATTTTTGGATTCTGTCTCCACGCTCAAGGCCCGCAATAGAAGCTATGCAATAGCTTAATAAACTTGGTATGGTATGGTAAGTACTCATATTTCCGCATTGGAATCTCGTCAACCTCAACAGCCTGTATTGGTCCACTGCTGGACGCAGGCCTCCTCCTGATGAGCGCCTTATTGGCGTTTCTCATGGGGGCCATAATCCCCACGCTGGGATGCGGGTTGAGGATCACAGTTTGCTATGCTAGCGAAACGAACAATGGACAAACTGAGACTCCAAAAAAGCGCCACCCCATTTCTTCCCTCGGGTGTCGTAAGAGACGACTAAGGGATATCCGCCAGGAAACCGGCAGCAGCACCCCCTGGAGAACAATTCTACCACCGACATACGATCCCCACACGTATGCCCAGCGTGGGTATTATTTTCATCCCCCATGAGATAATTATACGCCAATAAGGCGCTTATCAGTTGATAAGGACGTTGCCCCCCTTACTTATTCAAATTCTTTTTTTATAACTTTTATTTTTGTTGATAGAGCGGCAACAGAAATAAAACATGTTTGAAATTTTGAACGTCTAGCTATCGTGGTTCATAAGATCCAACGGTGACAGACGGACAGACGGACAGACAGCGGCTTACTAATAGGGTTCCGTTTTACCCTTTCGGTACAAAACCCTGGAAATGAGCAAACCCGCGTGTAGAAGCTACTTTCCGAATGAAATATCAGCTATCACAACTTAGCTATACCACCACCAACTATAGCTATAACAACAGCCTGTATTAGTCCACTACTGGGCCTCCCCCTGATAAGCGCTTTACAGGGGTTTATCCCATGGGGGGTAGTGCCCATAATTCCCACGCTGGGCATGCGGGTTGGGGATCGCAGTTCGGTATATTCGTTCACTTCATCATAACTAAACCTGTATAACATTTTATAACCAGTTTAACTGGTAATAGGTTACGAAAACCAATTGTTGTAGATGAGTAACTTTATTGAGTTTGATGAACGTGAAGTATGGATAACATCCGTGGTTTGGCAAACGTGTTTTTTTTACGTCATCATCATCATCAGCCTATATTAGTCCACTGCTGGACATAGGCCTCTTCAGCTTGACGCATCCAGCATCTGCCTGC
The DNA here is from genome assembly GCA_955876795.1 of Eupithecia tripunctaria. Classification (NCBI taxonomy): domain Eukaryota; kingdom Metazoa; phylum Arthropoda; class Insecta; order Lepidoptera; family Geometridae; genus Eupithecia; species Eupithecia tripunctaria. The sequence continues at coordinate 7,000,878 of OY041627.1, forward strand.
AGTCTTTCGCAGATCGTCATCCCACCTGGCCGGAGGGCGCCCTACACTACGTTTGCCGAGTCGCGGTCTCCGCTCAAGAACTCGTTTACCCCATCGGTTGTCAGTTCTTCGCGAAATATGGCCGGCCCACTGACACTTCAGTTTGCTAATTCTCTGAGCTATGTCGATAACTTTGGTTCTCTGTCGGATGTATTCGTTACGAATCCTATCCTTCAGAGAGACTCCGAGCATAGCTCTTTCCATAGCTCGCTGAGCGACTTTAAACTGGTGGACCAGCCCTATCGTGAGTGTCCACATCTCAACTCCTCTTTTCTTCTTTTTTTACGTGATAACGTTTAAATCTAAATCGAAGAACATGGGTAGCATGTGCAAAAATGTGTTACGTGTTGATGATTATTATTTATTATTTAATACTTTATCGCACACAATTATAAAACAGTACACAAATGGTGGGTATAATGCCGATGGCATTTTCTACCTGCCAACCACACAACGTCAAAAACAACAAAACGGCGTGCTTAAACTTAGACATAAACTTACTATGATAAAAAAATAATTAAGTCTAAACTATACATAAAAAAAAATTGTCAAAACAATATATTTAAATATCCACAGGAATACAAGAGATACCTACAAAAATCTAAAAGGGTAGGTAGTGAAATGACGGTAAGTTAACTGGAAGACGGGTAAAGGATTCCCACGAAATGCTCACGAGTCAGCTTATTGAAACTTTTTGATGATGTTGTCATGGCGCCTGAAGCACTGAATATTCAAGTTCTAATTTTGTCTGATAGATAGCGTTGATAGCTAGCTAACACCAGAATGGCAAAAACAGTTTATAAACTACGAGGTAACATTTTCGATAGATCTTGTAAATGATTATCACGTAAAATTATCGTTTCTAAACTGACTTTACAGACAACCATTGTTGCTTTAAAGCTTATAATATGTATCAAAAACTGTACGAATGAATTTAGAATTTTCCTGTATTAAACGTAATCACATCACACTATCACATCACACTATCATCACACTAATATTATAAATGCGAAAGTTTGTATGGATGTATGGATGTATGGCAGGATGTTTGTTACCTCTTCACGCCAAAACTACGGGACGGATCGGGCTGAAATTTTGCATACAGGTAATTCTAATCCTGAAATAAAACATAGGCTACTTTTTATCCCATAAATCTATTCCCGTGGGATGAAAATCACCTTTCAATGTTTCCATAGGAACAACGCGTGCGAAGCCGCGGGGCGCAGCTAGTAATAAGATAAAATAAGGTGGCGGCGCTAAATAAGGTGGCGGCGCTACTTGGCTTAGCTTGGTTCAGCTGTGTGGCTTAGAATTTGCACCACCCTATCTCTTCCCGCGGGTGTCGACTAAGGGATAACCGGGGGCGGGCAGCAGCGCCCCCTGCAGAACAATTCTCTTGGGGGACAGTATCGCTCACGTCCGTAGGTGTTGACCCTCTGATACCCTACACGTGTCCTCTGGGTGGTGCTAAGAGCGGTACCCTCTGGTGGTAGGCTTCGGCCGTGGCTTGTCACCACCCTCCGGACTGGGCCTGTCCGTGAAGCAACTCAGTTGTGTTTCGGAATGTGGTCCGGAGTAGCCATCTTCTAGACCTTCGTGAGACATCGTCGGCCGCATCTTCGCTTTCCATCAGGTGAGATTGCGGTCAAACGAAGGTCTATTTCTGATTTTTTTTAAAAACCACTAAACTGCGATCCCCAACCCGCATGCCCAGCTCGGGGATTATGAGTATTACCCCCATTGAATAAACCCCTGCGTCCAGGAGGAGCGTATAGGAGGAGGCCAGTTGGCTCGTGTAGTGTATGCGCCAGATCCGTTTAATAGTTTTGGCGTTGAACAAGCATCCATCCAAACTTTTGCATTTATAATATTATAGGGACATTTCTTGCGAGGACAGGAAATTAAAATAGGCGTTTTACTTAATTAAATTTATTTTCAAATAATTGGTAGAATCTAGGTCATCTAGGTGACATAATTAAGTATTTTATATTGAGGCCATATTATATCGGCTTGGTTAACAACAATCAGCAAATAATTCTTTTATCTTTATTTATTTATTATACAATACCACAAATACAGTAATAGGTAGGTAGGTTCAGAGTATACATTTTCTTAATTTAACTAAGACAAATAATTTTAAGAGAAAACAGAAATTATAATCAAAACAAGATAAATTATTGACTGTACGTAATTTTCCCATGATGACTTTCTAGGTTAGTTGTTTATTTTTGTTTACAAAACAGAAAGGCGAGTATATTTGTTAACGTTAGTAACGAAACGTATCGTGACGTGACGACACCTTTTCTATACAATTTGTCAGAGCACCCTATCATTTGGACAGGGAATTACGCAAATCGTATACAACAAAGAGACGTGACGTTTACGTCTCGTTACTTACGTCAAATAGACACCCAACAGGTTTTATTTTAATAAGTACCTCTATAAAAAAAACATAAAACTCTACTGATATGAAAAATATTGTAACTACTTATAATTAGAAATTGTAAGTTTATAAAGATCGGTAGGAAATAACATCAAAGTTTCTAGAAAAAAAAACTAACTTAGAATTAGAAATCTTTGGTGTAACAACAAAATAAAATAATAGTACAAGTTTATTTTTGTTACGAGCCTCAAAATTTAAGAAAAAACGAAATTAAAGAAATCATAATAGTTATTCTTTTTTTACACTTTTTACTTTACTTTTATATAAAACATTCGAAGCAAATAACAGAAAAATACTTGATATTAAGAAAACAATGATTTGTTACAAAATTAAAAATTAAAATTGATAAATAAATAACTAGAAAATGAAGGAGGTAAAAAACAATACTACTTAAAAATACAGTTTATCATTACTGCTACTAGATGGCGCCTTGTAATTCTGGCAGTCATAAATTTACATAAAAACTATTCATAATTAATGTAAAATCATCAATATTTACAAACATTACAGTCGATTATGAGCCTTTTCATTTAAAAAAGAAGGCTGAAAGTGCTATAAAAATCCAGCACTCAATTTTATCCAAAAAATCGACGCCATTTTGGAATTATTATAGGAAAATCGATAAAATCATTTTTGAGTAGTAGAAAATGAAGTAGGCTATTAGGGCACACACGATGACGGTTGTGAATTTGTCCAAATAATACAACCTGAAAAAAGAAACATTTCAATTAATAAATAAGTTTAACATTAGAGTCTGTTCAAAAAGAGAAGAGTCGTGTCGTTACGGTGAACTAACACTTTTAGTCGCACTGCAATGACAGAGCAGTGTTGTCAACGCAATAAAAGTTGTCAATTGGCACACGAGCGCCCTCACTTCCCACGACTCTTCTATTTTTGAACAGACTTTACATACATACAAAAACACAAGGAATAATAATAACTAATTTTGTTTAAAAAAACTATAAACGGACTTCAATTTTTATAGCTTTTTCATAGATTTTCATGGATCCATTGTCAGAACTAAACCAAATGGGACCACACGAAAAGCACCAGCTTTCATATAAAAAAGAATAATGAAAATCGGACCACCCAGTCGAAAGTTCTGATGTAACAAACATAAAAAAAACATTTGAATTGAGAACCTCCTCTTTTTTTTTAAGTCGATTAAAAATTTGATAGATAGGTCTTTTTGGAGAGGATAGGCCTCGTTGGAAAGAACAGGCCTCCCTAAAGACTAGCAGTGGTTGACGTGAACTGATCATAAAGAAGGAAAACATCAAATGTAATTTCTGTGTAATGTGTGAAGTGTAACGAATGGACATGTGTCTGAATAAAGAAACTTTTTTTTTTTTTTTATTTGACGGCGCATCAACAAGCTGAGTGCGCCATCTATGCAGAAATAGGCTGAACTGTGGGAGCATTCACTCTCACGTAACGTCGCGTCGGGGGGCATGGAAGCGACAGCGGCCATGTTGAGGTAGAAGATGGAATCTGGTCGCACCAGCCAAACGCGACGGAACGTGTTTTCTCCATTTATTCTTTTGATTTCAATGTTATATCTTTGTGTTTGTGTTCTGTATTAATTAATTACTAACGTTTATTTGTGCGATGAAGTGATTGTGACAACTATGGACGATACTTTGATTTGAACAAAAACTGGTTCTTGCATTTTACCTACGTGACTTTACCTACTTGTGATTGTGTTATATCTACCTATTTAATGATAAACTAGGTGGACTTAGTGATAATAAACATTAACCGTAATTATTATCGCAGTCGTTTTATATTATCGTAAAATATCGAATTCGAAAACAAAAAGTCAGAGATCACGCCAGCAAATGACAAGCTTGGATCATGCGCCTTTATATTTATAAAGAAGGTATATTTTATATTAGGTATATATTTGGTATGTTTACGTATGTTACTTTATTTTAGTTTAGGATAGTTTTATGTAGTTTTAAAAAAATAATATTTGTATATTTAGTATTTTCTTTCTTTGTCTTGTATGTACACTATATCTATCCACAATTGCTTTATAAACTCTCTCTCTTAGCATAGGTTTGCTGTAAGAAAAAACTCTTTTAGGGTTAAGCTCGCCTTTGTACATGTCCAGTATTTGTTAACTCTTATGTATGTTATTTTGTGTGCAATAAAGAATTAATGAATTATGAATTTATGAATTTATGAAGGAATTCTGACTTACTGTCTCTGCAGCTTCCTTGCTTGCGGAAGAGTTGCGGGGTCTTCCTTGCAGCAGTACTCACGCGCTCCCTTGATGTAGTTACGGATGTACTTGCTCCATTCGATCAGCTGAAATAGATGTTGTGATCAAAATATTGAGGATTCGAAAACGCAAGCACCTGCATCGCAGGCGGACTTTAAGCAAAAACTTAATTTTTGCGTTAATTCTGTTCTATCAATTGATAGATGGATAACAAAAATTATTGGTACGACAGACACACGTACAATTAATTAAATAATTAAAAAAAATCTCTTTGAGATCCAATTATAAACAAAAGTACAATTGTAGTAAGCATAAAATTACATTAAAACACGTAAGCAACATTTCCCTAACTATGTAGATGGTAGGTTTCACGGATTCTGAGATATATACATTGTTTTTGAAATACAATTTTGAAGGAAATTGCTTATAAATGGCACACTCTCGAACGTAGTGGAAAAACTAGGTCTAGATCTCAGTAATCATGTAGTAAAAAACTAGAATTACATATAATTTGAAAAAAATATTCGGTTTGTGAAAAAAAGATTCATTAAAAAAATTACGATAAAAAAGTCATGAAAGTGTACTGTTTTGCACCTAATTTGGTCTAAATCTCAGGAATCCCGTGGTCTATTGAAAAGTTTTTGTTGTGATTCGTATAGGTACATTACTAATTCCTTGGTTCCTTTCTTGGGTTTTATAAGTGGTGTAGTTTTCTTGTAAATATACAAAAACATCATTTTGCACCTACGCTGTTCCAAAAACGTATGCTTTGTCCCGCTCCCATGAACGCCAAATCCTATGGTATTATCCTACAAGCTGAGTGACCTGTTAAAACTACACACACGCGCTCGCTTGCCTGCTAAGGGGGCTACTTAGTACCAACCAATAGGTACCTACTTAACTTAACCTACTTGTGTTAGTTTTAGCTTTTCATTGATTGTTAACGTAGTCTTTTATTTGTTTTATAGGTTGTGTAGTGTTTAATAAATCATTTTCTTTCTTCTTTCTTTTTTGCTTCTTTCTATGACGATCCTTTTCTCAAAATGGCACGCAATGCGTGGAAGGAATTTAGTAAAACTTACATGAGAATCCGTGTAGTAGGTTTCGTTGTCTTCTTTTGAGACCGCCTTCTGCAGCGCTAGGTAGTTGTCGTTGTTGAAGTGCCATTCTTTAGTGGTGTAGTACTGCAGGACTTCCAGACCGTAGTTGATACGCTTCTGCATTTTCACCATACTGAAAAAAAATATACATATTTCTACTATAAAAACAGATAAAAACCGACCAAGTGCGAGTCGCGCACGAAGGGTTCCGTACCATTATCTATAAAAATAGTACCATTATCTAGTAAATACGTGTTTTAATATTTATTTACTTTATAATTTTTATGTACATAAGTATATTAGTTTTGATTAAACAGAACCAAGGAATCATAATTTTCCAATGAACCACCTCTTTTTAGCCCTCTTAGAAGTTAATTTTTGAACATTAAATGAATTAGCCTATGTTTTATAGAATTTATACTTTCTCGGTTACGATAAAAATATTCGTTACCGTCAAGATCAGGTTGAAATTACTTGAAATGATGTCCAAAAATTACTTAAATATACGATGCTCAAACTTTCGCATCTATAATACTAAGCAGTCGAGCTAAATATATACTGTTGCAAACAATTAAGTGCTACCTCACTAGATCTTTAAACATGTACTTACAAAGTCTTTTTCCCCATCAAAAACATCAACAGGTCCACGAAGTAGGCGGGAAGCAGATGAGTAAAGAACAGCGCCACCTGGTGTTGGATCCAGGAACTTTTGGGCGAGCCGCCTGGGTACCACAGGCAAACGGAGAACGGAAACTCCTGCACGTGCACACGTCCTGCGATAGATGGCAGCACTTGTTGAGTTTTTAAGATGAAAATGGTGAAGCATTTGACCACCACATCAGTTGAAAGTGAATATGTGGCCAAATATTTTTATTTTATTTAATTATATTTATTTAATTATAACAGTATACATATTTAAGTAAGTTTTGCACTATTAAACCAATTTTGGTTTGTATTGGTGCTCACACTCGTTTTGTACGTACTTTATATTGTTTCTTATAATACATTTTGTTGATGTTACAATTGTATCGCAGAAGGTTTTTTACACAGAATTGTTACTAAATACTTTCATCCTTAATTTGAGTTAGAGACGACGCCATGACCTAGGTACTACACTCAGTAGGTACTACAACATTTTAAGAACGGGATAATTCTTTTTTTACTAACCCATGTCTAAAGCCTGTCCCCAACTGACGGGGTTGATCCCTGACTGAGTGATATTGCAGATTCGGATCTCTTCGGGTCTGAAATCAGAAAAAGTTTATTAAAGATGATGGACACGGTGAAACTATAAGGCCCAAACACACGGTCAAACGCAATGATGAAATTGCAGCTCCAAGTTTCTTTTGAGTTTCATTTAAACCCGGAAACCCTTTTGAAACGGTTTACGTTTTAGAAATGTATTTCTCTAAAGAATATACATTCACTTTTAGAGAAATACAGTATTATGTATTATCTTAAACACCTACAAGAAATACAGTATCATCTGAAACCTATTTTAAATGAGTTGTATTGAAACTGGCTTGCAGGAAACTCGTGTCGCGTTTTGAACTTGCAATTATTGAAACAGATATCTCAGAGACTCTCAGAGAAAACTAATAAAAAGACGTGTGGCACTCGGGGACTGCCGCGGTAAAGCTATTGCAATGCCATCTAGAGGCGAGTTGCTGAACTAAAAAGACAAACGTCAAGGTTTTTTCGTTACGGAATTTCTGGATTCGGTCCCCGCGCTCAAGGCCCGCGATAGAAGCTATCATCATCATCATCATCATCAGCCTATATTAGTCCACTGCTGGACATAGGCCTCCCCTAATGAGCGCCATAGCGCCCTGTCTTCAGCTTGACGCATCCAGCATCTGCCTGCAGTCTTTCGCAGATCGTCATCCCACCTGGCCGGAGGGCGTCCTACACTACGTTTGCCGAGTCGCGGTCTCCACTCAAGAACTCGTTTACCCCAGCGGTTATCGGTTCTTCGCGAGATATGGCCGGCCCACTGCCACTTCAGTTTGCTAATTCTTTGAGCTATGTCGATAACTTTGGTTCTCTGTCGGATGTATTCGTTACGAATCCTATCCTTCAGAGAGACTCCGAGCATAGCTCTTTCCATAGCTCGCTGAGCGACTTTAAACTGGTGGACCAGCCCTATCGTGAGTGTCCACGTCTCAGCTCCGTAGGTCATGACGGGTAGGACGCACTGATTGAAAACTTTCGTTTTCAAGCATTGCGGTATGGATGACGAGAAGACTCGACGTAGCTTTCCAAACGCTGCCCAGCCTATCTGAATCCTCCTCTTGGCCTCCTTCTCAAAATTGTTTTTACCCAACTGCAGAATTTGTCCAAGGTAAGTGTACTCGGAAACAATTTCGAGAGGGTGGCCATGTACGACGACCGGTCCCGGATCAATGAGGCCATTGATCATGATTTTGGTTTTATCCAAATTCATGCCGAGACCGATGCATCGTGAGGCTAAAGCTAGGCCGTCCAGCATCTGGTTTAGCTCCTCCAACGACTCCGCCATTACGACTATGTCATCAGCGAATCGAAGGTGTGAGATGGAATCGCCGTTTATGTTGATGCCCTTACCTTTCCAGTCCAGTGTCTTAAACATATCTTCCAAGGCACTCGTGAACAGTTTCGGGGATATAACATCCCCCTGCCTCACTCCTCTGCGCAGTTGGATGGGTTTGGACTGCTGGTCCTGTACTTGGACACTCATGGTCGCGGCGTCGTAGAGACATCTCAGCACCTCGATATAACGATAGTCTACTTGGCATCGCTGTAAGGATTCCAGAACAGCCCAGGTTTCGACAGAGTCAAAGGCCTTCTCATAGTCCACAAAGGCCAGACACAGGGGCTGATTATACTCTTCGGACTTCTGTATAATCTGCCTCACTGTGTGTATGTGGTCTATGGTGCCATATCCTCCGCGAAACCCGGCCTGTTCCGGTGGCTGGAACTCGTCGAGTCTCCTGGCGAGACGGTTCGTGATCACTCGTGAGAACAGCTTATAGACGTGGCTCAGGAGTGAGATGGGTCTGTAGTTTTTAAGGAGGGTTTTATCACCCTTCTTAAAAAAGAGCACCACCAAACTCCCGCTCCACGCCTTTGGAGTTCTCCCACTGTGAAAGACGGCGTTGAAGAGTTTCTGTAGTTCCTGTATAACAGGGGCTCCTCCGGCTTTTAAAAGTGTGGGGATTATGGGCACTACCCCCCCCAATGATTGCACACGCCAAAAAGTGGCCCCTAGTTCCCGGCCGCCTCGCTATTCCTGGCCATGGTAGCGGCCATGGTAACGGCGGGGCAGGGGGTGCTAAGAATCCCCGGGCTACGGCAGGCCCGCGATAGAAGCTATGCAATAGCTTAATAACTATATGAAAATTTCACCACGTTTAAGTTGCCGGTTTGTGAAAATAGTCTGAAATTGATTTTAAACCACGAGTTTCAAAAGAGTTTGAGACAGGCTGCTTCAAGAGCAGGAGGATAGCGAAGCTGAGTTCCTGGCTAACCTAGGCAGGATCCAATCACTGAAGGGACAACTCGCTGAACTCCATGCTCACCATGAAGATGCACTGTCAGAAGTGGACCGCTTGAATGCATGCCTTCGTTCCGTGGACAATTGCCATGAATCTTATGAACTGGTGTTGCAGCATAATAAAGACTTACAGCAAGAGCTTTCAGAGTGCAGAATAAAACTTGATAGGCTAGAGGCTAAGCCGTTGACTCCAGCGACAAGTGTTTGTAGTTTAGATCTACGAACAGAGCTTCGAACAGAGCTTATGACTACAAATCTTAACATGTTGAATGTAGATCTCAGTACACCATGTCGCCATGGTCATAGCCAAACACCCGTCATGAAAGGGACTAATAAAATTAAAAAATATGTTAAACTGAGTAACTTCATTAAAAAATCAGAACAAAAAATTAAGCGACAAAAACAACTTCTCAATAATGCAAAATTGAGCAAGGAAAAGTCTAAATCTAACTTACAAGAAGAATTGGACTCTTGTTATACTTTATTAGGACGGAACTCTAAGGATTTAAACTATTTGGCGGAGGAAATAGTTAAATTAGAAAGGGCACTTCATGATGTAACCTGTAAATATAAACAAGCCCAAAAGGATGCCAATGACCACTGCCAGAAAATGCTGGAAAGCGCATATGTTGAAGTACGGCATAGCTACACTCAAACTGATCTCAAGACAACTACTACACATAGTAACACTTTAACTGGAGATGGTTCTGTGGAGGTAGTGTCCCAGTCACCGCTGGTGTTACCATCTGCAGTGAAAACTATAATGTACTCCGATGAAATTGGCATAAACATGGGTCAGTTCTTAAGTATGAGTATGAAACATCCTGTAATAAATAATTGTTTTCCAAATTCAAACCTGCATACTATTATGAAAAAAATTAATAATGAAACTTTTAGTAATTCAAACTTAATAATATGCCTGGGTAATAGGGGTAATGTGAACAAATCGGACTTGATTAAGTATGTGGGCAAACTGTGCACACTAGACTTAAAACAAATTGTGATGTTCACATTCCCCTATAGCGACAGCTTGCCACAATCAGAAAACAACCTTAGATATAAGCTTAATATGATGTTGCACACTATCTCGTGCAACAACAATATACATGTGATTGACATTAACAGTATTGTTAGTAAAAAATACTATTTGACTCAAGGTAATTACTACCTTTCCAATTTTTATAAAAGACAGATAGCAATTTCGCTATCTTTTTATTTTAATATAACAGCCAAAAACTTGGCTATAAAAAATGCTTCTTTTGAGCATTGCAATGATTTAAAAAACAAGACCTTGGAAGTTGTTCCAAGCCATTTAAATTAGAAATAAAGACAATAGAGGAAGTCTCTAGCCCTAAACAGTCAAATATTATTATTTACAATAAAAAACCTAGAAAACCAGATTGTAAAATCAAGGCAAAGTTTACTAACCTGGTGCACCAAAATATTCAAGGATTGAGATGTAAATTACTAGAATTAGAATTGTACATGAACTCATTTGATATTGACATCATCTGCTTAACAGAACACTGGCTGAAAAGCTATGAGCTCATGTTTAACTTCAGTAACCACCAGGTTGGTAGTTCTTTTTGCAGATCACATGCAATTCGTGGAGGCTCTCTAATATTACTAAATAAACTCATAAAGTTCAAAGAACGTAAAGACATAATAAACTTATCCGTTGAAAGCCACATCGAAGTAGCATGTGTTGAGCTGGAGCAAAGTATTGTAGTAAGCGTATACAGCCCACCATCCGCCTCCTTTGAAATATTTGAAAGAATCATGGATGATATCTTGTATAAAATATCAAAATCACATAAAAATGTCTTGGTATGTGGAGACTTTAATATTGATCTTTTAGAAGTCTACTCCCTCAGTAGTAGATTAACTAATTTATTTAATTGTTATAATTTAAGGCCAATATTTATGGAACCAACTAGAATAACTGAAACCTCAGCAAAATGTATAGATAATATATTTGTTTGTCAAAATGAAAAAGTATTAAGTAAAAAAATTATAAGCAATTTAAAATCAGACCACTTGGGTCAACTAATTAAACTAGAAATACAAGTTAAAAACTATAATTGTAAACAAAAAATTCAATATACACCTGTGACCACAAGTCGATTTGAACGGTTGAAATTGGATTGGGATTCTAAACCATCACCTGATTACTCACTTAACAACCCAAATGAGTCGTATTGTAGTTTTTTTAATAAATTCACCAATGCGTTCAATTCAATATTCACACCCAAATCGAGGATGGTCTCAGAAAAACTTAACTTTAGTGAGTGGGCAACAGTGGGTATACATAAAAGTAGAGTAACTTTGTATGAACTATATAGTGAAAAACAATATAATTTTAACAAGGACTTCAAAGAAAAAGTAAAAAATTACTCAAAAATGTTTAGAAAAGTTTGTCAAATAGCAAAATCAAATTATATTAGCTCCAAAATTAAAAACAGTGAAAATGTAATAAAATCAACATGGAAAATAATAAATAGTGAGACTGGAAAGGTCAGTACCTACGATAATGATTACAATTTAAAGATTAACAGTTGCACAATCAAAAATGACATTGAAGTAGCCCAAGCTTTTGAAAACTTTTTTACTGACATTCCAATCTCTACCACAAAGTCCCTAAATTCTTCTCAAGCAATTGCCGAGTCTTTACTGATAGAAAATGTACCTAAATGCGAAAATAAATTTAATTTCAACCACGTTAATGAAAAAGATATTATAAAAGTCTTTAAACTTTTAAATATAAAGAAAACTGCAGATCTCTGGGGCATTTCCGTTAGAATTATTAAACCTTTGATTGATACCATTGCACCAGATCTAGCTTTTATATTTAATGAGTCTATTGATTGTGGTGTATTTCCTGATCTAATGAAATGTAGCAAAATAATCCCACTGTTTAAATCAGGTAGTAGGTCTGACCCCACTAACTTTAGACCAATATCAGTACTGCCAACATTCAGCAAAGTTTTTGAAAAACTTATTTTACATCAATTGCTCAGTTATTTCAATTGCAATGACCTGCTTCATAGTAAGCAATTCGGGTTTACTCGCGGCAGGTCAACTACTGATGCCGGTATAGAGTTAGTATCGCATATTTTTGATGCTTGGGAGAAGTCGCAAGATGCCTTAGGCATTTTTTGCGACTTGTCGAAAGCATTCGATTGCGTACACCATGAAACATTAATCAGGAAACTACATCACTATGGAATAAGGAACACCTCCTTGGATCTTCTCACATCTTATTTGAGTGATAGGATACAAAGAGTTGACATAAATGGGAAACGGTCTTCGGGGTCTGTAGTTACAATGGGTGTACCGCAGGGATCTATCCTCGGTCCTTTCCTATTTTTAGTTTATATTAACGACCTGCCTCATCTTGTCAAGAATAGTCACGAGATTGTATTGTTTGCTGATGATACTTCATTAATTTTTAAAATGAAACGACAAAACACTAATTTCGACGATGTAAACAATGCAATCTCAAAGGTAGTTCATTGGTTTAGTGTCAACAATCTTTTGCTTAACGGAACCAAAACGAAATGTATTAGATTTACTCTACCTAATGTAAAACAAGTTAAGGCTGATGTAAACGTAAATGGAGAAACGTTAGAAATTATAGAAAGTACCGTATTCTTAGGAATCACCTTAGATAATAAACTTCAATGGGGCCCACACATAGATAAGCTATCGAAGAGACTTAGTTCTGCAGCATATGCAGTCAAAAAAATCCGTGATCTCACAGACGTGGACACATCTAGACTAGTTTATTTCAGCTACTTCCATAGTATTATGTCTTATGGTATACTGCTTTGGGGGAACGCTGCAGATATTAACACCATATTTGTGCTGCAGAAGCGGGCTGTTCGTGCCATCTATAAAATGGGTCCCAGAGAATCCCTGCGTGATAAATTCAAAGAAATAAATATAATGACAGTACCAAGTCAATATATTTATGAAAACTTGTTGTATACTCATAAAAATATCAATAGTTTCCTAAAAAATTGCGATATACATAATGTAAATACTAGAAATAAACATAAACTCGCTGTACCCACAACTAGGCTGCATAAAATTAATGTATCTTTTAAAGGGCAATGTATACGCTTCTACAACAAAACCCCTACTGAGCTGCAAAAATTATCAGTAAATAAATTCAAACAAATTGTCAAAACTTTATTATGCAAAAAGGCTTACTATAAAATATCAGATTATCTAGAGGATAAAAAAGCTTGGGACGGATTTTGCTCCAACTCGAAAAATAACAACTAACAGGCTAAAGGTTTCTTCGTCGTTTCTTTACTTTAGTCTACATACCGAAGCGATCGAAATCAAAAATACCACTTTATTTCCGTGTCAGTGTATTTTTTACTATGATTTGACCTTTTCTAAGTGTACATTTATTGTATTTATGGAAATAAAGCATTTTTGAGTTTGAGTTTAGTTGTAGTTTCGTTTCAACACATTGCACCGTGTGTTCTGGGCCTAAGAGTTCCTATTGACTAGAGAACCCTAAGTAGCAAATCAGTCAATTTGCTATTTAAGGTTCCAGTAGCCGATTCTCGTAAAATTTTGTATTTGACTAGGCAAACATGAGACAATTATACATAAGGTTGATGTCTTATTTATTTATGAATTAAGACTACTAGTAATTTGAGTAGATAAAAAATTGGATTTGAGAATTTCCGCTTTTCTTCTGATAGACTAGCTGCGCCCCGCGGCTTCGCACGCTTTGTTTCTATAGAAACGTTTAAAGGTTATTTTTATCCCACGGTAACTGATTTATGGGATAAAAAGTAGCCTATGTTTGATTCCACGATTATCTGTATGCAAATTTTCGGCCATTTTAGCCCAATCCCTTCAGTAGTTTTGGTAGCAAACATCCATCCATCCATCCATCCATTCAAACTTTCGCATTTATAATATTAGTGTGATAATAGATATCTTTCTCAGAGTATATTTGATCAAGGGAATATGATCAAGTGAGGCTGTCATTTCCAATTCCAATCTTTATGTACGCGACTTAAATTAGGTTTTTACTTGTTAATCGTTGTAAGTAAAATTCCGATGATCGGGTACTAGCTTCTCGAATATGGGGGAGATGGCACACACACACACAGTTTTATCACCAAAAATTATGTATTTATTGTCTGCCATCAAAGTCTGAGTCAGAGTCAAAACGTTTATTTCTTTAGGCTTACAAAATAAGCACTTAGATAAGAAGAAGTCTGATGACAGATATCAAAATACCGATACTACGCAATTATAGATAGAAAAAATATGCGATGATCAGCTCATACACACACATCACACTCACACTATAAAATATTATAAAGGGGAAAGTTTGTATCGATGTATGGATGGATGGATGGATGGATGTTTGTTACTTCTTCACGCTAAACTACTGGACGGATCTGGTGAGAATTTGGCATAGAGGTAATTCTAATCCTGGAATCAAACAAAGGCTACTTTTTATCCCATAAATTAGTTCCCGTGCGCAGCTAGTTTTGACATATGTTTCTACTCAATTTCGCAATACCTAGTAGCATATCTACCCTAGGTACGCTTAGATTCTCTGTCTACGAGTTTTGGCGACATCTGTATTGACACTGACATGGCTGTATTATTTGTCATTTTAATAATAACTTACTTGTCAACTCCAGTTGTGTAAGTGAGCAGTATACAACCGTTGACAGCCATGTCTACCGGCACCACATCAGCCAAGTACTCTTCATTGCAGTGCATCGTGCGTATCACTCCTGAAATATAAAAAAATAATATGAACTAACTGAAACAAATATTATTAAAGACTAGCTGCGCCTCGCAGCTTCGCACGTCTATCCTACGGAAACTGATTTATGGGGTGATAAGTAACCTGTGTTATTCCAGGCCTAGAACTACATGTATGCAAAATTTCAGCTTCGCTTTGTTTCTATGGAAACGTTTAAAGGTGTTTTCTATCCTAGGGGAACTGATTTATGGGGAAAAAAACTTGATTTCAGGTTGTATCTGTACGCGAAATTTCAGCCCGATCCGTTCAGTAGTTATGGAGTGAAGAAGTAACAAACATATATCCATACATCCATGCTTACGTCCACACTTTCGCATTTATAATATTAGTGTGATTTTAGCGCCTTTAGCAAATTGCCATTATAACAATGCCATCTAGGTAGTTTCGGACAAATCCAGAGTATATTTTTCAAAATGATTTTTAGCTCAAGTTTTAGTTACCTTTTCCAGCGCCGACTAGCAGTCCAGTGGGACCATTCAGGTTGTCTACCCAACCAGGCATAGGCTCTTTCAATGCTGCAGTGACTGTAAAAAAAGAAATATAAAATTTAATATATTAAACCAACTTCCTTTAAACTGGATCTTTGTCTGGTTTGTTAAAATGGCAATGACTGTAAATTTTGCAAATGAAGGAATCAATGAATGCCTATGATGCTAGCTATGGCATTTACAGCCTATACTGGGCCACGGCTGGACGCAGGCCTTCGCTTGATAAGACTGAAGAAATGGCTCTTTGAGAGTTATTTTGATTTCGTAGACGAGTTCAACACAATGGCCATTATTTTATTATATTAAAATGAAATCATATCCAAATTATGAATTATGAAAAAGAATTATGAAATCATATCGAATTTATAATTACATTAGATACGTATACCTACTCATATATAGGTCAACATTATAAACTATCCCCTTTATTCATAATAGTCTGCTCACTAAAAGCATTGCTATTTCTCACTCTCTCTCTTCATATTCTTCTATAGACATAAAGTCAGAGTGAGAAAAAAACACTCATTAGCAACTGTTGTTAGCAGACCACAAGGGGGTAAATTGCTTACTTATATCTTTGTGACTTGTAACTTGGCGTTATTAATAAAGAATTATATTGTATTGATAAGTATAATATTAGCTTTTATCATATTAAGGGGTTAATTCCCGTAATCGCCACGCTGGGGATCGCAGTTTGGTGGTTAAATTTATCTGCAGGAGTCCCTGCCACCCCCCGTTGGATATTCCTTTAGTTACCTTTTACGACAACCGCAAGAAGAGTTTCGTAGCCATATTTATACTTTATTTTTATCTTTATTCATACTTTATTTGTTCTGTATTTTACTTTCCCTCTGTGTTGTGTGCCCCTATAAGTGTACTAAGTAAATGTCTATTCCTTAATATTCTATTTAAAGTTATATTTTATTCCTATCAATACAAAATCTACTCCACTCACCGATAGATGGCCGTGCGATCGCAATCGGGAACTTCCCTTTGTACTGTGATACTAGATCCTCCGTCAAATTCTTTGTGTAAGCATAGGTGTTGGGTTGTGGCTCGATTATTCTGAAATTAATAAATATATATTTAGAAGTTATTTACAAAACCTAAGAGCAGACTTTTAATTTCTGATCATTTTTCCATTTGCAGTTTTAAGTTTTTAGAAATCCCTCTGCAATAATAATTGTATGAGATTGCCACTGGATAATCTTCTCAATAACAAATGTGACAGAAATATCAAGTTCTGACTCCAATTGTCAGAGAAATTGGCGAACATACGGTACCAATAAGAATAAGGTTCGCGGGTTAACTACCGCCCCGCCGCCGCCGCGGCGCCGCCGCAAGCTGCTTGCAGCTCGCGCACTTATAAAAACTAGTTACAACTATAATATAAAGCTGGATTACCACTGACTGACTCACTGATTGACTATGAAATTTTTCTCCTTAATGGTGGAGGGGGATCATCCAGAAATATCATACAACACCGTTGTTACATAACAGGTCAAAGATAAAGTTTTAAATCATTAAAATTTCTTACTTTGGCTGCAGATGCTCCAAAAGCTCGTCATCCATCCAGCCAGCAATGTGCATCACATGCTGCGGGCGGTGCTTGGCCGGATACAACCTCTCTTCCAGCACAGCCACCTCGCAGCGGCAGTAGGAGGTGGAGACGTGAGTGAACACCTCCAGGTTCTGAACGCCTTCAGCCAGCTCCAGGACCTTGAGGGTGCCGGCTGTGTTCATTTTCACTGCGTCGCGGAGGAACATGTCGAATCTGAGGAGAGGTATATAATAAAATTTAAGTTATATTATATTATTAATTTATCATTGATCAATATTTTTGTTTCTACGATTTAGTACTATTATCACATTTTTTTTGTCTGTAATGAACAGTTAATTGTTATGTTGTAGGATATTTGTTTACTTGTTCACACTCTTTATGTATCTCATATTCTTCTTAGTCGTGAAAATCTGTTTATATATTTTGAATTTAGATTATTTTGTATGTGCTGCTGGTTTTCCTTAAATAAATAAATAAAATTATAGAGTACTAGTTTCTTCATCAAGTCTTGTGCGTGCCAGTAATGTGAAAATATAAGGATTGATATTTGAATTAGAGTCTGCCCGTGGCGTCGCACTTCCCACAAATACATCACACGCGTTGTTTCTATGGAAAAGTTTAAATGTGATTTTTGTTTCCTAGAAACTGACTTATGGATTAATAATTGATTTTGTTGTTCACCCAGTGAAAAATCTCCTGAGGTAACAATAATAAATAAAAATTACAAATTGAGAACCTCCTCCTTTTTTGAAGTCGGTCAAAAAGAAGACGCCACGATCACGTTTCGTTACTGTCGTAATGGTGTCAAGAGAACAAACATCCATCTAAACATCCAAACTTTAAAAAAAAAGGAAAAAGGAAACGTCAAGATGACGTCTCATTACTAACGTAAAATAGACTCTCCGCTTAGCGTAACTGAATCGTCACGCTCGGATCGGTTACGCTAGATCGCGTATCCACGATCTAGCGTAACCGATTTTTCGTGACTCTGAATCCTCACCTGACACAAGCAGCACAGTGGAAGATGATCTGCACTTCCCTCTGCAACTCCTGGCGGTCCTCAGCTGATATGCCGAGACCTTCCACCAGGATGTCTCCTTGGATGAGGTGGAGCTTCTGAAGACGTTTCGGATGCTCTTTCTGGAGGCGGTCGAATACCTGCGAAGATATGAATAATGTATTTTAAGCTGAACACTTATTTTTCACTACTTCTGGTAGTGGAAAAAAATTGAATTAGAGTCAATTGCACCTTATTTCTTATTTGATAGTAATTACTTGCAAGTAATTACTAAATTACTTGTAGTAATTTTACGATCCCTGTGGCGTGGTGGGCGAAGGTCTGCCTGCGACGCAGAAGGTTGCGGGTTCGATTTCCGCCTCGAGACAAATGTGTGTACGATCTGCAGACATTTGTTTAGGGCGTTCTGGATGTTTATTATGTATAATAAAAAATTATCTATCTATGTAGTGTATTGTATTATGTATAATCAGTTATGGTAAGTGTAGTAGTAAGTGGGCCGGTCATCTCGCGAAGAACCGACCACCGCTGGGGTGAAAGAGTTCTAGAGTTGAGATCGCGACTCTGCAAAAGTAGTGTAGGATACCCTCCGGCCAGGTGGGATGACGATCTGCGAAATAATGTAGGCAGATGCTGGATGCGTCAAGCTGAAGACAGGGCGCTATGGCGCTCATTAGGGGAGGCCTATGTCCAGCCGTGGACTAGTATAGGCTGACGATAACGATGACGATCACGTCTTGTTACTAACGTGTATAATATTATATTATCTGTGCTAACGTCAAATAAACTGACCTCCCAGATTCTCAATAACTTTGTTAGTTTCGCTACTCTACGCTAGATGGCGTTACTAACCTTGACATTGAAGTAATCATCCACTCTTTCTTTACTGCTATGTCCTTTCTTAGCCCTCATAAGTACATAAATCCTTTTTATATCAGGACATGTTCTTAGAAGCTTTTCCACAAGGACTTTTCCCATAAATCCAGTAGCACCCGTGATAAATATCGATTTGTTTGCGTAGTACTCCGCCACGCTTATAGATGGCGCCATTTTGGAGTTTTCTGTGAAAGAAAGAAATTTGTTTTTAGAGAAGTTGCATTAATTATCAAATTTTAGCCTAAAAACTATTATGAGTGATATACTCACAAATAAATTAATTGCAACTGCTGGTATCTGGTATAGAGATTAGTTCGCTTCCGGAAACGTATCAATGTACCCAAATGCTGTACGTCACATTACCCGACTGCGCAAAACGGGGGTTTATGTTTCATCTAGGACGAAAATAGTTATGAAGAAGTAAAATGGAACCTTGTCAAACACACGTCCTAACGCGTTTGATTAACTTCGAAATGGTTCGATCCCATGCTGATAAACACATAGGTATTATATCAGGCTCAGCTGGATATAAACTTCCTCTGATAAGCGCATTGTTGCTTATGAGTTATAACCAAAAAGCTGGGCATGTGGGTTGGGGATCGCAGTTCGGTGGTGGAGTGGATCAATCTTCAGAAGGCGTTGCCCCCCCAGTGGATTTATATCCCCTGGGAAGAATAGGGATTGCGCGGTACACTTATACCGACACGACAATGAAAATTATGTGATATGCAGCGGGGTGGAACTACCCAACGTAATCTACACTAGTTATAATTTATTTTTATTTCTGTAAATCGTCTGTATTACACAGGGTTACAGGTTAAGACCTAGATGGTTGTAGTTTCCATCATTCCTGACTAATTCGACTATGAAACACCCTACCCCAAACTTAACCGTTTTCAAGATATTGGACATTAAAGTTTAAAAAGATTTTGCCATTTTTGTGTAGTAGATGAGTTGCTTTAATATTATTAACACTAAAATTGCAATTATCTAGACGAACTGGGTCGCAGTAGATGATTGATAGTTATAAATGAACGAAAAGATAAAACTATTTGTTTGCTTACAGAAATATTTCAAAAAATGTCTATGACAGTCAAGCTGCAGATGTGCTTAAAAATATCTACGTTACACCAGCTATCTGCACTGGGATATTATCATAATCATCAGAAAAAACTTTGATGAAGGGCTCCCGGGTATTTCAGGAGCCCTTCATCATCATTCTTCATCTGAACGAAAGTTCAGTTACTCTGCGCCTTGTCTTTCATGACAAATCGTCGAACGCCATTTTGTTGCTTTAAGTTAAATTTTTTATATGAGGTAATTATTGGGTATATATTTTATAAGTTTTAGTACATATTAGTGTTACATTTTTAGCTACAAATAAAGCTTAACTTATCATGCCTTATCTTAAATCTCCGGCTCATTTAGTTGTCGCATTGAGAGCAACAAAGATACATCTTTACATACATGTTTAACTTCCGCATAGGTAGGTGTTTAGGATTAAACGCTACGCATCCACGCTTCCTTTATATTCCTTTCTTAACGTCAAAAGACGTCTCATACGTTAAACGCGTGCTTATAGCACCGGAGTAGTAAAATATAAACGCAGTTAAGTTAACACGTTTCGCATATAGACGCACATTTTATAATAATTTATAATCGTGATGCAATGGTTACGCATATAAAATGCGTTCTGATGAGCTGCCTTGATGCGACCCTGAATGGAGAAGGTCAGGCAAACTTTATTATCATCATTTTTAACCGACTTCAACTACCGCGTCTAGAACCCCACTTACCCTAAAGATGTCCTCTCATTAAGGGATGAAACGTTGGTGTTCCTCCAACACAAATAAGGTTCACAGTTAACCCGCTTATATCTGTAATTAATCCTTTAGGTATCGAAAATCAAAAACTCTATTATAGAATATATATCCGTAAGAATAGGTTGAATCCTTAAAATGAAACACAGACGATATAAATTTAGTGATATTTGTGATTTCTATCGGTTCGATAAAGTAAAAAAGCGACGAAGAAACGTTTAGCCTATTAGTTGTTATTTTCAGGGTTATAGAAAAACTTCCCAAGCTTTCTTATCCTCTAGAAAGATAAGTTATCTGATATTATACAGTTTGCCTTTTTGCACAGAAAAGATACTGTAAGAAATGATAGTGAGATCAACTTTATTCTCGTCACTCCACACACCTATACCACAGATAATATTTATAATATTATACTACCTATACAAATATTATAAAAAGGAAAGATTTGTTTGTTTGTTTGTATCGAATAGGCTCCGAAACTACTAGACTGATTTAAAAAATTCTTTCACTATTAGAAAGCTTACTTTTCAGGGAGTGACATGGGCTATATTTTATCCCGGAATTCCCACGGGAACGGGAACTACGCGGGTGAAACCGCGAGGCGCTGCTAGTAACTATATTTTTAGTGTGTACTGTTATACTATTAACTAAAAAGATTTTTCTATGGAAATGTTACAGCTCTCCAAGCGGGTAGTTTACCTATTTTCAAGTACCGTAAACTTTACTTTACGAATCTTGACCTCGTGGTGTGGTTGGTTATCACATTCCCGTACTGAGGGAAGGATGTGGGTTCAAAACCCGTCGAGATCTAAAATTTTTGGTGTATCACTTAATTTCTTCACTAAAAACCTACTTCCAATACCTTAATTTGAGACGTTTTTTAAGTTTTGTACAAATACTAATCAATCGGGAATAAAAAAATTATGGGACCACCTTTGTCAAGATCACTCTTTAAAGAAAAGCGAAAGAATTTTCAAAATCAGTCTATAATTGATGGAGACATCGACGAATATACATAAAAGAACCTCCAGCCTGGGGGCCTAGATAATGTAACAATCGATATCGAAAGCTATAGTAGAAAAGTTCATAAATGTATGGGATTTACATAATGTATTTATATGCCTTAGATATGTCACATGATCTGGCTCTCCTATGAATCACTCAATTGTTTTCCATTCACTTCATAGTGAATGCGAAAGACTTGCGAAAGACTGCAGGCAGATGCTGGATGCGTGAAGTTGAGGACAGGGTGCTATGGCGCACACTAGGGGAGGCATATATCCACCTGTAGATTCTAATTCTAATTCTGAGTAGGGGAACAAAGATCTGCATGGACATCTCGCATAGGAGTGTATTGTGCATTATCCCCATGCCTAAGCAGGCCCTAACCAGCCCAGCTCCTTGAAGTATCGGTGCAGGACTCTTGGTGACTGACAGCTTCGTTTCAGCTTTTCTGTGGGTGTGGATGGGGTTGATGCCTCAATGAGACACTTCAGCGTTTTATGTCTCGGCTCCTCTGTGGACTATTGATGTTGATGATGACATATAAGAAACATAGATTCAAAACCTTGTCTTTTTTCCGAAGTCGAAGTTGAAATGAAATAAAATTTATTGTAGAAACTGTGCACAAACAAGATCTAGGTGGAATCAACAGTTTATCATTTATCATTACATTAATTACGTAAAATATTTAACTTTGTATAACTAGGTAATTTATTGATTATTTAATTTTTTATTGTCTTAAAAACATTTTCCTAAGATCCACCTATGGAGAACTACATAGGCCGGTGTAACATTCATTCAACACCAAAATTAATTGCGCAAAACCTCAATGTCATTATGTTAGAACGTAAACATGTATAGTAGGAGTTTAATTGTTTGTACAGTCAGCTAGATAATGATATATGATATTAGATTATGATTTTTTAAATTATCGGCTTCAAAAACAATTTATTTATTTATTTGTTTTGTATTTATAAATAAATAATGCGGGGCAAATCACACATCATTATCTAGCCCCAAGCTAAAATAAAAAACTTTTGTGCAGGAACAAATGCCGAATTTTCCGATTTCAAAATTAAATGATTGAAAACAAATATCACAAAAAAAACGGCGTCGAGATTCCGAGTTTTTTGTACAATTATTTAAAATTGTAACCAAATTTATAGAAGGATTGAGACATAGACATCGACAAGGAGTGCGAAATAAGGTTTTTTGTTATTATAGTGCGTAAACCCTCAGGTTTCTGCAGTTAGAGTCCCGTGGAAGCAGATATTTTTTGGGATATTATTTGAATGCGAGTTACTTACAAAAACATGGACAAACATTATTTATTTGCAACTACATAAACACACTATTAAATTACGGAAATAAAGTTAATTTAAGGTTAGTTAATTGCATAAAATATCAGATTATCTAAATTCTAGAGGATATAAACAGCTTGGGACTGATTTTGCTCAACTCGAAAAATAACGACTAACAGGCTAAGGATTTATTTTAGTCTACATACTGACGCGGCCGAAATCAAAAATACCTCTTTATTTCCGTCTCAGTGTATTTTTTTAATACGATTTGACCTTTTCTTAGTATACATTTATTGTATAAGTATTTTTGAATTTGAATTTGTAAAAACATATATAGGTCATTTGTTTACAAATATTTCCCGCTACATTGAGGGGCAATGAAGCCAGCGTCTCGAGTTCGCTTCCGACAGGTATTGATATGGATAATTAGAACTGTAGATTGGTTACAACAGTCGGCAGCTAGCTCAACTGCTTCAATTGTTAATACTTGTTCTAATTTATTTCTATTATTTGATTGTAATATTCTTATTCATCTTGAATTTGGCTGGAAGATTCACAATTACAACTTTAATTCTAAAATTTTATTTTCCCTTCCGACAAATATATATATATATATATATATATATATATATAGATAATAGAATCAGAGTCAGAGTCAAATCGTTTATTTCTCTAGACTTACAAAATTTTAAACACTTAGAAAAGTCTTATTTTTACTACCTATATACATAAACAGCTTGATAATTAGTAATTACTATCAAATAAGAAATAATGTGTGTACTGACAAGTTGTACAACTTTTATAGCGTTTTTGCCCTCGTCTTCGCACGCGTTGACTCTATGGAAACGTGTTTTATCCCATGGGACCTGGTTTATGGAATAAAAGTTAGCCTTATGCTTGATTCCAGGGTTAGAATTATCTGCATGCAAAAATTCAGCATAATCTAGTTTTGGCGTGAGAGAGAGAGAGAGAGAAAACTTATTTACCGAAAAACACTTACATTGGTAGGTACAATACGTACAGATAATTATGTAGTAAAGAGAGGGAGCGTGAAGAAGTAACTAAAATTGATCCCCATACATACTTTATTCCATCCAAACTTTCGCATTTATAATATTAGTGTGATATGATGTGAAGTGTATATCATATAACGAGTACGTAAAAATCTCATCTGAGCAAATCTCATCCACTTCGGATGAGTCCCTTCAATTATGGAGTATTCAAACAAAAAAATTTAACTTATATTCCAACAATACATTTTTTTCTCGGTCACTGTACGAACAAGTTGAGAAACTTTTATAGCTTAATTAACATTGTTGTAACTTTGTAACAATGTAATTATTATTGGCAACCTCTATGGTGTAGTGATTGCGATTGGACTATTTGTGGCACAGACGTGGATTCGGGACTAATTGTTTTTATGCAAATTATAGACTGAGAGAAGTAAACTGTTATGGATAATTTTTTTACACGATGAAAGAATTATCGAAATTGGATCAGTTTTAATCCGTAGATAAACAGAAACTTTACTATTTGATTTCAGAAAAAAAATTATACATTAGAAATGGATTTCCATACACTTCACTAAATGAGCGAGAGAATTATGTAAAGTAATATACGAGTAGGTAAAGTAATAAAATGAACTTCATTGACAAAGAAAGTTACAATCAAATAATAGAAATAAATTGACACTAGTATTTACAATTTAAAACAATTGAGCTTACTGTAGACTGTTGCAAACAGTCTACAGTGGGCTCACAATTGTTTCAAAAAACTTCATTCACGTTACAATCAAATAATAGAAAAACATTTTAACTAGTATTTAAAATTTGAAACAATTGAGATCACTGCAGACTGTTGCAAACAATCTACGGGTAGCTCAACTGATCCATATATAAATACCAGTCGGAAGCGTCCCGTAAATCTTAATTAAAAACTATAAATTTAAATTAAAGATTCCGCAAGTCACATTCTTCATAGAAAAGACATAAACGCGCTACCATTCAAAATGGTGTTGTAAGAAGATTACACAATTGGCATCCGACTTCCAACCCTATAAATATAAATGTTAATGTGTTAATTGCTTGCCCTTCTCCTTTAATTGCATCTATCAACTTATAAACACAATCCAATCAATCAATCAATAAATTTTATTGGACTTTAGTTCGTTAGGCAGTTGTCTCACCGGCGACGATGAATGAAAGAACGAAACGAGTTGGCGAGCACCGGGAAGCGATTGTGTAGGTCCAATAGTTTTGTCGCTCGGCTATTAGCGAGCATGACTGAGCGAGTATCGTCGAGCGACTGGGCGAGTATTATAAATAATAAATAAATAAATAAATAAATAAATAAATAATGCTGGACAATTTACACAGCATTATCTATCCCAAGCTAAGCAGAGCTTGTGTTATGGGTACTAGATAACTGATATACATAATACAATACACTACATAGATAGATATTTTTTACTATACATAGAAAACATCCAGAATGCCCTGAACAAATATCTGCAGATCGTACAAATATTTGTCCCGAGGTGGGAATAAAACCCGCAACCTCCTGCGTCGCAGGCGGACCTTCGCCCACTACATTATCTTTGATAGCTTTTGTAAAACTAGTGGAGCAAGCCGTCGTCGGCGGCGTTGTGAACAGGCAGCGATCAACTATGAATATCTCTTGTTTACATGGAATGTTTGTTTATTCGCCGTGTGGTGCCAGCGGCATAGAATTTGCACCAACCCTACTCTTTCCGCGGGTGTTGCAAGGGGCGACTTGAGAGAACAGCCAATAAGGGCGCTTATCAGGAGGAGGCTTGCGTCCAGCAGTGGACCAAAATAGGCAGTAGATGTAGATATGTATATCCATTAAGTTATTACACTCAACTGAGGTTTCGGCCGAGGTGATGGAACCAATTCAAACTGAAACAATATCGGTCGGCCCGAGGTATAATCTATGCTTGATGGATGGATCCGATAAGCGCCTTACTGGCTTTTATCATATCGTATACAATTGTTAAGAAAAGCCAAAAAATCAAACAGTATCATCTAGCCCCAACTTCCTTGTATATCTTTCGACACCCGCGGATAGAGTTGGTGCAAATTCAAAGCCCGACATAACTGACATATCGCTCTATTCAGTATATTCCCACGATTATCTGATCGCGTTAAATTGTTCTTACATAATTTATCAAAAAATAATGGGAAATCTAGGCTTTACTGCAATCGTTCACACGTTCTACATATGAGGAATGTGTTTTTTGTATTATGTATATGAATAACAAAGATCTCGCCGTAAAATAAACTTTAATTTAATTTAACATGCACAAGGTAAGCTGCCATGATGTGTATACGCTCTACTATACCGTATTCATTTTGAATGAAGCATGTTAGTATACAAACTACGACAGAAATAACAAAATCTCACTTGCTTGGCGTCGAGTTTCACATATTGTGCATTTTTATTGAACGGAGGACCTAAGATCGACAATTAATGTAAATTACGTATAAAAGGACGCGCCAGCAAAGTGAATTTTAGGTTAAGTATTTGTTTACTAACATGCTTCATTCAAAATGGACAAGGTATAAGTAAATTTATGTGAATATGTGTGTTCTCCCAGAATTAAGTTCTTACTGACTGAAAAAACCCATGACAAACATAGATGTAAATAAAATTCGGGGGATTAGGTACTAGCTTCTCCGAAACGGGAGATACGCGGGTAAAACCGCGGGGCGGTGCTTATATATAATATCATCATCAGCCTATACTAGTCCACTGCTGGACATCAACCTCCTCTAATGAACGACATAGCGCCCTGTCTTCAGCTTGACGCACCGCCTGCAGTCTTTCGCAAATCGTCATCTCAACATGTATATACATATACCCGATACGTATTACATAAATAGTATTGTCATAATTCTTGCCCTAGAGTTAAAATCAGAGGTGGGATTCTGCCTTTTGCCGACATTTTAATAGAGAGAGGGGTCTATATGAACATCCGTTTGTTTTAGTCATGTTACGATCGTATCGAACGCGAAGTAGAAAAAGGGAGAATCGATCTTGCAGTCGAAGCAAATCGCACCGACACCGTCATGGAGTCACCTTCCACCACCGTTTAGACTCGAAATTGACATGGGCCAACTATATTGAGCAACTAAGCAAAAAACTAAGCTCTGCAACATACGCGATAAAAAAAATAAAAGAATTGGGAGGTATGAGCGCTGCTAGGCAAGTATACTTTGCATATTTTCATTCATTGATGAGCTACGGGGTCATGTTCTGGGGCAACGCAGCAGAATCGCAAAGAATATTTGTCCTACAAAAGAGGTCTATCAGACATATAGCAGGTTTAAAATATAGAGACACCTGTAGAGACATGTTTAAAAAGCTAAAAATAATGACAATGGCCTGCGAGCAAATCTATCAAACCATTATATACATGAGAGAAAATCTCAATAATACTTCAAAAAAATAAGGAAGTTCATGATTACAACACTAGAAATAAGGAAATTATTGTGGTCCCCCTCATAAATACGAAAAAGCTTTATGTGCCTCTCTATTAAATTGGATAATAAAATACCTTTACAATTAAGAAACAAACCTGACATTGAACTATTTTTAATTATTAAAACCATTCTATTGAATAAGAGTTATTACACAATTGACGAAGCTTTGGCTGATAAAAACATATTTTGTGATGTGGTAGGTACTGAAGCTAAGGTAGTTATTAATTAGCTATTATTTAAGTTAAAAATGTAAAAGTGACTTATCTAAGAACATGTTTACTGTGTCAAAAGATAAATAAATGAACTGAACTGAACTGTCACGAACTTCAGTCGCGCTCCCGCAGCAGGCGTGAACCCAGCGCTTACCCCCGCGAAAGTTCCGTCAGGGAGATGCTAGGTTCGCTAGTATCGCGATTGGATGCTATCGAGAGTAGTTTTGTGACTGGTCGAAGTGGTAGTGGTATACAAACACCGCTACCAGCTCCTGATTCTCATACACCATCAACTTCTTCTTTCCGGCCCTTGTGCGGGCACGGAGGGAGGCCTCGAGGCTTGGCCTCTTTACCCCAGCTTCAACTCGATGGGTGACGACCCCTCGGTCCTTGGGTTGAGGCAAAAAAGCTCTTTTTTTGCCTATCTAAATTGTGACACCAAAGTAGTGATCGTATACAAACATCTAGAGTTAAAAGTATAGTCACTCATCAAACCGTCCGTGCGTCAGAAAAGAGTAAACTAAGCAGTATAAATTACTCTCATTTAGTTTGCTCGATCAACATGACAATTCTAATTCTACTCGTAACTCGCTGGCGATCCTTAGAACTTTATTGTTTGAGTAACGATCTGCGAACTTCATATGTTTGTATTTATCTTCATTTGTTTGTATTTGTAGAATAAATTTAACTTTATTGAATGTGCGTTTGTTAAAATTGACTTAAACTGAGCTTGGAGCAATGACCTATGAAATTAAAATGAGTTATTGATTTTACAGTTTTAGGAAAACAGCATCAGTTACTGTATAACAAAAAGTTAAAAATAATTTATTTTGTTTTAAAAAACTATAAATCGACTTCAATCAATGATATATATTTTTTTATTGATGTCTTTGTCAGAACTCGACTAAATTAAAACAGGAGTTTTTCATTATTCATAAAGCAACAGCTTAAAAAAAATAAAAAAATGAAAATCAAACCACCCAGTCAACATTTTTAAGGTACCTAACAAACATAAAAAAACAGTCGAATTGAGAACCTCCTCCTTTTTTGATGAAGTCGGTTACTAATTTTAACTATTCACAAAAACAATCTACAGGTAGCTCAACTAATCTATATCAATACCAGTCGTTGCATCTCCTAGACGCTGGCTGCATTGCCCGCCGCCGCTGGCAATGCCGATGCGTTGCGCCAGATACCTTCAACTAGACGCTCAGATATATTTGTTTAGACCTGGAGCGCGGCGATCCCCCACACGGTCTCGATTCAAAAGGGGGCATCCAGGTCTACTCAGCACAATGTGGACCATATTTTCCTGCTACGCACAAAAATTGGTTTCAAAAAACTGACTCGTGAGCATTTTGTGGGAATCCTTTACGTCTTCTAGTTAACTTACCGTCTTTTCACTACTTTTAGATTTTTATATGGTGTCTCTTGTATATGTAGATATTTTAATATATTGATCTTATATAAAAAATTATATATATTTTAGATTTAATTTTAGAACTACATGTATCCAAATTTTTAGAACGATCCATTCAGTAGTTTTGCCGTGAAGAGGTAACAAAAATCCATCCATCCATCCATATAACCATACAAATTTTCGTATGTTATTGTGATGTATTATGAATATTTGACATTGTTTCCGTAATCTTTTGTAATCAGTACATGACAAAATTACTTGTTCCGACAATTCTGACAAGTCCAGTTGACATTGACCATTTGAATCAATCCATCACTCCATGCTTCCACAATAGATCAACAAAGCACCGATAATAAACTAATGATCGACAGAATTATAGAATTAAGGTCAGTCAAACCAGTTTTGGGCGAAGGCCTTGGCATTCCAAACGCATTTCATGCGTGCGACCTCAGTGGTGCAGTTAGTGCAGAGTATAAGAATCAAAAAGATAATCAGATTGTAAGCATTTAGTAATAAAAACTTATGAGTGATACACTCATGAATACAATTGAATTGACCAGATGTAGTAGTATATGTGATGAAATTTTAATGTGGCCGTTGGGAGAAAAAATACTCGAAGAGATAATTTATGAAAACAAACTTTAAAAAAATGAGATTTTATGAATTCGCTCAAAATAAATGGAATTTAAATTAAACTAGCTAGCTACCTACATAATAGAATAGTTATAAAATTGCTCTTCACAAACAAACTTTTCAAAACTTTTTGTAAGCTTTTTGGCATGTACCTCTATGTTGTATGTATGCTACATTCATTCAAAAAAAATCCTAACCCTCCTTACGCAGTCGGGTAAAAATAATGTCGGTAGTTAAAAAAGTATCTTGGCATGCACAAAGCACAACAATGTAAGATAATTATGTATTAATTCAAGAAGATTCTCCGACAATAAATATTTTCCATCGCGTATGACGCACTTACACTAATTGTTGCATTAAATGGATGGGTATGTATGACCGATCGTTTTAATTGTCTAGAAAACATGGCGCGGGATTTCCTACTTACTCAACAGAGTTAATCTTGACTAACATAGCTAAAAAAACCGCCAAGTGAGTGACAGAATCGAAAAATAATAGAGTGAAAGCGGCGCCCGCCCCCTATTCTATCTTATCATTACGTTAAACACAAAACTTCCTGTGTTAAATGTAAAAATATGATAAAATAGGTAGCGCTGTCATATTGGCTCAGGTATGCGCCTTAAACGGGGAATTTGAAGTCAGGCTGCAGGTATGGAAACCAACCTCTTTTATATCAAAAGGGAAAACAAGAAGGCTTCTAATAAATTGATTTGCTTTGTTTTAATTGCTTCAAAGTAAGACTCAAATACGCTGGCCGCATTGCCCTGCTTTAATTAAATATTCAACAATATTTCACATTATGCTGTAGACGAGAAAAAAATATCAATCCCTCCCACTTTAGGTATGCTTAAGGTAGGGGAGGTAGGTATATTTATTTATTTATCTATTGATAACAAACGACCAGTCTATGATTGGTCTATATCTTTATAGCTATATAATTGTGTGGCTATATAATACGGGAAGAGATGGGGTGGTGCAAATTCAAAGCCAGCTTTTAATTTGCACCACCCCATCTCTTCCCGTGGGTGTCGTAAGAGGTGACTAAGGGATATCCATCAATAAAAAAACTTTTATGTCTATTATGTATTATTTTAACCCTCCGTAGGTCGCGTGGGGTCTTTGAAAGCCCAGGTGTTACATACTTTATATTATATTATTCATACCATTATAAATCTTTCAAAAATCAAATAGCACATTCAAAATATCCGCATTGTGAAGTAACAAAAAGAGATCAGTCAAAGTTGTCCCTGAAGCTTGTTCATAATTAATATCTCATACCTCAAATTCCGAAATTATTTTGCATTTTTAATAACTTAAAATAAGTGTCCGTAATTTTAATCAGATATACATTAACTAGGTTTCTTTTTTAGAACCCAGAAAGCATAACCACGTGTCTATTGGTTCTGGGTAAAAATTGGTATCGCCAGTGATTGATGTCCTTTATTACTTCCACCACAACATCCTGCACTTATTTTTTTCATTTTCATCGGTAAAACCGATTCGATTAAACTCAACTCACTACATAGTAAAGGTATATAACATAGTCGCTTCCCGCTGTCTGTTCTTATGTATGCTTATATCTTTAAAACTACGCAACGGATTTTAATGATTTTTTTTAATAGATGGAGTGATTCAAGAAAGAATTTTATAATGTATAATACATTAGCATTACACACGAGCGAAGCCGGGGAGGGTCGCTAGTACCCTATATAACTCTATACATTTATCTTAATAAACTATAAACCTTGAGACGTTCTTAAGACTTTAAACTTCGACCGAATCGTACATTTACATCCGATAAACTTAAATACCTACTTGCATAATTATCTCAAAGAAGCAACGAACTTTGGACTTTAAATTTTAGCTCATTCAACCCAACCTTGCAAACACATCCTATTAAACAAAAACACAAAGTATGTATATTTAAAAAAAAAACAGCAAACTTAGACTTTAAGACTTGAAATTACAACCGAACCGGACAATCCGATTTAGCTATAATTAATTTTCTTTTAAAAAACTAAAAACCACGTCGGTTTATAGTTTTTCTAGTTTTTCATGAATTTTCATGGATTCCATTGAACTGTACCAAATTGAAATGGGACCACAAGGCAATCACCAGGTTTCATATAAAAAAGAATCATGAAAATCGGACCACCCAGTCAAAAGTTCTGGGGTAACAAACATAAAAATAAAAAATCTCGAATTGAGAACCTCCTCCTTTTTCTGAAGTCGGTTAAGAAAAACCATCAGTAAACATTTATCCCTAATAGTATGGAGAAAGAAGGCGCTCGCAATGAGACGGATTTTAGCAAGCGACGTAACGTAACGTGCTCACTGCAAATGGTAACTACATTACACCCCGTAACACCTGCCAGTACCCGACTCAAAGATACAACCAATGACTTTCCCTCTAGCAATAACAACGCAACAAGTGGCGACGAGACGGATTTTAACACACAGCTAAACGTATCATGCTCACTGCAAACGGTACATTACGCCCCGTAACTTCTGCCAGTACCCGACATAAAGATACAACCAATGACTTCCCCACTAACGACGGATGTTAGCACACGGCGTAACGTATCATGCTCGCTGCGAATAGTACATTACGCCACGTAAACTGTTACGTGGCGTAATGTACTATTCGCAGCGAGCCACGTAACAGTTTACGTGGCGTAATGTACTATTCGCAGCGAGCATGATACATTACGCCGTGGGTTGTAGCTTATAGCCTGGTACTAGCCACTGGGCTAGTACCAAGCTATAAGCTACAACCAGTAACTTTTCTACTTGCAAAAAAAACCCCAACAAGCTGCAAGTCGGGTATCTTTAAGTCGGGACGGATTTTAACTCACATCGTAACGTATCATGTTCGCTGCGAATAGTACATTACGCCACTAAACAGTGGCTAGTACCAGGCTATAAGCTACAACCAGTAACTTTCCCACTTGCAAAAAAAAACAACCTTGGCTCAGTTCTTCGGAATCCGCACCGACATTGACCTGTCTGTAAATATGTATAAGTAATTATAATTGAGTAAGAATCTTTGCAATCAGCGAATAGTTTGAATCATGTCTGTCTTTCAATTCTGCTTAGATGTTCTTCTAACCGAATTTTCGGCCACGGTGGCGACTGCCAGTTTAAAAAAAGACTAGCAATGTACGCAAAACATATTATTTACAAAAATAAGAAATCAGATAAGAACACAGACCGAAACGATCGGGGAGAGGTTAGGCGCAAGACTTTACATGCTTTTTTTTTAAATCTGTCAGAAATAATCAGAACACTAGAAAATACAAAGATAAGAAATAGTACATTGTACACCGAGTTGAGAAAGTGCCCAAATCCTATCGAGTGTGTCATTTGAGGCACGAGGCGCAGCCTTAAAACACGAGGTAGGAATCGCATTTTCTCCCGAGTGATACATGTGCTTTATACTACATATTCTAGGAAATCATCGTTCAAAATCACTCGAGTAAATCCAAATTGTGAACTCAAATGTATGTAAAAACTACCAGCGCCCCGCGGCTTGGCACGCGTTTTTCCCATGGAAATGATTAAAGGTGATTTTTACCCCACGGGAATTGTATTATATATTATATATAATTGTATTATATATATATATATTGTGATTCCAGGATTAGAATTACCTGTATACGAAATTTCAGTCCGATCCGTTCAGTAGTTTTGGCGTGAAGAGGTAACAACCATCCATCCATCCATACATCCATACATTCGCATTTATAATACGCGCTCGTAAGATTTGCACATGGTTCTTTTTTGAATTATTGTTCTGAATACGGAAGAGGTCGACATCATAAGGCCCGCCTTATGATGTCGACCTCTTCCGTTTTTGACTAAAAACTTTTGGACGTCTGACCTATTATGAAAATAACCGGCAGATATTTATACAAAAATTGCACTATAGAAATGGATTTCCATACACTTTTCCCATTTATAGCTTTAATTTTATACGGTTATTTTTAATAATGTTTCACCGACTTGTTATACAGTAATTGATGAAAGCGACAAAACTTCAATAATAGTTTTTTCATGAATCCCAATGTCAGAATAGGACTAAATAAAAATGAGACGACACGGGAAGCACTAGCTTTCAAATAAAAAAAGGTTCATGAAAATCGGATCACCCAGTCAAAAGTTCTGAGGTAACAAACATAAAAAAAGACAGTCGAATTAAGAAACTCCTGTTTTTTTTAAGTCGATTAAAATAGATTTTACCAGCTTACCTATTCCGTAAACGTAAAATATATATAAGCTACTATATATTTTATTGACAGCACATAGGTGTTTGCTTTGTAGCACAAATACACGTCTACTGCTTCTATTTACCTACTCAAGTTAATATTTGAGTGCCCACTCGAGGGATTAAATTTCGAGAAGTGACAGAGTAAACATTACATTCTGCGAGTTAAGTTTACTATAGTCAAGATTGTTTACTTAGTTACTAGGTAGTCAAAATCCTGCTGTGTAATGCGGGTTATGAATTTGCCCCGCCCCCCCAACCAACCTTTTCCTGCGGGTATCGTAATAGACGACTTAGAGCTTGTTTATGGAGAGAAGCGGGGCGGGCAGCGGCGCGTGGAGAGGCCTGGACAGAATTTAAACATATAGCGTTGGTAGAGTGTGTTTACTTCACGCCCCGCCTATTCATAACTTACACACTGGCATAAAACTGAAAACTGTCTAGTCTAGTTTGATAATAAAGTACCTGTATGACCGAGCTTCGCTAGGTTTTTTTCGTAAATATTGTTATTTAGGAAATTATAGTATTATTATTTGCCAATAGATATCAGACAGAGTCATATTTTTCAGTTAAGTGTTTAAGTTGATTATGTTAAAGTTCAATTGAAAACACGAATAATATAGTATTACTATTCGTCAATAGATGTCATGAAGAGTCATATTTTTCAGTTTAAGTTAATGACGATAAAGTTCATTAAATGAAAACACTAATAAACTAGTATTATTAAACGCCAATAGATGTCAGAAATAGTCAATTGATTACGATAAAGTTGATGAAAGTTTATTGAAAAAACGTCATTTTTTTAAATAAATCTTAGCTAGATCGATTTATCGCCCCAGATACCCCCCTGCATACTAAATTTCATTAAAATCGTTGGAGCCGTTTCCGAGATTCATATTATAAATAAATACAAGAATTGCTCGTTTAAAGGTCTTTAAACGAGCAATTCTTGTATGTATAAGATAAGATCTAAGATATTATTATTATCTACGATCCTTTTATAATAAACTAAAATTACGATCAAATAATAGAAACAAGTTAGAACGAGTAAACAAATTAGAAGTCGTGTCGGGCTGCAGTCTCAAATAGGTACTTAAATGTTTTTTTTCTATTAGGTATATTCTATTCATTGGGCTATGAGAGTGCACCTGTGTTTGAACATTTGTGCACTATTATAATGTCCTGCGGCCAGGAAGACATCATCATAATTTTAGAAAATATAACCGTTTCAAAAGTCTAATTTTTAATGCGCAACCCTGTATAATAATATAATACAGGGTGACCTATAAACCTATGATATCAATTTTGTACATTTGACGGCCAAAAGTCTACCACATTATTAACGTATCTATTCAAATCATCATCGCTTGTATTTAAATTAATGGAAGTAATTAAAATAATCACAAACTTAAACATAATTTCGATTTTAACCACAAAATTGTTGATAAACGTAATAAGCATTGGTTTTATCTTTGCCTTGACTTAAAAAAACATTAATTCGATGCCTTCACCATAGATTATCTATGTTTTAAAAACTTATAAATTAATTATAACAAAATTAAAAACAAGGAAAATTGTACGCAAAGAAGATTAAGCACTAAAGCAGTATGTTTTTTCCAATAGGAAATTTTATTTTATGCAAATGCTTGAATGATTTTTGTTTCATTTCGTATTATAGGTAGGTAATTAGTTATGAAAATTTATAGATAAAAATATTGTTCTCATAATTGGATTTAATTTTTGCATAAGGGAACTGCAAATGCTTATCCAAATGAGCTGAATGCTTTTCCAGCGCTTTTAACAAAATGGTTTTAAAGCAATTTTAGGCAAGTCCTTTAGTCTAACCTAACAGCTGATCTAAAGCATTGATGCTTTGGATCAGGTGTTAGGTTAGACTATGACCATTGATGCTTTGGATCAACTGTTAGGTTAGACTATGACCATTTATACTCGTACTCGCAAATAAATTTTTCTATTCAGATCTTGGACACATCATACTTTTTATTATGCCAAGTACAGACAACATCATAAAATAAGTAAAAAAAATCTTAATTTTACAGAGTTGTTATATTGTATTCCGAGCTCTCAATGTAGGTACTAAAGTTTATCAATAAAGGAAAAATTTTACAGAAGTCTATGAGTTTTTATAAGGCTGTTCGATTTATGTTGC
Organism: Eupithecia tripunctaria; assembly: GCA_955876795.1. Taxonomy (NCBI): domain Eukaryota; kingdom Metazoa; phylum Arthropoda; class Insecta; order Lepidoptera; family Geometridae; genus Eupithecia; species Eupithecia tripunctaria. The sequence goes on from OY041627.1 coordinate 7,037,289, forward strand.
CGTGAATTTTTGTTTCGCTGTTTTACGTGAAACATAATTTACCCCAAATCATCACGCATTTTAAATGTTTAGTGGACTCTGACGAGTGACGGAGAAAGAGAACGCTCCTCTTTCCTCTTCACTCGTTAGAATTCTTTACCCACTATTGGATATAAATGTGGATGGATATAAAAGTAAAGTAGGTGATTATGATGGAAAAAGATGTATCCACACACCACTAATATTATTATAAAAACATTAAAATTTTCTTGAATGTGACTTGTAAACTATGACTTGCCTTGTATAACTTCCAATGTTATAATGGTTAATAAATACAAATATACAAGAAGAAGTCGTTTACCCAAGCATTGTCAGTTTATCGCAAGATATGGCTGGCCCACTGCGACCTCAGCTTCTTTGAGCTACGTCGATAACTTTGGTTCTCTGTCGGATGTTCGTTGCGAAATTGATTACAAAACTTTATTATTACAATTTTCCATTGGGATTTTTTGACGAATCTCATGTAAGTTACAACTTAAACCATAGATAATCAGTTACTGGAAGGCACAAGCTAGCTTATTTTATGGCCCGTTAAACTCGGAGGTCTAAACAATTTGATTCATCGTTAATATATTTTTTTTACGCAAGCGCGCCTTGAACCAATCCTTGTATATATAATTCGAAAGTTGTTTTAGGTATTGCTTCACGATTTATATTTATTAAAATGTGATATTTAAGTTAGAATGCATGTATCATTATTCTAGATCCTGGATTATCTATGGCAAAATGCACGCATTTTTTAATAACTTCAAAAAATAAGTTATGTTATGTATGTATGTTACTTGATATCTCCGCCCATGGTTACCCGATTTTGCTGCTTCTTTTACTATTGTATAGATAATTAATTCCGAAATTTTGTGTCCGAGGGATTAGTATTTATTCCGTAAAACTTGAAAAGCTAATAATTTTCCCAATCATTGGTGTTCATAGCAACGGGCGTAAACAAGACCTACCTAGAAAAACAAATTACAAAGTTGACGGATAGCGGATGGCATAAAGCAAAGGATGACCGTTCTTTCAATGACCCTTCTATGAAAGTGATTATGACTTTTATTTCTTAAAGATCCAAAAGCGCGTCACTTCATTTAGGCTGGCCTCAGATATCCGAAATGTCTTTCTGAATTTAGAATCTGAATTCCGGCACCTTGCCTCACACATATCTTAAAAATTCAGATTGATCAGCAGTCTCGTGGATCACAGCCATTGATTTAATAAAAAGGGAAGATGAGGTACTGGTTTCTCGAAAGTGGCAACCTCAAATTGTGTAAAATTGTGTGCTCCCACCTCAGTCACCGTCTGACCAGTGGCATGGGCGGTCGTACTAGCGAGAAATATTGTTGTCTCGGTCTCACTTCGGTCTTAGGTACGTCTTCCCGTCTTTGTTCTTCTTTGTATTGCACAGGACTGCAAATATAACTGTGAGCGTATGTGTTTGCGTGTAGTTGTAACACATGCCAATTTTTGAGTGAGCGCTGGGAGAACGTAACCTATCTTCCCTTTTTAATTAATCAATGATCACAGCACATGCAAATATTTACTATGGAAGAGGAATTAAGGCTTATCCGCACTACTTTTGGCTAATAATCAGAATCTGATTTCAGCATGTGTGTGCCATTCTATTCAAATGTATGGAATTACGCGCATTCTGAATCCAGAATCTTCATATTCCGATTAGGAATTCAGAACGCTTGTCAGTATCATTCTTACAGATCGATCTGATAAAATCAGAATCTGAAAAAAAAACAGATTATGTGTGGAGAATGTATAAATGATATGGATTCGGGGGAAGGGCTTTCTGAATGATAGGATCTTGGATGTCTGAGGCCAGCCTTAGTCACGTGTCTGAAGCAAAGCGACGCACGTTTGCACGTGGAGCAGTAGGGTTGTTGGTTTTGTGCGAACGTCAACCGAAATTTCGTATCTCGTGTTTCAAAGTAGGCCTTTCTTTTATTCGACGTTTCATCCATGACACATTACATCAAACTAAACTCTAAAATTTTAACTATATGTGTTAACTTAATTGGGTTTCAATTATGTAAAAAGAATTTTAATAAAATGGCAATTCTTAGTTTTTAAGGGATTAGCGTCTATTCAGATGTTGCCAAAACTAGACTAAACTAATTTAACAGGACTAAAAATGATGCCATCCTTATTATTTTGATCGTTATGACAGGGACAGCGACATTTTTAGTGCTGTCAAATTAGTTTAGTTTAGTTTTGGCGATATCTGAATAGACTCCAATATCTCTATAAAACCGCACTTATTTTACTTTTATTTTTATTACTTCAACTTATTATTATTAGCTTTTGTCCGTTGTCTTTTACAGCCATTAATAAACTTATTTATTGTTTTCTGTTATTGTTACTATATATTTTTTCCAACCTTGTATTTTGTAGCAATTTGACTTGAATCAAATGTTCCCTGTGAATCTATAGTAACTAAAAGATTTGAATTGAAAAAAGTTAACCATTATAATTTCGCTTAAAATACGCCGCATTTGTTTATCGCCGCATTTGTTGATGCTGCCGTTCGTCGTGTTCGTTCCGAACACGACGAACGGCAGCATCAAGTTATTGTTTATTTACAAGAAAATAACGCAACGTATAAATAAACTGGTTTAAGGGCCATACGCCGCCAGTGAAAGTGGCGCCCCCAACTATTTTATAATTTAACGTAATAATAAGATAAAATAGTTGGGGGCGCCACTTTCGCTGGTGTATGGGCCTTAAGGAACCAAATTATATGGGACACATATAATTTGGTTCCTACGAATCAAAATATAAGTCATTTCAGTCGTAAGTGTTTTGACTGCTGTTAGCAAACAAAATTGACGTTTGACAGTGATTATCGTGAGATTTACGCCTTTTCAAATCTATCGTAAGATACGAAAGATCAGTTTGCCGGTCTGTAGCCTATTTTTCGAGTTTTTCTATCTTTCTATGCAATTCGGACACTCTTTATCACCTCTAAGCTTCAAAACGGCTGAAGAAATTTCGATAAAATGAAGTAAATTTTTTTTTTAAATAAATAAGATTTTTGTAAACCCTTCTCCAAAAAAGGAGGAGGTTACTCGATTTGTGTGCTTTTTTTTATAAATGTATATTATATATGTGTCCTCAGAACGTTTGACTGGGTGATCGATCCGCTTTTGATGATTCTTTTTTTATTTAATAGCTGATGCTTCCCGTGTGGTATTTATGACGGTGTGGTGTGATTATGTGTTAATATTGACGACCTCTGTGGCGCGGTGGGCGAAGGTCCGCCTGCCACGCAGGAGGTTGCGGGTTCGATTCCCGCCTCGGGACAAATGTGTGTACGATCTGCAGATATTTGTTCAGGGCATTCTGGATGTTTTCTTTGTATAATTAAAAATATTTATCTGTGTAGTGTATTGTATTATGTTTTAGTACACATAACACAAGCTCTGCTTAGCTTGTGACTAGACAATGTAGTATAAATTGTCCAACATTATTTATTTATTTATTTAAATACTAGTCTGTGTTACTTTCGCATTTTTAAAAGTTATAACATATTTATAAAGAAAGGTTGCCGGTTGCATAATTCATTTATAAATTTAATTATTCTGTAACAAAGCATGGTTAATTATTCAAATGAGTAAGCGAATAACCAGAATTTAATTTCAATTACTTTGTAATAGTTAGGTATTTTATATAATTTATGGAATACCTACCATTTACCATATACCTACTGAACATGTCTTGTTATTTCAATTATCACTTATTGGGCTGACTGTTTCAAGCGACAAGTAAATAGGTATATAAACAAACAAAAAAAAAATAGAATGAGGACTTATGTTTAGGTACAAAATATATAAATCGTATACTAACCTTAAAACTTTTAAATCCATCATGGTTATTAATACTAAAGTTATTTACAACGGGATATTTACAAATACAAGTTATACTAACCTACCTACTCATAAGAGGTTAATTGAGTTTGTTTTCTAAAAAGTATATACCGACTTCAATTATATAGTTTTCTCGTGGATGCAATTGTCAAAACTTGACCAAATTGATATTATACCACACGGGAAGCAGCAGCTTTTAAATAAAAAAAGAATTATCAAAATCGGATCACCCAGTCAAAAGTTCTGAGGTAACGAACATAAAAAAGCAGTCTAATTGATAATTTCCTCCTTTTTTGAAGTCGGTGAAATATGGTGACGAGATGGGAAGGTTGCGATTACAGTGGGAAGGAATATTATAGCCACTGATTGGTAAACTTTCTTTTGTTTTTTATTTGTAGTCAAAATGCAGCTAAAGTCATACACGGACTGCATCGTCTGAAATACACTTACCAAAAAATCTTAATCTCTTTATATTAAGCTCTTTATTAAAAAAGAAAATTACAATCAATAAGAAATTATATTAACAATAACACAATAGCTACCTGCACACTGATGCAAATAATCTACAGGTAGCTCAACTGATCCATATGAATACCAAAGCGTCCCCAAAGATCTGGTTGCATTATGCAGTGTTCTTTAACGCAAAATGAATATTTTCCAGCCAACTTGGAAGGTCATTATAAATCTTTGGTCAGTACCTAGTACCAACTAATTTTAATATTACACCTACAAAGTTTTACGCAAGATCATTCATCTTTATAATCGATACCTCTTAAACACGAGGTTACAGCTATAGCTAGTTTCTGCCCGCGGATTCGTACGCTTTGTTTCGATGGACACGTTTAAGGCGCATACCCGAGCCAATATGACAGCGAAACCTATTTTATCACATTTTTACGTTTATCATAGGAATTTCTAAAAATCCTACGTTCAGTTTGTGGTATCTATTATAAGCTATTTTTTAATACATCTTTTATAATTATATCTCATATAGTTTAGGAGGAGATGCGAAAATAGAGTTTGGTGGCCAAAAAGCGCAACTTCGTATCTCTGCCTAAGCTTTACAAAATGAAACTATTACAGAGGCATTAATAAATTAAAGGATTTTTAAAACTTGCTGCGTTTAGAGTAATAATAAGGTAAAATAGTTGGGGGCGCCACTTTCACTGGTGTATGGGCCTTAAAAGGTGATTTCTATCTCACGGGAACGATTTATGCGATAAAAATTGCCTATGTTTAATTCCAGGATTAGTATGTATGTACCTGTATGCAAAAAATTTAGCCCAATCCGTTTAGTTTTTTTGTCAACTTTCGCACTTATAATAGCGGCGCCTCGCGGCTTCGCACGCGTTGTTCCTATGGAAATGTTTAAAGGTGATTTATTTTGTGATTTTATTGTTTGTTTATATTGAATGGGCTCCGAAACGACTGGACTGATTTAAAAAATTCTCATTAAAAAGCTTACTTTTCAGAGAGTGTCATAGGCTATATCTTTTTTTCGGAATTCCGACGGGAACCAGGGTTTTATGTGATATTTTTTTTATCAGATTAAATAAATACAGTGTGTGAAGCTTATGTATAGCTTTAAGACTTTTGTTACTATCACAACAAAAACCTTAGAAGTACCAATTAATAATAAAATAAAATACCCGCAAATAGTTATCATAACAATATGCATCATAAAGACGGTGGGTTACACCTACAGTAAAACCTACAAAATAACCATTAAAAAAACCTTTGCCTTGTGTTTTTATTCACAAAAACCAAAAATCCCTACGTATCTTCAAAGACAACAATACGCATAAACGCACTTATCATATAACAATTCATTCTCCTCCGAAAACCTAAAAAATATATAACAAATAACTAAAACTTACCTTATTATTAAAAAAAACTCCAAAACACACCACTACACTGCACTTTAAAACTTTCAACTTGACACTGAGTTGCGAAAAAAACAACCTCCGCACGATACGACTGCCCGGCGAAGAATGATCACACTCACGGCTGTGTTCGACTAGGCAATAACAATAAGCTTATGGTTAGCTATCATTATTTATATGTGACGTCGGTATAAATTAGCTTAACTATAGGAAATGTATAGGATCCTAGGCTAGATTTGGGGGTCCCGCGAATAATGGAGAAGTAAAAATGTCAGGGGCAAGAAGAGAGTTGAACCACTACCTTCATTCTATAAATAACTGCATAAAGATTTTTATTACGTATTACGTGGGTTATTTTGTTACTGACTTCAGGAGAAGTTTCTATTTTCGTCTGTGTGTTTTTTTGTATGTATGTTTACCGATTTCTCCGTCAATTATGGACCGACTTTAAAAATTCTTTCGCTGTTGTATAGAGAATGGTTTCGAATTGATCACATATAAGTTTTATTCTCGAAGGATATATAGTATTTTTACCTATCCCGTCCAGCTTAAAAAACAACAAAATACTTTAGAAAAATCACGACTAGTTACAACAATTTTGGTGATATCTTCGTCAATTATCATCGAAGTTTAATGATTCTTTCTTTACTGTATAAAGGTTGAATTTGAGGTGGCACCATAAAAGAGAAATTCACGAGAAATGTATGTATGCGCTGAAAAGTATCTAAAACGTCTTCTGGTGATAATTTCACTCATTAAAATTAATCTCTAGCGGTTCCCATGGCAACGGACGTAAACAAGAGGCTTACAAAGTTGATGCATGCAGTTGAGGATATCCAAAAGTACTTGTATCAATGAAGACGGATAGCACTTCTCACTCTAACTTGTGCCAAGAAGTCTTTTTTATACATTTAAATTATAAGAGTGTTTATTTGTATGTTATTGGTTGAATCTATTTACTACCAAAGCATCAAAACTGCTGAAGCGATTTTGATTGATAAAGTATCAAAAAACTTGTTGGTATCAAAACCTTTCATTTATGGTCGACGACGACCTCCGTGGTGCGGTGGGCGAAGGTCCGCCTCCGATGCGGTTGCGGGTTCGATTCCCTCCTCAGGACAAATGTGTGTACGATCTACAGATATTTGTTCAGGGCGTTCTGGATGTTTTCTATGTATAATAAAAAAATCGATTTATGTAGTGTATTGTAATATATTGTTTAAAAAGTTATCTAGTACCCATAACACAAGCTCTGCTTAGCTTGGGGCTAGATAATGCTGTGTGTATGTCGAACATTATTAAATTATTATTATTATATTATAATGGTTTGTAGCTTTATATATTTTAGGCCTTCGCCCTTTGGCGAAAAAGTAATAAAGCCAGGACCGAGTTGGATTGTTCAAATTGTTTGTATCATCGCGTGGTAGGTTAGGTACCTATTAACGATGTAACAGCAACCGTGTAAATGGGTTTTTAAACATTCTAAAAAATGCACATATAAAAAGGTTTTTTAACAGCAATGTTTATATTAATTTCATTTCGCCATGCCGGCTACATAATTAGTAGCAGTAAAAGTTTTCTCGAGAAAAAGATTAAAGTTTTTTAGTATTAGACAAATGCTAAGATATTTTCAAAGTTTTGTTGGATACTTTCATTAAAATTTACTTTATTTTATTTTATTTTTCGAATTGTAGGAAAACATACATTCAGAAAATATGAAATATTAATACAAAACATTAAAATTACTTAAATTTACCAAGGTACAACTGAGAGCTATGATTTTTTTATTGTTCTAATTTAGTACACTTTTTTTACATTCTAAACATTAATGGTCATCATAGCTAAAACGACGATCATAGATGAGGTGAAGTTATAGCTCCGACCAACGAAAACAAAAATCTAAAGGGTTCCCTGTTTTATTACAGTACCCTAAAAACTTTTCCAAAATATTCTAAATCACGAAATTTCATTTATCTTATAAATCTATTGCGAAGTGATGTAATACAATTAATTAGTGACTAATTAAACTAATTATGATTACAACTAATTACTTAACTTCAGTTACTTAATTTTATGATCTAGTGAAAGTTAAATTTTTGCGAAAAAACATTTGATGATTCATTTAATTTGTCTAAGTCTATGTATCTAATTCTAATTCTGAGTTCCTTAGATATGCACGAACATCTCGATAGGAGTGTATTGTGCATTATCCTCATGCCTAAATAGGCCCAGCCCAGCTCCTTGAAGTATCGGAGCAGGACTTTCTGGTGACTGACAGCTTTGTTTCAGCTTTTCTGTGGGTTTAGATGGGGTAGATGCCTCAATAAGACACTTCAGCCCCGTTTTATGTCTGACCTCCTCTATGGCCGTGCAGTGTAGGACAACGTGTTCCACAGTCGCTTCTTCTTGGAAGCAGCCACGACATAAACTGCTGTCTGTGGCTCCAGTCTTAAAAAGTTTATGGCTCAATTCACAGTGACCTGTGATGATGCCCACCATCGTTCTTAGGTCCTCCCGGCTCATCTTGAGCATCGTGTTGGTGGTTTTCCTATCTTTAGAATAATGGAATAATGGTTTAGTATGCTTGCAGTGTATCCGACGCTCCCATAGTTCGGTGTTTTTATTCAAAGTTAAGTTTTCGTCTTTGTGCGTTTTTGTTGCCTGGGCAGGATCAACTCTCTGTCCAGAATGGACAGAGAGATACAGACTTTGCTGTGTTGAGAAAGATCTGGTAGTGCGTTATGGCATTCTACAATTGCATTTGATCTGGTATCTGTCCGATTGCGCTGTCTGTTTTGAAGACTAGCTGCATCTGTTTGTTTGGCTCTTTGTTGGTTGTTTCCAGAAGCATATCATTGCCCGGTAGTTTAAGTCCCAGTGTTTCCGCCTGGAAGGCTGTTGTGGCCGAGTTTAGTGGTTGGGCTCTTGAGAGTCCAGTAACGGGACAGGAGTAGCCGCAGCCAGATCCTGTTTCGTTCGTGGCCACATCAGTTTAGTTGTGATATGTATGTATACAAAATTGACGACTTCCATTGCAGAGCGCGGTGTACCTGTGACGCAGGAGGTTGGCTTTTGATTCCCGCCACGGGACAAATGTATTACGTTCTGAAAAAAAACGTTCCGTGTATTGTGGGTGTTTATATTATGTGCATAATGCGGAACGCAGTCGCCTGACTGCGATCCGCAACACGCATGTCCAGCGTGGGAATTATGGGCCCCATGACATAAAAGCCAATAATGGCGATTATGAGAGGGGAGGGCTGAATCCAGCAATTGTCCATTAAAGGCGTTGAGGACGAGGAAACGCTAAAATTGGATTATTATTTACTTACGTTTAATACGTTTAATGGGGTTTTTATCCTACGGGAACTGATTTATGGGATAAAAAGCCTATGTTTGATTCCGGGATTAGAATTACCTGTGTGCAAAATTTCAGCCAGATCCGTTCAGTAGTTTTGGCGTGAAGAGGTAACAAACATCCATCCATACATCCATACATCCATACATCCATACATCCATACATCCATACATCCATACATCCATACATCCATACATCCATACATCCATACATCCATACATCCATACATCCATACATCCATACATCCATACATCCATACATCCATACATCCATACATCCATACATCCATACATCCATACATCCATACATCCATACATCCATACATCCATACATCCATACATCCATACATCCATACATCCATACATCCATACATCCATACATCCATACATCCATACATCCATACATCCATACATCCATACATCCATACATCCATACATCCATACATCCATACATCCATACATCCATACATCCATACATCCATACATCCATACATCCATACATCCATACATCCATACATCCATACATCCATACATCCATACATCCATACATCCATACATCCATACATCCATACATCCATACATCCATACATCCATACATCCATACATCCATACATCCATACATCCATACATCCATACATCCATACATCCATACATCCATACATCCATACATCCATACATCCATACATCCATACATCCATACATCCATACATCCATACATCCATACATCCATACATCCATACATCCATACATCCATACATCCATACATCCATACATCCATACATCCATACATCCATACATCCATACATCCATACATCCATACATCCATACATCCATACATCCATACATCCATACATCCATACATCCATACATCCATACATCCATACATCCATACATCCATACATCCATACATCCATACATCCATACATCCATACATCCATACATCCATACATCCATACATCCATACATCCATACATCCATACATCCATACATCCATACATCCATCCAAACTTTCGCATTTATAGTATTAGTGTGACTTACAAGAAAACTACGCAATGAATCAAAAAAATGGCTTAGAAAGTTTCACACATAGTTTAGTTGAGCGTCGAGATTTCAGAAATCCTGTGGTCTATTATTATTGAAATGTCATATTATGTTTTTTACTTAGGTTTTTACATGACTAATTATTTGGTTTATTGAACCAGTTTCTTCATTAGTTGCGTGGTTTCTCGTAAATAACAATATTTAGATTATTGCGCTTACGCCGTTTCATAAACATATTATATCTCAACTTTAAAATCCATCATGGTTATTAATACTAAAGTTATTTACAACGGAAATTTACCTTATTTTTATTTTGAAATACTTATTGGAAAGCTCAAAACTCAATCATGTTAAATATCCAGTTGTAAATAACTTTAATATTATATCTATTGAACGACAAAAATTATGCTTAAAACGCACGCGAAGTTCTATGCCCATCTTTTACACAAGTTAACATTGCGCCCTCTTAAGAATAAAACGCTGACATCTTCTGACAAAACGAGGCTTAGCAGTTATTTATTACCTTCCGTTTGATACAGATGTTGCCCTTGTGTTAACAATACAAATGCGGGTGTCTTGTGAAATGCATTGTTACTCCATTGTGAGAAGTTTATCTTACATAGCAATTTACTAAAACCTGCATAATAGGTACTGTTAAGACCTCGAAGAAGTTCGTATGGAAAATATATTTTATGAAGGTTAGTTAGATGTTTTTAGCAACAGTTTCCACGTTTTATATTTATCGCGGCTCACATACCTACTAATAATATTATAAATGCGAATTATGCTATATTTAATTTTTTTAATAATGCGTTTGAATGTTAAATTATAATAATGATAAGTAAAAGTAAAAGTTAATTAATTGCTTGAAATACAATGTTATAAAGATCTTAAATATATTAAATTGGAATCATTGTTTTCTGTTTTTAGGCATGCAATCGTTTTAATACAATTAATTAACTAAATTAAATTAAAAATAACAAAAAATAATAAGCAAAATTAAAAATAAATCAAATCGTAAATTTAAATATAATAATAATGATCATTTTGGCCAATTCACACAGCATTATCTAGCCCCAAGCTAAGCAGAGCTTGTGTAATGGGTACTAGATAACTGATATTACATAATACAATATAGTATATACATACATATTTTTTATTATACATAGAAAACATCCAGAACGCCCTGAACAAATATCTGCAGATCGTACAGATATTTGTCCCGAGGCGGGAATCGAACCGAAAATATGGATGGACGTTTGTCTCCTCTTCACGCCAACATACGATACGGTTCGGGCTGTTCAGAATCAACATGTAAATAAATAATGTCGTATAGGAAATTTTTTATTTGTCCTCTATTTAATATTTAATTGTACGCTACGGTTTAGAGAAAAAAACACACAGTTTTAGATATAGATGCGAGCTAAAATGTATGTATAAAAACAAAAGCCAATGTATTTAAAGTCAGAGTGTATGTACATTAACCACGAACCGAGTTTCTGTTAGAACACGTTTCATCCCAGGGACTTCACCAGGGTTATTGCAAACCAGGTTCGTAGTTAACCCGCCTACATTCATAATGAATTCGTCAAACTACAAAAGTTCTTATATTTTTAAAGTTCAATTCGTATAAAATAATTTCTTTATGATGGACGGCCATGAAATTTAAAAATAACTAAAATAGGTAAAATAAAATAAAATAAAATAGCCTTTATTTTCTCACACTTGTACATAGGTACTTATTCTAAGTTTTAATTTAATATTTATAATTAATCTAATAGGTTAGGTAGATACTTCTCATTATTATTTTTACAGGTGAGGACCGCTTTGTCTACGGTAAAGGCCTCCTCCAACTCTTTCCATCTTACCCGATCTCTAGCTACTCTGCTCCATGTTTTCCCTGCAACTCGCACGATGTCATCATCCCATCGCTTTGCAGGTCTTCCTCTTCTTCTTTTTCTGTGTATTGGGTACCAATTCATTATTATTTTGGACCATCTCTCGTTTTGCAGCCTTTGGATGTGCCCTGCCCATTTCCATTTAAGAGATAGGACGTTTTGAACAGCATCTTTTGCTTTTGTTTTGCTCCTTATTTCAGAATTCTTTATTTTATGTTTAAGTTTAAGGCCTAGAAAACTTCTTTCTAACCCTCGTTGGCATATCTTTATCTTGTTGAGGTTCTGAGCAGTTAGGGACCAAGTCTGGCATCCGTACGTGAGACAGGGGACTAGGCATGTTTCCATGGCTTTTGTTTTAAGTTTTATAGGCAGTTTATTTTTAAAAACTTCTTTCATTGCCCAGTATTTGTTCCAAGTACTTTTGATTCTTCTCTCTATTTCTTTTTCTGTGCATTCCTTAAATGAGATTTGATGTCCTAGGTACACATATTCATTAACATACTCAAGATTTGTATTTAAAAGAGCCATTGTTACCTTATCTGCATTGGTCATGAGTTTTGTTTTTTCCCGGTTGATTTCCAATCCAACTTTTTGACTCTCTTCACACAGGGTTTTTATCATGGCTTGTAGATTAATTGGCTCTTCTGACATTATCACAATGTCATCTGCGAATCTGAGATGTGATAGGGATCGTCCATGTATATTTATTCCCTTGTTTTCCCAGTTCAAGCGTCTAAAGACATGTTCAAGTACTGCAATAAACATTTTTGCCGAGAGAGGGTCTCCCTGTTTTACGCCTCTTTCAATCTTAAAACTTGGACCTGGTTGTTCTATTACTATTCGTGATGTACTGTTAGTATATATTTCTTTTATTATATCAATATATTCCTTATTAACTCCTTGTTGCGATAGGGCATCCCATATAGATTCATGAAGAATTGAGTCGAAGGCTTTGCTGTAATCTATAAAACATAAGTATAATGCTTCTTCATATTCTCTATACTTTTCTATGACCATTTTTAGAGTAAATATATGATCTACAGTTGAAAAAGTACGGATAAAGCCAGCTTGTTCTATTGGTTGATTTTCATCCAAGATCTTGGTGATGTGCCTTAATAGAGTAGCTGAGAATACTTTGTATACACAAGAAGTGAGGCTAATAGGTCTATAGTTTGCAATTATTTTCGGGTTTCCCTTCTTGTACAATAACACAATATTCGAACAAGACCACTGTCTAGGAATTTCTTTGGTTTTAAGAATAATATTAAACAAACTGGATAGTTGCTGCATAATCATCGGTTTTCCTTTCTTAAGCATTTCATTGGTTATCATATCTGGTCCGGGACTTTTGTCTGCCTTCAACATGTCAATAGAAAATTCTATCTCATTTTCATTAAATTTGGGCACTGAATCTGTATTAACTAAAATAACTAAAATAGGTATACTAGGTTAATTATTTGTACTTATTTTAATTTATTGGTAATAATTCACGGTAGTCCTTAAATTTTATAACTCAAATAATTAATAGTTTATTTATGTTTATTTTTACGGATGAGATCTGTGGTTTTGACTATTATATTGATAGTTTTCATAAATTAAGGTTGTTTATATTTTATTACTCATTTTTAAAAGGATGAGGTTCTATGTTCGTATGTGTGTTTTTATATGTCTGACGATTTCTCGGCTAAATAAGGACTGATTTTAAAAAAATCCTTACCTTATAGGTTTCTCTGTTCGATTTTTACATACTCGGCTCTATAACATTACATACTTATTACACACACTATTTTAGCACGCCTGGTTCCCTCTTAAATTATGAACCTGGCTGCATGTAGGCTTCTTTTGTGCTTAAAGCGTTTACAGCCACAAACTTGTTTGATAAGGCAGTGTTTTTCAGCGGAAACGTTTTCCATAGAACAAAAGAATCAGAGAAAATACATCCTCAACCTCAACCTCAACAGCCGATATTAGTCCACAGCTGGACGCCTCCCCCTCGTAAGCTCTTTGTAAGCTTTTATCTCATCCTCCCATGAGATAAAAGCTAATAAAATAAAGATACATAGTTCTACTAATGTAAATTGATGGCAAGGTTTTAAACTTATCGAAAAAGGTTTGCAGCTGTTCGTTCTATTTATATTTACTAGGACACACACACACACATTTCTTCTACATAATAAACAGGTCATGTCACCGCCCATAATCCCCACGCTGGGCATACCTGTACCCTGTGGATATCCCTTAGTCGCCTCTTACGACACGTGCGGGTAGAGATGGAGTGGTAATTTTTTTATTCTAAGCCACCACACGGCTAAAAATATATCGAAAACTTCCAAATGATAAGATTTAACTCGAAAGTTTACAAACCTTGACCGGCAGATATATTAAAGCTGTCTACGGTAAGGTCGCACGGAGGCTTGGCGTAGACTTGTATCACTGATGTTACTGTCAAAGTATGACGGACATTTCTTTATGTATTTTTGCTCACATGGAATATTTCCCTGTAGGATCTGGAAATAATTAATCATGTAGATCAAATATTTATTGTATGTTTAAAAAAAATATCCAATTGACAACGTTCTCTCTGTTAAAAATCCACGCCATCTTAAGTTTCAGCATCCAGATTATGTAACAAAACATTATGTTAATATTAAATTAAAATATAAGATGATACAACATACCATATATAAATAATACCACACTATCACACTAATATTATAAATGCGAAAGTTTGTATGGATGTATGGATGGTTGGATATTTATTACCTCTTCACTCGAAAACTACTAAACGGATCGGGCTGAAATTTTGCCTGGAATCAAACATAGCCTTACTTATCATCCCATAAATTAATTTCCGTGGGATACAAATCACGTTTAAACATTTCCATAGGAAAAAAAGCATGCGAAGCCGCGGGATGCAGCTAGTTAAATGTAAATTCGAAATTACCTTATGATTATGACTGAGCCCTCCTACTCTGTCCGTCTATCTGTATTTAAATCTGACTGAGACCATTGGCTGATCGGATGTAAGCACAGAATTCGTTATTACGAATTCTAAAAGTAATTTGGCAAGGAGGCAAATGGTGTCCTGGACATAGGCCACTCGAAAAGCACGTGTCAAGCCGCGGGCAGAGGTTACTAAGTTATTAAAACATCTACTTAATCTGGATGCACCTTATTCTAACTTATGGGTAAAAAGGGTTTTATCTTTTTTCCTGACTTCAAAAAAGGAGGAGGTTTTCAATTCGTCGCGTATGTTTTTTATGTATGTATGTTGATTGATATCTCCGCTCATGGTAAACCGATTCTGCTGGTTTTTTTCAGTATTGTATAGAGAATGATCCCGGGGTGGTCGTTCCATTTATCATCACATCAAACTAAATTAGACTCGAATTTGAACTAAAAGACGCGTCTTGAAGACTTTGAAGTCGGTCTGTCAAAACAAACCCAATTATTTAGGAAAAAGTTTCAATAAAGCTCAGACCAAGTACAGAATATATAACATTACGTTTCACGTCACATTAATAACTTCCTCAACAAACGGGGACTATT
This sequence comes from Eupithecia tripunctaria, assembly GCA_955876795.1. NCBI lineage: Eukaryota > Metazoa > Arthropoda > Insecta > Lepidoptera > Geometridae > Eupithecia > Eupithecia tripunctaria. The sequence goes on from OY041627.1 coordinate 7,052,925, forward strand.
GTGACGCTTAGTGTTGGCAGCACTTGTGGAAGTTTTGTGTTCCAAGTTGTCATGATAATTTATAAAGTTGATTTATTAAAAATATAAGTTTTTAAGTTTAATTAAGCATGAAATGTGATTCCATCCTGCTTCTTGTGTATTGAAGATTGGTTTTTACACCATTTTACAACACAATTTGGCATTTTTTCTGTAAAATATACGAAATATTATATCGTGACAGTCCGCGCGCCGGCATAACTCGACTGACAAGGTGTGGCTTAGTTTCGTTTTATGTCTGTGCGTGTAGCTGTGTATGCACACGGCTAGGCTTAGTTTTGCCTCCATCAGTGAGTCGGCCGGCGAAACTCTGTCTTGATTTTTTATTTGGTCTGAGCAATAAAGCTTAAACTACAGAAAATCTTTACAAACTTTGACTGCAACATCAAATTATAACGACGCAAGGACGCCATCTAAGGTCATCATTATGTCGATGATGAAACATATCGGTTTTACATAATGATTACTACTATATTACTGATTAGAATTATCCTCGGTTTAATGGGTTAGGAATAGGTTAACCTTTGTTTTTTTATTCGGCTAGGAAATTCGTTTACTTAACTGATCTGGGACAATAAAGAGAGGACAACTTGATACTCTGGAGACGTTTAAGTGGGTTCTTCTGAGGTCGCATTCTCGTGAACAGAATTATATAGGACTCGACGACCTAAGAAGGACGTAATAACCACTAAATCCTCTCCAGGAATTATGCGAAATGGCGAGAGAGGGACACCTCTCGCCATTTTCGCCGAACCACGGGACATTTAGACCTACCGCGATCCGACTGGCGTCCGTCTTCCTCCCATACATAGCCGGCGAGCCCACCATTCCACACACTCGCTGACCCCAATCTTTCGTCACCTTTCAGTATTCAGTATTCAGTATTATTTGCATTCATACAATCAGGTCTCAGTGATAAGGTGAATTTAAGTTAAGATCACAGTATGTACCCATTGAGGGTGTTGCATGGAAAACTGGCAGGTATCGCGCAGTATCTTAGATTTATTATTATTACTTTATTAATAATGAACTTAATATTTACACTAATTTATAATTTAATTTTTGAGTCGCTAAAAGGATCATTGAAGAAATCGTCAAGTTCGTAATAACATTTTTTTATGAGCATCACTTTCAGTTTGCTTTCGAAAGTGTTATTTTTTTCTAGACATTTTGTTTTTTGAGATTTTTTCCTTTCCTCCCCTCTATTAGGACACAGACAGGACAGACACATTTGATACCGCGAATGTCGACTGCTGTGCCCTGCAGAGGTATTTTAATTCATTCTATTCGTTTCCGAAGGGAAAACGTCAGATTTGACAGAACGTCGAATTTGAATTTTATTCCGACGGAACTTTAGAACGCTATTGTGATTTGTTAAGGCCCATACACCAGTGAAAGTGGCGCCCCCAACTATTTTACCTTGTTATTACGTTAAACGCAGCAAGTTTTAAAAATCCTACGTTCAGTTTGTGGTATCTATTATAAGTTATTAATTAATGCCTCTGTAATAGTTTCATTTTGTAAAGCTTCGGCAGAGATACGAAGTTGCGCTTTTTGGCCACCAAACTCTATTTTGCATCTCCTCCTAAACGATATGAGATAAAATTATGAAAGAGGTATTAAAAAATTGCTTATGATAGATACCACAAACTGAACGTAGGATTTTTTAAAATTCCTATGATAAACGTAAAAATATGATAAAATAGGTATCGCTGTCATATTGGCTCGGGTATGCGCCTTAAAAGTTTCCGATATCAAATCCGAAGGCCTTTCCGACAAATTAAAATACCCCTGCTGATGGGCATTTGGGTCACCCTGTATTACTAGGTGTGGGTCTCGCATTTACACACCCACAAATATTCAGACTTACTCAGACTTTGTTCTTACATACAACTTTCACGAATAGGTGACGCTACATAATGTCACCTTTTATTATTGACATTCCTCTATCTAAGTCGGAGAGATCTGTGTACATAATGGGCCCCACAGTGTAAAACTGATTACCCGAAAAAATAAGAGATACGCTTCCTCCAACATATTCAAGCACTGACTTAAGTCATGGCTTCTGGGGAGAGTGTTCTGCAGCTTCGGTGAGTTACTACAGCTACCCGAACTGTAGAATACACTCCCCGTACCTGATTTAATGATCTGAAAAATTTCAGGTGCAAAACATAGGTATATAATGAAGCAAAATAATATTAGTTTCAAAGAAATAATATAATCTGAAAATATGTTAACAAGAATGTAAAGTTACCTTTACGTTACGTTTTTTAGATTTGACATGAATAATTTGATATTTATCAATAAAATCTCAGAAAAAAAATATCAGATAAACACAAAATATATAAATAAATAATGCTGGACAATTCACACAGCTTTATCTAGCCCCAAGCTAAGCAGAACTTATGGTTGTTGTTATGGGTACCAGATAACTGAATTACGATACATATCTGCAGATCGTACAAACATCTGTCCCGAGGCAGGAATCGAACCCGCAACCTTCTGCGTCGCTAGCGAACACCGCGCCGCAGAGGTCGTCGAAAACCAACGTCGATAATTATTGTATTTTGGGAGCATCTGCAAATGTTATTTTTAACACAAAATCTCATTCCTGACGGTAACCGATCAACCTTAAGAACTGCATTACGTTAAATGTTACTGTTATTTTATGATTTATGTTATTATAACCCATCAAAATAAAGTTTGCATATTAGAAAAAAGATTAATTTTGATTTTATTAATACGTTATAAACCTTGACCGAGATTTAAAAGTAGATACAATACATGTTCGAATTCAAAACCGGATTTCGAAACTTGATCCTCGCTGAGATGAAAGGTAGATTCGGCACGGATCAAGAGCTCTGGGTGGGGGAGTGGAGAATTAATGGAGGAAAAAGTGAGGATGGAAGATTATTTCTTCCATCCTCAGCTAATTTTATCTTATTCTAAAACAACAAAATCGACACCACTATACGTCTATACCAACCATTGTAACCAACCATTGTACAGGTTGGTTACATGTCCATCCAAAGGTTTCCTGGAAGAAATCGCTTTTAGCTATAAGGTCGCCAATAGTGCAATTGTATTGTGTTTTTCTTTTTTGTTTTTCTGTATCGTGATGTACCATAAAGAGTATTTGTATTGTATTGTATGCAAGAGTCCACAAAATGGGTCTACATCAAAAGTAGTCATTATTGAAAAATAAAATTACAATCAATTCATAGAAACAAACAAAACTGCAAACTGCTATTAGTATTTACAAATTAAATTACTTACTTACAATTAATTTACTTAATAAGAATAAAAATAGTAACAGTAACTTCAAAAGTGAAGAAGGCATTTCACACGAATCTCTCCGCGGAGTTTTAGATTCGGGTGAAACGTGCCTTATGACTTAAAATGGATGATAGGGTAGACTACCCAGGTTTCATATTATATAATATGTTAATAATGGAAAATTCACACAGCATTTATCTAGCCCGAAGCTAATGCTTGTGTTATGGGTACTAGATAACTGATATACATAATACAATATACTACATAGATACATATTTTTATTATACATAGAAAACATCCAGAACGCCCTGAACAAATATCTGCAGATCGTACACACATTACTCCCGTTGGTTAAGGACATGTTGCTCAATGATTTTTGTAAACGTGTAACTCGTAGTGTGACGTCACCCAGGGGTTCAGACTGAAAATCAGCGTTGTTTCCGTCCTTGGGCGGTAGCGGCATTAAGCTGAGGCTGGACCTATTTAGCCGCGCATAAGGGAAAGACCAATTTCTCGTAGAGCTGTTTAATTTTTAAGTTTAGTCATAGTACTAGTTTTATTTGTTCTGTATTTTACTTTCCCTCTGTGTTGTGTGTCCCTATGTATGTGCTGAATAAATGTATATTCTATTCTATTCTATTTATCCCGAGGCGGGAATCGAACCCGCAACCACAGGCGGGCCTTCGCCCACCACGCCACAGAGGTCGTCTATGTATGACTCATTTACATATATCATAAATCATGAAACCTGGGTAGTCTAGGTATTTCGTCCAGGTGTCTAAACCTAAGGCCCAAATGTAATAATTACCAGAATTTAGTGTTATCTGTTATTTCCAAAATGTACCTACGTATGTATAGTAGGTACCATATTTTTCGTTGACCTCCTTTATTCATTAACGAAGATTCATCTTCGATTTAAAAATAAACCCAGGGGTGTGGCAGAAAACCATGGCACAGATGTTGCAAGTTTTGCAGATCTTCAGAGAATGTTGCAATACTTCGTATCAATACAATACTTCACTGTTATTTTTGCCAATAAATTATTAAACTTTGCGCAATTTCAATGCGGTGAGTTTGGATGTCAGCTACTACGTATGTGTGGTAACTAGCGCCATCTTGTGGGGAGTAGCAAAACTAAGCTTATGTCTTTGGGCATAGATAATATTATAATATAATACTATTTGGGCATGTTTCGTGTTCTTAGAGAATAAGTTCGTGTGATATGGGTTTTGTAAAAGTTTGATCTTCAAATATAATAATCTATTAAATATTATAATGAATCCCTTGGTCACGGCATGGCGTGCGAACGGTTGGACAAAATTCGTTATTTTATTTGTGTTTAGTTGTCAGAAGAAGGTTTTTGTGAAAGAAGAAAACATGAAAGTTGGAAACATAGTTTTCCATGTGTGTCTAGCCTACAAAGCCTCGATCACAGGCGGCGCGTTTCCAAACTGTCAGTGTTCAAGTACCACTTTGGTGATAAAGCGCAAGCATTGCACGACCTTATCCCATCTTCTCCCTTCCACCATAGGACCAGCAGACGCACAAAATCATACCACCCATTCCTGGTCGACATACCACAGTGTCGAACCAAAAAATTCTGCTCTACTTTCATGATATCCACAGCCTAAGAGTGGACAGAACTTCCTGCGTCTGTCTTCCCATTAGAGTACAATCTTGGAGTCTTCAAATCTAGGGTAAATGAGTTCCTTCTGGAAAAGCGTGCTCCATCTTATGCTACATCTTCGCTTACTTAAAATGAGCTGGTAGCCAAACGCTTGCCAATCATCAATAAAAAAATGTGAGCAAAGCCACCGGGCGCAGCTAGCAAACATTAATTATTCTGAAAATTGGGCTTACTTGAGTTTTAATAAAATTAGGTAAGCATTTTTATTCACGTAATTTATTATCGGTCAAACCTGACATCTAGCGGCAAGTAGCTAAACTATTACAAGACGGCAAAGATTGAACCTTAACCAGCTTAATAGATGTTAAAAGTTTTCCACAGATGCCGGTATAAACAGTTCATTCGCTATTTTGTTAGATGGCGCTTGTGTTTGTAAATCTAAGAAAAAAAATAAGGTTTGAGACATAACATTACATTATGCACACAATACGCAACAAATAATTTATTGATCCGATTTCCGTAAAATTTAACTTAACAAAAATCGTGAGTTATCTGCTAATTTTTTTTTTTCAGAAATAGACTTTCTTTTGACCGCAATCTCACCTGATGGAAAGCTAAGATGCGGCCGACGATGTATCACGAAGGTCTAGTAGATGGCTACTCCGGACCACATTCCGAAACACAACAGAGTTGCTTCACGGACTGGCCCAGTCCGGAGGGTAGTGACAAGCCACGGCCGAAGCCTACCACCAGAGGGTACCGCTCTTAGCACCACCCAGAGGACACGTGTAGGGCAACAGAGGGTCAACACCTACGGACGTGAGCGATACTGTCCCCTATCTTTATTTATGTAGGTATTTTTTTTCTTTTTTTTCCAATGGTTTTAATTTTATCTACCAATGAACGTTTTCAGTGATTTTCTCATAAGACGAACCTCGCGACGATATTGATAAGGCCAACTGAATTTCCCAATTTAACCGACTTAGAAAACTGTTAATAATGTTGTATGGGCCGTGCGATGGTACGGTTGACGTAACTTTACCTACATAAGCGCAATACAGACCGGTCTTTGACTAGTGTTGGGACAAATTTATGCTCATCGAATGTTTTTCAAAATTTACTCATTTAAAACCTATTATTGTTTATTTGTTTATGTTGAGTTGAGCAACTTGCGTTGAGCAAGGTATGGCTATCGAGAGGGCTTACTATAAGGTCGAGGATTTTCTTGACAAAAAACTGTGATGTGACATTACATTTTTATTAAAACTTTAATGTAATCCAGATAAGTACTTAGTGTAATTAATATAAAAAATATAATTTTATTCTTTATTTAATTTAATATATTTTTTATATTTGGTACATTGTCAATTATTCATTGATATTTACATTATATACATATTTTTTGTTAATATGTACCAATTTGAATGATGTGACTTGAAAATGATTTAATCAATAAAAAAAAGTTGGATTTGGAAGGGTCCCATTGCTCAATTTGCTCCAACACTCGATGTTATTTGAGTTGCACCGCAGTATAGCTCTATATATTTATTTTATGGTTGCAGCTAACAAAGTTGAAATATACTCAACCACGATGCAACTCAAATGATTCATATCAATACCAATAAAAGAAAAAAAAAAGGAAAAAAAAATCTTTTTTGTTGATTTCTTTGTTTGCAAAATGTATAAAAAAATGCGGAATTATTTCCTGTCAGTAGGTATAAGACAGACAGAACGTAAATAAAAAATAAATCGCGCCAAAAAGTAAGTAACATCAACCCAATATTTCCTAAATATTTGTGTTGCACCATATTAAAATATGATCTGAGTTGCACATCATATTTTAATACATCGACAAAATCATCGATTGTCGATAAACTTTCTTTTCCCCTCACTAGTGTAGTGAAGCACAACCACTTTCACTGGTTGTGTTTGTTCGTTTCCTACTGCGATAATAATATTTAGTTCTAGGACTCCGGATTAGGTAACTAGGACTTGAGCCCTAGTTACCTAAAAAATAGTGCCTGGTACCTTGTTGTGTTTGTTCGTTTCCTACTGCGATAATAATATTTAGTTCTAGGACTCCAGATTAGGTAACTAGGACTTGAGGCCTAGATACCTAAAAAAAGAGCCTGGTACCCACAGTCGCCTTATAGTGCACAGGTGTGTGCACAAACACAGGTGCACTCTCTATTCCAGAATCAGAGTCAGAGTCAAATCTTTTATTTCTTTAAACTTACAAAATAAGCACTTAGACCAGTCATATTTTTTATTATAATTATAAACAGTAATAAATACTAAAAGAAATAAGGAGCAATTGACTGTAATTCACTTCAATTTTTAGTCCACTAGCGGAAGAAGTGAAAAAGAAACCATTAGCAAGTTTATCGCTTATCAACTAATACAATTTTTGCTTATCTAATTCTCAATAATAATGCGACTCAAGAGTAGATAGTTCTAACACAACGAATTTATGTAATTACATAATATTGTCGGCCTCTGTGGCGCGGTTCGATTCCCGCCTCAGGACAAATGTTAGTACGATCTGCAGATATTTGTTCAGGGTGTTCTGGTTTCTAATGTATGGTAAAAAAATATCTATCTATGTAGTGTATATGCCGTGTGGTGCCGGCGGCATAGAATTTGCACCACCGCAATTCTTCCCGTGGGTGTCGTAAGAGGCGACTAAGGGATATCTTCTGGGGGGCGGGCAGCAGCGCCCCCTGCAGAACAAATCTTCCACCAAACTGCGATTCCCAACTCGCATGCCCAGCGTGGGGATAATGGGCATTACCCCCCATGAGTTAAACACCAAAAAGGCGTTTATCAGGGGGAGGCCTGCGTCCAGCAGTGGACCGATACAGGCTGTGGATGTGGATGTGGATGTTGTGTATTGTATTAAGTTATATCATTTATTTATTAACCACAGGACATCATAACATAAGCTCTGCTTAGTTTGAGGATAGACAATGTTGTGTGAATTGTTCAACATTATTATCACACTAATATTATAAATGCGAAAGTTTGTATGGATATATGGATGTTTGTTACCTCTTCACGCCAAAACTACTGAACGGATACGGCTGAAATTTTCTATGCGTACACTGTTTCTGATTGCGTATTGTGCAGGTAATTCTAATCCTGGAATCAAGCATAGGCAAATAAAATACGATACAAAATCACCTTTATACGTTTCCTATGGAATCGTTTAAAGGTGATTTTTATCGTATATTAACAACGCAACGCGTGTGAAGCCGCGGGGCGCAGCTTGTTATTAATAATATCTTCAGTGGTTTATTCTGGTTGATGCATTAATTATAGAGATGTTCAGCTGACAAACCGACAAACTCTTGATGTAAACAAAGTTTTAGCAGTACACAACTTTAGAACAAATAATTCTTCTTACTAATTGCTTTACTGACATGTGTCAATTCAGTTGTCGCCAAAACTAAACTAAACTAATTTAGTTGGACTGAAACTGAGGCCATCCTTTATATTACGTTCCCGTCCCGATTGCCGTCCTTTTCTTAACAGAAAGGGACGGCAACATTTTTAACATCTTTAAGGGCTGTCAAATTAGTTTAGTTTAGTTTTGGCGACATCTGAATTGACACCACTATTATCGTATCAGAATCGTCCATAGATGAATGAAAGTCTAGGTACCTATATCGTATCCATTTTGAAGGGAGCATAAACGTAAACAAACCACCCATACTTAACCTAAAATTCACTTTTTTGGCGCGTCCTTTTATACGTAATTTACATTACTTGTCGATTTAAGATCCTCCCTTCAATTAAAATTACTTAAAATTATATCTGAAACTCGACGCCAAGCAAGTGAGATTTTGTTATTTTGTGTCGTACTTTGTTTACTAACATGCTTTATTCAAAATGGATAAACTATAGTACGTACGGTGTGTTTGCAGAGAGATCGATACAGAGATTTCACCTTGACATTTTTGACACGCGGTTATCCATCAGTCGCGTCATTCTTTCGTCAAAGATAAAATGCCAAAATGTGTCATTCTGAGACAATGGTGTCAATTCAGATGCTGCCAAAACTAAACTAAACTAATTTTACAGTATTAAAAATGATGCCGTCCCTGTTATAACGATGAAAATAATAAGGATGGCTTCATTTTTAGTCCTGTCAAATTAGTTTAGTCGAGTTTTGACTACATTTGCGTTGGCGCGTTGCCAGACTGTCAGTGTTCTACAAGTACCACTTTGGTGATTGTGCGTAAGCATTGCACGACCTTATCCCGTCTTCTCCCTTCTATCATAGGACCAACAGACGCACAAATTCATACCACCCATTCCTGGTCGACATACCACAGTGTCGAACCAAAAAGTTCTGCTCTACGTTCATAATATCGACAGCCAAAGAGTGGAATGATCTTCCTGCGTCAGTCTTCCCACTAGAGTACAATCTTGGAGTCTTTAAATCTAGAATAAATAAGTTACTTCTGGAAAAGCGTGCTACATCTTCGCTTTCTTAAAGTGCAACTTTAAGAAAGCGAAGATGGGGCACGCGTAGCCAAACGCTAATCCATCAGGAATAAAAAAAACCTTAAATAGACACCAATACCATTGTAGAATATGGACCCTGTACGGACTCTGCTTCTCATTGGTGGAGTCTTATGTGTGTAAATAATTAGGTATTTATACAATATGTACAAATACTTAATTGTTTTCACTTTAGACTGTACGGAATTAACTTCCCCAGTTAAGTAGGTAAATATGAATCTACTAATGAAAAAGTGTATCAATCGGTCAATCGACCCGTCGAGCAAGTTAGGTTACGTAAAGATACGCAAAACTGTATTATTGGCATCATTGTAAAATATTTTATCTGGGTTCCGTATAAATGAATTTGAAGTTTTCTACGAAAACTATTAACTGAATACGAATTCCTCTCGATTTAGACTGTTTTGTTTTATTAGTTTGGCGGAACAAAAACTAATGAAAATAACTTTGAGATCATTCTTTAAAAACCAAGAGTTATCAAAATCGGTTTCAAGAATTGACAGAAAAATCAGTCAACTGACATAAAAAATACACATAGCCAAGTATAGATGCTTCTAGATGTTTTCTATGTATAGTAAAAAATATTTATATATGTGGTTGTATGTATATCAGTTATCTAGTACCCATAACACAAGCTCTGCTTAGCTTGGGGCTAGATAATGCTGTGTGAATTGTCCAGCATTATTTATTTATTATTTCTCCTTGTTCCGGTATTTTAAGAAGCATGGGATCCATTCTACCTCTACATATAACATTCAATTAAATATTCTGATTTATTTAATTATTTTATTAATTATCTTAAAACTCATGATGGAATATCACAAATAGATTGACAGATTGAGTTGAATAAGATAATAATTATTGTAAGAAAATGTTCTTATCAATAAATAACTGAAACTGTGGCAGCAAATATGGGCAGCATAATAGGGTATATGCATCGATTTTTTTTATTGTTTTAATCGATTCTTTAGGTCATTATTTAACCGAAAAATGATAAGACGCTCACTAAATTTCGCAATAATAAGGTAAAAAAAACAAATCAAAACTACAATCATTTTCGGGTGATAAAAACGCTGCCATATTGGCGCCATGTTTATTTGACGACGTCGTTCACACTCGATTAAAACCTTTTGTGACGACCTCGGTAGTGATCATCTCAGGAAAGAGGTTTTTCGAAAAAGCTGAAAATAACCTACAATACGAAATGTGAAGTGGGCAGAATAGTGTCAAATCATGGTGCAGCAAACAGAATAAAAAAAGAAGAAATGTGTACAGTGATGTCACGTCCGCTCTAGTCAATGGCGTAGCGTTTTGAAATTTGGCGATTGAGATTTAAAATATCAGTTTTTCAATGGTTAAACTCTATAATAAAAACCTCCCAAAATGCAAAAATAAATATGCAGATATGTTTCTATATCAATAGAGAATACGTATATATTTTTTTAGCCATTTCGAAGTCACATGCATATACCCTATTGCTTATAGCAGTCTCGTCCCTCTGGATAACTAGTATTGGAAAGTGTATTGTAACAAAACAAAACATTTATGTATAACCATACTATGGTTCTACAAAATTTTAACCGAACACCAAATTACTCAGCCGTTTTTTGTGAAATTGTAACGTATTCGAACAGTGATGAAATCTAAGAATATTTTCCTTATTAACGGGCGGCTTGAAGATAGAAACAATTTTTAGGTGTTCCGGTGTTTTATATTTTTATATGACATTTTCATATTACTTTTATATTATTATGTATTTTTTATTACACCGCCTCGGGACAAAATGTGTGTACGATCTGCAGATATTTGTTCAGGGCGTTCTGGATGTTTACTATGTATACTAAAAAAAAATCTATATAAGTACCTAGTGTATTGTATTATGTATATCAGTTATTTAGTACCCATATCACAAGCCCTGCTTAGCAAGGGGCTAGATAATGTTATGTGAATTGTCCAACATTATTATTATTATTATTTATTTATTATTTTAGGATCGTTATCTTTAAATTTAATTTAATTAAATTTAAGGTTGTGCTCTATTTATTATATATATTGCTTAAACCTTTTAAACTTGCGTGCTACACCAATCATACACACATGATTGGTGTAGCACGCAGCGATGCCCTTTCTCGAGGCACCGCTAAAAACCAGCGCAAAATCAATATCAATTTTTTTTTATTTCCTCAAATACAAAAAATGTAGGTACCTACACTTAGAAAAGGTCAAGTTCCCCTTCCCATGGGAATTCCGATATAAAATATAGCCTATGTCACTCCTGAAAGAAAAGCTTTATAATGATGAAATATTTTTTTAAATCGTTCAGTAGTTTCGGAGCCTGTTCAATACCAACAATCAAATCTTATCTCGTTATAATATTAGGATGTTAGTTACCTCTTCACGCCAAAACTACTTAACCGATTGGGTTTAATTTCAATCAAATTGCTATCCTGGAATAAAACATAGGCCTTTTTTACTATCATATAAATCAGTTCGCATAGGGTTAAAATCACCTTAAACCATTTCCATAGAAACAACGCGTTAAAAGACGCGGGGAGAAACTAGTAAACATTTTGTTTGTGTACTATATTTATTTAAAAATATTTTTAATCGACAGTTAATTAATTATAGGTGAAGTATTGCAGGATTGTTTATCTTATTAGCAGATACTTAATAATTAATTTTGTTTTAAAAAACTATAAGCCGACTTAAATTTTTACAGTTTTTTCATGGATTTTCCTATGAAAATGGGTCTATACCCATTGCCAGAACTGAACAAAATTAAAATGGGACGGGAAGCACCAGCTTTCATATAAAAAAAGAATCATTCAAATCGGACCACCCAGTCTAAAGTTCTGAGGTAACAAACAAAAAAAAATACAGACCTCCTCCTTTTTTTGAAGTCGGTTAAAAATACGAGCGCTGTTTAATTTTTTATAGTCAATAGACCTTCGTTTGACCGCAATCTCACCTGATGGAAAGCGAAGATGCGGCCGATGGTAGAAGACACCTATTCACCCTTGTCTTGAAGAGACCCAGGTTGTAATCGGAAAAACAGAAGCACGGAGCGATTCTATTCCTTAGCGATGCGAATAATAATAATGAGTATGAATATTAGTAAAGTTTAACCTAATAACACCCTACTCGATAAAATTAAAGACTGATAAGTCCGCATTATTCGATGAAGAAAGACTGAAATGATAATATTTGTGATAATGATGAAATGAACAGAAAGTGTGTAAGCTTTTGAAATTCACGGGTGTGTATTCGGGTGAAGAAAACGCGTGAAAAACGTTGCACTTTCTTGCGACCTGAGTGCGAATTGCCATCGAATGCCATATCTTCTTGACGACCTCTGTGGCTCGGTAGGTGAAGGTCCAAATATGAGCACGATCTGCAGATATTTGTTCAGGGCTTTCTAGATGTTTTCTATGTATAATAAAAAATATATTTCTATGCAGTGTATTGTATTATGTATATCAGATATCATTCATAAAACAAGCTCTGCTTAGCTTGGGGCTAGATAATGCTGTGTGAATTGTCCGACATTATTTAATTTAATTTTAATTTATTTATCTACTGTTTACTACAAGGTTTGCGTTACTCATTTCTATGAAAATATGACAGCGCTCCAAGTGAGAAGTTTACATGCATAGAAAATAGAGTAACGTAGAAAACAGTATAGCAGTTCACACTCAGCTTATTGAGTGCTTAACTGTTATAGCTGGTGCTGGCTTAGAATTTGTACCACCCCATCTCTTCTCGTGGGTGTCGTAAAAGGTAAAAGGGAAGTAAGCTAAGTGATATCCACCGGCGGGCGGGTAGCAGCGCCCCCTACAGAACAATTCTACCACCGAACTGGGATCCCCAACCTGCATGCCTAGCGTGGTAATTATGGGCATTACCCCCTCCCCCCCCTAGGATAAACGCCAATGAGGTGCTTGTTAGGAGGAGGGGCTGTTAAGAACTTTGGACCAGCCATATCGTGAGTGTCCACGTCTCAGCTCCGTGTCATGATAATTAAACAACATTAAACTAATTGCCTTAATTGTAAAAGTTAGTGATTATTTTAAAATAATTAGCACTCCGATCACCTAAAACTGAGGATTACCTCGTTTAAGCTAAATTATTACAGGTACTTAACTATATTTATTTGTATGGTACACTTATGTATTGTCTATTTACGTGTTTTTTAATAATTTTTAAATAATTATCATTTTCAAAGTTGGAAGCGCGCCGGTCCACAACACAGCCCGTATGTTTCCAACCTTCCAACGAGGCCCCGAACAGTCTCGCGTTCAGTGAAAGGTAACGCGCCGGTGCTTGCAGACGTGTAACAATGGATAAGAAATAGTGACATTGTACCCGATAGGTTTCCCTATATTTACTGTGAGTACCTAGCTTTATGTTCCCCTGTTTATAGGTAATTTTTTGAGGGCGATTGTGATTTGTTTTTCGTGCAATTCTCCACGCTGACGCGAGGTACAAATCCAGACCTTCTGTATCCGAAACAAGGAATTGTCAGCTTTAAAAAGTTACGTTATATTTACTGTGAGTACCAAGCTTTATTATTCCCTAGTTTAGAGGTATTTTTTTAAACGCACTGTTGTATTTTTTTTATTATCCACGCTAATGTCACAAATCCTCCAGTATGTATAGAAAAAAAGCTTTTAAAAAGTTACCTGACTATTATGGGTTACCTTAGACATTTAACAAGAAATAGTGGTGTTATAGCATATACTTGTAGGTTTCCTTTTATTTACTGTGAGTTTTATTATTCCCAAGTATAATTTTGGTAAATTTTTAATAGTGCTATTGTCTTTTTCATACAATTCATACGACGTCACAAATTCAGGCTTCTACCATACGAAAAAAGGAGAACGCAGATTTTAATATTTTACCATTGTAGGTAAATTTTATTTACTATTAATGATGGTCCTAGACATTTGACAAGAAATAGTGGTGTTTAGTTAATAAGTTTCTCTATATTTATTATGAGTTCCTAGCTTTATTACCCTGTGAAGAAGTTTATGCAGGGTGTTACATATTCAGAGGACATTCTTGCAGGCAAGGGGCAAAGCCCCTTGCTCGGATAATGCATGCTCAGCAGTGGACAAGCCTATATATGGCGGAAGTGCTCGTAAATCAAATTGTTTTCCCTATATTTTCCGCGAGTCCCTGACTTTTAATTACCCAGGAAATTCTGGAGTTCATAGCTATAGGTTTCCCTGTATTTTATGGAACCTAGATTAATCGTCCATCGTTTAATAGCACTAGGCAATGAAAAAGAAACAGCAAAGGTTATAGTTGATGGCTTTCCTTATTACTGTGAATTCTATATTTAAGGACAGAATGCACATTAAGTTGTGAGTTTCTTAAAGTTATTGGATTATTTATATGCAACTAGCAGTGCCTCGCGGTTGCACCCGCGTAGTTCCCGTTTCCGTGGGAATTCCGGCAGAAAATTATAGCCTATGTCACTCCCTGAATAGTAAGCTTTTTATTGTTTAAATATTTTTTAAATCGGTCTAGTAGTTTCGGAGCCTATTCAATACAAACAAAACAAATAAACAAACATGATTCCAAATCAGTGAGCTCACTCACTTCGCTTCGAATGTAGATGATAGAATAAAACGTTTTATTGAGGACTTGGAAACTGCTTTTTTTCGATGAATCTCACACTAGGCCGCTGCTGGCAGAACTGTTTCGATTATTCAGTTGGATATTTTATTGTAATTTTCTACGATTATAATGACTTTTAATAATCTAGTTGGTTCAAGCAGTTGAGCTCAGCGCAGAGTTGAAAATAATGTTGAGTTAGCTCAACTGCTTTATTGTTGATTAATGCCTATAAAACCCCACACTGGGCATGCGGGTTGGGGATCGCAGTTTGGTGGTAGAATTGTTCTGCAGGGGGCACTGCTGCCCGTGACCCAGTGAATATCCCTTAATCGCCTCTTGCGATACCCACGGGAAGAGATGGGGTAGTGTAAATTCTAACCACTTAGCTAAAGTAGGTAGAGAAGTAAATATTCAAGTTACCAATATTGCCTGTTAGCTCTGTGCGTATTCTTGTAAGTTGCGTTACAGTGTTATGCAGACGATTTCATAACGAAACGTAGTAGCGGAGAAATTGTTGCAAAACGTAAGATTAAATAATATGGCCTTTTGAGCTGATTGAAACAGCACTGTGCAAAGGTCGTAGGTTCTCTGTTTTTATGGAATATCGAATAATATAAATGCGAAAGTTTGGATGGATGTTTTTTAGCACTTCACGTCAAAACTACTGAACTCGGGGTGAAATTTTGCATATAGGTAATTCTCATCCTGGAATCAAAAAAGGCTACTTTTTATCCCATAAATCAGTTCTGGTAGGATATTTTCGATAGGAACAACGCGTGCGAAGCCGCGTGGTGCAAATAGTACACGAATAATGTCCAAAATGACATATAAAACATTCAAACTAAATATTTGTTTAGGGTGATCTGGGTATAAGTATAATAAAAAGATATGATACACACTATATATCAGTTATCTAGATCTTTTTACCTATAACACAAGCTCTGCTTAGCTTGGGGCTAGATGATTCTGTGTGAATTATACAGCATTATGTATTCTAGTTATTTATAATAATTGAATTAAAAAAATAGAATTGAGAAACTAATCTAAGTATAAAAATGGTCCGGTCGAAATGACGCGTAACCCGAGGTATCCGGCGCAAGCATTGCCAGCGCGCCTTGGGGACGGACGTGACTGGTATATACTGGTATTGATATGGATCAGTTTAGCTACCTGTAGATTTTTTGGCACAGTTGCAGATACCTCAATCATTTGATTGTAACTATCTTTGCTAACAAAGTAGTCAAGTTACAAAAAAACTATAATAAACTCTACTCTTTCCCGCCGTGAAGATCCGACCAATTGTAGTTCTTATACATTGATATTGATAACTACAAAAGTTAAAAATGGTTGCATATCTGGGATTATTTTATTGGCCAACCTCAAAGAAATATGTTTTTGGAACACATTTTACATATTGCGTAAAAATTATAAATTCAATGGATGTGGCTAGGCTGATGAGAACTGTGGTAGATGGCACATTATTGAAGAGTCAACACTGTTCCAGCCACAGGTTCCAGCAGTGGGCGAACACCGCAGCAGCGACTGCATTACGCAAAATTCACGAATAATATTTGTCTCATGCATCTTTCGCATGCAACGCCAATCTCTGATTCTAAGGGGGAACGATGTATGCCGGGACAACTAGTAAATAAATACATATGTAAAATTGCTTACAAATCCACACAGCATTATCTAGCCCCAAGCTAAGCAGAGCTTGTGTTATGGGTACTAGATACCTGATATTCTTCATTCATAAACAAGGACTGAATATCGAGATCATGCGACTATTTGCCCCGACCGAGAATCGAATCCTCCCGTCGCTGCTAAATAGGTATTACTAGTTTTTTTTCCGAAGCTTCACACACGTTGTTCCTATGGAAACGTTTAAAGGTGATTTCTATACCACGGGAACTGATTTATGGGGCAAAAAGAAGCCTATGCGAGATTCCAGAATTAGAATTGCCATTACGCTAAATTTTAGCCCGATCCAATCTTTTTCATGTTTTGGCGTGAAGACGTAACAAATATCTATCTATCCACACTTGCATCCAAACGTTCGCATTAATATTATTACGGTGATGTGATGTGATTAAGTTTAACTTAAAAATCTTATGTCAAGTGGACCAAAACCATAATTTCTGACATTGAGCAATAAACAGAATCATATTACATAACTCATTTTGCCGGCACGCACTCTCACAGTTGGGTAAGCGTGAATAAATAAAAAGTTATGTATTTACCCCACTACTAACAAACTAAAGACAGTAATGAATATTTAGCATACGCTTAAGATGCAGGATATGACCTTAATTACGAGTAATATGAACTTGACATTATTATTAATTACTAGTTTCTACCTTATTAAAAAAGAAAATTACTATAAAATACTAGAAATATATTAGAACTATCATTTACTATTGAAGCGATTGAGCTAACTGCCGACTATTCATGGTTTTGTGTTGTTTTTTTTTGGGAAAAAACACCTGAAACTGCTTTTAGTCTTAGATAATTATTATAATTTTTATATTTATTAAAATTTAAATTTTATTACAGTTTAATATCGAGGAAACTAAAAACAAACATCAAAATGGAAAAGGGAACTAAAATCAGCAACGAGGTACTTGGAGAATACCAGTAAGTTATATTTACAATTTAAAAATAAATAATAAAATTATTAATTTATGATCATAATAATTATAAACATGTTTCTGCCCGCTTCTTCGAACGCGTTGTTTATAAGGTAAGGAACCGTTTAATGGTGATTTCTATCCCGCGGGAAAGGGAATAGCAGCCGCGGGCAGAAAAAAAATCTGGCTGACCGCTGTATTATCTTTGTTTGAAGTATTGTATTCAATATTTTTTTTCCCTTTGTCTCAATGGTGTTTTGTAAAGCCAAGTTTATTGTATCGTAATATAAAGAATAATATAAATATAGTACAAAACGACATCAAGTGTAAGTGTACCTACTAACTACGGTGTAAATAAATAAATACAATATACAAATAAATACAAAATATTGTAACTCAGATAGAGTCAACATAATTATCTTACAACAGCTAAGAATTACTTTATATTCACGCAACACAAAGCTTATTGCACTTTAACTTTGAACTAAATACGTTTGTACTTTATTCTTGCAAAGATGATTAGAGTTATACTGAGCAAAAAACAGCCTGCATCGGTCCACTGCAGGACGCAGGCATCCCTCTAATAAACGCCTGACTGGCGATTAACTCATGGGAGGGTAATGCCCATAATCCCCACGCTGAGCATGCGGATTGGGGATCGCAGTTTGGTAGAAGATTTGTTCTGCAGGGGGCGCTGTTACCCGCCCCCAGTTCCTTAGTCGCCTCTTACGATCCACGGGAAGAATTGGGTTGGTGCAAATTCACAGCACACAGCTAAAATTATACCGTCACAACTTTTTCCAAAACCTAAAATTCAGGTTACATTCTAAAGCTACTTTCAACCTCCACCAGAAAAACCATGGGCTTGAACGGCAACGACCCCGATGCAGTCAACCTGAACCTTCATCAGGTGAACATGGAGAACCCTGACGCGACAGAGGCGATCGCTGACTTCTACGATGGATCGGTGCTGATGGTGACAGGAGGAACTGGGTTCGTGGGGAAAGGTAAGAGGTCACTCACCTAGAAGAACATAACATAATTTTTTTCACCTGTATGAAGAATAGGGTATATGCATCGATTTTTTTTATTGTTTTAATCGATTCTTCAGGTCATTATTTAACCGAGGAATGATAAGACGCTCACTGAATTTCGCATTAACAAGGTAAAAAAAACAAATCAAAACTACAATCATTTTCGGGTGATAAAAACGCTGCCATATTGGCGCCATATATATGTGACGTCGACGTACACACTCGATTAAAACCTTTGGTGACGACCTCGGTAGTGATCATCTCAGGAAAGAGGTTTTCCGAAAAAACTGAAAATAATCGACAATACGAAATGTCAAGTGGGCAGAATAGTGTCAAATCAAGGTGCAACAAGCAGAATAAAAAAAGAAGAAACGTGTACAGTGATGTCACGTCCGCTCTAGTCAATGGCGTAGCGTTTTGAAATTTTGCGATTGAGATTTAAAATATCAATTTTTCAATGGTTAAATACTACAATAAAAACATCTCAAAATGCAAAAATAAATATGTAAATATGTTTCTATATCAATAGAGAATACGTATATATTTTTTTAGCCATTTTGAAATCACATGAATTTACCCTATTGTTCACTAGTGTTAGTCCAAAGTCCACCAAAGTCTACAAGAACTTTCTGGTTCTAGCTCTACTGGAGAAGCTTTTGCGGAGCTGTCCAGGTATAGAGATCATCTACGTGCTGATGCGGCCGAAACGGGGGCTCAGCGTCGACCAGCGGTATAAAGAACTGCTCAAACATCAGGTATGACACATTTTTAAGCTATTGCATAGCTTCTATCGCAGGCCTTAAGCGTTTAGACCGAATCCAGAAATTCCGTAACGAAAATAACCTAACACCCCCCACTCCGACCGGCACAGCGGTGATACTTTTTAGTTTTGCCATCTATCGATGAATAGCACAACTATTAATGACTTTTTGAAATATCACGCTTGTCTCTTTACTTCAGTAACTCGCCTCTAGGTGGCATTGGTTGTATCGGCGTAAAATGCGTTAAATGCTATGCAATAGCTTAACCGCGGCAGTCCCCGAGTGCCACACGTCTTTTTTTATAGAAAGTATACCTTTGTTTGACCACATGTCACCTGATCAGTGACGATGTGGCCGAAGATGTATCACGAAGCTAAGAGAGACACCAATTCACTCTCGTCTTGAAGAAACTCGGGTTGTTGTTGGGAAGTAGAGGCAGGCACCGAGTTCCAATCCTTAGCGGTGTAGGCTTCTCCTACTTACTATGTACCTACTTACATAATTAATTTACAAACAAATTATCATATTTATCATACATTTATATATCTTTAAATTATATTTATTATATGAAGAATAAAGATGGAAGAGAACCGTTTAATTCGGGTCGTTGGAATATCTACAAGGTAATGCGGTAATGCGCCGAACGTCTACTTGTCCTGTAGTGGAAGGGAGATGATGGGATCAAGTCGTGAAGTTCATGTGAGCATTTTCCGAAATGTATTCTTTAAAACATCGAGAGGCAAGCAACCTTGTTGCTTGAAGCGTTCACCGGTTTGTTTATTTTTCAAAATTGCCAAGCACAACAAAGGTTTAATATTATTTGGATAAGAAATGCTAAAACTAATTCAAATAATGTTAAAAGCCTGAAGTGATAGAAAGTGTCTGAGATATTCTCGGATGAAAATAACTACAATGTGCCCAATATTTTCTTATAAGTCAATATCTCAGAAACCTGACGCTTTAGGACATTATTAATCTATTCAAATATATAATTTTTATTGAGCGCAGCGATTATGAAAAAAAACATACCAAAATAGGCACACTTTTAACAGTTTTAGACATGAGTAAAATTTCACCATCTGTTCAGGTTTTCGACCGCATCAAATCCCGCTGGCCAGACCGGCTCAGCAAACTCCACCCAATCACAGGAGATGTGTCAGCGCCAAACCTCGGAGTCAGCGCTGAACAGCGTCTGCTCCTGAAGAGAGTCACCGTGCTGTTCCATTCAGCTGCTACTGTCAAGTAAGATCATCACCTCATCTTTCCTCAACAACCTATATTGGTCCACTGCTGGTCCCAGGCTTCCTCCTGATGAGCGCTTGATTGGCTTTTATCTTGTGGGGGTAATGTCCATAATTCTCAAGCTAGGCATACGAGTTGGGTATCGTAGTTTGGAAGTAGAATTCTTCTGCAGAGGGCGCTGCAGCTAGCTCCTCTAAATATCCCTTAGTCACCTTTTATTACACCCCCGGGATGAATTAGGCTGGTGCAAATAATAAGCCAGTCGATCGTTGTTACATCAACAGCCCTTGCCATTCCAGAGCTGGACATTGGCCTCTCCTGATAAAGCGCCTTATTGGAATGGATTGGTTTACAATCATTTGTTGCGATGCGTCAGCCGACGTGTTTCTAACATGGGAGAAAATTTTATTGACAATTTTTTAGATCCGCTTGTAGCTCGCGCAGTTCTAAAATCTAGTTCTACAATATAATATTGGTTCTCAGGCAATTTAATGTTATTTTGTTCACGATAAATAAATGTCTTTAACCAGAATTCAGCATAAGTAATTAAAAAATGATCTTTTCGCAGGTTTACAGAGCCGCTAGCGATGGCAGCCACGCTCAATGTGCAGGGAACTGCCACTGTGTTGCAGCTGGCCGGCGATATGCCTCAATTGAAGGTATTCAATTCATTATTATTAATATTCATACTCATCCTGAAGATATCTCTCGTTAAGGGATGAAACGTTTGGTGTTCTTCCAAAACAAATAAAGTTCGTTCGTAGCTTACATCCGTAATGAATTCCTCAAGTTTTCATTGTAAAAGTCAGAAGAAAGACTAATGCAACTATATTTTTAGGTCCTAGAAAATATTTATTTGCATTGCCGACAGTCTGCACGTAAAAAAAAACTTTAACGTTATCTACCTAATGTAAACACGAATTACAGAAAGAAAAATGTTTATTGGTCGAGTTTGTGAATTTTACAATTTTAAATTGACAAACAACGATTAATTAAATATGTCAGTATCGAAGTATCATAGGGAAGTTATGCGTTGCCCAAACCTCGTAACTATATGTTATTCTTATAGTTTTTTTATTGTATTATATCTTCTTGCTGTGTTTAGCTGTAATTGTGTGATTAAATGGCGGAAATTCCTTTGGTTTGTTTATCTAAAGTTTTGAATTTTAAGTATTATGAACTGCATACCCAAATAAAACAAAATAAAATAAAAATAAACTTCTTTCACAGGCTCTAGTCCACGTTTCCACGGCTTACAGCAACGCGCCCCGCCCCGCCATAGACGAACGCGTCTATCCACCGCCGTACGACCCAGAGACCATCGTCAAATGCACCAAGATGCTACCACCAGAAACTGTCGAGGTCATCTCTGAGACTTTACAGGTGAGGACAGGTCAATTCTAGTCATCAGACGTGAGAAAGGTTGAATTATGCGACTTTAGAGGTCAATTCTGGACATTATACATTTTTGAGATATGACAGATGTGAAACCAGAAAGGGTAGGGCAGAAAATTACAGCAGTAACAGTATGAGAGGTCAACAAATTTTAACTAAAAGGTCGTATTAGAAGACCACAGAAGGTCATTACTCAGGTTGTAAGAAGTCAAATTTGAGACAGCATCGAAATAGAGTTTTGTGACTATTCAATGGTAAACAGTAATTTAAAGAAAATTTCAAAGGAAAATTATGGCTCTGAGTCTGAACCCTCGATAACTGTTTTGGTAAATAACTCTTTCTAGTTATTACGAACCGTTTTACTCGGTAGTTTAATATTGATCTTTAAAATACTGTCTTCTTCAAGGTTGAGCTTGTATTCCCGTCTATGATATAGCAATAGAATTTTATTATACTTACTATAAAAGTTTTTTCACGCCCCCACCTATTTTGTCTTATTATTACGTTAATAAAACTAAATTGTGGATAAATAAATAAATAAATAAATAATGCTGGACAATTCACACAGCATTATCTAGCCCCAAGCTAAGTAGCGCTTGTGTTATGGGTACTAGATAACTGATATACATAATACTTTACACTACATAGATATATATTTTTTATTATACATAGAAAACACCCAGAACGCCCTGAACAAATATCTGCAGATCGTACACACATTTGTCCCCAGGCGGGAATCGAACCCGCAACCTCCTGCGTCGCAGGCGGACCTTCGCCCACCGCGCCACAGAGGTCGTCGGATAGATAAGTGTACATACAAGACAGAAAGAAAATTATACAGATAGTAATATTTTAAAACCTACATACAAAACTAACATAAACTAAAAGAAAATGAAACACATAATATACATCTAGACATAATATGTCTGCTATGACAGTAGAGAGAGATAGTGTTCCTTTACCCTAGACTTAAAAACGCTAAGTGAAGGTATTATGTGGGAGATGATGGTTCAAGAAGGTCTAGAAGACACCTTTAAATCTTACAAGACCCATCATGAGTCCTGTAAGGTTTAAAATAGTACCGTTATCCCGTATTTCGTATTTTTTCGCGAATAATGTCCCATAATTTCATTGATACGCAGACATCAATCAGCTGGTATTTCACGGGGACCGGCGAAAACTGTAAATGATAAAATTATTTACTCTAGTAATATAAAAAAATACTGAAGTAGAATTCGGCAGTGGTCATTTAACTCGCAGGGCGAATAACCGCTGGGGGAACTAACATCCTTACTGGATGTGTTTTCATTGAATCGGAATCGGAGCGTACGCAGCGTAAAGATTTGGTATTATTTGCTTTCTATTGATTTGTATGGTATAAGGATTGGCATATCTGTCGATGTCGATGCTATATTCTAAATACCAACTGCAATGTAAATGTAACGCGATAAACGTAGCTTCTGGAAACCATTCCTCGATGGACCGACAACATTGTAGCAGCCGCAAGGAGTTCATGGATGATGACCAACAGTTTAGTAGCGGAAACTTTTGTCTTCTGGTTGGTATCAAGATTAATAGAAAAACAAACTCTTAGGCCCGTATTGTGAAAGCTTGCTCAGTCATTTAGCTATGCTTGAGCAACATGTATGCTATAGTAAAGCGTTACTCAAGCAGAGATTGAAGACTGAACAAGCTTTCATAATACGGGCCTTAATCTTGATATTAGTAACTTGCTGTGTTAATGTTGCACTGTTCATTGTACTCTAGCTATGTTAGCTTGAATACGGTGTGCCTGTGCTATCACACTAATATTATAAATGCGAAAGCTGTATGGATGTATGGATGGATGGATCTTTGTTACTTCTTCACGCCAAAAGTACTGGACGGATCTGGCTGAATTTTGCATACAGGTAATTCTAATCCTGGAATCAAACATAGGCTACTTTTTATAACATAAATCAGTTCCCGTGGGATCACGGGAACTGATTTATGTTATAAAAAGTAGCCTGTATGCATGAAATACCTGTATGCAAAATTCAGCCAGATCCGTCCAGTACTTTTGGCGTGATATGAACGTTAATAGGTGATTTTCATCCGAAAATCACCTTTTAACGTTTCCATGAGAACAACGCGTGCGAAGCCGAGGGGCGCAGCTAGTAGGGAATATTTTTAAAACTAATATACCTTTTATAATATACACAATACTTTACTGAATAAAATTAATTACATTTTTTGCAGAACTGCTCTTTGTGGTGTCGTTTGGAGAAAGCCTATGTCCAGCAGTGGACGTGTATGGACTGAGATAAGATATATTAACCTGTGTTTTTGTTACAGGGTGACCACCCCAACCCTTACACGCTGACGAAGGCGTTGGCAGAGTCTATTGTCTACAAGCAGACTCATCTTCCAGTTTGCATCGTGAGACCCTCTATTGGTAAGTTCTTTTTAAAAACCATTCTTCTTAGTTTGGGGTAAGATAATGTTGTTTGAAATGTCCAGTATTATTTATTTATTCATTGTGGGTTGTAGGGAGGTTGGCTGTTCTTGTAGGATTAGGGCCTACATAATTGAAACGTCTGATTGTCGTGAAGTGCATTCACTGTCTGCAGAGAGCGCTATAACTATATCTTAATCTATACTGTATCCATCCAGCATGGAGCATGTTAGCAAATAAACCACGATACAAATAAAAAAAGCTCACTTGCTTGGCGTCGAGTTTCAGATATAATTGTAAGCAATTTATTGAAGGGAGGGTCTAAAATCGACAAGTAATGTAAATTACGTATAAAAGGACGCGCCAACAAAGTGAATTTTAGGTTAAGTATGGGCGGTTTGTATACGTTTAAGCCTCATTCAAAATGGACACATATAGGTATACTAACGCACATGTGCATTGTTCATACACATCATATTACACCACAGGTTTTACAATTCCCAAATTCAGGCTTGAGTATTTTTAGAGGCTGTCCCGTTTTTAACCAACTAAAAAAGGAGGAGGTTCTCAATTCGATTGTATTTTTTTGTTTGTTACCTCAACTTTTGACTGGTTGATCCGATTTTGATTATTTTTTTCTTTATTTGAAAGCTGATGCTTCCCATGTGGTCCCATTTCAATTTAGTCCAGTTCAGACAATAAATAAATAAAATCCTTTTATTTCGGACAACATAGATCCATAAAAAAACAAAATTGAAGTATGTTTATATTATTTGAAACAAACTCATTTATTTACTTTAATATCCAACATTTGGTTATCCAACTACCACATCTTATAAAGTCATGTCGTCATGTCGGCTGGCACACTAGATAAATAAATAAATATATAGGTAAATAATGCTGGACGCTAATGTTTTTTAGTTGTATAATATAATTATTATCAACAGTATTCACAACAAATACCTACTCTTTAAAATTTGTAAAAAAACTGTTTTTACTCATGTAGTTTCTAAAAGAGAAACTTTTTATTTTGTTTTATCATTACGTGACTTTTTCCTACCGAGACAAGATATGAATCAGTCTCCGTAAATCTTCACAACTTAAAATAGTTGCTGACCAGTGTTCTTTCTCACACTAAATTACGTCAATACATCAAAACAATACTCACATATAAATTCCCTTGAAAATAAATTGCTTTTATAGAATGAAAGTGGCGCCCCCACCTATTTTATCCTATTATTACGTTTAACACAGGAAATTATTAAAATCGTATCTGTTATAAGTTATTTTTTAATACCTCTGTAATAGTTTAATCTTGTATAGTTTAGGCGGACATACAAAGTTACCCTTTTTGGCCATCAAACTCTATTTTCGCATCCCTGCCTAAACTATATACAAGATAAAACTATTACAGAGGTGTTACAAAATAGCTTATAATAGATACCACAAACTGTACGACGGATTTTAAAAACGTCCTATGTAATAATAATGATAAAATAGGTGGCGTTGTCATATTGGCTCGGTTATGCGCCTTATGATATGAATCTGTCTCCGTAACTCTTAACAACTAAAAATAGTTGCTGACCAGTGTTTTTTCTTACACTAAATTACGTCAAGACAAAAACAAAACGATACTCCATATTAATTCCCTTGAAAATAAATTGCTTTTACTTAAATCTAGGCGACAACAGAATTCCGACCCCTTATCATAATGTTACCCATGACACAATAATGGCTGGGTTTCAACCACTACCACCTGATTCTGGTCGATGTTTCCCACAGTATGCATTAATATTACATTTCCATCGATCTATCAGACATCTTATCTATGCTTAGCTTGGGGCCAAATAAAGCTGTGTGAATTGTCCAGCATTATTTATTTATTTATATATCTATCTGCCCTCCAACCATGTTGATAGAGCACCAAAAGACAAACTTTTTATTCTGTTTTTTCATTACGTCACTTTTTCTCTACAGGGTTAAGATATAAGTCTGTATCCGTAACTTTTAACAACTAAAAATAGTTGCTGACTTAGTGTAAGTAAAAACATTTTTTTCTTACACTAAATTACGTCAACACAATAACAAAACGATATAAATTCCCTTGAAAATAAATTGCTTTCGCTTAAATCTAGGCGACAACAGAATTCCGACCCCTTATCATAATGTCAACCATGACACAATAATGGCTGAGTTTTAACCACTACCACCTGATTCTGGTCGATGTTTCCCACTATTCCATTTCCATCGACCTATGAGACATCTATCTGCCCTCCAACCATGTTGATAGAGCCCCAAAAGACAAACTTTTTATGTTGTTTTTTTATTACGTCACTTTTTCTCTACCGAGTTAAGATACGAGTCTGTATCCATAACTCTTAACAACTAAAAATAGTTGCTGACCAGTGTTTTTTCCTACACTAAATTACGTCAACACAATAACAAAACGATATAAATTCCCTTGAAAATAAATTGCTTTCACTTAAATTTAGGCGACAACAGAATTCTTAGGCCCATATTATGGAACCTTGCTCAGTCATCGGCCTATGCTTGTGAGTGACGCTTATGCCATAGAAAACTGTTACTCAATCATAACTCTATGACTGAGCAGTCTTTTTTAATACGGGCCTAAGTATACTTATCATCAAGGAAGGACCCCTTATCATAATGTCATTCATGACACAATGAGCTGGGTTTCAACCGCTTCCACCTGATACTGGTCGATGTTTCCCACAGCATGCATTAATATTCCATTTCCATCGATCTATGAGACATCTATCTGCCCTCCAACCACCTGATTCTGGTCAATGATTCCCACGTATTCCATTATCATCGATCTGTGGAACATCTGCGTGGATTCTCACGTACCCTAAGGTTATGAGGTAGAAAATTATAACAATCTAGCTAGGTTCCTACATTATTAACTTACTAACGTTTATTTACTACGTTTTTGTTATGTAGCTCTGAGTGAATCGAATCTAAGAATAATATTTTTTATCGACTTCAAAAAAAGAAGGAGGTTCTCGATGCGATTGCATTTAATTTTTAACCTAATTTTTTACTGGGTAATTGCGTTAAAATTAAATGTTTAATAATAATACTTTTTTCATTTGAAAGCGGTGCTTCCGTTTTAATTTCGTTTAGTTCTGACGATGGGATCCTTGAAAAAACTACATACTCGAACTCGGTTTATAGTTTTTTAAAACAAAATCAATTATCCATAGAAACATTTACCACCTTTTAGACTTAAGCCTTAGTTAGATAATATTTTTGAAAATTATTTTGGCCTTGGTTGTATTTTGGAATCTTACGATCTACATATCAAATTAAAATTTTCCAGTCCAGTGGTTACGTAGAAAAGTGGTATCTATAGGCCTGCGTCCAACAGTGGACCAATATAGGCTGTTGAGGTTAAGATTGAGAGTGTAACGTTACAGCAATTATTATTTGTTTTTTTGTGTATGCAGTGACAGCAGCCTTGCAAGAACCTTTCCCTGGATGGATTGACAACGTCTATGGCGTGACTGGTAAGTGAAACTTATACTAATATCTCGACGACTGACGGCCCCAAGCCCCTGCGGGTGTAGGTCCGACATAGGAGGTTGCGGGTTCGTTTCCCGCCTCAGGATAAATGTTTGTCCGATCTGCAGATATTTGTTTAGGGTGTTCTGATCGTTTTCTATATATAATAAAAAATATCTATCAATGTAATGTATTGTATTGTATATTCATTTTTCAATTATTGTAAATACTATGTAGTTCTAATTTGTTTCTATCACTTACGTCTGTGTTCACCAAATGATAAATCGGACAATAAGGCAGTTTTGTCGGTTAACGTTATCGTTTAATGTATGATAACTTAAAGAGTGTGAGAGAGAGAGAGAGAGAGATAGATAGACTCTAATTCACTTCAGTTTTTTGTCCACTAGCGTAATTAGCCCTAACACTCCGGGTAATTTCTAAGAAATGAAATAAATGAAAACTTGTGTCAAAAAACGTCGAAACAAATATTTTAAATATAACCATCTGTTGGTGAACTTAGGTCTTATAAGGCGCATGCAGGAGCCAATATGATAGCGTCACTTATTTTATCATATTATTACGTTTAATATAGAAATTACGTTTAATTTAAAAATCCATAGTACAGTTTGTGGTATCTATTATAAGCTATTTTTTGATAACTCTGTAATAGTTTTATCTTATGTAGTTCAGGAAGAGATGCGAAAATAGAGTTTGGTGTCCAAAAAGCGCAACATCTTATCTCTGCCTAAGCTTTACAAAATGAAACTATTACAGAGGCATTAATAAATAACTTATAATAGATACCACAAACTGTACGATAGCTTTTTAAAACTTTCTGTGTTTAACGTAATAATTAGAATAATAGGTGGGGGCGCCACTTTGTCTGGTGTATACGCTTTAATAAATTTGGTCTCTCTCCTAGGTATAATAATGGAGATATCCCGCGGTACCTACCGCTCAGGGTACTGCCGACAGCAGTACGTGGTGGACCTGGTTCCTGTGGATGTGGTGGTCAGCAACTGTATCCTGGCTGCTTGGAGACAGGGGGTGAAACAGTGAGTAACCTTCATTCTTCAAAACCTCAACCTCAACAGCCTATATTGGTCTACTACTGGACACAGGGGGGGGGGACAGTATCGCTCACGTCCGTAGGTGTTCACCCTCTGATACCCTACAGGTGTCCTCTGGGTGGTGCTAAGAGCGGTACCCTCTGGTGGTAGGCTTCGGCCGTGGCTTGTCACCACCCTCCGGACTGGGCCAGTCCGTGAAGCAACTCTGTTGTGTTTCGGAATGTGGTCCGGAGTAGCCATCTTTTAGACCTTCGTGATACACCGTCGGCCGCATCTTCACTTTCCATCAGGTGAGATTGCGGTCAAACGAAGGTCTATTTCTGATAAAAAAAACACAGGCCTCCCCCTGCTAAGCGCCTTGTTGGCGTTTATCTAATCGGGGTATTGCTCATAATCGTTGGGCCTGCGGGTTGGGGATCGCAGTTTGATGGTAGAATTGTTCTGCAGGGGGCGCTGCTGCCCGCTCCTCGGTGAATATCCCTTAGTCGCCTCTTACGACACCCACGGGAAGAGATAGGGTGGTGCAAATTCTAAGCCTGACGGCTTAGAATTTGCACCACCCTATCTCTTCCACACTAAAACAGAACCATTCAGAATTCAGAAGCTCATTTCACCCTAAATAGAACCTAGATCACGCAGTTCGTGTGTAGATAGGCTGTAGTTCTCTTTGTTTATTCAAAGAGTTTCTTCATTTTTAACCTACTACAAAAAAGGAGGAGGTTCTCAATTCGACTGTATTTTTTTATGTTTGTAAGCTCAGAACTTTTGACTGGGTGATCCGATTTTTATGATTCTCTTTTACATGAAAGCTGGTTCTTCCCGTGTGGTAATTTGGTTCAGTACTGACAATGGATGCATCTAGGAGAACACCACAAAATTGATGACGGTTTATAGTTTTTTTTTAAACAAACCCAATCATCACTGATCTGATCACACTAATATTATAAATGCGAAATATGGATGGATGAATGGATGGATGGATGTTTGTTACTTCTTCACGCCAAAACTACTGAACGGATCTGGCTGAAATTTAAAATAGACATAGTCTTAGGTCTGGAATAAAACATAGGCTACATTTTATCCCCTAAATCAATCCCGTTTCCGGGATGAAAATCATATTTTAACAACGCGTGCGAAGCCGCGGGGCGCAGCTAGTTAATAATTAAATATTTCAAAATATGTGACAATAGGGTATATGCATGTGATTTCAAAATGGCTAAAAAAATATATACGTATTCTCTATTGATATAGAAACATATCTACATATTTATTTTTGCAGTTTGAGACGTTTTTATTGTAGAATTTAACCATTGAAAAATTGATATTTTAAATCTCAATCGCAAAATTTCAAAACGCTACGCCATTGACTAGAGCGGACGTGAGATCACTGTGCACATTTTTTCTTTTTTTATTCTGCTTGCTGCACCATGATTTGACACTATTCTGCCCACTTGACATTTCGTATTGTCGATTATTTTCAATTTTTCAAAGATTTTTTCGGAAAACCTCTTTCCTGAGATGATCACTACCGAGGTCGTCACCAAAGGTTTTAATCAAGTGTGTACGTCGACGTCACATAAACATGGCGCCAATATGGCAGAGTTTTTATCACCCGAAAATGATTGTAGTTTTGATTTGTTTTTTTTACCTTGTTAATGCGAAATTCAGTGAGCGTCTTATCATTCCTCGGTTAAATAATGACCTAAAGAATCGATTAAAACAATAAAAAAAATCGATGCATATACCCTATTGGCGGTCTTAACGCGCAAAATCAATTTCTACATCTTTACATAGCTGCCCTTAGCTTATCCTAACCTACTCGTGACATTTTGGTGCCAGGTGCTGCCGAGGTATTATTAAGCTATGGTTCAACTTGGCTTTCTTCGACTTTTAAAACCTACCTACCATAAATCATTGATCACCGTTGCTAAATCACAAGTCTAGAGTCCGCGTCACGACTCAAGTCTTATAGACGCGGCGCTGTTATCGCAGAACTAATATTATATATATAATTAATAGTAAAAAAAACAAATATTTCGTTTAATTTACATTAATTATGCTCTTCTGGTCTGGTCTAAGAGGTCTTATTTCGCGGTCAAAATCGTTCGTAAGTAGGTAATGTGGGTATCCATTATTTCACGATGGTGTTCGGAATTATGTAGTTGTCCTCTTTTGCCGTACCTAAGACTTGAGTCGTAGCTCGGACTCTAGCTTATTCTAGCAGCTTCTATGACCTTACTTACATACCTTTATTAGCTTCAGCTTATATGACCTCTTAGGTAGTTGTCCTCTTTTGCCGTAAGACTTGAGTCGTGGCACGGACAATAGCTTACTATATATGACCTCATTTGTTTCAGGCCGGGTCACTGTCCGGTTTACAATGTCACCTCGGGATCCATCAACCCCCTGCAATGGGGCCAGTTCACCGATCTCTGCGTCAAATGGGCTATAGAGAACCCTACAAAGTAAGTAACTCTATATTTTATTTGAATATACCTATATAGATGAAAAAACATTAGTTTATTTTAATTAGTACTAGCTGCACCCCGCGGCTTCGCCCCCGTGGAATTTATCTCACATCCCACGGGAACGGGATAAAAAGTATCCTATGTCAGTCTCCTGGTTTTAAGCTACCTCCCGACCAATTTTCAGCCAAGTCGCTTCAGCCGTTCTTGAGTTATAAGTGTTGTAACAAACACGACTTTCTTTTATATATAAAGATATTTGCCAGTATCTGACGCAATTGCTATACAGCTCCGATACCGCAGGAATCTATCCTAGGTCCGTTCCAATTTTAGTCTATAATAACGACCTGCCTCATCTTGTTTTGAAGTATGTTCTTCGATTTCTCCGTCAAATTAGGGGTCGATTTTGATAATTCTTTCTCTTCTGTATATAAAACTATCCCGAAGTGGTCTCATAAAGTTGCATGCCCGAAAGTTTAATATTTATCATCAAACTTAGTGTTAAATTAAGGGATTCAAATGTTTATACGAGTAGTATTTTTTTCGAAACTATCAAATTTTATTTCTATTCTTCATTTATAATGTTCGTTATGCCCTCCACAGATACGTAATGTGGTACCCAAACTTTTCATTCACCCGGTCCCGATTCGTCAACACATTCTGGGAGCTGACTTGCCATTTCTTGCCCGCTTTCATCTATGATCTGGTATTGAAAGCGAAGGGGAGGAAAGCAATGTAAGTATTTTATTTTTTATGCGTATTTTTATATTTTCTTTATATCAAACTACGAGGCATGGAAGCTCCATATATTGCACATTATATTGACGGCATCAAATAATAATAAATAATCAAATGTTAGACAACTCGCGGGCTACTGGTTTAAAACCAAAAAAATATAACGTAACGTACCTATCTTTATTCGAGGCTTGTTGGAGCTACTTTGTCCCTGTAAAATGTATTTTATTTATTTAATAAGGGCAACCAACTATAGAAGTAACACAAAATAACACAAAATTAATACAATAAAACACTCAAAATTACAGGTAGCCAAAACATGCGCAAAAAACATGGCAACTCAAGTTAATAAAGTACTTATCTCTATGGGTAAATCCATAAGAATAGACACTCTAGAGAGTGTCTTTGTGTGAGTGAGTTCTTATGGTAAAACATCATTGATTATTTATAGCCTGTCTCACAGACATGCTATGGCAAGATTTTTTTGTATGGCTATTGTTTGATCTCCTTTGACCGCTCTTGAGTAGGCCGGAAAGGCCAACTTTGCTCGAAGGTTGTCAAAATAATGTGCAGATTACGTATTATGTTTGAGTAAAAAAATATAAAACTGTCGCGTTCAGTGTCCCCCTTCTCTAAACAGTATGAAAAAAATATTTACAAAAACTAATTTGTTCATTACCATTTTCAGAATGATGAAAATCGCTCGCCGATTCCAAATTGCCGCCGAAACTGGAGAGTACTTCGCCAATCACGAATGGCAGTTCGGAGTGACGGAACTGACAGCTTTGCATGATGACGTAGCCATGACTTGTGATGGAAACGTATTCTTCCACTGGCCTGATTTCGACTGGGATGCGTATATTGGAGCGTATATGATGGGGATACGGCGTTTTATTCTGAAGGACAGCATCGAGTCTCTCGCGGCTGCTAAGAATAAGTTGAAGAAGTAAATATTTGTTTGTAATTTAGTAAACTTAAGTTAGTTTAGTGTAGTAGGTTATGTTTAGTCAGCGTGAGGATTGTGGGCACTACCCCATGGGATAAACCCTAAATAAGCGTTCATCAGGGGGGGGTGGGGGGGCTGCATCCAGCTGTGGACCAATACAGGCTGTTGACACTTCCGCCTGGTATAGATATGGATCAGATAAGTCACCTCTAGTGGTTCTCTTTCTACTTAATAATGGTTTTTTTTGCGAATATACCTAAACCTTGTTTATTTATCAATATAACTAAACGTTTCAAGGTGATTTCTATCCCTCAGGAACTGATTTATAGGATAAAAGGTATTGAGGCTGTTTGATACCAGGATTAGAATTACCTATGAAAAAAAAATACTATTCAAACAGTTGTTATAAACGTTGGTGTTCTTCCAACACAAACAAGGTTCGTAGTTAAGCCATTTACATTCATGATGTATATAAAAAGCTTGATAAAAAGTAATTACTATCAGATAAAAACCTTGTTTGTTTTGGAAGAACACCAACGTTTTATCCCTTAACGAGGGATATCTTCAGGGCGAGCGCGGATAATGAATTCGTCAAACTACGAAAGTTTCTATTGTAAAATAGCTTCTAAGTAGTGTAATTTCAAAGTCCGATTTAGCAGTGTGCTAAGTTAGCAGGCCATAAGAGGCTTACACCCTTATTCATAATGGTCTGCTAACATAAAACAGCTGCTAAGTAATGTTATTTCTCAGTCTGACTTACGTCAATAGAAGAAGACAGAGCGAGATTTAGCAGTATGCTAAGTTAGCAGACTATTATGAATAAGAGGGTTAGAGTTATAGGGAATTGATAAGAGTGTATTACTCGTTGTTTCCAATACCTTCTGATAATCTTTCTGACGGACGAATTAGAATTTTCCAGAACACTAGCCTATTGTTTTATTCTGTTTGTAATTATCTCTGTTATTAAATCTTCTCGTTACGTTGTTTCAGATTATACTGGGTTCACCGGATGTTCCAGGCCGCCACTGGGTACTACGTCTTCAGAATCCTATCAGGTCGTGTAAAGTTCACATAAACATAGGCTGTGTATTAGTACAGTCAAAGATTGAAATCGTTTGATACGCCTTTACGCCCAAAAACTGAAGCATTGTCCTTAAATGCGTGCGTTAATAAAACGCACGCACACGAGTAGATAAAATTAGTGTTTCTGGTACAAGTCAGTAAACCTAACTGGTACCAGTCAGTAAACCTAACTGTTATAATTGCCATTTATTGTGCAATCACATATCGCGAACTTATGTAAACAAGCACACCACAAGAACACGCAATTCACTGATTACAAATGTGTGAGCTCACTCACTTCGCTTGGCGAAAAACATTGCGGGTCTCGGACAGGGCCTATCCAACGATTTAAATCTTTGGGTACAGCGAGAGAAGATTTATGACAGTTTGAATAGAACGTCTGCCCGCCGCGCGTTGTAGTAAGTAAGATAGAAAACTGTCAGTAATCTAGGGCCCTATTCTGCTAAATCGCTTCACTATGACAATGGTACACACACACAGACACGTTTTGGTGTTCTATCAGAACGAAACCACAGATGGAGAGACGTACGTACAAAATATCTGTAAACAAATAGCACCGCACGTACTATCTGGAGTTTTGTTTGTCTAATACCGGGGACAGACCGAGCGAGTGAGAAGAGAGCCAGCGAAGGTTAACGAACGAACGAAAATTGAAGTGAATTAGAGTCAATTGCACCTTTTATCTTATTTATAGTAATAATCATATAAATATTTATCAAGCTGTTAATATAGTAAAAAATTGACTTGTTTAATTGCTTATTTACTAAGTCTAAAGAAATAAACGGTTTGACTCTGACTCTGAACGCAAACAAACCAGTGTGGACGTCATTGCAAGCGAGCCCGAATGAGGGCCTTTGTTCGCAATCTATGCTCCTATCTTGTAAGTCTACATATATGAATGATTTGACTTTAATCTGACTCTGAACGCGAAAAAACGAGGGCCTTCGTTCGCCTTCGGCCGTGATCGGCGGCTGTCGCTACATCAAAGAAGAGGTTGCAACGATATCGTTGACATAGTGAGGTGATTGGTTAGCTGAAACTCGCGTTCAAAAATGCAACCGTAGACATAGGTATTTGGGAGTGCCTCGTATATATACTAATTTAGCTTACTATTTGGAAGTCAATGAACAGCCAAAGTAGTAGGAGTATACACGAATATTATCCAAATAGACCAGCTGAACGATGATTAAATGGCGGCTCTTATCACCGATGACCACCTTTAAACCACGATGGCTTTAATATTTTCTTATAGGTACTATGTTGATTTGGTTAAAACTTTGATTTTGAACCCAATTGTAAAATATATTTAGAAATAGCTTCCACAACATTTAAAATCTATTCGGACAGAAAATTCTACCCGAAAAAAATTAAACAGTAGTGTCAATACAGCAATCCTAAACTAATTTGACAGCACTAGAAATGTTGCCGTCCCTTTCATAGTAATCGAAATAAAAAGGATGTCGGCAAATTAGTTTAGATTAGTATCGGCGACATCTGAATTGACCAATAATCTGTCTCCTATTTCAATCTTACGCTATTTTTATCATGACATTCAATAATGGAATTTCTACAAATTGGGTTAGTAAATGGATGTTGATATTTTTACTATATTTAAGAATAAGCAATCACCCTAGCTTTAACAGATAATGTTATTAAGTTCTTACATCTGTCTATATTAATCTAGTGTTTCTAATTCGTGTAGTTAACGGCATCTGATCAAATATTCTTGGTAGCGAATTTCATAGTTTAGTAAATAAGTTATGAAGAGGCTTTTTTAAATTTTAAGTTATAGTAAAGCACTGTCACAAAATAGCTATTACTTTAAGCACAGAAAACGGTCAGTTGTAACTTAAAAATGTAAGTTGACAATCTACACCCAGTGCATTAAAAAAAATCGTAACACTTTCATTTCTTATAAATTCTAGCAGTCTTGTAGCTAAGCTACGGAGTGATAATCAAAAACGATACTTAGCACTAAATATTATGCCATCTCTTTTAGACGATTAGCTCTAATTTTTTTTTGTGTTTTGGAAATAGTATATTTTAATTTTGGCGACAGCTAAATAGACACCTGCCTTGTAAAGGTAATCAATGTTTTAAGTCACCTATTTGCCTTCAAGTATAAAATAGTATTATTTTGTAGTTACCAATTTGTGAAATAGTCTTGTGAAAGTGTGGTTTTAATCAAGATCTAGTTTTAATTAATTAAGTATAATTTTTAGAATATTTTTATTTGTAAAAATAATCAATGCATAGAAAAACACATTAAAACGCTTAACAATCTAGAATTATTATTTCATTATAAAACAGTTTATACATTTTGTTTTATATAACTTCTAAGAAAACTACGTAGGTATATATGAATTTGACTTTTTGAACAAGTAGCAAAATCTTGGTGGGGTCATGATTTGAGGGTTGAGTCTATTTGACGTAAGTAAATAACGAGACTTGATCGTAAAGTCTCCTTTTTCCAAAAAATTTCATGTATGGCCTCTATCGTACAGACATGGAACTAGGAATTCCGTATTAAAACGAAACTACACGACCACGTTCCGTTACTAGCGTCAATACTTACTCACTATATTGAACCAAAATAGGTAGAAAAAGAAAAAAATATATCATCGTATAAAATATATTGAATACTGTACAATCTCCTTACATAATTATTTACTTAAAATTAACCGGTAAACTTAATTAAGTAGAACTTAATGCTGGAATAACCTACCACCAAACAAAACCACCTATAGCTTTAAAACTTAAAGGCATAGGTGGTACGGTACTACTATTAGGTATACCTTCTACTTAAACTTTTCGTTAGTAAGTAAAAGAGAGTTTTAAAGTGTAAATTACCTTTTCTAGATTTCAGCTACCGAGGGGCCAGTCTTTTTTGGACGTGGTCATGACGTCTCCTTTTATTGTTGGACTTCACCAATATGTATAGAAAAAGAAGAAATCACGATCACGTCCCGTTTTTGATGTCAAATAGAGACACCCCTATTTGCGCATATACTTACAGATTTTAAAACAGTCTTTATATAAATCTTAGGCACCTACAACTGATTTAAAGGGTCATGAAATTAATTTAACTATGAGTCCATGGCAACAACAGTAGGGATTTCCTTCGAACCCGCGATGAAGGAATAGAAGGCGGAGAACCAACCACTGAACCAGTACAGCATCAGGCCCCAGAAGATAAACTGGACAGCCACATCCACGCACCACATTCTGAAAGGTAATGGGAATTAGTGGCGACAT
This sequence comes from Eupithecia tripunctaria, assembly GCA_955876795.1. Classification (NCBI taxonomy): domain Eukaryota; kingdom Metazoa; phylum Arthropoda; class Insecta; order Lepidoptera; family Geometridae; genus Eupithecia; species Eupithecia tripunctaria. The sequence continues at coordinate 7,090,576 of OY041627.1, forward strand.
CTAGTTTGGCAATTAGCAACTTTTTGTTGCTTTTATGTTTACGAATACCAGAAGGAGTTAGGCAAGACTAGTATAGGATAAGTAAATATCGATTTTTATTTTAAAAACTTTTAGATCACTTTATCATTACGATTTTGAAGTGATGGTATCTGAAATTTGTTATTTGACATCTGATTTTCCTGATTCTTTTTTATATAAAAGCTGGAACTTCCCGTGTGGCCCGATTTTTATTTTGTTCAGTTCTGACAATGGGATCCATGAAAATTCATGAAAAAACTATAAATTTAAGTCGGTTTATAGTTATATAAAAGAAAATTAATTATTGTACACATATTTTCGCAAAAAATATTTTTATCTATATAACTTACATGCTCATATGCCTTCTGGCGGCCGGAAGGGTGTCATCAGCCTCTTTTAGGATGAAGATCCGAGCTGATCTGATGCAGTCCTCGAAATAATCGGAGATATCCAGACCTGGAATTAAATCATTTGTTTAATTACGACTTATCTGCACTAAAAGGCTAATAAGTTATACCTCAACCTCAACAGCCTGTATTGGTCCACTGCTGGACGCAATCCTCCTGCGACTCTGTCACACTCTGGTGAAGTTTTGCAAATTATTTCGGAAAATCCTTATATGTACATCCCTTTCTTTAGTTCTATTTCACAGTGAAAGAGACAAAACGAGTGTGAGTACCAATACAAACCAACACTGGTTTAATGGTGCAAGAAAACTTACTTAAATATGTTTACTGTGATAAATAAATACCAACATAAATTTAAAAAAAACCCTAAATAGAGTTTGAGGTAACATCTGTACATAGTTTGTTACATACCAACAGCGTCAATTTTGTAATCCCTCCGCTCCTTCTCATTGAGAATTCTCCGCAAATTCTGCGCGATGTCCGACTTGAAGTCCCATTGGTTGTTTGTATAGTATTCAAACACTTCGAAACCCTTCGCTATGCGTCGGTGGACACGCATTAACCTGCAAAAAAAAGCCATAACTTTAAATGAGGTTCCGTAACGTTTAAGTTGAGAATGCAGATTTATAGAGCTAAGAAATCCTTAACATACAGTGCAATTTTTTTTGTTCTAAAAAAAAATTTACGAAGTTATGACCAATTACTAGTGAAGCTTACTAAGTGACCGCTGCCGTGGCGTGTGACGTCATTGGAATGGAAGCCGTAATTTTTTTCCTAGACAGAGAAGTGTTTTCTTTGGTTAATTGTGACTTTGAAACAAATTAAGTGTCCGAAATGAGTGGTTTTAGTGTTTTCCTTTTTTAAAAAAGTTCGCGCAATGTATTTGCACAATAAAGGCAATGATAGCAGTTGGGTTTATTGACAAAAACACTAATTTATTTAACAACTACTAGTAACATTTCCCTAAATATGAAGGTAGCTTTCACAGATTCGGAGATAAATAACAATTTTGAAGTAAATTGCTTAAGGTACACTGCCTAAATCACGTCGACACCCGGACACTGAGTGTGAGTAGATAAATTAGTGTTTTTGTCAATAAACCCTACTGCTTATCTTGAATTACGTGTTTTAAAAATACGATTAGTGAACGTTTACTCTGTAGTTTATTTTAATAAAAAATTGGTGTTTTGCACACATTTTGCTATTTATCTCAGGAACAGCACACGTTTTTTCTTCGGTTTTTGTATTGATAAGAACCCTAGACGTATTTCTTTAGTTATGTCTTGTAATTTTTCGATTGGTTGTTTCATAGATAAAAACAGTTTTGGCGCATAAAAAATACGATGCACGTCTGTGCTCTGTACTTCTCACTCGCGAGAAAACCATATCTTGTCATCCCGCTTGAAATCCAGTTCTCTCGTAATTAAAAAAAAGTAAAAAAGTAAGTAATCTCGTAGTGGCGTTATTGCATTATTGCAAAACCATTTAAATCATTGGCTAGCGGTATTTTACTCTGACGTGCTCTTAACAACTGATTTTACAAGTAGACTAGCTGTGCCCCGCCACTTCGCACGCGTTGTTCCTATGGAAACGTTTAACGGTGTTTTCCCAGCAATTATTAGAATTTTTCTCGCCGTAAAAACCATCCATGAACTTCAACGGACATTAAAAAAAAGAATTGGCTTAATTGATCCAGGTTTTATTGAGTTATGCGCTTACCAACACATTTAGCGATTCATTTTTATATTATACTAGCTGTGCCCCGCGACTTCGCACGCGTTGTTCCTATGGAAACGTTTAAAGGTGTTTTCCCGGCAGTTATTCGAATTTTTCTCGCCGTAAAAACCATGCTTGAACTTCAACGTACATTTAAAAAAAAAACAGCCAAATCGATGAAGCCGTTTTCAAGTTATGTCGTTCGTGAAAACGGAAAACGGGTTTCATTTTTATATATATAGATATTGTTACTTACACAGGTTTATATCCAAGACAGAAAAGCAGGATATCCACGAGGATAGCAGGGAGCCAGTGGAACATCAGTGCACAGAAGTTGTGGTACAGACGGGAGTGTTTCATTGAACCTCCTGGATACCTGGTTCAAAAAAATATTATTAACAGTAAACAATTGTAATGTAGATCTAGGTAGGTATCCCTTTATTAAGTTTTAAATTTATATTTTTGTATTGTTGCTCTGCACTACATGTTTTGTTCATATGAATCTCTGTATGCAAATAATTTGTGAAATGATCAAGTTCTAAACCTATATTATATAAGCCATGTATATTATGTGATTATTTTATGTTTTGTGCGTCTAAAAATAAATAAAAAAAAAATATTGTTAAAAAAATATGTAAAGCTTTTGGGATTTTAATATCAGATTAAATTATAGAGTACGTCGTGACGTCTCATTTTTACCCGACTACAAAAAGGAGGAGGTTCTCAATTCGACTGCATTTTTTTTGTTTAGAGGTTGTTACCTCAGAATTTTCCACTCGGTGAACCGATTTTGATGATTTTGATTATTTGAAAGCTTACGCTTCCCGTTTGGTCCCATTTTGTCCAAATCTGACAATGGCATCCATGAACGATCTTCGCTGTTTCTTTACTTTACCGAAGCAACCGAATTTAAAATACCACTTTATTTCCATGTCAGTGTAATTTTATAATATAATTTGACCTTTTCCACGTGTACATTTATTGTATTTTTACATCTTTAAATTTAAAATTTTTGAAATTTAAAACTAACCCAATTATTTTATTATACTTTCTCTACCTATCCATCCTATGACTCTAAGCCGTATTATGATACCTTACTCAGTCATAGAGCTATACTTGAGTGACGTTTATGCCAAAGAAAAGCGTTGCTTAAGCATAGATCGCTGACTGAGCAATCATAATACGGGCCTCAGATTTGCTCGAAAAAAACTATTACGCTATATGAAAAAAGTTCACATGTTTTAACATTTGTGTATAATGAAGAATTACAGATCTTTCTTGCTTATCGCTTGAATTCTAAAGATTATTTATTATAGCTGATAGTTATTCAAGTAGTAGAAAATTCCTGGACTTTATTTGATTTCATAAGAAATTACAGAAGAGCTGGTTTCTATCCGCACGCTGATTTATTTCTGCCAAATATGCATAGAGGTGATATCAGTACTATATATTCGAAAGTAACTTTACTTGTCTGTCTGTCTGCTACCTGTGAATAAACAGCTGAACGTATCTCAATGAAATTCGTGGCCTACTTCCGACTAATATTGATATGGATCGGTTGAGCTGCCTGTAGATTGTTTCTATAGTGTAAAACTAATGTAGAAGTCACTTACCACACTACTCCGTTCAAAGGTATCCTGTGCATGATGATATCCCGCCCAGCGTCGATCAGCTCCGACCAAGATACCTTGATCTCCGCAGAGGATGTGAAGTTGATGATATTAGACTTTGTGTCCCTGGAATAGGGGTTTATTTTGCATGTTTTAAACTGTATGTTATACTATCAGCGCCTCACGGTTTCACCCGCGTAGTTCCCGTTCCCGTGGGAATTCCGGGATGTAATATAGGCTATGTCACCTGAAAAGTAAGCTTTTAATTGATGAAATATTTTTTTAATCGGTCCTGTAGTTTCGTAACCTATTCAATACAAACAAACAATTAAATCTTTCCTATTTATAATATTAATATAGATGATACGACGTAGGACGTGATCAGCAGCTCTTCATCCTGGCTCCAAGTGAAATTCAAACCGTCACAACTATTTATTTATTTATTTATTTAAAGAACACAAACATCATATATATTATGTCTATATCTAACAAAATCTTAATGGTAATTATTCTAATACATATGACAATTTTTTGCGTACATAACTATAGAACCAATATAATAATTATTGACTTCGTTGCGTCCGCGTCGTTGGTATCTATAAGTTAAATAGATAGCGACCTTTAATCGTGGCTTTTAACGGATTTCCATAAACCGTTGTTTTAACTATGTAGTGAAATAACGATACACTCTTACGACTGAGTCCTAGATAATGTCTGACACCTTTGCCCAGTAGCTAAAGCCAATAAAATAACTTAAGTAATATGGTCTAAGCTTATACATTACAGAATACACTGAATCACATAATATAGACATAAAACACCTGTGCCTACATATATTTCATGCAATAAATGATACTTTACTTTACTTCACTGTCAGTGATGTTGCCTCTCCCCTCACGCAAATCCTGAATCTAATACTTATTACATAATTCATGTCCCAAAACGCGGATGGCTAACTTCAGCCGAATGAACCGGAGAAGCGAGACTGGGCAGTGAATGCGTTAAGTAAATGATAGTTTACCCGTTGGCGAGGTAGTTCCACGCGACGATCATGATGCCATTGATGAAGACATCCACGGGAAGGTAGTCGGCGTAGCTGTTACTCTTGCAGTACATAGTACGGATCACACCTTTACCAGCGCCTGAAAGTTAGATAGGTAGAATAGAATATACTTGATTGCACACAAAACTTCTACTGAATTTTAAGGAATTTACACACGGCAGCTTGTATATTAATCTACAGTAAATTTTGTTTCTTAGAAATTATGGTATTACTATCCGCCAATAGATGTCAGGAAGAGTTAATTACGATAAAGTTGATGAAAGTTTATTGAAAACACGAAAAAAAGACATTTGGTAAAAATGAATCGTAGCTAAATCGATTTATCGCCCCCGAAACCCCCTGTATACTAAATTTCATGAAAATCGCTGGAGCCGTTTCCGAGATTCAGATTATATATTAGGTCCTTGCATATGAAATTGGCGTTTTTCGTACTTTACACTTTAATCACAAATTTCTCCTCTTTGGTAAGGAATTCCAAATTCAAATTTGTACAGCTATAGACTCATGTATTTGTGCTTCGATGATCGTCATTCATTTGTTTTTTTTCTTCTGTTTTTTTCTGTTTGCGTCACTCATTTTACAAAATGGAAAACTTAAAATATCGCATTATTTACGAGTACGAGTTCCGCCGTGGCACTAGTGCTGCGGAAACAACTCGAAGGGTGAATGATGTGTATGGCGGTCGTGTTGCAAAAGAAAACACAGTTCGTTTTTGGTTCCAACGTTTTCGTTCTGGAAATTTCGACCTGCAGAACAAGCCCCGTGGACGGCCTGAGACTCAAGTTGATAATGAAGAGTTGAAGGCTACTGTGGAAGCGGATCCATCGCAAACCACGTCCGAGTTAGCTGCAGGCTGCGATGTTAGTGATAAAACTGTTTTAATTCACTTGAAGCAAATTGGGAAGATTAAAAAGCTTGAAAGGTGGGTACCTCACGAATTGACTGAAGCAAACCGGCAAACGCGCGTCGACTGCTGCGTTACATTACTAAACCGGCACAATAATGAAGGTGTTTTAAACCGAATCATTACCTGTGATGAAAAATGGGTTCTTTACGATAATCGGAAGCGCTCAGCGCAATGGTTGGATCCTGGCCAGCCAGCCAAATCCTGCCCCAAGCGAAAATTAACCCCAAAAAAGTTACTTGTAAGCGTTTGGTGGACTAGTGCCGGTATTGTTCATTACAGTTTTCTCAAATCTGGCCAGACTATTACGGCTGATGTCTATTGTCAGCAATTGCAAACCATGATGGAAAAGCTAGCGGCTAAACAACCTAGGCTGGTCAATCGCTCCACGCCACTGCTGCTTCACGACAACGCTAGACCACACACTGCGCAACAGACGGCTACTAAATTAGAAGAGCTTCAATTGGAAAGTCTAAGACATCCTCCGTACTCCCCGGACCTTGCTCCAACAGATTACCATTTTTTTCGAAATTTCGATAACTTCTTGCAAGGGAAAAAATTCAACTCCGATGGGGCAGTCCAAATCGCCTTCAAAGATTTTATTGATTCCCGTCCGACTGGTTTTTTTAGTAAAGGGATCAATGAACTACCTATAAGATGGCAAAAGTGCATAGAAAATAATGATTCATACTTTGATTAATTAAATATATTATATTAAAAAATATTCGACTTTTTGTTCCTCCCATACAAAACGCCAATTTCATATGTAAGGACCTAATATATAGGTACAAGAATTTCTCGTTTAAAGGTATAAGTTAAGATAAGATTACATCCCTTTATATGTCATATGTGTAAAAAAAGTCTGCTGCCGTGTGTGGTCTCTGATTTTTTTGTGTATTTCAATCTTTTTGGCTGACTTAAAAAAAGGAGGAGGTTCTCATTACGACCTTACGATCTTTTTTTGATTAGTCTTTTTTATTTGAAAGCTGGTGCTCCCCAGACAATGGCATCCCTAAGAAAACCATGCAATTGAAGTCGGTTTATAGTTTTTTTTAAAACAAAGCTTATTATTATAGTAAAGTATGGAAGCTACCTGCACGGGTATTTTAATTCATTCCATTCGTTTCCGAAGCGAAAATGTCAGATTCGAATCTGAATGCTATTCCGAAGGAACTTTAGAACTCTATTTTGATTTGTCAAAAGTTTCTGATATCAAATCCTCGACCTTTCCGACGAATTAAAGTACCCCTGCAGTTTGACATAGGGGGATAGTTGGAAACAATAGAACTCACCAATCAGAAGTCCAGTCGGGCCATTGATGTTGTCCGTCCAACCGGGTATTGGTTCTTGCCAAATTGGTATCACTGAAACAAACATTTATTGACGTTAACGAATTAGCATTGTCATTCAATGTGGCAACCATCATTTATTTTATTTTATTTTTCGTTTATTAGGGCACAAACAGTTAAAATTAACAGTATAGCTACGTATACACCAATCAAGATGCCACTGATAGAAACATTATTTAGAATAAAATAATAACAACGTTACAGATCATCTATATTTGGCCACTGCTTTTTAGTTTTTCGTTATTCTAATATTTTGCGATATATTTGCACAAAATAACGCCTGAATCTATTATTGGAGCAATGCTCATTAAGTTTTTTAAACTTACGCGATCAGAACACATTATTATAAATTCACGGCTAATAGCGAATATCTTCTATAATATAAAATTGAATCGCTAAATATGTTGGTAAGCGCATAACTCAATAACGCCTGGACCAATTTGGCCATTTCTTTTTTTTAATGTTCGTTGAAGTTCAAGGATGGTTTTTACAGCGAGGAAAATTAGAATAACTGCCGGGAAAACACCTTTAAACGTTTCCATAGGAACAACGCGTGCGAAGTTGCGGGGCGCAGCTAATTTAGTTCAATTTTTTGTTTAGCTAGACAAAAAAATTGAAGTGAATTAGAGTCAATTGCACCTTATTTCTTGTTTGATAGTAATAACTATTTATCAAGCTGTTTATATATTAAAAAACTGACTTGTCTAAGTGCTTATTTTGTAAGTCTAAAGAAATAAAAGATTTGACTCTGTCTCTGTTTATAATAAAGCTTATTGAGGGCTACTACCAGGGTTCTATCAATCTTACCAATAGAAGGTCTCATTATAACAGCAGGGATGTGTTCCATAGCCTCGACGACTAGAGCCTCTCCCAGCGCCTTCGTGAATGCGTAGGAGTTGGGCAGTTTGTCCAGCAACCTGAGGAGATTAAGTTTACAGATTCTGCCACTTCCTTATCATTTATGCTAGCCTAGTACAGGGAGGGAAGTTTTAGAATATTCCTCAACCGCCTGTATTAGTCCACTGCTGGACGCAAGCCTCGCCCTGATAAGCGCGTTGACGTTTATTTTATGGGGGGTAATGCCCATAATCCCTACGCTGGGCATGCGGGTTGGGGATCGCAGTTCGGTAGTAGAGTAGTTCTGCAGGAGGCGCTGCTGCCCGCCCCCCGGTGGATTTCCCCTAGTCGCCTCTTACGAAGAGTTGGGGAGTTAGAATATTCACTTCGGTTTAATATTCACATTACTGGACTTTCTATGCTTTCTTTTCATTATGTGTGGTGCTGGCTTAGAATTTGCACCACCCCATCACTTCAAGGTATGTATTAGAAATCGGTACTAACTTCGGAGTGACCGCAACTATAGTCTCGTCGTCCATCCACTCCATGGCCTGTATGATGTGGTGGGGGTTGGCGGGAGGGGGGTATGCCTTCTCCTCTAGAAGTTTCTCGTGCAGATGGCAGTATGCCGTCGATATGTGCATGAATAACTGAAAAATAATGAAATTCTGGTTAAATAATTTGATTGTTTTGAAAAAAAAATCATAAACGTCTTCAAATCCTCCTTCCAATTTCAATCCTTAATTTCAATCCTTAATTGAATCCTCTCCTATTTATCAGATTAATGATTATATGATTTTAAAATGTGTATAATTGTGATGCGATTAAATTTAAATCTGATGTTTTTAATTTTTTATTAATAATTAATTTAGTCTATGTATTATTTACATAACTGATTATAAGTGACATATTTAAGTTATGAATAAACAACTATGAACTATGAACTATCAATCCTTAATTTTACACTGTTTTTATGTTTTACTGGATAAATAGAAATCCCTCGGGAATACCCTTTTTTGCAATTCAATTGCGCAATTAGTAGTAAATTGGGGAAATTAAGTTCGATTTTTATGTTTTGGACCTTTCTCTATCGAGCTTATTTTCCCCAATTTACTGCTGAATTGAGCAATTGAATTGCTTTGTTCGACCTTTTATAACTTACGAATTTGTTTTGTTCTCTAGGTATTGCTCAACTCAGAAAATCAATAAACCACAAATTAGTAGGCAAATTTGGAAAAATATCAGATGTGTGTGTGAAACAATGACAGGCTATGTCGAAAATGACAGCAAAGGGAATAGATTATATAATATAAAAAGATTTTGTATGGAAGGACATCGGGATTTTATTGTCTCGTTGCTCGCTGCGCGCGCCTTATTTCCTTATACCGACTGCGTGAACGCTCGCCGTAAGCACGTTACATATACCACCCGTAATGATAGAGTCTGTTCAAAAAGAGATAAGTCGTGGCTTTTCGGTGAACTAACACTTTTAGTCGTACTGCTATGACAGAGCTGTGTTATCAACGCAACAAGTTGTCAATTGGCATACGAGCGCCCTCGCTTCCCACGACTCTTCTCTTTTTAAATAGACTATACCCCACCGCAGCCGGTCAGTACAGGCTTTAAAGTAGAGTTGTCAATCGGCAAACGAGCGCCCACGACTATTCTCTTTTTGTAAAGACTCTACGCCCCGCCGTTACCGGTCGGTACCGGCTTAAAGTAGTAATAGTAGAATTGATCAGACATTGCCTCTTACCTTGAGCTTCTTACACTCCTTGCCAAGTTCCAATACCAGCTTGGTGCCTCGAACGTTCAGAAGAACAGCTTTTTTCAGCTCTTCATCGAACCTGAAAAAAAAACAAAATTAATTAAAGGGCTAACTAACTACACCACGAGCTTAAGACAACGGAGTCGGAAAATTTTGAGAATTCCTTCGGAGTCTACCGCCGTTAGCATCCTGTAAATGAGGGAAGGAAACGGGTTCAATTCTCGTCGAAGCACAGAATAAATATCGCCACACCACATCCTAGCCTACCTATATGCATAAAATCGTTGGACGAAGGCATTTTGACGTGGTTTTCAGGGCAATCATGTAGGGGCGAGGAAAGAGTCGGAGGGAGCCGGAGTCAGATATCGCCCAGTTCCACACCGACAATAGTATGTAAGAACATAAATTAGTTGTGTTAGACTTAGATTTGCAAATATTGTATTAGTTGAAATGCAATAAACTTGCTAGCGGTTACTTTTTCACTTCTTCCGCTAGGGGACCAAAAAATTAAATGAATTAGAGTCAATTGCACCTTATTTCTTATTTGATAGTAGGTAATTACTATTTATCAAGCTGTTTATATAGTAAAAAAATTACTTGTCTAAGTGCTTATTTTGTAAGTCTAAAGAAATAAACGATTTGACTCTGACTCTGACTCTGGCGAGGGACGCTCCCGAGTTGCATTCATCACCGTCACCGTCTTAGGTCCAGTTTCACCGTTCGTTGTCTTTTAAACGCGTTTACGAAAAGAAGTTTACATTCGACATTTAATGGAAAGTGGACCTAAATTTGTCTTCACTATGGTCCAATTTCACTTAAACGCGATATAACAAAACAGTCCGCTGTTTTGTTTTTTATTTATAACTAGCTGCGCCCCGCGGCTTCGCACGCGTTGTTCCTATGGAAACGTTAAAAGTAGCCTATGCCTATGCCTATGCCTAGCCGTTAAAAGTAGCCTACATAAAAAGTAGCCTATGTTTGATTCCAGGATTAGAATTACCTGTATGCAAAATTTCAGCCAGATCCGTACAGTAATTTTGGCGTGAAGAAGTAACAAACATCCATCCATACATTTCGCATTTATAATATTAGTGTGATCATGTGTTTATGATATTTATTTATGAGCTTTGTTTATCTTAACAGTCTGATATTCGTGCAATCAATGTCGGATGAAAACTTCATTTACGTTAACACGTTTAAAAGGCAACAAACGGTAGAAAAAGTGGTAAGTATAATTTTTGCAGAAGGCGCTGCTGCTCGCCCCCGGTGTATATACCTTAGTCGCCTTTTAAAACACACGCGGGCAGAGTAAGGGTGTTGAAAATTCAAAGCCAGCACCACAATAATTTCACAATTAGTATTTTTTTTCGGTGGAAACTTTTAATTAGCCTTTAGTTATCCGTATTTTTTCTGTTATAGTTACTGTAAGTTTTCGAAAAGTCGTAAAATAAATAAACAAATATGATAAAAATAACCAGGACTAACCTAATGGTAGCAGCAGCGTGTATGATCATATCCGCCTCTTCCACTATTCTCTGCCGATCAGCAGCTGAGATCCCCAGGTCTGGTTCACTGACGTCTCCTGACACCAAGGAAACCTTCTCCATCAGGGGCTGGACGCCTCCACGCATGGTGCGGAGTTTCTCGAACAGCTGGAATGATTGAGAGCATTGGGTAGATTTGTGGTCAGAGAATACAGCTATTTTGTTCTGTATCCAAAGGGTAAAACGGGACCCAATTACTAAGCCTCCGCTGTCCGTCTGTCCGTCTGTCTGTCCGTCTATCACCAGGCTGTATCTTATGAACTGTGACAGTTGAAATTTTCACAGATGATAAACAAAACAAAAAAAAACTTGAGAGGTGTCAAGGGACACCCGGATGGAACGAAGTTCTATAAGAGAGAGAGAGACAGACAGAGAAACATGCGACGCCGCACAGCTTACAATAGCTTACTATAGCAAAAAGTGTCGTGACAACTTTTCGTAAGAATTTTTCCGTCTAGCCCCAACGTCAAGCTCTAAAAATCTAAAAATAACATAAAAAATACATCTAAAACTGAAAATAAAACGATGACAAAAAGTTTTAAAAGAAGTTAGGCACGTGTCCAGAATACCTACATTTACTTATTTTACACCACAGATAATTATTTATAGCTTTTTAGTAAGTTACTGCACTGCAAAGTATAAACATAAAATAAAATACAACACGACTATCGGGGGGATTAGGGAAATGAACAAATAAACAACAAATAATACAAGTTCAATAATTTTAATAAATAAGGGGGGGGCATTAGCGCGATTCTGACTCGCACATGGCCAGTCTTTTTTTAGTTCATTGACAAAGGTTCCTAAACGAATGGACCGATTGAAAAAAATCGCATACTTTTCAGGTAGAGACAGATATTTTTGAGGCTATATTTTATCCCAGAATTCCCACGGGAACGAGAATTTTTCTATTTTTAGGGGATCAAAGAAATGAAGAAGATATAATAATGTGAAGTTTGTAACTAAATAACGCGGACTATCTACTCAAGCAATAAAGGTTTCGTGTCTGTTTGTATTTTCAAACTAGTTTTCAGATGTCGCCAAAACTAAACTAATTTGACAATACTAAAAATATCGCTATCCCTGTCATAACGATCAAAACAATAAGGATGGCATCATCTTTGGACCTGTCAGATTAGTTTAGTCTAGTTTTGGGAACATCTTAATAGACACCAGTGGCTAGATAATGTTGTGTGAATTGTCTAGCATTATTTATTATTATTGTAATGATTTTTCAGGGTATCTTGGGTATGGGTACTATGGCGATAACTACATGATAACTGATATTCCTATTACACTACATCATTGATTTAAAAAGGGAAGATAGGTTACGTTCTCCCAGCGCTTACTCAAAAATTGGCATGTGTTACAACTACACGCAAACACATATTCTCACAGTTATATTTCAAGTCCTGTGCAATACAAAGAAGAACAAAGACGGAAAGACGTATCTAGGACCGAAGTGAGACTGAGACAACAATATTTCACGCGAATCACGACCGCCCGTGCCGCCGGTAAGACGGTGACTGATGTGGGAGAACACAATTTTACACAATTTGAGGTTGCCACTTTCGAGCAACCAGTGCCTCATCTTCGTTTTTAATAAATCAATGCACTACATAGATTATTATTTTCTGCCATTGTAATTTTTCTTTTGTTTTTGTACTAAAGTAAAGATATACGATTAAGTTAATTAGCAAACTCGAGCTAAAATATAAATCTAAGCGGGTAAATACTTAAATTTGAGTACACGTTTTGTTTTTCTTATTGAAGTGAACTGTATTTATGTTCTTTGACAAAATAAATAATCTATAAACCGCGATAGATATTTTTTATACACCCGTAATGCAGGATTTGCGCAACGTACAAACATTTATCAAGTAGAAACTCATGTAGCAATGATTTTCTTGTGATGGACATGACTGACAGTAGCATTGACCCACTGACTGGTGGCATCTCAGTTATTGCATTGTGTTGTGTAGGTAGGTAGGTAGGTACCTCTTATGTGAAATGTTGGTGTATGGTAACGGAAGTAGGTCTTTGTGGACAATGCCATTTTCACCGACTTTAAAAAAGGAGGTTTTGTAATTGAGATTTCGAAAATTAAAGGAATTGTAGGAATACAAAATGTGTGCGAGATGGTCCATAAAAAATATTCTCGATTTTGTGGCTAGATAATGTTATGCGAATTTTTCAACATTATTTATTTAGTAGGTACCTGGATCACGATTCAGTAGTTTGAAAATAGAAACAGAGATAAGGCGAAAAAAAACATTATGTTATATGATCGGTCATTTATTACGTATCTCTGTTATCAAAATCAGTCTTCTTTTAACAAAACCATTAGGAGTATGAAAAAATTTGCGAAAAAACATGAAAACGTCATAATAATAATGGTCAGTTATTAACTGTTGAAATACAATCGATATATTCATACTCGTAATGGTTTTGAAGAAGACTGATTTTGAAAACAGAGACCGAATAAATGACTGATCAAATTATAACATAATGTTTATTTTTTCGTCTTCTCTCTGTTCCTATTTTCAAGCTACTGAATCATGATAAACATACATTAAGAATAACATACGGCAGTATTTATAAATGAAAAACTACTTATTATGCTAACAAACGCAAATTATTAAGTTACGCAAAATTTGTATGTCGTGATCAAATAAAACTTTTTAGCGCAGTTTCCCATGAACAGATGCAACGAGCGTGATCATTATCTAACGTGATCAACTGGGAACAACCCAAAATACACAAATCGTTAGTGGTTAGTAATATTGGTTATCCATTTTGTTCATTCAGTTACTCAGACGAACAAAAAATACGTTCTCTATAGATAAATAAGACGTTGAATGTTTCAATATAATATTTTTTAATAATAAAATTTCGTCTCTTTCATTTCATTTCTAAAAATGAACAAATGCACACACTATTTATAATAATTTATAAACATCCCCGACTACCCCTGATCGCCATTTAACCTATCCAATAATACCACTTCCCAAATTACAGGGAGTTTTTCTTTCAGATGGCAACATTATATAAAAAAGTGGCTTCATTTTTAAGTTCTCCGAAAGGCGTCTTTATTTTTTGTTGGTCTTAGTTCAGTTGTTAGTTTAGTGCGCAACCGTCAGCAATCAAAGGTTGCAAGTTGCACCTATACGGTAATTTACCGCCTAGGCAATGGTCCTTCTAAGTCTAGACCGCTTTCAACTCCTTTCTAACTAGGCATTACAGCTGTGTCCCACTGAACTGAATACCTGAGATGTTGCACTGTATTACTATACCGTATCCATCGAGCTTGTAGAATGTTAGTAAACAAGCGACCCATATTAAGAGTGTGCAATAACGCCGCTACGAGATGGATTTCGAGCGGGATGACATGATATGATTTTCCCGCGAGTGAAAACTATAGAGCAGAAATGTGCACCGAATGTTCTATGTGCCAAAACTGTTCTTACATAATTACAAGTTAATGAAACAACCAATCGAAAAATTCAAAGAAGTAACTATAGGAATACTTCTAGGTTTCTTAGCACTTTTTTCGGTTAAAACAAAAACCGAAAAAAGTGTGCTGTTCCTGAGATAAATAGCTAAATGTGTGCAAAACATCGATTTCAAAAAAATAACTATCGAAAAAACTTTCACCAATAGTGTTTTTAGAACACGTAATTCAAGATAAAAGATCTAAGTAACATTGCCCTAGATATGCAGGTGAAAAAGATAAATAACGATTTTGAAGTACAACTTTTAAGAAAATTACTTATGGCACACTCTTAACCCAAAATTCACTTTGTCGGCGCGTCCTTTTATAAGTAATTTACATTACGACTTGACAATTTAAGATCCTTCAATAAATATTGATTACAATTACATCTGAGGCTAGACGTCAAGCAAGTGAGTTTTAGTTATTTGTATCATGGTTTGTTTACTAATATTCTACAAGCTCGATGGATAAGGTATAGGCATTAGGTCTCAGTCTAGCCATAAGTTGCGAGGTTTTTAATTGCTTGAAACATCAGATTTAAGTTAGGTACTAAAAAATGGATGTCATAATATTCAGTGAGAGACTGCTTTTTAGTTTACCAAAAACATATTAAAATTATTGTTAGATATTATTAATTGGTGGCAGCTTTGTAACGCTTCTGTCCGCGGCTTTACTCGCATTTTTCTATACTAATATTATAAAGAGGAAATATTTGATTGTTTGTTTGTTTGTATTCAACAGGCTCCTAACTACTGGAACGATATAAAAAATATTTCATCATTAAAAAGCTTACTTGTCAAGGAGTTACATAGGCTTTGTTTTATCCCGGAATTCCCACGGGAACGGGAATAACGAGGGTGAAACCGCGAGGCGCTGCTAGTCCGGGATAAAAAAAGCCTATGTTTTTTACGGGATATCACGTAGCGTCATGCCGATTAGCCGTGAAAACGTAACAGACGGACAGGTAATAGAACATTGTTACCCAAGGGATGAAAGTAATTTATTTAGTCCCGAGACGGGGTTTATAACTACAGAGACTAAATTTTACTTTCACCCGAGGTAAACACTGTGCTTTTATTATAGAAACTTTCGTAGTTTGACGAATTCATTTTGAATGTAAGCCGGTTAACTACGAACCTTGTTTGTGTTGGAAGAACACCAACGTTAAGGGTTAAGGGGGGGGGGGGGTTGTCCCTCGTTAAGGGATGAAACGTTGGTGTTCTTCCAACACAAACAAGGTTCGTAGTTAACCCGCTTACATTCATAATGAACTGTACTTTTAATTACGAATACAAAGAAAGTAAAAATAAAAATATGAATGAGCTAAAGAAAAATTTAGTAAATTTTATTTTACATAAATCAATAACTTAAGTGAGATATTTATTTAAAGTCGATGGTAAAATTAGAGCAATTATTAGGAAAAAACCTTTCACTATCTATATAGTGAAAGGTTTTTTCCAGCTCCTTTTGAGTGAAAACTTTGGATTATTTTGGTGAAATCCATCATTTTTCCTTTTGAGAAACGATCTTAGTCTTTTGAAATCTTTTAAATATACATTGTATATTGAAGACGTAACTATGGGAATACTTCTTGATTTCTTAGCAAAACAAAAACCGAAGAATAAAGTGTGCTGTGAGATAAATAGGAAAATGTGTGCAAAACATCTATTTTTCAAAAAATAAACTATCGAGAAAACTTTCACGAATCGTGTTTTTAAAACACTTAATTAAAGATAAAAAATCAAAGTAATATTTCCCTAAATATGAAGGTGGTAGCTTTCACAGATTCTGAGTAAATACAAACATCTCCAAACCTCTTTGGTTTGGAAAGTTTGGAATCTACTAAATTCCAAACTTACCTAACATTATGAATAAATCTAGATATCATCAAAACCTAAGAGATCTGAGATCTGATGCAAGAGCGTACACAGCTATGTAGGTTGCCATTGCAGCAAGGTTGTAAAATCCTTGCAAGAAGTAAGAATCATTATCCACCCACCTATGACTACAATTTAAACATATTTGAAACTGACGATTGTGGCGTGGTGGGTGAAGGTCCGCCTGCGACGCAGGAGGTTGTGCGTTCGATTCCCGCCTCGGGACAAACATTTGTACGATCTGCAGGTATTTGTTCAGAGCGTTCTGGATGTTTTTTTTTTATGTAAGTATAATAAAAAAAACCTATCTATCTAGTGTATTATTGTATAATGTATAAGTTATCTAGTACCCATAACACAAGCTCTGCTAAGGTTGGGACTAGATAATGCTGTGTGATTTGTCCCGAATCATTAAAAAAAAACTCGGAATGTAAGCGGGTTAACAACGAACCTTGTTTGTTTTGGCATTCGACCTTAAAATGTCCCTTGTTAAGGAATTAAACGGTGGTGTTCTTCCAACACAAACAAGGTTCGTAGTTAATCAGCTTACATTCATAATGAATACGTCAAACTACGAAAATTTGTACAGTAAAATATTTGAAACTATTATAGCATCTTCTTTACCCACGGCTTTGCACGACTTTTCCGGATTATAAGTAATGTAAAAATCTATATTAATAAAAGAAAGTTGTGTTAGTTACACTATTTATAACTCGAGAATGGCTGAACCAATTTGGCTTAAAATTGGTGGGGAGGTAGCTTAGAACCAGGAGACGGACATAGGAAAGTTTTTATTTCGATCCCGGCTGAACAAATCTTGATGAAATTTGGCAGGGAGGTAAACGGTTCACACAAACACTCTTGAGTCTATGGTTTATCCATTTTATGAAGCATGTTCGTAAACAAACTACGACACAAATAACAAACCCATTTTGAATAAAGCATGTTTGTAAACAAACTACGACACAAATAACAAAATCTCACTTGCTTGGCGTCTTACGTATTAAAGGACGCGCCAACAAAGTGAATTTTAGGTTAAGTATGATGGACTGTTTGCTTACTAACATGCTTCATTCAAAATGGACAAGGTATAGGTAATTCAGTCAGCTAGAGTCTTAGGGACGCTTCCGACTGGTGGTTATTATGGTTGAGCTAGCAAGTAGATTGTTTGCAACAGCCTGCAGTTAGCTCATTTGTTTTATTTGTTAATAGGTACTAGTTCATGTAAATACCTGTTCGTAAGTGTTTCTCAATTGTAGGTTATCTAATGTGTTTCTATCGTTAGATTTTATGTTTCTGTGTTATTTGTTTTTCTTTTAGTACGTATTACTTACAGCTCCATTGAAGATCTCCTCGAGCCTTTGTTTCGGAGTCTTCCCTTTCTTCTCTCTGACGAGGAGTAGGATCTCGCCGATGTCTGGGCATTTTCTAAAAAAAAAGGAACAATTTCGTTTAAGTAAGAAAGAAAAAAAAGTAAGAAATACATTTATAATGTATTTATAGCAACAGAAGAAATCATTACGGATGTAAGCGGGTTAACTACAAACCTTATTTGTGTTGGAAGAACACCAACGTTTCATCCCTTAACGAGATCCCTTAACACATCCCCGGCGGGCACGTCAGGCGCTCATCGCGCGCTCACCCGCAGTGCTCGAAGGGATGCGGAACGCGCGCGTCTAGAACCGCATTCGCTTTGAAGATGTCCCTCGTTAAGGGATGAAACGTTGGTGTTCTTCCAACACAAATAAGGTTCGTAGTTAACCCGCTTACATCCGTAATGAACAGAAGAAACTTAGTATACGAATATTAATAATTATGAGTAGAAGCAAAATAGAGGGCCAGACAATCTTATAGGATGTAGTTATATAAAAGTTGTTATAAAAAGGCCCAAACTCAGCAAGTACCAGAAGAGCTGTTGTTTGGACATACAGAGAGATGATTGGAGATTCAAAGGGTTCCGTACCATTATTTATAAAAATCGAAAAATACAAATCTTTCCTCGTAAATAAACAAAAAGTCAACGTGACGCGGTCACCCATCCAAGTACTGGCTGCGCCCGACGTTGCTCCTCGGTTATCGGTTCTCAAGGTGTTAGGAACGATACCCCCCTTAATTATTAAAATAATTTTTAGTATTTGTTGTTATAGCGCACAGTGTGTTTTTTACCCTCATTTTGTGACATCTTAATTTTATTGATTAATCTAATAGAGAAATATATTATGAATGCAAGAGTAAGACTCCCACAAGCCTAGCTATCATAGTTTTTGAAAAAATGCGTTTCGAAAGAATGCCTTTGCCTCCTGCAGTCATTGAAATGTTAAAACCATTTCAATTAAATAAAGAAAGTAACGAACACTCTCACGGCTCTCACTCTACACGGTAACAGTGCAAAATTAAGTATAGCATTCATACAAAAATAAATAAAAATAAAATAAGAAAAAACATAAAATTCCGGAACTTTAACTCGAAACGCATTTTTTCAAAAACTATGATAGCTAGGCTTGTGGGAGTTTTACTCTTGCCTTCATAATATATTTCTCTATTAGATTATTCAATAAAATTAGGATGTCACAAAATGAGGGTCAAAAACACACTGTGTAGCGGCAACAGAAATACATCATGAGATACAGTGAGCCTGGTGACAGACGGACACACAGACCGGCAGCGGAGGCTTAGTAGGGTCCCGTTTTACCTTTTGGGTACGGAACCCTAAAAATATATGTCCAATATCTTCTGATAATGTAACTGTTTATTCTTTTCGATATTATAATCATAATTCTTACTTTTAGTATGGGTAAGTGTGATTATTATATTACTACTACTCATTGATTTAAAAGAGGAAGATAGGTTACGTTCTCCCAGCGCGTACTCAAAAATTGGCATGTGTTACAACTACACGTAAACACATACGCTCACAGTTATATTTCAAGTCCTTTGCATTACAAGAATTGAAAATAACCATTAAAAATATCCATTAGGAAAAATAACCACTTTTTATAATATCCACTTCTAACAGTACCAATAGGTACTTTATTTAAAGGTCTATGATAAAAATTGTATCTGTTAGAAAGACATGTAATTCTATTTAGTGATTTTTTTTATATAATAGCTTCATTCTTCTATAAAATAACTTTTGCTTTGTTTCTTACTTACTTGTAATCTGTAACGTTTGTTATGGAAGAGCGAGACCCTCTAACACAAGTTTTTTTATACTTAAATGAGGGTCTCATCTATAGAATTACTGATTGTAATATTGTTACAGAAATAAATATTATTATTATTATTATTCTTACCTCAAAAGTTTCTCCACGAGAACCTTCCCCATGAAGCCAGTTCCTCCTGTGATGAGGACTTTCATCCCGGAGAAGGTGGGTGCGATCCGGTCCGGGAGGGACTCCAGATCTGATTGGTCTACCGGCATTGTTCTGTGGACAGGAAGAAAAGGGTTGTTCAAAAAAAGTCTACTTAAAGTTAATCAAATAAAGTTACCGATTCTTTGACAAGGTGCTCCAAAATGTGCCTATGCCATAAGAATAGAATAATACCTATGCTTAGGTACTCCCTTTCGGGGGATTATAACAACAATTAGAATTAACCATGATAAAAAATATCCATTTCATAAAAATGACCATTTCTTCAATATCCACTTCTTGCAGTACCTACCCAATACCTTATTTAAAAGTCAATGATGAGAATTTAATCTGTTAAAAAGACGTGTAATTCTATTATGTGATTTCTTAAAATAATAGCTTCATTTTTCTGTTTATTTGAACAAATAAAAACTTGAATAAAGAGGGGCATTATCAAAGGCAAATATCGTTCCCCGATTTGGCCTCCCCCTTTTCCTATCAGTCTCGACTACCTATAGGTATTAAATTTCATCTTAATTTTTATTTCAAAAACCGACTTAAAATGCTCATAATTGTAATAATAAAACTTTAGACCTTTCGTAAAAATTTAATGATAATGGATTTTTGATCGTTATTTTTTAACTTTTTATGCAATCTTAATAATTGTGGACGATTATAACAAATTTTGATGATTTGCAAGAGTTGCCAGTTTTCGACTAATTTATATCTACTATTCTATAATAATTTACTTTTTCAATAAAGTACTGAGAAATAAAAAACTCAAAATATTACCTGGCTGAACTTCCTTCACAAACAAAATAATATTATGTAGTTAGTTTTCTAAACACAGTGACCTACTAGGACCAACGCTAAATACTGAATGAAATAGCAGATGAAGTAGCGTCTAAGTCATACGGTATGTAGCTACTTACCGCTTACCAAATCATTTCAATATTGCCTAATGAGTTTGTTTATCCTACATTTTCCTCAAATATTCACTTATGCCGTAACGGCTGCGTCATTTTTGAGCCCTCTGTCTGTCAGATATTACACTTTTTGTTGGTTTTTAGACTTTTACAGTGCGTTTACATGTCGTAAAGTATAAATAATTAATTAACATACAATAGGTTGTCAAACAAGCCATACTGTGCGCTGCGAATCGCAACGCACGCACAGTCGCGTTGCGATTTTGCGATGCGTTCCAAATTTAGGATTTTTTATTTTCTTACGAGTTAATTACGAACGAATCGAGGACTTTTTGTTGGTAAAACTAGAGACACTGACTAGATATATAAGAAAATGTATCATTTCACTTATATTATTTATTTAATAGGTCCTCACTTATTCATGATGTCGGTACTAAAAAATGACGAGATAAAAATGATAACAGTGCAATGATACCTGTTATTTATTCTGTCAAGATCTGCTCATTTTATTTAGATAGTAAGTTAACTCGTTCCAGTATTGTGCTACTAAATAGTTAATTATTTTCCAAAAGAAATATGATTAAGATATGATTATGATTTGAGCCATTTTAAGCGATCCATGGTAATACATTTCTTAGTAATTTTATTTAATATGTTAAAGTAAATTACAATCAAATACTTAAAACTAGTAAGTATTTACAATTGATACAATTGATCTAACTGCAGACTGTTGCAAACAATCTACAGCTGAGCTACTCAACTGATCCATCAATACCAGTAGGAAGCGTACCCAAGACGGCAGCATTCCCCCGCTGTATGGCAATGCTGATGCGCTGCGCCAGATATTCACCAGCTCTCGGGTCACGCGTCGCTTCGACCAGACACTTAGATATTTTTATGATTTGATGATGAATAGTATTTCTTAGACTAAAACTTTGTCTGACTATTTTCGCAGTAGGTAAAAATGCTCAACGATACGACGCGGCGACGACGCGTCGTAACGTAACGTCATGTTGCGTGTCGCGTAATCGAAACGCACCGTGTGGCAACACCCTGAGATAGTAATTACGACATCAAACTTGACCTCTAGGTACCACCAGTTTTTTTAAATAATACAATGCTTCGATTAGCATACGGCACGGTTTTTTTTGCCTCGTAAACACGGCCTTGTTTAACCTTGACTTTGAACGATTAACTATAATATTATTTAAATTAAATGACGAATTATTATTTCACCGAAAGTATTTATGCAAATGTAATTTTCGTTAGCTTGACTGATTTGTCGATTTAGTTGCATAGTGTAGGAACTACTTAGGTTATGTAGGTAGTTTATAATGTATAACTTGGACCAAATCTTACTAATAATAGCACACTAATAAATAATATGTGAAATCGCATACCCAGTGTGGGGATTATGGGCATCGATTTCTTCGATGCCCATAATCCTGCCCAAATTCGATTGTTGCTTCGTTAAGTAGACCAAAGTAAAGAAGCGACGAAGAAACCGAAGAAAAATAACAACGAAAGTTAGTATACACACAATGGTACACATATTCATTGATAAAATATTTGAATGTCATCTATAATGTAAAAATTAATCGTTAAATGTGTTGGTAAGGGCATAACTCCATAACGCCTGGACCAATTTGGCCAATTCTATTTTTTTAGTGTTTGTTGAAGTTCAAGCATGGTTTTTACGGCGAGAAAAATTCTAATAATTGCCGGGAAAACACCTATAAACGTTTCCATAGGAACAACGCGTGCGTAGTCGCGGGGCACAGCTAGTTTCAAATATAAATCTATTTTACCAGCTTTGCGTGGCAAACCAAGAAAGGTTGTAGGTACTTAGTTCAAAAATAAAAATAACGAGCAACGTCTCGTTCCACGCTATTTATTTTTATTTTGGGTCAATTTGTAGAAAACTATGTCTGTAAATAACTTCTTACTTCCAGCGTCAGAATTTTGACCGTCATGATTTCTGCAAGTGGCGGTACTTTCATGTACAAATGTGAGTGCACGGGGCGTCAAGGTTGTGTTGCACCACTGTAACGTTAGTCGTAGTTGCGCAGAGTGGATCTTACGAAATGCAAGCTGTATTGTTCCTTTGGATTGTAATTTGATTTATAAATTCCTGATAATGCAAGCTAATAGGGTAGTTTCCTAGTTTCAATTCTATTTACTCTGTCAGTTTGATTAACAGAAGATATTCGACACATAGTTTTTCTTTTATCAATTAAACAATAATAAATTTTATCCTTGATTAAAAAAAAACTATAAGCCGACTTAAATTTTTATAGTTTCTTTATTAATTTTCATGGATCCCATTGTCAGAACTGAACAAAATTAAAATGGGACCACACGGGAAACACCAGCTTTCATATAAAAAATAATCATGAAAATCAGAGCACCCAATCTGTTCTGAGGTAACGAACATTAAAAAAAACAAGGTACATGCACATAATCAAAATATTGACAATTTAAAATGGTATAATCATCTATCGGAGGGCGCAGCCAACTGGCATTCGCTATTAAGCGAATCGTAGGGTAAATTCGAAGAGATCACATGACGTTTCTAAAAAACTATGATCGAAGAGTAAAATGGAAAAACGTCAAACGCTTTAGGCTCGCCAATATACCTTGCCTAGGTATTCGGTTTTCTATATTACTGCAATGTTTCACACTTACAAAACGACAACGACCTTTTTAGCGCAGTAGGTGAAGGTCAGCCTGAGACGCAGAATATTGCGAGTTCAATTATTTGATAAAAGGTTCCGGGTTACCTATTTCAAGTATTATTTATGGATGTTAATATTTTTGTTTCAATTCCGCGCAAATCTTCTCCGATAAGATCTAACGAATTTTACTCCGCGTTGTAGAACAAAACACCTTACCAACTACAAAATGATATAAAATATATCAAAGAGACGAGACAATACATCATCAAGACTACATAATATTTGTCTGCCGTCAATTGGGACCTCTAGTTCAAGGGACCGCGGTCCATTTTGCCGGTCTCGAAAAGATCGAAAAATCTATTGTTGTAGTTTGACCCTTTTTGGCCAACAACGGCAGCACAGTCGCCAATTTTATATCTGTATGCACCTATCATTATATTCATTATAGCTATTGTATATATATAGTCACTTGTTTTGGCCAAATAAATGTATCCTTATCTTTATCTTTATCTGTTGTTCAAGACAAATAAAGTACAGTCAAAGGAACAATTGAGTTTGTTTTAAAAAATATAAACCGACTTCAATGAAATAGTTTTCTCATCGATGTCGCTATCAGAACTGGACTCGATTGAAATGGAACCACACAGGAAGCACCAGCTTTCAAACAAAAAAAGAATCTTCCAAATCAGATCAGCCAGTCCAAAGTTCTGAGCTATAAAAACAAACAAACAAAAACAGGTCGAATTGAGAACCTTTCCTTTTTTTGAAGTCAGTTAAAAATGTAGTCCGCGTTATAGAAGAAAAAACCACACCTCGAACCAACTAGAAAATGTAACAAAGTAAGTCGTCAACCAGTTTCGTCTCTCCACGAGACATCATCAGGACACCACACCACTCGACCTTGACACTGAGAGCGCCGAGTAACAACGGCTGAGATGTTGCAACTCCAAGCTCTGCGCAAAAAAAAACATGCATATACCCTATTGCGCAAGTTGCGGCGCAAGTTGTAGGGTATATGCATGGCTTTTTTAAGATATTGCACAGCTTCTATCGCGGGCCTTGAGCGTGGAGACCGAATCAAGAAATTCCGTAACGTAAATAACCTAACACTCCGACCGGCACATAAGTTGATAAAAAATGCTATGCAATAGCTTTACCGCGGCAGTCCCCGAGTGCCACACGTCTTTTTTTTAAATCGTATATACGATAATTGATTTTGTTTTAAATAACGATAAACCGACTTCATTTTTATAGTTTTTCTCATGGATTTTCATGGATCCCATTGTCAGAACTGAACCAAATTAAAATGGGACTTACGGGAAGCACCATCTTTCAAATAAAAAATGAATCATGAAAATCGGACCACCCAGTCAAACCTTCTGAGGTAACAAACACAAAAAAACAGTCAAATAAGAACCTTTTTTGCAAGTCGATAAAAAAATACAGTCAAATTGAGAACCTCCTTCTTTTTTGAAGTCGGTTAAAACATACACAGAAGCGAGCTGCTTCCCTTTCTCTGGTAAGTTCCTTTAATCGTTTCTTACGACATCCACAGACTGAGATGGAGGGGTCGATTCTAACGGCACACCGTTACCAATAACTAGGTGTTACTAACTGTAGTTTACCAAGTTACGAAATATTTGCCAAACTCTCAAATTTTTTGAGGTTTACTCTAAAGTAAACTGACACATATTCAAGGTTGAGGACTATTTGTATACCTAGCCGTTAGGTAATATTACTAAGGTGGTATAGAAAGCCGTGTGGTGTTTAGAATTTGCACCACAACATGCAACTCTACCCGCGGGTGTTGTAAGAGGCGCTAAGGGATATCCACCGCGGGCGGGCAGTAGCGCTTCCTGCAAAATAATTCTTATACCAATCCCCAAACTGCATACATACCCAGCGTGGGGATTATTTGCACTACCTCCGTGAGATAAAATCGAATTTATCAGATAAAGATAAGATAAAAATTTGTTTATTTTACCCAAAACATAACAAAAAAAGTGGTACAAAGTAGGTACTGGGTAAAAAGGGACCCTAGCTCAGCATTTTGCAGTATAAAGCATTTTCCAAATACTGCGCTGGTTTTCAGTTAGGATCCCTATGAGTGACGACAACACAATATACAGCTACATACCTAACCATAGACAAAATATAATAAAATTAAATTAATACAAACAAAAAACATCACAAGGAAAAATGTATAATAACACAAACACAGCGATCGGTTCATAGATGTCGGTCCTTCGAGATATCGCCGGCCCACTGCCACTTCAGCTTGCTAAATCTTTGAGCTATGTCGAAAACTTTGATTTTATTAATGTCCTCCTAGCCGAATTTCGACCACGGCGGCGGCCAGTCTCATCGGAGACTAGCCAGATGCGCAGGACTATTATAGTGCACAAGTGTGCCCGCAAACACAGGTGCACTCTATATTCCCTTACTTTAATAATCCGACAGGACGACAGGTCGACACGACCGGGGAGAGGTCAGGCGCAGGATCAACGGCTTAACGTGCTTTCTGATGCACGGGGGTGTAAAAAGCCTATTACACTTCACGGTTTGCCGGAACGGTGTTCCGTGGCGGTTTCATTTCTTCCTAACAGCGATTACACCTTCCGTTTTAAGGTTCCTAACTCACACCGTGACCGGTGTACCGTCTAGTGTAATATAGCTTTAACACCGCCATTCCTGACTCCGGGCAGTGACTGTGTGTGTATTTTTCCCGCTTGAAAAACCACAATATCAACTATTAGCCCGATCTGGGATTCGAACCCAGGACCTCTTAATCAACGGTTGAACAAGCTGACCGCTAGACCAACAAGGTAGTAATCCTAATCGTTACGAATCCTATCCTTCAGAGAGACTCCGAGCATAGGTCTTTCCATAGCTCGCTGAGCGACCTTGAACTGGTGGACCAGCCCTATCGTGAGTGTCCACGTCTCAGCTCCGTAGGTCATGACGGGTAGGACGCACTGATTGAAAACTTTCATTTTCAAGTACCTATATGGATAGCGACATGTATTTTAAATAACTATACCTATCTTGTTATTCTAATAAGGGGGCCGGTCTACTTTTAATATTGTCACGCCCAATTTGAATACCACTGTGTCATTGTGAACTATATCGTATCCATTTTGAATGGACCATAAACGTAAACAAACCACTCATACTTAACCTAAAATTCACTTTGTTGGCGCGTCCTTTTATACGTAATTTACATTACTTGTCGATTTTAGATCCTCCCTTCAATAAAAATTGCATACAATTATATTATAATCTGAAACTCGACGCCAAGCAAGTGAGATTTTGTTATTTGTGTCGTTCCTTGTTACTAACATGCTTCATTCAAAGTGGATAAACTAGGTACAACATATTGCATTACACGGTTATATTTTATATTTAACCGGCTTCAAAAGAGGAGTATATGAAACTTTATAGGGTATATGACGTCAGACGATATTGGGGGCTTAAAGAAATAGCGGGGTCTAAGCAATGATCGACAATTTCATTGCTAAAATGATAAGCACAATCGGCGAATAGTCGGGTTTTAGTTTATTTTTAACCGACTTCAAAAACGGAGGAGCTTCTCAATGCGACTGTATTTTTTTTTATGTTTGTAACCAACTTTTGACTGGGATTTTCCTGATTCTTTTTTATATAAAAGCTGGTAATTTCCATGTGGTCCCATTTTAATTGAGTTAAGTTCTGACAGTGGGATCCATGAAAATTCATGAAAAAACAAAAAATAAAAATTGAAGTTGGTTTATAGTTTCTTAAAACAAAATAAATTATATCCTCTACCTTTCCTCGTAATTTCAAACTTCGTTACTTCTACGAAAAACGCCACAACAGATAACCAAGCGGAACTAACAAAGCTCATGACAAATAATACATAATGTTTTTGTCCATTCGTGTAGCTCTGATGAGTTATCAAGAAAATTTTCCGAGACGCTGCGGAAACTGGAATTACCTACTGTACCTAACTCTATGCAGATGTACGTAATAGCAGATAATTACTACATCCATCCATTCGAAAAAATAATACAGAAGCTAAAGTTATTGTGTCTGTCTGTCTGTTACGATTCCATGAATTGACAGCTGAATGGATCTGTATAAAATTCGGTAGGGGAGGTCATTGATTAATTAAAAAGGGAAGATAGGTTACGTTCTCAAAGACGGAAAGACGTATCTAAGACCGAAGTGAGACCGAGACAACAATATTTCTCGCTAGTACGACCGCCCATGCCGCCGGTCAGACGGTGACTGAGGTGGGAGCACATAATTTTACACAATTTGAGGTTGCCACTTTCGAGAAACCAGTACCTCATCTTCCCTTTTTAATAAATCAATGAGGGGAGGTAGACGGTATTCTGTGACTACTATTTATACAGGAATAATTGGGTTTGTTTAAAAAAAACTATAAACCGACTTCAATTTTATAGTTTTCGCATGGATGCTTTTGTCAGATCTGGACCACAGGGGAAGCACCAGTTTTCAATTAAACAAAAATCATCGAAACCGGATCACCCATTCAGAAGTTCTGAGGTAACAAACATAAAAAACAGTCGAATAGGGTATATGCATGTGATTTCAAAATGGCTAAAAAAAATATATACGTGTTCTCTATTGATATAGAAACATATCTACATATTTATTTTAGCATTTTGAGACGTTTTTATTGTAGATTTTAGACATTGAAAAATTGATATTTTAAGTCTCAATCGCAAAATTTCAAAACGTAGTGAAACGTAAAAACGTGCGGACGTGACATCGCTGTTCACATTTCTTCTTTTTTTATTCTGCTTGCTGCACCATGATTTGACACTATTCTGCCCACTTCACATTTCGTAGTGTCGGTTATTTTCAGCTTTTTCGGAAAACTTCTTTCCTGAGATGATCACTACCGAGGTCGTCACAAAAGGTTTTAATCGAGTGTGAACGTCGACGTCAAATAAACATGGCAGCGTTTTTATCACCCGAAAATTATTTTAGATTTGATTCTTTTTTTTTCCTTGTTATTGCGAAATTCAGTGAGCGTCTTATCATTTCTCGGTTAAATAATGATCTAAAGAATCGATTAAAACAATAAAAAAAATCGATGCATATACCCTATTGAGAACCTCCGTTTTTGAAGTTGGTTGAAAATAAACAGATAATTAAGTAATACCGAAGAGGCACAACGTGGGTAAGATTCAAGAAGATAATTTTATCATGACATCCAGTTAAAGTCAAGGTCAACTCTACATAATACATACATTTATACAAGTTCATCCTAAAAATTCTAAAAACTTGTTTTTTAATAGGTCGTCATTATGCAGCTTCCTGCTGTGTAGGTAGATATTTATTTATTTATTAGTTTCACAAAATCCACAGTAATATGTTAAAAGCGGATTTACTTTTTAAACGAAGTACCTAGGTACTTTTAACACCAATGCGATTGTCAGTATCAGTACAATACCAACCGTGGTGATTATTGCGAAAAAAATGATGGGGAGATGCACCTACATCGTATCCATCGAGTATGTAGAATATTAGTAAACAAACCTCCCATAGTACTTAACCTAAAATTCACTTTGTTGGCGCGTCCTTTTAAATTTACATTACTTGTCAAATAGGGATCCTTCCTTCAATAATCATTGCTTACTTTATAATAAAAATATAATTTGTTACCTCAGAACTTTTAACTGAATGGTCCGATTTCTGGTGCTTCCCGTATGGTCCCATTTTAATTTGGTCCAGTTTTGACAGTAGGATGAAAATCCATGAAAAAACTATGTATTTGAAGTCGGTATATAGTATTTTTAAAACAAAATCAATTATTTTTTAAACCAACACTGACTATCATTATTAAACAAAACAAAGAAAATACGCATTGGTCAAGCTGTTTTTAAGCTATTGCATAGCTTCTATCGCGGGCCTTGAGCGCGGGGACCGAATCCAGAAATTCCGTAACGCAAAAACCTGAGGTCCCCCCACTCCGCCGGGCAAGGAGGTGTGGCTTGAACGCCGTGCATCGCATCGTCTAACGTCGTTTCAGTTCGGCAGTCTTCGGCACGGGTTGTGTGCGTCGTATAATATAATCGGACGAATACTTATGCAGCTGTTTATGAGAAAGTATATAGGTGTATAGGTATTTATGTACAACAGTGAATAGCTGTACTTGTAAAATTTGTGTATAAAGTGTTTTGAATATGAATGAACAAAGTGCAATTATTATTAATGAAGAAAGTCACGAAAAAATAGTGAAAGAAAATGAGTGAGTAGGTACTCTATATACATACATTTTATTTAAGATCCTGTCACCACAGTCGGGTGGGATACTACGGTTCCACGACCTCTAAGCAGATTTGCTGCAGTCCGCGTTCCTACACGAGGGTTTCTCCTGACAAGGTCCAAGACCCGTTCTTGCACCTGAACTCCTACCTCTCTGCCATCCCCGCGCCTTTGAGGAGTAATCCGGTCATCACTCAGAACCCTCTGATAGGCCGCCGTGATGACTCTAGCATCAACCGGATGTTGCCGGTTTGGGTACCTATCCCGGTAAATTCGCAAGGCTTGTGACGCATTTCCTCTAGCTTCACCGTAGCACATAAGCATTTGTCCATACTCCCTCGCACTAAACATAATGTAGGTAGGTAGGTACCTTCCTAACAATAATAAATAAAAATAACACTAACTCAATAAAATACTGAAAACTTAATAAACTAAACTGCTTCTAATAATTATCAAAAAATACACGAAACGGTCAGTACCTACGTTAACACCGCGCGCGACTATTCAGACCAGTTAGTGATCAGATCACGTACTAAAACAAAATAATAAAAACATTCGTGAAATTAGGTAAAATTATTTATATCCCTTTATAAAAGCCGAATATTTCTTTGAGTAGCCGCCGACCGAAATCGCGCTGTCATATCTCCTATGAGTTCTAAAGTAATAATCATAAGACTCAAGTTTCCTTTTTTTAAATTTTGTCGGTAAAAATCAAAGACGCGCGCGCGTAAGGCCTTCGGGTAGGGTTACCAGATCCAAAAATAAGTTTTCCTGGAAAAATCCCTGCCTTGGCAATAAATTTCCTGACATTTCGGCAACAAAAGTATTTTACTTTAAAAACTCGCGGGTAAGCTTGAATAAGCGTGTGAGATGAGGTGTGGTGGGGTGCGCGGGGGCGCGGGACGCGTGCGGGCGGCGGCACGGCACTACTCAGTGCGCTTGCGGACTGTGATACGTTCACTCGCGCGCGTGGTGCGTAATTGCATTTATTTGATAACGAAAAGGCAGTGATTGAATATGGTATAATGGCTTCGAGTAGTAAACGTCAATGTACATTTACAGACATTTTAAGTGCAAGATATCCTTTAATGAGACAGGGACGAGAGCCGTCTGAAGTTTTCTGTACAGTATGTGATTGTTACATTTCCATAAAGTACAAAGGTGCGTTTGATATCGATACGCACATTAAATGCAAAAAACACCAGAACCAACTGTTGGTGGTGAATAAAAACCGCAAAATAGATAGTATTTTCCAATCGTCGTCGTCTCAAAGCAAAACAAAGCAATCTGCTGCTGAAGCTACACTTGCGTTTCACACTGTTAAAGAACCAGTCTTACAATTCCATGGACTGCACAGGGCGTTTGATGAAGGTAATCTTTGCTGACTCTAATACTGCCAAAGATATTACTTGCCAAAGGACTAAAACAGAAGCCATCGTAAATGGCGCGATAGCTCCATGGTTAATTCAAAATATCAAGTCCTTATTACAAAAAATAACATACATCGGGGTATCGACTGATGCGAGTAATCACGGCTCGGAAAAAATATTTCCGATTATGATCCAGTTTTTTGATTCTCAAGGTGGGATGCAGTCAAAGTTACTGAATGTCATTAACACGCCAAACGAGACAGCAGAAACAATATCTGATATTATAATGAGCACTTTGGAAAAGTATGCCTTAACTGAAAAATGTATCTCTCTAACAGCGGATAATGCCAATGTAAATTTTGGAGGGATCCACAGGCAAGCAGGAAGAAATGTGTTGACAAACCTTAAGAAAAAACTGAATAAGGAGATTGTTGGAATTGGTTGCTCAGCACATATTTTGCATAATTGCATCCAACATGGTACTGATGTACTAAAAATAGATATTGAATCTCTGGTGTTGAAGCTCTTTAATTTCTTCTCAGTATATACCGTGCGCACTGAAACCTTAAAGTCAGTTTGTGAATACATTGATGTAAATTACCAAAAGTTGCTGTATCACAGTAAAACTAGGTGGCTGAGCCTTTTTCCGGCCATAGAAAGAATTTTGAAAATGTTTCTGTCTCTAAAAGAATACTTTTTGACAACTCCGCAAGTGCCAACAACACTTATAGCTTTTTTCGAAAACGAACTCGCAGAAAGTTATTTATTTTTTGTGCATTCGCTAATGTCGGTCTTCCAGTCACAGATCGCAAAAATAGAACGGGAAAATAACTCCGTCATGGACATTCTAGGAATATTAAATTCGACCTCTGAAACTTTGAAAGCAAGAGCAGCGGCTACGTTTGTTCCGTTAAAAGTGCGAGAATTGCTGTCGAATTGTACCGAAGACGCCAAAAAAACATTTATGAAAGACGTGAAAAATGCCTACATGACTTGCCTTGAATACTTAGACAAATGGTTACACCCGCTAGACGAATTCAAGATCTTTGACTGGATGATACTGAAAGGTGCTGATGTTGATTACGAGAAAGTTGTTTCTTCTTTGCAGTTTTTGAATGGCTACGGAGTATGTTTAAATGACGTTAAGCTTTTTGATGAAATTACTGCATTAAATTCTTTTGTAAGGCAGCAAAGCAATGACTTTTTTGAAATGATACCTGTTAAACAATGGGAAATTATTTTGAAATCCGTCAGTTGTGAAAGACTGGAAGAACTGAATATTATTTGCTGTTTTGTGTTTGCAATTCAGGCACAAAATGCAAACGTTGAACGGGTATTTTCATTAATGGGTGCGCAGTGGACAAAGGAGAGAAATAGACTGTCCATAGCTTCTGTTAAGGCTTTACTGTTGACACAGTTCAACCTAAAGAATACTTCATGTGAAGACTTACATAAAATAGTTCTGCAAGACCAGCAGTTGCTTAAAGCCATATCCAGCAATGAAAAGTACGAGGAACGATGAAAGAGTACATGAATAATTAATAAATAATGATTGGTAGTTATTAGATTTTTCTTTAAATATAATTTTGTCTTATATTTTCTCTTTTTTTTTAATTCCTGACAATTTCCAATTTTCCCTGTTTCCCTGTTAGACAGCTGAAATTCACATGTCAGGAAAATCCCTGTCATCTGGTAACCCTACCTTCGGGTAGCCCCGCCGCCCGCGCCCGCGCCACGCCCTTGCGCGCGCCCCGGCGGCGGCGCACCGCCGTGCGGCACGGGCACGCGGCATGGGCCGGGGCCCGTGCCGGGTAGTGCCGTCGCGACGGCACTTCATTGGCTGCTTCCATTGGTTGCACTGCAGTCGACTGCAGGCGACGCCTCGCCTGCAGTCGACTGCAGCCAATGGAAGCCGTCGACCGCAGTCGATGCGTGTACAACTTGCAGTCCGTGTCAACTTGTAGTCCGTGTAAATGCCCTAGAACTCCCGAGACGAGACTACAAACTTATCTTTTCGTAAATAACTAGCTGCACCCCGCGGCTTTGCACGCGTTGTTCCTGTGGAAACGTTAAAAGGTGATTTTTATCCCACGGGACTGATTTATGGAATAAAAAGTAGACTATGTTTGATTCCAGGATTAGAATTATCTGTATGCAAAATTTCAGTCAGATCCGTCCAGTAGTTTTGGCTTGAAGAAGTAACATACATACATAGGTACATAGAAACTTTCACATTTATAATATTAGTGTGATTTGTACCTACCTATACCGTGTCCATTTTGAATGGGGCATAAACGTAAACATACGTTGGCGCGTCCGTATACGCATACGTAATTTACATTACTTGTCGATTTTAGATCCTGCCTTCAATAAAAATTGCTTACAATTATATCTGAAACTCGACGCCAAGCAAGTGAGATTTTGTTATTTGTGTCGTATTTTGTTAACTAACATGCTTCATTCAATATGGATAAACCATACGTACTTTAATTTGCAGCCATGACCTTGAAGTATGCCAATAATTCATTAGAAACTTTAACATTTTAAACCATTGATTAATTAAAAAGGGAAGATGAGGTACTAGTTTCTCAAAAATGGCAACCTCATATTGTGTAAAATTGTGTGCTCCAACCTTAGTCACCGTCTGACCGGCGGCGGCGGCGGCGGCACGGGCGGTCGTGATTCGCGTGAAATATTGTTGTCTCGGTCTCACTTCGGACTTAGATACGTCTTTCCGTCTTTGTTCTTCTTTGTATTGCACAGGGCTGGAAATATAACTGTGAGCGTATGTGTTTGCGTGTAGTTCTAACACATGCCAATTTTTGAGTAAGCGCTGGGAGAACGTAACCTATCTTCCCTTTTTAATTAATCAATGTTTTAAACATGGACGTAGATAAATTTACGGACGGAATCCTACAGATTCAAAAGTGAAGACAGTTTTTGTTTTTGTTTTGATTTTTCTGTTGATAATAATTTTGTGTCACATCAAAGTAATATGTTGATGAACCAATAAATTTATTTGTGGATGTGATCCCGTGTTTTATGTTGACGAAACGACTGTGGTTTCCGCGACATTTCACGACAAGAAGACAAGAATGCATTTTTCGTTATTTACATTTGTTTACAACGCTGTACATCTGTTGACGTCTAAAGCCGTAATGGCTGGCAGTCGATGGACAGACTATGATATCAATGTGTGAGTGTGTTCGTGTACGTACTGAGGGTGGACAGACTATCGAGTGCTTCATTTTATTTCTTAATGAGACTCCGTCCGTGAATTTTGCTAGGTCCATGATTTTAAACACATTTTACTTTGTCTACAATAAGTAACTACCTACGTTTGTACATACACACATACCTATAACCTACGTTTGTACGTTTGGGGCATGGCGTGGCGCGGCGGGGCGGGCGGGCTAAGCAAAGGCCGCATACGCGCGTGTAAACTCTTTGACTTTTACCGAAAAACCATTTTAGTTAGTATAGTACCTAGTACCTACGTGTTCGTTATTCAGTCTGAACAGTTGCGCGGTGCATAAACATGGTTAGTATGTTTATGTTTCGTGATTTTCTTTTGTTAATTATTAGTTGGCTAGGCAGATAAGTTTATGTTTGCCGTTGGCCGCAGCGCGTTGGCTAGGCAGATCATGTGTGTACCTATACCTATTAATTATTGGTGTTGTGTGTTTTATTATTGTGAGTTTGTTAGATAATAGTTATCCTTAGAGGAGGCATTTAATAAGGTTAGTGTTTTTTTTATCATGATTACATTATGTTTAGTGCGAGGGAGTAGGTATGGACAAATGATTACCTAGGTAGCTATCGATAAACTGCGGGCATCAAGTGAGATGTTTGGTAAACATCTGGGTAGGTAGGGATCCATCAGAGGACTATCGTAGGGCATGTGTTCCTGCCCTCCAGAATTAACGGAAAGGCATCATCACCATCATCAGCCTATAACTAATCCACAGATGCACATAGGTCGGCCTCCCTAATGAGCGCCATAGCGCTCTGTCTTCAGCTTGATGTATCCAGCATGCAGACGATCTTCTAAAGATTGCAGGCAGCTGCAGTCTTTATCTGATCATCATCCCACCTGGCCGAACGGTCGTCGGCTGTCGACCTTTGCAGTCGGCTGCCGTCACCTGCAGTCGGCTGTTGTCGCCGACTGCTGTTAAAGCGCATCAGGGCGCATCCTTCCGAGCCGCTTCCGCCGGAATCCGTGAGTCTAAAGGATTTGAGTAAAATGCGGCGGTGCGGATATTTGCGCGGGGTTGCCTATGTACCTACCTATTATTTTATGATGAATTATTCGAAAATGCGATGACTTCGGCGCCTGTGGCCGCAGGGTAGCGCGGACATACCTACCTAATAAACGCTCGCTCCTCTTTACGTGTCGGGCGGGTGAATGACCGCAGAATTCAGCTGTGGCTGTGGGTGTACGAGTGGGTACCTACTAGTGGGTAGGTAGGTACTTATTTAAGGCAAAATGTGAATGTGAATTAAATGTGTTTTACATTTTTAAGTTATCATCAATTATGGGCATGCTTTCAAGGCCATGGCCGCTGATTAAATAGTAGGTTAGGTACCTACCTACTAGGTAATTATTTATGCAAAGATAAGTTTGTAGGTACCTTGTTTCGCTCGGGCGGGAGTTTACGTGTCGGGCGGGAGAACAACCACGGATTTCAGCTGTGCTGTTGTGGCTGTGGCCCTACCAAAAAAACACATTAAATTTTGTCTAAAATACTCTCGTATCGTAGGCTATGGGGTATAGCCTGCGGGTGTCCGAGGGTATTTTAGACATAATTAAATGTGTTTTTTTTTATTTCTAATCAATGATAGGCATGCTCAAGGCCATGGCCGGAAATTTAATCGTAGGTAGGTTAGGTAGTAGTTAGGTCAATTTATGGAATGATAAGTTTGTAGGTAGGTAGGTTAGGTACCTAGTCTCGCACGGGCGCGGGCGGCGGCGGCGGGAGTTTTACGTGTCGGGCGGGTGAACGACCGCGGCGGATTACAGCTGTGGACAGCGAGTGCACGTGTACTAGCTTTCGAGTGAGAGGTTGGCAGTGTTTTAAATACATTGCTGATTTTAAATTTGTTTTCTTATCGGTCACCACGCTCGGCTCAAAAAGTGTAACTTGAATTAATATCAAAGAAAAAGCAATACTGCATGAAAAAAATAAAAAAGTAAAATTATAATTGCATAAGTTGATACAAAATGCTATGCAATAGCTTTACCGCGGCAGTCCCCGAGTGCCACACGTCTTTTTTATGTTTTAGCGAGACTAACGAACAGCAAAAGATTAAGTTTTTTGTTGTTTTTTTTTTAAATAAATTACTAATAAAGTGTGTCAACAATAAATTTTATAACCTCTCAGCTTCGACAAAGCGGAATACCTGCTTGCTAACCTTCTATCATTTCATTAAAAAACAAAATAAGAACTCACAACGAAATTCCGTTTTCAAAAACTCTAATGACAGATACAACACTCTTGCGCAGTTCACAATAACTGAATGAAAAATACCTACAATGAACCTTTGATTAAGGGCGCGTTCCCACTGTGTCGTGACGATTAAAACATCGTGGCTTGTATACATATTTAAATAGAGGTACTCACATACAGAACGATACGATTAACTGTTTTCCACGACAAACGTTATGTTGTGTTGTGACGGCACGGGTAGATTTTGAAGTTACTATTAATTAAAAATACGTCAAGAACGTATCTCAAAACGAGCTCTGTAAAAACATGAACCCTGTATATATTATATTTTTCTGGCACGACAATAATTATTTTATTAAAAAAATCTTTCTAATCAAATGTAAGGAATAAATTAACTAATATTTACAACTACTTCGCTCGACTTCGCACGCCTATCCCACGGGTACTGATTTGTGGAATAAAAAGTAGCCTGTTCCAGGCCTAGAACTATCTGTATGCAAAATTTCAGCCCGATGCATTCAGTAGTTTTTGCGTGAAAGAGCAACAAACATACATATAGACATGCTTAAAAACTTTCGCATTTATAATATTAGTAGGATTGAAGCAATTGAGCTAACTGCAGACTGTTGCATACAATCTACATTAAATTGTTAATCAAATAATGTAAATAGCAATATTCAATATTCAATCTATTTAGTATAATATTAATTGTCGTTAGCGTGACAGTCGTCGACAAATAACATTCCGTAATGTGTCGTTGATGTGTAATCGACAAAAGGAAACTGCCACGAACCGTAAAAATGACGTCACGATCAAATAGGATAAACTAGATACGATAATTGTTCAAGGATAACAAATCGCAACGACACACGACGACAAACAATCGATAAAATAGAAACAGCTAGAGATAACAGTCGTCCAACGATAAATAACGGTGACAACAGAGGGCCTAGACAATATAACAATCGATGTCGAAAGCGATAGTAGAAAAATCCAAAAATGTATGGGCTTGACATTATGACTTAGGTAGGTATGTCACGTGATCTGTTTTGAATTTTTCCCTACGAATCTTTCAATTGTTTTCGATTCGCTTCATAGCGAATGCCGATTGGCTACGCTGTGACGCTGACAACAGGTGACACTGACAACAGTGGAAACGCGCCCTTACCGCTACCGGTAGGTATTTCTATTTACCTACGATGACGAAACTTGCATTATACCTAAATAAGTACCTTAGCAATGGTGTCGATCCTGTTGTTTTGTATTAGCTAAACTTAGGAATAAAGAATTTCAAATAGACATAAACTATTCTATGTTTGAAAAATTATACTGACAGGTTTAAAATTAGGTGGACAACTCAACTTAGTAGGTAAAACTATCTGCAACCCTTTTCTTTGCATAACATTTTCGCAGGCAATTGATCATCATAAAAATTTGACGATTTTAAACTGGTATCATTTGAATTTCTAAACGATTTCGCTGCGAATGGATGAACTTTTTGACCCATAACTATAAAGAAGTTTTTTAGAAGTGACAGTTTAGGTAAAATATTTATTTTGCTTACACAACACCAACCACTCGACTCAGAGAGGCTTAGCAATTTTCAAACATGTTTGTAATTCGTAGTCCGTAATTTAGGTAGTAACTATAGGGGTTCAGAGAATACCTACCATAAATTTTGTAGGTCAGCTTAACATAGAACATTTAGAAACCGTAAAATTTTAGTAAGGAATCCTAAAACAATAGAATCAACACCATGTTGCAATGAAATATCTCAAGCAAGATGACGTACCTATTCTGTCTTGCGTGTACCTACTGACCAAAAATATATATTGAACTAGCTGTGCCCCGCGGCTTCAAGGTGTTTTCCCGGCAGGTATTCTAATTTTACTCACCTTTTAAACCTTCCTTTATGGAACCTCTAACCTTCCAAATATTTGTGAAGGTCTAGACCGCAAATATTTCAAGACCAAGATAAGATAAATCCGTTCAGCCGTTGTTCTCGAGTTTTAGCGAGACTAACGAACAGCAATTATTCGCGTTTATAATATTAGTATGATTTTACTTGTGTGTGCAATAACGAACTTTATAAAATAAGGGGATTATAATAACAAAAATAAATTACGCTTGGTTTTGAGATGGGAAATAAGTAGGTAGGTAGGTTGAAGTATAACAGGTAAAATGTAAAATTATAAACCATTTTACCTGTTTAACCCTCTGACGAAATATTGACGTCCGAGTTTAAAAAAAATAACTTCCTGTATTTCAAAATTTAAAATCAACCTTCTTGGTACAGAATCTTTTTGTAAAAAAAGTACTCACATTTAATATTCCTTTTTCAAAAACTGAAACAACACTCAACCACTGCACTGCAGAGCACTGAATGGACATGAATTTGAGCATTCAACCTCTGTGCCTACTGTGTCGAAACTTCTTGGAATAAAGTGTGGCAACGTTCGCGGTACTCGTACTAGGACGCGATCACGATGAAGTAGTAGAAAGATTTAGATTTATAATAGACTATATAGCAATAAAAAGACGTGTGGCACTCGGGGACTGCCGCGGTAAAGCTATTGCAATGCCATCTAGATGCGAGTTGCTGAACTAAAGAGACAAACGTCAAGGTTTTTTCGTTACGGAATTTATGGATTCGGTCCCCGCGCTCAAGGCCCGCGATAGAAGCTATGCAATAGCTTAAAACTCTTAAATCCATCATGGTTATTAATACTAAAGTTATTTTCAACGGGATATTTACCATGATTTGAATTTTGAGCTTTCCAATACTTCGGCACAGTTTCATGCTCAATGATCACGGAATTACTGAATGTCTTGCGAGTGAGTTATTATTGGCAGATAATATCGATCTACATCTACCCTCATTTTTAGTCTTTTGCTACGAACGCAAGTGTAGTGGTTGGCGCATGAAACTGTGTGAAAAGCTCAAAATTCAAATCATGGTAAATATCCCGTTGAAAATAACTTTTTTAATAGACTAGCAGCTGTGTGGTGTTGGTTTAGAATTTGCACCACCCCAACTATTTCCGCGGGTGTCGTAAGAGGCGACTAAGGGATATCCAACGGGGGGTGGGCAGCAGCGCCCCCTGCAGAACAATTATACCACCAAACTGCGATCTTCAACCCGCATGCATGCCCGGCGTGGGGATTATGGGCATTACCCTCCATACGATAAACGCCAGTAAGGCGGGAGGCCTGCGTCCAGCAGTGGGCCAATACAGGTTGTTGAGGTTGAGGTTGACTAGCAGCGCCTCGCGGTTTCACTCGCTTAGTTCCCGTCTTTCCGTTCCCGTAGGAATTCCGGGATAAAATATAGTGTGCGTTACTGTTAACATATGTCACTCCCTGAAAAGAAAGCTTTTTAATAGTGAAAGATTTTTTAAATCGGTTCAGTAGTTTCGGAGCCTATTCAATACAAACAAACAAACATTTTAATATTAGCATTGATTTATTAAAAACGAAGATGAGGTACTGGTTGCTCGAAACTGGCAACCTCAAATTGTGTAAAATTGTGTTCTCCCACATCAGTCACCGTCTGACCGGCCGGCGGCGGCACGGGCGGTCGTGATTCGCATGAAATATTGTTGTCTCAGTCTCACTTCGATCCTAGATACGTCTTTCCGTCTTTGTTCTTCTTTGTATTGCACAGGACTGGAAATATAACTGTGAGCGTATGTGTTTCCGTGTAGTTGTAACACATGCCAATTTTTGAGTAAGCGCTGGGAGAACGTAACCTATCTTCCCTTTTTAAATCAATGAATATTAGTAAAGATTTATCCATTGTAGCTGTACGTGTCTCAAGTAAATGATTTATTTTTATTATCTAATATTAATTATACGCTCATTTATTTGTAAATCTCGTTTTTTATATATTTTTTACTATAGAAAAAAAAATATATACTATTCTACAGTAAAAATATATAATAAATAAGTCAAGTACGAGTCCGACACGCGCACGAAGGGTTCCGTACAATTATCTATAAAAACCGCGGCTTGAAAGTTTTTTTAGATAGGTACGTCAAGTTATCGAGTCTGTTGTATATTATTGATATCTATTTAATTTTTAAGATAATATTGATATTATTATGTTTTTTTGTATTTGTTGCTATAACGGCAACAGAAATACATCAATGTCAATGAACACAATTGATGTATTTCTGTTGCCGTTATATCAACAAATACTAAAAACAACTAATACACGTAAGACTACTATCACATGAGATAAATCTTGGTGACAGACGGACAGACAGATGGACAGCGGAGTCTAAGTGATAGGGTCCCGTTTTACCCTTTGGTTACGGAACCCTAAATACGGTGAAACACCGACTAGAGCTGTAAAGAGGAACTCTCTAGTCGGTTATACGAGCCGAGTCCAGGAGTACCGCTTTTTGAATCGGCCCCTTGATCCAACTTGCGAGTCTTATTATTATAATAATAATAATAATGCTGGTCAATTCACACAGCATTATCTAGCCCCAAGCTAAGCAGAGCTTGTGTTATGGGTACTAGATAACTGATATACTTAATACAATACACTAAATAGATAGATATTTTTTATTATACATATAGAAAATTTCCACCGGCGGCCAGAGGCGGGAATCGAACCCGCAACCTCCTGCGTCGCAGGCGGATCTTCGCCCACCGCGCCACAGAGGTAGTCAACATTATGCCTGGAAGAGATCGCTCAAAGCGATAAGACCGCCCTTTGTACCTTGATTCTCTACATTTCTTTCTGTATCGTATTTTATGTTTGTGAGGTACAATAAAGAGTAATCTATCTATGTATTATTTAGATAGATAGATAACTCTAACACTTTCACTGGGTTATGGGCCTTAACTATCACAAATAAAAAAAATTGACTTAATCGTCTCTAAAAGTAATTAAAATTTTCGCGGCTCGCTCCGCTCGCCTTTTTATGTGATCTTTAACACCTTCATGGCCCAAGACGCAGGTGCCAGCTTCAGCACGTTCGGCTGGGCAGTGAATACGTTATACACTAACACCTTCATGGCCCAAGACGCAGGTGCCAGTCTTCAGCACTTTCGGCTGCGGCGCGCCCCTGCGGGTCGCACCGCAGAGGCTGGGCAGTAAATACGTTATTTCCATTACACTAGCAAATTTCCTCAACGTTGCTAAAACTTTGACAATTGATAGGCG
Organism: Eupithecia tripunctaria; assembly: GCA_955876795.1. NCBI lineage: Eukaryota > Metazoa > Arthropoda > Insecta > Lepidoptera > Geometridae > Eupithecia > Eupithecia tripunctaria. The sequence continues at coordinate 7,132,379 of OY041627.1, forward strand.
AGCTCCGCTTGCCGTTTTTATTTTCTTTTCTTTCATTACTCTAACAAATTTCGCGATCGTCGTTAATAAAACCGTCAAAAATCTAAATTTTCACAGATGCTGTAGGTATTTATGATGCTACCGATACAACAAGTAACAAAAGTTAAATGATTTTAATAATTAAGGGGGCAACGTCCTTATTACCTTGAGAACCTCCGAGGTTAAGCAACGCACTGCACGAGCTATGCGCGCACGAAGCCCCGTTCCGATTCATCTGAGCGCGTTGGCGCGATTAATGAAACGAAACGCTCAGACGGCACTCACAAAGATGTTGAAGGAACGCACGAACTGCCTTGTCTCGAAAGGTGAGGCAGTTCATGCGCTCCCGTGCGCTCGAGGGGCGTGGCGAAGTGGGCGTTGCCGTGCGCTCTGTCAGCGCGCTGAAAGTTGAAAAGAAACGACTTCATGCGCGCGTCAGCGCATTAAGCGTGAATCGGAACGTAGCCTTCTTTAACAATGGTGTTCAAGGAACATAAACGAAGATAATGTATTATCTTTGCCAATAACTTCGTATCAGTTGTGTTATCGTAAAGGAGCTAGGCGTAGCATTGTTCCTCTACCTAGGTATAATTCTTCTAATTTCTTTGGTTGGTTTTATGCAAAATGCAAAGGAATACAATGATTTTACGCTAGATGAATGTGCATTCTCTTGAATGTGTTCGAGCTAGTTTGTGGAACAATCCTATAGTTTCTTTATTTTTCGTTGTTACATGTATAGGACGTACCTTTAACCATCGGATTTCTACCTCGCTGTGTAAAGTAAAGACAAGAAAATGACTTCTGTGTGCCGAGTTTGCCGCGCCGGAGATTTACAACTGAAATCTTTGAAAAACAACAAACTCATCCTTTTTTACGAAAAACTGCTTATGTTCAAGGTAAATAAATAATTATATAAAATAATGTAGGGTGAATGTCTGTTGACATTGTAAAAGCAACTGATTTTACAGCAAAATGCTCTCATGACCGCTCATGAGTAAATCTTACACATTAGGTCTTACACAGCACAAGTCTATGGCATTTCGAGGCTCTTTCAAATATGCAGCTTCGAAATGCTGGAACATCATTCCCCCTCCAATGCGCGCTGTAAAAAATGTTCATATATTTAGGAGAGCTCTTAAAAAACAACTGCTCGGTCATCAGATTAATAGCCAGTGATCTGGCATCTAAATCCATAAACAGCATCAAAAAAAAAAAAAAAAAAAAAAAAAAAAAAAAAAAAAAAAAAAAAAAAAAAAAAAAAAAAAAAAAAAAAATAATAATAATAATAATAATATTAAATTGTAACTTTTTTCTAATCATTTTGAATTCAATGTACATATCTAAGACATTTTGATATTATTTTTATATTAAAATATTTGATTATAAATTCTATTTGTTAATTTTAATTTTTGAATCCGCGTTACCTACAGCTTAGATATTTGATCTATTAATTTCTTATTGTCCATTATATATTAAATCTTCTGTATCTGATTTAAGTCTCAAATCTGATATCAAAACCCAATTACCTGTCTTTTATGCACATCCTGCCCTGGAGGAATTATGACTAAGGCAACCTGTCGCTGTGCTGTTTCGCCATGGCTCATCATATCATACTACTTTTCATTTCTTAATTTGTTTGTTTATTAGTCCCTCCTTCCTCCAACGTCCTGCGTGCCCTAAAATAAAGAATATTGCTGCTATATGATTTCATTATTCCTGGCTTCGCACTCAAACATCGCTAAACAGATTTAATCTTTTATCCTGGTTTCTATACATCTATGTATCTATAAATATCTACCTTGTGTCTCTCTTTTTGTTTCTTGTTTCAGTCCGCTGTCCACACAAACTCATCCGTATTGTATTCTTGCTTGCTCTTTTGCAATGAAAACCATATTTTTTTGTGTCCAGACCACACACAACATCTTACTATACTAATACAAATAACAAATACGCATTGATATATATATCTATCTTTTCACATAGTAGAAACCTCAATTTGCGGGCAAATTACGAATCTTGTTTAACAATAATAACTATTCTCAAAGTAAATTATGTTTTCTTTCACGAAAAGAAAATTTCTGGATTTGACGTTTGACGTTTTGATCGTTCGACGTCCAAAACTACAACAGAGAAAAGGCATTCTCGAAAATGTGTGTTAAGGCCGGCTACAGACTTTTTCTTTTTTCTTCCGTCTTTCTTGTTGTGCTGTAAATATCAATATGTATGTAGTAATCGTCCATTTTTCCATGTAATAACCTTCTCTTTCACGTTCTCGTTTCTATAAAATCTTTATTAAACTATCTATTTTGTGCCGCCACACCAGGACCTGTCCGAAAATCAGCGCCGTTACAGCCTCGGCTTGTAGCGGCATAATGCTGAGACAGGGACCCTTTTGGCCCCTTATATAACACTCTATAACATGTTCCTGCCCTTTTACTTTTATATACCTACGCTATACTATCCTTTGTTCATTATTATGTAATTTCTTCCCTTATTTTATTTACTGAGTGTACACCTGTTATTTCTACAAAATGTGTCGTGTTATTTAAGTGTTATGTAATGTTTCCAAATAAATGTATTTTCTTTCTTTCTTTCTTCTTCTTTCTTACACATTGCAGTAAGGGAGCACCAAAGCCCTTTGTAAGTTGTTCATAGTATTTATGAATTTAACATATTCACTGCCCAGCCTCTGTGGTGCGACCCACAGGGGCTTGCTGCAGACTGGCACCTGCATCTTGGGCCATGAAGGTGTTAGTGTATAACAGAAGGCACATAACATAGGTACTTGTTAATCTTCAATTAAAACTTGGGTAACATCATAATATGTGAAATAAACATTGATCTAAGTAAAAATCTTGATAATAGAAGATTTAAGTAGGTCCACTAACTTCTGTCATATTCAGATCGGAGTGCCGCTGGCGTTGTTGGTTTGCATGTGTATTTGTTAGGTATATTTATTTGTAACTAGTGACCCGCCCTGGCTTTGCACGGGTGCAATGCTGATAGATTATCCATATAATCCACTTGAATTACTTAATATAAAAAAGCTGCATCAAAATCCTTTTTATAGTTTTAAAGTTCTAAGCACACATAGGGACAGGCAGACGGCAGGAAGTGACTTTGTTTATTACTAAGTAGTGAATATTAGAAATACCGTGCCTTTGCATTTAGTTGTAACACAACACAGGCCATTTGTTGAGTAAGCACTGGGAGAATGTACCATTATCAACAAAATTCTACTTGTATCTATTAAAATAAGTTGTTTCAGCTTTATCTCTATTAAAATATGTGGAACAGAACATCAAAAAACTATGGGACTATCAGTCAGACTGCATACTAAATTAGTATTCCCCTACAGAGACAGGAAACCACAAACATAATGGTCAAGATGAGCCAGGGGCCCTTAGAATGATGGTAGGCTTCATCACAGCTCACTATGTATTGAACCATCCTCTTTTCAAGACTGGAGCCACAGATAGCAGCTTATGTCGTGGCTGTTTCCAAGAAGAGACTGTGGAACATGTTGTGGTACACTGCAAAGGAGGCCAGACACAAAATGGGGCTGAAGTGTCTCTTTGAGGCATCAACTCCAACACCCCCAACACCCATAGAAAACCTGAAACAAAGCTGTCAGTCACTAAAAGTCCTGCTCCAATACTTCAAGGAGCTGGGCTGGTTAGGGCCTGCTCAGGCATGGGGATAATGCACAATACACTCCTATGCAAGACGTCCATGCAGATCTTAGTTCCCCTTCTTAGAATTAGAATTAGAAATATGTAGAGGTTGAAAAGTAATGAATGAACTTTTATTTGATTTTAAGAACCTAATAATATAAACCATTTAGGATCCAAGGTTGCACACCGTAGCTTAGCTAGCACAGCTGACACAGTTTTTCATACCACATACCTTATTTTGCAGTCTGCCCACATATATGTCAAAGTGAGTTAGCTATGTAATCTATGTATCTAACTTAGCTTGCAACATGTGATCTTCATGAGGTCCTACGGCCCTACTTATAAGTACTCCAGCCAAATGCAAGATGCCATGACAATGTATGTTAACAAACTACTTATGACTATTGTTTCAGTTCAACTCGGGAGATGTGAAGCCTAGAGACCTGTGCTGTTTTTGTTACCAGAAGCTGTTGAAATGCCACACATTTTTCCAGATGGCTCTCAGATCTGAAAACATCTTCAGTCAGCTGTTTCATCAGGGTCTTGAGGTAACTTACAAATTTATTGAGATGGACAACATTCTTATATAATTAAACTTGTTTTTAGACATGTGATGGTTCTAGAAAAAAGATTGGATGGATTTATTTTATCTCCCTTACAAGTCGGAAACACACGCACAACAGCGCGACTGCACGTGGCTCCTGCTATGTTAAAAACAAAACACAATCTTCGATAAAAAAAAAGGACCTTCGGGCTAAATTTGGAAAAAATTGTCCGTGGCTTCACCCACATTGTTTCTATGGAAAATCTTTGAGTTTAATTATATCACAAGATAAATTTCGTAAGATACACATATAAATACATTATACCTACATAATGTGTCAACTCTTTTCCCTCATAATTGATTGCCAGTTGATGCTACCTCTCTGTTGGAGGAAAAATCAAGCGACGGAGTTAACTCTTCACATTATTTAATTGTTTTTTTTTAACTAAACTTGCGTACCTAGTTACCCATACCTGACCATAATTCTTAATTATCCGTGTCGTTATACTGTTATACTTACCAACATTAAAATTGTTTATTTTAGTAACTAGACAAGAAGGTACTGCTCACCTTAGTACCTACATAATATTACCAAAAACAACCTCGTTCTGCCTTCCACTTGTTGATACGCCCAACAGGGTACACATTGTGATACTTAGCTATACATATATATAATAAGTATCAGCCTACCAATGTGATGACAACAATAAATATATTGAGTATTGAGTAACTCTCTGGGAAGTGGACTCCCGTCCGGGGGCCAAGCGTGCAGCGGGGCAATCGAATTTGCATCACCCCAACTCTTCCCACGGGCGTCGTAAGAAGCGACTAAGGGATATCTACCGGGGGCGGGCAGCAGCGCCTCTTGCAGAACAATTTCAATTCAATTTTAAAAGTTCTTTATTAAATATAAATAGAAGAGTACATTTCCAGCGTGAGTTTAAAGACCTAGAAACAATACATCATAAAACATTCACAGTGTTTTTTAAGCCATAGGCTTTTTAAAACTGATGAGCAATCAACTTATTATTAGTTTAGGCAGCTGAGGCTAATACATAATTATTTTGAACAAGAATTCCTACTAGTGTGTTTATTATACAGGGTGCCCGGTAATTAATGGATAACCCCGCAGGTACTTGTGGGGGGCAAGGGGGCAACTCAGAAAAAAATATAAAAAAATCTATCTGCAACGGTCATTTTTTAAATTTTTCTTTTGAGTTCGATTTGATACCTTTGTTCAAATTTTTAAACACTACGGCTGCAAATTTGATAATAACGAATTGATTTTCTCTGGAAATAGCCGTGGATAATTGGCCTTGCTATGGCGCATCACAAAATATTCCTAGCCACGACAACTTGTTTTTTTTTTAAACTTAGAAATAAAAATTTGTGTTTTCTGTTTTTTATGATAAAGTTTGAGCACCTGTAGTATAAAAAAACGTATGGAGACCGGGGTGGCCCACAGCTTAAAAAACATGCCATGATATGGCTTGCAAAAACATGCAAGCCATATCATGTAGTTTCTTTAATGGTGGTACACTAATTTTTTTAATTGTCAAATTACCGAGTTAAGGCTAAGGTTATGTTTCTCTAGCCCTATTTTTCTTATAACAAAAACAAATAATGAGATTAGAAATTTATTTCTAAAATCGGTGAAAGTGTACTTTGGGGTAGTTAGGGTGTTATTAATAATTGAAACAACAATTTCAAATAGGTACTCTTATAATATATATTCAAATTGTTTGCCACCTACTCCAATACAGGCTCTACATCTTCTTATGAACAAAAAAATACCAGGCGCGGCCCCGCATATAATCAGACTTTAAAAATCACTCAACAAAGATTTGATGGTAAAAAATTATTAAGCAATACCAACAAAAACCTTGAATAAATTTCCTTGGTCTGTATTTTAATAATGATAAAAATAATAATTCTTTTATTTCAGATAGCATAATCCATATTTTGTTATTAGGTAGTTTCTTAAATTAAATGTTAGTCACTAAGGTACATACATATCATTTTGAAATCGTATATTATTTTGATATAATTTTTTATATATTATTAAAGTCCGTGGTTGTCTGTTCTTCTGTCTGTCTTCGAGTTTTCTATTATATAAATTTATATATATTATTAAAGTAATTATTTCTTAGTAATTTTAACTTTATTTTAATTATAGCGTACCTGGAAAATATCCAGAACACCCGAAACAAATATCTGCATATCGTACAAACATTTGTACTGAGACGCGAACCCGCAACCTCTTGCGTCGCAGGCGGACCTTAGACCGTCGCGGTACAGAGTTTGTCAAGTCGATTAATTATAAAGTTGTTAATTTCAGGCTACCCATGAAAATATTACTGAGCTCAACCTTGGAATGGAACAGCAGCTGTCTGTGGCCACTCAGCAGTTAATTATGATTGACACTGTTACACATCATGGTAACCCATCTGTAAAAGGAGAGGTGATCACAGAAGAAGAACTATTGGAGGAGGTTGAGTATCCCTCTCATGAAGATACTAAATATCAATTAGCATCAGTAGATAATGATAGAGAAACTGATAGAAAAGAACTTCTTCCTAACATTCAAGTGGAGCGAGCCATGCCAGACTCAAAAAAGATGTTTCGTTGCAGCCATTGCAATAGTGTATTTTTCCAAAAAAGCAAACTCATATCACACATAAGTACACATACCAAACTTGAAGAAATGCGAAAGTATTCCTGCAATGTGTGTAATAAAATATTTACCATCAAAGGAAACTTGGTAAGGCACATGAGAATTCACACCGGTGAGAAGACCTTTGCCTGCAGTGCATGTAATAAACATTTTACTACAAAATGTCATTTAGTTAGTCATATGAGAACTCACACTGGTGAGAAGCCATTTGCCTGCCGTGTATGTAACAAACAATTCGGTTACAAAAACGGTTTAATTCGACATATGAGAACTCACACTGGTGAGAAGCCATTTACCTGTGGTGTATGTAACAAACAATTCGGTTACAAAAACAGTTTAATTGGTCATATGAGAACTCACACTGGTGAGAAGCCATTTGCCTGCAGTGTATGTAACCAACAATTCAGTTTCAAAAAGAGTTTAATTCGTCATGTGAGAACTCACACTGGTGAGAAGCCCTTTGTCTGCAGTGTATGTAACAAACAATTCGGTTTCAAAATGAATTTAATAAGTCATATAAGAACTCACACAAGTGAGAAGCCATTTGCCTGCAGTGTATGTAACAAACAATTCGGTTCCAAAATCAGTTTATTTGGTCATATGAGCACGCACACTGGAGAGAAGCCATTTGCCTGCAGTGTATGTAACAAACAATTCGGTTCCAAAATCAGTTTATTTGGTCATATGAGCACGCACACTGGAGAGAAGCCATTTGTCTGCGGTGTATGTAACAAACAATTCGGTTGCAAAAACAGTTTAATTGGTCATATGGGAACTCACACTGGTGAGAAGCCATTTCCCTGCAGTGTATGTAACAAACAATTCAGTTTCAAAACGAGTTATGTTCGTCATGTGAGAACTCACACTGGTGAGAAGCCCTTTGTCTGCAGTGTATGTAACAAACAATTCGGTTTCAAAATGAATTTAATTAGTCATATAAGAACTCACACAAGTGAGAAGCCATTTGTCTGCGGTGTATGTAACAAACAATTCGGTTCCAAAATCAGTTTATTTGGTCATATGAGCACGCACACTGGAGAGAAGCCATTTGCCTGCAGTGTATGTAACAAACAATTCGGTTACAAAAACAGTTTAATTGGTCATATGAGAACTCACACTGGTGAGAAGCCATTTCCCTGCAGTGTATGTAACAAACAATTCAGTTTCAAAACGAGTTATGTTCGTCATGTGAGAACTCACACTGGTGAGAAGCCCTTTGTCTGCAGTGTATGTAACAAACAATTCAGTTGCAAAGAGAGTTTAATTCGTCATATAAGAACTCACACTGGTGAGTAGCCATTTGCCTGCAGTGTATATAGCCGCTCGCTTGCCCAAGGGGAGTCCGCGCGCAACGCGCCTTTGCCCCGGGCCCTCAGCGCGTGCCTACCTCAAATGTCCCACGAAAAAAACTTGACGACCCTACTTTGCCCCGCCATTTATAGCGCCTTCAGTGCGCGGGTCGGGTTTCACAAAATCGTTTCTTGTGACTCAATTTGTTTAAAAAAGAGTCAAGTGTTATTTATATTTATGTTTATTATGAAACTAGCTAACCAATGTTATCTTTTGTTTATCAAATTACGACTTTGGTGCAGAGTTATGCTGTGCTGAACTTAGAAGTAGGGCGTTTTAAAGCTCGTCTTGTATTCAAAAGCTCATATCTCAAAAATAAAAGCGATGACATATGGTTTTTATTCTTTGATTACGTTCTATATATAATAAATAAAATAATAAGAAAAAAAATATCACTTGTTCATGGATATTTATTATTTAAAAGGCCTTTGTTTCCATAGCGGGCCGAGTCATTTTTGCGCGCGCGTTCAAGGTTATTTACAAATCGAAATCATTGCCTTTCTATTTGTAATTTGTTCACGAAGAAACGGGACAAATAATACAAATTAGGCCCTGGAGTGATAGAGACGGGTAGAATCAGCTTTTTCGACGGCGGGAGCGATGTTAACCACAGGTTGACATGGTCATAGCTGAGTGAAATGCAATGTCAACTACCAGTTAACACGGGCAAAGCTGACTTTAAGGTTATGTTAACTACTACTTAACATGGTCAATTCTAAATTCTCGATTCGTTAATTAATAGTTAACACGGGCAAGCAAGCGGATAACAAACAATTCGGTTCCAAAATCAGTTTATTTGGTCATATGAGCACGCACACTGGAGAGAAGCCATTTGCCTGCAGTGTATGCAATAAACAATTCAATTTTAAAATCGGTTTAGTTACTCATATGAGAACTCATACTGGTCAGAAGTTTTTTTCGCTGCAGTGTATGTAAAAAACACTTTCTTACCTAAAGTTATTTATCTCGTCATATGAGAACTTACTCTGGTCAATCCACAATTCACTGACAGAAAAACTTTGGTTGTTCATCTGAGAACTCACACTTGTGATAGATTCTTTGCTTGCAGTGTATGTTATTAACGATTATCTAACTAAAAATATTTACTTTGATATGAGAATTCTCCTGCACGGTGTATCTAGGTAATATAATGAACATTTTAATTAAAAAAGTCAAAGGAAATGCGAATTTCACTGGTGAGAAGCCGTTTGCCTGCAGTGTATGTAAACGTTACTCTTAAGTAAATTGGAATCAATTTGAATCAGAGGCAGTGTCAGAGACTTGTTCGAGAGCTATCTTACTAACCGAATTCAACTTGTACAATTCAATAATACAAGATAAACAATTCTAACATTCAGCGTCCCCCAGGCAAGCGTCAGAGCGCAGATTGTCCCTTTCAAAATGTTCCATTTTCACCTACTCTGACGACACTGCACTTGTGATTACTGGACCGACCTGGCAGGATATCAGTTCCTCAGCTGAGGAAGCCTTGAGAGTGATTTCTAACTGGCTTGCAATTAAGCTCCTACCGCTAAACGTTATCTAGTCAAAATATATTACCTTCTCTCCCACTACCAGAAACCATTGTCCCTCTTCTTACTCTCTCCGAGCGCATACACGCACTTACTCTCCAGATAATAGATGCGCATGCCTTACCCTTGACAATACACTGAAAATTAAATACCTTGGCGTGTACCTGGATAAAAAACTCACGTGACTTCCTCACATTGAATGTACAGTTGGTAGAATTCGCAAACTTATTTTTGTTTTTAAGCGATTTGACAGGAGTTGCGGACAGGGATTGCTTAAGAACAGTTTACTTCTCGCTGGCCCAATTCATCATCTCTTACTGCAGTACTTCATGGGATGGAGCCGACAAATCTCAGATGATTAGAGTCAAGAGAGCGCAGAGAGCGGTGCTTAAGGTAATGCTGTCCGAACCGAGACGCTACTCCACTAGTCTGTTATACTCCCGATGTGAGGTCCTGACCGTTCGGCAGCTCTTTATTTCAGCGGTCTTGTTACGTAGGCACTCACAATTACACTTTGCTCCCAACTTTAAAAACCAAAAACGCCGTTGTGATAGAGTATGCAAAATTGAGTCGCGTCGGACCGCACTCGCGGGGCGGCACTACCACAACATGAGCTCTACAACAGAATCAATAAAACACTTGAAATATTACCCACTACCATATTATAAGTACAAATTGAAAATCATCGAATGGCTACTTTCCCTCTCATATAAGGAACCTGGAGACTTACTACGAATACCTGGTTAATCAGACAAACACTCATCCTTCTTTCCAAACATGTTCCTACATTACATCAAATTTCTACACCCCGGAGTCTCCTGTTGCCTGGACTCTTAAGAGACCGGTGTCCTCTGGAGCCATCCTCCCAAGTCTCTCTCTCCCACACACACACACCCTATGGTGCCCATTCACAGTAGCTTCCTCAAATCACTTAATAAATTTTTACTCACGTAATCTACGTCACATTTTAATTGGATCCATACTTCTACTCTTACTTTGTTTTTCTTCCTTTGAATTAACCTATATAATTAACTTTAAGATCACTAAGTCTGTATACCTACTTCTATTTATTAATTTATTTATCATTGTGTCAAGGAGGCGGGCGATGCGGCAGCTTCACAGTTTTTAACTTTTGTCTCATTGTTCATTCGTAACTTATGTATAATGTACATTGTTCTAAATAAATTATTTTGTATTTTATGTCATAATTAGTTTAGTATCAAAGGTAAACTACCTTAGTTTCTGTTATTAGTTTTCCTTTTCTCCTTGCCCTCAAGTCAGTAACTCCGCTCTACATATATTTAATCAGTGATTGACTCAAATGTTGCAGACTAGATTAGATTAGATTTATTTTAATGTTTATGTGTATGTTTCATGTGTACAAATGTGTTACAAATAATCCCTTCCGATAAAGCTACTTTTGTAAACACGGTTCCCGCGACACAGGCTTGCCTAGTGCGGGGCCGCCAGTAATGGGTCGGGTACCTATCTTAAGTAAATTGGCAATAAATCATTTTGTATTTGTATTTCGTTGGTAATATGGAAACTCACCCAGGTGAGCATCTCTTTGCCTGTAAAGTCTGTGATAAACAATAGAGTGTTATTACAATCATTTTTTAATTGTCTCAATCAGATGTTATTGGGCTAATAAACCACAAAAAATACACAGAATTTTTATTTAATCGACACAATCGACTTTAACACAATCAAGTGCCTGTAAGGCTTAGAGATTATATAGTACTAGCTATAGAGATACTCTATGGCCTGTTCCTCCCAATGCCCAGCGGAGACAGAAGCACGTTATTGACACCTGCAATGGATCGGGATGGACAATTATGCGCACGTACTATGCGTGAAATATGTCGATAAAAATTCAATTCTTGTGTAATTGAGTTCGTACATGGTAGGTAACTATGGTAAGTCTTAGAAATAATAAAATCTCGATGCTGTAGGGTTGATCCCGAGAGCGGTTTCTGATTTTTTGGTTGAAGTATCACATGTAATTTGAAATTTGATAGGAGATGAGAAGAAGAAAATTGTCATGATTATTCTTCTCACGTATTTATTGTATTCTCTTTGATTATTCTAGGAGAGATTGTGAAGGAAAGTTTAGAAAATTATTATCATAAATAAGTTCTAACGTACCTATAAACCACTTCTGTCTCCAGGGTGTGTGCGATGTCCATTCGTCCAGGTGGTCCTAGTCAAAGGCACGTGGCCGGCTCATGAATTCAGATGTTCAACCCGTGAGGCACTGGTATGGTATCCAGCGAGACCCAGGCTGTGCGGTGAAGCACATCCTGTACCAGCATATACCTAACCTTTTTGGTAGCTAAGTAGTAAAAAAACTAAAAAATATACGAGTAGAGTCAACCCGCGTAACGGGTGAGTCCAAAAAAAACTAAAATCATATCGTTTGCGTCTAGGGTTACCTACCGTATGAGAGGCGTTTGCCGCATTTGACAGGCATTTTAAGATTTAGACAGGCGTGCGGCCGGCATTGGTCTGAAACAGGCATTTTTAAATTTCGCGCCCGCGCGCGCAGCGCGCTTGCATTTGAATGACACCAGCGCGCGGTGCAGATAAATTGGAAACAGACATCGAGTCCACAGTGATGAAAATTTATAATTATTTCTCAGTCTACACAGTTCGCACAGAGAAGTTAAAATCATTTTGTGAAGCTGTTGAAATACAATACCAGCAACTGCTATCCCACAGCAAATCACGATGGCTAAGTTTATTTCCAGCAATAGAAAGGATCCTGAAATTATATCCAGCATTAAAAGAGTATTTTTTATCTGTCGAAGGAACTCCAACAGTGATCAAACTATTTTTTTAGAACCCATTCTCAGAGATTTATTTATGGCATATTCACTCATTAATGCCTCTGTTTCAATCCAAAATTCAAGCTATTGAGAAAGAAGATGTTACTATTGTAGAAATTAACTGTATATTACACGCAACTTTAAATGCCATCAAATCTCGTAAAGATGAACATTTTAAATCATTGACAGTTATTCGACTACTGAACACTCTGGAAAACAACGGAATTAGTACCGATAATTTTAAACGGAGATTCTGGGTCTGTATGTGGATTTAACATTTTCTCTCCCTTCCAGTGGATGATTTTACAAAAAGAAATGAAAAGTTTCTCAAGTTCTGGTTTAGCTTCATCTGTAAAATTTATCTCTAAGCTGAATATCAGTGTTGACGACGTGAAACTGTTTGACGAATACGAAGTTCTAAAAGAATATTGTAGAAGTTCAGATAACATATTTTTTACTGAAAGCTTAACTACACATATATACATACAGTGGTGCAATTTTCTCAAAAGTAGGGAAGTGAATCGTGACATTAAAGAATTTGTGAAAATCTGCCAGTTTGTGTTCTCTATTTTGGCACACAATGCGAACGTTGAACGTATGTTTCCTCTCGTCAACGCCCAGTGGAGTAAAGAAAGAAATCGGCTAACAATTGAATCAGTAAAAGCAATATTGATTACTCAGGAAAATTACAAAACTGTATCTTGTGAAGATTTTTACGTTTATGTATTAGAAAAGAAAGAACTATTAAAAAAAATAATGTCCTCTGACATATATCAGTAATAAATATCCTTTTGCATTATTATCTGTTGGCTTTTACTTATTACCTACAGCGTTTTGCTTTAGACAGGCATTTTTCTTGAAAATCAGGCATTTTAGGTAAGCCATAGACAGGCATCTCTCTATTAACATATGGTAACCCTATGTGCGTCAAGTTAGAAGCCACACCATGGAATTTGGTGGTTTCAACTATGCCAATAAATGTGCCATAAAATTGTGCCTCTCGATGCCTAAGTAAAATAAATAGTGCCCCAGTACTTTAAGAGATATTTAGTTCTTTCGCTGTGGCTGCTATCTTGACGTCGTCAGCAGCCCCACTGATTTCGACGAAACTATAGCGAGATAAGAATCGTGAACTATGCCAAATAACTGTGCCGTACAATAACTATTTCTCCTGCAAATCTTAGAATTAGACCCCTTGTGGTTTACGAGATATTTGGCTCTGAACAGGTACGTACATTACGCAGAGTACAGATGAGTACAAATGTTTACATTACGATTATCACTTGTCGCTAGATGGTGTTTATTGCAGCTAAAGCGCTTTGATCACTTATAATAATATTGTAGTTACTTTGTTCTGCCGTTGTATAGCCATATTGTACAACATATATCACTCAATAGATGGCAGGATTTCGTTTTGGTGCCTACGTTTGTAAGACAAAACGTGTTCACACAACGGCTTGCCAGGAAGTTCTAAACCAGTAGACAGTAAGTAGTACTTACCGATTCGGGATTTATTCTTCATATTCTGGAGGAGGTCATGGCACTTATTGTTAAGACAATGAGTAGGGGGAGGTGGGGTGCATTGATACAAGGGGCACATTGATACACCAGCCTTACGAGTATCTAAAAATTGAGTGAATGGATTTGAGTGGCACCAACTTTAAAACGTTTGGAAAAACTTACGAACGCATCCATTGTAACCGCACCGACCGCCTGTCAAGGGACGGACTAGTGCAGTTCAAGACGTGTTTTCAGCACTCACAAGTAAATTCTGACGCAATATGTGTAAGTGTTTCGACGCACTTCGATAACATGTAACGAGGATCTTTACATACCAAAAGTAAGTTAAACTATCAATTGTTCTGATTTTTGTTAATTTTGCCTAATTTCATAGTTAGTTTTATTATGATAATTTGAGTTTTGTAAAATGTCGTTTGGAGCACTTTGATACAACAAAGTGCGGGGCACATTGATGTGTATCATTGTGCCTCATCTTTTTATTAAGGTACCCATTTTTAAAAAAAAATTAACAAGAAATAAATTAACTGTTACTTTATTGTCCTCAGAATTAGTGCGCAAGGCAAAGTCCGAGTATGTTTTTACACTTTTTCCGCTAGTGAACAAAAAATTGAAGTGAATTAGAGTCAATTGCACTTTATTTCTATTTATCAAGCTGTTTATATAGTAAAAATTTGACTTGTCCAAGTGCTTATTTTGTAAGTCTAAAGAAATAAACAATTTTACTCTTGACTCTTGAGGTGTTGTACTTGAGAAAAAAAAATACCATTTCTTACATTTTTGTCTTTCCAGACGTCGAAGACAAAGCAAGTGTTGACTTTAGAGATGTTGTTTTACACCTGCCTATACCAAATTTTACAAAAGGCACAACTCGAACCTCATTGATGTATACTTTTTCTAATGATTTGAGTGCATTTAATGTGCAATAAAAGAAAAAAAAAGATTTATATTGCTTTTTTAAGTTTGATAGTTTGATTTTTCGATGGTTGTTACTTTTATTACAAGGCTGATTATGATCTCATCACAATAAACAAGTAGAATCAATGTAAAGGTTTTTTAATTTGACCATTTTCATAGATTTTCCACCTTGTATCAAAGTACCCCGCTATTGGGGCAGATTAATACAAAAGCCATTTTTTACTAAACGTCATTTATTTCTTTTCTTTGATAACTTAAACAATTTTAAACTATGACATTACAATATTTAATTAGGTATCTAGCTAAACGTTGAAAGCAAAATAATTAAAAATATGTTATAAACATTTTATGGGACTTTAAATTTTTGTGTATCAATGCACCCCACCTCCCCCTATCTACTTGCCATTTTAAATTTATGTTTTAAGCATTCCATGGTACCTACAGTGGCGTAGTATTCAAATTATTCCAAAACCTAAACCCAATAACGACCCCAATAGTATTCCAAAATTTCGACCAATATCATTAATTTCTTGTATAAGTAGGTATGTAAAATTTTTCATAAAATGTTGTGTAATCGAATCGAGTGGTTTGTAGAGCACAATCAAATCCTAGCCCCGGTGACGTCAGGATTTAGGAAATGTCAGTCATGCACAGACTGCTTGCCAGGCTTGTTACACAAATACAGATAGGATTTTCTCAGGGCGCATCCACACTGGCGGTAATTTTAGATGTAGAAAATGCCTATAACAATATTTTGCATGAAGAACTGGTTTTAATTTTAGATAAACTTCAAATTGGGTCATTATCATGTAAATATTTGTGGATGTTTTTAAGTAATAGATGTTTAAAAATTCTGGATGATGATGATGATGGTAAGATGGACAAACAGGGGATTAGCCCAAGGGGATCCAAGTTCACCCCTTCTGTTCAATATAGCAACCTACGAAATTTCAAAAATAAATTATAATAATATAAAAATGTTACAGTATGCCGACGACTTTGTTTTCTATTCACAAAATTATAATTCATGTTTAAATGAGGTTAACGTTCAAAATGCGTTAAACTCGGTCGTAGGAATTTTGAGACAATTAGGTTTAGAAATCTCATCAATAAAAACTCAGTGTTGCAGCTTTAGAAAGGGTAGAGTATAAGGTTTCTAAGTTTGAATGATGATATTTTAAAATCTGTACAAATTGTTAAATATCTAGTAGGACATGGCATGTAAAAACCGGGTTGCAAGCATGTAAATATTCTGAACTTGTATAAAACTACCTAAATGAGGTTCATGTAAAGTAGGAAAATGGTAAAAATGGCGCTCAAAACAGAGCTTCACAGTTTTGCTTCTACAACAAAAAGTATTTTGTTTAAAGATTGAATAGTTCTATTTATAGATGTAAGAATGTTACAGTAGAAACTAAATCACAATTAAAGATACACGCGCGCAGCGGAAAAAACAAAAAGGCGCTATCGACTTTGACTTTTATTTAAAAAAAAACTCCTCCACCTCGGATAGGCTAAAGCTTTTTGCTTGAAGGCATGGTTCTGCTTTACTGGCCGGTGTAATACAGTTGATCAAATTTGGTAGGTGGCCAGTCAACTTAGATTTTCCCATGGCTAAATTTGGCAATATGACGGCGGAGGGGCTAATTGCGTTAAAATTACTAAAATACAAACAAACACCTCTCTTTGGACCGCATAAAAATCTCGTGCAATAAGCTATTATTATTAGCTGAGCAGACTGCTGCTTAGCAGCTACTAAATATTGTCTTAAAGCTCAGTCAATAACGAAAAAAAATGTAATATACAAAGACTGGCATAAAGTCTACACGGATGGGTCAAAAATGGAAAACGGTACAGGTGCGGTGTTCTACGATCCCAGTCGCAATATGAAGGAAACTTACCGACTTCGTCAGGTAACACAATTATGTCGGTGGAGCTATTTGCAATCTCAGAAGCACTGTCATATGTCACTACTTTAGGCTATGAGAAAGTGGTGATTCTGTCGGATAGCCGATGTGCTTTACAGCATATAGCTCGATGCGCCTCGGGGATCCGAGGTGCTTCGGTAGCTTATGTGATCCTAAAGAAAGCTCGATTTCTTTTAAACAATGACGTGCAACTGAGATTGCAATGGATTCCTTCTCATGTAGGAGTAAGCGGAAACGAGGAGGTTGACCTGCTCGCAAAACAGGCTGTTGAGATCGGGGCTGAAGTGTATATCGTTCCAGAGTACACAGAGGTTTCGTTAAAATACAGGTATAAGGTTTTCGGAAAGTGGAAAGAGTTATATAACGAAACATCTTGTACGAAAGGTATATGGTACAAAATTGTTCAGAGTGGACCTCGTGTCCCCTGGTGGGTGAACAGTGGGTTGAAGCGTCATCTGGTTGTTATTCCTTACACACAGCGGCATATTATTAAGCGCGATTTCGGCGGCGCGGCCGCCGCCCCCTCCCCGCCTTACCGGCAGCGCGAACGACGAAGTCCGTCCCGCCGCCACCCCGCGCCGCCCCGCAAAACGCGGAAACGCCTCGGACAAGCCGAATCGCGGCTGCCAAATCGTGGCAGTGTGCGTCAACGTATGCGTTTTAGTACAAAATGTTCTGCGAGCAAATATCGCAAAATCGCGTGACACAGGATGCGCTTAAAAATTAGCGTTGATGTGAGTAGGGCTTTATGAATTTTCGATTCCATGTCGCTCGGACAGAAAGCGAATTCGAACGACTAAGCTATCTGTCAGTCAACAGGTAAATAGCGGCTTTTGGTAAAATTGCATCAACCCAGCTCAGAGAAGCCATCTCGCAAGAAGTTGAAGTTCTGTTTATGTTTCTTTTGTAGTTTGGTTACGAAGATAATTTATTCTCTTTGATTTGGTTTTACGTGGTTTACTTACGCTTAATGTTTTAGTGCTTGTTTGTGGAATAACTAGTTTCCTTATTTTGTTTTTTGTTGTTACATGTATAGGACCTAACTATTATCCATCGAATTTCTGACTCGCTGTGAAGTGAAGACAAGAAAATGTCTTCTGTGTGCCGAGTTGCCGTGCCGGAGATTTACAACTGAAATCTTTGAAAAACAACAAACTCATCCATATTTACGAAAAACTGCTTCTGTTCAAGGTAAATTAATGTCTGATGACATTGTAAAAGCAACTGATTTTACTACAGCTTTGCTGTAGAGGAGTGCATAGGAGCATATATTACTGTCACATTAAAGGTGACTGCTTGCAGTAAGGGAGCATCAAAGTGTGTCCTTTGGTGATTGTTTATTCTAGAAATAAATATGTACATTCCGTTAGTTGATCATTAATAAATATCAATCTGAGTAAAATTCAAGACAGAAGCTTCTCGAAAGTTGATGGTTCTTTCGATTTAGGTCCACCCACTTCAGTCATAGTGGGACCGGCGCTGTCGGCATTTGCGTTTCGTGTGCGTAATGTTGTCTCGACCACACTCCGGTCATGTCTTATCATCCATCTTTGTTGTTCATTTGCAACGCGCACACTATTTCCAATCATTGCTATTAATTAGATATTATCTAAAGCAAAGATTGGAAATAGCCTGGAATATTACCTTTGCATTCAGTTGTAACACTACACAGGCCATTTGTTGAAAGAGTTAGTGCTGAACATACTATTATCTATTGTAGGTTTTAGGCAAATAAAGAGTGTTTTGTAATTAGAGAACTGAGTTTTATTAAAGAAAAAGAATACGAGCAAATGCACACACATAGATAGCGGACGTAAGTAAGAAGGAAGGACAGTGTCGCCACCAGAGGGGTGGAAACCGAACTAAAAACTAATTCGGATGCGTTCTCATTCTATCATCCACCCCAGAACGCAATCCCATGTTCAGTACACAATACAGATGCTTATCTACAGTTGTTCCCTTAGTTAGAACATCAGAAACATTTTCTTTACCTTTTACATAACAAAATTTAAGCCTACTATTATTAACATGTTCCTTTAAAAAATGATATCTTATATCTATGTGTTTCGACCTCGGTAGGTAGCAATCATTAGCAGTGAGTTTGATAGCGCTTTGGTTGTCGCTGTAGATGACAAGAGTGTGGTCATGCTGTCCTCGAAGCTCTCTCTCCAGTTGCTGCAGCTACAGTGCCTCCTGCGCCGCCGCCGCCATGGCCATGTATTCAGCCTCCGCTGTGGAGAGGGCCACAGTCTGCTGTTTGCGTGAGCCCCATGATATTGCGCCACCCTGCAAAATGAAAATGTATCCCGTGCATGATTTACGGTCACGACTGTCACTCGCCCAATCTGCATCACAGTAGCCTGTGATATCTTCATCTTCATCTTGACCTTTCTTGGTATATATAAGTTTATAGTGTTTTGTGCCCTGTAGGTATCTCATTACTCTTTTCACGGCAGCCCAATGCTCAGATTTTGGTTCCTTATTGTATCTGCTGAGTGCATTCACAGCATATGAGATGTCTGGTCGCGTTCCTTGAGCTACGTATAGTAAACAGCCTATGGCATGCTGATAAGGGCAATCATATAGAACTTCATCACTGTCGTTGAATTTCAGACCAACTTCTATAGGTGTTTTTGCTGGTTTACAATCTGACATTTTAAATCTTGATAAAATTTCATTTATATACTTCTCCTGGTCCAAAGTAATTGTATCCTTTTCTCTATTTATATTTAAGCCCACACATTGTTTTGCCTCACCAAGATCTTTCATGTTTAATTTCACACATAGGTCTTTCTTTAGTTGTTGAGTGATTGATGGTGTGGAGCTGAATATGATTATGTTGTCTACCCAAACGGCAATATAAATTTCTTTACTGTTATCATAATAAATACAAGGATCAGTTTTTGATTGCTCGATCCCCATTTCCTTCAAAACTTTGCTTAACTTCATATTCCACAATCTACTCGCTTGTTTGAGCCCATAGAGAGACTTCAGTAAGAGACATACCTGATCTCCTTCGTTATACATCTCTGGCTGTTGCATGTATATGTCAGTATCTACTTTTCCTTGTAGAAAGGCTGATACAGCATCCATCTGTTCTATGTGAAGATTGTTCTGTGCTGCTATAGCGAATAAGTAACATATAGAGGTATACCTTACCACTGGAGAAAAGACTTCTTTGTAATCTATACCTCTTCTCTGTGCGTAACCTTTTACAACAAGTCTTGCTTTAAATCGAATAATATTTCCCTGTTGGTCAGTTTTCGTTTTAAATACCCATTTGCTTGGCAATGCCCTTTTGTTGCTGGGTAGGTCAACAAGCTGCCAAGTTTTATTCTCCATCAAGGAGTTATATTCTTCGTTCATCGCTTTTTTCCACTCACTGGCATGTGAGGATGACAGGGCTTCCTCCACGCTTTGTGGTTCTGAGATATTTGTGTACAGACAAAGTAATCCCATTTTATCTCGATTAGTTCCTCTGTGTGACCTTAGTGTTACATTACTTACATCTTTGGTCTGCAGTTGTAATGTTCTCGGAGGTCGGTAACTTTCATCAATGTCACCCTGGTCAGTTTCATACTCGCTTGAATCATCACCTTCGGTTCCTTTCAAATTAGGCTCTACTGATCCACTTGACTGAGGAATGATGACTGATTCTTTTGGTTGCTGCCTTTGTTCTGAGCGAGCATGACCATCAAACTTGACTGACGCTTCTTCAATAGGGTCTACTGTAATTGAACATTCATTAGTCTGACTCATATTTTCAAAGAAAATTACATCCCTGCTCTTTGTAACCTGATGAGTTAATGGGTTCATTATGCGATATCCTTTCGTATTTTCACAGTAGCCCACGAATATTCTTTCTGTTGATTTCTTGTCCCATTTTAACCGTTTTTCCTTTGGGACATGGACCATCGCCTTTGAACCAAATATTCTGACATGATTCAATCTGGGTTCCTTTCCTGTCCACATTTTATACGGTGTATTATCTCCTAGTGCTTTGGTTGGTGATCTATTAACAATATATTTGCTTCAGCCCAAATAGGTTTATTTAAATTTGCATAGAACATCATACACCTAGCCTTTTCTACTAAAGTGCGATTCATGCGCTCTGCTAGGCCATTTTGCTGGGGGGTATACGGGGTGGAGGTCTGATGTGTAATCCCACAACTTGCCAGATATTTCTCAAAACTGGAGTTGCAATATTCTGTCCCATTGTCGGTTCTTATGGCCTTAATTTTATGATCTAATTGGTTCTCTACTTTCTTCTTATAGTCCTTGAAAACTTCTAATATGTTTTGTTTATCCTTAAGGAAATAGATGTGGACCATTCGAGTGTGATCATCAATAAAAGAAATAAAATATTTCATACCTCCATAAGAAACACATTCCATCGGTCCGCATAAGTCGGAGTGTATCAGTTCCAATGGTTTTGTTGCTCTAGATCCTGCATGCTTGAAAGGCAACCTTGCTTGTTTTCCCTCACAACAAGTGGAACATTGGATATCATTCTGTGAACTCACCGACAGTTTGACCCCCTCAGCACAATCAGGTAATTTCTTTAAAGTTGGATTTTTTCCTGTTGTGAAATTTGGATACTGATATCTCCAACACATTCCACAGTCAGAGGCTCCCTGTTGGCCACTGTGATTGTTTTTACTGATGGTTCTCTGATATTGTACATCAAATCTTTGTTGCTAACCATATGCGCTAAGCATCCACTGTCAACATACCAATTCTCATTATTTTTACCTGAAAAAGCTGCCACAAAACTTTCTTGCTTATTATTTTCTTTGGTCTCTGTTTTCTTTGATTGTTTGCAGAACCTTGCAATGTGTCCATAACCATTGCAATTGTAACATCTGGGACCCTTATTCTTATCGGATGGCTTTGGCTTGTTTTGATTATTATTATTCTTATTTTTTTTGTAGCTGGAATAGAATGCTTTGCTTGAATCCTCAGTTTTCACTTCTTGGAGCAATTTTGTTTTTATAAAATCTGCACCGATGGTTGCTCCAGAGTTCTCTAAACCCATGATCATTGGTTTGTACTCATCGGATAAGCCTGCCAACATTAATGTGCCGAGCCACTCATCGTCCACTTCAAAGCCAATGTTTCTTAGCTTGTGAGCTGCACTCATAATCCGGCTGATGAAGTCTTCTATACCGGCACTTGATTCAAGTGAAGTGTTGATCAGTTCCTTCAATAAACCCACTTTTCTGGTGAGCCCGTTGTCATCAAATGCTTTATGTAAACTTTCCCAGACCTGCTTGGCGGTTTTACACTCCTGAACATGGACATAGTTTTGAGTGCTTATCAGCAAAATAAGTTTGGATTTGGCCTTCACGTCCTTCGCGAGGTCGACGGTTTTTCCTGCACTGTACTCTATGCAGTCCCATAAGTCCTCGTGCTCCAGATATGTTTTCACACAAAACTTCCACGTTGCGAAATTGTCTCTTCCGTTCAGTTTTTCTATATTGAACATATTTGAGCCCATCTTATCCACGCCAAAGAGAATACAATAACTTGATCCACGCGCTGAGCGTAACCACGCTGACGATAAGACAATCTAACCTCACTTTTGTCTTCTACTTTTTCTTTTCGGTATAACTTTTCTTCGGAATTACAACAGATCTCTTTATTTGAACCACGCTCTGCTACCATGTAGGTTTTAGGCAAATAAAGAGCGTTTTGTAATTAGAGAACTGAGTTTTATTAAAGAAAAAGAATACGAGCAAATGCACACACATCGAGAGCGGACGTAAGTAAGAAGGAAGGACAGTGTCGCCACCAGAGGGGTGGAAACCGAACTAAAAACTAATTCGGATGCGTTCTCATTCTATCATCTATAGAATTGTAAGTACTTATAATAAAGCAGGATTTTTTTATTGCACTTTGGGTAATGTTATGATGAAATTTGATTTGAGGAACTATTTCAAAAATTGCACTTAATAAAAATAAGTCTCATCCATTAGGTACCAATATTAAGATCTATCCTTGGTTGCTGATCTTCTGATCAGACCAGACTTCTGATCAGACTTCTGAAATACAAATGGTATTTGTATAGCCAAGCTAAGATCATCAATATGGTCGCACTTAGTGAGAAATAAAGTTTTTTAAACTTACACTACCAGAACACATTATTATAAATATTCACAGGTACTTGCAGGTGGATTTCCATGAATACAGAGAGAGAGTGGTACACTAGCAAATATTGTAGGCAACAGATTGTTTGCCGGGCAGTTACTAAAAACAAATGACAATATGGTAAAAAGGGCATGCAGAAAAATTATTATTTTGCAAATTAAATGTATGTATATAAATAAACATAGGATTTGAGACAACTTACTAACAAAAAATGGACTGAAATTGTTGTCTGACTTAATAAATGAATTATTAGTATGGAAATGTGGTTAAGTAATCAACTAAAAATAATAGCATTAACAAAATCATTCCATTACATGTATCTACTACAAAAAAGATATGATTATAGCTAACAATGTCACCCTTTGCCCATAATCGCTGTAACACAGTAGAATCGTAGGGGAAACAATAAAGAAAAGGTATGCAATAAAAACCCCATAAAAAAATTAAACAGCTAGCTGTTTACACAATTTTTCATACCACATAGCTTATATGTATTGCAATCTGCACACAATGTGAAAAAGTGAGTTAGTCACGAGATCTAATCTATTAGTAACCTTACTTAGCTAGCTCCAGTATTTCATAACATCAAGCGAAAAGAGGTCCGAGATATTTACTGGATTTGAAAATCTAGTTAATAAAAATTCTACCAGTCTGTAACTGTGTAACCTGCATGAGATCTACTGCCCTACTTATCAATACTCCAGCCAAATGTAAGATGACAATGTATTTGTACTATATTAACAAACTACTTATGACTATTGTTTCAGTTCAACTCGGGAGATGCAAGGCCGAGAGACCTGTGCTGTTATTGTTACCAGAAGCTGTTGAAATGCCACACATTTTTCCAGATGGCTCTCAGATCTGAAAACATCTTCAGTCAGCTGTTTCATCAGGGTCTTGAGGTTAGTATATGGTAGTTAATGACTGAAAAGTTTGAATAATAAGTTGAAAACTAACCTTCAAATAAATGAAGAAAATATAGTTATGGTGTACCTTATCAGTATTAATTTATAAAATCTCTTTTTAATTATTGACACATCACCAAACTCTTGGTGGATTAGTTTACTTTAAGTAAAAACTGACAAATTTCTTTTCACAAACACTTAACTATTAGTACTTCACTCACATACGCCAAATCATTGGCGAACAACAGATATACATCATGTTTGACGGCTCTATAGACACTGAAGCTATGGTGGCCTTAAATGATTATAAAACATATTTTTCAATTTAGAAATCTTTGTTACAACTGCTGCTGAGTTTTAAGGTGATGTCATAAGGAATCTTTCTAATACCTCTATTTTAGCAAAATTTCTACGATGCTCGTTTGTATAACATTTATTCACATTTATTATATACCCAGCAGTATATGCAATGTAATATTTAGACTTTCAATACAATTCCAATTACCTGATTACTGAAATGGGTTCAAGACATACCTATAAATGACTATATTTAATATTAAAATTAATCTCAACCGTGCTACTATATCGTACTTGCACATGTATCTAGTACAAATGTTTACTCCTTGGACTATAATGTGGGTAGGACATTTTTTTATAAATAAATAAACAAATACCAATTCATTGGTCTGTAATTATTTTCTGTTTTTCCACCGTCGTCTGCTTATCACAATCGCTTGCGTCGCAGGCGGACCTTTGCCCGTCGCGCTACAGAGTTTGTCAAGTCGATTAATTATAAAGTTGTTCATTTCAGGCTACCCATGAAAATATTACTGAGCTCAACCTTGGAATGGAACAGCAGCTGTCTGTGGCCACTCAGCAGTTAATTATGATTAACACGGTTACACATCACGATAACCTAATATCGGTGAAAGAAGAGGTAACCATAGAAGACGGACCACTATCGGAGGATGAGTATCCCACTCATGAAGATACTAAAAGTAAGATACAAGGTAACCCAATATCGGTGAAAGAAGAGGTAACCATAGAAGAAGAACCATTATTGGAGGTTGGGTATCCCACTCATGAAGATACTAAAAGTAAGATACAAGATAACCCAATATCGGTGAAAGAAGAGGTAACCATAGAAGAAGAACCATTATGGGAGGTTGGGTATCCCACTCATGAAGATACTAAAAGTAAGATACAAGATAACCCAATATCGGTGAAAGAAGAGGTAACCATAGAAGAAGAACCATTATTGGAGGTTGGGTATCCCACTCATGAAGATACTAAAATAAAGATACAAGATAACCCAATATCGGTAAAAGAAGAGGTAATCACAGAAGAAGAACAATTGGTGAAAGTTGAGTATCCCTGTCATGAAGATACTAAATGTCAATTAGCATCAGTAGATAATGATAGAGAAACTGATAGAAAAGAACTTCTTCCTAACATTCAAGTGGAGCGAGCCATGCCAGACTCAAAAATTACTTTTAGTTGCAGCCATTGCAATAATGTATTTTTCCAAAAAAGCAAACTCATATCACACATAAGTACACATACCAAACTTGAAGAAATGCGAAAGTATTCCTGCAGTGCATGTAATAAACATTTTACTAAAAAATGTCATTTAGTTAGTCATATGAGAACTCACACTGGTGAGAAGCCATTTGCCTGCAGTGCATGTAATAAACATTTTACTAAAAAATGTCATTTAGTTGGTCATATGAGAACTCACAGTGGTGAGAAGCCCTTTGCCTGCAGTGTATGTAACAAACAATTCAGTTTCAAAGAGAGTTTAATTCGTCATGTGAGAACTCACACTGGTGAGAAGACATTTGCCTGCAGTGTATGTAACAAACAATGCAGGTTCAAAAAGAGTTTAATTCGTCACGTAAGAACTCACACTGGTGAGAAAACCTTTGCCTGCAGTGCATGTAATAAACATTTTACTAAAAAATGTCATTTACTTAGTCATATGAGAACTCACACTGGTGAGAAACCATTTGCCTGCGGTGTATGTAACAAACAATTCGGTTACAAAAACAGTTTAATTGGTCATATGAGAACTCACACTGGTGAGAAGCCGTTTGCCTGCAGTGTATGTAACAAAAAATTCAGTTTCAAAAAGAGTTTAAATCGTCATGTGAGAACTCACACTGGTGAGTAGACCTTTGCCCGCAGTGTATGTAACAAACAATTCGGTTACAAAAACAGTTTAATAGGTCATATGAGCACGCACACTGGGGAGGAGCCATTTGCCTGCAGTGTATGTAATAAACAATTCAATTTTAAAAAGGTTTAGTTACTCATATGAGAACTCATACTGGTCAGAAGTTTTTTCCCTGCAGTGTATGTAAAAAACACTTTCTTACAAAAAGTAATTTATCTCGTCATATGAGAACTTACTCTGGTCAATCCACAATTCACTGACAGAAAAACTTTGGTTGTTCATCTGAGAACTCACACTTGTGATAGATTCTTTGCTTGCAGTGTATGTTATTAACGATTATCTAACTAAAAATATTTACTTTGATATGAGAATTCCCCTGCACGGTGTGTGTAGGTAATATAATAAACATTTTAATTAAAAAAGTCAAAGGAAATGCGAATTTCACTGGTGAGAAGCCGTTTGCCTGCAGTGTATGTAAACGTTACTCTTAAGTAAATTGGAATCTATTTGAATCAGAGGCAGTGTCAGAGACTTGTTCGAGAGCTATCTTACTAACCGAATTCAACTTGTACAATTCAATAATACAAGATAAACAATTCTAACATTCAGCGTCCCCCAGGCAAGCGTCAGAGCGCAGATTGTCCCTTTCAAAATGTTCCATTTTCACCTACGCTGACGACACTGCACTTGTCATTACTGGACCAACCTGGCAGGATGTCAGTTCCTCAGCTGAGGAAGCCTTGAGAGTGATTTCTAACTGGCTTGCAATTAAGCTCCTACCGCTAAACGTTATCTAGTCAAAATATATTACCTTCTCTCCCACTACCAGAAACCATTGTCCCTCTTCTTACTCTCTCCGAGCGCATACACGCACTTACTCTCCAGATAATAGATGCGCATGCCTTACCCTTGACAATACACTGAAAATTAAATACCTTGGCGTGTACCTGGATAAAAAACTCACGTGACTTCCTCACAGTGAATGTACAGTTGGTAGAATTCGCAAACTTATTTTTGTTTTTAAGCGCTTGACAGGAGTTGCGGACAGGGATTGCTTAGGAACAGTTTACTTCTCGCTGGCCCAATTTATCATCTCTTACTCTCTTACTGCAAAATATTGACGGCTCCACCCCATGAAATATCATGGGGTGGAGCCGTCAAATCTCAGATGATTAGAGTCGAGAGAGCGCAGAGAGCGGTGCTCAAGGTAATGCTGTCTGAACCGAGACGCTACTCCACTACTCTGTTATACTCCCGATGTGAGGTCCTGACCGTCCGGCAGCTCTTTATCTCAGCGGTCTTGTTACGTAAGCACTCACAATTACACTCTGATCCCAACCTTAAAAACCAAAAACGCCGTTGTGATAGAGTATGCAAAATTGAGTCGCGTCGGCCCGCACTCACGATGGCGCTACCACTACATGAGCTCTACAACAGAATCAATAAACACTCGAATCATACCCCCTACCATATTATAAGTGAAAATTGAAAATCTTCGAATGGCTACTTTCCCTCTCATATGAGGAAACTGGAGACTTACTACGAATACCTGGTTAATCAGACAAACACTCATCCTTCTTTCCAAACATGTACATTACATTAAATTTCCACCCGGAGTCTCCTGTTGCCTGGACTCTTAAAAGACCGGT
This sequence comes from Eupithecia tripunctaria, assembly GCA_955876795.1. NCBI lineage: Eukaryota > Metazoa > Arthropoda > Insecta > Lepidoptera > Geometridae > Eupithecia > Eupithecia tripunctaria. The sequence goes on from OY041627.1 coordinate 7,160,234, forward strand.
GTCCTCAGGAGCCATCCTCCCACACACACACACACACACCCTATGGTGCCCATTCACAGTACCTTTCTCAAATCACTTAATTAATTATTACTTACGTAATCTACGTCACCTTTTAACTAGATCCATACTTCTACTTTGTTTTTTTCTTCCTTTAAATTAACCTATATGATTAACTTTAGTATCACTAAGTCTGTATTCTGTATACCTACTTCTATAATTTATTTATTTATGTTGTGTCAAGGAGGCGGGCGATGCGGCAGCTTCACAGTTTTAAACTTTTGCTGTCTCATTGTTCATTCGTAACTTATGTATCATGTAGGTACATTGTTCTTAATAAATTATTGTGTATATTTTTTTTTGTAATTTGTATTTTATGTCATAAATAGTTTAGTATCAAAGGTAGTTTAGTTTATGTTATTAGTTTTCCTTTTCTCCTTGCCCTCTAGTCAGTAATCTCCGCTCTACGTAAATGTAATCAGTGATCATTGGCGGATCCAGGGGGGGGCCATGGGGGCCATGGCCCCCCCCAAAAGGCCCAAGAGTTCCATACTTTCGACTCAATTTTACGATTAAATTCAGATGCACTTTTACACGGGCCACGGCATACCTACTCTTAGGTAGGTTATGTAGGTACCTACTTTATATGAAAGTACAGAAATATATTTTTTAGGTTAGTCGGTACTTTACATACATCTACAAACTAAATTCAAGAGGTTAATTTCTTCTCAGTATTACCACGTCCATCGACACATTCAACGACTTTGAAATGAACATAGGTAAATGATATCTATTTCTCTTCTTCCGCTAGTGAACACAAGTGAATTATAGCCAATTGCACCTCATTTCTTATTTGATTGACAGTAATAACTATTTTTCAAGCTGTTTATATTGATAGAATGAGAACGCATCCGAATTAGTTTTTAGTTTGGTTTCCATTCCACCCCTCTGGTTGCGACACTGGACTTCCTTCTTACTTACGTCAACACGTAATGTGTGCGGATTGCTCGTATTTTTCTTTTAAAAAAACTCAGTTCTAAATTACAAAAACGCTCTTTATTTGACTAAAACCTACATATATATTAAATAAAATTACTCGTCTTAAGTATACCTCGGTATTGGATTTAACTTGAAAAGATAAGTTAAGTAAAAGAAAAAGTAGTACAGTGTGCGCGCATGTTACTCGCGAGTACGCGAACTTGCGAAGAAAGAAACGTACGCGTTCCCGCTTTCGTTACATTCAATTCAAACAATTTAATACACAATACAGAGAGATGACAAAAATATCACTGCTTTTTGCATTTTAATTTGTTTTTTGCATTGAGGTGTTCTTGCCCTTTATTAGCAGAGCCCTTTTAAAAATACTTAGCTAAATAAGTACAAGTACGTACGTTAGAGTTATATACGTATCGAATATTTGTAGTTAATTCAATGTAAAACTAACTAACAGATGTATCACCACGGGCGTGGCGAACATCTTTTGCCTCTCTCGACGTGGCCTGGATCTGAACTAAAGCCTCCTTTCAGTTTTCAGTTCAGTTGCAAAATATCAAAATATCTAACAAAACGACAAAACGGCAACAAAAATCGGTTACATTGTCCTCTGTTTCGTGGTCCATTTTTAATAATACATGGTCTCGGTCTCACAATAAGATCATTTTGACTACTAACGCCAGAAATTAACAAAAAATATTTTTTTCAAGTTTGAACTTGGACTGAGGCCTGCGTCCAACAGTGGACCAATACAGGCTGTGGAGGAAGAGGTTGTGATTTTTTTACCCTATATCTGAACATTGTCAAAATGGACCCCCCAAAATAAAATCCTGGATCCGCCCCTGTCAGTGATTGACTCAAATATTGCAGACTAGATTAGATTAGATTTATTTTAATGTTATACGCCCTGTATGTTACAAATAATCCCTTGCGATAAAGCTACTTTTGTAAACCGGCTTAACTGGCGTAAAGTGAGATCGTGAAGTCGGATATATCTCAAAGAATGAACAAACTGATAAAGGCTGATGATGATGATGATAATGTTGACTGTCTTTTTACAATCTTCTGTTTCTATTAAAAAAAGATTGACTGAAATCGTACAACGCGTTAATGCATTACAACTAAGTACACATTTCGATTTTCATCCCCTCTCCTAAGGGTGGACTCATATAGGCTGATGATGATGATGATGATGATGTCTAATTTTTTAAATTTGCAACATTGTTTCTAACAAAAAAGAATCAATTATATCGGACGTGTTGATGAATTACAACGAAGTACTACATTTTGACTTTCATCCCCTCTCCCAAGGGAACCGTAATGAATTCCGGGATAAAAAGTATCCCATGTCCTTCCTCGTAGTATGAACTCAAATCATGCCAAGTTTCATTTGAATCCATTCAGGTTTCGGCGTGATGCGCGGCCATGATACAGACAGACAGACATGAACGAAAAAAAATACTGTTTTGGCTTCAGTATCCATAATAGAGTGCATTCGAAAAATTTTTTTTCAAAATATCTTCAATGTACAGAATTGGACCCGTTACAGTTTTATTATAAGTATTGATAGATATAAAGTTTTATGTTAAATAATAGATTCAGGCGTTACTTTGCGGAAATCCATTGGAAATATAAGAATGAAAAATATTAAGTAACAATTCCGCGAAAAAAACCTTCTGTGATAAAATCTAACAAATTATACAAAATTATACATTTATACAAAATGAAAGAACATTTATTAAAGCAAGTCGTCAACTAGTTTCGTCTCTCCACGAGACATCATCAGGACACCACACCACTCGATCTTGACACTGAGAGCGCCAAACAACAACGGCAGAGCACCAGAGATGTTGCCACTTCGAGCTCCACGCGCCAAGTCTTGGCGCGTGGAGCTCGAAGTGGCAACATCTCTGCTTAAAGGCAAATGAGCCGCCCGCGAATCTGTGTCCGCGCAGGGCGAATGCGATACACATCTCCACGCTCTTGTGTATAAACAGAGCATAGCAAAAAAGTTCATTTCAGCTAGTGCCTCTACCGCAAATATATTTCTAGGCCCGAAAAAAACATCGAACGTTCCCGCTGCTACTCAGTAAAGCTTATTTTAGCTTTAGGACAAGATTTCGACAGCTGAGAGCAAGATGGTTGGCGCTGTGCAATCAATAAACTTGATTGCGTAGGTCTGAAATCTATTTTATAACATTTTATAGGCTTCGATGCAAATAGGCAGTGTGATTGATGTCAAACCACTATAAATGTATCAGTCAATTAGTTCTTAACCATACTAGTGTGTTATACATTTTCGATTCCATGTCGCTCGGACAGGAATCCATCGAACTACTAAGCTATCTGTCAGTCAACAGGTAAATAGCCGCTTTTGGTAAAATTGTATCAACCCAGCTCAGAAAAGCCATCTCGCAATAAGTTGAAGTTCTGTTTATTTTTCGGTTATTATTATGGCTACGTTCCGATTCATACTTAATGCGCTGACGCGCGCATGAAGTCGTTTCTTTTCAACTTTCAGCGCGCTGACAGAGCGCACGGCAACGCCCACTTCGCCACGCCCCTAGAGCGCACGGGAGCGCATGAACTGCCTCACCTTTCGAGACAAGGCAGCTCGTGTGTTCCTTCAACTTCTTTGTGAGTGCCGTCTGAGCGTTTCGTTTCATTAATCGCGCCAACGCGCACCAACGCGCTCAGATGAATCGGAACGGGGCTTCGTGCGCGCATAGCTCGTGCAGTGCGTTAGCGCTTTAAGTTTGAATTGGAACGTACCCTATATTAATATTTATTTGGTTAATTCTGGTTTCAAAGAGAATACAATAACTTCGTAATATTTGGTTTTACGTGGTTTACTGCATGCATAACGTGTTATTGCTTTCTTAATTTCTGACTCGCTGTGAAGTGAAGACAAGAAAATGTCTTCTGTGTGCCGAGTTTGCCGCGCCGGAGATTTACAACTGAAATCTTTGAAAAACAACAAACTCATCCATATTTACGAAAAACTGCTTTTGTCAAAGGTAAATTATTGTCTGATGTGATGACATTATACGAGTAAAAGCAACTGTTTTTACTACAGCCTTTAATGCTGTAGAAGAGTGCTTAGGAGGAAATATTACAATGTTACATTATAGGCTTGCAGTAAGGGAGCATCAAAGTGTGTCCTTTGGTGATTGTTTATTCTAGAAATACATACGGTACATTCCTATAGTTGATCATTAATAAACATCAATCAGAGTAAAATTCAAGACTTATAAGCTACTCAAAATCATCTCGATCATACTCCGGACATGTCTTATCCATCTTTGTTGTTCATTTGCAACACTATTTCCAATCATTGCTATTAAGATATTGTCTAAAGCAAAGATTGGAAATAGCCTGGAATATTGCCTTTGCATTCAGTTGTAACACAACACAGGCCATTTGTTGAAAGAGTTAGTTCTGAGAGAACATACCATTAACTATAGAATTGTAAGTACTTATAATAAAGCAGTAGGTATTTTTTTATTGCACTTTGTGGTAATGTTATGATGAAATTTGAACTATCTCAAAAATTGTAGGTACCTACCTAATAAAAATAAGTCCCATCTATTAGGTGCCATTATATAGAACTATCCTTGGTTGCTGATCTTAACTTGGCTATACATACAAATAAAAAAAAAAATATATATATATAATGATATCATAATTGCTGTTGAGTGATGACTTAATGTTACAGAAACTACATACCTACTTTATAATTACAGTTAAGTAGATTTAAGTGAGAAAATTGCTACCTATGGTCGCACTTATGGTTTATCCACTTTGAATGAAGCATGTTAGTAAACAAAGTACGACACAAATAACTAAATCTCACTTGCTTAGCGTCGAGTTGAGATATAATTGTAAGCAATTTTTATTGAAGGGAGGATCTAAAATCGACAAGTAATGTAAATAATGTATAAAAGGACGCGCCAACAAAGTGAATTTTAGGTTAAGTATGGGTGGTTTTGTTTACGTTTATGCTCCAGTCAAAATAGATACGATATAGTTATGCCTGTTTCGCAGGAGACCAAGTGTACTTACAGGTGGATTCCCATGAATACAGAGAGAGAGTGGTACACTAGCAAATATTGTAGGTAACGGATTGTTTGCTGGGTAGTTACTAAAAACAAATGACAATAAGGTAAAAAGGGCATGCGGTATTTTATAATTTTGCAAATTAAATGTATAAATAAACATAGAATTTGAGAGAACTTACTAACCAAAAATGGACCGAACTTGTTTTCTGATTTAATAAATGAATTATTATTATTGAAATGTGGTTAAGTAATCAACTTAAAATAATAGCATTGACAAAATCATTCCATTACATGTACTACAATAAAAATATGATTATAGCTAACAATGTCATCCTTTGCCATAATCGTTGTGCTACGGTAGAATCGTAGGGGAAACAATAAACAAAAGGTATGCAATAAATACCCCATAAAATCATTAAACAGCTAGCTGTTTACACAATTTTTCATACCACGTAGCTTATATTGCAGTCTGCACACATAATGTGAAAAAGTGAGTTAGTTATGAGATCTGATCTTTAAATAACCTTACTTAGCTTGCTCCAGTATTTCATAACATGAAGCGAAAAGAGGTCCGAGATATTTATTGTATTTGAAAATCTTAAGTTTTTTTTTTAATTCACCCAGTCTGTAACTGTGTAACCTGCATGAGGTCTACTGCCCTACTTACCAATACTCCAGCCAAATGCAAGATGACAATGTATGTTAACAAGCTACTTATGACTATTGTTTCAGTTCTACTCGGGAGATGCAAAGCCGAGAGACCTGTGCTGTTATTGTTACCAGAAGCTGTCGAAATGCCACACATTTTTCCAGATGGCTCTCAGATCTGAAAACATCTTCAGTCAGCTGTTCCATCAGGGTCTTGAGGTAACCAACAAATTCCTTTAGATCTACTGCATACTTATATAAACATTCTGCAGAGGTTGTGCTTCGTGTACAGGATAACTGATGCACCTTCTACTTTAATACATTCAAGTAGTATAGAAATATCCTTAATACCTAATTTCAAGTGAAATAAGGTATTTCTGCGCAAGTTAAGTTATTCCACTCTTGAGATTATTGTTTTATTATTTAATATCACTGAGACTACCTTTAGGATTCTCAGGCCTACTACATAATGAAAGCTTCCTTATGCATGTAGGTATGTCATATATTAGCAGTCATTATGTGAGCTTTACTTAAGAGGCCGGCGAAGGGTGAATTGCCCATACAAACGTAATACCAAAATGATTTCTATTTCAACCATATTTGCAGTATACTATTGTATTATTTGTATTTGAATCGTATTTATCTAGGTCCCTCCGTTGTTTTTTTTTTCAAAATACTTGCCTAAAACGAAATATAGACAATCGCATTTTGCACATTTTTATGCCAAAATAGACCAGTTTTCTTCCTATTTGTTTCGTATTAAAAACAATAATATCTTACGCGTTCTTAACGGTCGAACATAGCTTATATTGTCTAGTTACAGAATAACAATACTATGTGAAGAATACAAAAAGTTTTCATTCATCATTTTTGGTATTACGGAACACAACCAAATTCATACCATTTTTGAACGGGTACTATTGCTATCGCGCACGCACGGGGCGGGATTACTTCGGTTGTGTGATCGCTCGGACAGGTACGCACGCCACGCACACACGCTAATGCAACGTGAATTTACACGGTGCGCCCGCCGCAGCCGCGCCGCTCGGCCCCGTGTGACGACGACGACGACGAACGACGATCTCCGAGGTCGTTGTCGCAGGGATATGACTCCTTATTAGGTACTTACTATGGATGGACGTTAGAAATGTTAGAATAGAAGGAAGAGTACTTCTTATTTACTATTTTCTAAACTACATCAAGTTTTGGGTAGGTACATGGTTTCAAAATGAGTTTGTATGAGGGCCTCATTCTATTTTGTGAGGTGGGACAATGTCATGCTTCAATCAAATGTCATGTCATCAATTTCTAACAGTAAGGCGTTTTGTTGGATGAGTAGGTGCATTGTTTTCACTATTCACGACGACCTCGGCGGGCAAGCGGGGTTATGCCGGAATGCAACGGGGTCGCAGGTTCGATTTGCGGCTCGGGACAATTTCTCTATAGATCGGGTGATTTGGGTATTTTATATGTATAATAAAAAAGATATATAGAGTATAGTACAGTAGTAGGTATATAATTAGTTGGATTGGGATAGGAAGGTTAGTTAGGTGGTATAGTACCTACTCAGGTAATTGAGATGTTTTTATGTAGTGATGGCGTACCTACCTACGTTTAGGTAATAATAATAATACATGTGTTGTGGTTATGACTAAATGCAATGTTTCACATTTACCTACCTAGCTACTAGTTTAGTATTTACTTACCTATGTCGATGTCTATTAGAATTACTATAAGATGATAGGTAGGTAGATAAATTATATTTGTAGATAAGGTGCGTATTATAGTAAATTTTATAAACCTGTGTGTAAGTACCTATACCGTGTCCATTTTGAATGAAGCATAAACGTAAACAAACCGTCCATAGTTAACCTAAAATTCACTTTGTTGGCGCGTCCTTTTATACGTACCTAATCTCCATTACTTGTAGCTTTTAGATCATCCCTTCAATATAAATTGCTTACAATTATATCTGAAACTCGACGCCAAGCAAGTGAGATTATGATATTTGTGTCGTAGTTTGTTTACTAACATGCTTCATTCAAAATGGATAATCCATAGGTAAGGTAGTTGTAAAGGATCTACAATGACATTGTAGTCCGATCACTCATTCATTACCTACTCAAACAAATAAATATTTTCACAAAACACCTAAAAAATACGTTAGTGGCTGTTTTACTGCTTCAATCAAACTTGCACAAATTGTAGGTAGGCAGGTACAAGTACAAACATATTTTCAACGAAAGTTTTTTGTGTTGTCATTCCAACAAAGCAGAACTTTTGTTGTAAGTTTCTATCTAGGCAAAATTTCTGCCTCTTTTTGACGTAAAGAAGTAATAAACATCTATCTATCTATCCAAACTTTGAATTATATTTTAATTTTTTGAAGTATAGGTAGGTAACTGCATAGGTACCTACTACATAGGCATTTCCTGGTAGATTTCTTGAGATATAAGTACCTACGTACCTACCTATTAGGCCTTGTAGAAAAACTTGGAAAAAAAACGGATAAGCAAACTAGTAGGTAGATACTTCGGGCACGAATGTAGGAATTGTATGTTTTATAAAGTCCAGGAGTTTGTTAAAAAAATCTTAGTAAATGTAGGTGTAGGTTGTAATAAACATTTTATGTGACGTCATCCTAGGTACGTACACATAAGGTGAATTTATGGTGCAAATCTTATTTTCGTCACTGATTGTAACTACTCCGTGGCGTAGGCGGGCCTTGTCTGCTTCAGACGCGAGAAGAACCGAGTTCAAATCTCCACGTCGTCGTCGCGGCGTTATAATTATTTTTCATTTCTTATAACTTATTTGTCTTCGAGTCAACTCGAAAAATAATAACAACTAACAGTCTAAAGGTTTCTTCGTTGTTTCTTTAATTTTAGTCATACCGAAGCGACTGAAATAAAAAATGTGTCAGTGTATTTTTTGATATGATTTGACCTTTTCTAAGTATAGGTACATTTACATTTATTGTATTTATGGTAATAAAGCATTTTTGATTTTTGAATTTTGATGTTTTTATGTATAAGATGGGGGACCTACCTTACCTAGGTTTAGGTAATAATACTTCTGTTGTAACTAAATGCAATGTTTCACATTTACCTACCTAGCTACTAGTTTAGTATTTACTTACTTACCTATGTAGGTATCTATTAGAATTACTATAGGATGATAGGTAGGTTAATTAATTATATTTGTAGATAAAGTGCGTAGTAATAATAAATTGTAAAAACCATGCACCTACTTAGGTAGGTACCTGTGTGTAAGTAGGTAAGGTTGAGTTGTAAATGATCTACCTACTATGATATTGTAATGTAATCAGATCACTCATTCATTACACAACAAATAAATATCCTCACAAAACTCCTAAAAAATAAGTAAGGGGCATTTTTTGCCTGCTTCAATCACACTTGCACAAATTATAGGTAGGTAGTTAGGTAAGTAGGTACAAACAAAATGATGGATATTTATAACGAAAGTTTGTTGTGTTGTAATTCCAGCAAAGCAGAACTTTTGTTGTAAGTTTCTATGTAGGCAAAATTTCTGCCTCTTTTTGACGTAAAGAAGTAACAAACATCTACCTATCTATCGAAACTTTTCCCCGTGTAGCGGACTGGGCATTGAATGCGTACCTATATTACTATACATACTAACACCTTCATGGCCCATGACGCAGATGTCCCACCCCACCCACCACGTCTCGACCAAGAGATATCCACTGGTGGGCGGCCTGCAGAACAATTCTACCACCGAATTGCGATCAACCCAACCTGCATTCCCAGCGTGGGGATTATGGGCACTACCCCTGAGATAAAAACCAATAAGGCGCTAACCAATAAATACACATCCCTAAAGAAATAGGTAGCTACCGCCTTCAAATTGTTATCAGTGGCAGATGTATAGATAGATACCTAGCAACCTACATTTACTAACACACACACACACGCATAAGACGGCACGGCACTATGGTTGTGTGTTCCCTTCACGTATTGTAGTACCGCGTCCCGTGCCCCGCGCGCGCCTGCATCAGCTAACCTGAGATAGCGATATTCGGAGCGGAGTTTTGTACGCGACTCGAATAGAATTTTTGCGCGGTCTTCTCCGGCGCCTTAAGCATAGATTATTTCCTTAAGTAAATCATTATTATATAGGATGTACGTAACTCTGACCCCATTTCGGTTGCAATCTCAAAATGCCTGAATAGAGGGTCTTGTCTATGATTTCCTCAACCTCAACCTCAACAGCCTGTGTTGCTCCTCTGCTGGACGCAGGCTTCCCTCTGATAAGCGCCTTATTGGTGTTAATCTCATGGGGGTAATGCCCATAATCCCCAAGCTGGGCACGCGGGCTGGAGATCGCAGCTTGGTGGTAGAATTGTTCTGCAGGGAGCGCTGCTGTCTGCCCCAAAAAAAATATCCGAGAATCCAGTTGAGTAAAGTTGACCCCAGGACTTATATAACTAAAGCGAGCTTACCGACCGAAGAAGGCACAACAAAATACACACAAACACAATAACACAAAATACAGTTCTTACCTTACTCGTTCACTTGTGGGAATTAATTCATTTTAGTACATCGTTTCTGATCTACACTAGAATGGTAGTCCTTAAGTACATTATTCAACATGATGCCTATGTACCTACTAACCAAATTAAATTTTCAGGGTTTATGTTTCATGAAAGTAGTATTTAAGATAGGTTGTAGAAAAAATAAGTAGAAAAAAAAGGTCTATATATAACATTCTTTTTATTGCGTATTTTAAGGGATATGAATAATTAAACACGGATGAACACATGAACTCTGTATTGGCCTACAATCAACTGTAGTCAAAGTCAAAGTCAAATCGTTTATTTCTTTAGACTTACAAAATAAGTACTTAGACAAGTCAAATCTGAGGTCAAGTCTGAGGTGGCAACCTACCCTCATACATTTTATGTTGCACATTCATTACATCCCTCCACCACTATTATTAAAATATACAAATTTAAAAACAAAATAACTAAATCTATTCAATACTTATAACTAACAGGTTTCTTAGCCTTTCTAGTGGGATTCTGACGGGTTGGTTCTTTCTCACAATCAGAAGGATTTCCTGTCCCGCGATCCCTGACATCTGAACTTGGTGAGCGTGCATCCAGAAACTCGTCATCAGACCCTTGAGACTCGTCTCCTACTTCCTCCAGCCCACCATCTCTCGCGGGAGATACGGGTGAGGTCGGAGCCGGTTCCGGTGGCGTCACATTCGGGTCCGGTGCTGTACCAGCCTGCGGCTCGTTAGGTGGACCCGAAGGTTCAGTTAAACCTCCAAAATCGTCGTCAACTGGTTCCAATAACGAGTTCCCTTTGTATACTAATATTTGATCCACATGTTTTCTTGTGTGCGTCAAGTTAGCAGCCACACCATGGAATTTGGTGGTTTCAACTATGCCAATAAATGTGCCATTAAATTGTGCCTCTCGATGCCTATGTAAAATAAATAGTGCCCCAGTACTTTAGGAGATATTAAGGTCTTTCACTGTGGCTGCTATCTTGACGTCAAGCTGGCAGCCCCACTGATTTCGACGAAAATATAGCGAGATAAGAATCGTGAACTATACCAAATTACTGTGCCGTACGATACCTAGTTCTCCTGCAAAGCTTAGAACTAGACTCCTTGTGTTTTACGAGATATTTATCTCTGAACAGCTACGTACATTACGCAGAGTACAGATGAGTACAAAAGTTTACATTACGATTGCCACTTGTCACTATACCATGTCCATTCAGAATAGAGCATGTTTACTAATAAAACAAATCAGCTGTTTTTTAGGGTTATCACTACGTAATGATGCAGGCCTAGCAGAATTACGATGATTTCACCTGTAAATTCTATTAGATTATATCTTTTTAAATATTTACGGTAAGTTAATGCAAAATCCAATTATTTCAATTCACAAAATCATCAATAGGTGGTCAAACAAGAAGATTAAATTCACCAGATTTTTTTGACTTTATCGCAGTGCCAACCCTATTGAATCTAATTTTGACGTCCTGGGTGGCAAACAATTGGTTACTTTTTTACGATTCCGAATTTAAGATAGCACTCTAACCTTACATCAATAATCAATAATCATTTATTCGTACATTACAAGAATAACACGTCATTATCGTCATCATTATCATCATTCATACAGTGACTTTGTGAGTTATTATGAGTAGATTTTCTCAGAAAAGAGACACATGTATTGAAAAATAAATTCTAACGTAGTGTAGGGCACCCTCCGGTCAGGTGGGATGACGATCTGCGACAGACAGACTGCAGGCAGATGCTGGATGCGTTAAGCTGAAGACAGGGCGCTATGGCGCTCATTAGGGTAAACCTATGTCCAGCAGTGGACTAATATAGGTTGATGATGATGATAAAGCTTTCGATGTCCGATATTACAATGCGCCGCGCTTCAAGCCGATTAAATTTGAATATTTATTCCAAAACCAGTGCGCGGCGCGGATTTTGTTCTGAAAACCGAAACTCTGGTTTTGGTTCCGATAACTCCGGTTTTGCAAACGATGCTGAAATCTTTCGAAACTCCGGAGTTACACCAAAACCGGAGTTCCGGAGTCCAAGCCCTAGTCCAGACCTAGTGTGGGGAACAGAGTCTAGTTTAAGGTACCTGACTACCTCCGACATAGATCAAATGTACCCGACTAAATTTAAGTAAATGTACCTATGTATACCGCTTACTGAAATAAAGATTTATTTATTATTATTATTATTATAGTATGATAATTTACTAGGTAAAAATGCTTTGGGAATTTAGTAGTTGTTACTAAATTATTATTATTTTATTAAATTATTATTGACTGCAATAAATGTTATGGATCCCAACCATCGATCACGTATTACGCGTACGCGGCCTCCGTAGATACCTAGAACCTTACGTAGATAGCTAGAACCTTACGAAAATAACACTCAAAATTGTCTACGAGTTGTTTTGACGCAGACAGTTTGCGCAGAGCCTGACATGATTTTTCCATACGGAACAAGAGATTAGTGGAGTCGAATTTATTTTATTTTTTAAGAAGGTAGGTAATGGAAAATAATATAAAACTGCCTTTTTACAGGAACAATCTGTAAATCATACCGTTAACTTGTACTTATAATATTTAAATTCATTTAGTTCCTTCTAATTACTAATAAAATAAATGAAACTCTTTTATTTCGAACAGCAAATAGTTAGGTATGTAGACGGTTAAGAGCGTAAACCCCATCTATGGTCCATCCATTCACAATAGAGCATGTTTACATACAAAGCAACTGACAGTTCAATCAGCTGATGAAGGGGTAAAAGACATTTGATTATTTAGGTTAGCTCTTGTCTGCGTCTTTGGTTGCGGCATTATGGATATGCATAATTGATGTCATAATTACATTTATTAAACCAAAGATGGCAAAAATCAAATTAGTACTTGCCTTTATAACTAACAGAATTGGCTCTCAATTCCGTGATATAACCTATCAAGCTATACCTTATGTAAGTAATGGCTGCTATTTTGAGCTTTGATGTTGATCTAATGTCAATTTTAAATCATTTTCTATCTAGAATAGAATAAAAGCTAAAGGAAGATGAAATAAGACTTTAATGGAAATATTTATTTTTGTATCGTTTTATTAGTAAACATGCTCTATTCTGAATGGACATGGTATAGTGACAAGTGGCAATCGTAATGTAAACTTTTGTACTCATCTGTACTCTGCGTAATGTACGTAGCTGTTCAGAGATAACTATCTCGTAAACCACAAGGAGTCTAGTTCTAAGCTTTGCAGGAGAACTAGGTATCGTACGGCACAGTAATTTGGCATAGTTCACGATTCTTATCTCGCTATAGTTTCGTCGAAATCAGTGGGGCTGCCAGCTTGACGTCAAGATAGCAGCCACAGTGAAAGACCTAAATATCTCCTAAAGTACTGGGGCACTATTTATTTTACTTAGGCATCGAGAGGCACTATTTAATGGCACATTTATTGGCATAGTTGAAACCACCAAATTCCATGGTGTGGCTGCTAACTTGACGCACACGTTTTCTTACGTTCGAATTATCATCATAAATAAAAACATTACACATTCTTGAGCCCAAGCAATCTGTAACTATACCTTTTTTCCATGTATGTTTAGTACCATTATTAAAATAGTGCTTTGTCAAAACATTGTCGCCTATTTTGAAACAAACATTTCGTTTCCCTGCAAATTGTTTAGATTGATTCTCCTGCGCCCTAATTACATTGGCCTTGGCCTTGGCCGCGGTGGACGAGGACGGCAAGGAAGGTATATCAGGCTCAGCTGTGTTTCTTAACAAGTCAAGCCGGCAACGCAATGGACGACCAATCATTAACTGGGCTGGAGAAAATCCAGTAGACGAATGTATTGAATTCCTATAATCAAATAAAAACTTGTTTAAAGCTTTTGACATTATTTTAGGATTTGTGTGTCTATTTAAAATCGATTTTAACCCATTTTTGATTGTTTTAACGCTGTTCTCTGCCTGTCCGTTCGACATGGGATGATACGGAGCTCCCGTCATATGTTGAATTCCATTCAATAAACAAAACGTTTCAAATTCGTTGGAACAAAAATTGGTCGCATTATCTGAAACCAAAACGCGGACTAAACCGAATCGGCTAAACATTTCGCAAAGTTTACTTATAACTGATTCACTATCTGTTTTTTGCACTAGGAAACATTCAACCCATTTAGAATGAGCGTCCACAGCGATAAGAAACTGCTTTCCATCCAACATAAACATATCTATAGATTGCATCGGAGCGTGTTGCATATATTTGGTCCTTACATATGAAATTGGCGTTTTGTATGGGAGGAACAAAAAGTCGAATATTTTTAATATAATATATTTAATTAATCAAAGTATGAACCATTATTTTCTATGCACTTTTGCCATCTTATAGGTAGTTCAATGATCCCTTTACTAAAAAAACCAGTCGGACGGGAATCAATAAAATCTTTGAAGGCGATTTGGACTGCCCCATCGGAGTTGAATTTTTTCCCTTGCAAGAAGTTATCCAAATTTCGAAAAAAATGGTAATCTGTTGGAGCAAGGTCCGGGGAGTACGGAGGATGTCTTAGACTTTCCAATTGAAGCTCTTCTAATTTAGTAGCCGTCTGTTGCGCAGTGTGTGGTCTAGCGTTGTCGTGAAGCAGCAGTGGCGTGGAGCGATTGACCAGCCTAGGTTGTTTAGCCGCTAGCTTTTCCATCATGGTTTGCAATTGCTGACAATAGACATCAGCCGTAATAGTCTGGCCAGATTTGAGAAAACTGTAATGAACAATACCGGCACTAGTCCACCAAACGCTTACAAGTAACTTTTTTGGGGTTAATTTTCGCTTGGGGCAGGATTTGGCTGGCTGGCCAAGATCCAACCATTGCGCTGAGCGCTTCCGATTATCGTAAAGAACCCATTTTTCATCACAGGTAATGATTCGGTTTAAAATACCTTCATTATTGTGCCGGTTTAGTAATGTAACGCAGCAGTCGACGCGCGTTTGCCGGTTTGCTTCAGTCAATTCGTGAGGTACCCACCTTTCAAGCTTTTTAATCTTCCCAATTTGCTTCAAGTGAATTAAAACAGTTTTATCACTAACATCGCAGCCTGCAGCTAACTCGGACGTGGTTTGCGATGGATCCGCTTCCACAATAGCCTTCAACTCTTCATTATCAACTTGAGTCTCAGGCCGTCCACGGGGCTTGTTCTGCAGGTCGAAATTTACAGAACGAAAACGTTGGAACCAAAAACGAACTGTGTTTTCTTTTGCAACACGACCGCCATACACATCATTCACCCTTCGAGTTGTTTCCGCAGCACTAGTGCCACGGCGGAACTCGTACTCGTAAATAATGCGATATTTTAAGTTTTCCATTTTGTAAAATGAGTGACGCAAACAGAAAAAAACAGAAGAAAAAAAACAAATGAATGACGATCATCGAAGCACAAATACATGAGTCTATAGCTGTACAAATTTGAATTTGGAATTCCTTACCAAAGAGGAGAAATTTGTGATTAAAGTGGCCAGTACGAAAAACGCCAATTTCATATGTAAGGACCTAATATTACATGACCCAATCTTTTCCTCTATATGTCTATCTATGTTAGGCCACCACATGCGCATTCTTGCTTCGGATTTGGTTTTAACCACACCAAAATGCGAGTTGTGTAATTCGTCTAATAATCTTTCGCGAAAGCAAGAAGGAATGACTAGTTGGTGGCCGCGTAAAATACAGTTGTTTTCTACCGCTAGATCTAATCTACATAAGAAAAATGGCCGTAACACAGGATTCTTCATTTTGGTTGGCCAACCGTTGTTAATAAAACCGATCACCTTTTGTAACACATCGTCTCGACCTGTACCAATACGTATGTCGTCAATAGTGATAGGCGTACTTTCGCCTACAAAATTTATATACGACGACTGATCATCATTGCCGCCTTCACCGTCGTAAGTTGATACGGACCGAGAAAGAAAATCGGCCACGTTATTGTGACTTTTTACATATTCAATATTGAAATTATACGCTGATAGAAACAGTGCATACCTTTGAAGTCTGTTCGCCGCTAGAACGGGCACGACCTTTTTATTGCCGAATATCGATAAGAGCGGTTTGTGGTCGGTGCGCAATACAAACGGTACTGTACGCCCGTACAAATAGTGATTAAACTTTTTAACTGCAAACACAATTGACGTAGCCTCCTTTTGAATTTGAGCATAATTTAATTCAGGTTTGAGCAATGATCGAGAAGCATACGCCACAACCCTCTCGGTGCCGTCCGGCTGGCGCTGCGCGAGCACGGCGGCGGCGCCCAGGCCGCGGGGACCGTCGCACGTCACTATGGTGGGGTACTCCGGGTGGTAGTGGGCTAGCACACGATCCGAACTAAGCTCCTGCTTTATTCTCGTAAATGCGTCAGAATGAACTTTTTCCCACGCCCTCTTACAGCCTTTTTTCAGTAAATTATTAAGAGGACTCAACACCGACGATGTATTCGGTACATAACACCGATAGTAATTAACCATTCCTAAAAATGACTTCAATTCATTCACATTAGTAGGTGGGTTACAATTAACGATCGCTTCAATTTTATTGTTTGACTTGTGTAACCCCTCCTTATCGATGACGTAGCCCAAGTACTCAATAGAACTTCTGAAAAACTCGCATTTCTCGCGTTTTACCCGTAATCCGGCTTCCTGTAACCTCTTCATAACCTGATCTAGCCTCTCTAAATGCATTTTTCGGTTAGGTGCTGTGATTAAAATGTCGTCTAAATAAATGCATATACCATCTATGTCCCCCAATAACTGTTCCATTGTGCGTTGAAATATAAAAGGCGCGTTTGATAATTCGTAAATTAGGCGCTGAAAGGTATATAAACCTCTGTGCGTGTTTATACAACACCATTTCTTTGAATCATCAAGCTCTAATTGGAGATAAGCCAATTTTAAATCTAATTTGCTAAATTCTTCTCCCCCATGCTACGAATAAGAATAGTCTATATACAAATAGTCTATAATAGTCTATATATAGACTATTCTTATTCGTAGCACCCATGTAATTTAGCGAACAAATCTTCAATCCGTGGAAGGGTAAAATTATCCATGTATAAAGCTTTGTTTAATGTTACCGAGAAATCACCACAAATCCTTACCGTTCCGTCAGGCTTTAGAACTGGTACTATAGGCGTAGCAACGTCGGAATGGTCTACCTTTTATATTATTCCTGCCGCTAACAAACGGTCCAACTCTTCTTCAATTTTAGGTTTCAAAGCTAACGGTACCGGTCTTGGTTTAAAAAACTTTAACTGTACATCTGGTTTGAGTTTTAGGCTTACTTTATATCTATTAAACCTTCCTAATTCTTCAGAAAATAAGTGAGAATATTTTTTTATCAACCTTTCGCCTGCTGCGGCGGCGGCGGAGGTGTCGTGGTCACTCTTTATTGAAACGTTATTGCAACTTATCTTACTACACAGATGTAATTGGAACAACCTTATAAAATCGCGTCCTAAAAGAGGCAAACGTTTCTCCTTTGTTTTGAGAACAAAGAAAACTAACTGTTCCGTCCGGCTTTCAAAACTTATTGGTGATTATACACAGCCCATGGGGGCTATTTTTACCCCTGTATAAAAGTTAAAAACTTCTTTGCATGGCTGCAACGGATAAGACTGGTTATCGCTCCCGAACAGCTGTTGATAGATAACGGCCGGCAAGACAGAAACAGCGCTACCGCAATCAAGTTCACATTGAATTTCTTTGTTATTGATTATGATTTTTCGCGAGATTGGTTCGTCCCTAATCGGCGAGCTTTTTAAATTAAATAAACTGTAAATACCTTCATCAGCGCCATCGTCGTCCGTTCCTATGAAATTGCTATCACTTAGTTTAGATTTGCACATCCTTTTTTGATGCCCTCTTTTCTTGCACTTTTGACAGATATAATTAGAAAAACGGCACTGATCTTTTGAGTGATTTTTATAACCGCACACCTCGCAACACTTCGACACTCGTGAATTATCTTTATCAGTAGAGGAAGAAGGCGCTCCTCGCTGCATCGCGAACACTGGCTGCGCTTGCATCAGCTCCGAGCCTCCAGCAGCGCCCGTGCCTGACGCCTCGGCCGCCGCGGCGTTGCCAGACCGCGCGGTCTGCAACGCCGCGCGAGCACACCTCACGCCCTGCGCCAACTCCAATGCCTTGTTGAATGTCAATGTTTCGATGCTTTTCGCAAACAACTTTTCTTTTTCTTTGATATTTTCTAACCCTAGGACACACCTGTCCCGTAAGGCCATTTCTAGTTCACTCTTGAACCCACAATATTGCGCCAAGTTACGCACTCGCGCCGCCCAATCAGATAGGTCTTCTCCCGGCCTTTGTTCAGCCTTATAAAACTTATAACGTTCTGCAAACGTACTTTTCTTCGACTGAAAATGAACGTTTAACTTTTCTAAAAGCACTGAGAACACGATGGTATCCAAGTCTTCGGGAAAAACCAAATCTCTTGCCACGCGGTAGGTATCCTCCGATAGTGCAGTGAGCAGCAGAGCTCGTTTCTTCAAGTCCGCCTTGTCGGTTTCCTCTTGAATATTGTTCGCCACACAGTACTGAGTAAACCGACTCTTGAAAATGCTCCATTCTTGCACACGGTGATCAAATGAGAGCGCCAAAACTCATTGTTTGGTGTTCACTCGTTATAACAAACACTTGTTACAACGCCCCAATACAAATATAACACACGTAGATTACACTCGTCGCTAAATATTGCGTATTTTAAGGGATATGAATAATTAAACACGGATGAACACATGAACTCTGTATTGGCCTACAATCAACTGAGGTGGCAACCTACCCTCATACATTTTATGTTGCACATTCATTACACTTTTATAAATATAAGAATCGAATTGTTATATACTTATTAAGCTTCTTTAAAGTAAAAAGACAGGCTCGCAGACGACAGCAGTTTGGTTGCAATTGCGAATTTCAGGCTGAAATCAGATTTTGACTAAAATGGGCGATCAATCGATAGGTACTGAGGTCCCCAGTGCTTACCAATAATCATAGTTCAACTAATCACTAAGCAGACATCAACAGTTCAAAATTATTTAGCACTACCCACATTTTAAGGAATAAGGTAGTAGGTAGGTATTAATTTATACACCACTATAAGAGGTTACACCACATAGTAGTTTTATTAAGCTATTGCACAGCTGCTATCGCGGGCCTTGAGCGCGGGGACCGAATCCAGAAATTCCGTAACGAAAAAACCTCACGCTCCCCACTCCGCCGGGCAAGGAGGTGTGTGAAAACCGTGCATCATCTAACGTCGTTTCAGTTCGGCAGTCTTCGACACGGCGTTGTGTGCGTGCGATTAGACGTATTGTACGAGCCTACGAAACTCGCACGAATCGAGACGAGCTGCTCCGAAATCGGACGAATACATAAGCAGCTGTTTATGAGAAAGTATATAGGTGTATAGGTATTTATGTACAACAGTGAATTAGTTAAGTACTTGTAAAATTCTTATCGGTCACCACGCTCAAAAAGTGTAACTTGAATTAATATCAAAGAAAAAGCAATACTGCATGAATAAAATAAATAAATAAAATTATAATTGCATAAGTTGATACAACCTGATCCTTCGGCTGTCCAAGCGGTACAGCTTGAAGGTAATTCAGGTTTACGCACCGACCTCGGCACACTCGGATGATGAAGTGGAGGATATGTACGAAGACATATCCAAAGCCTTACATAACACCACCAAGGCTCACTTCAACGTTGTTATGGGGGACTTTAACGGCAAGGTGGGAATCCGGACTGGCAACGAATCCCGAATAGGCTCGCATGGTTATGGAGTTAGGAATCACAGGGGGCAAATGCTTGTCAACTTCCTTGAGAAGGAGGGGCTGTTCTTAATGAACTCTTTCTTTAAAAAACCGCCCCAGAGGAAGTGGACGTGGCGAAGCCCCGACACTGTGACTAAAAATGAGATCGACTTCATCATGACGGATAGCAAGCACATATTCAGAGATGTCTCAGTGATCAACAGGTTTAATACCGGATCTGATCACCGACTGCTCCGAGGCTCTCTGAATATCAACTTAAAGCTTGAAAGAAACCGTCTGATGAAGTCCACGCTCCGACCTAATCCAATCCAGATCATGGCGGGCACCGAGAAGTTCCAGCAGCTTCTCGGGAATAGATTCATTGCCTTGGATCCCACTGATGACGCTGACGAGACCCTACACAATCTGGTCGAAACGTTGAGGAACGAGGGCATCAGATTCTGCCAAAAGCAGCGTACTGGCAAGAAATCCAAACTCTCGGATGAGACTCTCGGGCTGATGGCAAAAAGACGGGAAACCACCCAAGCGACTTCTTCATACAGGTCAGACCTGAACAAGCGAATTGCGAAGATGGTACGGCGCGACCTTCGGAGCTCCAACACACGCCTCATTGAAGAGGCAATAGAGCGAAACCGAGGGTCCAAAGTATTCACTCAGCAGCTTGGCAGGAGCCACCTGACGAAGCTTAAAACGCACGATGGGAGGACCGTTTTGTCGAAGCTGGAGATATCCGCCGAGATAGAGGATTTCTATGGCCGATTATACGCTGCACATGCCCCTCGTCCCCAACGAGTCGACCACGATTCAAGAGCCACCCTGACACGCCACTATACCGACGAACTGCCAGACATCAGTCAAGACGAGATTGTGCTAGCTCTGAGGCAGCTTAGAAATGGAAAAGCCCCCGGTGAGGACGGCATAACATCAGAGCTTTTAAAAGCCGGAGGAGCCCCTGTTATACAGGAACTACAGAAACTCTTCAACGCCGTCTTTCACAGTGGGAGAACTCCAAAGGCGTGGAGCGGGAGTTTGGTGGTGCTCTTTTTTAAGAAGGGAGATAAAACCCTCCTTAAAAACTACAGACCCATCTCACTCCTGAGCCACGTCTATAAGCTGTTCTCACGAGTGATCACGAACCGTCTCGCCAGGAGACTCGACGAGTTCCAGCCACCGGAACAGGCCGGGTTTCGCGGAGGATATGGCACCATAGACCACATACACACAGTGAGGCAGATTATACAGAAGTCCGAAGAGTATAATCAGCCCCTGTGTCTGGCCTTTGTGGACTATGAGAAGGCCTTTGACTCTGTCGAAACCTGGGCTGTTCTGGAATCCTTACAGCGATGCCAAGTAGACTATCGTTATATCGAGGTGCTGAGATGTCTCTACGACGCCGCGACCATGAGTGTCCAAGTACAGGACCAGCAGTCCAAACCCATCCAACTGCGCAGAGGAGTGAGGCAGGGGGATGTTATATCCCCGAAACTGTTCACGAGTGCCTTGGAAGATATGTTTAAGACACTGGACTGGAAAGGTAAGGGCATCAACATAAACGGCGATTACATCTCACACCTTCGATTCGCTGATGACATAGTCGTAATGGCGGAGTCGTTGGAGGAGCTAAACCAGATGCTGGACGGCCTAGCTTTAGCCTCACGATGCATCGGTCTCGGCATGAATTTGGATAAAACCAAAATCATGATCAATGGCCTCATTGATCCGGGACCGGTCGTCGTACATGGCCACCCTCTCGAAATTGTTTCCGAGTACACTTACCTTGGACAAATTCTGCAGTTGGGTAAAAACAATTTTGAGAAGGAGGCCAAGAGGAGGATTCAGCTAGGCTGGGCAGCGTTTGGAAAGCTACGTCGAGTCTTCTCGTCATCCATACCGCAATGCTTGAAAACGAAAGTTTTCAATCAGTGCGTCCTACCCGTCATGACCTACGGAGCTGAGACGTGGACACTCACGATAGGGCTGGTCCACCAGTTTAAAGTCGCTCAGCGAGCTATGGAAAGAGCTATGCTCGGAGTCTCTCTGAAGGATAGGATTCGTAACGAATACATCCGACAGAGAACCAAAGTTATCGACATAGCTCAAAGAATTAGCAAACTGAAGTGGCAGTGGGCCGGCCATATCTCGCGAAGAACCGATAACCGCTGGGGTAAACGAGTTCTTGAGTGGAGACCGCGACTCGGCAAACGTAGTGTAGGACGCCCTCCGGCCAGGTGGGATGACGATCTGCGAAAGACTGCAGGCAGATGCTGGATGCGTCAAGCTGAAGACAGGGCGCTATGGCGCTCATTAGGGGAGGCCTATGTCCAGCAGTGGACTAATATAGGCTGATGATGATGATGATGATGAAGTTGATACAAAATGCTATGTTTTACTATGTACTTATGGTTAGAGATCTGAAAGGCCTACTTTCATTACTTAAGTTGTAGTTATAGTAATGACGAACATTAAAATGCCTGCACTGCAGTGTGTGTAATAAATAATGTAGTATCAAACGTCATTTAGTTGTTCATTAGCAGCACTCGCACTGCTGAGACACCCTTTGCCTGCAATGTCTGTAATAAACAATTTAATCAAAAGGGTAATTAAGCTCGCTACAAGAAAACGCAAACAACCCACAATTTTTTTGATGCCAGTAGTTTGTTCACTAACTAATAAAAGCAAAATCACTAACACCACATAGATGTCTACATTTTACTTTACATTAAAAATACCCAGAACAGCTGAAATATCTGCGGATCGTACAAACATTTGATACTGAGACGCGAATCGAACCCGCAACCTCTTGCGTCGCAGGCGGACCTTAGCCCGTCGAGGTACAGAGTTAGTCAAGTTGATTAATTATAAAGTTATTCATTTCAGGCTACCCATGAAAATATTACTGAGCTCAACCTTGGAATGGAACAGCAGCTGTCTGTGGCCACTCAGCAGTTAATTATGATTGACACTGTTACACATCATGGTAACCCATCTGTAAAAGAAGAGGTGATCACAGAAGAAGAACTATTGGAGGAGGTTGAGTATCCCTCTCATGAAGATACTAAATATCAATTAGCATCAGTAGATAATGATAGAGAAACTGATAGAAAAGAACTTCTTCCTAACATTCAAGTGGAGCGAGCCATGCCAGACTCAAAAATGATGTTTCGTTGCAGCCATTGCAATTATGTATTTTTCCAAAAAAGCAAACTCATATCACACATAAGTACACATACCAAACTTGAAGAAATGCGAAAGTATTCCTGCAATGTGTGTAATAAAATATTTGCCATTAAGGTTAACTTGGTAAGGCACATGAGAATTCACACCGGTGAGAAGACCTTTGCCTGCAGTGTATGTAATAAACATTTTACAAAAAAATGTCATTTAGTTAGTCATATGAGAACTCACACTGGTGAGAAGCCATTTGCCTGCAGTGCATGTAATAAACATTTTACTAAAAAATGTCATTTAGTTAGTCATATGAGAACTCACACTGGGGAGAAGCCATTTGCCTGCGGTGTATGTAACAAACAATTCGGTTACAAAAAAGTTTTAATTGGTCATATGAGAACTCACACTGGTGAGAAGCCCTTTTCCTGCAGTGTATGTAACAAACAATTCAGTTTCAAAGAGAGTTTAATTCGTCATGTGAGAACTCACAATGGTGAGAAGGCCTTTGCCTGCAGTGTATGTAACAAACAATTCAGTTTCAAAAAGAGTTTAATTCGTCATGTGAGAACTCATAATGGTGAGGCCTTTGCCTGCAGTGTATGTAACAAACAATTCAGTTTCAAAAAGAGTTTAATTCGTCATGTGAGAACTCACACTGGTGAGAAGCCCTTTGCCTGCAGTGCATGTAATAAACATTTTACCAAAAAATGTCATTTAGGTAGTCATATGAGAACTCACACTGGTGAGAAGTCATTTGCCTGCGGTGTATGTAACAAACCATTCGGTTACAAAAACAGTTTAATTGGTCATATGAGAACTCACACTGGTGAGAAGCCGTTTGCCTGCAGTGTATGTAACAAACAATTCGGTTACAAAAACAGTTTAATTGGTCATATGAGCACGCACACTGGGGAGAAGCCATTTGCCTGCAGTGTATGCAATAAACAATTCAATTTTAAAAACGGTTTAGTTACTCATATGAGAACTCATACTGGTCAGAAGTTTTTTCCCTGCAGTGTATGTAAAAAACACTTTCTTACAAAAAGTAATTTATCTCGTCATATGAGAACTTACTCTGGTCAATCCACAATTCACTGACAGAAAAACTTTGGTTGTTCATCTGAGAACTCACACTTGTGATAGATTCTTTGCTTGCAGTGTATGTTATTAACGATTATCTAACTAAAAATATTTACTTTGATATGAGAATTCCCCTGCACGGTGTATCTAGGTAATATATTGTTATATTTATAATTGTTTTTTTTTAATTATTGCTAAAACTTACGATTTGATTTGGTATGTTTCTTTGGGAAAAGTGTTCCTGGTTGGAAATAGAGTCGATTAAGACCAACTTGTTTTTTTTGACAAATGTAATTTTTTGGGCGAACCGTACATTTTTTCAAAATTCTAAAAATGGCAATATTTTTTTCTTCAAAATAAAACAGAAAGTTCCTCAGAACAAACTCTAACTACAAAAGAAACGGTAGCTACTAGGATTGCAAATTCCCGGTTTTTCGAGGAACCGAGAATCCCGGGAAATGTTGAAGTCGGAACCGGGAAATACCGGGAATTCCCGGGAAATATATTTATTTTGTATTTTTATTGAAATTAGAAAATTTAACTGCCTCTTAAGCCATGTCGCTTATATCACCTGATATAACATACCTTATATTGCATAGGCATGCGATATATATAAGGTATATTAGAGCTGTGTTTCTATACATCTGTTAAAATTAATATCAAGTTCTTAATTCAATGTGGTCGATGTGTTTTCTTCCCTCGTTCGACAACAAGCTTTAAAACTTTTCGTTCTAAAGAGTCGTGACTGAATCCAGCACCTTCATTTACTGCACTACCTACAACAACACTCTCAAGGCAGCAAAACTCCATGCGGCTGGACTTGATCTGCAGGTATTTGTTCAGGGCGTTCTGGATGTTTTCTATATATAATAAAAAAATATCTATCTATGTAGTGTATTGTATTATGTATATCAGTTATCTAGTACCCATAACACAAGCTCTGCTTAGCTTGGGGCTAGATAATGCTGTGTGAATAGTCCAGCATTATTTATATTTATTTATTTATCTTGATAAACAGAAAGTATCTTTGTGTGAAAAATCGCCGAATATAAGAATTAATTATTACAAAAAAGCTATTTTAAATCAAATTAATCGGTTTTAAATTGTTATTTTTATCACAATCAAAACACGCTTTGGTCTATCCAGTTCAAAGATTTATTACGAAAGGTTGATTCAATTTAAGGTTCAATCACTTAAAGTAAGCGTACGTAAGCTTTTTTCTTCAAAATGGAGGTACATTATGCATGCACACGGAAGCTTGATTTGGGCACTCTCTTGTACATTTTGGACTGTTTCCATTCATCTTTACCACCCTGACTCTACAGCCGCGGGTGGGCTTAGATCTGGTAAAATGCGCCATTCTCTCCTATTCTTGGCTTTTTTTACTGCCAGCCGGACACTGCAACTGCCTTTAGGTCTTGTTGGACTCCATCGACCCACCTGGGTATCAGTCTTCCAGGGGGTCGTCGGCCATCAGGTTTGCCACCAGTAGTCACCATCCAGGTACAGCGTCGAAGATTCGTCTTTGTATTTTTCTTTCAAACACGAGTCTTTCGGTTTTCTTGGTTAGAACCCATAAGTCATTTTCGAGGCTTACGTAAGAACTGGACGTTGTAGCGTTTTGTAAATGAGTAGTTTAGATCTTCTAGATCAACCTAAAGCGTAAATATTTGAAAAGGTTGAAGAAGAATCTATTAGCGGTTGAATTGTTCTATTGATTTCCACGTCCACCTTGTTTGTATAGGCTACCGTGAGCCAAGAAGATAAACGCTGTGCAAGTTTGACCGAAACCGCTGTACCGCTCCTGAGGTATGCGCGCGGCGAGACGGGGGGGGGGGGGGGGGAGGAAATATAGGCCCTCGTCGGTCGCTGAGACCCATCAGTATGCTGTCAACGCTCACCTGTACCGTACTGTATGTCAGATGCACACTAGATAAATATGAAAAGATGGGGGAGCGCTATCTCGTGATGCCAAGACCATCAAAGAAAGCTTTGAATGTAAAAGTGATCGGGATAGTAGATTTAATATTATTATCGATCCATTAATAATAAATTTGCAGAACGACTCCAATTCAACTTCCAATGGCGAAACGGAAGATGAAATTGAAGTAGAATCTATGTCAGAATATTTGTAGAAAATTTAGTTATAGAAAAATATAATCGTTACATAATATAAACATATTTTCGTTTACCTACCGATATCCTAAGAGCTATCCGACAATATCGATCTCATGTGTACTCTTGCTCTTTTTTCCCCGGTCCCCACCTCGCCGCACTTTCCTATGGAGCGGTACAGCGGTTTCGGTCGAACTATACGAATAGTTATAAAAAATTAAATGAAAATGAGAAGCTTGTATAACTATTGGTAACACCAATTTGGACACAGAAGGTGACTACGTTTAATTTAGCTTTTTCCTGCCTTTCTTGACTCTTATTACAAGGCGTGGTAAGCATGTTTCATGGCAGTTAATTTCGCCCTATCAGATCCAAATCATCGGCATAACCCAGAACTTGAACTGATTTCAAAGGAATGGTATCGTTCATTTAAATTTTTGAGTTTTTCTGCACTTGTCAAGTCTATATTGAAGACTAGGAATGAAAGAACGTCCTTGACAAGGACCACCGAAATTTCGGAGGGGCTCTGATATATCGTTATGCATCCTGACAACACTAGCCGAACTTCTCAGAGTCATTTTGGTGAATGCTGTTTACTCTTTGATTGCAGGAAAAATAATTACTGATTGAAATCAAGTGATATAAATCATGTCAAACCTGCCCAGTACCGCGTAGGTACCCGATATATTTGAAATGCTATAAGACGAAATGAAATATATTAAGTTATGTCGTTTCGGTATTAGTTTATAAATTTCCCGAAATTCCCGAAATTTCCCGGGAAATGGATTTGGATTTCCCGGTTCTTAAATGGGCCAAAAATTTCGGGAATTCCCGGGAATTTCGGAACCGGGAATTCCCGGGACCAAACCCTAAGCTACCCTTCAGGGGCCAAACATTTGCCACACCCTGTATAGTTCATAATGACATTTATGCTAATTTAGACGTTATCTTCGTTGCATAATGTTCAATGTCGCTTGTACGCAATGTAATAACAATGCACCGAAGAAGACCGAAAATTACCGAAGGCCATGCGTACGAACGGGGAACAGGGCAGGGGAGAAGAGACGCTATTTGTACTAAATAACTACCTACGTACCATCATAATAATATTGGTGTTTGTGACCTAGGAGGACTCGCGGAACTAAACATCCGATTTCAAAAGTTATTTCACCAGTATTTACGTAGGACATATAGTCAGATAGTCATTTTATTGGTAAAATAATGTAAAAGTCACAGCATTAAAATTGGTACATATTAACAAATTAAATAAATTTTTTACATACAATAATAATAGTTAAATTGTTATTGTACCTACTATAGAAAATAAATGAAATTAGTTACAAAGTAAAATAATAATTACCTAGTAGAACAAGTAACTTTATTTTGACTAAATATAATTTAAAAAATATTTTTTTTTGTCACATAACAATTTTTTGTTAAGGAAATCCTCAACCTTATAGGACGCCCTCTCGATAAGCCTTAAGTTTGTTTTTGAATAAACATAAGCTAGGTGCAGTGACTATATGCTCCAGTAGTCGGTTATAAACAGCGTAGGCATAGGAAATAGGCTATAATTATATTATTTACCTAGTAGGAGGCGGGGCGGGTCACCTAGTTACACTTACATCCAGACCCTG
Source organism: Eupithecia tripunctaria (assembly GCA_955876795.1). Classification (NCBI taxonomy): domain Eukaryota; kingdom Metazoa; phylum Arthropoda; class Insecta; order Lepidoptera; family Geometridae; genus Eupithecia; species Eupithecia tripunctaria. Next base: position 7,188,321 of record OY041627.1, read on the forward strand.
GATTACCACTTATGTTACCTACTTTTTAGCCCTCGGCTCAATTTCCTGTGTTAAACAATAATATGATAAAATAGATAGCTGTAGTATTGTTAACAATGAATAGATGCCTGAAGCGGGAAAGTGGTAAGAGCAAACAACCGACCCTTTGCATGGCTTGCAGTTTATCTATTTTCGGGATTTTGCTATTATGACTGTCCATTCAGAGCACCTTATGAGGTTTAGAGGAAAACTAAAAACAAAGTAAGTTTGTAGTTTGACGACCTCTGTGGCGCAGTGGACCAAGGTCCGCCTGCTACGCAGGAGGTTGCGGGTTCGATTCCCGTCTCGCGACAAGTATGTGTACGATCTGCAGATATTTGTTCAGGGCGTTCTGGATGTTCTCTATGTATAATAAAAAATATTTATCTATGTAGTGTATTGTATTATGTATATCAGTTATCTAGTACCCATAACACAAGCTCTGCTTAGCTTGGGGCTAGATAATGCTGTGTGAATTGTCCAGCATTATTTATTTATTTACTTATTTTCGAAATACTAAAAAATAAAGCTTTTGTTTAATAAAAATATGTAAAAATATTTAGTATCAATCCACTCCATAGTTTTGTTGTTCGAACACATTGTGCGCGTCCCATGGTCACGCGAGACTTTGTCTCTCTTTTACGTGGGTGAATCAACTATTTTACCCACACTTTGCTGTCCCCGACCATTTTTTAATAAAGCACGTTTATTGGTTATAGTTACACACTTAATCAATATGGCAATAGCATCTATGATTAATAGGCACCAAAGAAAGTTAAATTATGTTCTCGAAAATCTTTAATTTCCATGAAATTTTATGGTAACTCAGTATACGAAAAATTCGCTCCATACAAAATATGCCTGTCCGAAGACCGCATTCTCTATGTAAAACTTTAATTTAAATGAACCTAAACTTTTTGCTTTCGGTTGATTCTGATTATACAACAAGTCAGTATGTTAAAGTTTACCGTGTGCATATCAAAATAAAAATAGACTTAACCACTTTTTCAAAAAAAAATCTTGAAATTTTGTCCCTGGCTAAAATGATTTTACCCTTGTATGCTGAGTTACCGTCGTAAATTTTACCTAGAAACATATAGATGGTACTGTTTGCCATGGGTAGCTTCGTTTGTGTTTCCTTAAGCTCGCATGGAGCGGCGGTGTCCCTAGAAGATGCCGTCTAGCCGCCAGGCCGCGCAGAACGTTCGAAGGGAGTGCGTGCCTTTTTGTGTCGTCTGCTGAGTGACCGAGATATCTCGATGTAGGTTTATTATTTAGTTAATATTATCAGATATTTTTGGAGTACCTAACATATGTTTTCGATTAAAGTTTGTGTTGGTACTATAGTCAAATGATAATGTGCTCTTTTCATGAAAATACACCATTTTGTCTGTTGAGTTACTTGTATACTGAGTTACTTTGGCGGTAACTCCAGAGACATTCTTGGTAACTCCTAAGACATTCACGTACTTAATTAGTAATACTTTGAGTAAAATGAACTTTTATTATATATTTTAGTTTTAAAACATTCAATGATTATTTGTTTGGGATTTATTTTGTTTTTTTAAATTTGTTCCTTACGTACAAATATTTTTTTGTGTATACCCAATTTAGATTATTATCATGTTTTGCTACTTCTACTCTAATTGGCTTTCTGTAAAACGAGTAGTTATAGTAAATAAATACCGGCAAATATAAATTGTAAAATAATGGTAACTCCCGTGAGCACTTCCACAAAATTAAACGGCTTGCAAAAGATTTAACATTATTTAAAAAGAAACAAGTTCTAGAATTTGAGACACAGAATAGGTACAGAATGAAGACGAAGAATTTACAATTGACCTTGAATGCAACACCACCAAATTCCCAGGCAAGTGAACTCAATGACTACAACGGATCACCACTAGCATGTCCGGCATCCATAGCATTCCCAAGAACTTGGCCGAAAGAAGGTAAGAAAAGACTGAGTAAAGTGCACAGCTAGAACATAAAAACACTAAAAGAAAACCAGAACATAAAATATCCCAAAACAAGAAGGTTAAAAAAAACTGCGAAGTACCTACAAGAAAAGACCAAATAAAAATAAATTATGGAAAGATATCAGAAAGAGAACCAAAATTATAAGATATTGACAAATTTGATTAAATAACGGAGAAAGCATTGTTCAAAAGCCTTTTTGAAAGTGATATCATAGAACAAAGAAAAAATCCTTCTAAGAAGCAATCTGGCAAGTTCCAATGGCTTGGCACAATGCTTGCCCTGATGCTGGTCTCCAACGTAACTTTTGCTCGTTGACATGGAATTTGTTTTTTTATGTTACAAACGTGCTCTGCGGATCCTGGCTCTTTCTAAATGGAAGTCAGGACATTGGTTGCAAGTATTTCCTTCCACTCTATTGGATCCTGTAACTTTCCGTGTTGCAACACCTTGCACCCAACCGAAGACATGTACCTAGTAACAACTGCTAATTCTAATTCTAAGTGGGGAAACTAAGATCGGCACGGACGTCTCGCATAGAAGTATATTGTGAATTATCCCCCTACCTAAGCAGGCCCTAACCAACCCAGCTTCTTTAATTATCGGAGCAGGACTTTAGGTGACTGACAGCTTCGTTTCAGCTTTTGTGTGGCTGTGGATTTGGTTGATGCCTCAATGAGACACTTCAGCCCCGTTTTGTGTCTGGACTTCTATGTGGCCGTGCAGTGTACCACAACGTGTACCACATTCTCTTCTTCTTGTAAGCAGCCATGACATAAGCTGCTGTCTGTGGTTCCAGTGTTGAAAAGATAATAGTTCAATTCATTCGTGACTTGTGATGGCCATCGTTATTAGGTTCTCTGGGCTCATTTTGAGCATTGTGTTGGTGTTTTTCCTTTCTTTGGAGGGGAATATTAATTTAGTATGCTTGCAGTCTGTCCGACGCTCCCATAGCTTTTGGTGTTCTTTTTCAGAGTTAAGTTTTAATCTGTTTATGACTTCTGTTGTGGGTGGGTTCAAGAAACTTCAAGAGATCTTGTTGTGTTGGAGTTAGTCTTGCTCTTACCTTGGGTAGTCTGTCTGCGTTTATGATGCCTGGGCAGGATCGACTCTCTTTCCATTCTATGCAGACCTTAGTACCTACTGCTGTCAAACAGCTTGGTCATCATGGGTTATTGAATACTAGCGGCCCTGCCGGTCGGATATCTCGCCATGCCAGCCGTAACGATATCAACCGGCGGGCTTTGGCCACCGCTAACGTAGGTACCAGCTATTCTCGACCCGAATGGTCTGTTGCGTGATAATGGTATGAGGCTCGACGGTATGACACTAGTCCCATAGGAGTTGGGGAGGCCCATTGTGTGGTATGGTACATGCGTCGACACACTTCCGTCTTCCCATTTATCAACAACCGTGAGAGGCAGATTTGGCCGAGGATCTCAAAAGGCGCAATTATGCAGATCGCGACAGAGCCTACACATGAGACGCTAAGTCCGTTGGGTACCGAGGCTCTTCGGATGTAAAAAAAATTCAGAGATTCTGGTCGAAGTGATCTGGCGCAGCACTTCAGCATTGCCATACAGCGGGGCAATGCAGCCAGTGTCTTGGGCTCCATATCAATACCAGTCGGACGCTTCCGACTGGTATTGATATGGATCAGTTGAGTTACCTTTAGATTCAAGCTCAATTGCTTCAATTGTAAATACTTGGCTTAATTTATTTATATTATTGATTGTAAATTTGTAATTTTCTTTGTCTGTTGTTGATTTATTGTTTGTTTTTTGATTTTGTATCATAAATTATCGATTTAAGTTTATTCAATGTTCCAAGCTGTTTATTTATTAAACCAATATTTTTCTAGTATGTCTTAAGCGTTACCAAAATTTGTCTCTGGAGTTACTTGATGTCCCAAAAAATAAACATTACATATCCGATCGTAAAATGCGTATTTCTTTCCATTTTATCTTTAAATTGCCAGTACCTTATTTTAACAATTAGCGAGCTTCCTTAAATAATTCATTTTTATTTGTAATACTTTTATATTTAGTTTAATGTAGAAATAGCTATACTTTTTTGGATAAGGGTAACGCAAAAGACCAATTGCAGCTAGTTTTCTACTAAAATTTAAGTATTATATGGAGACTGATTTTACCAAAATATTTGATTATGCATGCAGGATAAAAAAAAAAAAATTGAGTAATGGTTTCGAGTTTCATTCAGCATTTATGTAAGATTAAGTGCCGGTAACTCAGGTGACAGATTTTGAGGGTCTGTGTTGTAGTTTCTTGTAAAAAATAGCTTAAATATGAATAAACGTCCGTGCCCTTCTAGGTTGTTAAAGTAGATGAAATTTCTAATGCCCTCATCAAATTAGAATAAAAGAATATTAATGTTTTTATTTTTCAAAAAAATATTTCTACACTGTCCAAAGTGTGGGTAAAATAGTTGATTCACCCACGTACGTATTTATTTAACGTGTGAAAGGAAAAAGAAAAAAAAAAATAGGCTACGAGGCGCTGTGGGAGTTTTATTTAGCTAAGAAAATTATAAATTATTGAAATCTAAAAGGAAATACGTACTGTGGATACATAAATTCATAAATATGTTATGATACTTACCTAAAATACGAAACACAATCCTTTTTTCGCACGTATCTGCTGTTATTTGGGCAGGGTGTCACCGAACACTTAGGCATCGTGGACGTTCATAATTCGTTAATCGTGGACGTTGCACGAGAGCAGCCAGCGGTCGCCTTACAACTAAACAAAAACTCTGCGCCGCCGAGCGTAGCGGGTGCCGAGTTTTGGCGCGGTCATTTTATTTCTGTGATTGGGACTCTTTATAATTCTATCTCGATGCCCTCTAGTCAATAATCTCCGCTCTACATAAATGTAATTAGTGATTGACTCAAATGTTGCAGACTAGATTAGATTAGATTTATTTTAATGTTATACGACGCGACGCCCTGTATGTTACAAATAATCCCTTCCTATAAAACTACTTTTGTAAACAGGCTTCCCGCGACACAGGCTTGGCTCGTGCGGGGGCGCCAGTAATGTGTAGGGTAGGTAGGTACCATCTTAAGTAAAGGGTCGTGTTCGCCCCACGACGCTGGAACAAGCCCAAATACAGGTACGTAAAGAGGTTCCGTCAAGGTAGCGTACACATACGCGATATTACGTTTATTGATATGCCAATTAATAGAGTAAAACAGTGTATGAATTAGTGTAAAAGTGAAATAAATAGCGCCACTTTGGTTTAAGAAATAATGACCATACTTAGTGTGTACGCTAGCTTGATGTCAAGCTGGCGTACACATGACTATGCTCGAAGACAAGGGCTATCTGGTATTAGATCAATAAACAATGTGTCTGGCTACTAGCGCATGCAAACCGATAATCGGTAATCGATAAATTATCGGTAATCGACTCATTTTAGCCAGCGATAATTATCGAAAAATTCTATAAAAAACCGATAATTATCGAAAATAAAGCACCGATCATTTCCTGCAACGACGCCAATGAATTGCCTCGTGAAAATTCGCCAAATCAAGTCAGCAGCACCCCATTATCAAATAAAGAATAGGGTATATGCATGTGACTTCAAAAAAGCTAATATTTTTTTTACGTATTCTCTATTTATATAGAAATGTATCTGTATATTTATTTTTGTATTATATGATGTTTTTATTGTGAAATTTAATCATTGAAAAGTAGATATTTTAAGTCTCAACAGCAAAATGTCTAAACGCAACGCTATTGGCATGTGAAGCGTGACGTCATACTTGAACATTTTTGTATGGGCATGAAGTTTTGACTTGGAGTTTACCTAAGGGACTCTATGATCCGTGACGTCATAAAATGCAAGGGCTAACATGGCAGCGTTTTTATCACCCGAAACTGAGTGTAGTTTTACTTTTAGTTTTTTAACTCAATAATTAATTTTTTTTGGGTGTTATATTTTTTTTCGTTTATGTATTAACCTAAATAATCGATTAAAAAAATAAAAAAAACCATGCATTTACCCTATTGATTATCCAACAAATTTGACTATTTTAATGCGATTTCTTATTAAAAAAAACATATATAGACACCTAATTTTTTTCTACTGATTCTGATTCTACTGACTCATTTACTTAATTGTTAAAATAGTTCGTTCATATTAGAATCGAAATAGTCAACTAATTAAAAGTTATTCGATTAGTAACACTAATCGAAATAATATATTATCTGGATAATATCTAAATGGTGGATTTTGTTTTTGGTTTTTAAGTTAAATATTTTAGTTCAGAGAGAAAACACAATGGCTGCCATTTTATCCTGGAGCGAGAAAAAAAAATAGGGATAGTGATTTGTCGATAAAATTTACCGTACTTCACCCCCCCAAAGTCTCCGACACCGGTAGCCAGACAAATTGTATAATGGTATCTGACTATTAAAGTTTGTCCCGTACCTCCGTTTAGCACATCAGCCATCTGTCACGACATATCTGTGGTCACGACGGTGACGCAAGGTACACCTTGGCTATCTCCGTCTTTATTTTCCATGGCAAGTCGCCTTTCCTTCGCACCTGCTTCTAGCATTAGCTACATTGATAGATCTTTTTGAACAGTTGCGAGATTTAGATTTTTAAGCTATTGCATAGCTTCTATCGCGGGCCTTGAGCGCGGGGACCGAATCCAGAAATTCCGTAACGAAAAAACCTCACGCTCCCCACTCCGACCGGAACAGCGGTGATACTTTTTAGTTTTGCCATCGATCGATGAATAGTAGAACTTTTAATGACTTTTTGAAATATGACGTTTGTCTCTTTAGTTCAGCAACTCGCCTCTAGATGGCATTGCAATAGCTTTACCGCGGCAGTCCCCGAGTGCCACACGTCTTTTTTTTAATATAATATGGCTCGGCAAACGTAGTGTAAGACGCCCTCCGGCCAGGTGGGATGACATCTGCGAAAGACTGCAGGCAGATGCTGGATGCGTCAAGCTGAAGACGCCATAGCGCCCTGCGCTATGGCGCTCATTAGGGGAGGCCTATGTCCAGCAGTGGACTAATATAGGCTGATGATGATGATGATGATGATGATGAATATAATATGACTCGCTTATATTTGGTAAATCCACACGAGTACATATTTTATCCAGCTGTGACCACCCATCGCCAGTCTGCGAAACACCTTCTATGGTATTTAAATTTATTGGTAATTCCTTACACTGTTCGTTTAATTTTTGTGACGTAATTGGTTCTATTTTAATGCACAATCTGCATTTAAAAATATATATTGAATAAAATCCTGTCCTTTGCTCTTTTGGTTTATAGAATATTTATTTTCTCAAAAGAAATACATTTCACTTATCTGAGAAAACATATTTAAGTTATAAGTATATGTATATTGAATAAAACTTCGAGCAGTCAATCATTTTTTTACCTACGAGTTAGTACGTACTTATGTACGTTATAACAATCATTAATGAAGAATAAAATTACGATCTAAGTATGTAGTATTTATACAGTTCATTCAATCCAAAAGTTTGTAACTCTACTTTCACAAAATCTAAATGTTAAAAACTACATTGAAAGAGCTCGTGTGTTATGTTTTTGATTTGTACTATCTCCAACCTAAAGGTTGTTGAGGCAACCTGTAAATACAAAATTTAATCAGATCACATAAAAAGTTAACGAAGCTATATTTGCTATATTAACCTAAAACATAATATAGATTAGGTACATTAGTGAATAGAAGATACTACATACTCAAAATGTGATAGTATAGGTATTATAGTTATCGGGTGGAATACTTACATATTCGGTGTTTTTTGAGGTCTTTCAACGTCAGGCTCAATTATATCACCATCATCGGCAGTCTGAATATTTGAGTTCGTTTGCTCGAAAAAATAAATCAAAAATCAAAAATCTTCAAAAATTGCGTTAAGTAATACTTGAACGCTCCCAAATACATTACATCGGTAAATAGTATGTATAGGTACTGCCTAGTACTGTACTGTATTTTGCTTTGGAGACAGGCAGCTGACATCCAGACTATCCTTGGTCTTCAGAAAAGGGCGGTACCTACGCGCTATTTATAAATTAAATCCACGCGACTCGTTGAGGGAATTATTTCAAGAAATAAATATTTTAATAGTAATATCGCAATACATCTATGGAAATCTAATGTATACACACAAAAACAGAGATAACTCTACGAAAAGGTTATGTTCACAATAAAAATACAAGAAACAAGAACAAATTACACATCCCATCATATAGATTACGAAAGGTAGGGAAATAATTTGTGGGCAATTGCGTAAGATTCTATAATAAGAGTGCGTCTGAAGCAACTGAGCTCCCTATTCGTAAATTTAAACTGTATATTAAACAAAATCTTATCAAGAAAGCCTCCTCAGATGATTAGGTAATCTACAATCTTAACTGAGAACAGTTAGACTTAGTTATGCTAAGATTGTATTAGTTGATAAGCGATAAACTTGCAAGTGGTTTCTTTTTCACTTCTTCCGCTAGTGGACAAAAAATTAAGTGAATTGCACCTTATTTCTTGTTTGATAGTAATAACTATTTATCAAGCTGTTTATATAGTAAACATTTGACTTGTTTAAGTGCTTATTTTGTAAGTCTAAAGAAATAAACGATTTGACTCCGACTCTGACTCCTACTTAAAATTCCATGTGTACCACATTTTTAGAGGAAGGTAAGTAACTTACGATTTGGAAGTAGCTGCAGGAAGAACATTTTCATTATTCATGTTCGAAATTATTTTGTTCGTACGTTTTACGTTTCTTTTTCTCCATTTGCGAGGTGCGCTCAGACGAAGGCGGGCCTTCTTCCCCAGCCGCCAATCATTTACTTCCGGTTCTGTTAAATAAATAAAAAAATAAATAAGTACTTACCTTTAATTTGACATTGACTTTTTAACAATTTTTTTTATAAATAAACTATATTATGTGCGTCAAGTTAGCAGCCACAACATGGAATTTGGTGGTTTCAACGATGCCAATAAATGTGCCATAAAATAGTGCCCCTCGATGCCTAAGTAAAATAAATAGACCCCAGTACTTTAGGAGATATTTTAGGTCTTTCAGTGTGCCTGCAGTGATCTGACTGATCTTGTAAGAAATCATTAAATAAAATTCTGAATGTACCGCAAAGCTCGGGAATATTGCTGGAACTGTGATGTGAAGGTATTGATAATGCATGCCCGTACATTATTGGTAGTACCAATATTATTAGGACCCATCATGAACTACAAATTATAGGAACCTACCCAGGGCCGGATTTAGGGGAGGGCAACCGGGGCGAAAGCCCGGGGCCTCCACAAGCAGGGGGCCCCCACAATAGAGACATCGGAAAAAAAAATCTTTTAAATTCCAACTAGTAAACACTAGTAAACATCTTTTCCTTTGATATTTTTTTTGCTACATAAATGATTTTTTGATTATAATTAATCTTAAATATCAGGCAGGCAATCAGTGAAATATCAAATCAAAATCTCAAATGGCCCTGATGAGCCTTTTCAATTTACTACCCATCTTGTGGGAGTACCCCAATGGCTCAATGGCTGAGTGGGGTGGTACTTGCCCGCAACCTCGGAGGTTGGGTATTCGATTCCGTATCCTGTAATTTTTTTATATACAGGGTGGGGCAAATTTTTGGCCCCTTAAGGGTAGCTACCGTTTGTTTTGTACTTAGAAGTTTTTGTTCTTAGGAACTTTCTGTTTTATTTTGAAAAAAAAATATTGCCATTTTTAGTTTTTTGAAAAAAAGTACGGTTCGCCCATAAAATAAAAAACAAGTTGGTCTTAATCGACTCTATTTCCAACCTTGGGGGTTATGCTCTATGAAAAAAACTATTGGTTTTGTGTCATTCCCCGCCGATATTATCGGCGGGGAATGACACAAAACCAATAGTTTTTCCCATTCCTTCCCCGCCCTTCAGGTTTTCTTCAAACGCTTCGATATCTTGACGTATCTGTGTAAGACGTTCAATTGGTCATAGAGCATAACGGGGGGTTATGCTCTATGACCAATTCAACGTAGGAATACTTTTCACAAGGTAACATACCAAATCAAATCGTAAGTTTTGGCAATAATAAAAAACACAGTTCCCATACATTTTCATTGAAAAAACTAGTTAGTGAAAACGACAATGTCGCTCATTCAATGGTTCTTAATTGCAACTCGTATGTTGTACTTTTTTAAGTTGGTAGGCTATTTTTGAAGGCATCTCAGAAGTTAAATTTTAACTTTTTTTTTTTATTAAAAATCAAGTTACTTACGTACCAAACAACAAATTTTTATTTACACTTAATTAAAAATAACGTTTGTCAAAAAGTTAGTTAGGTGATGTGTCTTATTTTGGTCTGGAGACATGTTTACGTATAAACCATCGTCGTTAGAGCGAACATGGCTAGGCCTTCAAAATTAGCCTACTTGATTTTTTATATAAATAAAAATAAGTAAATTTTTTATTTGAATTGAGTTTAAATTAAGAACCATTGAATGAGCGACAGTTGTTGTTTTCACTTACTCAATTTTTCATAGAAAATGTATGGCAATTGTTTTTTTTTTATTATTACCTAAACTTACGATTGGATTTGGTATGTTACTTTGAGAAAAGTATTCCTGGTTGGAAATAGGGTCGATTAAGATGTATTTTTTGGCCAAACCATACTTTTTTCAAAAACCTAAAAATGGCAATATTTTTTTCTTCAAAATAAAACAGAAGGAACCTTACCTTTCCTAAGAACAAAACCTTAAAACCTTCTAACTACAAAAGAAACGGTAGCTACCCTTAAGGGGCCAAAAATACAACATATAAATTAATTGCAGTATGTGAACAATTGGTGCTCTTCAATTCAAAACAATTATTCAAACAAATCAATTATTATTGCCTAATTGGTAGTTTTTCATATTTCGTTATGCAGCAAGGTTTGTAGTTTGGCAAATAATTATTATTGTGACACAATTAAATGCCATCAATTATTCACGAACTTTACTACATGCAAGAAATTGAAAAAAATCATAGTCGATCAATAATAATTCATTTGTATTTGTATAATTAATTATTGAAGAATATCGATTTGATTGTCATACAAACCCCACCCCATTGTGATAAGGAGTCGAACGCTAATATTAAAAATCGAGTCGTGAGTCATGATCGAGGAAAGAATGTGTCCATTGAAGTTTCCGTGCGTAATTTCGTCTTCATGTAGTTGTCTATTCTTTTATTAATATATGTTTCCAAAAGCATAATTTTCTTCAACCAGCGAGCGAGTGTGAGTTTTTTTTGCCCTCTGCCTGTCCATGTGAATCCACAATAGAATAAAAATTGCCAGTTCAGATGGGGAATTTATAGTATATTCTGCGGATTTTATAAGCCTATTCAGCCTATTTTTCGTATTTGCGTGTCGTAACGAGATACAACTGCAACGACAGTACCTGTTTCCTGCGTTTTATGTATGTACTCTGTACAAGTGTAAGACATGTCGCAGCGTTGACAAGTGTCCGCTGAGTGGCGTGCTTGTAGCAGGGAATCCCAGAATTTGATATTCTCGTGCGTCTGAGAAGCTACGATCTTGCGAACATGGTGCACCAAATCTAAATCATTTCAAATTTTACGGAGAGACCTACTAAATTATCTATTGAAAAACTCGGCAGAAAAAAAAATGTTC